>JAOWLH010000006.1:4818750-6142500 GCA_027405865.1 Salix purpurea | reverse complement strand
AATTAAAAAATTCATTTTTTTTTTAAAAATACTTTTAAAACACAGTGTCAAACAGAATAATAGTCTTTGATATTGTGATTGTAATGTAGGTTGTTTTAAAGAAGTAAAATAATTAGATAATTGAGTTAAATCTTGATTAATTCAATAATATAATAAAAAAATAAGTGGCATGAATAATAAATAAATAAATAAAAATTCCTAAGAAAATTTAATCTAAAATATAAAACTCGTGACTTGGACATGAAATATGTCTAAATTACATATCTATTAACATGTGAAACTCATGACTTAGGACATGAGAAATGTCTAGATTACATATCTATTGTGTGTACGAAGTCATGAAAGATTTTATACAATAAGAAAATAAAACCAAGTTTTTTTTATTAAAGCAACAATATTGAACGACAATATCGATGGAAAAAATAGAAAAAAAACAAAATACCAACTCCTATTAAATTTTTAAACTCATAACTCGAGTCATCATACTGTAAGTATTATACATAGAAAAATCATGAAGCTCAATTTCTAGAAAATAAAGTGTTGAAAGATGAAATAAAAAAATAATTACAACAAAATTTTGATTTGAGAGTTAAATTAAAAAGACTAAAAAAAAAAAAATCTATCCCTTGAAATGAAGTCAAAATCAGTGTGCCAATTGGATGACTTTTAATAATAATAATAAAAAACGTGTACTATTTTCAAGGTTTATCTTTTAACTCTTGTCTTATTTTTAGTTAATCAACACTACAAACTTTAGTTTTGCATGGATAACATCAAAAAAAAATCTTTAGAAACATCAATAATTTATAAGTGTAGTTGAAATTATGTTTAAAAGTATTTTTAATTTAGAAATATATTAAAATAATTTATTTTTTTTCAAAATTATTTTTAACGTCAACATATAAAAATAAATTAATTTAAAATAAAAAAAAATTGAAATCACTTTTAAAACGTAATCGAAGTCACTCCCCCATGACTTTTGACACAAAAGGCCAATAAAGATTTTATTAATTGAAGATTCCACCAGCTATCGACAGTTGTATAGGAAGCCTTTCACTTTCATCTCAACTCTTCTCTCTTCAAAAACCTCCCCCATCACTCTCGTCCCAAGCAAACTTCTACAAGCAACCCTTCTTTCTTTTTCTTCCCATCTCTGCCATGGCCATGGGGGGGAGAGAGAGAGAGACTGTCAAGTGAATCTGTCACTAAAACCAAGGTTCTTAGTAATGTTCTGGTCGTCATTTTGATTTTAAACGTTTTAGTTTCGAAGTGTTTTGATGTGCTGTTTCGGGATTGTACTGTTTATATATAATTGATTATATATATATATATATGAAAAAAATAAAATATTAATTTAACAAGTATCAAGATGTTTCGGCCGGAATTTCCAGAACGGTCCGGAATTAAAATCGAGGCGAAAACGACGTTGTTTCTTCTCGAATTTTTTAATGGCATGGAATGTTCCGGCCAGAACCGAACGGAATTAACAAGCCTGACTAAAACCTTCTCATCTCTCTCTCTCTCTCTCTCTAGAAATATTCAGAGACACCAAGATGAACTTATGTTTGACTATATTCTTAACTCTAACAGCCGGCCTGAATCTTATCCGAAGTGACAATATAGTAATCAAACTTGGTAGATTTTGATTATCTTACAACCAGGATAGAACCGAAAAGAAATATCCAGGAACCCTATCAAGCAAGGCATGATAATCTCCTGCGTGGGCCCTGATGGACCGCCATGCAATTTCAAAGCAATCTCTGATTCCACACATCACTCCACGATTTGCCGAACTTTCTAGCTTGATCAAATAATTCAACCCCACCGAATTAGCCACCATAATTATGAATTGAGAGCTTATATATGAGATCACACTAGCCCTTCTTTTTTAAACCATTTCTACTTCCAAGAAAACAACTTTCCACCTATGAGATGGATCTTGAAGAGTGGGAGCTACTACCCCATGATAGGTTCATTGATTACCACGAAGATGGCGAGAAGAAGACTTTTGGGGCGAGCAAACGTGGTAGCCCTAATCCCAAAACCATGTTCAACATGAACTACTTCATGTGCCCATCTTCTCCACCAAAACATTCAAGAGGGGTCGTCCCTAATCAACTCGTGCCGGTTCCGATTGAGTTGGAACCAGCAACAACTATCATGGATGTGTTGGAAGATCATGTAATCTCCAAAAAAGATGTGATCTCCGTGGTTCCTATTGATCTGAACACTGTTGTTCCCTCTGCGACCATGGCAGAAGTCAAAGAAGCTGATCAAGACTCAGTTTCTCAGGTTTTCTTCAAGAAAATGAAGGAAAATGAATTTGTCGACATGAAATTGGACTCTCCAAAGTCCTCAAACACCAAGGGTACTGGGTTTGTACCTCCTCAAATTGATGCTGGTTCTACTTTTAACTTCGATGAAAAAAACGATCATCAGGGATATTTAGGCGATCAGGTCCTGGAAACCACCAAGATTACTTCTCCGAGAATCAAGATCACTGAAAACGAAAAAAGTGCAAAAGAGGAGGTGAACTGGGAGGAGGATGGCGGTGGCTTGAATTTATGGAAGCTGAGCTTAACTGGGATTGGTGCTATTTGCACTTTTGGTGTGGCGGCTGCCACCATCTGTATTTTCATTTTTGGCAGTCAACAAAGAAACAGGCATCATCAACAGAACCAAAAGCTGAGCTTCCAGATTTACACCGATGACAAGGTTTGGATTTTTTTTTTCTTTTTTTATTTGACACTTGCAAATTTTAGACTATTATCCATGGATCCTATGATTAGCTTGATTTCTATATGATGTTGTGAAATGCTTTATTGATTTGATTTGATTTCTCCTTGTTTTCCATGAAGTCAACATTTTAGATCATATAAACTGAAGATCAAGTAGTGAAATGCAGCATGATCAATTCTCTGTCTCCTGCTAATCCCTTTTATCTCAAACACATTTTGAAAATAATTAATGAATTGCAGCATGATCAGTTTCCCCCCCTCTTAAATCGATTACTTAGTACTTGACAAGATCACTTTAACATACAGATCTCGAGATCGAGTTAAGGTGTACATTTCTGGTAAAAACTTGGAACAACCGTAGTTTTACTCACTCATCTGAATCCACAAAATACACTTTACAAATATATATGAACACTGCTTAAAGCTAATAAATCACAAACTGTTGTAACAGAGGATCAAGCAAGTGGTTCACCATGCAACAAAACTGAATGAAGCAATCGCAGCAGCCAGAGGAGTACCTATTGCTAGAGCTCACATTACATATGGCGGCTACTACGATGGTCTCTGAAGCAAAATCTCCTACAAAAAAAAAAATATCCCAGTTTGTGGTGGTGGATCTGCTACGCTAGCTTACAAGGTTTTATAAAGGGTTGTCCCCATCTTTTGTACATAAAAATATATGTGATGTTGGTGGTAGATTGCAGGTTCCTGTGAATCCTGTCTGTATTAGAGATTCCTTATGCTTCTTCTGTGTAGGAGCCACTTGTTAGACGTTGGTGTTTTCTTGTATGTGTGCGTCACAGCTCTAGCTAGATAAAAGTTTGTATCGGGTTTCATGGCCCAGGTAATTTTTACTGATCTAGCAATGCTTGAACAATTTCTAGCCAGCACGGAAAAATTTAGAATCTGCATAACAGATCTTGAGTTCAAGTTAAAATATATTTTTTTATAAGAGTTTAGAATAATTAGAATTTTACTTGCTCATCTAGATTTACAAAATATATTTCCAAGAATGTGATTTTGCGTAAAAAAAGCTAGAACAATTAAGTAACCAGAGCAATGCTCGAACAATTGTAGCGTGCTGTAATGGTAAAAGACTTAGAATCTATATAACAGATCTTAAATTTAAATTAAGAAGTATATTTCTTCTAAAAATCTAGAAAAACTAGAATTTTATTCGCTCATTTAATTTCACAAAATAAGTTTTGATTTCCGAGAACGTGGAATGTGGTTTTTTCATATGAAAAAAAAGCTTAAACAATTAAGCAACCAGAGCAATGCATTATTATACAAGCAAGACCCAGTTTGAGAGATATGATCTTCCACCCACCTTAGATAAAGTGTACTTTCCAAATATAGTTTCGAGTTCGAGTTAGGATGTGTATCCCTTATAAGAATTTATAATAATCATAGTTTTACTCATTCATTTGAATTCATAAAATATATTTTTCAGATTATAATTTCAAGATCAAGTTAAAACGTGTATTTTTTATTAAAAAAAAACTAAAATAACCATAATTTTAATAGTTGAATTGGATCATAAATTGTGCTTTACGAAATATAGATTTCTCGTATGAAAAAAAAACTTAAACAATTAAGTAACCAGAGCAATGCATTATTATACAAGCAAGACCCAGCATGAGATATATGATCTTCCACCCACCACTGTACTTTGACAGCAAAGTAAAGGTTGACTCTTGCTGCAAGCATCGGCAAATCAATTAGTGTTAGCTGCAATGTCTTGTCTTATTTTTATTAGCTAGTTGGTTTCTGTTGTCAGAGGGTTCTTATCCTGAATGGCCAATTGTCCTGAATATATATATATATATATATATATATATATATATATATATATATATATATATATATATATATATATATTTAAGATTAGATGCACCTAATTTCCCTTACAAGCTCTCGAACCTTGAAGATGATTTCTTGAGGGCGTGGAGAAGAAAGAACTATTAAACAAGTTGTTAATTTTGTTTTGGTTGATGTTTTTTTTTTTTAAATAGAATATGATATTTCAATTTTAAAGTATTTTAGTATTTTATTTTGAGTGGTATTGTTTATTTGTGTATATATAATTAAATATATTAATAAAAAAATTAGTTCAAATTAAAAAAAAAATAGTTCAAATTTAAAAAAAAATTAGGATTGTGCAATTTAATCTTAAAAAAAGATACAATAAAATAATTTACATTGTCTGAACAAAATTAAACATGTATAATATTACAAGAATATCATTATCAATCTTGCAAGGTCATTACATTATCTAATTGTTATAAAATTTTAACATAATATATATAAATATATCAAGAAACTCCTCATAAAATTTTATCTCAATCTAACAGTCGAATTAAGCGATATGATTGATATTGTAAAATTATTCATTATTTAAACAAAAACATTATTTGACTGAAATAGAATGGACGTAACAAAACTAGAACATTCTGACTGAAATTTAAGTGAATTTTTAACATAATATATATAAATATATCAAGAGATTTCTAGTAAAATTTCATCTCAATCTAACGGTGGAATTAAGCGATATGATTGATATTATAAAATTATTTATTATTTTAAATAAAAAATACTATTTGACCGAAATGAAACGAACATAACAAAACTAGAATATTGCGGCTAAAATTTAAATAAAATTTTAAAAACAAACTAAAATTTTAAATGAAATAAAAATTGGATCGTTTTATATAATTTTTTTTTAACTAGCTGGAATAAATTTCACTAGATTTAACAGCACAACAATCCAAACAAATGAGATTCATGGAGTCATGACCGACCAACTTGAGCTTTATAGCTGACAAGATTAGTAGGGCTCACTAGGAATATTAGTGATGTGAAGGCCTTTCGGAAAAATCTGCTGGGTACCATGCACCAGAGAGGAGGGACAATGAAACTAGGTGCTCATTTGGAACGTTGGTTTGCTCGTAGAAAAACCTTCACAACCACATCTTTTCTTTGATTCTCAAGATTCCTATATCGATTTTTCAGCACATGCTTGGAATATTCATTTCTCGAGTTGTCCATGTTTTTTTTTTAATATCAAATCCATTTTTAGATTCGAGTAAACCCCACCTAAATATTCCAGGTTTTTATAAAGAGTATACGTTCTGATTCAAACTCAAGACCTGTTGTGTACATTGCAAATTACCCTGGCAATTCCAAGCTCTTATAAAGATTCACGCTCTGAATCAAATTTAAAACTTGAAGTGCAGATCATAATTATTTTATCATCACGTCATGTTATTATCGAGGAAATCAAACCCATTATTGGTCACAATTGGTCAGTTCGATGAACTAATTGCTTCTCTCATACCCAATTTCGTTTAAGAGATAAGATAGAAGAGTGGACTAAACCTGTTGACAATATGATTGTAACTTGTAAGAAAAGCAAAGAGAAAAACAGAGAAAAAGTTGTGCAGGCACATCATAATATAAAATTATATTATCAAAAAACAGATCTAGAAACAAAAAATAATCTAGAAAAACAGAGTGAATTAACAAAGCAGAGTAATGTTAATGTTTAAGCTGGGACAAGGTCCACGATGGTTTGTCACCAAACCCTGAGTGTTCACCAGCTGTTCTGAATGATTTTGAGTAGGCAAGAGGCATCACTCGGTTGCAGTTTTGCTAACAGCAAAAAACAGGGGAAGGTAGGATGAGAGGATTGTCAAATCTGTGCTTTTTTTCTTAGTTTAATTAAGAAAAAAAGGGGAAAAAAAGGGAATTTTTCTTTCTCACGCACCATGGAAGCTCGATTGTGTCTTCAGTTCAGATGGAGAACAACTGTTATCTCATACCAGTTCAGACAACAACCAGCCATGGACATGAGAACAGAGTCTTAAGTTGAACAGTTACGAAACTCAATTATAAAGCCAAAAATCATAAACTTTAATAAAAGCTACTTTTGAAGTCAAGCCAGAAATTATAATTGCTATTGAATATAAAAGGAAATGACTAATAATGCATAAATGGATTTCCGAAGAAGATGTTTTGTTTATACTGATCATACATTCAGCAGCACAATCTTTCTCACATGGATGACATAATTCCCAATCCCAATTTTAATCCAAATCTAAGTTCTTAGCAACTTGGTGATGATGATAAGTAAAATTTAGCACTACAACAGCAAATAAAAAGCCTTTATCCCATAAACAGTATCCTTATTCCATCTACTTCTAGCAAAATCTTTAATGGAAATGCTGACCCTCAATCTGCAACTTTCATAGTAAGAAATCTCAACCAAAACAAGAACACATTCATGACAGGAAGACAAAAAGACCACCCAGGTAAACAAAAAGAAAAAAGAAGCGGTAACAAGGCCTCAGAATTGCAGAACGTCAACAAGACTCATTAATGTCATTATTCAGTCCTGAAAGATGGTATTTGGTGACTGAATCCTCACGCCACGCAACATTCATGGATTTAGTTGGCAGGGCAGTAGTTTAGACCAAAAGGGCACCTACAATTTTGAACACCTTTTGATTTTTGTGCGGCTAACAGTTTAGGCCTTTGGAAACCAATCAACACTCCATCTTAAAAATACCAAAAATTCAAGACAAAAATCATGGGCTCGAAAAGAAAAAGAAATGTTCGAATCTATCCAGGAAAAGGAGCACAACATGTCTGTAAATGTCCCCTCAAAAGGCCTTAGATTGAAGCGACCAAAGACAGAACATCTTTCGATCTAATTTGATCTTTGCCTCCTAACTAAGCCATGTATGAAAAATGTTTGTGAACTCATATGACTACTCAAAGAGGCAGTAGAACTTAAGAAATAACTATGCCATTGAAAATTCGACGACACAGTAAGGGATTGAGGTTGCACAGAGACCGAACGGAGATGGGGCTTTAGGGTTTCTTGAGGAAGATAGTGCCAAGAATGCCCTCTCTTTTTTCCTTTTTTTCCGCTTAGAATATAAAAAATCATCTCCACGTGGCAACAAGCCATTTACCTTCATTTCCCTTAGTACAAAGCGTTCTCCTTGACGAGCCCGTCGGAGAAGAAGCCATTAATTCTCTTTATGGCGAGCTCGTGGGAGAAGAAGGCATTCTCTTTATGGCTAGCCCATGGGAGAAGAAACCATAGAGTTCGGTTACTAGAAAAGGCAGACAATGCAGTTCTAAGCAGATGATAATTACGTTTGATGAAAGATAACGTAAGAATTCAGTGGTTAATTACAAGAAAAGATAATTGAAGCCACAAACAAATAAATCACATCAATTATAATACAAAATAATAATTGGTAATTCAAAGAAGATGAAGAAAAATGAAAATCCCAATTCCCATCCAAGCAACCACCCCTACAAATCCCTGTACTCTTTGGGACAAAAGGGCTTCAAACAAATAAAAAAACGATAAATAATACATAAAATCTTACGTTCAGAAAAGGAGTCCAAATGCAAGAGCAGCAAGAGAAGCAAGAGCAGCCGGTGCAAAAGTGGCGGTGGCGCCAGAGGTAGGGCTAGGAGCAGGGGCATCCGCCGCTGCTACATTTTGGAGTGCTGAAACGGCCATGAGCGCCGCCATGATAGCCAGAAATACTCTCATCTTCAATGCCTCCATCGTGATAATTAAGTTATCTTGCTGCAAGATGAGAAGATCGAGGTGTGGAGGATTCAGGCGACTCGGAGGACTCAGGCACCGGACAGTGGGGATGGCACGATTAGGGCCGGCGGGTTAGTACTTTATGTAGGTGGTGGCGAGGAGACAAGAGTGGGTGTTGCCTGCAGAGTGCAGGCTGGCCTGGAAGACAAAGCACATGCACGTGGTTAGCTTTTGAGGTATGAAGTCTTTTTCTTTTCTTTTTTTTTATTGCACGGAGTTACAACCGAACTTTATGGTGTGCCATACAGCTGTTGCCAGCCATGTTTTGAGGGCGGCGCCTACTCTTTACTGGTTTGAAATTACTTTTTGAATTGTTTCTATTTAAAAATTTAATAAATTAATTTTATTAAAAAAATAAATTAATTTTAACATATCTAAAAAGTTTAGTTTAACATAAACAATAAAAAAATAATTTAAAATAATTTTGAAATACAGCGTCAAACATCTCTTATTGTTTTTACTATGCCTTCTCTCTCTTTATCTCTAGAATGAAATTAAAATAATGTGTTTTTTAAGTGTATAATAGATAGTATAGTTGTACGAATTAAAATTAAAGAATTTGTTTTCCTGTTGTTTTAAGTTTGAATCTGATTACTAATATAATGATTATTAAAAATTTACATGATCGTTAATTTTAGGATTTGTGTAATTAGTCGAGGTGCTTGCAAGCTGTTCCGAAACCTATGATAATAAAAAATAAATTAAATAAAATGGTGTTTCCTTCTTCTTTTGAATTGAAAATTTTGAATTACGTTATGTGGTTTATATTCATGATGGGCAGAGAATATATATATATATATATATATAAAGTTTTTGAACTGTTTGATTTTGATGGAAGTGAGAGGAGAGGGGATCAGCTGTTGGGATTAAGGTTGTTATTTGTGTTCGGATAGTATTCGATTTTGTTTTTGTTTTTGTTGGAATGATATAGTTTAGTTTTACAACATTTTAGCGTGCTTATTTAAAATTATATTGTTCATTTTTATTTATATATAATTTAATAAATATAATTTAACTTTAAATTAAAAAATAGATTAGCTTGAAATTGAAATTATACAATTACATTAAAAAAAAAAAAAAACATGAGATAAGACCTGATATGACTATCAACTCAATGAGTTCAAAGATAACATGAATAATTTAAAATATAGTTTGACTAAAAACAATTCAAGACAATAACTTTAAAAAAAAAATAAGATAATAATATATTGGATTGGTCTAGATAAACTCATGCTAACCTTTCAACTCCACCATCTCGGCCATAAGACTATGATAATTCAAAATAAAAAAAAAATCAAAATAAACTATAAAGCTCAAATTTTAATAAATCTATTGTTGAATGATAATCTAAGAAAAGAACACAATAAAATGATTCATGTCTACCCTGGTTAGCTTATAAAACTCGTGACTCATGTTATAAAACTAAGATATATTTATTAAAAAAAATCAAATTGAAACAAACACCATATCTTAATTCACAATCAATCATATATTAAAGGCGTTGAATGATGAAACTAGAAAAAAAATCAATAAAAGAATCAACTAAATTAACTTGTCAAGCTCATAACAAGAATCATAAAATTGAGATAACAAAAAAAATCCACAATAAATTATGAAGTCCAGTCTCTAATAAAAAAAGTGTTGAGAGAAGAAAAAGATTAAAAAAAAATTACAATAACTAAAGTGTTTAAATAAAAAATTAGTTAAAAAATCCAAAATTATTGAGATTTTGACTAAGATAAAATTTATTGTGGATTGTTTTGTTTTTTAAATTGAAATATGATTTATTAGACATTCTAAGTGGGATAAAATATAATTGACAACTTGGATTGAGATTATCTATATGGAGTCATAATTCCACTTACAATATTTTTTAAATAGCATAATAAATTAAAAAAAATGATATAATAACTTATTATGTGAAAGTAGTGTGTTGTTGAATGTTAATTTAGGCATGTTCATTATGGATATTAAACAAGCTATAGGTCATGATTTGAGTAAAATTATAATGGTATTGAAATTAATATAAAATATAGGTGAAAAGTTTGGGAACAATGATTAACTCTCTCTTATCCAAAATGGATTGAAACATGATGAAATTATATATTGGTAGTCAATCAAATCCTTCATCTGACCCAATTTTTATCCCAACTTCTAGTCAAATAGGTAAAAAAGTATCACAAACTACTTGTCCTTCTAAATCAATTAGGAGTAAGCTAAACATGACATTAATGATTGATTTATTGTAAATGGTGATAAAAATATGTTTGACAATTCATACACTTATCAATATATATATAACTTATTTGAGCCTAATGATAGTTAAGATGATGATATGTTGATCACAAATGAGACACATAAATGTTGATGATTAAGTAATTCCTCTTATTTTTAAGTTTGGAGATGATTATGGATCTACAACTTTTTGTTATAATTGGATATTTAGTCATAAATATTTAGTTGAAGGTTCTGATGTTACTTTGACAAAATTTGATAATAAAAGTGATTTAGTTAATAATGTTAAACGATGACATATTACATATCTATTAGAATATCAAGTTCAATGGTCGACCTCAATTTTTATTGAATTATAATGTGTGAAATCACCAAAATGTCAATAATATTTATATAGAGGTTACCATAAAAGTTGAATTCCTTTGAGATAGATAAGTTCAAAGGGCCTTACCACCATCTTTGTCTAAAAAAATCATCATCAATTTGATGCAAATTTTAAATTTAATGCTTGAATATTCCATGATACATTGTATATGTAAGGGTAGGTAAATATAAATAAATCAACAATAATAATGTTGAAAATAAATAAAGTTAAGTGATATTAAAGTGTAAAAAATAAAATTTTAGGGATCTATAAAGAAAAACTTGGCTATAAACAAAGGGTGACTACACAAATATGAAAGGTTGAACATTGTTTATACAACTAAACATTGTTTTATGTCCAATTAAATATGCCAAAGAATGCAATTATAAATAAATCGTAACATATAAAACAATCTCAAAATAACTTATAAAGATAAAATAAAAAAAGAGATGAAGTTTATTGATCAAAGTCTAAGAAAATGAAAACTTCAAGGACATAAAACAAAAGGCTACCAACGAATATACAAATGTCAAAGGGTGAGCAATATCTACACATTAATTTAGTCTGCTATTTGTTTTTTTATATATAAAAAACCCTAATTTCTAAGTAATCAAAGTCAATTTATTCAACAAGCCATCATTATTTTCGTGCTTCAAATTCAAAAGGACTTCGTTATATCACTATCAATTGTTTGACAGCGCGATTAAAGTTTTTTTTTGTTAAAAAATTCATTAAAAGAAAATTTTTATTATTATTTAAAAAATATTTTTGACATCAACATATGAAAATGATATAAAAATATTAAAAAAATTAATTTAAATAAAAAATAAAATAAAAATTTCATTTTTTTCGCCAAACAATTAGTCGTATCCATGAATCTGCCATATTCCCTCAACCTTGAATGAACTATATATAAAAATAAGAAGCACAAGGACAACAACTATGGATCTTTAAAGTAATTAGATCCGATTTTGTACCCACAAAGTCACAGTACATGTACTTTAGATATGGAGACAGGTTAACCTCAAATAGAATATCGTAGGATTGACTGTCAGTGGGAAGAAAACGTGAAACATGTCTAGGGCAAAAGCAGTTGCAAGAGTTCCTGAGCAATAATTTGTAAACACTGGAAATGTATTGCTTGAATCACACTTATTAATCATGTACAGTAGAGTATTTATAGAGCAAAGCTCTTTACAAAACACGAGATTATTGTTACAACCAAATAGCAGAGGTGAGGATGGTGACTCCTAACAATAAGCAACTGATTCCTGACACTATGAGCAGAGGAGGAATATTTGAACAATAAACTAAATACAAGAATTGATATAATAACAGCTGGAATGTCTCTTAACATGCCCCCTCAAGATGGATGGCTGTTCAGCAATCCAATCTTGTCTTTTAAAAACAGAAGTCTTTGCCGAGATAATGGTTTTGTCAATGCATCAGCTAGTTGATCTTGTGATGAAACATGAGATACACGTAGTGCTCCAGATTGTACCTTTTCTCTGATAAAGTGAAAATCAATTGCAATGTGTTTCATTCTAGAATGAAATATAGGATTTGAGCATAGCTGTGCAGCACCAAGATTATCGCAATAGACAACTGGAGCAATTGTTACTGGACAATGTAGTTCAGATAGCAAGGAGCTAACCCAGCTCAATTCAGCTGCTGTGTCAGCCACCGATCTGTATTCTGCCTCAGTTGAAGATCGTGCAATGGTCCTTTGCTTCTTTGATGACCAGGAGATTGGATTTCGTCCAAGATAGACAATATACGCACTGGTTGACGATAGATCATCTTTGTTGCCCCCCCAGTCTGCATCAGAATAGGCATGAACCGTGAGAGGTGAGTGATGATGAAGAAGGAGACTGTCATGAAGTGTGCCTGATAAGTATCGAAGTAGTCGTTTCACAAGCTGCCAGTGAACATCAGTAGGCTTATGCATGAACTGAGCAAGTTTATTTACGGCAAAACAGATATCTGGACGGGTGAGAGCAAGATACTGAAGACTTCCCACTGTGGCACGAAATTCTGAGGGATCAGATAGGGGTTCACCATCAGCCAAGCTGGGCTGATAACCAGGTGGTAGTGGAGTAGAGGTGGACTTGGCAGCAGTCATATTTGTTCGGTGAAGTAAGTCCAGAATGTATCTTTGCTGAGAGAGGATTAAGCCTTTGGAGTGAGGCCTAACTTCCACACCCAAGAAATAAGTTAATGCACCCATGTCCTTCAATGAGAATCTGTTAGCTAAGCAAGAAATAAACTCATTGACAGCAGCTTCATCATTGCCTGTGACAATGATGTCATCAACATAGACAAGTAGATAAATAAGAGAGGTGTGCTGTTTGAATATAAAAAGAGAAGTGTCTGCTAGAGAGTTTCTAAATCCAGTTGTGAGCAGAAAATGTTTGAGTTCTTGATACCACGCCCTTGGGGCCTGCTTCAAACCGTAGATGGCTTTGCGAAGTTTGCAAATGAAGCCTGGATTAGTGATATCAACAAAACCAGGTGGCTGGACCATATAAACATCATCATTCAACGTACCTTGAAGAAAGGCATTGTTGATGTCAAGTTGTCTGAGTTTCCAACCACGACTGACAGCAATGCTTAGAACAAGGCGAACAGTTGTGTGCTTGACGACGGGACTGAAGGTTTCATGGTAATCAAGGCCGGGTCTTTGGCTAAAACCTTTAGCCACTAACCTGGCTTTATAACGAGCAACAGTTCCATCAATATTTCGCTTGAGGCGAAATATCCATTTGCATCCCACTATATTGGCAGCAGCATGAGAAGGAACCAATGACCAAGTGTCATTTTTAAGTAAGGCAGCATACTCCTCCTGCATAGCTAGACGCCAGTTGGGGTCTTTTAAGGCTTGAGTGACAGTGGATGGTTCAAGTTGAGGTGATGAACACAGCTGTGTATGGTAGGAGAATTTATGTAAAGGCTTGGATATATTGTTCTTTGATCTTGTAATCATAGGATGGGGCACATGTGTTGGGAGTGGTGGAGATGAACTGGTAGCAGGGGAGTCAATTGGAATAATCTCAGTGGGATCAGTTGGAGTAGCAGATGAAATATTTGGTGGATTGGGTTGCACAGGTGAGGTGGAGGAATCTATAACCAGGGGTGATGTGCATTGCACATCTTGATTATCAGGTGGAACCGCAGGCACAGATGCAGATGGCTGGGATGGAGACACGGATGGAAATGAGACAGGTGGTGACCATATGTTTGTAGTGGTGGACACAGGAGTAGATGCTTGTTTTGACAGTTCAGGGTATGGAAACATTGATTCATCAAAGGTGACATGTCTGGAGACAAAAACTCTGGAAGATGCATAATCAAAACATAAATATGCACTCTGTGATAAAGAATATCCAATAAATATGCATGGTTTGGAACGTTGTTCAAGCTTATGATTGGCATAAGGACGCAGCCAAGGAAAACATAGACAACCAAATGTTCTGAGTTTATGATAATTCGGAATCTGATGAAAAATCTTTTGAAATGGTGAGATATGTTTGAGCGAAATGGTGGGCATTCTGTTGATTAAGTAAACTGCTGTGGAAAATGCATAACACCAGAAGTGTGAAGGAAGGGATGAATGGGTTAAGAGAGTGAGGCCAGTTTCAACAATGTGTCTATGCCTTCTCTCAGCAAAGCCATTATGTTCAGAGGTGTGTGGAGGAGAGGTAAGATGTGAAATTCCATTAACAGCCAGAAAGTCTTTTAACGCAATATACTCCCCTCCATTATCAGTATATAATGTTACAATGGACTGTTTAAAGAAATTTTCTACAATGGCTTTGAACCTAATAAAGATTGGTTTGACATCAGATTTTTTCTTTAGAGGATAAAACCATGTATATTTGGAGAAATGATCCACAAATATAACATAATATTTAAAGCCAGCAATGGAATAAATGGGAGATGTCCAGACATCTGAGTATATGAGTTGAAGAGGACAATGTGAGGTTAGAGTTGATTTCGAGAAAGGTAACTTATGACTTTTATTCAATCTGCAAGCAGTGCATACAGTGTGCTGATAATGAGAATTGAAATTGAACTTAAGCTGATTAAAAATAGACTTGACAACTGGAAATGCAGGGTGACCTAATCGACAGTGCCAATTGATGGATGAAGGTTTATGGCTGAAAAATACTTGAGGAGTGGACAATAGAGGAGACACACCCAGCCATTCATACACGCCGTCCTTGGGTTCACCTTGAGCTAGAACTGCCCCCGTGAGTAGATCCTTCACAAGAAAATACCATGGTAAGAACTCAACAGAGACATTGTTAGCAACACAAAACTGATAAATAGAGATTAAATTCCTTCTAATCTCAGGAACACACAGCACATCATTTAGAGTAAAAGAATGCTTGGAGGTGGAAAGAGTGGCAGAACCCGTGTGGGAAATTTTCAGGGCTTTACCGTCCCCAATCATAATGTCATCAACACCGTTATAAGGAGCATGAAGAGACAAGTTATTGAGGTCAGCCGTGACATGATGAGAGGCTCCGCTGTCCAACAACCAGGAGGAATTAGGTGGAGAGGTGGTGGTGGCCATATTAGCTTGGGGTGACCACGGAGTAGAACTTGCAATTTGGTTTTGTGGAACAAATTTGAAGGATGGGCATCTCTTGGCAGTGTGCCCTTGGATACCACACACTTGGCAGTGACCAAGATAAGGTCTAGGTGTCATTCTCGGGTTGGCTGGGGAAAAATTGTTGTGTGGGGAGAAGGAGCGATGCTGCAGGTGTGAGTGAGGGCGCCAGTTGGATTGTTGATTGGAATTAGAGTTGTGAGGAGAAAATCGTCCTGAGTTGGACTGAGAGTTTCGTCCATAGTTTCGAACTGTGGGGTGAGCTGTGGGTGAGAAGTGAGGGACCTTGGTAGTTGCTTGGATGGTGGCTTCAAACATAAGGAGCTTCTCATGGAGCTCATCAAAAGAGATAGAGGTATCGCGTGCTTGCACAGCACGAACAAACTCCCTATAATCATCTCCTAGTTCTTCAAGAATTTTCTCAGTAATGTCTTCATGGTCAAGAGGAGCGCCAAGAACAGCAAGTTCATCAGCCTTGATTTTGACAGAGTATAAAAACTCAGTGATGCTTAGGGAGCCTTTGGTGAGATTTTTTAGATTTGCTTTGGTTTGTTTGATGCGACCCCTTGAGGGTGTTGCATAGGTTGCTGCAAGAATGTTCCAAGCTTCACGAGCAGTGACAGCTTGAGCAATAAAAGGTATGATGGTTGGTGAAATGGACCCAATAAGGGCATTAAGAATCAATTGATCCTGGCGTATCCAGGCATGATGCTCTGGATTTGGTGTAGTGATGGTGTTTGTGGCTGAGGTGGTGGTGATGGTTTGTGGTGGGCAGGGTGTGGTGCCATCAATGTAGCCCTGAAGATCATACCCAACGAAGAGGGTTTGGAATTGAAATTTCCAGGATAAGTAGTTGGTGCTGTTAAGCTTGAGAGGAGCCTGAGCCGTGACATTGATTGTCACAGGGGAATGGCTTACTGGTGGTGATGCTGGGATAATGGAATCACTCATGGTGATTTACTGGAGCAAAGAAAAAAAAACGGGAGAGAAAAAAAAATTGCTTATTGTGTTTGCTCTGATACCATGTAAACACTGGAAATGTATTGCTTGAATCACACTTATTAATCATGTACAGTAGAGTATTTATAGAGCAAAGCTCTTTACAAAACACGAGATTATTGTTACAACCAAATAGCAGAGGTGAGGATGGTGACTCCTAACAATAAGCAACTGATTCCTGACACTATGAGCAGAGGAGGAATATTTGAACAATAAACTAAATACAAGAATTGATATAATAACAGCTGGAATGTCTCTTAACATAATTTTGTTCGAGAAAGAAAAAAAAGAGAGTTTAAAGAATCATTTTTGGAACTTGAAATCTTCTATACAAATGGGGGAATGATCTTACGATGAACACGACATGGACACATCCAAACAGGAAATTCAGCGAACACCTTGTCGACTATTTGTTTTATTTCTTGTTCTACGATTAACGTACGAAGCATGCAACTGTATATATAATCTGTCAAATAAACTTTAGCTCAGCTGTTCTTGGTGATAATCACATAAATGTATGAATGAAATCTTTCCTCAGGAACATCGGCCATGAAGACTGCTAATGCTGAGAAGTAAGTGGAGATCTCCGGGTTGAGGTGATAAAAACAGATTGATTACTGCATGTTCAATTCATCCTACATTACATTTTCAGCTTTGACAGTGATTCGAGAGAGTTTACAACTGCTGCTTCTTTGCTGGTTCTCATCAGAAATAACTACAGCAAGAACAAAAGAAGAATGTCGGGATGTCGGGTATTGATATTCTATATCCAAATCAAATAAACGATTTACATGTTAGTATCGTTACGGGCTTTTACTAGAGTTTTTTCTGGTTTTGCCCTGCTCAGTTCACAATTTTTCATAGAAATGCTCTCACTCGAACCCTGAATGATACCCCATACCCAAGTCAAATAACAATTTTCATATTAGTATTGCTACGGGCTTCTCCCAGAGTTTCATTTAGCTTCGCCTCGCTCAATAATAGTTCATAATCTTTCGGGTCTCGACAAACATGTTACGGGCTGCTCCCAAAGTTTCATTTAGTTTCGCCTTGCTCAGTTATTGTCCACAATCTTTCAGGTCCCGACAAACATGCTACAGGCTTCTTCTAGAGTTTCATTTAGCTTCATCTCACTCAGTTATAGATCATAATCTTTCAGGTCCGACAAACATGCTTTCACTCAAATATTTTTCAGATTTATTTCTGCTTGTACAGTGCATCATCCTACATTACATTTTCAGCTTTCACAGTGATTCGAGAGAGTTTGCAACTGCTGCTTCTTTGCTTGCTCTCAATTACAATAACAACAGCAAGAACAAAAGAAGAATGTCAGAGTATTGATACCGATTCTTTTCAATTTCCCTCGGCGGCTACTGCTAGTGGGAGGCACTCGGGCATGGCGCAGAGCTGAAGTCTAAGAATGCCAATGATTTTCCAAGGAAAAAGAAATAGTAATTTTAATATGCTAGTTAACAAGAACTAGTAATTGAGGATCTTGCACGACATCTAAAAATAAAGATAAGAACATGGTTGAAGTTCAAAATTAGTTAAGGTTTGATAATATGATTTAAAGCTGATTTGTGTACGAACCATTTAGATATTTAATCCTTAACAATAATCTATACAAATCATTAATAAAAAATCTCGTAAAATCTTTTAAAAAGTGAGGGTTTAGTACCAATTTTATTTTTCATATATTTTTTTAAGAGAAACAATATCTTATAAATAAAGAATTTAAAATCAACGATCCCAAACACACATAAATTAGAGATGCATTTGAATAATTGAGAAAATATGAAACTTAATATGAGAAGAAAGCCCTTTCCAATTCCAAGATGCTTGTTACCTCAAATGAATAAGAAGTAGAAAGAAGAAAAAGGAGAAAAAAAGGAGAAAAAGGATAGGAGAAGAGACTTTTACAATGGTGGTGATTAGAGGAGATTTTGATTTTGGGGTGATTTTAACATGTAATGGAGAAAGCTAGAATTGTCAACGAGTTTATCTTGTCTTGTATTGTATAGATGAATGATAAGAAGACTTGAAAGGTTATTGATAGGGTTAGTAGGGCTTGGTTCCATAGGTTGACTTGCAAGTTTTTTCTTATTTTAAACTTAATAAATATCATGTTTTATTTTGAATCATTTTGAAAGTTAATTCTGTTAAATTCAAATTACTTGACAAAATAACTTACAATCTGATTGACATTGTCAAATTCAAGTAAGACTTGATAAAGTAGATTTTAAGTATTTTTTTCTTAAATGTATATATAAATAAAATATTTTTTTTATTAAAAAAACACTAAAAAAGGCATTGTTTTATAGTAGACATTGGTTAACTTAACAATTTAACAACATGAACTCTTAGTTGGGTCAAAATCAACTAGGGATCTAATAACTATGATTTTCATGAGTTGATTTAAATCATAATTTTTATACAACATCCAATCCAACAATCATTTTTGATAACATGAGATCTCTTTTTTTTCCTTAAATATTTTTATAGATGCGAAATTCATAATTGATGGTGTGAGCCCAATTAATCCTTAAAAGAAAAGGAGAAGGGTAGGACCAACTGAACCCTAGAAGAAAGGGAGAAAAGTCAGGATCAACTGAATTTTATGAGAAAAGAAAAGGAGTCGAACTCAACCCAACTCTATTGAAAAGGTAAAAAGGTGAAGAAGTATGAGAGAAGGGTCAAACCTAACAAATACAGAGGTTTGTTCAACCAAACTCTAAAAGAAAAAGAAAAGGAAGAAGCAAGGGAGAAGAGTTAGGCCCAATCTAAATCGAGGAAAAAAGGATATAAAAAAAAGGTTGGGACTAACCATACCCAGACTGGCTCAATTCAATACTAAAGTAAAAAATAGAGAAAGATAAAGGATAAAAGGGAAATAGAAAAAAAGAAAACATAAGAGGAGAAAAAAAGACCTTGTTAGATCCTAAAAAAAGCCTCAATATAGGCCATCAAATAAGGCTTAACTAAACCTTATAAATACCAATCAAGGGTGTTTTTTAATATCCAACTAAGGGCTACATAAAGGAAGAAAGGCCAAAGATGTGGGATACAATAAATAAGAATTGGTATAGTAATTGAGTTAAAGAGAGAGAAAAGGAGGAAAAAGAAAAGGAGGAAATAAGAAATTACAAAAAGCCATTGACTTATTCTCCATATGCACGTAAGAAATTTACGTTAGAGAAGACACCACTTTTCTCGCTATTATGGAACCATCCTACTCTTTAATATGTATCAACCTACTTTTTGGTGCCGGAGCCACCTTATTTTTTATCACGATGCTTTAATTGTCAAAAGTATTATAGGTTTTTACTTTCATTGTCTATTTTTTAGAATATTTACATGAGAGATTAACAATACAATAAACAACTTGACAAGATAACTTCATGAAGAATATTCAATCTTATTCCTTATAATAGGTTTGCAACCCTACCCCTACTCTCACAATTGATTCGCCACCCTATTCTCATTATAAGTTCTCAACCCTATCCTATATTATCCAAAAGTTTATAAATATCAAGGGCCACCAAGTAATAACACGTATGGCATAATACAAAACCACACATAACAATCACAACACACCCCTCTTTGTTCCCTTTGTTATACATGATATTTCTACTTTGTTTTACTTAGGCATCAAAGCATCTCATATGCAATAAATAACTTATTTTGCAAGTGTTCAATAACAACAAACCTAGCTCAAAAAGTTTTTCTTTAAAGATTAGTGCATCAGCCTTGGAAAGCTCAAGCTAAGTCTGAATATTTCTCAACTTCATTAGCAATACAATGAAAAAAATATATAAAAATCAACTCAATATAACATTTTCCAATTTTGAATAAGAAGAAGATATAAATTTGATTTTTTTCTCCAACTTAGATCTAAGTTCCTTTATATACAAAAAATAGATGAAATTTCAAATTCTCTAGTAAAGAAAATGATATAAATGACTAGTTATTTTTTTGAGACTAGATTTATAAAGTTCCCCAATTAAGTACACTAGTGGGAACACTAATTTGTATAAAAAAATTGACATGGAAAAATAAATATTTTTGACTTACAAAAACTAACAAGAAACTATTAAAATAAATAAAATAAAATAAAAGTTGAATCAAACCCATTAATAAGTTTCGATAATGTATTATAGTTTTGTTTAGGCACACCATCTTCCAAGTCTTATATTATAATTTTCTTTTAATTATTTAATATCTTAAACTTATAATTGATAATTTGATTATCTATGGAAATTGGTCCAATTGGGACCTTAAGGTATCACAATAGAGTTTTTTTTTTTTTTTTTTTTTAAAGAGTTGAGAGATTTGAAGTAAATATTTGTGTGTGTGTTCTTGCGCATATGTATTTCATTTTTGTGTGGATAAATTCAGTCACATCTCATTTTGTATAACATGCTTCTAGATAGGATTGAATCCCATAGTTTTCATTTCATCAAGTTTCCATGAAGTTTTGCTCGCAAGATTCACAAAATACAAAATTAAAATTTGCAAAATTGGTGGACTTAGGCTCAACAATTGTATGGCATGAGAACCCTAAATTTTGATAAACACAGGTACAAAGCCCAACAAAAACTAGATTTCAAAGGAAGTTACTATTTCATTGGGCCTTGAGATGGATCCCAGACTCTTCCAATACCATCATCAAAACCGTCCATTTTCAATCAACGGTCCAAAACCAATCTTCAGTTATTTCATTCACAGGCAGAGAGGGAGATAAATACATACACTGAGGGAGGAAGAAGACATCCTTCAGAAGAGCCGCTTTGTTTGAGAGAGAGATAGAGAACACAAACACAAAGAATCCGAGGTAATTTGCCTGCCTGTGTGGTTCTTCTCAGAGTGATAGAGAGATTTGGGATTTCTCTTCTATTGTTTTAGAGAAATTTTGCTTCTTTCGTTCTTTATAAAGAGAGCAAGCACCATTATATAGTATTTGCTTTAAAGGAGTTTCAGTCCTCATGCAATTGTCTTTTGGTAAGATGATTATCTTCTTCTTCTTCTCATTTCTACTCCCATCTTCCGCCATTCTCTCCATCTGGTGTTTTTAACAATTCAATCTTGTTTGAATGGTTTTAAGAAAGATTTGCTCTTGATTTATGTTTTTACACTCGAAGATCTTGAAGCTGAATCACACAACATCATCTTTGCTTTATTAAGCAAACCCCAGATGAGCACTCTCAAAATTCAGTTTTCTCAAGCTTTTAATAAACCAATTCTGCAATTTCAATGAGTTTCCTCTTCTGGGTATTTTCGATTCTCTCACTTTGGACATCAAAGTTTTGAAATTCGGCCGATTTTCATGCCTGAGGTTATTTTTGTTTTACTCAAGTTTCGGGCTTTATATGGTTCTAACTTCTGGGATGGTCTTCGTTTCTTGTTTTCTGTAACAGGTATGGAGAAGGAAGAAAGAAACCAGAGAGCTTCTTGTAAAAGTTTAGAGCCAGAGTTTTTCTTGCAGTGGGGAAATAAAAAGAGGCTTAGATGTGTTAGAGTTAGAGACCCTCACATCATTTCACAGAGATCTGATGGTGTTTTTCGCAGAAAAACCACTTCTCGGATTGATAGATTTGTGGTCTCTTCTGCCACTACAGAGAAAGACACATCTCTTCTTCAATCTAATCGTCTCACAAGGTTAGATTTTCTCCGTGTTCTGAACAGCCCAGTTCTTCAAGTTTCTGGCCTGGTATTTGAAGCTTTTTTTATGGGTTTTTTCTGACTTTTGTTTTTCTTGTATTCTCTCAGCAACCAAACAGAGAATTAAAAAGTCCCAACCGAGAAAATGAGGTTGGAAGATTGCTTCTTGTTTTGTGTTTGGTGGCTGAGAAAGTTTCAAGATGAAATTTGGATTTCATTTATATGACTCATACTGTTTTTTATCCTAACTTTCCTCTTCTTATTAACAAAAAGGAAAATTCTGAATTGTGAAAGAAAATGTTGGGTTAGTTTTTCTTATCTCCATTTTAGTTGATGAACAGATACAAGAAACCAAAAATAGTTTTTTTTTTTTTTAAAAGGATAATAAAATCTATGTGTTTGTTTACTTTAGATCCCAATTCCCAGATAAAGAGCAACCTGTGGCCTTGAAAAGTGAAGTGTGAATGTCTGAAATTTTGATTTTGTGGATATGTTTGGATACAGGAATTCTGAAGCAGCAATACTTAGGTCCAGTGTGGCTGAGAACAGGAAATCATCATCGCCGGAGAAGGAGGATCGTTATTACACTACAAGGGGGTCTGTGGGTCTGGATGAAAATGGCAAGGTCTCAATGGATGGTAACAATGGAGATGACAAAGCCCACGTTTGGCCTAAGCTATTTATTAGTTTGTCAAGCAAAGAAAAGGAGGAAGATTTTATGGCTATGAAAGGGTGCAAGCTACCTCAAAGGCCTAAAAAGAGAGCCAAAATTATACAAAGAAGTTTACTTGTAAGTCATCTGATGATGAATTTTCCTCTCTTCATCTCTAGAACTCAATTCTTCAATTAAGGGTTTCTGGGTCTGGTTTCTGTGATTTTGGTTTGTTAGAGGGGTTCATCTTCTCCATTTCTTCCTGCTGAATGGTGTTTTTTTTTTTTTTCCGATTTCTTACCTGTTTTTGGATTCATGGTGGCAGCTGGTAAGCCCTGGGGCATGGTTGACTGATATGTGCCAAGAGAGGTATGAAGTTAGAGAGAAGAAGAGTTCTAAGAAGGTATGGAGTTGTTTTTCTTTAAATTCTTTCCCTTTTTTTCTAGATCTGAATGATCTCAATTCTTTTTTGTTTTTTCATTTTATATTTGAAACAGCAGAGACCAAGAGGGGGGCTGAAGGCAATGGGAGGGAGCATGGAAAGTGATTCAGAATAGCATTTGTGGTGTTCTAGCAGCAGAGTCATATTTTTTTTTCTATTCAAATTTTTGGGATCTTGTTTTTTTGGAGATCATCATGACACAAGGTGGGTGGCTAGAATTTGTAAGAAACAAGATAGAAAAATTTAGTAGTCTCTGCTGGGCTTGTTTGGTGTTCTTGTTGTAATGTATAGAAGGAAATATGAGGAGTGATCTTTCTCATCGTTGACCACCATTCTAACCAGAGTAGTTCCGATTTTCTGCTCACCGGAAAAAATGTAATGAGATGAGATAGATTCCTGTGCCACAAACCATATGCTGCCATCAGGGATGATCGGGAGAAGCATCTGATAAGGTGTCGAAACCTGTCAAATAAGGTGGCTTGGCGGTGTCTGGTGTCGATGAAGCTTATTAGGTTTCCTTTGGTTGAAAAATTGTGTTTTGTTTCAAGTGAAATTAATATATATATATATATATATTACATTTATTATAAAAAAGCTATAGTTTTAACAGTGTTTTAGACATTAGTATATCAAAAATATTTAAAAATACCAATAGACAATTTAAAAAATAAGCTACAACTATAGTGGTCTGTTTTGTTCTGTTTTAGCTGAAACAGTGAAAGTATTTTTTTTTTTTTGGTAGAAACCATCCGGTAATCATAAATCATCCTGCAAAAATAAAACAGCAACCGAAGCGGGATTGACAAACTCAGCTAAAAAAACACAAATAAATATTCATAAATTTCCTAGTTCCTTTGGCCTTGGTAATCATATTTTGCAACAAGGGAGGATATGAACACTTGATTTTAAGAGCAATTTACCATAATAAATACCAATTTAAAGATATCCAACATTTTGCCTGGCATAATGCACCTGCAGTGCACGACACTGCTCTGTAGTCTCCCAAACTAGTATATTTTCTTATCTTTTGAACCTCATTAGTTTCTCATTGTCAAACACATGCCATTGCTGTGGAATATTTCAATTTTAATGGCATCCTACAAGGGGAAACAAGAGAGGAAACACGCATCAGCATCACAAACTTTCACGTGATCTTTGAATTAATCACTATTTTGACAACAAACAGTTCATGGTGAAAGGTCCACACGTACCCAAGAGGAAGAAGGTAAGACCCAGCAAATTGTTTTCGTTGCCATGTTTTTTCCCGAGTGACAAGGTTTTGTGCAACTCTAGTTGTATAACTTGTTGGATTAATGATTCACCTATCAGTTTATACGAGAATAATTATGTGTTTGAGGACTGTCAAACAAAAATAAAATCTAATTAAAAATAATTTACTAAGTATTTTTAGACAATTGAGTTTTTGATGTTTCTAATAGGATGTAAACCTTTAATATGTAGAAATTAAAGAATTATTTATATTTTAGTGATTGACTAAAATAGAAATACCAAAAGGTGTAAGGATATCAAAGGGTAGGAATGACAAAAGACATGAATATCAAAAGGTAACTTATTACCTATATATATAGTCATGATCCCTAGACCTACACGTCTTGCTTCATTCTCATTTTGATATTTTATCATCAGAGAAGAAATAAGATTAAGGTAGAGAGAATTAAAAGGCTCTCAAATGAGAAATAAGGTTAAAATAGAGAGAATCAAATAGCTCTCAAAGAAGAACATGTTAATCTAGAAGGTTATCCGTACGACTTTAGAGATCGACTTTCGAATATGGATTCAAGTATATTTTCACTTAATTGTTCATGCATTCTTGATAATTCAACATGAATATTTCTATATGTTATGAAATCCAGTCCTAACATGCTGCCTTCCCAAAACAAGAGGGCTCACAACAAATCAAAAAGAAAATTAGTGAGGGTTGATTTCCACCAAGATGGAGCTCGCAGTTTTCATGATTCTCCATGCTGTGAAATGGAAGCCAAGCACAAGAACAGTAGAGCATACTTCACGAAAGATCTCACCAGCTTTTAACCATGCCCTTTATATAATTGAAAAGTCTGTATACAAGAGGGAGCAAATCAACAACCATCTGATTGCTAAGCTTGCAGATATCGTCAATTACCAATGCTACTGCTGTTGCAATTTGCTGACGAATCCTACACGAAAATCTCAGAAGAATGGCACACCTACTAGGAATGAACAGGATGATTACCAATGTTAATTTCGATAGAAGGAAAAAAATGAATTAAATCTAAACTTTGATAATGAAAATATTAAAGGATTTAAAACCAATCTGGAAATTAAAAGACCGAGGACCGAAATGAAACCAAAATATATAATCAATTTTAATTGAAGGATACAATTGAAACATATCAAAACTTCTATAATAGAAATAAGGATAACACAAAACAATCAAAAGCTTAGGGACCGAAATGAAACAGCAATAAACAAGGAGGCCTACCGTGTAATTTAGCCTACAGGATAGAGAGAAAGAGAAAAAAAATTCAATCGACCACCGTCACGTCTCTAACCACCTTGGAAAGCCACATGTCATACCATGAGGAAGAGGACATGATGACACATCCGTCCAGACAATGGATGGACATTTTTAACCGCCGGAATACTTTGCACGCACTGCCCTCAGTGTGTGTTAGCTCAAAAAATGACGGTGGGTCCAAAGATGAGCCCACAGTACCCTGACAGAAAATGTAATAATAAAATGGTAACTTACCAAAACACCCTTACAACCACCTCTTGAATTTTATCTTATACCAGGATATATCCGTATTTATATTCAAAAAATATGAAATTCCCGTAACACCCCAGCAGAAACTCTTGATTTTTATCTCATGTGAGGGTATTATGGTTGTTATATTGTGCACAAAAATATTAAAAATAAAAAATACCCATAAGTCCAAGGCTAAAATTACTATGCACTAAGAGATAAAATAATAATTTCACTATTAAAATCTACAATAATCTGTATCTATTACTACATTAATTTTAATACAGTGTTTTAGCGATCCTTTTTAGCTTATTAGATAATAATAATGCTTTAAGAAAAGGAAGGCGATAATGAATAGGTGATTCACGACAAGAAATTTACTTGCGGATGCTGGTTAAACCTGGGCAGAAGGTGGAGCCAGCCATGGTTCTATGGCCACAGGCAGAAGATGGGGTGGCATTCAAATTCCATAGCAATAGTTAAAATACCTCTCCTTCAACAATTGTAGTATAATCCACCCTTCCTTTCTATTAATTATATGTTTCTTGTACGAGGACTCTATTATGTTAGAGTGAGGGTTTCATTTGTTAATTTAGAATTTTATTGATCTTGGTTAAATGAAGTATAGATTAGGGTTTATTTAATTAGGTAAAGTTTAGTTGAATCTAGATCAATTAGGCATAAATTACATTAATTAGGTATTTATCACACCCATTGAGCTAGTAAGTTACTTCAATTAGGTGTAATTTCTATGAATTAGAATTATTATTTTTAATTATGTTGGGTTTTATTTAATTTGATTAAAGTTTAGTTGAATTAAGACCAATTATGATTGTGTTAATCTAATTATGCTAAAGTTTAGTTGAATTACCCAAGGGGTCCTGGCGTGAGTGGTGAGGGCGCTCTCGTCTCTTAAGAGAGGTCAGATGTTCAACCCCTCCTCTTGTATGGAGCCGGCCATTTAGGAAGCACTTTCACCCCTTCGAGACGCAGCCGGTGCAAACGTGGATTAGTCTGGGCCAGTGCCTAGGACACCGCATGGTTTATACAAAAAAAAAGTTTAGTTGAATTAAGACCAATTATGATTTTGTTAATCTAATTATGCTAAAGTTTAGTTGAATTGTGCTAATTGATGAATTTGCAAGATTGTTATACGGTATTAATATGTCATTATGATGATATTATTGTTGATAACAATATCACTTATAATAGATAAAATAAAGGTTTCCTTACTACTAAATTAGACATTTCACTTGTCAAATTAAAACATATAATATATGGAGGCACTAGGTGGAATTATATTAAAATCAAAATTGACATTACATGTAGAGGATGCAATTTAGGGAACATCAAAGTCGTTATGTTGTAATGAAAAAACCAAACATATATGTTATATTATAAAATTGAGTCATCGACAAGATTGTAATGACTATAAATGAGTAGTTTTTACTAGAATCATATAAATAGTTTGTTTTATTATAAAATTGAGTAAAGAACCAAACATATATGTTATACAAGCTATTTGAAGTGAAAACACACATCAAAACCACCAATCCTTAATAATATTATAATTAGTGCTATTAAAACCTTAACATTGAATTATATCATCTATTTGAGAAAATTAATTATGATATCAAAATCACTTATAAACTTCTAGAGTTAGTGAAGAACACTTGACAATGGTAAGGTGTTTTCACCATAAACAAATCTCGAGGAATATATATCTTCAAAAGGGAGAAAGTGTGTTACATTGCATAATAATTTTTTTTTTAAAACATAATTTTTGTTTGAAAATGTATTAATTTTTTATTTTATTTTTACCATTAGCATATCAAAAACTATTTAATATTTTTACTATTAGCGTATAAAAACTATTTAATACTTTTTCAAGCTAAATACACTTAAACATAGTTTCAAACACAAAAACAAACAGTGACTAGCCAAAAATATTAAAGCCATTTAAAAATATTATTTGTCTAGCTTTTTGCACTGGAGAGCGAAATGGAAATATATTTTTCCTCTTACTTTGAACTTTATTAAAGGGGGAATAGAGTGAGGTGCTTGTGAATTCCATTTCGTTGTTTTGTACCACTAAAAAAACAAAACAAAATAACATAGTTTTATCTCAGTTTAAATTCTAACTCATACCGAATATTTCAACCAAATACCGGCCAAAATGCACTAGTATTATACCAGCTATGCCGTTTCGGCTATAGAAAATAAATTCATCTCTCGCTTCTTTCTTTTCATCTCCCGCTGCTGCTTTTCATTAATTGGTAACTAGACAAATTCTCTCTCTCTCTCTCTCTCTCTCTCTAAAATTATATTTAATTTTTTTGCTTTTCAATTTTTTTCACATATATAATTAGTTAATTATATATGAACAGTACAACCTCAAAACAACACCCAAAACACTCTAAAATCAAAACATTCCATACTAATAGAAAAAACCGAAATAGTATTGACAACATTGGTATTGTGGACTTCAATGCCAAGCACTCAACAAAAACTTGTTAGGTGTTTCTGCATATCAGAGCTTTGCTGTTTCGGTAGCTGAGGTTAGGTAGGCAGCTTCTTTCATCTAATGGATTTCTCATCCTTTCTCAATTTATTAGTTAGGAAGCTCAATCCCTTTTCTTCAGCAAAGAAACTGTTCCCTCTCTTGTTCAAAATACAATGTATTGCAAACACACAACAAACCAAAAAAGAAAGAAAAGAAGTGTCGAACAACTATAAATGGACATTCTTTACAAACTTACACAAGATCTTTTCTTATTATTCTGACCCTCTACAATGTTACCTCTTAGAAAACAAGATAGATGTCAATAGTTCACAAGAGGAACAGACCAAATGCCAGATGATTGTTTAGTTTGCAGATATAATGTTTGTATTTGTCTGCGATGTGTTCCAGAAACATCGAATATAAATCACAGATGTTTGTATGTGTGTGTGATGTGTTCCAGAAATATCATATATATTCACATCATTACATATGAGGCTTCATTTTCTGACATCTTGCGGAATCCTACACCGACACAGCGAAAGAACATCTCAGAAGAATGTTACACCCCACCAGGAAGATGACTTACAATATGCAATTCATAGCATATGGTAATCCCACCAAGGTTTTAATGCAACGTACAGGATGATACAATGTAATGACAAGAGTGAATGATTTGGTACTGGGAATGCTTTGATTCTGGAATCAATCAGGACTGTGATGTGCTAAAGAAGCAGTGTAAGAACAAAAATGGTGATGGTAGTAGTGATGGACATATAAAAAAAATAAAATCCTCCAAAAACTTCATCAACCTGGAATCCTAGAAAGTAAAATGAAATTTGTGCAAATAATTTCAAATCTATATGACATAAATCAAGCTCAATGTTATCTAGTGCCTGTTTGGGAGTGTGGTTGAGGTTGTTTTTTAAAGTGCTTTTCGTTCAGAAATGCATCAAAATGATGTTTTTTTATTTTTTAAAAATCATTTTTGACATTAACACATGAAAATGATCTAAAAAAATCAAATTTTTTAATTTAAAGTGAAAAATAAAATAAAAATTCAAATTTTTCAAAAGCGTTTTTGAAACACAGTGACAAACACCCTCTTAATATGAAATTTAAAATGGAGATTAAAAAATTCAAGAGAGTATGCCAATAAAAGCTCTTACTGATTCCCTCAATAAACTGTAGCACTTAGAATATGCAATGCAAGCTCATAATTTTTTTATAAGATTGTATATTAATTAAAAGTCACATTGAGAGCAAGACAAGGTTTCCATGCTCAAGAGACAAATTTTCTTTCATTGCCAGATAATAAGATAAACAAACCTCTTCCTTCCTATCTGTTCAGCATGGTATCAGTTAGTTTGAGACTTCCCAGGTCGAAGCATTTCTACTATCAGAGTCTTCACATCCCTACAGAATACAACAAAACAAACTTATCAGAATTCAAAATAAAATAACACAGTCAGACAGGAAGTATAGATACTAATACATCTGTGATTTACAATATGAAAGTGGTGCATGTTTGAAAGATTCCATCATCGAGGAGGCTTGCAAAACCAGGGCAGAACATATAAAACCAAATGATTTTATTGCCAAAGGATTTCGATATAGGCAGGAGATGATGTTCCTTCAGATTCCCTGTCGACAGGGCATCAATGCCAAGGATCAAACATTAATCATGCTCAAGAAGAACAAAATATAAATATGCCAATCAAATCCTCAAATTAGCTTGGCCAATATCTACACTAGACACCTAGAGATCAAGATTTTTAACATTCATAATTGTTTCTCAATTTTCATCCTGTATCTATAGGGCAAGTCCTATATCTGTCCATTTATTTGGATAGAATCCAAGATGCTCAGTGGTTTTCCAAATTTGATTGCAAATCTGGATACTACCAAATAAAAATGGACCCCCAATCCATAAAGCGCTGTAGTCTATATAGATGATATTCTAGTCTTTTCAAAGACAAGACATGAACATGAAAATCAAGTGAAGAAATTACTTCAAGTTTTTAGAGAAAATGGAATTCTTATCTCTAAAAAGAAAATCGAAATAGCCAAGAGAAACATATCTTTCCTTGGTGGTGAAATAGGAAATGGAACTATAAGGCTACAGCCGCATATAGCCCAAAAAATATTAGAATTTCCAGACAAGCTTGAAACTGTAAAAGAGATTCAGCAATTCTGCGGTCTAGCAAATTATGCAAGACCTTATTTCAAAAAGCTAGCTTCATATCTTAAGCATATTTACCAAAAGACAGGTAAAAATGGTCAAAAGAAATTTGACGATCAAGATGTGAAAGCAATACAGACTGTAAAAAGATGGTAAAAACATTACCTCCTCTAAAGCTACTCCTTGACTCAGATTATCTAGTCATACACACAGATGGATCTGAAGACGGATGGGGAGCAGCCTTGTTTGCTAAACGAAACAAATATAGCCCAAAGGCCCAAGAATAACTGTGCAGATATGCCAGTGGCAAGCACAAAGAGAAACATTCTCTAGCAGCTCTATCATTTGAAATGTCTGCTATTAATGCAGCCCTCGAAAAATTCAAGATATTATACTATATACTAAAAAGTTCAGTGTTTCACTGTATCATACGAGTGAAATCACTGTGGATTATAATAGTATTTTTGGGTCGGTTTGGTTCGGCTGGGTCACCGGTTTATTGATTTTTTTATATTTCTTTACACAATAAAATAATCATTCTATCCCTCAAAAACAACAAAAAATAGAAGCTGCCGGGGGGCACCATGATAATTTCACAGTAAAATAACCCTTTTACCTTCATATAAGACAAAAACCATGGTTTGCCTAGGGATTTTTTTGGATATTTCATATTTTTTGAAAATGTCTAAATACTAATCTGCCTCCAAATAAGACAAAATAGAAAAATTGGTTGTAGGGGTGCTTAGGTAATTTATCATTTTTTTTTTATTATTTTCTGCCGAATACTGTGTGCGCGTCTTCCACACACGCCAACAGTATTCGGCCTCACGCCCGCTTCGGTTGGCGCGTACGGCGTTTTCCGGTGGCTGAAAATATACATCCAGCATCTCACCCGATGTGTCGCCGTGTACTCTTCCTCATGGTGTGGTGCGTCACGTCATACTATAGCCGGATTCGTGACAGTGGTCGGTTGAACTTTGTTTGGCCCTTTTCTCTCTCCTGCATGCTGAATTACAGGGAAGATCCCTATGTTTATGGTATTTTCTTTTCAGTCCCTGATCTTTTAATTGTTTTGTATAGTCCAAATTTCTGTTATATAAGTTTTGATTTGTTTCAATTGGGTTCTTCGATTGAAATTGATTATATATCTAGGTTTCAATTCGGTCCTCATTCTTTTAATTTACGAAATGGTTTTAAATCCCTTAATATATCCGGTACAAAAATTTTGATTTTTTCAATTTTGTCCTTTGATTGAAATTGATAATATATTTGGTTTTCATTTCGACCCTTATATTTTAATTCTTTTGTTTGAAAAGAAAATACCATGAACATAGGGGTCTTCCCTGTAATTAAACTAGCAAATCTTATTAATTGCTTCAATCACAACAGTTATAAAAATTATTTGCTCGCGCGGGCAATTTAATTTAATAATTTTTATTATTCTCTTTTGTTTTTCCCCATTGTTCTTTCTTTTAATTTTTTTATTTTCAAGTAAAATAATTTTTTTCTAGCTAATAATTTTTATTTTTTGTTTTATTATTTATTTTATTTTTTTGTTTGCACTTTTGTTTGCGCTTTTAGGTTTTTTTTGTTATTTGATTTAATTTTTTTTTTATTATTAACGCAATAATAATAATAATAATAATAATAATAATAATAATAATAATAATAATTGTTGCTTTTTTTCTTACTTTCTCTTTTGTTATTGTTTTTGAGTTTTTTTTCCTTAGAGTAATTTAATAATTTTTATTGTTTTAGCAGTAATAGTAATGATATTTTTAGATGTTAATGCTTCAATGTTGCTGTTGTTGTAATATGATTTGTTGATATATTTTATTATATCAAACTTTACATGTATAGATATTATATTTTATTTTTGAACTAGCAAAACTTATTAATTATTTAAATTCCAATAATTATAAAAATTAATCAGTGCACAATATAATGCAACCAATTTAACTATTTCTCACTAGGAAAAGAAGAGGTCACAATCAGAACAGCCTGTAAAGCAATCGTAAAAGAGCCTAAGTCAAAAGTGGCTAAAGTTTGCCTTTAATATCCAGACACGTGGCTAAAGTTTGCCTTTAATATCCAGACACGTGGCTAAAGTTTGCCTTTAATAGTAGTGAATGACATGGCATATACTTTATCTCAGTATATAAAGAAGCCTCTCCTCCCTCTCATTACACACCTGCACTCCTCTAAACCCACTCCCCTTCTATGCACCCGTTTGGCGCACCAGCACGTTTGCCGTTTGGGATTTTTAGGGCCGTTAGCCTGTTTGGTAACAACAAAACGCCATTTAAAATGAGTGGGTCCCACCCCATTTTTACCCCCAAACGGCGTTTTTTGAAAAGCACCTGGGAGGTGCTTTTCAAACGCCGTTCGGGACTGCGTCTTCATCCCCGATTCTTCTCAAAAAAATGAGACCCATTTGCCTGCACTCCTCTCATCTTCTCCATTTCCAGTAATCATCTTCTCCCTTCATCTCCAAGGTAACCCATTAAACACACAGACATGAAAATCACACTGCCTTCTCCCTCACCTCCAAGGTAACACACACAACCACCACGTGAAGAAGACGAAGACGATAAAAAATGGCGTAAATCACTAAGACTTTGTAAAAGAAATTAAAAAAATTTACTGGTGGTGGTGGGATCTTCAGGCCAAGACGCGATCTGTCTTTGGGCGGACTTGGTTTGGTTGGTTCCAAGGTCTCGAGAGGCGATCTGACGGACTTCCTTTAGGGAGAGTGCGACGCAGCGGCTCCGGAGACGGGGAGGGAGTGGGGATGGCTGAGTTGGGGTTTGAGTAGCGAAGGTTGGGTTTGAAGAAGTTTTAGATTTTAGGGTTGTAGCAATTGATTCAGAATCTGGTTTGGCTCTTTTGGATTTCGAAGAAGGGATTGGAGAGTGTAGAGAGGAGGAGGAGTTCACTGCATCTTCTTGTTGATTTTGAGATCGAAAAGAATTTTGCTGGTTTGGTAGAGGCGGAGAAAAAGGAGGGCAGGTTCTTGGTAATTAGGTTTTTTTTGTTGGCGGGTGTTGCTGAGGTGGAACTTTATTCGCGCCAGGTTACTGGTAAAGATGGATAAACATTATCGAGGGTCCAGTCCTCTTGCTTTTTTTATTTTCATATGAGTAAAGAGTGTTGTGTTGTATAACAAATATAAGTTACCTTTCACGGTATAAAGTTAGAATGATTTAAAAAAAAAAGAAATATTCTATCAAGTTTTTTATAATTTTTATTTTACTTTATTTTTAAAAATACTTTTTAATTTGTATTCACATTAATATTATTTATTTTTAAATTTATTTGTAGAAGTTACATATATATATATATATATATATATATATATATATATATATATATATATATATATATATGGATGGATGGATGTATGTGTGTGTATATTTTCATGCCCTTTTAAGTAATTTTACAAGTTAAAAGCAGTTTGTAAAGTTTGGAAACCAAACACCAAAACTCCTTTTTCTTCAACCTTCAACTCAACCACAGTTTTAACCAAACACTAAACTGCTTTTTTTGAACCACAGTTTAAAACTCCATTTATAAAACTCCATTTTTTCAACCACAACCGCAACCGCTACCGCTATACCAAACAGGCCCTATGAGAACTTCATCTTCCATGGCAGACTTCATCTCGACATATAAAGAAGCCACTCCTCCCTCTCATTACTCACCTTCACTCCTCTAAACCCACTACTTCTGTGGGAACTACATCTTCTATTCCAAGAGGAATCACTCAGAAATTCTGAGTTGAGAATATGGAGCATTGCTCTGTAAATTCTATCCTAGAGGATAGCTATAGTTTAACCTCTCGCAAGGAGGGAGGGAAAAATGGAAATGCAATCCCAGCAGAGACTCTTCTCTGTCAAAAGACAGGCTCCGCAAAGGAGCCAACTAAGTACAGTTGGAGGACGAGGGAGAGGAAGAGGAATCACTCAGAAATTCTGAGTTGAGAATACGGAGCATTGCTCTGTAAATTCTATCCTAGAGGATAGCTATAGTTTAACCTCTCGCAAGGAGGGAGGGAAAAATGGAAATGCAATCCCAGCAGAGACTCTTCTCTGTCAAAAGACAGGCTCCGCAAAGGAGCCAACAGCAAGACGAGGTAAAGCAAAGACATTTACCCCATTTTAAGGCAGCAATGGCAGCCTTATCCTCTGATTTTATGCAAGAGCAAGACGCCAGCAGTTCATCAGTAACATGCCAGAATTGCAAGACTTACAGAGGCCAAATTGCAGAACTCCTTGGCCAAATCGATAACAAAGATGAGCAGATCCAATCTCTGCAAGAACGGATCATGGAGCTAGAAGAAGGAGACCGATCAAAGCAGATCGAATTCTCGCTCTTGAAGATAGAGCGACAGACAACGGAGCTTCTACAGGGAGTCAAGTTCTTGCCATACATGCAAGACCAAGTCCTGAGGCAGTACCTTCACAGACGATACGACCTCAGCGATTCAGAACTTAAGAGTATGAGGACCATACTTCATCTTCCAGTCGAAGATCTACCTCCACAAGACGAGGAAGAGAAAGATGAAAAGCTTGAAGACGAAGCCCCAGCTACAGCCATGTAGACCCACAGAATATTAGGGTAAAAAATGTAGTTTACTATTAGGGACAGCTGTAGATAAGGCTGTCCCACCTTTTTTAACTTTCTGTCTTTCAAGTTTCTTAGCGGCCAAGATAAGGAAGTGGAAAGCAAAAGATTGTCGATGGGGCCCCATGAGCACCCGAATCTTTACTTTATCACTTTGCCTACTAGAAAAGAAATAGCAATATTGTAACTAAGTTTTCTTTGTGAAATACAATATTGTGAGTTTCAATTACTTGGTGTCTTAAGTTCTTTCTTTAAAGCTTTTTAAATATCATAAAGATAAGCTGAAACAGGAGAGGATGGGATTCTAAGATAAATCCTAAAACCATAGTATGGAATAGATCTATCGTTAGAACACAGAGATTAGGAAGAAAGAAGAAGGAACGAAGATACTGAAAGAACAACGGTGTTAAAGATAAACTTAAAAATGCTCAAACCTCTCTCTAAAGAGATACCAACAAACCAATAGACAAGATGTCTAAACCAACCATGCTAGATCGTCAAAATGACGAAAGGGATGCCAACATGGCCTCCCAGATCCAAACTTTTGGAAGTAAAATTACATTGTCTCCAAAGGCAGCTACAAGCAGTTCAAGAACAAGACATAGTCATCCGTGATAATATTATCACCAACCAAGGAAAACAAATAAATCTCCTTCTTAAAAGAAATAATGAGCTTGGAAAAGCTTTAGAAGTTTGTGAATACTGTAAACAAACCGGCCATAGCCGTATCCAATGTCTAGAATTTCCTAGGGATACAACAGTAGAAAACCGCTCATGGATTCAATAGCTGTTGAACACCCAAATTCGGAAGAATTAGTAGAACTTAGCCAAACAATCCATCTGTCAAGATATTTGCTTGAACCTAGTGCAAGTCGCAGTATTGTCGCCAAAGTTTGCTAAGACAATCCTTCCAAAGGTAAAAAAATATCACCTTCTTTGACATACATAGTTATTATACTATATACTAAAAGAACCCATGGTTTAATTACTATAGCTTGTGTGTATTTTTACTGTGGATTACAATAATATTGCTCAGTTTTCGGGTCAATTCGGTTAGTCAGGTCACCGATTTACTGATTTTTTATATTTCTTTGCACAGTAAAATAACTCTTCTGTCCCTCGAAAAAGACAAAAAACAGCCCCTGTGGGGAGTGGTGCCATGGTAATTGCATATTTTCGGTTTGGTTCGGTTGGATCACTGGTTTATTGATTTTTTTATATTTCTTTGCACAGTAAAAAAACCATTTTATCCCTTAAAAAAGATAAAAATCAGCATTGACCGAGGGGTAATTTAATAATTTTTACTGTTTTAACAATAATAGTAATGATATTTTTAGATGTTAAGGCCCCAATGTTGCCGATGTTATAATAAAGTATGTTTTTAGTTTTTATTATTCTCTTTTGTTGATATAGCATTTTTTTCAAAAATATTGTTCTTAAATTTTAGTTTGTGTTTATGATCATTTGAAAATTGATATTTCATTTTTTTTCTTTGTTCTTTCTTTTGGTTTTTTTTATTAATTTATTTTATTTTATTTTCACGTCAAATGATTTTTTTTAACTAATATTTTTTTTTAATTTTTTTGTTTGCTCTTTTGTTAAAGTTTTTGGGCTATTTTTATTCTTTTATTGAATTTATTTTCCCATTATTCATGTAATAATAATAATAATAATAATAATAATAATAATAATAATAATAATAATAATAATAATAATAATAATAATTTTAGTTTGTTTTCTTGCTTCCTTTTTTGTTAATGTTTTCCAGTTTTTTTCCCTCGGGATAATTTAATAATTTTTATTGTTTTAACAATAATAGTAATGATATTTTTAGATGTTAATTCTTCGATGTTGCTGTTGTTATAATAGGATGTATTGATGTGTTTCATTATATCAAACCTTGCATGTATAGATGTTATATTTTATTTTTAAATAAGCAAAATCTATTAATTATTTTAATCCCAACAGTTATAAAAAAATTGTTTACTTAGCCCGCAAGTTAGTGCGGCAATTTAACTAGTTACTTTCCAAATAAGAAAGCTAGAGTATACCAACCTTTAGGCACCAGAAATCGTTCTAGACCACTGTATTGAGTTTTTTAATAAACTGCCTCATACAGATGAACGAGCTATAGAAATGAAAAGACCATTACTTCATGAAATTCTTGAAGATGTTCAACTGGCTAGAGCACATCAAGCGAGAGTTGAACAAACTCAAACTGAATCAGGATTCCATCCTAACACCCCGCCTAGCAATAGTCAATCCGAGGAGCTGTAATGGATTTTACAGCTCAAGAACAAGCTTTGCCTAGCAATAGTCAATCCGAGGAGCTGTAATGGATTTTACAGCTCAAGAACAAGCTTTATTAAAGCGTAAACGATGACAACAGAATAGAGATTCTGCTAGAAGATCTAGACAAAGAAAAGATGCTGAGATAACAGGTCTCAGACAAGAAGTCGAGAGATTACTAACAGAAAACTCAGCCTTATTAATATAGTTGACTAATATTACCTCCTTATTTATAAAAGCATCTCAAGAAAATATTCGATACAGCTTTACAGCTAGAGCTTGCATTACAGCAAAACAATAGCTTCCCAGCCAATCTAACACCATTTTGATGCAGAATGAGTCCTAACCGGAAGCAAGTGGTGGACCCAATTGAAGTTATAGATCTAACAGAAGATCCTATGACTCAAGGTGAAGCTCGAATTATGCTCGACGCTCGCCTGAACAGGCCAAGGCATAATCATGCCCATGGGACATCCTACAAAGGAGAAGGCAAGGAGAAGGCGTAGTACGCTCGAAATATTCCAGAACTCAAAAAGAAGAAGCCAGAGCTGCAACAATACTCAAACAAAGGTTTGAATTTTTTAGGCATAGCCTGAAGTATCTTCCTCCCTTGAGAGAAACGGAAGCTTCTGTAAAAGTTCTCACAAATGAGATTGAGAGGTTTCACAAACGCATCAGAACTCTTAATCCTGGACAGACTACCGGACTCATACATCTCAACAGACTTGTATGGAAGCCCTTCATTGATGAAGTTGCTCAGCAAACTGTTATCGAACAGGAAGAAGAGAACATTGCTTTCTTAAAGAGCATCCCCACAGAACCCTATTAGGAGTTAAATACCCGTGATTTTTCCAGATTTTCTGAAAATCTTGTTTGTAGGACTAGGACTATACTGTGTATAGGTTGTTCCTAGTTTTGGTTTATAAAGGGCTAAGGCCGTGCTTTCTTTTATACCAGGAATAGACTGAATATTAGTCGTTATTCCTTGTAGAATTTCTACCATTTGGTGAGTTTTACTCAAATCTAATCCAGAGATAATTTCTTTTATCTGGGCTATGTTTTTATCTATTTCATGGAGACGAACAAATTGTTCCATGAGTTGAGACTCAACATGTTGCCATCTTTTGGCATCATTGATTTCTTGAGGGGCATCAAAGAAAATATCTTTGTTTTTTCCTAATGGAAGAAGCAAATGTTGAAAAGTCAACCCCAACAACCAAGAAAAGGACATAAAAAGAAATCTTACTTTCTATCTTCTGCACGTCTAGGGAAAGGAATTCGAAGCTTGTAAGCTTTTCCTTGATAAGCAGCCTGCAAAAGTGATCAAAGCATTTTGAGAGTTAAGTAGAGAAAGAGTCTGACAAAAAGTTGGGTTCTAGGTAAAACAGTTCACAAGAAAGTAAACTTCATAAAGAAAATACAATTTTTAAATACGAGGCCTTTACATGGTCACACATAAACAATACCTTAACATTGAATCCAAGACTGTCCAGATCCAGCATATAAGCAGAGTCCACCTGATAAAAGATATGAAATCAGCCTAGATATCTTGCTTGCTGTTTTTGATCAATTTTGAAGGGAAAGGAGCAACAGAATGGACTACAAAGAAACAGAGAGACTAGATAAAAGAATCTTTTTATAAAGTTCCTTTTGTTTTGTTCGTCAAATAACAAAAAAAAAAAAAAAAAAAAAAACAGAGAGAGCATGATCATGATCATACTAAAACATGCCTAAAAAGGTTATCTACAATGCCATGAAAAGGAAGGGTTATACTTTTTTCACTCTTTAATTTTGGCCCAAATAGAGAAAACCAAAGGGAAACAGAAAATCTACAGCATATCATGTACAGTGAAGGAAAGAGTTTGTAATTGCCTTCCCTCCCTTTACTCAGTAGCTAAAGTGTCACCAAGCTTATCAAACTCATTCTTCCTCACCAACGCATATATTAGTTTATTTACTTGTGACCAGCTAATTTTGAAGCCACGAAACTAGATTTGTAGACCTCGAAATAAATTAACTATCACGTTCTGGCTTATAATTAATGACCTGTACCGTTTCTGATATGAAATAGACATGTATAAGATGATATTTATATAATTGAAAATTACCGGAATTGATGTTGAGTGTTGCACTATGAGTCTTGTATCTTCAGCATGATCTCTGTTCATATGAGACTGTCAAAGCCAAATGATTTCACTTAGAAAAGAATGAAACAGAAATAAAAAACAGGGAATATGACAAATATATATGCAGCATGTAATTTATAAGCAATATACCGCAACAGGTTTGGCAAACTGAGCAATAAGATCAACTTTAGCAGTCTGGTACTCTTCTTTGCTGAATTCTGTCATTATTAACAATTGCAAGTAAGAAATGAAATAAATTGAGGTGGAAAAAATAACAACACTATAAACAAATTTCTAAGAGGCAATAAAGCATGGGTAAGCCAGAAATAGTACACAGCAGTGAAACAGCAAAACCATTGATGAGCTATAGACCATGACTTCTTGATTATTGAACCCCACTCCCAATGACTTGAAACGAATTATAGACAATGATGTGCTTTAGAAAAATGGAACCAGCAGGATAGTATACACACCGCCAGATCCAAGCAAGGCAGTTGCAACTCCCGAAACATATCGCACAACTTTTGGTTCAATACGCATAAATTGGAAATCACCAAAGTCAACCTTGAAAGTGGAAGAGATAATTAAGTCTTCACCTTGACAAATAGCAATAAAATTACATTTGAGGAAAAAGAAGCATGATAGAAAATGAGAGGATACAAGATACCCAGAATGAATCGGGAAGCTTTGCTAGATATGCTGTTCGAACTGCAGTTATATCTTTCTCAGAAACCTAAACAATTGAACAAAAAAAAGTTCAAAACTCATACCACCCCAAAAAATTATGATGCAGTGAAGGTACAATACCTGCTAAAGTAAAAACTAATATGCAGAAACATTTAGGAAATTATCACAAGGAAAAAGAGAAAACGCTTACAGGAATGGCATCCCCATGCAGGGTGATTACTAAATCTGTCCTGTCTTCAGGATCTTTGGCAACAAGCAATGAGCATTTAGGATTGGCTAACAGGTCCTGAAGAAAGCAGCAATTTTTCAAACATATAGGACACAAGCTCCTCTAAAAGAACCACAGATAGGTTAAAGAGCATAATTCAGCAAGGAGAATTCAGCTTAGTCTAGTGGCTCCATGGCACACATAGATGACATGCAGAAGACTGATACAGTAAATATTTAGAGCTGAACAGTATGAGATCAACCAATCTTGCTGATCAGACTTTTATTTCTCAAAATCAGTAAGTGAAAATCAAGTTTGAGCAAACAGTTACCAATAGGCTTCACAGATTTTGAAGCATACAAGAGCACAAAAAAATGATTGATATATATGTTCACAATCTAAGAGAATCACACCTTGTCATTTTTCACAGCAGTATATATCTAAAATCTAAAAATATTTTATCGACAATCCAATAACCGTTCACATTTTTTCTTTTTCTCACCAATGAATAAATCTCTTGTATGAGTTATCACAATTGGATTTGTTCTTTATTTTATAATCACATGAAGTGTTTCCATAATTAAAGCATATTTGAACAAGATAGACAGTGAGTGGATCATACCTTTGTATGAACTGCCAAGCTGCTGACTGCTAATATTGGAGATCCATCAGCATAACATGCAAAATCAACCATTGACCCTGATGGGTAACCCTCATGCTTCTGTCATATCAAGGAAATCCAGCAAGTCCATGAACATACAAGAAAGTAGTCTAAGCAATCCCCTAATTTGATGGTACTACTTGAATCCAATCAGTTTTTTAAAACCGATGTATTTGCAAGTCTATGTTGTAAGATGTCAAACTAAATTAAAACACACTTTCTCAACTTATTATCAATCAGTATCACCTCCACCTTTCCTCTGAATGCACTCATTCTTTTCTAATCCTCTAATTATTATCATGATTTGTGCCATGATAAGTTTGTGACAAGGCTTGCACCAACTACAAACCTACCACAAGCCTCCATTTTGTCCTAATGTTGGATTGGTAATATATCAAATTAGACTGCCAACACTAATTCCAATTCAAGCAGATTCAAGATACATATAGAACAGGCAAATAAAACACAAAACTGAAAGGATTCCCTCGGAGGACTCTGAACTCTCACCCTTCCTTGAGAAATGTTAAATATGAAGCCTTAATACGCTGATAACAACAACAGTAAATAATAGTACACTAGCATCACGAACAACACCCTTCAGCTTTGCCAACTTCATGGATCAAGAATTTACTTCCATTTTTTCTCATATGATTAACAAGTTCCAATATTCAACTAGAGAATGAACAACAAACCTGAGAAAAAGTTGAAAGCATGCCACGAGTGCTCTGATCAAGGAAAGTTCTAATTTCCTCAACCGGAGGAAGCCGAGCTGCTTTTTCCTATAATAACACAAACACGAGACCAATCAGTAACATTCAAAAACTATCTGTGATTCTGCTCGCATACGATCATAACCACTAATACTGATATTGTTATCAACATCCAACAATTTACACATCAAGCCAGAAACACACACGACACAGATAAAAAGAAAGGCTACCTGGTGAGTTTGGATCAACTGGAAGACATTGGCATCAGTGTTAGCATCCCCAGATGACACAGGCTGATCAAACAGCAACAAAACAACTTACTAATTAAGAACCCATTAATCAAAAACTGTTAAAAATCAACTTTCTAATATATATAGCTTTTAAAACTCGCACTAACAAGCACAAAATCCCCTAGAAAATTAAAACCCATCAAGGAATGAACAAAAATGAATGATTTTTATTATCAAATAGTAAAAAAGCGAAAGTCTTTCACTTCACCTGAGTGGAAGACTGGGTTGCAGAAGCCATGGTAAGAAAGCGAGGTCGGCGACAACATCGACTGAGAGTCGGAGAGAAAGAGGAGTGGCAAAATGGTAATAAGAGAGAAGAAGATAACCTTGTTAGATTGACATTTAAAGGGGGCGAAAACAGAGGGGAGGCGCAGGCAATTGCCATGGTCTTCATTGCCACGCACTGCAAGCACCCAGCAACTACAGGCCCTTTATTATTATTAATAATAAATTCAATTAATTACTCCGAATATATTTTATTTTATTTTATGGAGGGGAAAATGAAGGAGGATGGGGAAAATAGATGAGCTCAAGCTAAGCTGTTCGGCTGCTTCAGTGGCATGGAGAGATGGAGCTAGATTTTTCAATTTCATGGCCAATGTTAAATTGAAGGAGGGATGTGAATGCAAATAGGACAGTGGTCCATTTGATTATAATTAATTATAAAATCTTAAGGGACCATTATGGTATTTTCTGAAATCAATTCTCAGGTAATGTAATATAAGTAATTATACTAAGAGATTGTTTTTCAATGGATATGGGATCATTATTTTTCTTGAAAAAAACATTTTTATTAATATATAATTAAATACAAAAAAATAAAGAGCTCACTGCTTGAGGCAATTGTATGTCTAAGCGACTGTTTAAAGCTTGGTTGATGTTATTTTTTAATATATTTTTTATTTAAAATATATCAAAATAATATTTTTTTTTTATTTTTTTTAAATTATTTTTGATATCAGTACATTAAAATAATCTAAAAATACCAAAAAACTTTAATTTAAAATAAAAAATTTTCAAATTTTTTCTAAAATAATTTCCAAATGTATTCTCAAACACCCGTTTCATCTCAATTTATTGATTCTATCTATGATTGGAGTAAAAAAAAATATTATTTGTTGAAACATAATTTTTGATTTATTTTATTAAATATACTCATTTTATTTTATTGACACGTATAATATTTAAGATATAAATTATTTTCTTTTATTGTGTTTCGCATGCAATAAAGAATAATTAGACAATTAATATATCTCATACACTTATTTATCTAGGCTTTTTATATTAAATGCATGATTAGCAGTTACGATTTTTTTTTTAAATATTTTTTATTTAAAAATATATTAAAATGATATTTTTTATTTTTTAAAAATTATTTTGATATCAACGCATGAAAATAATCTAAAAATAAAAATAAATCATTTTTTTCAAAAATATTTTTGAAAAATAGTAATAAACACCCCCTAAGATTTCCCTTACCTAAACGTACTGTATTTAGTGCCTGTTTGGGAGTGTGGTTGCGATTGCTTTTAAAAGTGTTTTTCGTTTAGAAATATATTAAAATATTCTTTTTTATTTTTTAAAAATTATTTTTGACATTAGCACATCAAAATGATCTAAAAATACCAAAATTTTTTAATTTAAAATAAAAAATAAAAATTCAATTTTTTTCATAAACACTTTCCGATCGCAATTCGAAACAACCCTTTAGACTTTCCATATCTTTGATTAGAGAGTAATTAATTATATTATATTAGTTATTTTACTGATAACTAATTCAATGAAAAAATATAAGCACAAGGAGAAAGAAAAAATAATCTAAATAGAGATATTTTTCTCGATTTTTTTTGGATCCTAAATATTCTCTCTTTTTTTACCTTTAAAATGAATCCAAGAGTGTAACTATTAGGATATCATTAGTTGCTTCATTTGCAACATAAAAGTTTCCTCCATCAAAATATTTAGGGTGTTCCAAAAGTTTCTACACTAAAAAACATTGATTAAATCTAAAGCTTTAAAATTAAAAATAATTGAAAACTTAATTATTAATTATCTTTTTTCTCTATCTCATTTAATGCTTAATTGAGAGTGTGGTTGATGTTGCTTTTAAAAGTGTTTTTCGTTAAAAAATGCATCAAAATAATATTTTTTTTATATTTTAAAAATTATTTTTGATATTAGTACATAAAAATGATTTAATACACCAAAAAATTTAATTTCAAATAAAAAAATCATTTTTTTTAAAAACGCTTTTAAAACGCGATGTCAAATAGATTCTTAGTTTCTGTTTGGGAGTGTGATGGGGGTTGTTTTTAAAAATATTTTTCGTTCAGAAATGCATTAAAATGATGTTTTTTATTTTATTTTTTAGAAATTATTTTTGAAATCAGCATATGAAAATGATCTAAATACATCAAACAAATTAATTTAAAATAAAATATAAAAATAAAAATAAAAAAATATATTTTTTTTAAATATTTTTAAAACACAATATCAAACATAACATTAATCTAAACCAAAATGGTGATGAGGTTTGAAACACGATCAATCATATTCTCTAGAGAAGGAATAAGACGACAAAAGAGGATAAAAATCCATAAAAAAAAAGGTAACATCTTGAGGTTTCCTTTTGAATTAAAATTCATGATTTCATAGTTTAATAAGAAAAGTCATATATGGTAAAAATATGTGAAAAATCAGAAAATATTTCAACTATGAAAAATGATATCTTAAACATAAAACAATTATATTGAGTTGAATTTTCTTGCATCTATATAAACCCATCTTTATACCACAAACAAAAACACCAAGACAAAAATCAAAGACAAAAAGATTTGGTTATTAGTGACTGTTTGAAAGTGTGATTGTGGTTGTTTTTAAAAATATTTTTATGTTCAGAAATATATCAAAATGATATATTTTTTTTATTTTTTAAAAATTATTTTTAACATTAACATATGAAAATAATCTAAAAATATCCATTTTTTTTAAAATATTTTTGAAACACAGTATGAAACATGGTTATAGTATAATACGGATATTTATGAGCAATTTGCACGAGGTGGTTGTCCATGGCATTTCAAACAGACATAACCAGGTAAGGAATTTCACTTCCTGTTTTTGATTCAAGAAACCACCACCATGTCATTTGTTAATGTAAACTGTAACTCCCGCTGGATCCTAGTGCCTCTCCGGCAAGGTTTCTGTTTCAATGGGGCCGGGGAGGGTGTTCTTCGTTGCTAACCTATCCCTGTTAACTCTGCTGCTCACCGTCTTCTTCTGCTGCTTTCTCAGGCCGGTGGAAAAGACCCTCTGCCTAGGATGCAAGCGCATCATGTGACCGAAAACTGCTTTTCACGAGGGAAATGTCTTTCCACAGATTGAGCAAAGAGTGGAGTAATCAAATAAGGCACAATAATTCATCGATCGTTATCTGAATCAGAATAGTGATCGGAGAGACTGGCAGGGTTGCGGCTGTGGCGGAGATAGGTCCAGAAAGAGAGAGCAGGGCGGCCATAGTGGAGATAAAGATGGTCAATTTTGTTTTGGTTGGTGCTTTATTCTTTTAATTGGAACGGAATGTTTCGGTTTTGAAATGTTTGGCATTCCGTTTTGGGTTGTATATATATAATTAAATATATTAATTCAAAAACAAATTTAGTTCAAATCCAAAAATAAATTTTTTTAGAATTGTGCAATTTAAATTTCAAATATAAGTAAAACAAATGAGAGTTGAACTGATATAACTCGACCAACTTGATGAGTTCAAAAATAATATGAAAAATTAATAAAATATAGTTTAACTAAAAGCATCAAGTTGACATCTTAAAGAAATATTTTAACAATGATACATTGAATCAACTCGGGTCAACTTAGGTTAACCTTTCAAATGTGTGATCTCAGTTATAACTTACAAGACCATGATAACCTTAAATAAAGCAAATCAAATCAAATTTTAAAGTTTAATTAGTAATAAACTCGTTGTTGAATAATGAAATTGAGAAAAAAATAATCTACAAAACACAATATAATAATTTTTCTTAACAAATTATGAACATGTATAATATTACGAGAATGTCATCATCAATCTCACAATGTTGTTACATTCTCTTATTGTTCTGAATTTTTAACATAATATCTATAAATATGTCAAGAGACTAATTATAAAATTTTATTTCAATTTAGGAACGAACAGAACAAAACCAAAACTTTCCGGCCATAATTTAAGCAAAATTTTTGGAACGGATCAAAATTTTGGGCGTGGTAAAATTGCTCCAATTTATTTTATATTTTAAATTGAAAAAAAATGTATTACTCATTACAGACAGAACAAAACAGAATTGACAATCATGTTCTTAGACTAGTTCGCTGCTTAAGCGTTCTGTAAATGTATTGCCATTGGCACAGATTTGCTGACATGTTTCTATTGTCACCATCAGATTTCTTTATTTATTTTATATTTTGGTAGCCAATCTGCTTCATTTGACAAATCTGGATTCTGGCATTCTCCATCCACAAGTTTGAAATCAAGCGTCTTGCTCGTGCACAAGCTGCTCATATTCACAAGTATCAAGCATTTGATTCATTAAACCATGCAACCTGATGATATGCGCTCATAAAAACACATCATATCCTATCCCTTTTTAAATTATAATTACCATTAGTTCCTAGCAAGCCATACACATCAACTATGATTTCTGCTCAACACAATGGATAATAAGAATCCAAGTGAAGTTAAATGAAATACAGAAACTTGATAAAGAGGTGCACGGGAAAGTATCTGTAATAGGAAACAAAATAATCTGCAATTGGTTACGATTTGATTAAGAGCAATTGTAGCAACGATATTTGTATTTAATGTACTTAGATAGCTTACCTAGTATAGACTATCTTCCTCTGTATAAAGATGTGGTCTGTGTGTATAGCAATTGAAGCTTTTCAATACAATATACATATTTTCTCATGGTATCAGAGCACAAAGTCTGAAAAACCACATATCTTCCGCTACAGATTCTTACAAAAACAGCAAACCTATCACCATGGCTGAAACACAATCAACAGATTCAAACCCAATAACCCAACAATCCACAGACCCCATAATGCTCAACAGTACAACCACCATGTCTGATCCCCTCACTTTGCACCATTCCGACACACTAGGACTCACCCTTGTCAATGCTCTCCTAAAAGGGAATAATTATGGACAGTGGAGCCGATCCATGCGTCTCAGCCTCAGTGCCAAGAACAAACTTGGATTAATCGACGGATCCATCAAAGCACCACCACTAACAGACAACAAATTTCCTATATGGCAGCGTTGCAACGATATGGTATTATCATGGATCTTGCATTCGATCCACCCTGACATCGCCAGTAGCGTCCTCTATTCCGATACAGCAGCCGCCATGTGGAGTGACCTCAAAGACAGATTTTCCCAAAACAATGACTCTAGAATTTATCAAATTAGACAAGAAATTGTCGAATGTCGACAAGGACAACAACCCATCTCCATATATTATACTAAACTCAAGGCACTCTGGGATGAATTATTTGCCTATCATGACCCCCTTATTTGCAATTGTGAAGGGATGAAGGCACTTGCAGACTGTGAGGAGAAGGAGAAGGAGAAGGTCATGCAATTTTTGATGGGGCTAAATGACTCATACTCAACTATTCGTGGCTCTATTTTGATGATGAATCCAATACCTGACACACGGAGAGTTCATGGATTAATTCTCCAGCACGAGAGACAGATGGAAGTGGCCAGTCGACCATCTTATTCACACGCAATGCAGATTTCACGCAGAGAAGGAAACCCAGGATTTTCCCGTGCCTACAAACCCTTGAAATGCTCTCATTGTGACCAAGAGGGTCATACAATTGATCGTTGCTACTATATCATTGGATTTCCAGTGGGTCACAAATGGCATGGAAAGAACATGCAACCAAGAAATAAAAGGCCACCAGCTCACAATAATAAGAGGATTTGGGCTCACAATGTAGAACTGTCACCATCCTCTACTCAGAGCGCAATAGCCTCAGCTACTAGAGGGAGCCCCACTTTTACAGCCTAGCAATACAACTAGCTCATGGAGGCACTTAATAATAAGAATGGTAATACCCAGTAATTCATGAATATGACAGGTATAATTTCCTCCATTTGTAATATTGCTCGCCATCATCCGCATTCCACCTTATATTGGATTGTGGATAGCGGGGCAAGTGGAAATTATCTCATCTCACACCCACACATAATGATACTGAAACCACACATGATTTTGTGGGTCTGCCTCATGGTGGGCAAGTTGCCATCAAAAACATTGGATCTGTACAGTTGACACCTGATTTATCTCTTGATGGGGTTCTACACGTTCCCCAATTTCATGTGAACTTATTATCTGTGAGTAAATTAACTCCAGCATTAAATTGTATAGTAATATTTTATCCAGATTTTTGCATTGTGCAGGACGTGGAAATGAAGAGGACGATTGGTTTGGGCAAGCATTTTGATGGGCTATACTACCTCACACCACAGCAAAATCCCCACCTAGCTGGTCATATTCACCATATCTCGAACCTATGGCACCAACGACTTGGCCATCCCTCCCATGCACCCCTCAATTTTTTATCCAAAACAATTCCTCAAATTATAATTGATTCTATGCCTGTTTGTGATGTATGTCATCTTGCAAAGCAAACACGCTTGCCTTTTCCTCATAGTTCAACAAAATCTACCGCACCTTTTGATCTAATACATTGTGATATATGGGGACCACACAAATTCTCACACATTCTGGGGCACGATATTTTTTAACTATCGTCGATGATTACACCCGGTTCACTTGGATTCATCTTATGCGTTTTAAATCCGATACCCAAATTTTATTACAATCTTTTTTTTTCTTGGGTCAAAACAAAGTTTCATCGTGATATTAAAATTCTCCGTGCTGATAACGGTGGTGAATTTTTTTCCATGCGCCCTTTTTGGATAGCCATGGCACCATTTTTCACCATTCTTGTGCTTATACACCTCAACAAAATGGGGTTGTAGAACGCAAACACCGTCATCTTTTGAATGTTAGCCGAGCTTTACGTTTCCAAGCTAATGTTCCTTTAAAATTTTAGGGTGAAAGCCTTCAAACTGCCTCTTATCTAATTAATCATCTTCCCTCACCCTTAATCATAAAGCTCCTTATGAACTTTTACATGATGTTCAGCCCAACTATTCCCACCTCCGAGTCTTTGGATGTCTATGTTATTGGTGCCATGAATTACAGATTCAAAATCTCAATGAAAATGTAATCAGGCTTGTGCAGAATCACTCTGCAAATTATTGGAATCTCTCCAAAATCAAATTGAAATTTATTCAATCAAAGATAAAATTCTGAACTGTCTTTCACTGTTACATTCTTCTTCTTAAATAGGAATGAAAAAACCAAACTTAACTAGGAAAGCAACAAATTAGGAAATTAAAATAAATTCAAATAAATAAGGCAATCCAATAATTAAAGAAATTAACTAAATGCAGGCTTCTTGTAACGGTAGAATTCCAAGGCTTGATTGCATCATGTGTTGATGTTGAATGTATCCATATCTTTCTTCTTGCAACGGTAAGGTGCTGAATTGTAGCAGCTGTGATCATGTGACAATTGTATCTATTTTTGGCATGTGCCCTGCCTCAATCGTATCCTCCTGATCATGTATCTCCTGCTGATTTGCATCAATTGCCGGCTCTCCTGAAGAACTTGACTCCGGCAAGTTATGCTGAAGGTAGGTAGTGAATAGCTCGGGGTGTAGACGTTGCAGCTCTTCTGCTTGTAGCCAAACCGAGTCTGAATTTGGCCGATTTTTCCACTGGACTAAGAACTTGTAATAGCCCCCTCGGCGTGGTGAAGCAAACTGGTGGTCAAGAATGGTAGTAATCTCAACACGTGGTGCTGTATTTTCCGGAACGCTGCTGTTACCTTGTTTTGTTTCTTGCGTGAATTGCCACATTGTCAAGATTGGCCAAGTCTCCCAAATTGATGCCGTGAACTTTAGATTTTAGTTTCTCACCAAAAAATTCAGTTCTGGCTTATTGCAAAATCTCTTTGCAAGTGCTGGAATCACACCAGTACTTTATGCCGTGAACTTCAGATTTTAGTTTGTCACCAAAAATCCAGTTCTGGCTTGTTGCAAAATCTCTTTGCAAGTGCTGGAATCACACCAGTACTTTATGCCGTGAACGTCAGATTTTAGTTTCTCACCAAAAATCCAGTTCTGGCTTGTTGCAAAATCTCTTTGCAAGTGCTGGAATCACACCAGTACTTTATGCCGTGAACGTCAGATTTTAGTTTCTCACCAAAAATCCAGTTCTGGCTTGTTGCAAAATCTCTTTGCAAGTGCTGGAATCACATGCAGCTCTGATACCAAATTGGTGCCATGAATTACAGATTCAAAATCTCAATGAAAATGTAATCAGGCTTGTGCAGAATCACTCTGCAAATTATTGGAATCTCTCCAAAATCAAATTGAAATTTATTCAATCAAAGATAAAATTCTGAACTGTCTTTCACTGTTACATTCTTCTTCTTAAATAGGAATGAAAAAACCAAACTTAACTAGGAAAGCAACAAATTAGGAAATTAAAATAAATTCAAATAAATAAGGCAATCCAATAATTAAAGAAATTAACTAAATGCAGGCTTCTTGTAACGGTAGAATTCCAAGGCTTGATTGCATCATGTGTTGATGTTGAATGTATCCATATCTTTCTTCTTGCAACGGTAAGGTGCTGAATTGTAGCAGCTGTGATCATGTGACAATTGTATCTATTTTTGGCATGTGCCCTGCCTCAATCGTATCCTCCTGATCATGTATCTCCTGCTGATTTGCATCAGTTATGCTACTAATCTCAATCCTACTCTCAAATTTGATGCTCGTGCCCGTCGGTGTTTATTTTTGGGATATTCCCTCGGACAAACGGGTTATCTCATTTATGATCTTGATACCCATAAAATTTTCACATCCCGTGATGTTCTCTTCCATGAACACCCTTTCCTTTTGCTAAATTACATCCTGAAGAACACCAAGATGTCCCAGTCTTACCCATGCCATTCCCTGACCCACACATCATCAAAGATGACCTGGCCCTAACCCAGCCTGCACCACATCACCGCTCTAGCCCATCTTCCATCTCTACAGACCTCACAGCCCAAACCCATCTCTTACAATCCCCATCACCCAATCTTTTGGCCCCTGCATCACCTCCCACTGTAATTCCCTCACCCGATACAGCCACCCACGCCCCACCACAAACCACTGTCCCACTTCGCTATTCCAGTCGAGTCTCCCATCCACCCCCTCACTTCCACCAGTATCAAACCCATCATGCTGCTCTGCTCAAGCCAGGAGTTCTCTCTTCTTCTATGTCCACCACCCGATATCCCATACATCAATACGTTTCTTATGCTCCATTGTCTGCTACCCATTGTTCCTTTGTCTGCAATATTTCTCACCTGGTTGAACCAGTCAGTTATGAACAGGCTAACCGGGATCCCAAATGGGTTTCTGCCATGAATTTTGAAATAACAACTCTTGAAGCCAACCATACCTGGTCAATGGTGCCTCTACCCCCGGGTCAGCGCCCAATTGGACGTAAATGGGTCTATAAAATCAAATACCTTTCGGACAGTACCATTGAGCACTACAAAGCCAAGCTCATCGCTAAGGGTTTCACACAGAGGGAGGGTATCGACTATAAGGAGACCTTTGCTCCTGTGGCAAAATTGACCATTGGCCATTGCCTTTTATCCATTGTTGCAATTCGAGATTGGCCCTTATACCAGATGGATGTTCAAAATGCGTTCTTACATGGCAAATTGCTTGAGGAGATGTATATGTGTCCCCCACCTGGCTATCGTCAACAGGGGGAGCAATTGGTTTGTCGACTCGACAAATCATTATATGTCCTTAAACAGGCATCACACACTTGGTTTCGACGATTCTCCTCTTCCATTCAAGACATTGGTTTCGAGCAATCTCAAGCTGATTACTCATTGTTTACTCTGGTTTGTGGAAATTTCATTACTGTGATATTATTGTATGTTGATGATGTCGCGACGGACGTTTTTTCACGCTTCGCGCCCCGTCATCCCTCTCTGGAGAGACAACGGCGCGCGGTGAAAATGGGGTATTTTATAGTCGTAAATTTTACGACTATAAATATTAGGAGTCGCCACCTAGTATTAAGGTTACTAGGAACCTATTGGTCTGCGAGAGTCTAGGTAAGGGGACTTGTTGTGCAAGGGGAAGACGCATCACCCCCAGTGCACCCTACCTAAGGTAAGCTGCATTGTTGTTTGATTGTTTTTTCTAAGTTAAAAATTTTGCACTGCATTTTCAAAAAACCATTTTTTTTGTCTGCGGGTGTACATTACAATGTATTTTTACACCGCAGTTACAAACCCTTTTTTATCTATGGATGTACTTTACAATGTAAATTTACATCGTAGTAAAAATCTTTTTTATCTACGAATGTACTTTACAATATAAATTTACACCGTAGTAAAAATCTTTTTTTTTCTACGGATGTACTTTACAGTATAAATTTACACCGTAGTTTAAAAACCCCTTTTTTTATCCATGGATGTACTTTACATTGTAAATTTACACCCTAATAGATAAAACAAAAAAAATTTAAAATTATTTTTGATATTTTGGCCAAATTCCAACGGATAATCGTAAACCGGTTACGATATCCAATTTTTGTTTTAAAACATGAGGAAGATGCAAAATATGTTTTTTATGAAAAATATGGGAAAAGCTTTGGAATTCGGCCGTATGCATGAAAACAAAATATTTTTGTGTTTTGAAATTTTTGTATTTTTATATTTTTTTGCTGTTTTTTTTAAAATAAAAAAAAATAAAATTATGTCCAGCCCATCTCTGAATGGGCTGGCCTACAACATGGGTGGGCTGTCAGCCACAATGGGCTGACAGCCTACCTGGAATGGACTGGGCTCCCGGCCAACGTGGGCTGGGAGCCCAAACGAGCTGAGGACTGGGCTTCCAGCCATCATGGGCTGGAAGCCCAAACAGACTAAGGGGCTGGGCTTCCAGCCATCGTGGGCTGGAAGCCCAAACAGGCTATGGGGCTGGGCTTCCAGCCATCGTGGACTGGAAGCCCAAACAGGCTATCCTGGGCCGAAATGACGGCCCATCATGTGCTCGGGCCGGGCACAAAAGCCCGACCCAAACCACCTAAACCCGACCCTGCATGAACAGTGGGACGATCACGTCCCACTGCATGCAGGGGCGCGAGGTTGAATGTGAATGAACAGTAAAAGTAAAATTGTGGCGAAAGGCTAACCTGAGGGTATGGTCAGATAGCTGAGGTCGAGGTGGTTGTCCTGGTGGTTGTTTCGCCGTCAACGGTGGTCTGTGGTGGCCGGAGGGAGCTCTTGAAGTCTCGGCCTGTTGATGCTGCACCGGGTACCGCCGCTGCTGCCTTCACCTGAGACCACGGGTGACCGTCTGGCGTGGAGGGGAAGATTTCTGGTGATGAAGGAGTGATGCCCGGTGGTCGGAGACGGTGGCTGGAGTTACTGTTTTTAGAGAGAGACGCGATCGGGGAGAGAGAAAGAGCAGCAACGGGAACTATTTGCGTTTTTTTCAGCTTCTCACTTCGATTTTCTTGCTTCCAAAACTCCGTCCCCCCTTTGCTCGTCCCTGCCTGCAGTATTTATAGCAGGAGAAGCAGCCCCTTCGACTACCCATGGCGTGTAGCCGAGGGGCACCGCCTGCATTGCCCAGTAACGGGGCTCTGCTCAGGCGACGCATGCACGCAGGTAGCGTGCGCAGGTGGTGTCCGCACTGCTCAGGTGACTGAACAGTGCAGTCACGGGTAATGATTTGGGAGGAGATGGAAAAAAAATCAATTTGGTTCCTCAATTTTTAATTAGTTCAATCGCACCCCTAATTGGTTTTAAACTTTTAATTTTGTGCGATTGTGTCCCCGTGAAAAATTCAATGTTAGCCTTAAATTTGCGCGCCTTTTTTATTTTGGTCCCTGACTTCCAAATTATGCTATTTGACCCTCAATTGACCATTAAACTCTCAATATTAAGGGTCAACGTACCATCAAGCTAAAGAGTACAAAAACCATTTTGATGTTTGTTTAACAAGCTTGTTCTCGAAAGAATTCAAGTGATCTCATTGTTAGGTTTTATGTTGACTTTGACAAGAATGTGAAATGATATTTGCAAGTCTCGTACGTCAGGAAAGTTTCAATCAGGTTGTGTGAAATATTTGTAAGGATTGTTTCAAATGGAAAAGCATTGCTTATCGATCCAGATAACTCGTATTTGATCAGAAAGGGCTTTATTAGGCTTGTAATGTAGGCTTAGATTACTGGCTACGAAAAAAAAGATATTTGTAGGCTCAAAAAGTGTTTAAGGGTTCTTTAGACTAAGGATCACTTAGTGCTTACTCTTAGAACTTCATTTAGCCCTCATGATTGATTTTCATAGTGACCTAGCATGCCCCCCAGTGTTTGTTTGGGTTTTTTTCATTGGTATTTGGCACTAACGCTGTGCTGACTTGACATGCCCCCAAGTATTTTGTTTGGGCTTTTCTTTGCTTTTTGGCAATAACATGATGCTGACTTGACATGCCCCCAAGTATTTTGTTTGGGCTTTTTCATGGTTTTTGGCACTAACGTCGTGCTAACTTGACATGCCCCCCAAATATTTTGTTTGGGCTTTTTCATGGGTTTGTGACTTGACATGCCCCCCAAGTATTTTGTTTGTGCTTTTATCGCGACATGCCCCCCGGTATTTTGTTTGGGCTTTCTATGTTGGGTTTTTAGTACTACCAAAATGTTGAATTAATTTGCTATAGTGTACTGAAACCTTTTTTATGTTTATGCCCCCCAGCTTTGTTCGGGCGTCACTTGTCATTGAGGACTGTTTTGTATTTTTTTTTTTTGCACTTGCCCCTAGTGTAGGGTGTGATCCTTGTCAGGGTTAATTATCAAGAAATAACTATTAGGCTCAAATAGGGACTGCAAGGGATATTTGAGACTTTGTGAAGGCATATCAAAGATGGCCTCTCCTCATTTCAAAAACTTGCATCCAGGATCGATAAGCTTTGCTTTTCCATGCGAAATAAGTTTTTTGATTTTTTGGATTATTTGTTTGGCTAAGAGATTAGCTTTATTATATGGGTTTTGGTGGTATGAGATCACCTTTCAATGAAATCCTTTGAATTCCCAGAACACATTTGTTAAACAAAAATCAAATTGACATTTATTTTCGTACTAGAATTTGATTTGCCAAAAATCTTTATGAAATCATGGGATCATGCAAGGATAGAAAAGATACACCAAGAATTCATAGCCAAATTTCAATTCCATTATGTTGTGAGTAATACATTAAGCATAATATTTCTTCACAATATCAGAGTTTACAGGCCTAGGCAGATCTTCCCCATCCATGCTAGTTAGGATTAAGGCTCCTCCCGAAAAAGCTTTCTTCACCACATATGGTCCCTCATAGTTAGGCGCCCATTTACTCTGGTCTTCTCCCAATGATATCTTCTTTAGTACCAGATCCCCTTCTTTAAACATCCTTGGCCGGACCTAGATTTCCTTCGGATGTTATCCACCCCGCTTTAATCAATTGCATGAGCATCTTCTTGAAGGCGCCACAAGTGTGAATGCTATGCCCTACAGCACCGGCATGGTATTCACAGCTTAAATCAGGCTTGTACCAATCAGGATAAGGTGACTGCAAAGGTGCATAAGGCTCAGGAGCTATTTTTCCAGTGCTTACCAAGTTTTGATACATCTCATTTAAAGGCAATGGTAATGGAGGCAGCTAATCTTGGATTTTCTGGTAATTTCTTTTCGGGAAATTTTTTGGTGGATCTTTGGCTTGAAAATTAATGTTGGCAATTTGAGATGAAGGGTTATTGTAATTTTGGAATTGGTTGTTCCTACCCTTATAGTCATCTTCGAAATGCTCGGTATCTCTTCTCTTGCCTTCAAAGCCCTTTTCCTCCACAGGTGCAGAAATTCTACCACTTCTAATTCCCTGTTCTATTCGCTCTGCCACAGCTACAGCATCCGTGAGTTGCTGTGCTGAACTGCCCATCACATGTTCGTAATAGGGCGCTCTTAGCGTGTTGGCGAACAATATCACCATCTCTTTATCTAGAAGTGGGGGATGTACCTGTGCAGCAAGATCTCTCCATCTCTGCGCATATTCCCTTATGCTTTCTTTGTCTTTCTTCTCCAGATTGGGCAAACTTGTTCTGTCAGGAGCGATGTCCATGTTGTACTTATATTGCTTGATGAAAGCATCTATCAGATTTTTCCAACTACGGATCCTGGTGTTGTCTAGTCTCATGTACCAATTCAATGCTGCCCCACTCAAACTGTCTTGGAAAAAATGCATCAGTATCTTTTCATCATGAACTACTTCTGCCATTTTGTTACAGTAAGATTTTAGGTGAGTGATAGGGCATTGTGTCCCGGTGTATTTGATAAATTCAGGGACACGAAACTTTCTTGGTATTACAACATTCGGGACCAGACACATTTTTGCAGCTTGTACTGGGTCATATAAGTTTACCCCTTCAATGGCCCTTATCCTGGCTTCCAGCGTCGCCATCTTATCTTGGTCGATACCTTTTGGCGCTTCTATAACTGTTGCGGTTGGCTCAGGTGTCGGCACTGCTGATTGTATGAAAGCTGGGTTCTGTTGCGGATCCTGAACCCTTTCTCCTGTCGCCTCTTCATGGTGGTTCATTCCTTGTGTTTGAGCAGCCGTTGCGGGTCTAGCAGAAGGACCCTCGCTAGAGGTATTTCTCAGTGCTTGCTCGAGTAAGCTGGTAAGACTAGCAACGCTAGCTTTCAGAGAATCCAATTCTTCTTGAAAATGAGCATCGCGGTGTGCACGTTCTTCGTCCTCCATATTTCTCTGATGGGGTCGAGTGGTAGGAGCTCTTCGGGGACCTATATTTCAATCTGTTGATAATATGTTATGCACGATGATGGATACATGTGGATGCAAATGTATGTATATACATATCGGGTGAATTATCGGGGAGTTTGTATCCAAAGACAAGTTCTAAGTCATTACATGAGGGGTAAGCTTCCTATCTGGTCTCAAAAGGTCTATGAACTGCCCAGTGACCGCCTTACGTGAAGGTGGTGTAGGGGTTTACAAGAAATGGTTGGGGCACAGTATGACCGCCATTATCAAGTAAACACTCAGTTCATAGTTGGATGTTTCACGAATCTGAACCCCGACCAAATGTCATAGGGCAGACCGCTACTCCCCACCTAACTTAAAATTGGGTTTACTGAAAAAATTAAGATGCATGGTGACATTAATTTAAATTTAATGTTATGCATAAATTGAAAATAAAATCCATGCTAAAGCAGTAAAAATGCATGTTAAAGCAGTTAAAAGGAGTGCAAAACGCAAATTGAGAAATAAACAATCAAACAATCAAAGCTCAGTCCAACAATGTCCCCAGTGGAGTCGCCATCTGTCGCGACGGACGTTTTTTCGCGCTTCGCGCCCCGTCATCCCTCTCTGGAGACACAACGGCGCGCGGTGAAAATGGGGTATTTTATAGTCGTAAATTTTACGACTATAAATATTAGGAGTCGCCACCTAGTATTAAGGTTACTAGGAACCTATTGGTCTGCGAGAGTCTAGGTAAGGGGACTTGTTGTGCAAGGGGAAGACGCATCACCCCCAGTGCACCCTACCTAAGGTAAGCTGCATTGTTGTTTGATTGTTTTTTCTAAGTTAAAAATTTTGCACTGCATTTTCAAAAAACCATTTTTTTTGTCTGCGGGTGTACTTTACAATGTAATTTTACACCGCAGTTACAAACCCTTTTTTATCTATGGATGTACTTTACAATGTAAATTTACATCGTAGTAAAAATCTTTTTTATCTACGAATGTACTTTACAATATAAATTTACACCGTAGTAAAAATCTTTTTTTTTTCTACGGATGTACTTTACAGTATAAATTTACACCGTAGTTTAAAAACCCCTTTTTTTATCCATGAATGTACTTTACATTGTAAATTTACACCCTAATAGATAAAACAAAAAAAATTTAAAATTATTTTTGATATTTTGGCCAAATTCCAACGGATAATCGTAAACCGGTTACGATATCCAATTTTTGTTTTAAAACATGAGGAAGATGCAAAATATGTTTTTTTATGAAAAATATGGGAAAAACTTTGGAATTCGGCCGTATGCATGAAAACAAAATATTTTTGTGTTTTGAAATTTTTGTATTTTTATATTTTTTTGCTGTTTTTTTAAAAATAAAATAAAATAAAATTATGTCCAGCCCATCTCTGAATGGGCTGGCCTACAACATGGGTGGGCTGTCAGCCACAATGGGCTGACAGCCTACCTGGAATGGACTGGGCTCCCGGCCAACGTGGGCTGGGAGCCCAAACGGGCTGAGGACTGGGCTGGAAGCCCAAACAGGCTATGGGGCTGGGCTTCCAGTCATCGTGGGCTGGAAGCCCAAACAGGCTATGGGGCTGGGCTTCCAGCCATCGTGGACTGGAAGCCCAAACAGGCTATCCTGGGCCGAAATGACGGCCCATCATGTGCTCGGGCCGGGCACAAAAGCCCGACCCAAACCACCTAAACCCGACCCTGCATGAACAGTGGGACGATCACGTCCCACTGCATGCAGGGGCGCGAGGTTGAAGGTGAATGAACAGTAAAAGTAAAATTGTGGCGAAAGGCTAACCTGAGGGTATGGTCAGATAGCTGAGGTCGAGGTGGTTGTCCTGGTGGTTGTTTCGCGGTCAACGGTGGTCTGTGGTGGCCGGAGGGAGCTCTTGAAGTCTCGGCCTGTTGATGCTGCACCGGGTACCGCCGCTGCTGCCTTCACCTGAGACCACGGGTGACCGTCTGGCGTGGAGGGGAAGATTTCTGGTGATGAAGGAGTGATGCCCGGTGGTCGGAGACGGTGGCTGGAGTTACTGTTTTTAGAGAGAGACGCGATCGGGGAGAGAGAAAGAGCAGCAACGGGAACTGTTTGCATTTTTTTCAGCTTCTCACTTCGATTTTCTTGCTTCCAAAACTCCGTCCCCCCTTTGCTCGTCCCTGCCTGCAGTATTTATAGCAGGAGAAGCAGCCCCTTCGACTACCCATGGCGTGTAGCCGAGGGGCACCGCCTGCATTGCCCAGTAACGGGGCTCTGCTCAGGCGACGCATGCACGCAGGTAGCGTGCGCAGGTGGTGTCCGCACTGCTCAGGTGACTGAACAGTGCAGTCACGGGTAATGATTTGGGAGGAGATGGAAAAAAAATCAATTTGGTTCCTCAATTTTTAATTAGTTCAATCGCACCCCTAATTGGTTTTAAACTTTTAATTTTGTGCGATTGTGTCCCCGTGAAAAATTCAATGTTAGCCTTAAATTTGCGCGCCTTTTTTATTTTGGTCCCTGACTTCCAAATTATGCTATTTGACCCTCAATTGACCATTAAACTCTCAATTGTTTCCAATTGGACTCCTGATTTTGCATAATTGGCTTGGAAAAATTCAATTTAGTCTCTGGAAATTCCCATCTTCTCAATTGAACCCGAATTAAGCTCCCTAACTTGATTTTTCACTGATTAAGCCCTTAATAAAATTAATTTGACCAACTTAAAGTATAATTAAGTCCTTGCACTTAATTAAATCCTTTAATTGGACCCTAAATTAATTCCCAAACATAATTATACTTTTAAATTGCCCGACGATTAAATCAAATTGGCCCATAAAAATATAATTATAAATCTTGACTTAATTTTTACACAGATTTATCCAATGATAAATTATTTTTGCCTTAAATCTGTATTTTCCTCTATTTTTGGGGCCAAAAGAGACACAATTAGACCCTCGAAAACAACCAAAATTTGCACATTGATTTTTCTAACAATGCCGACCTCTTTTATTTTATTTTTGTTATTTTTTTGCATATTTTGGGGAGTCACCCAAAAATTGGGTGATGACAGATGACATGATCATTATAGGGAACGATGAACAAGAAATTCAGAATCTCAAGCAATTCCTCAATGGGTGTTTTTGAATCAAAGACCTTGGATTATTAAAGTACTTTCTCGGTGTGGAAGTTGCACGATCTAAGGAAGGGATTTCGATTTGTCAACAAAAATACACTCTGGATATATTGGAAGAAGCTGGCTTGCTTGGGGTGAAACCCACCAAGATTCCCATGGAACATGAACTAGTCCTGACATCAACTGATAGTGAAGCCCTCAAGGACCCAACATAGTATCGACGATTAATTGGAAAATTAATCTATCTTACCATCACCAGGCCTGATATTGCATATGCAGTGAACACATTGAGTCAATTTATGCAAGAACCCAAGCTACATCACCTCAAAGCATCACGACAAATCCTTCAATATCTCAAGAATGCACCTGGACAAGGCCTGTTATTTCCCGCGAAAGGTCATTTGAGTTTGGTCAGTTATTGTGATGCGGATTGGGCTAAGTGTCTGACCACACGTCGATTAGTGACAGGCTATTGCTTTTTCCTTGGAAATTCACTTATATCGTGGAAAAGCAAGAAACAAGTCACAATGTCTAGATCGTCAGCCGAAGCATAATACCGTTAAATGGCTGCAGCCACTTGTGAACTTACATGGTGAAGATATTTGTTGAGAGATTTACAGGTGACACATTCTGAGCCAGCACTATTGTTTTGCGACAATCAAGCAGCCTTACACATTGCTGCAAATCCGGTATATCATGAAAGAACCAAGCACATTGAGTTAGATTGCCATACAGTTCGTGAAAAGATTCAAAACGGTGAGATCAAGACAGCCTATGCACCAATAGGAATCCAAATAGCAGACATCTTCACCAAGCCTCTAAGAGCACCCATTTTCTATACGCACCTTAGCAAGTTGGGCACAATTAATATCCATACTCCAACTTGAGGGGGAGTGTAAAAGGAAACAAAATAATCTGCAATTGGTTACGATTTGATTAAGAGCAATTATAGCAACGGTATTTGTATTTAATGTAATTAGATAGCTTACGTAGTATATACTATCTTCCTCTGTACAAAGATGTGGTCTGTGTGTATAGCAATTTAAGCTTTTCAATACAATATTTCATATTTTCTCAGTATCGAGCCTTCGGTTGTGATAAAAAATGTAATTAGTGCTAAAAAACATTTTATCTATAAGTTTAAACTGTTATGTAAAGCTCCAGAATATAATTTATATTATTACCTAACACACTTCCTCAAGTGAAAGCTTTTTAGACTTGAAACTTGCATAGACTCATACTACCTTGTGCTTGGTTTTTCATCAAATAAAATGAGGATGGTGAGATTCAAACTTGTGACCGCTGGGTCAACAAGGTTCTGATACCATTGTTAAGGAACCATCTCAGTTAAAAGCTTAAATTATTAGCTAAAATCCCAGAATATGATTTATATTATTCTCTAATAATTAAAAACTATGTGATAAGTTGAAACTTCTCGGGACAGCAAGATATCTGAGAAATTTCTGGCTATGGCAACAGTTAGGAATGAACCTGAAGAAAGAGTGTTAAGGTTCAACAAATCCTGTCAGGTTTTCTAACCACTGTCAATCTTTAAAATCAATATGAATTAGCCTAACATGTATCCATGCTTTCAAACACGATTCAAAGTAAAACAGAATTGGTGACAGTTATTATTCGGATGAGATACTCAATTTGAGAGTGAAGCGATTTGCACTGGCAAAACAGAATTGGTGGGATCAATCATTGTTCTTGCAGAAATCCTTTCTCTTCCAAGCAAGTTTGTCAATTCCGTTTCGGTTGGTGTTTCATTTTTTCAATTGAAACGGAATGTTTCAGTTTTGCAATGTTTTGGCGCGTAGTTTCAGGGGTGTACTGTTTATATGTATATATTTAAATATATTAATTCAAATTTTAGTTGATCCCTGTTACATAGCAACATGTGAAGTTATGAAAAAATATTCTCATTGCCATTCCATACTATTTTCTAGAATATTCGAAAATCTTTTGACTCCTTTTTAACTCCTGGAACAGGTCAAGTAATTGGCTCTTATGGAGGAAGGGCAAGGCAGGATCTTCCGAAGTTGGTCAAACTTGTAGAATTAGGTATATTCAATCTTGCTGATGCTGTTACGAGAAAATTTGGTTATACTCATTGCCGTTACATAATGATGGTGGACCAGTCCAAAATGCCAAAAATAAACACCCTGAATTTTATGCTATCCAATTTTAAGGCAATCGCTGATTTTCCACTTTTATAACTCTCTTATCAAACTACTTTCCAACCGTTGATCATCAGTAGTTGAAGAGCCTAGAGCATGAAGATTAATCTCATGATCCCACTTCTCACCATGAATATCTGAATTTGCTTTACTTTTTTCCATTACCAAGTGCACCCCGTATTTTTCAACCCAACATTTTCGAACATTTTCGATTAAGCGTACTTTGACATTCATTTCCAATTCCTTTACACCTTGCAGTGATTCCTCTAACCCGGTCAACGGTACACGCTGTATCCAAGAATGCTTAGTGGAATTTCTGTCAAAAGTAACTGCCGTCGTCGTGTCAAACAATTCAATACCATTGCTCTTATTTTTGAAAGTAGCAAAACACTTATCAAACTAAAGAAATGATGTTTGTGGAGTGGCTTCATTGGTGGAGGCCGAGACCACCCAAACAAGAAGCGCTTGGAGTTTATTACCGTCCGGGACTGAAACTGAGGGCAAATGAAATGATAATGCAGATCCTTCTCCATGATGGCTGAACCATTCTGGTATCTCTCCACCAGCAAGGCAAATGTCATAATGTTTACCTCTGCATAATCCCTATTGGTTTCAAGGAAAGTAAATAAAATTTGAGTTCGAAAAACTACCATATGTACATGCTAAATGTTTTTGGTTAAGTAAGTTAAGAGACAGAGAAAAAGAGACAACGTGAATAAGACTCATCTTATAGTTTTCAGATAAATTGTTGCAGTCATCTAAGTTCAGAATGGACCAGTTATTGCCCGCAAATTCCATGCCTTGAATCTCTATTAAATTTTGGCACCCTCTTACATTCAATAATGGCAGTCTTTCATGCTGCAGTGGTGCACTAACTCTTTCAATGGATGTGCAGTCATTGATAGACAAGTATAGTACACTTGATGGAAGCTCTGAGATTGATAAAAGATTCTTGCATCTCTCAACCATAAGACACTAAAGCTTAGGAAGGCGGCTAATGCTAGAAGGCAGATTGAAGAATCTGTTTCCAGACAAATCCAAATCTTCAAGAAAGGAAAAACTCCCAAGATCAATGGAGCTTATAGCATCAGACAAAGCAAGATTACTTAGATCTAGTTCTTTCAATGAGCTTACTTTGACATTCAGTTCCAATTCCTCCGCCCATTGCATCAATTCCTCTAACCCGATCAACGATACACGCTGTATCCAAGAATGCTTAATGGAATGTCTGTCAAAAGTAACCACCGCCGACGTGTCAAACAATTCAATACCATTGCTTTTATCTTTGAAAGTAGCTAAGGTAACTGTCACCGACGTGTCAAACAATTCAATACCATCAAATGGAAGAAATGATGTTTTTGGAGTGGCTTCATTGGCCAAGAGGCCCGGAGACTGAAACTGAGGGCAAATGAAATGATAATGCAGATCCTTCTTCATGATGGCTGAACCATTTTGGTATCTCACCACCAGTAAGAAAAATGTCATGATCTTTACCTTTGCATAATCTCTATTGTTTTTGTTCGCAGTACCCTTTGCGAACAACTCAATTAAGGATTCTAGGCCACCCAAACTGTTTGGCAATTTCTCAAGTTGCCAACACTCAGTAACATTGAGAGTTTGAACAGTTTTCAAGTTGCCCATGCTTTCTGGAAGAGTCGTTAAGCTGTTGCAGTCCTTCAAATTCAACAAAACAAGGCTCCTTAAATTTCCAATAGATTGATGTACCTCAACCAAACTCGTGCATTCTTCAAGTATTAGTCTCTCCAAACTAGAGAGTCCTCGGAAGTTTGTCGTTTTAACAAGGCACTTGGAATAGTTGAGATTGAGGATTTTCAGCTTGTTAAGAATTTGTCAAAGAAAATAGAAAATAAAATACAAATATTTCAGTGAAAAAAGGTAATTCGGGAAAATCTTGAGTACTTATTGCATATATTTTACCTTAGTCCCCTTCCAAAGTTTTTGGACTTTACTTCTTTGCATGTCAAGTATAACAAGCTCACTTAGGTGAAAATCAGATGGCAAAGATTTCAAAGGGAATTCAAGCCATATCAACTCTCTGGGGAGAAGATTGTAGCTCCCCGCAAGAAGTGCTCCTGTGATTTGGAGTAATTGTAAACATTTCATTTTTGTAAACGATTTTGTGCTGAACAATCCCTGTACATCTAGTGCCAGACCTTCCATAGCCTCTGTTCCCTGGAAAGAGCCAAGAAACATTAAAATATCATGACAATAAACATGAGAATGTTGATGCCAATTCAAGGGAAGAACCCACGACCACCTAACATTTCTATTGCATATTCTTGTTTTATTAAAACTTCTATTATTCCTATTATAATGACAATTTATCCTACAGAGAGATATAAAGAAATCTCATATAAAAATTGCAGTTAGAGTTTTATCTGTTTGCTGTGAAATATGGAATATTCATGTTATATCCTAAGTTGATGAATTATATATTGCTGTAAGATAATTATGAATTAGTACATAAAAATTGATTTAGTGATATAGTGGCAAACTATTAACTTATTTATGTAAAATGAAAAAAACTTCTATAAAGAGCAAAATTGCACTTTCCTACGCAACTAGTTCCTTAAAATTGCACAAAGATCTGACACGAAGTTAAGACAAATATATTGGAGTGTAAAGTACAACAATCAACTCTTTCATCTTGTGTTTCTACATCTCTGCCTTCAAACATCAGCTGTGAAGAGGTAAGCTTCTCATTCCCTGTCTCCCATGTGTAGATACTGTGTTCATCAAATACTACACTGCGAGATAATACAATTTTGTTTGAATGTGGGATATATACTCTGTAACCCTTCTCATAGCTTCCATATCCCATGAATACCCTTTTCAGCTTTGTCATCCAATTTTTGTCTTAGACAAGCTGGGATATGAGTGTAGCAAATACACTCGAACACCTTCAGGTGTTTAATACTATGCTTCCTCCCTGTAAATGCTTCAAAAGGTGTCTTATTTGATACTGATGATGTGTAACTTCTATTTTGCAGATAAACAGTTGTGTTAACAGCTTCAGCCCAGAATTCATTAGAGACGTTCTTCTCCTTCATCATCGACCTTGCCATCTCATAAATGGTCCTATTTTTCCTCTTAGCCACACCATTTTGCTGAAGGGAGTATGCAACTATCAGCCACCTCTCAATGCCATGGTCTAAACAGAGATTCTCAATTCCAGTGAGGTATACTCTCCACCTTTGTCACTTCATATTCTTTTTAACTTGAAATTACTTTCCAATTCAACTAGAACTTTGAACTTTTTAAACACATTTAGAGCATTTGATTTGTTTCTAACAAAGCATATCCAACACATCCTTATAAAGTCATCAATGAATGTGATAAAGTATCTATTACCTCCATTTGATTCAGCTTGCATAGGTCCACACAAATCTATGTGAATCAATTCTAGTGGCTGACATGCTCTCCAGCTTCCTTCTTTATCAAATGACTACCTTTTGTGCTTGCCTAGTACACATCCTTCACACACTGCATTCACATTTGTTAGCTTAGGCAAACCTGCAACCATTTCTAGTTGCTGCATCTTCTTCCTACTTTCGAAGTTCAAATGTCCGAACCTTCTATGCCAAATCCAAGAACCTTCAGTCACATAAGCTTTTCTTGCTGCATGTACCCATGGATTCTAGTGTCAAAGGAAAGCATTTGTTACCTCTCATGATCACCTTTGCTATAATATTGTGAGTGTTTCATCATCAAATATTATAGCTTTGTTTCTTCTGAATAGGATATAATAACCATGCTCCATCATCTACCCTACACTTAACAGATTTTCATCTAATCCAGGCACTAACAGTACCTCTTTTATATGCCTTACCCCTTGTCTTGTATCTACTACAAGTGTCCCCTTCCCTGCTGGTTTCACTAGGTCTCCCGAGCCCTTTTTTACCTTGCAAGTCACTGATTTATCAATATCTATCGGTTTTGATTCTTGTGAAGTCATGTGGTTACTACATGCACTATCCACAAACTAAACATTTTCATCTTGGACACTTGCTGCATGACAGGCATAAAACATTGTTCCCTTGGTTGTATCTTCTTCTTTGCACAATTAGCCAATTGCCTGTTGAATTCACAATCATTTTGATTATGACCAAAACGATTGCATTTTCCACATCTCAGCTTTCCTTTAAATCTGCATACGCCAAAATGAAATTTCTGACAAGTACTGCATTTGGCTTTATGCTTGACTAGATGCTACTTCCACTTTTGTGTTGTGGATTGAATGAATTGTTGTAATTCATTCTAGATTTCTGATTCCAGTTTGCATAATTCATTCTAGACTTCTGATTCCAGTTTGCATTTTGCAGATTACACAAATTTCCACCTTGATTCTAATTTGCAGACTTCCTATGTTGATTCTGCCACTTTGAGTGTGATCTACCTTGTGAGCCCTTGTTGTTTTGAATGTAGCTATTCCCTCCAATTCTTAGGCTGCTGAATGCTCTTTCAGTATTCATGACTCTCTCCCTCTCATCATGCATATCTTCCCTTCTGTCATACACTATAATCAAAGTAGTGACTTCTTCACTTCTCAGTATCTCTAAATCTCTTGTTTCCTCAATAATTGAAACAATAGACTTATATTTCTTGCTGAGACTCATTAATATCTTCTGCACTATCCTTGTCTCAGGTACCTCTTCACCGAGGGACTTCAAATCATTTATAACTTCAAAGAACTTAGTCAGGTAATGATCTAAGCTTTCTCCATCTGCCATCCTCATATACTCAAACCCAACCCTTACTGCCTGCAATTTTACAGCTCTCACCTTTTTGTCTCCTCTAAATTCTCTTTTTAATACCTCTCATGCTCCTTTTGCTGTTTTCTCATTCCTTATGCGTGGAAATAGATTATCAGATAATGCTTCTTATATAAGACTCAAGGCTTAACATTTTTGATTCTGTTTACTTTTGAAACAACTAACTTTTCTTCTTAAATGTGTTCTCCACTTTCTTCTCTTGCAGATTCACTTTCTGTTTCAGGATTTGTATGAAGTTGAGGTAATGTAACCTCTACCACATCCCATAGATCAAAAGCTATAAGGATAGTCTCCATTTTAACTGCCCAAAAGTCATAATTTGTTCCATTAAATTGTGGAGTCCTTACATCTCCTCCGGTGCTTAATGATCCCACCATTTCTGTTGTGTTAATGTCACAACTTTTATGCCCCTCTCTAGATCAGTTAGTCAACTCTGATACCATGTTCAATTTAGCTGATTGTTTGTTTTATATTTGCAGGTGCTTTAGTTTCAATTTGAAGAGAGGAAAAATGAAGCTCACAGAGAGTTTGAAGGAGAAGAGAGAGATTGAAGATGAGAGAGTTTTTATAGAAAAGATAAGCAACTTCTTATTATTGTATATCTAATGTTTGATGAATTGCCAGTTTATATACTTGACAGAAAACATGCTTTACACATTATTGTAACTACTTCCAACTGATTAATAACTACTCTAGAGAAGACAATTAAATCTTCTCTTCTTGAGTTTGTTACAACTGAATGCAATTTGTTTTGTTAAAGAGAAAAGACTTTGTTGAGATAGACGTCTTCTTCTTCTTCCTTCTTTTGGTGTACTGGTGGTCCACTTGAGCAGCTTATACATCAACACAACTTTCATATCCCTAGAATATGCGAACTCCACAATCAAGTCTCTACAAGATGCAACATGATGTTAGTTTGAGCACCCCATTTCTTATTGCTGTGTATTTGTCTGCAATGAAGTGGTAGATAGTGTAATTCTAGTGTTCAATTGTTTGATATGCTTTCTTTTATCTCCATACCAAGTAGTGCTTATTCATTTCCAGTCTAAATAAATTTTGGTATTTTTAATTGCGATGCTGCTTTCATTTGGATTTCATGCTTCACTTGCATTTGGCACATTGCTGGTATGTCCTCTTTTCTTATATGTAATTGTCAGTGGAGATGTTGTTGAGATAATGTAATTGCTTTATTTCAGTAGTGCGCCAGCTGCACACCCAGAATAGAGGCTTCTCTATATTGAGAATAATCTTTGCAGCATAATAAATCATAGTTCTTGACTGAATGTTTGCCAGCAAAAAAGAGAAGAACTGAATGTTTGCCGGTAAAAAAAAGAACACTGTATTTGAAGTGTTGAAATTTATTGAATGTTTGCCGGCAAAAAAGAGAAGACTGTATTCTTAACGTACAAGACTGTATTCTTTGAACCACAATACCAATCGGAGGCCAAAAGGTGCTCCAAAATAGTGGCTTGTACATAATAGATTTTTTTTAAATTAAATTTTTTTAGTGGTTTTAGATTATTTTATACGCTGATATCAAAAATAATTTAAAAAAAAATTATTTGGATGTATTTCCAAAAAAAAATTATTTTAAAAGCAACTGCAACTACACTTCTTACATGCAATAAACATCTTAGTTAGGGAGTGACATTTAATTAAATTGTAATCTTTCGACCAATAACACAATTTTAATTGTAAGATAAAATAATTAATAGGGTGTCCATCAAAAAATAATTGTTTAAAGTTTTTATTAACTCGATAATGATGGTGGACCAGGTTTACCTATGCATTCATTCGTATACATGGAAGAGAACGGTTTGATTTACGATTGGAAGCAAGCACTCCAGTCATGACAACTAGTAATAAATTAATGGTGATAAATAAATATACAGCTCCATTGTCCTCTCTGAAGTAGTCTTTGCAAATATTTGTCGCTTATTTATCAGTCCAAAATGCCACAAAAATGTTGAATACCTGAGATACAAAACTCAGAATAACACTGATATGTTTGCTGTGATATGGTTTACTGGAAATAGTGAATGCTCGAGAAAATGTCTTATTTGATTAGAAAAGTTCTGGGCTATAAATAGCCTTACAAATGAACAGAGGAATGCCAATTGAAACTGAAATACAAAAAACTTGCAGCTCACGTTCTTTAATCATAGAGACGTGGTGCATGACTAAGTCAGTAGCTTATCTACTGATTATTCCTAAAGACTCGGTCTTAGCTGCGATAATTAAGCTTATGCAACTGGAAACAATAACACTCAAGTAATAAACAATAACACTTAAATAATAAATCTTAACATTCTCCCTTAAACTGAATGCTTGACAGCAATCAGTTTATATCCATGAGAGGATAGACACCCAGCAGAGTCCTCAATTTCTGAAACACATCCAACTTCAATGGTTTTGTCATGATATCTGCCACCTGTTCCTGTGACGAACATTGAATCAATTCCACGACTTTATCCTTGGTGAGCTCTCGTAAAAAATAGAATCGAACATCTATATGCTTGCTCCTTCCGTGTAGCACTGGATTCTTCGAAAACTTAATAGTCGAACTATTATCACAATAAATTGTTGTGGATTGTCGTGGTTCATGCCCGAGCTGCTGCAATATTCTTCGAAGCCACACCGCTTGACATGCATTGGATGCTGCAGCTATAAACTCAGCCTCGGTAGTAGATAGGGTGACCACGGGTTGTTTTTTCGAGCACCATGACAATGCCCCTGCACTTAACATAAAGACATACCCAAAAGTGCTCTTCCTATCATCTTGATCTCCAGCATAATCACTGTCAGAATACCCAATTAGTTCTTGTTCTTCTCCCTTCCTATAGATCAAACCAAAATTCATTGTCCCCTTCAAGTACCGCAACACTCTCTTGGCAGCATTAAGATGCAACTCCGTAGGTCGTTCCATAAACCTGCTAATTAAACTGATAGCATACATCATATATGGGCGCGTCGCTGATAAATACATAAGGCTGCCAACAATTCTTTTGAACAGAGTGTTGTCAACTTCTACTCCCCCTTCGTCTTTCATAATCTTAAAACCAGGAATAATGGGATTGTGGACTGCATTACATTGATCCATTTTGAACCTCTCCAACACTTCCTGGGCACACTTGCGTTGGCTAATAGAAATGCCATTCGATGATTGAAGCACTTCTAAGTCAAGAAAATAACTCATTTTCCCAAGATCTGTCATTTCAAACTCAGTCATCATCGACTGCTTGAAATTTCTGCACATTGACTCATCATCACCTGTATATATAAGATCGTCCACGTATAAACATACAATCAATAACTTACCCTCCTTGCTTTGCTTGATAAATAAGGTATGTTCATGTGGACACTTGGTGAAGTTTTCCTTCAGAAAATAGGACTCAATGCGGCTGTACCAGGCGTGAGGAGCCTGTTTCAGACCGTATAGAGCCTTTTTTAAGTTTCTATACCTTGTGCTCAAACCCCTTTTGTTCATATCCAGGTGGCTGCGCAACATAGACATCTTCACTCAATTCTCCATGTAGAAAAGCCGACTTTACATCGAGTTGAAACACAGTCCAACCATGTTGAGCAGCGATTGAAAGAATGATACGAACTGTATCTAAGCGAACCACAGGTGCGAATACTTCAGAGTAATCAATCCCATACTGCTGGCTGTACCCTTTCGCAACCAAACGAGCCTTGTATTTGTCTACCTCAGTCTTCTCGTTAAGTTTGGTTTTGTAGATCCATTTAACCCCAATCACTTTCCCATTTGCAGGCACCTCTGTCAATTCCCACTTGTGATTCCTTTCTATTGTAGCAATTTATCATCCATTGCCCTCTGCCATTTGTCACTCTGCATAGCTTGAGCATAAGTAATTGGATCTAGTTCAGCAAATAGAACTAAATGTGCCTGATCCTCTTCTTTAGTGAAATTAACATGACTAATGTAGTCATTCATCCAGCTGGGTTGTCGTCGAACACGACCTGTGGTAACAGTCGTGTGAGTCTGATCAAATTCCTCATCTTGTTCAGGCTGCTCATTGGATGCTGGTTCTGCTACATCATCTTCAGCTGGTGTCCCACCTCCTTGAAAATGCTCAATAGCTGCAGTGTCATTATTATCATCTTGTGGATTTGCATCTGCAGCAATTTCCCATTCAAGATCAACCACGGGTGGTTTTTGAGCAGTTTGATTCCAGTCCCAAACTTTTTCTTCCTCAAAGATTACGTCTCGGCTCACAACTATGGCTTGTGAAATTGGATTGTAAAGACGATAAGCCTTGGATTCTTCACTGATTCCTAGCAAAATACACTTCATGCTCATATCATCAAGCTTGACCCTTCTACTATCAGGAATATGAACGTGTGCCACACACCCAAAAATTCTGAAATGCTCCACTGAAGGTTTACAGCCACGCCATGCTTCTTCTGGCGTCATGTTTCTTACTGCAAAGGTTGGACTTCGGTTCAGAACATGTATGGTCCAGTTTACAGCTTCTGGCCAAAATGTTCTTGGGATTTCTTTTTCTGTAAGCATACTACGAACCATATTCATGATGGTTCGATTCTTCCTCTCCACAACACTATTTTGTTGTGGTGTATATGACGCTGTCAACTGCCTGTGAATTCCATGAGTTCTGCAAAAATCTGTGAATTCTAATGAAATGAATTCACCCCCACAGTCTGTGCGCAACCCCTGTATGCTCATACTTGTTTCTTTTTCAACCTTAGCTTTGAAGTTTTTGAACACATGAAAAGCTTCTGACTTCGCAATCAAGAAATACACCCATACTTTTCTACTATAGTCATCAATAAAAGAGATAAGATATCGTTTCTTACTGTTTGATATGGGAGTAATCGGTCCACATATGTCTGCATGCACAAGTTGAAGAATCTGAGATGCTCTCCATGTGCTTTTGTGTGGAAAAGAGTTGCGTTGTTGTTTTCCCACAAGACAGTGCTCACAAATCTGTGTGCGTGCCTGAAATGTTGGTAACCCTTTTACCATATCCTTTTGTTGAAGAAGTTTGAGACCACTCCATCCCAAATGTCCATATCTGCGATGCCATTGCTGTGATTGATCTTCTGCAATTGTGGTGAAACATTTCTGTTCTTGTTGTTGTGTGCGAGCCAATATAGTAAACATACGGTTTGTTGACATTTGTGTTTCCCAAATCAAGCCTTTTTTTGGATGATAGATTTTGCACTTGCCACGTTTGATAACAAAAATAAGACCTTTCTCTTGCAATTGTCCAATGCTCAACAAGTTATTATGTAAATCTGGTACATAAAAAACTCCTGTGATAACTTGCATGATCCCATTAACTTCCATGCGAACATCTTCCTTTCCCAGAACAGCCAAACTGGAATTGTTCCCCAACTTTACATATTTCCTGAAGGTGTCATCCAAATTTGTGAACATCTCCCTCTTGCCACACATATGGTTGCTACAACCAGAATCCAGGAACCACAATTCCTTTCCATCAACCTCTGCAGCATCAACATAGGCCATGAGTAGCATCTCTTCACTGGTTTCTGCATAAAAACCCCTTGGCATTTGTTCCTTCTTTGGGCACTCCCACTGGAAATGCCCAAACTCATGACAACTATAACATTCAATTGCAGATTTATTAAACATACCCCTTCCTTGTCCTCGACCTCTGAAGCTGCTGCGACCACCTCTTCCACCATGATGGACTTCATGAGTGATTTTCAATGCATGCTCTTCCTCTGTGTGTCGTCCCATCCTTTTCTCGTGGACTAGCAGACTGCTCTGCAATTCATCGATGGACAAAGTGTCAAGATCATTTGACTCTTCAATGGAGCACACCACATAGTTGAATGTAGCAGTCATTGATCGTAGTATCTTTTCAATGATCACCACATCTCCCATCTTCTCCCCATGGATCCGCATCTTGTTGGCAATGGTGAGAGTGCGTGTGAAATAAACATTCACAGACTCTCCTTCCTTCATATGCAACATTTCAAACTCTTTGCGAAGAGCTTGTAACTGGGCACGTTTCACTCGTGTTGTGCCTTGGTACTTCTGCTTCAATGAATCCCAGATGTCTTTCGTAGTGTCTTTCTTCAGTATGGTCTCCAGGATTGATCGATCGATGGCCTGAAATAAATAATTTTTGGCCTTCAACTCCTTCAGTCTTAGATCAGCAATAATCTTCCTCTGTTCATCTGTTGAATTTGCCTCATCTGCTGCAGCAGGAATGCCAGCTTCCACCAGGCTCCAATATTCTTTGGAACGTAAGAAATTTTCCATGAGCATACTCCAATGATCATAGTGCCCATCAAACTTTGGAATTGCAGGTTGCACAAAACTACTTTTAGTTGTCATGGCTCTGATACCAGATGTTGAATACCTGAGATACAAAACTCAGAATAACACTGATATGTTTGTTGTGATATGGTTTACTGGAAATAGTGAATGCTCGAGAAAATGTCTTATTTGATTAGAAAAGTTCTGGGCTATAAATAGCCTTACAAATGAACAGAGGAATGCAAATTGAAAATGAAATACAAAAAACTTGCAGCTCACGTTCTTTAATCATAGAGACGTGGTGCATGACTAAGTCAGTAGCTTATCTACTGATTATTCCTAAAGACTCGGTCTTAGCTGCGATAATTAAGCTTATGCAGCTGGAAACAATAACACTCAAGTAATAAACAATAACACTTAAATAATAAATCTTAACAAAAAAAAACACCACAGACCCAGCACTCTGTGATCCAAGAACATATTCTCTGTTTTATGCTATCCAAATTTAACGCAACCGGTGATTTTCCACTTTTGCAACTCTCTTATCAAACTACTTTCCAACAGCTGATCATCAGTAGTTGAAGGGCCTAGAGCATGAATATCAATCTCATGTTCCCACTTCTCACCATGAATATCTGAATCTGCTTTAATTTTTTCCATTATCAAATGCACCCCGCATTTTTCAACCCAACATTTTCGGACATCAGAAAAGCTTACTTGGACATTCAGTTCCAATTCCTCTACACCTTGCAGCGATTCCTCTAACCCGATCAACGGTACACGCTGTATCCAAGAATGCTTAGTGGAATTTCTGTCAAAAGTAACTGCCGCCGTCGTGTCAAACAATTCAATACCATTGCTCTTATTTTTTAAAGTAGCAAAACACATATCAAACTGAAGACCTGATGTTCTTAGAGTGGCTTCAGTGGTGGAGGCTAAGACCACCCAAAAAAGAAGCGCTTGGAGTTTATTACCGTCCGGGACTGAAACTGAGGGCAAATGAAATGATAATGCAGATCCTTCTCCACGATGGCTGAACCATTCTGGTATCTCGCCACCAGCAAGGCAAATGTCATAATATTTACCTTTGCATAATCCCTATTGGTTTCAAGGAAAGTAAATAAAATTTGAGTTCGAAAAAACTACCATATGTACATGCTAAATGTTTTTGTTCAAGTTAAGATAATGAGAAAGAGAGACAACCTGAATAAGAATCATCTTATAGTTTTCAGATAAATTGTTGCAGTCATCTAAGTTCAGAATGGACCAGTTATTGCCCGCAAATTCCATGCCCTGAATCTCTATTAAATTTCGGCACCCTTTTACATTCAGTAATGGTAGCCTTTCATGCTGCAGTGGTGCACTTACTCTTTCAATGGATGTGCAGCCATTGATAGACAAGAATAGTACACTTGATGGAAGCTCTGAGATTGATAGAAGATTCTTGCATCTCTCAACCGTAAAACACTGAAGCTTAGGAAGGCGGCTAATGCCAGAAGGCAGATTGAGGAATCCGTTTCCAGACAAATTCAAATCTTCAAGAAAGGACAAACTCCCAAGATCAATTGAGCTTATAGCGTCAGGCAAACTAGGATTACTTAGATCTAGTTCTTTCAATGAGCTGAAAGTAGTGAAAGAAGCTGGTAGCATAACTATAGAGCTAGAACAGCTTTTCGGTGAAACCCAGGATGAAAATCTTGAAAACCGAGATTTAGATGGTGGATCAGATGAGGAGAAAACATTTTTGTATCCACCAAATGATAACTTTGTTAGCTTCTTCAAATATCTAGCTGATGTAGGAAGTTGCTTAATCGCAGTACCTTTTGCGAACAACTCTGTTAAGGATTCTAGGCCACCCAAACTGTCTGGTAATTTCTCAAGCTGCGAGCACCTAGTAACGTTGAGAGTTTGAAGAGATTTTAAGCTGCCCATGCTTTCTGGAAGAGTCTTTAAGCTGTTGCAGTCCTTCAAATTCAACAAAACAAGCCTCTTCAAATTTCCAATATATTGATGTACCTCAACCAAACTCGTGCATTGTACAAGTATCAGTCTCTCCAAACTAGAGAGTCCTAGGCAGTTTGAAGTTTTAACAAGGCACTTAGAATAGCTGAGATTGAGGATTTTTAGCTTGTTAAGAATCTGTCAAAGAAATTAGAAAATAAAATAAAAATAATTAAGTGAAAAAAATGTAACTCTACATTAAATCTAATTCGGGAAAATCTTGAGTGCTTATTACATATATTTTACCTTGGTCCCCTTCCAAAGTTTTCGGACTTTACTTCCTTGCATGTCAAGTATAACAAGCTCGCTTAGGTGAAAATCAGAAGGCAAAGATTTCAAAGGGCATCCAAGCCAGCAAAGCCATATCAACTCTCTAGGGAGAAGACTGTAGCTCCCCGCAAGATGTGCTCCTGTGATTCGGAGTAATTGTAAACGTCTCATTTTTGTAAACGATTTTGTGTTGAATGATCCCTGTACATCTAGTGCCAGACCTTCCACAGCCTCTGTCCCCTGACAATAGCCAAAAAGCATAATGTAGTTATAAGAGATGGATCGAGAGATTTGACTAAAAGTGTAATTCAAGTCAAGGTGGAGATGCGTTGTTATAAAATATTCTAAGGATCGACAAAAAGCATAATGTAGGAGTCTTTTAGAGACTTAATTAGGCCAAAAAGACCAGGCTTTTTGTATATTTAGGAATATTATGATACACTAATACACTACCTAATATATTATACTGTTTAATCCTGTTTTTTAAAGTATTCTATATAGGAGAATGAAAATTTAATTTGTTTGAAATCTATATTGGGAGCTAAGTAAATTTCTACTATTCTTATTGTAATGACAATTTATCCTACAAAGAGATATAAAGAAATCTCATAAAATAAATTGTTGTTAGATTTTCATCCGTTTGCTGTGAAATTCTGTATATTCATGCGATATCCCAAGTTGATGAACTATATATTGCTGTAAGATAATTATGATTAGTGCATATAAAAACTGATTTAGATTATGTAAAATGAAAAAACTTCCACAAAGAGCAAAATTGCACTTTCCTTAAACTTGCACAAAGATCTGACACGAAATTAAGACAAATATATTGGAGTGTAAAGTACAACAATCAATATACAACGTAATGAGTTCTTACCATTTCCTTGGAGAGAACAGTGTATGCATCTTTTGGAAGCACAATTCTGCTACAATTTCCAGGATGATTACGCGACCTTTGACGAATAATCTCCCTTCCCATCTTTCGTACTATATCATGCATCCATAACCTATTCTTATTCTCGGTGTTAATTCTTATGAGAGACCTACCAATGAGAGCTCTGAAAGCTACCTCTGGATGGCAACTGTAACGAGCACCTACTATATCTGCTACATAGTCCTTGTCTTTACCAACAAAAAAACACGCAATATCAAGGAATATCTCGCTTGAATCCACATCAAGTGCATCAAAACTAACTCTAAGCTTTCCTTGAATATCATCATGCGGAATATTTTGCCAATGGGCAATATCAATTTCCCATCCAGCTTTGTCTCTTATGGACAAATGAGAACCCAGAATTTTAAGAGCCAAAGGAAGTCCTTTGCAGTAGTCCACTACCATTCCTGAAAGCACCTCATAATCCTTTGCTGGACGGGTTTCCCTAAAAGCATGCATACTGAAAAGCTGAAGAGACTGATCTTGATCCAGCTCCTTAGCATGATACATCCCATCAACCTCCACTTCTGTTAGCAGATGCTTGTTCTTAGTTACAATGATTAATATACTTCCATCACCAAACCAACATCTCTCTCCCATCAATGCCTCTACTTGTTCTCTTTTGTCCACATCGTCAAAAACAACAAGAACGTTTTTACGATGAAGTCGTTCTTTGATCAAATTCATTCCTTCATAAACATTACTGATCTTCCAAACGTTTGGTTTCAGAATATCATTAACAAGGCGCTCTTGTAATTCAACCAGACCATTCGGCTTATCTGATATTTCCCTGACACCCGAAAGAAAACTGCTTCCCTCAAATCCAAAATAAAGGTTGTTAAACACAGCTTTTGCTATTGTTGTCTTCCCTATTCCAGCTATCCCATGTATTCCCACGATGCCAACATTATTTCTTGCACCTCTTAGCAAAGAAATAACACCCTGAACTCTAGAAGAAATACCTACTGGGTGCTTGGCTACGTGCAAGGTTTTGTTTCCCAATTTACAAGCTATATCATTGACAACTGTTTTAATGAGTTCCGCCTCATATCTGTTCATAGAGAAAGAAAGACATCAATGGCGTATAAGTTGTTAGATATTAATTTCAGAATTTTCCAGCCCATGCCTCTATAGAACTATCAAGGAAGTGGATCAATCTTGAAAATCTAGCTCATCCATCTCTAGATATTCTCTTCAAAAAAAGATAAAGTCATTGTTTCTTGAAAATAATATTCTATCAGAAGTCTCTAGGTCGGCTGTCAAACAGACCTAGCAGGCCTTCTTGGTAGTGTGAGTGTAAAGAAGAAAAAGAAACAACCAAACAATTTTATACAAGAAAATGTTCGTGCAGTGTGCATCTGAGAAGAGAAAGAGTTGTGTGTCCAAGTGTGCGCGGTGATCAGCGGGTGGTGTGAGGTTTTTCAAGAGCGTCTAGTGTGTGATCAGTGTACACACATTGTTAAGGAACCATGATCATTAGTTAAAAAGAAAATGATTGTTCAAAAAGAACTTATTATATTTTATAACCCTACTAGTTGGAAAATTATTTTGAAAAAACATAGATATTTGCTACATCTACATGTATTGCAATTAAAAACTAATATTTAACCGAAGTAGAAATATCAAGATCAAATTGATAAAAATAACAAGATTGTTTCTGTTGATATGTGCAAGTGGCTTTTGACAGAGAAGATAAAGATATACCCATTTGTCTCATTGTTTAAACCCCATCCAGATAGATTTGCAGCCTGTGCGAGAGCTACTCTCCACCTGTTGACCTTCTCCATTTCTTCCTTGAAGTGTTCTTCATGTTCATCAAAAGCTTTTGCATAGCTACCCGTCTGTTTGCGGATATCTGAAGGATCCGTATCATAGAATATTGGAAGAACAACCTGGTGAGTTTTCTGCCTGCACTCAATAATCTTTACTAGTTCGTCAAGACACCATCTAGAGGAAGCATAGTTTGTGGAGAATACCACTACAGAAATCCTTGATCCTTCGATTGCCCTGAGAAGTTGCGGGGAGATTTCTTCTCCTCTAGGGAGTTCATTATCGTCCCTAAAAGTATGAATTCCGGCTTGGATTAAGGCAGAATAAAGATGATCTGTAAAATTTTTGCGAGTGTCTTCTCCTCTAAAACTTAGAAAAACATCATAGTTCCATCTATGTCTATAGGACGAAGACGTGGAAGAGAACGAAGACTCAGAGTAAGCCATACCAAGGCACTGTCTATAGCAAATTGGAATGGTAGTCGGAGATTGTGAATTGAAAAGCTAGCAACAACTTCTATGTTCAAGTGATATAAATTGACATCCCATGTGGCAAGACAATAAAATAATTGCAAAGTTTAATTATAAGACAATCAATGTTAGTTGACGAAACACTAAAATATATTAAAAGCCTTAGAAATCATCCTAAAAAACTCAAGTTAGCCGAACCTAACACACCAAACATATAGTTTAAGTTATAAGACTTGGTAAATGAATAAAAAACAAAATAAAAAAAAAATCACGAAAATCGATGTCAAAAATCACCAACTTTCAAGAAAAAAATAATTCTCAACCTATCAATGTTGAAGTATGCTATTGTATAGTTTTTTTCCAAAGCTAATATATTTTTTTATAGAAAAAATAAAAATAAAACTTAATATCTAATTGAATAAATATTTTAGAATAAAATTGGAAAAACATAAACTTACATCAAGAGCTACGTTGAACCAAGATAATCATTGAAGAAAAGGAAGTTACGTTGAACCTGTCTTCTTCCTTTGCCTGTGCAATTTCACGTCTTGCATTGACGAATAGCATTTTCTAATAAAGTGATGCTGTCTTCTTCCTTTGCATGTGCAATTTCACGTCTTGCATTGACGAATAGCATTTTCTAATAAAGTGATGAAAAATAGTAGCAATTTCTTCTTGCTAACAAAACCATTGACCCAGTGGTAGTAATCGTTGAGTTTCTAGAGGGAACTAAGAGAGATTTTTTTACTGTCCCCTTGATGTGAAATTCGAAAGTGTTAAATACTTTATATAATCAAATAATAAATATATATAGCAACAAAAAATTAAATTATAAGTACCTGAAAGTTAATTTACATTATCATTGTAGTTGAAATAAGTCATAATCAAGGGTTATCAGTGACAATGAAAGTTCGAATCCAACTTCTCACATCATACAGTCTTCATTGCAATCAAGGTTGCCAAACTTGCTTTTTTGAATGAATAAATGGGAATGAATCCCCATTTCCAAGAATCCCATTTTGGGATTAAACTTGCAAGGATGTTTGGGTAAACACAAAACCTACGAATGTAATAGACAAAAGGGAGATCACTTTTATAAAAATAGATTTGAAGTCTCCTCAGCATGAGAATTACTAAGAATTTAATTATTTATATATTTAAGCCAGACTAGGCCTAGGGTCATCACCCCTGCAATTGTCTATCAAGGCAGAAAAAAAGAGAAGAGAATAAACAACGAAATTAAAAGTAAGAAGGCAATGGGGAGCGAGAACGAGCCAGCAAAACTACTGTTATCGTACCTGCAAAGAGTGGTGCCTTGTATTGCAGGTTCTAAGTCTCAAAGAAAACGCAATTAGGCTGGTGCAAAATCTCTTTGCAATTGTATTGGAATCTCTCCAAAAATCAATTGAATTGTATTCAATCAAAAGATAATAAAAAGCTGAGTGTTTCTCTCTTACAATCTTCATCTTAAATAGGTATGATAACCCCAAACTTAACTAGGAAAGCAACAAATTAGGAAATTAAATAAATGCAGATAAATAAAAGCAATCTACTAATTAATAAAATTGGCTAAGAATCAGGCTCCTTGCAACGGTGAAATTCCATGACTCCAGCAGTTGTGTTGAAGTTGCAATTTCCATATGAGTCTCCTTGTAACGGTAGAGTGTTTGATTAAGGTAAGGTATCAATTGTCTCCATGTCTGGCACGTTAGTTGTCCCGTGCTTTGCTCCAATTTCCTCTTGCTCTGCCTCCTGATCCTGTTGCGAGCTTGTCTCAACATTCGGCTCCTGATTTGCATCAATTGCCGTCTCTCCTAAAGAACTTGACTCCGACAAGTTATACTGAAGGTAGGTAGTGAAGAGGTGGGGGTGCAGTTGTTGTAATTCTGATGCTTGTAGCCATACTGATTCAGAATTTGGGCGATTTTTCCACTGGACGAGGAACTTGTAATAGCCTCCCCGTCGAGTTGATACAAACTGGTGGTCAAGGATTGCGGCAATTTCATCCCGAGATGTTGTGTTTGTTGGAAACTTCCCGTCAGCTGATGTGGCTGGAACTGGTAGGATAGATGTGTCGCCCTTAAATGCAGTAATATCTTCAATGTTGAACACGGGGCTAATCCCAAACTCAGAAGGTAGCTCGATCACATATGCATTACTGCCCTTTTTTTTTGTAATCTTGAAGGGACCTGCTCTGCGAGCATGAAGCTTTGAAACACTTCCTGGAGGGAAACGTTCTGGTCGTAAACGGACAAGAGCCATATCACCCTCATTAAATTGACGATCTTTCCTTTTGGCGTTTGCCGTAGTTGCATAAGAATTTGAACTGAGCGTGAGGCGACGCTTGCAATCTTCGTGAATGTGCTGCATATAACTAGAGAAGTCTAAGGCAGCCTCACTCGGCCTTGATGGGAGTGGCAGAGTGTTGACGTCTAATGGGGTGTTTGGTCGACACCCATACACCAATTCGAAATGAGTGCATCCTGTAGATCGGTTAACAGAGTTGTTAAAAGAGAATTCAGCATGTGGAAGTACAAGATCCCAGCTGGTGACATGATCTGCTACAAGGCAGCGTAGCAAGTTCCCTAGGCTTCGGTTGGTCACCTCGGTTTGGCCATCCGTTTGCGGGTGGAAAGCACTAGAGAACATCAACTTTGTTCCCATTTTAGCCCACAAGGTCTTCCAAAAATAGCTGACAAACTTGACATCGCGGTCTGAAACTATTGACATTGGGATGCCATGCAAACGGACTACTTCGCGAACAAATAGAGCTGCCACTTTGGATGCATCAAACGTTTTATGGCAGGGGATAAAATGCGCCATCTTGGAAAAACGATCCACTACTACCATGACTGAATCATTATGTCGACTAGTCTTTGGTAGCCCAAGTACAAAATCCATGCTAACTTGCTGCCATGGTTTATCGGGGGTGGGTAGGGGTGTGTACAGCCCTGCTGGTTGCTTGGTGCCTTTGTTAATTTGACAAATCCTACACCTATCAATTACGGTGTGTACATCCCTTCTTAGCTTTGGCCAATAAAATCGATCAGCCACAATTGCGAAAGTCTTGTCATATCCGAAATGTCCAGCTAGGCCTCCACCATGCAATTCAGAAATCAAAAATTCCCGAAATGATCCGCGTGGAATGCAAAGGCGTGATTTGAAAAACAGGAACCCATCACGCAGCATGTAATCTTCCTGTTGTTGCGCGTCTGGACTTGATAATTCCTTCCATAACCTGCCAAAATCTTCATCCTCAGAATAAGCACTCTTCACGCTTTCAAACTCAGTAACCGTAACTGATGAAATGTGCAGCAGGTGAGGCATCCTGCTCAAGGCGTCTGCCACTTTGTTTTCGGTTCCAGCTTTGTGTTTGATTAGGAAATCAAATTGCTGCACGTAGTCCATCCATCGAGCATGCCTTGCATTCATTTTAGTCTGCGAATTGAGGTGCTTTAGAGAATCATGGTCGGTGTAGAGAATGAACTCTCTATGGATTAAGTATGGCCTCCAATGCTTCAATGTTTGCATTAGTGCATAGAACTCCATGTCGTAGGCCGAATATCGTCGGCGCGTCTCATTAAGCTTCTCACTAAAGAAGGCAATGGGGTGACCTTCTTGGCTCAAGACGCCTCCAACTCCCACATGGGATGCATCACATGCTACCTCAAAGATTTTTGAAAAATCTGGTAACCTTAGTACTGGTGCTTCTCCCATCTTCTTCTTGATCTCCCGAAAGGCTCTGTCAGCTGCATTACCCCATATAAAATTTTTTTGCCCTTAAGGCATTCAGTGATCGGCGCCATGATGGTACTGAAATGCCTTATGAATCGCCGATAGAAGGTAGCCAAACCATGGAAACTTCTGACTTCCGACACACTTGTGGGCGTAGGCCATGATTGAACCGCTTGGACCTTCATAGGATCAGCTTTGACACCCCGGTTGGAAATGATAAATCCCAAGAAATTGACACTCTCCTTCATAAATGAGCACTTTTCTTTATTGATGAAAAGCCTCTCTGCCCTTAACACGGTCAATACCTGCTCAACATGGCCAATATGGTCCTGCACACTTCGGCTGAAAATCAGAATATCGTCAAAGTATACAGCAACAAATTTACCCAAAAACGGTTTGAGTACTTGGGTCATAACGCGCATGAAAGTGCTGGGTGCGTTAGTTAACCCGAAAGGCATGACTAGCCATTCGAACAAACCATCTTTTGTTTTGAACGCCGTCTTCCACTCATCGCCCAAACGAATCCGAATTTGGTGATACCCGCTGCGAAGATCGATCTTGGTGAAAACAGCGGAACCATTTAATACATCCAGCATATCGTCAAGTCGTGGGATGGGGAATCGGTACTTCACTGTTATCTTGTTAATTGCGCGACTATCCACACACATTCTCCAGCTGCCATCTTTCTTTGGCGTCAATAAAACTGGAACGGCGCAAGGGCTGAAACTTTCCCGGATAAATCCCTTGTTTAACAACTCCTGAATTTGCCGACCAAGTTCCTCATTCTCCGTGGGGCTCATTCTGTAATGGGGGATGTTAGGCAAAGAAGAACCTGGAATCAGGTCAATGGCGTGCTGAATGTCTCTCATTGGTGGAAGCTGACTTGGTATTTCAGCCGACATTATGTCTTGAAATTCAGCCAGCAGTTCTGCTAATTCAATAGGTGCCTTACTAAATCCCTGTTTTGCTTCCCGTGTAACCAACATGAGCACCATGTTATCCTCATGCATGACCCGAGTAAATTGACGCATTGTCAATACTGGCCACGCCTCCTGTTTCGTCTCAAATTCTGAAATTTGCAATGGGTCAAGAACAAATTTCTTTCCTTTAAAACTGAACGAGTATGTGTTCGTATACCCATCATACAGCACTTTACGATCGTAAAGCCATGGTCGTCCCAATAACATGTGGCATACAGTCATAGGGATGACATCACACCAAGCCTTATCAACATAGGATTTCCCCAATGAAAAATTAACTAGACAACGATGCTTAACAAGAATTGAGTTAACATCATTTACCCAATTAATTCGGTAGGGGGTGGGGTGCTTCTCCGCCTTTAATCCCAATCTACTAACAGCTGTCTCGGAGATCACGTTCATGCCACTTCCATTGTCAATTATGACGTTTAAAGCACGATCCTTATGCTCCATTCGGGTATGGAAAATGTTGGTCCGCAGCCACTCAGGATTGGCTTGCACTTCTTTTCTTGTTCCTGTTAACACCCTATTAATCACGCAGCTAGGTAAATTAGACGCGCCAAGGTGCTCCTCATCACCGTGAGCATCATCACTGAATTCCTCTTCTCCAGTGTCTTCGGTTCCTTCCATAGCCAATAATTCCTTCTCACATATAAAGGCCAACTTCTTATCTCGTGTTGGGCACACTACTGCATAATGCCCATGTCCTTTGCACTTGTAGCATTGAGGTCCTTCATTGGTAGGCCTCGTCACTCCCCTTACGGTTCCACTGCCAAAATTCCTGTTTTGGTCCCTCTGTGGTGGTGTTCTTTGGAAGGTGTTTGCTGTTGTAGGATCAGCCCTTGCTTCTGCCATATTCACCCTCCTTCCAGCCGAGAACCTTATTTGCTTCTCAATGCGGAGGGCCAGCTGATAAGCCTCCTCTACATTGATCAGTCTAGAGGTCCACATTTCCTTCCTTAACTCATCCCGCAAGCCAGTACGATATCGAGCTAGGGTCTGTTGTTCAGTCTCCATTATTTTGCTGCGAACAGTCAGTTTGTGAAATCGATCCGTGAATTGATCCACAGTCCATGAGCCCTGCCTTAATTGTAGCATTTCCTCGAACATCATCTGCTCATAATCTATGGGCAGATACTTCTCCTTGAGCCGCTCTTTCATCTCCTCCCAATTAGCAACTACAGGACGTCGAGTGCGTCGTAGTTGCTCCTCCACACTTCCCCACCAAACTCGTGCATGCCCTCTCAATTTCATCCGGACATAGCGCACTTTCATGTCCTCCGAAACAGCGAACCAATCAAAGTAATCTTCAATAGCTGTCAGCCAATCTTCAAACGCATGGGGGTCTAATTTTCCAGAAAAATCTGGTACATCAATTTTCATTCTTTTTGTTAATTCATCCAAAGGTTGATAGCCTCCATCATGATCTGCATGTCTCCTGTGTACGTTTGGCCTGGGACGATGAACTCGTGGTTCATGGTCCTCGTAAACATCCTCTTCCACGTTCTCCTGAATATCATCCACAGCATTATACTCCACTCCTGCCCTATGGAACCTTTGCTGATTAACAGGGCCATTCTCCTCTCGAGCATACCTTTCTTCCATGATATCCAAGCGACGAATCACTTGTGCCATAACCGTGGCAATCTGATCAAGCTGATAATGAAATTGTGGTTGTTCAGGTTCTCGGTTGTTTGTGTTTTGGGGGTTCGTTGGATTCTGGTGGTTGGAATTGGAATTGTTTGTGTCTTGGTTGAGTGGATTTGGGGTGTTCGGGTTGTGGTTGGTAGGGCTGGAATTGGTCGGTGTTTGGTTGTTTGGGTTGGGGGGATTGTTTCTGTTTTGGGTGGTAGCCATGGCGTAAGAAGTTCCACTTCTTGTTGCTGGCATGAAGGTAAGCTCTGATACCAAATTGGTGCCTTGTATTGCAGGTTCTAAGTCTCAAAGAAAACGCAATTAGGCTGGTGCAAAATCTCTTTGCAATTGTATTGGAATCTCTCCAAAAATCAATTGAATTGTATTCAATCAAAAGATAATAAAAAGCTGAGTGTTTCTCTCTTACAATCTTCATCTTAAATAGGTATGATAACCCCAAACTTAACTAGGAAAGCAACAAATTAGGAAATTAAATAAATGCAGATAAATAAAAGCAATCTACTAATTAATAAAATTGGCTAAGAATCAGGCTCCTTGCAACGGTCAAATTCCATGACTCCAGCAGTTGTGTTGAAGTTGCAATTTCCATATGAGTCTCCTTGTAACGGTAGAGTGTTTGATTAAGGTAAGGTATCAATTGTCTCCATGTCTGGCACGTTAGTTGTCCCGTGCTTTGCTCCAATTTCCTCTTGCTCTGCCTCCTGATCCTGTTGCGAGCTTGTCTCAACATTCGGCTCCTGATTTGCATCAAAGAGCCGATGAGGTACAAAAACATGAAACTCTTGTCGCTTATTCCTGTAAGTCTTTTCAATTTCTTAAACCCTAAAGCTTCTCTCTCAATTTCTCTCTGAATTGAAAAACTTGTAAAAACTAACAATGTTTCATGACACCGACCACGTCAAATTGGACTCGCCGAGAAGTAAAAGGCCCGAAAAATCGGTTCCTGAAAATGTTAGGTGTGTGAATGTTACCTGTTCTGAGATATCGAGCATGATTCTAATTTTAAAAGCTTACATTATTTTTATTTATTATATGCCACTTAATGCGGTGCCGCCATAGTAGACTAATAAGACATTAAATACTTGAAAATATAATGTTTTAAAAAAAATTATTTTTAATATCAACGTATTAAAACTATTCAAAAATATTAAAAAATAATTTTTGTTTCCAATATCCAAGAATTAAAGTGTTAATAACCCTCCCACATGTTACTACAAATGGAGTAAATATATACACTTATATTGTGTTTCATGTAAAATTAAAAATATTGAAGGAAAATGTTAAAAGGATAAGATTTAATAGTCAATTATTAGAATTCTAAAATATCCTTAGGAATGAAGTGTTGAGAGTATTTCACATGAGGGATTGTCCATGAGGAGCATGACGTGATGTTAGATGGCTTGTGATCTGCACAACAGGTCTCGAGTTCGAATTAGGACATATACTCCTTGTAAGAGTCTGAAACAATCAGGATTTTACCCTCTCATCTAGGCCCATAAAATAAGCTTTCCAGAAATTGGGGTTTTCTCGCATAAAAAATATATTTCAATGCTTATAACAACATTTCTGGTGCTAATAATTACCCCGTCTTTTCTCTGTTGCTTTATAAACTTGTCTTGCTAAAATTCTCTTTTATGGCCTTTGGGGAAGAGTTTTCTTGATTACTTTTGGAATATAGACATTATTATTGGATTACTAAAGAAATGTTATATAATTCTAGGAAAGCCAATTTCCATGTACAGCATGGGAGGACTTGCTGAATACTGTGTTGTTCCAGCACATGGATTGACTATATTACCGAACTCATTGCCATACTCCGAGTCTGCAATTTTAGGATGTGCTATGGCTCATGCTGCTCAAGGGCGTCCTGGGGATTCTGTTGCTGTGATTGGAGTTGGTGGTGTCGGGTCAAGGTGACAGAAACATTTTACATAACATACATGTGCTTGCATGTGCACATACCTTACACACACACAGAGGTCCCAGCTTTTCACTCATGTGCATCATGTGTGTGGATGTATGTGCTTATAAATGTGATAAAAATGCGGGGAGAAGACACATATAACAATGAAGCAAAAGGTGCTTTCAACAACTTCCAAGGTCATTTGATGTCAGTCTAACAAGTAGCTTAGCTAATTTCATTCTGATTGTTGGAAATTATTTGATCGTCAAGCAAACTCCATCTTTCCGTGCTCTGTTTTTTTTTCATATGACAGAGGGCTAGGGAGAGTTTAATGCTATCGGGCCAGGTGCTGTTTCTTCCTGGTCTACTGCTCGAGCATTAAACCCCTAGTAGATTTGCGTAGGCAAGAATCAAGTCAAATCAAATGGGCTGTTGGATGCCAGAGTGATGCAGAATATTTGGATAAATGCCCTGTCAATCCAAAGACAAGAAAGGTAATTAATAGTCAAAGTTGATGGGATGTTTTATAGTAGTTGGGGTTCAGGAATTCAACGACGCCGTAGATTTATCGATAACCACCCTATGCCGCCATGGCGGGACATGATGAGTTCAAGATAGCGCGTTAGTGCTAAGAAACCAAATCGAACATACCAGAAATTAATAATTTTAGCAAGAAAAAAATATGGGTTCGAAGAAGGAAAGAAAAACAGGCGATACATGGAAAGCACATAGAGATTGCGTTGTAATTTCCCAGTATGTGATCAAAATTTTGTCCATGGTGAAAGAGCTGAGTACAATGTCAAAAGTCAAATGTGTACTTTTATTGACCTGTTCAATCTCTGCCTTTTACTCTTCCTATTTTATTCTTATAAATGTGTTCCTGAGCCAATCTAGCAAAGCACAACTCAACAATGAGCCGCCATCCCCTGTAAGCAAAACGTTCTGTCTATGTTCTACCCTGCTTCCCTATTTGCATTTACGTTCTGATTTCTAACAGGCTCCATGCTGCTCTGTGTGCGTGTGTTGTTCTTGTTTGCAGATTTATCAGTGGACTAGATTTGGCAGACATGGTGGTGAACTCTGGTTTGCTGGAGCTATCATGCGGTGCGATAAAGGACCTCCAAACAGAAACCAGTTCAGATCAACAAGGCTCTTGCAGTCTCTCCCTAAGATACAAGCTCGATAAGAAATCGAAGTATACCCTCATAGCCTTCACCACTTCTACTGTATCAAGGGAAGAACTTCTTCGACAGGGAGGAGATTTGGTTTCATCAAAAACTCTCAAGGAGCTGGAGTTGCCAATCTTTGACTTCTTATGCACTGAAAGAAACAGGTCGTTTTCAATTCATCGAGGTGCAATCACCCTTTTCAAAGCCCATTTTAAGGAGCTGTCCCACCTCAAAACTCAGGTATCCTTCAGAAACATCATACTCATGGTTGTTTTCATGAGTTTTTGAACTTCTGCTGGCCATTTGGCAGTTTTCATTGCATTCATGATCTCATTTACGTTCTACTCTGCTTTATTTTGGCCATGTTTCATTATTTAAATCTACATCATTGAGTCTGAAAACTACACATTGACCATATTGAAGTAACACACATGCCAAATTTCTTCTGGTCCTTGAAGTTTATGGCTGCATGACTAGGAGACTAGGCTAGATGATGAAAATAAGAGAAGAATCGAACATGGAGATTATCATGTTACGAAAATAGGTTCCTGTCTTGTTTCACTGTATCATGGTCCTGATTATGAACAGTACTTTTAGATCCATGATTTAAAGACTGGTGAATTGCTGCGGACTCCATTAATTGTCACTGGACACTCAATTGGAGGATCAGTTGCTTCTCTATTTACCTTATGGCTTTTGGACAACATAAAAAAAATTCAGCCCCCTCCGAAGCTCCCCCTCTGCATCACTTTTGGCTCGCCATTTATCGGCAATCAAGGACTCCGACAAGCAATATTAGAATGTTCAACATGGAATTCTTGCTTTCTCCATGTCGCCGGCAACAAGGACCTCTTTCCAAAAGCTTCCATTTCCCACAACGATACTACTCAATCTGCCATAGAGGAATACAAGGCTTTTGGTACATTTATCTTGTGCTCTGAGAGGGGATGTGCCTGTGTCGATGACCTTGTGGTTGTTTCAAGGTTATTGGAAAGCACACAGAGGCAAGATTCTTGTGAAGCACAAGAGATAGATTATTATGTTGAGATGGTGAATGATCTGAAATCTAAAGTTATCATCAGGGGGAATTCTCAGCGTGATCCATCACACATGCATCCACTTAAGGCAGGAATAATCTTACAACTGGAGACAATTGGAGTTGAAATGACCACCCAGGTAATGACTTCATGTGTTTTTCGCAAGCCAAAACGTTAAGATTCATGTGTTTTTGTTATGTTCTTTCAGTTCATAATGTCTAATCCACTTTAAATTCATCAACAACAGCGAAAGGTGGACAACAATAATCTTATCTCCAGGCTAGAAGAAAGAGAAAAGATCCTGATGGCAGAACGAGTGCAGACTATGGACCCGAGAAAAAAATTAAACCAGATAAAGATAAAAATGGCCCACCTTGAATGGTATAATAAGATTTGCAAGGCGAAGGGGATAGGCTACTATGATTGTTACAAGAACCAACTCGGCAGCAGCGACAGGGAAGTTACCAGGCTCAAGAAGTTTCTCACTAATTACTGGAAAAGTTTTGTGGAGGGCGTGGAGAGAAAGCCTCAGAAAGAAGGCGCATTCATCCGGGGGACTTGGCTTTACTCTGGAAGAAATTACAGAAGAATGGTTGAACCACTTGATATTGCTGAATACTATAGAGATGGTGATAAAAGAGACTATCAAACTCATGGAAGGTCTAGACATTACATTTTGCTGGAGAAATGGCAGGAGGAGGATGCAGAGAAACTCAAAAGCTCACCAAATAACAAGAAGAAACAAAATGTGGCTGGTATTCTCGCAGAGGATTCCTGTTTCTGGGCAAAAGTGGAGGATGCTCTCATTTCATGCAAGTTGTTGAAGTCTGGAACCTCAAGTGCTGTGGAGAAACAATTGGCAAAAGAGAATCTGGATATGTTTGAGCAATATGCACTGAACCAAATCAATAACTATGCCGTATCTCCAGAAATTTTCTTGAAAGAAAGCAGTTTTATGAAATGGTGGAAAACGTTTCAGGAAATTGTAGAGACGTCCCAAGATTCTCCGCTGAGGGACTTCATGAAGAATGAAAGATATCTTCAATATGAAAAGGGTTCTACTTTCTTGCAGTAACTGTCTAGGCAGTATTATTGAGAAGTGGTAATTGTGGATCATAACTGTTGGAAAAAAACAATAGTAGAACAGAGAACGGGTTACTACTCACACAATTTTGGTGGAATACAATACACTGAATACTTGTATTCTTACATTTTTTATTATCAAATTGATACAATATATATAGACATTAAAAAATATCTCTTACAATCTTCAAATGACTTAATTAATATTAGACTCTTCAGCTGCTGAAAGTTGGGTCCAAGGTGCAGGTACTGTTGACAGAAACATAAGAGCAAAGGTGCTGCATGGAAATAATGCTTCATATGACGGGCAATCGTTTTACCGGCCAACAAATTTTTCATCAACGTTGTTGCCACTTATTTATGCTGGTGCTAATAGTAATGATTCAGCATTCTGCGATCGAGGGTCTTTGAAAGATGTTGATGTCAGGGGAAAGGTTGTGTTATGTGAGAGTCGTGGGTTTTCAGGAGTTGTTGATAAAGGCCAAGAAGTGAAGAATGTTGGTGGTGCTGCAATGATTCTCATGAATCCTGAGTCTTTTGGCAACATTACCGCAACCTATTTACATGTACTGCCCGCATCAGCTCAGGCCATGTGAACCCAACATTACCGCCTATTACTGATGATATCTTCGATCCTGCAGAAAAAACTGTTAAATTCTGTGAACTAGAACTTAATCAAATATTGGCGTCTGTGAACTAGAACTAGAAGATGAAAGCTGAGACCACTTACCAGAACAAGCCCTTTAATTATGTCGTCTGTGTAGTATTCCGGTTGAGAATCCTGCAGAGTAAGCAAATGGTTTATCATGGTATTTCTATCCTTGTCACGTCGATGCTCATCAATCAGTCCTTGCAAAATCAAATCCATCCTCTTACCGAGACCCACGCACTTCCTCACAAATCCATTAATGTAATCAACACACTGGATAATCGGAAACACATCTGCTAGATTTGTCAGCCCACCAAGGTCAGCGTACTCTTTCATAGTCTCCTTAAACGTGTTTGCCTCCTCAATTAAATCCACATCTTCACCGTAATACCGCTTCCCTGCAATCATTCTCATCACGATATTAAACGTCAGGTCTGTAAACATAGACCTTAACTCTACCTTAGAAAAACCGTTTCTGGAAACTTGCTGAAGTCTGCGTGCTAATTGCTTGATTTCGTCTCTTCGGATGCCCGAAGAGGAGTTGAGGCGGGATGATGGGAAGATCTCAATTGCGCAGATGCGGCGAAGGTTGCGCCAGTGATCGCCATAGTTGGCTGAAACAACTGTGGTGAAGTTGTAATGCAAGTGCTTGCCATTCAAAAAGGGAGGGCGATTAGCGAAGTTAATGTCGTTCTTGGTGAAGCATTCTTCTGCCGTCGGTAGCAAGAACTTGAAGGCAAGAACAAGAAGGAAAAAACCAAAAAGGGAGTATAGATGAGTGTTAGCCATGACTAGTTTCTGCACGAGAGCTATGCTCTCTGGCTTCAGCATCATGACTTCGACATTGAATTCCTTCTTCTCGATAGCCTTATTTTATGGCTACAACTTTTCAGAGGCAAGTCAAGGATGGCTGCTCCCTCCGCTAAAAATATTAACGTTTGATTGATTCGAAACAAACTTCCAAATAAATAATATTTTTATAAGTATTTTTTCCATGAAAATATACTAAAATATTTTTTTTTATTTTTTTTAATATTAGAATATTAAAATCAACTAAAATATTTAAAAAATAATAATTTAAATAGTAAAAATCAACAATTTCATTAAACCATGTTCCAACCAAATATATTAGGATATGATTGGGATTGTGATAGTAATTGTTTTTTCACTTAAAAATATTTTAAAAATAATAATTATATTTTAAAATATCGTTTGTTTGAAATTATATTATAATAAGTTTTTTAAAATAATTCTGATATTCTAATATGTATAGCTAGCTTTTAAAACTCGCACTAACAAGCATAAAATCCCTTGGAACGTAACGTTCTGGTTTCGGAGCGTTTCGGCATGTCGTTTTGGGGTTGTATTGTTTACATATAATTAATTAATTATATATATGAAAAAAATTAAAAATTAAATATAATTTTTATTTTTTATAAAATCAAAATTGATGCAATAATTTTTTTTTTATTGTTTTGATTTTGGTTTTTTTTTTTATTTTTTAATAATATATATATATATATATATATATATATATATATATATATATATACATATTATATCAGAGGGCGGGAGAGGGTGAGTATATATATATATATTACAAAACACATAATAGGCGTGGGAGTTTGCACTATGCATTGTCTCTGAAATCACTGTGGATTGCGACAGTGTGGAGACGTTTTTGGCCTTCGTCTTGGCGGCAAAATGTGCGGGTTAAATGGGGTTATTTTCGGTTTTTCCTGTTGTTGTCTTTTTTTTAAAATAATCAGCTGTGAACAGTGTATTAACGTTTTCACCCCCGATAATAAGACAAAATAACGGCTCCGGATGAGGGGCACCGGTGTAATTATGCGTGTACGGACCGATCCGGTTCGGTCCGGTCCGCCGTAACTTTTTTTTTTAATATTTTCTAAAATGGCTAAATACGATTATAGTCCCTAATAAGACAAAAACATGGAATTGGGTACAGGGGTAGCACGGTAATTGACCCTCTTTTTTCAATTTTTTATTTCGTGTCTGTGAGGGCGTGAGGCGCACGCGCCAGATGGTTTTCTGCTCACGCCCTGTTTAGGTGGCGCGTGTGTCGTCATATGATGACCGAAAATTGGCTACCGGAGTCCTACTCGATGCACTTCATCGTGGTCTTCCTCCCGCGGTGGCGCGTGTAACCTAAAAATGTCCGTGGATGCGGCGGAGACCGGTTAAAGCCGTCGGCCATGTTTCTCTCTCTCCTGCACGTAAATGTGCAGGAGAGTCCCCCATTGTTTGTTACTTTTCACTTCGGTCCCTCTACTTTTAATTTGGTTTTTGGTCCTGATTTCTGTTATATAAGTTTTGATTTAGTTTGATTGGGTCCTCCGATTTTAATTAATTGAATGTGAAAGTTTCACTTCGATCCTGCTACTTTTGATTTTTGGATTGGCTGTAAATCACTCAATGAATTCCTTACAGAAGTTTTGATTTTTTCAATTTTGTCCTTTAATTTCAATTGACAATAAATATAATTTCCATTTCAGCCCTTTGACTTTTCATTTTTTAATTTAATCCCTTTATATTTGATTTTCATTTCAGCCCTTATACTTTTATTTGTTTGTATTTCTAGAATAATCTCAACTTTTATCCATGTATATATAAGTGTATTTAACACAATAATAATAATAATAATAATAATAATAATAATAATAATAATAATAATAATAATAATAATAATAATAACAACAACAACAACAACTTTTCTCTCTTACTCTTTTAATTTGATAATTTTTTTGTTTTGCCAGTAATAACAATGATATATTTTTTTTTTCATCTTTTGTTAAAGTTTCTGGGATATTTTAGGTCTTTCATTTATTTATTTTTCTTTCATTATTAACATAATAATAATAATAATACTAATAATAACAACAACAACAATAATGATAATAATTATTATTATAATAATAGTAATAATAATAATAATAATAATAATAATAATAATAATTTAATTGTTTTTCTTGCTTACTCTTTTGTTAATGTTTTTTTCCCTCCGGATAATTTGATAATTTTTATTTTTTTTACGGTAATAGCAATGATAGTTTTTTTTTAATCTTTTGTTAAAGTTTCTATGATATTTTTAGTCTTTTATTTATTTTCTTTTTTTTATTATTAACATAATAATAATAATAATAATAATAATAATAATAATAATAATAATAATAATAATAATAATAATAATAATAATAATAATAATAATAATTTAATTGTTTCTCTTGCTTACTCTTTTGTTAATGTTTTTGAGTGTTTTTTTTCAGGATAATTTAATAAGTTTTATTGTTTAAATAGTAAAAGCAATGATAATTTTAGATTTTAAGACTTTGATTTTGCTATTGTGATAATAGGGTGTGTTGAGCTATTTTATTATATTAAATTTTGCATATATAAATATTATATTTGAATTTTGATCCAGCAAATCATATAAAAATTATTCTCTCAACCCGCAACGTAGAACATATATTTTTTAAAAAATTCAGATTAAATGATTTTTTTCAGCTTTTAATTTTTATTTATGTTTTATCATCTATAATATTTTTTTATTTGCTCTATCTTTTAGTTTTTTATTGGCTTTTTTATATATTTTCAAGTTAGATTATTATTATTAATATCAATGATAATTTTTATTTTATTTTTTTCATCTTTTGTTCAAATTATTAGAATTTTTTTGTTCTTTCATTTATTTCTGGTTTTGCATTCATTATTAACACAATAATAATAATAATAACAATAATAATAATAACAATAATAATAATAATAATAATAATAATAATAATTTAATTGTTTTTCTTGCTTACTCTTTTGTTAATGTTTTTTTTCCCTCCGGATAATTTGATAATTTTTATTGTTTTTACAGTAATAGCAATGATAATTGTTTTTATTATATTTTTTTTATCTTTTGTTAAAGTTTCTAGGATATTTTTAGTCTTTCATTTATTTATTTTCCTTTCATTTCTAACATAATAATAATAATAATAATAATAATAATAATAATAATAATAATAATAATAATAATAATAATAATTTAATTATTTGCACAATAATGATTTCAGTAATTATTTTTTTTCCCTGATAAAAATATTTTGCTCTTTTTTCTAATGTTAGTTTGCACCCTTTTGTGATCGTTTATGATGCAATACCTATATTTTAAAAGATGTAATCTATGCTTGCGTAACAAACTCAACTCAAAATTTTATACATTTTATCTCCTAATCTATAACTTTTATTTACTTATATCATATAAATTTATCGTTATAGATTTAATTATATTAAATTATATACACAAGAATACCCGCGGCAACGCGTGGGGGCAATTAGCTAGTATATATATATAGGGCGGGAGAGGGAGTAATTAAAATATATCATCATAACTCAAAATAACTTACGTTCCTAGGATTCTAACTCTCGCGCCCCGCGTGCACTGACGTCGCTGCAACCGCTCATCCAAGCGTCTTCCTTGTGTTCAATTCCGATTAAATACGGTAATAAGGGAAAAGAGGGGCGGCAAGTCACGACCAGAACGGCACGACCGGAACGGAATCGAGATGTTCCAGCCGGAATTTGGCCGGATTTTCCAGAACAGACCGGAATTAAAACCGAGACAAAAATGATGTCGTTTTGTCTCGGTTTTTTGAACGGAACGGAATGTTTCGGCCGGAACGGAACGGAATTAACCACTATTGTTCGGCTGCTTCAGTGGGGCATGGAGAGATGGAACTAGATTTTTCTATTTCATGGCCAATGTTAAATTGAAGGAAGGAGGGATGTAAATGCAAATACGATAGTGATCCATTGGGTTATAATTATATTATAAAGTCTTAAGGGACCATTATGGTATTTTCTGAAATCAATTTTCAGGTAATGTAATATAAGTAATTATACTTAGAGATTGTTTTTCAATGGAGATGGGATCATTATTTTTCTTGAAAAAAACATTTTTATTGATATATAATTAAATTAAAAAAAATAAAGTGTTCACTGCTTGATGCAATCGTATGTCTTAGTTTGCCTTTCGGTCTCAATTTATTAACTCTATCTTTGGTTGGAGTAAGACAAAAAAAAATGGTTGAAACATATAATTGTTTATTTATTTTATTAAATATATTCATTTAATTTTATTGACACGTATGATATTTAAGATATAAATGAATTTCTTTTATTGGGTTTCGCATGCAATAAAGAATAATTAGACAATAAATATTTCTCTTAAACTTATTTATCTAGGCTTTCTATATTAAGTGCATGATTGTCACTGTAGTTGCTGCTATTTTTTAAAGTGTTTTTCATTAAAAAAAATATATTAAAATAATATTTTTTTTAAAAAAAATTATTTTTAACATCAGCACATGAAAAAAATATAAAAACACCAAAAAAAATAATTTAAAATAAAAAATAAAAATATTTTTTTTCAAAAATATTTTTAAAAGACAGTAATAAATACCCCCTAAGATTTCCCTTACCTAAACGTACTGTATCTAGACTTTCCATATCTTCGATTAGAGAGTAATTAATTATATTATATAAGGTATTTTACTGATAAATAATTCAATAAAAAAATAAGCATAAGGAGAAAGAAAAAAATTATATAAATAGAGATATTTTTTTCGATTTCTTATGGATCCTAAATATTTTCTTCTTTTTTTTCGTTCAAAATGAATCCAAGAGTGTAACTAGTAGGATATCTTTAGTTACTTCATTTGCAACATAAAATTTTCCTCCATTTCTACACTAAAAAACATTTATTAAATCTAAAGTATTAAATTTAAAAATAATTGAAAACTTAAATATTAATTATCTTTTCTCTCTCTCTCTCATTTAATGTTTGTTGAGGTTGATTTTTAAATTATTTTTTATTCAAAAATACATCAAAAATGCTTTTCAAAACACGGTGTCAAATATCAATCAGATTCTATAAAAATGGAACAAGAAGACAAAAGAGGATAGAAATTAAAAAAAAAAAAGGTAATATCTTGAGGTTTCCTTTTGAATTAAAATCCATGATTTCATAGTTTAAGAGAAAAGTTATTTATGGTAAAAATATGTGAGAATTCAGAAAATATTTTAATGATGAAATCTGGCAAAAACTTGATTATAATATCATAAATATAAAACAATTACATTGAGTTGAATTTTCTTGCATCTATATAAACCCATCTTTATACCACAAACACCAAGACAAAAAGATTTGATTTTTAGTGGTTGATATTATTTTTTAAAGTGTTTTTCGTTCAAAAATATATCAAAATGATATTGTTTTTATTTTTTTAAAATTATTCTTAACATCATCACATTAAAATAATCTAAAAACACTACAAAAAGTTAATTTCAAACAAAAAATAAATTATTTTTTTTCAAAAACACTTTACAAACAAGTTCCAAACGCCCATTCGGATATTTATGAGCAATTTGCACGAGGTGGTTGTCCATGGCATTTCAAACAGACATTACCAGGTAAGGAATTTCACTTCCTGTTTTTGATTCAAGAAATCAGCACCATGTCATTTGTTAAGGTTTCTGTTTCAATGGGGCCGGGGAGGGTGCTCTTCGTTGCTAACCTATCTCTGTTAATTCTGCTGCTCACCGTCTTCTTCTGCTGCTTTCTCAGGCCGGTGGAAAAGACCCTCTGCCTAGGATGCAAGCGCATCATGTGACCGAAAACTGCTTTTCACGAGGGAAATGTCTTTCCACAGATTGAGCAAAGGGTGGAGTAATCAAATAAGGCACAATAATTCATCGATCATTATCTGAATCAGAATAGTGATCGGAGAGACTGGCAGGGTTGGGGCTGTGGCGGAGATAGGTCCAGAAAGAGAGAGCAGGGCGGCCATGGTGGAGATCCATGCAGTCTAGATCAAGGTTATCAATTCTGTTTTGGTTGATGTTTTATTTTTTTAATTAATATTTCGGTTTCGAAGCGTTTCGGCGCTCCATTTCAGGGTTGTACTGTTTATGTTTATATATATATATATAATTATTAAGAATTGTGCAATTTAAATCTCAAACATAAGTAAAAAAAATGAGAGTTAAACTGATATAACTCGACCGACTTGATGAGTTCAAAGATAAAATAAAATTTTTATAAAAATATAGTTTAACTAAAAAAATCAAGTTGATATCTTAAGCAAATATTGAAACAATGATATATTGAATCAACCCGGTTAACCTAGGTTAACCTTTCAAATTAGTGACATCCGTTATAAGACCATGATAACTGTTAAGGAACCATCTTACCTACAAATTTAAGCTTGTAAGTGAGGTCCCATAATATGATTTATATTATTCTCTAATAATAACCTTAAATAAAACAAATTATAAAGTTCAATTTATAATAAAACCAGAACTTTCCGGCCAGAATTTAAGTGGGATTTCTGGAACGAGCCAATATTTTAAGCGAGATAAAATTTGCTCCAGTTTATTTCATTTTTTGAATTAAAACAAAATGTATCGGTCATTCCATACAAAACAGAACAAAATTGACAAACATGGCCTAGACTAGTTCGCTGCTTAAGCGTTCCGTAAATGTATTGCCATTGGCACAGATTTGCAGATATGTTTCTAGCTATTGTCACCATCAGATTTCTTTCTTTATTTTATTTGTTTGGTAGCCAATCTGCTTCATTTGACAAATCCAGCGTCTTGCTCGTGCACAAGCTGCTCATATTCACAATTATCGAGCATTTGATTCATTATACCATGCAGCCTAATTCATATTATTTGCTCTGTTGTGTTTAAAAACACTTTTAAAAATATTTGAAATTTTTTTATTTTTACTTTTTACTTTAAATTAAACAATTTTTTGTGTTATTAGATCATTTTCATGTGCTGATATCAAAAATAATTTAAAAAATATATATATTATTTTGATGTATTTTTGAACGAAAAACACTTTCAAAAGCAACCATAACCACACTCCAAAAGATACACTAAATGAAATTCAGAAACTTGATAAAGAGGTGCATGGGAAAGTAATGAGCCTTCGGTTTTGATACAAAATGTAATATCTGAGAAATTTCTGGCTATGGCAACGGTTAGGCATGAGCCTGAAGAAAGAGTGTTCAGGCTCAACAAATCCTGTCAGGTTTTCTAACCACTATCAATCTTTAAAATCAATATATATGAATTAGCCTGCCATGTATCCATGCTTTCAAACACGATTCAAAGTAAAACAGAATTGGTGGGATCAATCACTGTTCTTGCAGAAATCCTTTCTCTTCCAAGCAAAAGTTTTTCAATTCCTTTTTGGTTGGTGATTTGTTTTCTCAATTGGAATGGAATCTTTCGGTTTTGAAATATTTTGGCTCGCAGTTTTGAGGGTGTACTGTTTATGTGTGTGTGTGTATAATTAAATATATTAATTCAAAAAAAATATTCAAATCTAAAAATAAAATTATTTAGAATTGTGCAATTTAATCTAAAAATTACACAATAAAATGATTTTTATGAACAAAATTATGAGCATGTAAATATTATGAGAATGTCATCATCAATCTCGCAAGGTCATTACATTCTCTGGTTGCTCTGAAATTTTAATATAATATATATAAATATGTAAAGAGACTCCTCGTAAAATTTTATCTCAATCTAACGGTTGGATTAAGAGATATGATTAATATTTTAAAATTATTCATTATTTAAAAAAAAAACACTGTTTGGCCGAAACGGCACAGGAGAAATGATACAGGCGTGTTTCGGCAGGTATTTAACTGAAAAATCTGGAATTGACCGGAATTTTAACCGAGGTAAAAATAACGCCGTTTTATCTCTTTTTTTTAATTGGTACGAAACGTTTCGACCATTTTGACCGAAACAAAACGAAACTAACCACCCTGCTTCCAAGTAAAACATTACCTGCTCATCCATAGCAGTTGGCATGGAGCAGGCTCCATCTATCTGCTGTAGTTCTATCTTCACAGATAGGATTGGACAGTGATTACTCAGAATCATCAGAGATGTTATGAGCACACAGGAAAGCTTAAGTATCTAAAAACATACCTCACAATGCGAATGGACGTCATTCAGCAATCCCAGAAACAATATGATTATATATAAGCACACAGGAAAAATGTTTTTCATTGTCTTTCTGTTTTGTATATTAAGACTATATATATAAGCAGACTTGTAATACTTTAATGAAACAATATGATTATTTAATGAACAGTCACTTTAATGAAACAATATGACTGTTCAATATTCAGTTTTATTCCAACAGTCATATCTGTCAAATTTCAAGTTTCAAGTTCCCAAGTGTCAAGTGTTATTTTTCCTTCTTTATTCACTTACAAACTACACCAACATATACAAAACAAACATCCATGTAGCAAGTGTTTGATATTCCGTTTCAAAAGCGTTTTTGATTTTTTTTAATTTAAAGTAAAAAATAAAATATTTGAAATTTTATATCATTTTCATGTGCTGATGTCGAAAATGAGTTTTAAAAAGTAAAAAAATATATCATTTTGATGTATTTCTAAACGAAAAATACTTTAAAAAAACCGAAATCACACTCTCAAACAGGCACGTCAACTAGCAGAGCATGAAGCTAACAACCCTTCTAACTATCACAACCTCCACTATCATCTCTTTCCTTTCGTTATTGATATAATTTTAACAGTTGCTCAAACATGTCAAAGACAACGATAGTATGTTAATGCATGAGTTTTGGAGTTGAAACTTGACGACCATAACCTTATATTTCTGATATTGGGTTTTTCGAAAGTGAAAACAATATTTTTTTAATTAATTTTTTAGAATTTCAATAAATCCATTAAATATATCTAGAATTGTCTAGGTTTCATATAAAGATTATCTAAAGACTAAATAATTTTCTTGATTTTGAATATTTATTTCAAAATTGGATTGTCACAAACTACAAGTCATCTAAATATTTAATCTCTAACAATAATAAACTTAAACAACTGACAATTAGTTGTTTGACTTAATATTTCATTCATTAGTTTTTCAATGAAATTATTATTCATTCATCAATAAAGAATTCAACTTGAATTTTTATTCTTTTGACTTTTAATTTTTGTTTTCAATTCCAATTTAGCATATATATTTTTTTTTCAATTTGATACTCATCTTTTTGACTTTTTTGGACCCGTTGTTAAGTAAATTTTTCTTTTCAATTTCACTATTCAATAAAATTTATTTTATATTTCAATATTGATACTTTTTTTTAATTGTCATCAATTGTTTCGAATCATTTTTATATAATTTAAATTATTTTTTTAATTTAATCCTACAAAATTATATTGTTTTTGCAAATATAGTGCTTCCGACCTAATAATTTGGATCACAAGTTTGTAAAGTTAATGTTTTTTTTATAAATTATCACAATCAATGTTTTTTTAATTTAATTTATTTTCTATCATTACTTTATTTCTTATCATTTAATTAAAATTAAATTAATTTATTAAGCGCATGTTTGACCTGTATGTTAAAAACAACATTATTGTCACTCCGAATCATAGTTGTTAATTCCGTTCCGTTCCGGCCGGAACGTTCTGTTCCGTTCAACAAATCGAGACAAAACGGCGTCGTTTTCATGTCGGTTTTAATTCCGGTCCGATCCGGAAATTCCGGCCAAATTCCGGCCGGAACGTCTCGGTTCCGTTCCGGGCGTGCCATTCCGGGTTCAAAATCTATTTTTTTATTTTTTAAAAATTATTTTTGACATCTATACATCAAAATAATTTAAAAACACCAAAATATTTTAAATAAAAAAGAATTCAAATTTTAAATATGCTTGTTAAATTAATATTTTATTTTTTTTCATATATATATAATTAATTATATATGAATAGTACGATACCGAAACGGCACGTCGGAACACTCCGAAACCGGAACGTTCCGTTCCAATAAAAAAACTGGAACGGTATTGACATTTATGCTCCGAATATCCCTCTAAAAAACATAGGTAAAGCGATGCTCACTTGATGTCCTCCCTGCATGTGCATCGTTTGAGAAACGCATGAACGATAATGCATGCGCACCTCTACCTGGTGGGACCCATCCCCACCACCACCACAATCGACGCCTCTGCTTCCTTCTCCTCCAGCTCCATCAGCAGGGGTGGTCACAATTCTCCGACTAGTAGCTGGACCCACCACCGTGAATGTAGCAACAAATCCCGCCATCACAAGCAAAACAACAAGTGGGGCGCAACAGTGGTAGTTGCGTCGTCATCATCTGTCAACGGCAGCGAGCAAGACCATTATGCGGTGCTGCGAGTCGAACGCACAGCCACTTCAGCCGATATTAAGAAAGCTTATCGCCTTCTTGCTCGAAAGGTAGTTCTGTTATTTGATTTGAATGGTGATTACTGATTACTGATTACAGTTTTAGTTTGATTTCAAGAACTTGATACACGATTCTAATTTTAGGACAAATGAGTTTATGTAATAGTGTTTTAAGGTCAATTAGTTTTTATTTTTTGATGTACTTAAGGTTAATTAATCACAGGGTTGAAATAAAAAGAAAAGAAGGGTCTTGATTAAAATTACAACTTGTGGGTTTAATGCAGGATAAGGTAATCTACTGAGTTGTTAACTTATTAAAACATTATCGTGGAGGTTTTGAATAAGAAATGTGTGCAAAAAGCTGTCTTTAATCCACTCTGAGTTGTGGAAGAAGGTAGAACTGAATTCAAATGTTCCTCAGTAGAACTGTTAATTGTTGCTCGCGTCTGTTATGTTAATTCCCTTTTACATGTGTTGGCAAAGTTGTAATAAAATTGAGTGACACCAAATGGAATCTGCTTAAAAAGGGTTACTTCTGGTTTGGTTTTTGCTGTTATGGAGTAAGAGCTGAAGTGCTGTGTTAGTAATAGATGGACGGGATTGTTGGAAAATGATTCTAGAATGTGCTTAGAAAAAGTGGCTATGGTCTAGAATGTCTTGGTTCACTTTTGTTTTGGCAGAATATTGTGTTGATTTGAAGGAGATGTAGTTGGTTAATAATTTTATTTCTTAGGGTTTCCCTGGTATATTGCTGGTCAGATATGCTGCAAGACATGATGTTATATTTTAACATCTCGCAAGTCTCTCTCGCTCCCCCCTATGATTCATGTTATTTATGCCTTCTTTCAGGCTTGTGATGGAGGCTTTGGATATTAAATGTCATTTATCACAAATAGTTACTTCTTCTCAATTTCATTTTGTTGAAAGTTTCATTAAAGATCGCCATAAATTTTGAAAAACTACCTCCTAGATGTTCGCTAATGATTTTGTCCTTGACACTTAATTTTGCACAATGGTTGCAGTATCATCCTGATGTTAGCAAGCATTCACAAGCTTGTGAACTGTTCAAGAGTGTCCGGCATGCATATGAAGTGAGTAATTCTTAACAACCTTTGTGATTTTATCAGAAAGATAGCAACTTGATTTGTTCTGTCTATGTTCCCATATGGAGAAAAACAAGTGCGGGTGCAGTAGAATAGAATCTTGAGCCTTGTTGGACTGGAAGAATTCAAGTGGTGTACTGGTCTTGATTGAAATTTTAGCAGCGGCCAGTGAGTTTGCTGCATTGCATTGAAAAACTGAGAGGCAAAGGAAGTTTAGCATTGGAAAATGACTTTTCATATCTATTTTCTCCTAAACCCACTTGGATATAGTGAGCGAGGAACTATTTTATCTAAAAACTTAAGTTGTTAGGTGAAATCCCATAATATGATTTATATTTTTCTCTAACATATTCTCTCAAGTGAAAGTTTTTTAGGCTTGAAATTTGTACCTTGTGCTTGATTTTAATTAGATGGTAAGATTTGAACTCGTAACCGCTAGGTCAATAAGGTTCTAATACCATATCAATAAATCATCTCACCTAATAGTTTAAACTATCAAGTATTGTCTCAGAATATAATTTATATTATTTTTGACACATGATATCTAAGGCATTGACCAAGTGTAATGTAGAAGTTGCCATTGTTTTCCTTTTCTCTTGCTCCTTTTGCTGGGGGCTTTTAGTTTCATGGCTATCATATCATCTCAATTTCCATTTTCCAGACTATATCTACCTTCTCACAAACTCTTTCTTTAACAGATACTCTCTAACGAAGTGACAAGGACTCAGTATGATCGAGCACTTAGATTTCAAGAAGATACCGGCAGGTCATTTAGTAAACGTCAATATCATAACCCCGAAGTTGAAGACTGGGTGAGGATCTACAAATGGGCTGAAATGAAGCGGAAAATGAGAAGTGGGGCACGTTGGGAGCACCATAACACGAGCGACGACCCTTCCTTCTACAGTGATACAGAAGAGGAGGTTGAAGAAGGAAGCCTCGATCATGAAAGAGGCCCGTTTGGCGAAGTGCTAAGATCTGCATTTTTATCTCTGTTCTTACTGCAGACTTTCGGATCTCTGTTATCTCTCACCTTCAGCAGTCTCATGGCCTTGTTCGACAGACAATTGGATGCTGGATACAAGATTGGTTATTTCATTGCATGGATTTTGGGTGGCAGAGGTGGGGTTTTGCTTGTTCTGTGTCTGCAATTTGCAAGCTGGGCCTGTGGAAAGACGAGCAGCAGTATGGTTGCTCTGGTGGTGGTGGCCCTCTGTGTTGGTTCAAATCTTGCGAGGTTCGCTCCACTCCCGCAAGGTGCTCTTCTCACGCTTTTGTACATGTCTGTTAAGCTGCAAGCAGACCTGAACTGAAGCTGTAGCAGTCAAAGTTGTTAATATCGTTTTGGTTAGTGTCTTGTTTTTTCAATTGGAATGTAATGTTTCGGTGTCAGAATGTTTCGGCACGCTGTTTTGGGATTGTATTGTTTATGTATGTATATATATAATTAAATATATTAATTCAAAAAAAAAATAGTTCAAATCTCAAAATAAAATGGTTCAAATCCAAAAATAAAATTATTTAGAACTGTGCAAACACCAAGACAAAAAGATTTGATTTTCAGTGATTGTTTGGAAGTGTGGTTGATATTATTTTTTAAAGTGTTTTTCGTTCATAAATATATTAAAATGATATTGTTTTTATTTTTTAAAAATTATTATTAACATCATCATATTAAAATAATCTAAAAACACTACAAAAAATTAATTTCAAACAAAAAATAAATTATTTTTTTTCAAAAACACTTTACAAACAAGTTCCAAACGCCCATTCGGATATTTACGAGCAATTTGCACGAGGTGGTTGTCCATGGCATTTCAAACAGACATTACCAGGTAAAGAATTTCACTTCCTGTTTTTGATTCAAGAAATCAGCACCATGTCATTTGTTAAGGTTTCTGTTTCAATGGGGCCGGGGAGGGTGTTCTTCGTTGCTAACCTATCTCTGTTAACTCTGCCGCTCACCGTCTTCTTCTGCTGCTTTCTCAGGCCGGTGGAAAAGACCCTCTGCCTAGGATGCAAGCGCATCATGTGACCGAAAACTGCTTTTCACGAGGGAAATGTCTTTCCACAGATTGAGCAAAGGGTGGAGTAATCAAATAAGGCACAATAATTCATCGATCATTATCTGAATCAGAATAATGATCGGAGAGACTGGCAGGGTTGGGGCTGTGGCGGAGATAGCTCCAGAAAGAGAGAGCAGGGCGGCCATGGTGGAGATGCATGCAGTCTAAATCAAGGTTGTCAATTATGTTTTGGTTGATGTTTTATTTTTTTAATTAATGTTTCTGTTTCGAAGCGTTTCGGCGCTCCATTTCAGGGTTGTACTGTTTATATTTATATATATAAAAAATTATTTAGAATTGTGCAATTTAAATTTCAATCATAAGTAAAAAAAAATGAGAGTTAAACTGATATAACTCGACCGACTTGATGAGTTCAAAGATAAAATAAAATTTTTATAAAAATATAGTTTAACTAAAAAAATCAAGTTGATATCTTAAGCAAATATTGAAACAATGATATATTGAATCAACCCGGTTAACCTTTCAAATTAGTGACATCCGTTATAAGACCATGATAACTGTTAAGGAACCATCTCACCTAAAAATTTAAGCTTGTAAGTGAGGTCCCATAATATGATTTATATTATTCTCTAATAATAACCTTAAATAAAACAAATTATAAAGTTCAATTTATAATAAAACCAGAACTTTCCGGCCAGAATTTAAGCGGGATTTCTGGAACGGGCCAATATTTTAAGCGAGGTAAAATTTGCTCCAATTTGTTTCATTTTTTGAATTGAAATAAAATGTACCGGTTATTCCAGACAAAACAGAACAAAATTGACAAACATGGCGTAGACTAGTTCGCTGCTTAAGCGTTCCGTAAATGTATTGCCATTGGCATAGATTTGCAGATATGTTTCATAGATTTGGTCTGATGCTTTCAAACACGATTTGAAGTTAAACAGAATTGGTGGGAGTTATTTTTTGGATGAGATACTCAATTTGAGAGAGAAGCGATTTGCAGTGGCAGAACAGAATTGGTGGGATCAATCACTGTTCTTGCAGAAATCCTTTCTCTTCCAAGCAAAAGTTTTTCAATTCGTTTTTGGTTGGTGATTTGTTTTCTCAATTGGAATGGAATGTTTCGGTTTTGAAACATTTCAGCTCGCAGTTTTGAGGGTGTATTGTTTGTGTGTGTGTGTATAATTAAATATATTAATTCAAAAAAAATATTCAAATCTAAAAATAAAATTATTTAGAATTGTGCAATTTAATCTAAAAATTACACAATAAAATGATTTTTATGAACAAAATTATGAGCATGTAAATATTGTGAGAATGTCATCATCAATCTCGCAAGGTTATTACATTCTCTGGTTGCTCTGAAATTTTAATATAATATATATAAATATGTAAAGAGACTCCTCGTAAAATTGTATCTCAATCTAACGGTTGGATTAAGAGATATGATTAATATTGTAAAATTATTCATTATTTAAAAAAAAAACACTGTTTGGCTGAAACGGCACAGGAGAAATGATACAGGCGCGTTTCGGCAGGTATTTGACTGAAAAATCTGGAATTGACCGGAATTTTAACCGAGGTAAAAATAACGCCGTTTTATCTCTTTTTTTTAATTGGTACGAAACGTTTCGACCATTTTGACGGAAACAAAACGAAACTAACCACCCTGCTTCCAAGTAAAACATTACCTGTCAAATGACTGTTTAATATTCAGTTTTATTTCAACAGTCATATCTGTCAAATTTCAAGTTTCAAGTTTCCAAGTGTCAAGTGTTATTTTTCCTTCTTTATTCACTTACAAACTACACCAACATATACAAAACAAACATTCATGTAACAAGTGTTTGATATTCCGTTTCAAAAGTGTTTTTGATTTTTTTTAATTTAAAGTAAAAAATAAATAAAAAATGAATTTTTTTACTTTAAATTAAAAAAATTTGGTGTTTTTAGATATTTTCATGTGCTGATGTCGAAAATGAGTTTTAAAAAGTAAAAAAAAAAATCATTTTGATGTATTTCTGAACAAAAAATACTTTAAAAAAACCAAAATCACACTCTCAAACAGGCACGTCAACTAGCAGAGCATGAAGCTAACAACCCTTCTAACTATCACAACCTCCAGTATCATCTCTTTCCTTTTGTTATTGATATAATTTTAACAGTTGCTCAAACATGTCAAAGACAACGATAGTATGTTAATGCTTGAGTTTTGGAGTTGAAACTTGACGACCATAACCTTATATTTCTGATATTGGGTTTTTCGAAAGTGAAAAAAATATTTTTTTAATTGATTTTTTAGAGTTTCAATAAATCCATTAAATATATCTAGAATTGTCTAGGGTTCATATAAAGATTATCTAAAGACTAAATAATTTTCTTGATTTTGAATATTTATTTCAAAATTGGATTGTCACAAACTACAAGTCATCTAAATATTTAATCTCTAACAATAATAAACTTAAACAAAATTATTTTTATATAATTTAAATTATTTTTTTAATTTAATCCTACAAAATTTAATTGATTGAAAATTAAATTATATTGTTTTTGCAAATATAGTGCTTCCGACCTAATAATTTGGATCACAAGTTTGTAAAGTTAATGTTTTTTTTTATAAATTATCATAATCAATGTTTTTTTAATTTAATTTATTTTCTATCATTACTTTATTTCTTATCATTTAATTAAAATTAAATTAATTTATTAAGCGCATGTTTGACCTGTATGTTAAAAACAACATTATTGTCACTCCGAATCATAGTTGTTAATTCCGTTCCGTTCAACAAACCGAGACAAAACGGCGTCGTTTTCGTGTCGGTTTTAATTCTGGTCCGATCCGGAAATTCCGGCCAAATTCCGGTCGGAACGTCTCGGTTCCGTTCCGGGCGTGCCATTCCGGGTTCAAAATCTATTTTTTTTATTTTTTACAAAATTATTTTTGACATCTATACATCAAAATAATTTAAAAACACCAAAATATTTTAAATAAAAAAGAATTCAAATTTTAAACATGCTTGTTAAATTAATATTTTATTTTTTTTCATATATATATAATTAATTATATATGAATAGTACGATACCGAAACGGCACGCCGGAACGCTCCGAAACCGGAACGTTCCGTTCCAATCGAAAAATTGGAACGGCGACCGGAACGGTATTGACATCTATGCTCCGAATATCCCTCTAAAAAACATAGGTAAAGCGATGCTCACTTGATGTCCTCCCTGCATGTGCATCGTTTGAGAAACGCATGAACGATAATGCATGCGCACCTCTACCTGGTGGGACCCATCCCCACCACCACCACAATCGACGCCTCTGCTTCCTTCTCCTCCAGCTCCATCAGCAGGGGTGGTCACAATTCTCCGACTAGTAGCTGGACCCACCACCGTGAATGTAGCAACAAATCCCGCCATCACAAGCAAAACAACAAGTGGGGCGCAACAGTGGTAGTTGCGTCGTCATCATCTGTCAACGGCAGCGAGCAAGACCATTATGCGGTGCTGGGAGTCGAACGCACAGCCACTTCAGCCGATATCAAGAAAGCTTATCGCCTTCTTGCTCGGAAGGTAGTTCTGTTATTTGATTTGAATGCTGATTACTGATTACAGTTTTGGTGTGATTTCAAGAACTTGATACACGATTCTAATTTTAGGACAAATGAGTTTATGTAATAGTGTTTTAAGGTCAATTAGTTTTTATTTTTTGATGTACTTAAGGTTAATTAATCACAGGGTTGAAATAAAAAGAAAAGAAGGGTCTTGATTAAAATGACAACTTGTGGGTTTAATGCAGGATAAGGTAATCTACTGAGTTGTTAACTTATTAAAACATTATCGTGGAGGTTTTGAATAAGAAATGTGTGCAAAAAACTATCTTTAGTCCACTCTGAGTTGTGGAAGAAGGTAGAACTGAATTCAAATGTTCCTGAGTAGAGTTGTTAATTGTTGCTCGCGTCTGTTATGTTAATTCCCTTTTACATGTGTTGGCAAAGCTGTAACAAAATTGAGTGACACCAACTGGAATCTGCTGAAAAAGGGTTACTTCTGGTTTGGTTTTTGCTGTTATGGAGTAAGAGCTGATGTGCTGTGTTAGTAATAGATGGACGGGATTGTTGGAAAATGATTCTAGAATGTGCTTAGAAAAAGTGGCTATGGTCTAGAATGTCTTGGTTCACTTTTGTTTTGGCAGAATATTGTGTTGATTTGAAGGAGATGTAGTTGGTTAATAATTTTATTTCTTAGGGTTTCCCTGGTATATTGCTGGTCAGATATGCTGCAAGACATGATGTTACATTTTAACATCTCGCAAGTCTCTCTTGCTTCCCCCATGATTCATGTCATTCATGCCTTCTTTCAGGCTTGTGATGGAGGCTTTGGATATTGACTGTCATCTATCACAAATAGTTACTTCTTCTCAATTTCATTTTGCTGAAAGTTTCATTAAAGATTGCCATAAATTTTGAAAAAACTACCTCCTAGATGTTCGCTAATGATTTTGTCCTTGACACTTAATTTTGCACAATGGTTGCAGTATCATCCTGATGTTAGCAAGCATTCACAAGCTTGTGAACTGTTCAAGAGTGTTCGGCATGCATATGAAGTGAGTTATTTCTTAACAATCTTTGTGGTTCCTGTTTTGCTAATTACTGATTTTATCAGAAAGATAGCAACTTGATTTATTCTGTCTATGTTCCCATGTGGAGAAAAACAAGTGTGGGTGCAGTAGGATAGAATCGTGAGCCTTGTTGGACTGGAAGAATTCAAGTGTTATACTGGTCTTGATTGAAATTTTAGCAGCGGCCAGTGAGTTTGCTGCATGGAAAAACCGAGAGGCAAAGGAAGTTTAGCATTGGAAAATGACTTTTCATATCTATTTTCTCCTAAACCCACTTGGATATAGTGAGCATGTGAGTTGATGATGTCAAGTAACCATCTCATCTAAAAATTTAAGCTGTTAGGTAAGACCCTAGAATATGATTTATATTATTCTCTAACGCATCTCCTCAAGTGAAAGCTCTTTGAGCTTGAAACTTGCACAAGTTCACATCATCTTGTGTTTGATTTTAATTAAATTTAATAAGGGTGGTGAGATTTGAACTCGTGACCGCTGGGTTAACAAGGTTCTAATACCATGTTAATTAATCATCTCACCTAATAGCTTAAGCTGTTAAATGATGCATTAGAATATAATTTATATTATTTTTTGACAAATATATCTAATGCGTTGTCCAAGTGTAATGTAGAAGTTGCCATTGTCTTCCTTTTCTCTTGCTCCTTTTGCTGGTGGCTTTTAGTTTCATGGCTATCATATCATCTTAATTTCCATTTTCCAGACTATATATCTACCTTCTCACAAACTCTTTCTTTAACAGATACTCTCTAACGAAGTGACAAGGACTCAGTATGATCGAGCACTTAGATTTCAAGAACACACCGGCAGGTCATTTACAAAAAGTCAATATCATAACCCCGAAGTTGAAGACTGGGTGAGGATCTACAAATGGGCTGAAATGAAGCGGAAAATGAGAAGTGGGGCACGTTGGGAGCACCACAACACGTGCGACGACCCTACCTTCTACAGTGATACAGAAGAGAAGGGTGAAGAAGGAAGCCTGGATCAAGAACGAGGCCCGTTTGGCGAAGTGCTAAGATCTGCATTTTTATCTCTGTTTTTACTGCAGACTTTTGGATCTCTATTATCTCTTACCTTCAGCAGTCTCATGGCTTTGTTCGACAGACAATTGGATGCTGGATACAAGATTGGTTATTTCCTTGCATGGATTTTGGGTGGCAGAGGTGGGGTTTTGCTTGTTCTGTGTCTCCAATTTGCAAGCTGGGCCTGTGGAAAGACGAGCAGCAGTATGGTTGCTCTGGTGGTGGTGGCCCTCTGTGTTGGTTCAAATCTTGCGAGGTTCGCTCCACTCCCGCAAGGTGCTCTTCTCACGCTTTTGTACATGTCTATTAAGCTGCAAGCAGACCTGAACTGAAGCTCTTGCAGTCAAAATTGTTAATACCGTTTTGGTTAGTATCTTGTTTTTTCAATTGAAATGTAATGTTTTGGTATCAGAATGTTTCGGCACATTGTTTTGGAAGTTGTATTGTTTATATGTATATATATAATTAAATATATTAATTCAAATAAAATAGTTCAAATTCAAAAATAAAATTATTTAGAATTGTGCAATTTAATCTAAAAAAATACACAATAAAATGATTTTTCTGAACAAAATTATGAACATGTATAATATTACGAGAATTACATCATGAATTTCGCAAAGTTATTATATTTTTTGATTGTTCTGAAATTTTAACATAATATATAAAAATATATCAAGAGACTCGTAAAATTTTATCTCAATTTAACAGTTTGATTAAGAGATATGATTGATATTGTAAAATTATTTATTATTAAAAAAATTATTTGTCTGAAATGCAATGGAAGGAATGAATCGAAAATATTTCAGTCGATATTTGGATGAAAAATAAAAAATTGATTAGAATTTAAATTAAAATAAAAAAGATGCTTTTTTTTTTTTTTGTTACTGCTCTGAAAATCTTCGTACATATGCCCTCATGCACAGTTTAGCATCAGTGCCAGTTTGGTAGATGGGATTTTTTCTTTTTCTTTTTCTTTTTCTTTTTCCCTTTCAGTTGTATATAAAATAATGAAATTTATCCTGCCTTCTTTTTCTATAATGCCTATAATTCTGTGCTCCTCTCGTTTTGAGAGCTGCCCAGAAATTAAATCAAATTTCAAGCCCTTCAAGTTGAGTATTTCGAATTTAATTTAACAAAATCAATTTGTTTCAAAAATGTTTTTGATGGTTGATATATTTTATTTTAATTCAAAAAACAGAATAAATTAGAATACGTTAAATTATATTTTTTTATGGTTGGTATATTTTATTTTAATACAAAATCAATTGAGTTATATCAGTTTAATTTTTATTTTTTTATTTATATTTAAAATTTAAATTGCACAATTCTAAATAATTTTATTTTTTTATTTGAATTAATTTTTTTTTTTGAATTAATATATTTAATTATATATATATAAACAGTACATTCTCAAAACAGAACACCAAAACAATTTAAAACCAAAACATTTCATATCAATTAAAAAAACAAAACAAGAATCGAAACGAAATTTACAACTTGTTTTTCTATAAAATCTATGGGATTTCAAAATGTGGTGCAAAAGTTAATGTCCATTAATCGAAGGATTGCCAGTAGACATTCCACAGTTCCAACATGTTTTGACATCTCTAACCTAGCAACTATCAAAACACAGCCCTCTCCTCCCATCCTCAACAGCACAAATCCCCATCTTATGATACAGAGATTTTATTATTTACATAAAAGAAGAAACAAATCCGAACAGAGCCATGGTTGAATCTTACGAGCTTTTCAAGGCTGCATCTTTCTTCATCTCCTTCAAATTCCTCCACAGGTACCTCCCGCTAGCCATGTCGACAAATATCCAGATCCCATTTTGAATCATCTGAAAAGAAAACAAAATTCAAGACCTGTAAGAAGAAAGAATTCTTCGAAAGCGAAGGATTAGACCTAAGGGATCATAAAGATGAAGAACAGGAAAGGAATCCTTGATACCCTTTTCAAATTGAATTCTTGTTGATCTTTCAACGCTGTCTTCTCAGCCGTTGAATCATCGGAAACCATGTCGTCAGCCTCCGGCGACGATCGTACTGTTCTCCATGCAAAATATCCGGCCAAAACTGCTGAGAAAAACACCAAGATGAACCTTAAAGGACACATATCTTTCGAGAAAACACCAAAAAAAGAAACCCTTCTGCAGCGATCGATTGGAGAGAGGCCTTCTGCACTTTTTTTCTTCTTCTCAAAGCATGAGAGGGTTTAGATTATCAAGGCAGTCCTGTAGATGTGAAGTAAAACGCGTTTTTGCTGAAAGGAAGAAGTTTTCAATTTGCCTTTTCTTACCAAGTCAATAGCATCTTCACCTAAGAATTTCGCCATGATTGTCATTTATTGCTTCCTTTTGACATTTGTTTGTCGTCACCATTTTCTCATAATAATAAAAAATAATAATAATAAATAATAATAATAATAGAGATTTGATAATCTCAAGTGATTAGTAGTCAATGGTTTAAATGTCCACGCCTTGCCATTATGGATTCAAGATTGAACTGCTCAATGTTTATGAATTTATTAATTATTATTTTTTAAAATGTTTGTTTATGAATTTATTAGTAATTATCTTTTTTTATTTATAAATATAATATTGCAAGTATATATATATATATACATATATATAGATATATATAGATATAAATTATGATTTTTTTTTCTTTTTATTTTTGAGGGGTTACCCTGAGGTTGGGTTATGACTAGAATTATTATTTCCTGATATATTTTTTATATTTGAAATTTTTTTAACTTGACCCACGACATGATATATATCATTTATTAAGTATAAAGCCAAATATTTTATAGGTGATTTTAATCAAGGTTGTCAATACCGTTCCGGTTTTTCTCTTAATACGGAACAATTTGGTTTCAGAGCATTTTGGCGTGTCGTTTCGGGGTTGTACTGTTCATATATAATTAATTATATATATATATATATATATATGAAAAAAAAATATTAATTTAACAAGCACAATTAAAATTCAAGATAAATTAATTTTAAATTATACAATATAAACACAAAGTCAAACAAACATAATCTCAAAATTAGAAACACAATCACAAGTTAGTCAAAATAAGAAGGATTTTAAGGTCGGAACTGTACCGAGACGTTCCGGCCGGAATTTGGCCGGTATTTCCGGAACGGGCCAGAATTAAAACCGAAATGAAAACGACGCCGTTTTATCTCAGTTTTTTTAATGGCACGGAACATTCCAGCCGAAACAGAACGGTATTGACAACCTTGATTTTAATATTGGTATTGATTATTCATAATTGTGAATATTAATGAGTTCTTTGAAGGTAGAATACTTTAAGAAATTGGTCATGATTAGCTAAGAACTCGTTTCTAGAATTAATGAAAGTTTGATTTTTTTCATAAAATCAATAAAGTTGGATTTTTAATTCATGTAATCAATATTGTTTATTAAAAATAAAATGATTAGAGTATTTTTGTGTTAGTTTTCTCATTTTTAGTGTATATTTAGTAGTGTAATTGAGGTTATTTTTGAAAATATTTTTTGTTTATAAATGTATTAAAATAATATTTTCTGTTAAAACAAAATTATTTTTAATATCAGTACATGAAAATGATGTAAAACCATAAAAAAAATAATTTAAAATAAAAAATAATAATAAAAACTTTTATTTTTTTCAAAAACTCTCTTGAAACGCAACCGTAAAACAGGTCTAATTAGCTCTTAAAAAACCCATCTATGTTCAAATAAATTCACTCATAAATTAAAGTTTTTGCCCTCAAAAACTGATAAAATAATTTGTCAACAGTTTAGCAAAACTCACGACTTAGAAACAAATTTTAATGTGAATAAAAAAAGAATTATGTAATAAATGACTTTTAGAAATCTGATGTGGCCTGAGATTTATTGAGACAAAGCCCATTCAATTCCTTGACTTTCTATCTCCCCCAAGTAAACATTGGGCTTTGTAAATAAGATGTGAGGCCCACCTAGTGTACCGGGCCATGGGCTCTGGGACTCAATTGTCCGTTTGGAAGGCTGGTGAAACTTGTCGGCCCACTTATCTTTTCATTGATCAAAGTTAATGCTCTATGGTTGTTTTTTTAAGTTATTGTTTTTCAAATATGATAAATGATATTTTTAAAATTTTATTAATTAAATAATAATATAAAAATAATTTGAATAAAAAATATTTTTTTCATCTTTTTAAATGTTTTTAAAATACAAAAACAAATGGACTCTTTATTCTTTGGACAACTCCATTGTGTAAATTTTATGGTATGGGGAGAAGAAAATATGGATGAAGTTTAATGTGTAACATATAATAAATATAAAAAAGGTTTTTTATATTAAAATATCCTTAAAAATCCCAATATGGCTTAAATATATCATCAGCACATCAAAATTATCTGAATACACAAGAAATATTTTTTTTAATTTATTTTTAAAATACAATTTAAATCACACATCTAATCTAATGGATGACATACAATCATTATACAGATTAAGCACTTTTTTTATTATCATCATGTAAAGGGAAATTAAGTGCTTACCAAGTGGCCGACAATGATTAATCTCTATTTTAATTCAGACCTTTTCTCATTTCTTATGTCATCTTTGTTTACTTTTTATTTTATTTTCAGGATATATGTTGTTTCTAGATGTTTCCTGATATGCTCTCGCCACTAACATTTGCATAAAAATATTGAAAATGTTGTCTTGTTTTGGAGAAAGTGTGATTGAAGTTATTTTAAAAATATTTTTTGTTTAAAAATATATTAAAATAATAGTTTTTTTATTTTTTTAAATTATTTTTGATAATAGCAAATGAAAATAATATAAAAACATTAAAAAAATATTGAAAATGTTGAAATAAAAAAATCAATTTTCATGAAACCCATTTTTTGGTTTGCATTTAGCAATTTTCCCAAGCCACACTTCAATATATAATTAAGATAATTGAGAAAAATTTGGAGTTGAAAGAAATGTTGGTTTGTTGTTAAAATATAATTTCTATATTATTTAGTTAAAACAAATTTCATGCTCGATGGAAAAATAAAAAAATTTATTTTACCTTTTAATATAAATGATATTATGTATAAAACAAGTTATTCAGTTAATTTGAATGAAGAATTGCATTTTGAACTCTAATATTAAAATACAATATCTATATTATTAGTTATATAAGATTTTATCCACTATGAAAAATAAAAGTTTTGTTGTACCTTATACTATAAAGGATATTAAATTAATAGATTTAAATATTGAACGGAAAGTCAAAATTCAACACTCACACTTAGCATTTGATATTATGTAATATAAATGATATTTTTTCAAAATTAATTAATTAAATTTTTGGATTAATTAATAATTATGCATGATACCTTCTACCAAGTTTTTCAATTAATTTAAATGAAGAGTTGCCTTTTGAACTCTAATATGAAAAGATATGTCTCTAAACTTTACATATATATAGGTTTGAAAAAAGTGATATTTTTCATATATAAATATTTAGAAACTATATGCTTCTGTTTATTAGAAATAAAACAGAATTTCTTAAAAAAATTATAGAAATTGTTGTTCATAAATGTAAGATTTTTCGATATCCTTAAGATATATTGCTTTAACCATGCAACAAGTATAGTGGGGGAAAATTAATACCTTAAAGATAGTCTCAAATTCTATTTGCAACACGTACGTATTAGCATTACATATTTCCATTTAGATAATTTAAGATCTCAAACATCTTAAATAGAAAACTTCTTATACCCTAAATATTGATTTATTTAGCCACTAAATTAGCTTCATGTATGGAGAAAAACATTTTATGATGTTCATAAGAAAATCTTGAGAAATATTAAATTTAAAACCTAGTGAATGTAAAAGTTTTACCAATCACTTACTACTAGTGATTATAGTAAAGTCTTTATCATCTAAAATGACAAAAAATTCTTCAAATCAAAATTAAGTTAGTGCTTCTCATGGGTAGTGGAATCTATGAGATTCCAAACAATGGAGGAATCAATTTACATGAGGAGTGCTTATGGAAGTGGTGGTATGTCATAGATTATGAGAAGGATTTCCAATAAGATTCTCCCTAGTGGCCTCTCCCATAAGCTCATATCTATTATTTTTCAACATCTTGGTCCCATTTTATTTCTTATTGTTATAATTAATTCCCATTGAGAGCTTCTTTTCTGATGTGGCTTCCCATTAAACTTCACAACTAGTTTTGGATCTTAGTAGAAAAAATATATTTTGGTTGAAAGAATCCAAAAAGAAAAGGGACCAACCCACCTATTGTGGGAGAATTTCACTTTATGCAATTGGTTTTTAGTGTTTTTCCTATAGGGAATACATTTTATTTTAGACCCCAATTGATGGGAACTAAAACTTCAAAATTACTAGTGGCCTCTCCCATACATGTTTTCCTTTTTTGTAAATTTTTTTTTTATGAAATTAGGGCAGAAAATAAAGAGAGGAAAAGGGTTTCCTCAAAAAACAAATATAAAAAAACCCAAAAAATAATATATATGAAACGAGCACTAGAATTAATTGAAAGCAAAGAGGAAGCTTTTGTGGATAGAGCATGAAAAACTTGGTGGTGATCACTTTATATCCATTCTTCTTTGTCTCTTGAAACACTTTCAAGGCAATAGCTCTCCAAGAATTCAAGTAGTGGAAGCCTCACCTTTTCGAACATCACCGGTCCTTTAATTTTAGTCTTGAAAAAATAATATTAAAATAATAGAAATGCCACATTTTTAAAATATCATATAATTAAATTAATATTTTCTTTATCATCTAGAACCTATAACTTTTTAATTAACTACAATTATAAATTTCACTCCGGTGATGTTAATTACATGGCTGTCTTTCTTTTAGATTTATTGTATTTAAATTTTACATATAAAAATTTTAATAACTTGTAACACAAAATTGAATGTTAAATTAATTTAATCTAAATCGAGATATATTTCAAATTTTAATTTACTTTTTATATTATTGAAAAATTTTAAAAAAATAAAATAAAATAGTAATGATGGAATTACAAACATAATGTTTTATTTGTATTTTCCAGAGTTGGACACTAGTTATGTTAGAGAATAATATAAATTATATTCTAAAGTCTCATTTAACAGTTTAAGATTTTAGATGAGATGATTTCTTAACATGATATCAAAGTCTTATTAACCCAACGTCACAAATTTAAATCTCACTGCCATCATTTTATTTGATAAAAATCAAGCACAAGATAGTGTGGGCCCGTGTGCAAGTTTCAAGCTTATAGTTCTTTTACTTAAGATGGCGTGTTAGAAAATAATATAAATCATATTCTAAAACTTCACCGGGCCCGGTTAAGCTTTTAACCCTAACAAAGTACACTCAATATTACTATACCAAATAATAATTTCTCAAAGACGATTCCCTTTGGAAAACTCTTGGAAGTTGGGATTTATCGAATCTTTTTCCCATAAGCTATTGAATCATCAAATCTGGCCACATTCATGTTCATGTCTTGTAGGCTCAAGCTTTCTACAGGAATTGCCTCAGTGTTTCTAATTTATGCATGATAATGACAAATTAGATGTCATGGCCTCATGGATTTTATATTACGCCACCGTATCCTCTCTCATACGCACCCTTCATTACGCCACCATATCCTTATCATACGCACCCTTCACTATCGGCATCTCTCTCGGTGATGGTCTTGTTTGATATTGTATTTCAAAAATATTTAAAAAAAAATATTGTTTCATATTGTGATATCAAAAATAATTTTTAAAAAAATATTATTTTGATATATTTATAAACGAAAAGCACTTTTAAAAGCAACTTGAACTATACTTTCAAACATTCACTTAGTTTTTAACTCCCCAAATGACACATTAATATCATTTTGATGTATTTCTGAATGAAAAGCACTCTAAAAAGCAACTTCAATCACATTATCAAATAGACACGAAATGGGTGTTCTAGAGTGTAATTACGATTGTTTTTTAAAATGTCTTTTTATTTAAAAATGTATTAAAATAATATTTTTATTTTTAAATATTAATTTTGACATCAGTACATCAAAAATATCTAAAAAAACATACAAAACAAACTCATTTAAAACAAAACAAAAAAATATTTAAAAAAAAATACTTCTCAAACACCCATCATAGGTCACCAAGACATGGAGCATGACTATAAATATAGTCGTGCCAAAAAGTCGACACATATTCATGGTGAGAATTGTGTGGATAGGCACATTTGCAAAGTCGTGACGATGGCATTTGGGCACCCACTCAATAATTTAAGCGATTTTGATGTCCAATGATTTTGTGCTTTTGAAAACTAAACTATTAAATCTCCATATTAACTTGCTGCCTTTATATCAATCATACCTTTTCCTTTTCTTTTAATTAATTAATTAGTAGCTAGTTGGGTCTTGTGTTGTACAATAAAAAAACATCTCTTCCCCATCATATAATAATTAAATAAAAAAATTACCCGAAGTTTTTATTTATATTTTTTGCAATTGATTTTTCAAATATATACTATTTATTATAGATCAAAACAAATCTTAAAAATAATCCTAATGCTCCCATATATATATATATATATATATATATATATATATATATATATATATATATATATATATATATATATATATATATATATATTAAAACATAGGAATTAAGTCTTAGTCATCGTCATTGCATCTTTTTAGAAAAAACTTCAAATTTTAAATACACCAAAATAGATATAAAAGAGCAAATTATTATTATCGAGAATTGAAATTTTTGATTCAAACACCTATCCATCTAATAAACTACTTTAAAAAAAAAATCTAGAAGTCCTCCTTTTTGTGTTAGATAGTGATCAATTATGTGTATGAAAAGTCATCAAATTTTTTTATTAACTCAAATAATTGTTATAGTGCACTACAATAATAAAATCTTGTTTCCTAAAAACTCTAGAAGGTGATCATATATGTGTGTAAATGTATTGTACTTGTTATGGAGGAGAAAGATGAGAAGGTGACAACTAGGGTTTAACTTATTATTTAGGGAAAAGAAATTTATTGGTATTATTGTTATTTTTAGGCTTTAAGAGCTTTTGAGTCAATACTTAAAATAGAATGATAGTTTTGTAAATAAGTAGACACTTTTTGTTGATTTTTTTTGGCACCATCTCTTAAGGATATAAAGTGTTACTCTTAATCAAAGTTTAAGATATAAAATATAATTTTCAATAAATTTCTAAACAAATCTAGATCTATCTAATGAAATCCAAAAACTCTTTTAATTATTTTTACCAAGTATATAATATTAAAAAAAAGACTAATTAATTCTCTAACAACTTAAGCTTTTAGGTGAAATGGTTTTTTAACATGGTATTAGAGCTTTGTTGACCCAGCGGTCACGAGTTCGAATCTCACCATCCTCATTCTATTTGATAAAAATCAAGCACAAGATAGTGTACGTTTGTGCAAGTTTCAAGCTCAAAGGGCTTTCACTTGACGGGGTATGTTAGAGAATAATATAAGTTATATTTTAGGACCTCACCTAACAGTTTAAGATTTTAGATGAAAGAGTTCCTTAACAACGTAAACCTATAGAAAAGAAAGATGACACATTTTTTCACAAGAAACAGAGACTTTGATCATTGTTTTGTTGTGATTCAATCATGTTCTTCTCCTTTTCCCATCACTTTCCTCTCCTTATGCAACCTTTCAGGCTGAAAAATGACTATAAATGAAAAGCTAAGATTTAAATAACCTGTAATGGAGACTAGCTAGTCTTTCTTTTTCCATACATCACCATGATCACGATGACTAAAAGAGAAGCCAAGCTTAGTAGCAGTAGCTAATTTCTCTATAAAAACCCTCCTAGATAGCAAGCCCTAGACAAATCCTTTCAACAGCATCAAAGATGGGTTTCGCGTAGGATTCACGTTCATGCAGTAACATTTTGCCAAAGTTGAAGATTTTGCTAATTTTCCACGTATGATTCTCTCTCTCTTTCTCTTACTTTTCTCTCTATCTTGAAACACACACTCTTATGATGATCACCACCTGTGTGTAACATGTGACAACCATGGTTGTATGTTTCGTTCTGTTTCGGGCGAAATATTTTGTATCAGTTAAGAAAACAAGATAAAATTGTGTCGTTTTTATCTCGGTTTAAATTTCATCCTATTCTGTATTTTTCTGTCAAATACCGACCGAAACATTCCGGTTTCGTTCCCCTGTTCTGTTTCGGCCAAATAGTGTTTTTTTTTTAAATAATAATGAATAATTTTATAATATCAAGCATATCTTCTAATCCGACCATTAGATTGAGATAAAAATTTTATGAGAAATATCTTGACATATTTATGTATATCATGTTTAAATTTACGAGCAATCGGAGAGTATGATGACCTTGCAAGATTGATAGTGATATTCTCGTAATATTATACATGTTCATAATTTTGTTCAGAAAAATCATTTTATTTTGTCTTTTTTATTTTAAATTGCACAATCTAAATAATTTCATTTTTGGATTTGAACTATTTTTTTAATTAATATATTTAATTATATATATATATATATATATATATATATATATATATATATATATATATATACATACATAAACAGTATTGCCCCGAAACAACACGCCGAAACGCTCCAAAACCAAAACATTTCGTTCCAATTGAAAAAACAAAACCGCAACCGAAACGGTATTGACAACTTCGGTGACAACATTAATGGATGCTGAGTGGCTTGATGCTGTGCAAATAGGAGAGTATCGTATTCTTCCATGAAAAAGCTAGCAGCATGTTGGAGACACACAGATTAACTGGGGCTAATTTATATATATATATATATAAGTTATCAGAATTTAGATTTGGTTTGCCAAGTACTTGGAGAGATAAAATCTTCTTCGATTCTTAAGGAATTCGATTCCCATTCTCTTATAGTTTCTTTATTTACTCTATTTATTCGTGTAGATTTGGTGCTTAACTTGGATCATAGATCGTTGCTGAATTTGGGACGAGATCGAGCTGTCTGCTTCACTACATCTTGGGGTAAGACTTTCATTAACGGTATCCTCTTTACGTGTCTTGTGATTTATGCCATGCTTTGCTGGTTCAAGAAATGCCAGTTCATGTTTGGGGTGCCCGCACGCTAAGGAAGACGACATTTTCTTTTGAATGGCCATAATTTGGACAACTTGGTAGAAAAATAATAATAATTTGATATTGATATCGCAGAAAAGCAGAGCTATTTGTAGTTTTTTCTCTTCTTTTTTTCCATGAACAGTGTACATGTTGCCTGAGCCAATCAAACACATAGAATTACAGCACAGTGAAGTTCACTGTTCCAAATCCTGATAATCTGGTGCTGCTCATCAGAATTCATTTCCATTCCATCCTGTTCCTTTACCAAAACCCACCTCCAAATCCATCCCTATATGCTGATACAAACCGAAGAATTCCTTCTCTCTCAGCATATATATATATATATAATGGCTGTGAAGCGTGCTGTTTTTGCTTCTTATTCAACATCACCTTGGAGTTTAATTTGGTTATCATTAACAATTTATGTGACTGTGCAAAGTTAACCACCATCTCAGAGCTTGCTAGCGTGAGTTCTTTACTTGCTCAGGATTGTCCTTCGTTAGGGGATGGTGGTGATAAACTTCCCAGAAATATGGTCAATCTTTACAAAAACTTGACGGTCTAGATTGGTTTGGTGCTTGCATAGTCTAAATCGTTGATTATATGTCAGCATCTAAGCCTGCCAGACAGGTTGCAATAAGGTTATTTTTGGAGAAAACGTTAAGAAAGTATTGGCTAAGCTAAGCTAAGCCATGATAATTCAGTAAACTTGGACTAGGCTTTCTCTACTCAAACCTATTCCACTGTATATTTTCCTCATCTTTATCCACAAAAAATGGACTAACTTCTGGGATTTGCTCTTCAGGAGCAACCATGAACGCATTAGTGGCAACAAACAGGAATTTCAAGCTGGCATCAAGGCTGTTGGGGTTGGACGCCAAGCTTGAGAAAAGTTTGCTGATTCCATTTAGAGAGATTAAGGTGATTATAGAAGTTGTTTATTATCATCTTTAAATATATTATTTTTTTTTTGTACGCCCTGCTGTTCTAATAAACTTGGATAAAAAAAATTGCAGGTTGAATGTACCATACCCAAAGATGATGGAACTTTGGCATCTTTTGTTGGGTTTAGGGTTCAGCATGACAATGCCAGAGGTCCTATGAAGGGGGGAATCAGATACCACCCAGAGGTAGCTTAAATTCTAACCAGTGAATTTACAGCATTGTTTAGATATAATTCCATGCAAAATCTCTGTTTTGCAAAGTTCTGGGGTCAATCCTTGCAAAGAACTTGTCCGCGAATGCCAATTTTTTCTTTTTTTTTTTGAAATCTCAAATAAGTTTATTGTCTTAAGGAACCATCTCACTTAAAAATTCAAGTTATTAGATGAGACTCCAGTATATGATTTATATTATTCTCTAACATGTCATCCCAAGTGAAAGCTCTTTGAACTTGAAATTTGCACAGACCCATATTACCTTGTGCTTGGTGTTTTATCAAATAGAATGAGGGTGATGAGATTCGAACTTGTGACCGTTGGGTCAACAAGGATCTGATATCATGTTAAGGAACCATCTCACCTAAAAACTCAAGTTATTAGATGAGGCTCCAGTATATGATTTACATTCAGCTTGAGCTTTTAGGTGAGATGGTTCTTTAACATATAGGTGGTCTCGATAAATTTATAGACCAGGATCACTAGTATATTTTGAGCTCTGGTTCTAATGATCTTTCGGGTGATTTCAGGTTGACCCGGATGAAGTCAATGCACTAGCACAGCTTATGACATGGAAGACAGCAGTGGCAAACATTCCCTATGGTGGGGCAAAAGGTGGGATAGGGTGTAATCCAGGGGAGTTGAGTCTGTCTGAACTAGAACGACTCACCCGTGTGTTCACTCAGAAGATTCATGATCTGATTGGAATACACACAGACGTTCCAGCTCCTGATATGGGAACTGGTCCACAGGTTGCAGAGAGATGAACTGAAAATAGTTTCAATTTGTGTTTTGATTCTAAAATTATAAAATTCTAAGATATGATTGTGTTTTGGTTAATCAGACTATGGCATGGATACTGGATGAGTACTCCAAATTTCATGGCCACTCGCCGGCTGTGGTTACTGGAAAACCAATTGTAAGTGATCTACTCTTCGGTGTAATATATTTCATTTCCTGTTGTTGCCTTTTGGTTTTTCTAATTTCTTGAACTCGCATCCCTGCTGTTTGCCAGCAAATTTCGAAGTTCCTTCTTCTTTACTTGTGATTTTTATGCATCGAATAATTTATGTTCTTTGTTTCTCATGGGAGACACAAGGTTTTAGCACTGAAATAGATCTCATTGTTGAGCTCATAGTTGTCATTTTCGTTTTGTTTTGGCTAAACTGGTCGAAATGTTTCATTCCAGTTAAGAAAACGAGACAAAACGACGCCGTTTTAACCTCGGTTTAAATTTCAGCCCATTCCTGATTTTTTAGCCAAATATCATCCAAAATGTGCTGGTATTACTTTGTCTGTACCATTTCGACTACATAAAAAAACCATCTCCCGCTTGAACAAATTGTTGTGGGTCACTGATGTGACCTGATTTTCTTGCTTTTTTCCATGCAGCATCAGAATGATTTTATAATACTTGATTTTGTGTGTGTGTGTATTATTCTTTATGAGATATATTGAAAATGCGAGAACAAAAATCAAAAAAATAAAAATTAAAAAAATATATATTATAAAAAATAAAATTATTATGTCAACTTTGATTTTATAAAAAATAAAAATTATATTTAATTTTTTTGCTTTTAAAATTTTTTATATATAATTAATTATATATAAAGAGTACAACCCTGAAACAACATGCCGAAACACTCCAAAACCGAAATATTTTTTTTCCAATTGAAAAAACAAAACATCAACCGAAACAAAACTGACACGGGAAACTTGTCAGCATGTAGCATTGGTGATGAAACTTGTTTCTAGCAGTAATTTGGCAATCCTTTCTGTTTTTGTTGTTGTTTGTTTTAAATGTAGGATCTCGGTGGATCTCTCGGCAGAGATGCTGCCACTGGACGAGGAGTGCTCTTCGCCACAGAAGCCTTGCTTAATGAGCACGGCAAGACCATATCAGGGCAACGATTCGTCATTCAGGTGCACCTTCAGCTCTGTTTCAGCTTAGCTGATGTATAGATTCGATAAGAAAAACTTATTTATAATTTTCTTGGATTATTTGGACGACCCACTGGCATATATATTATACGAGAATTAAATATGTTATTACTATTTTTATTCTTGTTGTACACAATTACATTATTATGAGGTTTTCTAAGATTATTTTATAGTAATTGAATAAGCATAGCAATGAGTTATAAAACAATAGATAAATACATAATCGATAGTTTTCAAATAATCTCCATGTATATGCATGCATTAATTATATGATCATTTAATTATATAAATTTATGATCTAGGCTCTAATACCAATGTAGATTCAATAAGGAAAACTTACTTGTGATATTCTGATTCTTTATTCCTGGATCAATAACTTCAGGGGCATTTCAATTATTACAATCAAAATGATATTCCACAGTACAAACATCTTTACAGATCTTAACAAGTTTAATGCAGAGAATTAAGATGCAAGAAAAAGGAAAGAACTATCTTCTTCAATTATGAAAAACTGTATCCTTTCATAGGAGGTTATATCCATATTTATACAAGTAGAGGAGCGGTTACCAATTAGTAACCTCTCCAGATAAATAGACCAGATTCATTCCTCATGGTCGAACCAAATCAAACCCAATAACCATCAAGATCATTCATACAGAGAATGAATGTTAATCCTGGAATTGTTTCACACATGAAAGTTCATCTGATCCAAGTTGAGGTGTTTTTTTTCTCAGGGTTTTGGAAATGTGGGTGCCTGGGCCGCCCAGCTAATCAGTGAGCAGGGTGGGAAGATCATTGCTGTTAGTGACATCACCGGAGCAATAAAGAACAGCAAAGGGATTGATATTCCAGGCCTGCTCAAACATGCCCAGGAACACAAAGGTGTGAAAGGATTCCATGGCGGGGATCCAATCGATCCCAAATCAATCCTAGTCGAGGACTGCGACATTCTCATTCCAGCAGCCCTTGGTGGGGTTATCAACAGGTTTATCTTTCATAACAGAAGCTTCTCTTCTAATCAAAAGATTTGATAAAAGTTTGAATGTATATTTTGTTAGAGAATAATATAATCATATTCTGGGACCTCACCTATCAGCTTAAGTTTTTAGGTTAGATGGTTCCTTAACATGGTATCAGAACCTTGTTGACCCAGCGGTCACGAGTTCGAATTTCACCACCCCCATTCTATTTGATAAAAAAAATCAAGCACAAGGTAATGTGGACCTATGCAAGTTTCAAGCCCAAATGGTTTTCACTTGAAGGGGTGTGTTAGAGAATAATATATTCATATTCTGGGATCTCACCTATCAGTTTAAGCTTTTAAGTGAGATGATTCCTTAACATACTTCAGAGTATTTGCTATTACATTTGATGTTGAAATCCTGAACTGGATGTTCTTTTGTCAAGGGAGAATGCAAATGATATCAAAGCCAAATTTATTATCGAAGCTGCCAACCATCCGACTGACCCTGAGGCTGATGAGGTTAGTGCGAGGTTTAGAGTTATAGATGCCAGCGTACATTTTTGTGAAACAATTGTTTGTTTGTTTGTCTTTCTACAGATTCTGTCAAAGAAAGGTGTTGTTATTCTTCCAGATATATTTGCTAACTCAGGAGGAGTCACTGTTAGTTACTTTGAGTGGGTTCAGGTATGAAATTCCAAATTGCTCTGCATGTGATAACCAAGGTTGTTGATTCAGTTTCGGTTGGTGTTTTGTTTTTTCAATTGGAACGGAATGTGTGTGTATTAATTCAAAAAAAAAATAGTTCAAATCCAAAAATAAATTTATTTAGAAGTGTGCAATTTAATATAAAAAAAAAGACAATAAAATGATTTTTCTGAATAAAATTATAAACATGTATAATATTACAAGAATGTCATCATCAATCTCATAAGGTCATTACATTCTTTGATTGCTTTGAAATTTTAACATAATATATATAAATATGTCAAGAGACTCTTGTAAAATTTCATCTTAATCTAACTGTCGAATTTAAGAGATATGATTGATATGGTAAAATTATTCATTATTATTTAAAAAAAAAACACTATTTGGCCGAAACACAACGGGCGGAACGAAACCGGAATGTTTCAGCATGGGCTGGAATTTAAACTGAAATAAAAAAAACAACGTTATTTTGTCTTGTTTTTTTAATTGGTACGAAACGTTTCGACTATTTATACCGAAACGGAACAAAACTGACAACCTTGGTGATAACTGCTAGCCCTTCAATAAAAATCGGTGCTTGTGAATTGCAGAACATCCAGGGATTCATGTGGGATGAAGAGAAGGTGAACAATGAGCTAAAGAATTACATGAACAAAGGTTTCAAAGATGTGAAAGAGATGTGCAAAACCCACAACTGTGATCTCCGTATGGGAGCCTTCACTCTGGGCGTTAATCGTGTTGCTCGAGCTACTGTTCTTCGAGGCTGGGAAGCCTGAGATGTTTTCTGCTATAAATAAAGATAGGGTTCAGCGAGGCCACCTCATCTTGTCGAGATTTCTATTGATTATGGAAAGTTTAAACAATTTCTGATCTTGTTTATTGCCCTAATTTCCACCGGAGATTCCAGCCCTCATGGCGTTTCTCGTATGAACTGCAGATTTTCTTGTAAAATGTAGGGAGGAATTCTGAGGTTTATTGGCCTAATAAGTGATTTCTTATAGCTTTTTAGTTTTTTTTGTGGAAAGATTTGAACTTGGATACTTCTTTTTTTTGGATTCTGAGAAAAAAAAATTTCCTGAAAAGCGTATTTTATAGGCTCAAATGAGCGAGTAAAATCCAGATTATCGCAAGCTTTTATAAAAAATACATGGTCTGACTCAAACTCTAGACTTGTTGTGTAAATCTTGAACTTTTTGTCATCACGCTCCAGGCTACAAGGAGTTTTAAGTTATTTTCTTATAAATTAATAAGGAACAAATAATTTTATTTTTATTATAAAAACATGGTGAAATGATCAAAGAAGCTTTTGAATAAAAACAAATAACATTAGAGGGTTTTCAGTATTTTCACAACAACAAAAAAAAAATTGTTATTTCCATCTTTTTTTTCTCCATTGAGTTCTTTTATTTATCTTCAATTTAGTCCTTTAATGTTTTATTTGTTTTGAATTGACCATCATGATCCATTTCAATTCATTTTCTATAATTGTTTTATATAAAACAATTGCAATTTCAAACAAACGAATAAAGATATTTAATAATTAATTTTATAAATATCTATTTTATTATCATATTATAAAATATAAAATTGCTAATAAAAAAAATATTTAAACCCAGTAAAACTCATTATCCAACTTTCACGTGACACAAGCAAAGAAAAAAAAATCAAAACTAGAGGTTTCAAGATCAATTTGTTAACCAGGTTTATAACATTGCCAAATAACTCTTTACAACTACACAACTTTTTTTCACAGTGAAATTTTTTTTATCCAACCCGTAACATAACTCAATAACTCAGCAACTCGGAGGTGGAGTAAACTAAGTGTAAACTAAAATACATGAGATAAAGCATAAAAGCCTAAGCACTTCGTGGCAGCATCCAAATGTTGATTGTTGTTTTGGCCATTGCATCGATAATTAAAACTTACAAAGGATGAGAGCACAGTTATTACACAAAGTTGTTCTATCCTCTCCCTCTCCCCCTAAAACCACCACGACCACCAACACCTCTAGGTGGACCTCTGCCCCTTCCCCTTCCTCTACCACCAAAACCACCTCCTCTACCACCAAAACCACCTCTGCCTCCTCTTCCACCACCACGGCCACCTCTTCCAGCTGCTTGTGTCTGTCCCCTGCATTAATAGAGCACAGCCGTTATAATTTGATCGAAGCTGGCATAAGATTCTTTACACAAATAATAGCCAGAACAGATAGCAAGACAGATGGATGATATGCAAGTACCACCAAAGGATTATGATTTCAATAATAGAATCTCTATATTAAACAGAACAGCACCATGGGCTGAAATCCACTTAATTAAGCAGAAACTCAATGAGTCAGGGCATTGAACAAAATATTCACGTATTTACCAATTGCCATTAATTTTTCAGTTTTGCAAAAGATTCATCTAAATAGTATATGTAGCTACAACAGGAGTACAGTAGAATGTAAATCTTCTTTCGCTTACTGACCAAAGCCCCTTAAGGTCTGAGGTAGAACCATGCATAGCATTAGTTAACCTCATTAATAAGATCAAAGTATAGATAATGTCATGACCGAAACTAGAAAGATTCTGACACTTTGGTATAGCAGGTTTACAAGCTAGCACAAACAAAGAATAACACCTGAACAAACCATCGATAAAAAACTACCTGTAATGGTCAGATTATTGTCAGTTTGTCTCTGCAGCTATATGCTCGCATACAGATTCCTTAACCGATATATATAGCGAAGTCATGCCATAGCTTATCATGTATGTTTCTAAATAATTTAACAAGCAAAACTTTGTAGAGAAATGACTCTTGATGAGTATATAGATTGAAATTTTACTGTCCAAGTCAGCTGACTAAATAACCACGGAAACGAATATAGCCAAGTTAAGAATAAACTTCAAACCATTTACTATCTGCTAGGAATAACATATCACATATAATGTGATTGCACAATTACCCATAAATATCCACTCCACACAAATATTCAAGCAATCAGAAAATGGTACCTAGAATCCATCTTAATTATGCAAACTAATAGAGATTAACTGATATTGTTGAAAAGAACAGGAATCATACTTGGGTTGTGAAAGGAATCTTGCAAGGGGCAATAGTTTATTCGGATCAATATAGAACTTGTCCCCTGGTGCATAGGATGTTGCGACAATTCCTTCCATCATTTTGATAGAAAAATGCTGCAATCATAATCACCCAAAAAAATTAAAATTTTAAACTGAGATGCTAAAAGAGCTACTACAAGATATTAATAACACCAAGATAGGTTAGAGAGCTTACAGATTCATTAATGGGGCCAAAGATTTCATCAACTTTCCCTATCTGGGTCATATTCTGCAAAAAGATTGGTGCATTGAAGTATGGTATTTTCTCATTGGTTAGCTTTGTCACTGCATCACCCTCACTGGCATGAAGAAACGATGAAACCTCTACAGAACACAAAACCCATCAATCAATCAACAACAAAAATTCCCTCCTTAATCTAATGCTATCAAAGGTTGTAATCGTTTACTCACTCACCAACTACCTACAGATAAATTTAAACCACTAGATTTCAAAGTTCAAAACTTAAGAAAAAACCTTTTTTTGCTGAAACAAACAGGAAATCATATACAGAAAAACAAAACAAGTTCTCTAAAGAAGGAAGAGAATGAAAAGGAACACACCTACTACCTCAGAAGGTGGGCCTTCATCACGATACCCACCACCACCAAAACCACGTCCACCACGGCCAGAACCACCGCGTCCACCACGTCCACCTCTAAACCCTCCGTCTCTCCCTCCTCTAAACCCGCCGCCTCTTGGTGGCCTCATCTTTTGCTGTTTTTGACGTGAAAAGAAGTAGAGAAGGGGGAGTGAGGTTTTGGGATTTTATGGTCTAGGGGTTAAGAGCTAGGGTTTTGGGGGTTCTCATTTTGGTGATGCAAACTACGAAATCACCCCTCTACTTTGCTAGTAATTGTCCAATAGTGATTGGGTGGGGGGTTAATGGGTAGAGCTGATAATGGGCCATACCTTTCACTTTATGGGCCTTTGGAAGAAGCCTACATATGGCCCGATAACTGCCAAGAAGTTGAATATCCAAGCCCAGCCCAGAATTGGGTAGTAAACAATTTAATAATAATTTTTCGTTGGAAAAACTGCTTATGAGAAATAAAGTAATGTTTGTTTGGGAGTGTTGTTGTTTTTCAAAGTGTTTTTTGTTTAAAAATAGATCAAAATAATTTTTTTTATTTTTTAAAAATTATTTTTGACATTAACACATGAAAAACACAAAAAAATACTTAATTTAAATTAAAAAAAATCATTTTTTTTAAAAACACTTCACTCACCTGTGACTATAAAATACAAGGTTGTCAATACCGTTCCAGTCGTCGTTTCAATTTTTCTATAGGAACGTTTCGATTTCGGAGCGTTTCAAGGTTGTATTGTTCATCTATAATTAATTATATATATATATATATATATATATATATATATATATATATATATATATTAAAATATTAAAATATTAATTTAACAAGTATAATTTAAATTCAAAAAATCTTAACCTCTCTAAACTCTCCATGTCACCGAAAGATGTCGGAATCCTGCCTGATAGTTTGTTGTCGGAGATGTTTGACACTGTCGCGACGGCGATTTTTTACGCGCTTCGCGCCCCGCCATCACCCCTGTGATTTGGGGGAGACCACGGCGTGCGGTGAAAATGGGGTTGTTTATAGTCGTAAAATTTACGACTATAATTATTAGGAGTCGCCACCTAGTATTAAGGTCACTAGGAACCTATTGGTCTGCGAGAGTCTTGGGTAAGGGGACTTGTTGTGCAAGGGGAAGACGAATCACCCCCAGTGCACCCTACCTAAGGTAAGCTGCATTGTTGTTTGATTGTTTTTTTCTAGGCTAAAATTTTTACACTGCATTTTCAAAAACAATTTTTTTTGTCTGCGGGTGTACTTTACAATGTAATTTTACACCACAATTATAAGTTTTATTTTATCTACGGATGTACTTTACAATGTAATTTTACGCCGTAGTTAAAATTATTTTAATCTACGGATGTATTATACAATGTAATTTTACACCGTAGTAAAAATATTTTTTATTTGCGGGTGTATTTTACAATGTAAATTTACACCACTAAAACCGAAAAGTTGTTAAATTATTTTTGATATTTTGGCCGAGTACCAATGGATAATCGCAAACCGGTTACGATATCCAAATTTTCGTTTTTTAAAAAAAATATGGAAAAATATGCAACATATTTTTTACGAAAAATACAATGAGAAAAGCTTTGGAATTCGGCCGTATGCACAAAAAAAAAACAAATACATTTTTTATATTTTTGAATTTTTTTTTGCAATAATAATAGTAGTAAAATCAAAATATTTTTTTATTAATTTGTATTTTTCTATTTTTTATTTTTTTATTATTTTTTTTTTGGGGGCTGGGCTGTCAGCCACTATGGGCTGACAGCCCGCCTGAATGGGCTGGGCTTCCAGCCCTTGCGGGCTGGAAGCCTGCCCTTATTTGGGTCGGGCTGCCAGCCACAATGGGCTGGCAGCCCGCCTGAATGGGCTGGGCTTCCAGCCTCGTGGGCTGGAAGCCCGAAGGCTTTCTTGGGCTGGGCTTCCAGCTTCGTGGGCTGGAAGCCCGAAGGCTTTTGGGCTGGGCTTCCAGCCTCGTGGGCTGGAAGCCCGAAGGCTTTCGGGCTGGGCTTCCAGCCTCGTGGGCTGGAAGCCCGAAGGCTTTCTTGGGCTGGGCTTCCAGCCTCGTGGGCTGGAAGCCCGAAGGTCTTCGGGCTGGGCTTCCGGCCTCGTGGGCTGGAAGCCCAAATGTCTTCGGGCTGGGCTTCCAGCATCGTGGGCTGGAAGCCCGAACATACATGGGCCGGGCCTAGAGCCCAGCCTATTTCTTCTACCTCTCGGCCCGCATGAACAGTGGGACGTCTACAACGCCCCACTGCATGCAGCCGAGAGGTAGGAGATGATGAATAGTAGAATTTCAAGTGTGATGAAACTTGTACCTGTTAGTGTCTTTGGGTAGAGGAGGTCGAGGTGGTGATTTATGTCGTGGTTGCACTGTCAGCGGTGGCCTGTGGTGGCCGGAAGAAGCCTCCAAAGTTTCGGTTCTTATGTTGCAGTCACGGGAAACAGTCGCCGGGACTTCGCCTGAGGATGTACTCTTGTTGCTGGTGAGGAGGAGAGGCTCACGGTGAGGGAAAGGGGGCTAGTGGACGGTCAGTTTGGGAGCAAAGGTGGAGAGAGAGAAGACAGGGACTGCTTGTAGAGAGAGAAGAAAAATTTCCAGTTTTTTCCCGTTTTTTCTTCCCCTTAAACCGTCGTGCATGGTGGCCTTTTATAGGCGGTGGTGGTCTGACAGGGTGGCTGCTTGTCGGTGACGTGGTGTCTGTCATGCCTGCGCTGGTGGCCGGTCGGCAGGCGTGGGCGGCCGGTCGGTGGGCTGCAGGTAAAAGGAGATGGCGGGGAAATGCATGGCGTGCGTGTTGTGCAGCTTTGAGAAGGCAAAGTTACACTTTGGTCCTTCAATTTATGATTGTCTCAATTGCATCCTCCATTGGATTTAAATTAGTAATCTTATGCAATTGTGCCCCTGAACGAATTTCAACATTACCCTTGACTTTGAGCGCCTTTTTCACTTTGGTCCCTTACCCTTGATTTACACAATTTAGCCCTTAATTGACAATTAAACTTTTAATTGTTTTCAATTTGGCCCTTAATTTGCATAATTAGCTTAAATAATTCAATTTGACCTTCAAAAATTCTGATTTTCTCAATTGGGCCCAAATAAAACTTGAGAATTCAATTTTTCATCAATTAAGCCCCAAATAAAATTAATTAGACCAATTTAAAGCATAATTAAGTCCTTGCACTTAATTAAATTCTCCAATTGGACCCTAAATTAATTCTCAAATGTAACAATACTTTAAATTAGCCCATGATTATATCAAATTGGCTTATTTAAAATATAATTATGATTTTTGACTTAATTTTTACTTTGAATTTGTATTTTCTCTCATTTTTGGGTACAAAACAGATACGATTCGGCTCAGAAAATATTCCAAATTTCCACCATGATTTTCTACCGACACCAAACCCCTTTTATTTTTATTTTGTTATTTTTATTTTATTTTGGGGAGTCACCCAAAAATTGGGTGATGACAGTTGCCCCCCTCTTTACAATGCTTACGACTAAAGTCTTGTAAAAGACTTGAATAGTAAGCGTTGTAAAGAAAAAGAAAAGTGGATTTATCAGACCAAGAAATGGTTGATCCATCCAGAAATGAGAATGAGGACTATAAAACGCACTCAGAAAGGAATGATAAGATAGGGCTAGAAAGCGCACTACCTAAGAATTGGGGCCTAAGGAGGACACTCAAAAAGGATGGAAGATGGTGATGTTTGTGAATGACATAGGAAAATGGTCTCATTGTAATGGATGATCTAACCAAGTGAGAATGGTGAAGATGGTAAAAACAAAGAGACGGTCTTGTTGTGATGGGCGACCTGCCCAGATGGAAGCGAAAAGTGGTGATGAAAATTTCATGGGATGGAATATAGGGCTAGAAAGCTCGCTATCTAGGATCTATGGTCGGGGGTTAGAAAACTCACTCAACAAGGAGGATAGAGATGGAAAATGCACTATCTTGATTGGTGGTTGGAAAACACACACGAAAAGGAAGAAAAATAGGGTTGAAAAACACGCTATTTTTAGCTTATGGTTAAGGGTTGGAAAACTCAACTCAAATGAGAGGCAAGGAATGGCTAAGAAGCGCACGATCCTAAGTAATGCTCGAGGGTTGGAAAACCCACTCAAATGAGAGAAAAGGAATGGCCAAGAAGCACACTATCCTAATTGATGGTTGAGGGTTGGGAAAACTTACTCAAATGATAGGAAAAGAATGGCTAAGAAGCGCACGATCCTAATTGATGGTTGAAGGTTGGAAAACTCACTCAAATAAGAGAAAAGGAATGGCTAAGAAGCGCACTCAAATAAGGAAAGGGATAGGGTTGAAAAACACACTATCTGGTCTGATGAAAGGCTCGCAACCGCACTCGGTAAAGTGAAAGTGGTAAGGGCTCGAAGGCGCACACAAAAATGATGAGTAGAGGTTTATGAATTGCAATTCCTTTAACATTTCTTGGATTCCTAGGGAGATGCAATGCATGATGACACCTAGAATAATAAAAAAAAAAAACAAATCAAGTTGAAAAGCATGTTCAAGGAAATGAAAGAGGTGAAAGCTTAAAAGCGTGCACACACAATGAAGGTTCGTAAATTACGATCCCTCCAAAACATTTCCTATATTCGCAATGGGGATGCAATGCATGATGATGCATGTATACTTACCTGAGAGATATAGGTCCCCTTTTCTTCTTCTTGCCCTTCTTTTCCTGGGTTGGATCTCCGGTTTTGACGGCTTCTCGCTTCTGCTTACTCGAGCCGCAACTTGTTGATTTTGACCACTGGAGATGATAGATTTTCCATATCAACATGCCCCCCGAGTTTGATCCAGACTCTTTGAAAAGGAATTGTGGAGTCAACTTCATGATTTGACGGCTTCTCGCTTCTGCATACTTAGGTCGCAACTTGTTGATTTTGACTACTGGAGATGATACGACCCCCTGAGTTTGATCCAGATTTTTTGAAAAGAAACGATGGAGCCCACTTCAATTGCATTTTAGATTGCCCCCCTGTTTGGTCATGCCCCAAAAGTGTTTTGGGCTTCAGGTGTTTGCAGGAAGGAGTTATTTATTTGCAAAGGTGGTGTTTTCATGTGGGATTTTTGGAATTTCAAAGTCATTCCAAACACAAAAACCATTTTGATTGCCGCAGTCGGGTCATGTCACACCAGTGTTTTAGGCTACGAGTATTTGCAGGGAAGGGATGGCTATTTGTAAAAAAATATTTTCATACAAAACTTTTGGAATTTCAAAATCATTCCAAGCACAAAAACCATTTTGATGTTTGTTTAACAAACTTGTTCTCGAAAGAATTCAAGTGATCTCATTGTCAGGTTTTATGTTGACTTTGACAAGAATGCGAAATGATATTTACAAGTCTCGTATGTCAGGAAAATTCCAATCAGGTTTTGTGAAACATTTGTAAGGATTGTTTCAAATGGAAAAGCATTGCTTATCGATCCAGATAACTCGTATTTGATTAGAAAGGGCTTTATTAGGCTTGTAACGTAGGCTTAGGTTATTGGCTACGAAAAAAAAAATATTTGTAGGCTCAAAAAGTGTTTAAGGGTTTTTTAGACTAAGGATCACTTAGTGCTTACTCTTAGAACTTTATTTAGCCCTCATGATTGATTCTCATAGTGACCTAGCATGCCCCCCAGTGTTGGTTTGGGCTTTGACCTTGACATGCCCCCCGGTATTTGTTTGGGCTTTTTCATTAGTATTTGGCACTAACGTTGTGCTGACTTGACATACCCCCAAGTATTTGTTTGGGCTTTTTCATTGGTTATCTGGCACTAACGTTGTGCTGACTTGACATGCCCCAAAGTATGTTGTTTGGGCCTTTTTTTTTTTTTTTTTTTTTTTTTTTTTTTTTTTTTTTTTTTTTTTTTTTTTTTTTTTTTTTTTTTTTTTTTTTTTTTTTTTTTTTTTGCGACATGCTCCCGAGTATTTTGTTTGGGCTTTCTATGTTGGGTTTTTAGTACTACCAAAATATTGAGTTAATTTGCTATAGTGTACTAAAACCCTTTTTATGTTTATGCCCCCAGCTTTGTTCGGGCGTCACTTGTCATTGAGAATTTTTTTTTTTTTTTTTTTTTTTTTTTTTTTTTTTTGCACTTGCCCCCAGTGTAGGGTGTGATCCTTGTCAGGGTTAATTATCAAGAAATAATTATTAGGCTCAAATAGGGACTGCAAAGGATATTTGAGACTTTATGAAAGCATATCAAAGATGGCCTTTCCTCATTTCAAAAACATGCAATCTGAATCAATAAGCTTTGCTTTTCCATACGAAACATGTTTTTGATGATTGATTTTTTTATTTGTTTGGCTAAGAGGTTAGTTTTATTATATGGGTTTTGGTGGTATGAGATCACCTTTCAATGAAGTCCTTTGAATTCCCAGAACACATTTGCTAAATAAACATCAAATTGGCATTCATTTTCGTACTAGACTTTGATTTGCCAAAAATCTTTATGAAATCATGGGATCATGCAAGGATAGAAAAGAGAGGATACACCAAGAATTCATAGCCAAATTTCAATTCCATTATGTTGTGAGTAATACATTAGGCATAATATTTCTTCACAATATCAGAGTTTACAGGCCTAGGCAGATCTTCCCCATCCATGCTAGTTAGGATTAAGGCTCCTCCCGAAAAAGCTTTCTTCACCACATATGGTCCATCATAGTTAGGTGCCCATTTACTCTGGTCTTCCCCTAACGATATCTTCTTTAGTACCAGATCTCCTTCTTCAAACACCCTTGGCCAGACCTTTTTATTGTAAGCTTTTGCTATCCTGCCTTGATATAATTGGTGATGGCAAATAGCCGCTAGTCTCCTTTCATCGACTAAGTTTAATTGCTCAAATCTCAACTTTGCCCATTCTGATTCTTCTAACTCTGCATCTTTTAAGACCCTTAGTGATGGAATCTCCACTTCTAAAGGCGTGACTGCTTCCGTTCCATATACTAAAGCATATGGGGTCGCCCCTGTAGAAGTTCTGATAGTAGTGCGATATGCGTGCAAAGCATATGGGAGCATTTCGTGCCAATCTCTGTAAGTGACGACCATCTTCTGGATGATTTTCTTAAGGTTCTTATTAGCTGCTTCAACAGCCCCATTCATTTTTGGTCTATAAGGAGAAGAATTGAGGTGTTTAATCTTCCATTTAGTGCAAAGCTCGACAATCAGCTTTCCATTGAAATTCTGAGCATTATCAGTTACCAACCTTGCGGGTATACCATAGCGACAAACCAAGTCCCTTTCGATGAACTTCTTGACAACTTTTTGCGTCACATGGGCATATGAGTTGGCTTCCACCCATTTAGTAAAGTAATCAATTGCCACTAAAATGAATCTGTGTCCATTACTTGCCTTCGGGTTAATTGGCCCTATGACGTCTAATCCCCACATGTCAAATGGCCATGGTGAGGTCATGTTGAATAAAGGCTTTGGAGGTGCATTTATCTTATCACCATAAACTTGGCATTTATGACATTTTCTAACATATGCCACGCAATCCCTTTCCATTGTCAACCAAAAATATCCAGACCGTTGTATTTGCCTTGCCATCGTATGACCATTGGCATGGGTGGCACAAATTCCTTCATGAACTTCTTCCAAAGCCTGCCCCATTTCTTTCTCATCCAGACATCTGAGTAAGGTGCCATCAAACGATCTCCTGTATAGGATTTCACCATCTAAATAGAAGTTTACGGCCATCCTTCTTAAGGTCTCTTTATCTGCCTTAGAAGCTTCTTGGGGGTATTCTTGATGTTGGATGAATTTCTTGATATCACTATACCAGGGTTCTCCATCTGGTGATTCTTCGAGTGTGCAACAATGGGCTTGGTGATTTCGAACTTGGATGTCGATTGGGTGGATCTTTTCTTTGGCAACAATTTGTACCATTGAAGCCAAAGTTGCCAAAGCATCAGCGAACTGATTTTTATCCCTACTCATATGAGTGAATTTGACCTCCTCGAACTCACTGGCTAACTTTACAAGGTAGTTTTGGTAAAGCTTCAGCTTCTCATCTTTAGTTTGCCATTCTCCTTTCACTTGACAAATGATCAACATAGAATCACCAAAGACTTCAAGCTTTTTAACTTTAAGTTCTAAAGCAGCTTCCAAACCAATGATGCAAGCTTCATATTCAGCCGTGTTATTGGTGCACTCGAATTGTAACCTTGTTGAGAAAGGATATTGTTTCCCATCTGGGGAAATTATGACTGCTCCAACCCCATTTCCTGATACGTTTACTGCTCCATCGAAATAAAGTGTCCACCATTCACTTGTCTCGGTGTCATTCCTGACTACCAAGATGTCTTCATCAGGAAGATCAAAATCTAAAGGCTCATAATCTTCCACGGCATGATCTGCAAGATGGTCGGCAATTACACTGCCTTTTACTGCTTTCCTTGTCATAAAAACGATGTCATACTCTGCTAACAACACTTGCCACCTCGCTATCCTACTTGATAGATATGGCTTCTCACAGATGTATTTAAGCGGATCCAGCTTAGAAATTAGCCACGTTGTGTAGTACAACATATATTGTCTGAGTCTTTTTGCGCTCCATACCAAGGCACAACATAATTTCTCAATCATGGTATATCTGGACTCGCAATCGTTGAATTTTTTACTCAAGTAGTATATGGCTTGCTCCTTTCTTCCAGATTCATCATGTTGTCCCAGCACACAGCCCATGGCCGTTTCTGTGACCGTTAAGTACAAAATCAATGGCTTCCCTGGTACTGGGGGTACTAACAACGGAGGATTTTGTAAATACCTCTTTATCTGATTGAAGGCTTTTTGGCAATCATCATCCCATACTCCAGGGTTTTTCTTCCTAAGTAAACGAAAAATCGGTTCACATGTCACTGTTAGCTGGGATATGAAGCGAGCTATGTAATTCAAGCGTCCGAGAAAACTCCTTACTTCCTTCTCAGTCTTAGGTGCTGGCATTTCTTGTATGGCTTTGGCTTTGTCTGGATCAATTTCTATTCCTCGGTTGCTTATAATAAAGCCTAGTAATTTTCCTGTCTTTACTCCAAAGGAGCATTTGGCCGGGTTCAATCTCAACCGGTACTTCCGCAATCTTTCAAATAGCTTCCTCAGTATCTGCACATGGTCTTCTTCAATTTTGGACTTAGCCAGTATATCATCCACATAGACCTCAACTTCCCGATGCATCATGTCATGGAATAAAGCGACCATCGCTCGCTGATACGTTGCCCCAGCATTCTTCAAACCGAATGGCATTACCTTATAACAGAAAGTCCCCCAAGGTGTGACAAAAGTGGTTTTCTCTTTGTCCTCTTCTGCCATCCTAATTTGGTTGTAACCGGAAAAACCATCCATAAATGAATATGTGGTATTTTTAGCAGCGTTATCCACCAAAATGTCTATGTGAGGCAATGGAAAATCATCTTTTGGGCTTGCTTTGTTCAAATCTCTATAGTCCACGCACACTCGGATCTTTCCGTCCTTTTTTGGGACTACAACCGTATTGGCTACCCACTGAGGATAGTGAACGACATCTAGAAATCCTGCATCCCATTGTTTTTGTATCTCTGCTTTCACCTTCAAGAGCATATCTGGTCGCATTCTCCTGGTTTTTTGCTTGACTGGCATACTTCCTTCTATTAAAGGGATTTTGTGTACCACTATATCAGTATCTAAACCCGGCATTTCTGCATAAGTCCAAGCGAAAACATCTGTATATTCATGCAAAAGAGAGATCAATTTCTCTTTTTCCTCAATTGTTATGAGGGTACCAATTTTTAACTCCTTTTTCTCCTGTTGGGTTCCTACATTAACAGTCTCAAGCTCTTCACTAACAGGCTTCCAAGTTCTTTCAGAATTTTCCATCAACCTAGCAAATTCTTTTATATCCGCTTCTGCCCACTCTTCATCATCCAGTGTAGTGACATTATTGAAATTTGGCCAATTATTCTTAGTGTAATAGTTTTGTGAATGGTTGGAAATTTCAGAACTCCTGAAAGCGTAATGTGTATTTGTGTAAGAGCCACTATTTGCGAATGATATGTCATAAAAATGCATGATCTCATTAAAAAGAAAAGGTGCTCATTTAACAGGGCAAAATATCGCAGCATCGTGAGCTAGATTACTGCTATGATCAAAATAAAACACATGTTCATGACCAAACAAAAACAATTACTTTTTGAACACAATATGAACAGGCTCCATCTTCCAGTTCTGGAACACTTCTCCTTCAGCTAATTTCCGCACGAAGGTCCTTGCAGAGGGGGCATCAATGTTGTGGATGGAGAGTTGCGGGAAATCTACTTCTTCCTCCTGGTATTCGAGAGTGCTGACATGAAGATCTCTCATTCCTGCTCTGATTATCCCTGTTGAGCTGCGGAAGGATTCTTGAAGTGGTGGAATGACAAGCTCTTCATCTTTTGATTCTCTTCCTTCGATCTTCGCTAACCTGGCCTCCCTCCTAATTTGCGCAACCCGCTTGAAATCCTCTTTCTTTGGCTTATATCCGAGCCCGAACCTTTGATCAGCACATTTCAATTTTATTATGTTGACTCGCTCCGGCATTCCACTGACAAGATCAAACTGAAAAGGGATTCTGTTCTGCAAGAAACATTTGGCAGCCATCCTCGCGGCTTCTGGAATTCTCGGCTTTTTCAATGGGGCACCTTCAAGGACCCAATCTGCATTTACTACTTCAAATGCATGGATGTTCCCGTCTTCACAAGCAACTGTTTCTATAAACGGTACAGCCACATTTTTAACCATTGATATGGTTTCTTCAGCTTTCACCGTGACCAACATCCCGTTTGCGATATACTTTAAACATTGGTGTAATGAAGAAGGTACAGCTCCTGCCGCATGAATCCATGGCCTACCCAGCAATATGCTATAAGATGGATGGATATCCATCACTTGCAGCATTACCAAAAACATTTGTGGTCCTATACACAGCTCCACCTCAATAGTCCCCACTATCGGCCTTGACAACCCGTCATACGCTCTTGCCATCATGGTGCTTGGCTTCATATGTGACTCATCAATGGGCATTTCTCTTAGCATATGCCTTGGCAACACATTAAGAGCAGAGCCATTATCGATTAACACTTTTCCAATCAAAACATCCTTGCATTGTATTGTGATGTATAATGGCTTATTATGTCCGGTGCCGTCAGGACCCATTTCGTCATCAGAAAAGTACACATAATTTGAAGCCTGTATTCTCCCTACTAAATGCTCCATGGTATCTGGGTTGATGTCTTGGGGTACATAGGCCTCATTCAGTACTTTTTGCAAAGTCTTACGATGAGATTCAGAACTCAAAATCAAAGAAAGCAATGATATTCTAGCAGGGGCTCTCTTAAGTTGCTCCACAATGCTATACTCGCTATGCTTCATCAACTTTAAGAATTCGTTGGTTTCCTCTTCTGTCACAGGTTTATTGGTTTCTTCGGACACATCAATCACTTCTTTCCCTTTCATTTTCCTCAACTCTTCTGGAGTAAAGCATCTGCCACTTCGAGTCAGCCCTCCAACCTCTGATGAAATGACAAATGATTTTTTTACACCTTGAGATGAATTCCCATAGTTGTAAGGGATGGCATTATAGTCTTCTTTAGGTGTAATGCGAGGCTTGGTCAATATCAGCTTAGGAGGCCCTCCTGGAGTGATTTGGACCCTGCAAACTTCTTGGTTCAACATTTCTGTCACGGCTATCTCGTCTTTTGTCATCGTCTCAATTCGAAGCAAACCTCTGTTCATTAGTTGCATTACATTTTCGTAGAAGCCTGGACACTGGCTAATAAAGTGACTCTTTTGATCAAAATGCTGGCAACACTTTATGTCACTATATCCTGCTTTAGTCAGCATCTGATAAATCTTTTCTAATGGCACCTTTAGTTTCTTTGGATGTTCAACATCCAGCATATTTACTGATCCGCTACCTGAAGCATGACTAGGTAACGGGTTGGTGCTTACATTTGGGGAATCTTCAAATGTCATCCATCCAGTTTTTAGCAACTGCAGGAGTTTCCTTTTGAATGCATTACATGTATGGATGCTATGCCCTGCAATTCCTGCGTGATATTCGCATGTGAGATCTGGCCTATACCAACTAGGGTAAGGTGGTTGCAGGGGTATCAAAGGTACTGGGGCTACTAGCCCAATGCTTAACAACTTTTGATATATTTCATCCAAAGGTAGAGGTAGCGGCGGTAACTGTTCTTGGACTCTGGGGTAATTTCTTTTTGGAAAACCGCCAGTTTGGTTTTTCGAAGTATTCTCGACTTCATTCCCAGGCCTCTTGGTAGGATATGGAGGTTTGAAGTTGATATTGGCGATTTGAGACGATGAAGTACTATGTTTTTGTAACTGAGTATCCCTTCTTCTATAACCAGTCTCAATGTGATCTATCTCTCTCTTTTTTCCGACGAAACCTTTTTTTTCTGTAGACACAGAGATTCTTCCATTTTTAATCCCTTGCTCTATTCGTTCTGCTACAGCTACAGCGTCAGTAAATTGCTGAGCTGAACTGCCCATCACATGTTCATAGAAAGGTGCCTTGAGCGTGTTGGCAAATAGAGTAACCATTTCTCTATCTAGAAGAGGAGGGTGCACTTGAGCGGCTAAATCTCTCCACCTCTGGGCATATTCTCTCATGCTTTCTCTTTCAGCCTTTTCTAAACTCGACAAACTAGTCCTATCAGGGGCGATGTCCATATTGTACTTGTATTGTTTGACAAAAGCATCCACTAAATCTTTCCAACTACGAATCTTTGTGTTGTCAAGCCTCATATACCAACTCAGAGCTGGGCCATTCAGACTGTCCTGGAAAAAGTGCATAAGTAATTTTTCATCATGCACTACTTCAGCCATCTTATTGCAATATGATTTTAAATGAGTGACAGGACATTGTGTTCCTGTATACTTAATGAAGTCCGGGACACGAAATTTCTTTGGGACCACGACATTTGGAACTAAACACATTTCTACTGCTTTCACTGGGTCATATAAGTCTACTCCTTCGATGGCTCTGATCCTGGCCTCTAGTGTCGCCATTTTGTCTTGATCTGCATTATCAGATAGTTGTGTCTTATGAGATTCATTGGCAAATACTTCGACAGCTGGTATTGGAATAGGTGCTGGGGTTGCTGATTGCACAAATGCCGGAGGTTGTGGAGGATCTTGAATTACTTCATCCGGGTTACTTGTTGCTTGCGGGGGTCTATTTGAGGGACCTTCTCCTGAAGCATTTCTCAATGCTTGTTCAAGTAGACCTGTGAGACGGGCTACACTTTCTTTTAGGGCGTTAAGCTCTCCTTGAAAATGGGCATCTTGGTGTGCACGCTCTTCATTCTCCATATTTCTTCGTCGGAGCCGGGTATTGTAAATTCTGGGAGGCGAGATTCTTTGGGGACCTATATTTGACCTGTTGATGCTATGCACGTTATTTATGAAAAATGAATGTATGCATGGTGATTTGTTTTATTTTATTTTGAAAGACCAATCCATAACTTCCTTGCCAGGTAAGATGAGTAGTCTGATGCCTGAGAAAAGTTTTGTTCGAATTAATTGAGTCATACACATTTTGACAGAAACAAAAGGTGGATCTCGTCCACTTCATTCACTCATATTGAATCATACAAAAGCATTTATTCAAATGCTACCCCCCTATTAGCTATGAGCCCAACAAAACTTGAAAGTTCATCCAGGTATACTTCAAACCTACGAGTACTTCCACTGATCCTGGTAGCCTTTACACGTAACTCATCAGCTTTTCTAGCTGCCATGTTGATTAGCTTATCTGTTTGCTCTATTTTATGCTGCAAAACCGTATTGTCTTGAAGTAATGCTTCATTGCTGGCGGTCAGGGAGTCATTATTTCTCTCTAGCATCAGAACCATCTTCTTGAGCTGTCGGGTGTGCTCTTTAGCCCTTCGTAGCTCTGCTTCAAACCTTGTTGTTTCAGACTTCAACTGGGTTTCAAATTTGATGATGTGTTCTTGCCATTCATTGTGCTGCTCCTGCACCACTTTTAATTCTTCCTCTCGAGTTTCTAATTCTGCTTGCAGGGTAGAAATACGGTCTCTTAAGCTATTGGCTAAGGTCAAATATCTCTTCATGTCAGACTCAGCTGCCCTTCTTGCTTCGAACTCATTTTCCGCCCGAGCTTTGTACTGGGCTTTCAACTCTTTTTCTTCTTCAATGATAAGGCCAGCCACTCTTCCTTTTTCTTTCTCGGTTTCCCATTTCTCCTTATAATGATCTCTTTCTTTCATCATTGAGGCTACCAATTCTTTATCTGCGTGTTCCTTATCTTCAAATGTCTGTTTCAAAGTGACCAATTCTCTTTTCATCATTTCATACCTATTTATTTGGTCATCATGCTGAAAACCTAACTTCTCTAGCTTATTTTTTCTCGGATCAGTTGACTAATCTGCTCTTCTTTTCCTTGCAGTTGACGGTCCAAAGAGAGCCTCATCTGTTCTTCTTCTAATAGTTGTTCCTCTAGGAACTTCTGATTGCTTTTGCTATTACTAAGCTCAATCCTTAGCCTATCCATATCCTCCCGTAAGTCTCCTTCGTCAATCTTCCTTCTTTTAATTCCAGCGGGGATGGTTTCCTTTACTTGTACCAAGCTTTGCCTTGCAACATCTCGAGGCGTCTTATAGCTCCTCCAAGCCAAGTAACTGGTGCTGACAGAAATCTTCTGGGGGTGGGGGTCTATGTTAACTGAAACAGGGTGTCCCCAGTCCTTTTTAATTATCTCAAGCTCAGCCATCGAGTTGACTTCTTTGAAGGAACCTGTATACTTAGCCAACCCTTTAGTTCTTGGTGTATATTGCATTTCTCCAAACTGTCTGGTTACTAGAGAGGGACAATAGCTAATATATCCGGTTAAGCCAATTAACGGGACCCATGCTTTATCACCGCAACTCATCAGGTAAGCTGACTTTCCTATCCAAGGGGCTTTCCATCTGAATTTACTTTCAGGAATCGTTTGGTATTTTTCCACCCAGGCCCTCTCGTCTAGGCCTTTCCATTCTTCATTTAAAACCAAACTAAGAGGCCTCATATTGAACCACCAAAAATTATTAAAAACTTCTTTCGGGGTTTCTAAATGACTGACGATCCATATGAACAACAAAGGGATACAACACCGCATTGCTCCTTTACCATGTGACCTGCAGTGATTCAAAGACAGGAAAGTCTCGGCTAGTATAGCTGAAGCAGGGTTGTTTCTCTTTTGTTCATATTCAACAAAAGCACTGGCTGCCTCTATGCTAATTATCCCCACAGCTTCCGAAGGAAATAAAACCAAACCGAAAATAGCAAAGGCTATTAACCGGTGTCTTTCTTCCCGAAGTCTCCTTTTATCTTTATCGGCTTTCAACATGTTCTCAATCGCTTTCCATTTGAAATCTCCAGAAGAAGTCATATACTGGCCCATTGGATCCAAATGTAGAAGTTTAATGACCTCTTGAACTGTATCCTCAATTTTCTGCCTGAAGTAAACTTTGTGAGGGTTATGAGGAAAACTCAAGATTTGAGCATATTCTTCTATGGTAGGAGTCATGTCAATATTCCCAAAAGTGAAGCACCGGTAATTAGGATCCCAAAAGTGTGTAAGAGCTTTAATGGCTGATGTTTGGATTGGAATTTTCAAAAGATGAATAATTCTTCCATATCTTTCTTCAAACAATGCTTCATCTATATATCCCAGGAGGGGTAAAAGCCTCTTTATATTCTCTATAGAGCAATGAATCTTGGTCACGTGTGGCAACTCATTACTCCTTGGACAATCTCCCTCAGTTAATTGCATCATCTCAGATCCTTCCCCATATTCCGAAAAGGTCAAGGAAGCCATGGTCTTGGTTTGGTAATTTCTGTGGAAAAGTTAAAATGACATGAATGATTAGAGTTTGTATCTAAGTTATTTCATGAAGGGTAGGTTTTCTAACTGGTCTCAAAAGGTCTATGAACTGCCCAGTGACCACCTTACGTGAAGGTAGTATAGGGGTTTACAAGAAATGGTTGGGGCACAGTGTGACCGCCATTTACAAGTAAACACTCAGTTCATAGTTGGATGTTTCACGAATCTGAACCCCGACCAAAAGTCATGGGGCAGACCGCTACTCCCCGCTTAACTTAAAATTGGGTTTACTGAGAAAATTAAAATGCATGATTACATTGATTTAAATTTTATGATATGCATGAGCAGAAAGTAAAATGCATGCTAAAGCAATAAAAATACTTATTAAAGCATAAAATGCGTGCAAAAATAAATTGAGACTAACAATCAACAAACAAAGCTCAGTCCAGCGAGATCCCCAGCGGAGTCGCCATCTGTCGCGACGGCGATTTTTTACGCGCTTCGCGCCCCGCCATCACCCCTGTGATTTGGGGGAGACCACGGCGTGCGGTGAAAATGGGGTTGTTTATAGTCGTAAAATTTACGACTATAATTATTAGGAGTCGCCACCTAGTATTAAGGTCACTAGGAACCTATTGGTCTGCGAGAGTCTTGGGTAAGGGGACTTGTTGTGCAAGGGGAAGACGAATCACCCCCAGTGCACCCTACCTAAGGTAAGCTGCATTGTTGTTTGATTGTTTTTTTCTAGGCTAAAATTTTTACACTGCATTTTCAAAAACAATTTTTTTTGTCTGCGGGTGTACTTTACAATGTAATTTTACACCACAATTATAAGTTTTATTTTATCTACGGATGTACTTTACAATGTAATTTTACGCCGTAGTTAAAATTATTTTAATCTACGGATGTATTATACAATGTAATTTTACACCGTAGTAAAAATATTTTTTATTTGCGGGTGTATTTTACAATGTAAATTTACACCACTAAAACCGAAAAGTTGTTAAATTATTTTTGATATTTTGGCCGAGTACCAATGGATAATCGCAAACCGGTTACGATATCCAAATTTTCGTTTTTTAAAAAAAATATGGAAAAATATGCAACATATTTTTTACGAAAAATACAATGAGAAAAGCTTTGGAATTCGGCCGTATGCACAAAAAAAAAACAAATACATTTTTTATATTTTTGAATTTTTTTTTGCAATAATAATAGTAGTAAAATCAAAATATTTTTTTATTAATTTGTATTTTTCTATTTTTTATTTTTTTATTATTTTTTTTTTGGGGGCTGGGCTGTCAGCCACTATGGGCTGACAGCCCGCCTGAATGGGCTGGGCTTCCAGCCCTTGCGGGCTGGAAGCCTGCCCTTATTTGGGTCGGGCTGCCAGCCACAATGGGCTGGCAGCCCGCCTGAATGGGCTGGGCTTCCAGCCTCGTGGGCTGGAAGCCCGAAGGCTTTCTTGGGCTGGGCTTCCAGCTTCGTGGGCTGGAAGCCCGAAGGCTTTTGGGCTGGGCTTCCAGCCTCGTGGGCTGGAAGCCCGAAGGCTTTCGGGCTGGGCTTCCAGCCTCGTGGGCTGGAAGCCCGAAGGCTTTCTTGGGCTGGGCTTCCAGCCTCGTGGGCTGGAAGCCCGAAGGTCTTCGGGCTGGGCTTCCGGCCTCGTGGGCTGGAAGCCCAAATGTCTTCGGGCTGGGCTTCCAGCATCGTGGGCTGGAAGCCCGAACATACATGGGCCGGGCCTAGAGCCCAGCCTATTTCTTCTACCTCTCGGCCCGCATGAACAGTGGGACGTCTACAACGCCCCACTGCATGCAGCCGAGAGGTAGGAGATGATGAATAGTAGAATTTCAAGTGTGATGAAACTTGTACCTGTTAGTGTCTTTGGGTAGAGGAGGTCGAGGTGGTGATTTATGTCGTGGTTGCACTGTCAGCGGTGGCCTGTGGTGGCCGGAAGAAGCCTCCAAAGTTTCGGTTCTTATGTTGCAGTCACGGGAAACAGTCGCCGGGACTTCGCCTGAGGATGTACTCTTGTTGCTGGTGAGGAGGAGAGGCTCACGGTGAGGGAAAGGGGGCTAGTGGACGGTCAGTTTGGGAGCAAAGGTGGAGAGAGAGAAGACAGGGACTGCTTGTAGAGAGAGAAGAAAAATTTCCAGTTTTTTCCCGTTTTTTCTTCCCCTTAAACCGTCGTGCATGGTGGCCTTTTATAGGCGGTGGTGGTCTGACAGGGTGGCTGCTTGTCGGTGACGTGGTGTCTGTCATGCCTGCGCTGGTGGCCGGTCGGCAGGCGTGGGCGGCCGGTCGGTGGGCTGCAGGTAAAAGGAGATGGCGGGGAAATGCATGGCGTGCGTGTTGTGCAGCTTTGAGAAGGCAAAGTTACACTTTGGTCCTTCAATTTATGATTGTCTCAATTGCATCCTCCATTGGATTTAAATTAGTAATCTTATGCAATTGTGCCCCTGAACGAATTTCAACATTACCCTTGACTTTGAGCGCCTTTTTCACTTTGGTCCCTTACCCTTGATTTACACAATTTAGCCCTTAATTGACAATTAAACTTTTAATTGTTTTCAATTTGGCCCTTAATTTGCATAATTAGCTTAAATAATTCAATTTGACCTTCAAAAATTCTGATTTTCTCAATTGGGCCCAAATAAAACTTGAGAATTCAATTTTTCATCAATTAAGCCCCAAATAAAATTAATTAGACCAATTTAAAGCATAATTAAGTCCTTGCACTTAATTAAATTCTCCAATTGGACCCTAAATTAATTCTCAAATGTAACAATACTTTAAATTAGCCCATGATTATATCAAATTGGCTTATTTAAAATATAATTATGATTTTTGACTTAATTTTTACTTTGAATTTGTATTTTCTCTCATTTTTGGGTACAAAACAGATACGATTCGGCTCAGAAAATATTCCAAATTTCCACCATGATTTTCTACCGACACCAAACCCCTTTTATTTTTATTTTGTTATTTTTATTTTATTTTGGGGAGTCACCCAAAAATTGGGTGATGACAGACACCTTCAAGTTTCTCAGGCCACCGAGACCATCTGGGATTTCTCTGGTTATTTGATAGATCTCCCTCCTAAAATAGAGCAATTAGCAATGGACTTTAGCAACGGAAAATCCATTGCTGATTAAAATTATTTGCAACGGATTATCCGTTGCTGCTGATTAAAATTTTGTTTTAAGCCTCAGCCGTTGATCTCAGCATGAAAAGACAGACCATTGATTTTCGCATTTCAATCCATCTATCGTTGGCTCTGATACCAATGTCACGACTCCAGTAATTCAAGAAGATAAAAATGGATTTTCGAGGAATCCAAAACCTCCAATAGTTTAATTTAGAATTTTAGAAAATTGTTTTTTGTACATTTATTAATGACTTCTGACTTTAAATAACAAAAAGAATAACTAATTACCGAATGTCTAGGACCCCAGGAACACCACTCTGATACTCAGCTGATTTTCAGCCATGATACTTGTTGACTTATTCATAACTAGTCTGACACCTAACCATATGACTCAATAATAATAACCCGAAATAATTACCCGACTAAACTAGACTGAAAGTAACCAAACTAATAAAACTCAAACTGATAACCCAACTAGACTAACAAGCCTAGCTAGCCTTAATTTGATGAAAGCCTGCATGTACTGACTGTGAAAAGACTAGGCAAACCATGAAATGACTGGGCACGTGACAATGCCCCCTCCTTTAAAAGACCTTGTCCACAAGGTCTAGGTACTCTCCCTCTCCAGCTCATCATATTTCACCCGAAAAGCTTTTATGCTCCCAATTCCTCTTCATTTTACCAACACCTTTGTCACCGTTTTCCTTTTTTTTTTCTCTAAAATTTTCCTCCGGTTCAGGCCGATTGACCCTTTTTTTGTCTTTGGGAGGGAGGGTGACCACCAGTCGGTGGCGTTGCCCTAATTTCTCATTTAAGCAGGACACGTGGAAAACGGGATGGATTTTTGAACTTAAGGTCAGATCCAGTCGATACGCCGCCTTCCCCGCCCTCTCCAACACCTGAAATGATCCATAGAATCGTGGGGACAGCTTCATGTTCTACCTTTGGGCCACCGTTTGCTACTTGTAGGGTTGCAAACGGAGGTAACCCCAGTCCTCTTCCTTAAAATTTCTATTTGTACGTCTTCGGTCTGCATCCTTTCTCATTCCTTCTTGTGTTTTCTGCAGGTTAGCTTGGAGGACGCTGAGGATTTCATCCCGTTTTTTCAAGGTATTTTCCCCTTCCTGTAACTTTGTGGTGCCTGGAATGAATTGCATTAATTTTGGGGAAAAAGGGTAACTGGAGACTGATTCAAATGGGGTTAGCGTAGTGGCTGTATGAATTGAAGTGTTGGCCTTCATGGAGTCCTCATAAGGTGATGACACGAATCGAGTCTGTAGAACCTGAATAAACCCCTCCCAACTGTTGAGACCCCCAGCAGCTTCAATGTCTTTGAACCAAACTACAACCTTTCCCTCCATGTGGAAGGACGCCATTAGAACTCTGTGGAGCGTATTGGTCTGGTGGTAGGTAAAAAATTGATCGGCCCGATAAATCCATCCACTCGGGTTCTCTCCATTGAACCTTGGAAAATCAAGTCTTATTGCTCTGGTCTGGATACCTATATTGGCCTCATATAGGTGATTAGTAATTGGATGTGCAGATCCTCCAGGGTCGCCTGTATTTTGGGCGGCTTTTGACTGCATCAGTGCCTCTACATGTGAGGCCACTACATCTAGCTTCTGTGCCAGCCCTTGCACCATCTATTGCAGTGCATGATGATTCTGTTGAAACTGATCTTGGTTTTGTTTCACAGTTGTCAAAGATTCAGTGAGTTGAGAGTAGCTTGTTCCTGCTCCCTCAGCCATGGATCGTTGGCTCTGATACCAATGTCACGACTCCAGTAATTCAAGAAGATAAAAATGGATTTTCGAGGAATCCAAAACCTCCAATAGTTTAATTTAGAATTTTAGAAAATTGTTTTTTGTACATTTATTAATGACTTTTGACTTTAAATAACAAAAAGAATAACTAATTACCGAATGTCTAGGACCCAGTAACACCACTCTGATACTCAGCTGATTTTCAGCCATGATACTTGTTGACTTATTCATAACTGGTCTGACACCTAACCATACGACTCAATAATAATAACCCGAAATAATTACCCGACTAAACTAGACCAAAGTTATTAAATCCATTCCGTTCCAGCCGGAACGGATGGAAAATTATGTTCCGTTCATAAAACCGGATCAAAACGGTGTCGTTTTTGCTCCGGTTTTAATTCCGGTTTGTTCCGGAAATTCCGACCCAATTTCGGCCGAAACGCCTCAGATCTATTCCGGGGCCCTTAGATCGACATTAATCCAACTTAAACAGACATCATCGATCTTGACCATTCACCCAATCCAAATATTTTATTTATACACAAAATCTTTAGACTTCTAGGCTATTTACCCAATGTGGGATAAATCAACTTAGATAAAATTTGAGCCTTGCCCGATGGACTAGAAATACACGCTGAAGGGAAGAGTATTAAAGGGAACAAAACTGGGTGTAAAGTCTATATGTCCGATGTGGGACAATTGCTGAAGGGAAGAGTATTAAAGGGAACAAAACTGGGTGTGAAGTCTATCTGTCCGATGTGGGACAATTGCTTTGTCCCACATCAGACAAGTCCACTCGAAAAAACTATGACTCACAATTGTATTCAACGTGTAGTTCATAACTTCATAGTGGAATAACAATATGAAAATATGAAAAAATCTAATGATATTATCTTCATGTCCACGAAAATTAAAAATCTACCATATTTTATGAGAAAAATCATAATTGAATTTATCCATAAATCCAGCACGTACAAATTTTATAACTACAGGATAGATGGATGGAAGAGGAAATAATAATATATTAAGAAAGATTTCCTCCTTTTTTTTAATATGTGTTTGGATTGTGGTATAAAGTATTTTTAAAAATTTTAATTTTAGAAATGCATAAATATATGTTTTTTTATATTCATATATCAAAATTATAAAAAAAATACTAAAAAAATATTAATTTAATGTTTTTGAGCACCATTGGCATTGCGGCCCAACCTTGTTTTTTTGAACATATGATTTTCAGTACTATTCTCTTTGTAATTATCTTACTATGGTATTTACTATTTTTTTGGGATGCATAATAAGAAATTCTAATATTTTTATATTAATGATGTAGAAGATGTTTGATTTATATTTCTTTTATTTTAGAATATTTTACTTTCATAATATTTTGGAATTTTAGAGATGTTTCTAATTTTGAGATTATGTTTTTTTGACTTTGTGTTTGTATTGTATAATTTAAAGTTAATTTATCTTGAATTTTAATTATACTTATTAAATTACTATTTTATTTTTTTCATATATATATATATATATAATTAATTATATTGAAACAGTACGATACCAAAACGGAACGCCGGAACACTCCAAAACCGGAACGTTCCGTTCCAATCAAAAAAACCAGAACGGCGACGGAATGATATTGACAACTTTAAACTAAACTGAAAGTAACCAAACTAATAAAACTCAAACTGATAACCCAACCAGACTAACAAGCCTAGTTAGTCTTGATTTGATGAAAGCCTGCATGTACTGACTTTGAAAAGACTAGGCACACCATGAAATGACTAGGCACGTGACACAGTACTGAAAGCAAACTAAGTTCTTCTTCATCGATTTCTATACTGGCCGGCGCCGATCTTCAATTACCCACTAGACCCATCACCACTACGACGAAGCATCCTTGATCTTCCCTATTGAAGGCTCCCCACTTGGTTTTCTGCTTGGAAAACCTCTCTTCTCCTCTTTCATTCTTCACAAAATAAAGAGGAGATCCAAGAGGTTGTCGCTTTGCCCTTTTTTTGTTTTCCATTTCAGATCCAAACACAGGAACTTCATTTCTGACACTGCGTTTCTATTTTTTGCTTCTTGCAGAACAGGAATTCGAGCTATCTACTTGAAAGTACTACAATGCTGTGTTAAGAAAATACATGATCAAAACCTTGACAAGATTCGGCATTTTCTTGTAAGTTGATCATTTGTTTCACTTTCTGAATGTGGGTTTTTACTTTTAAGCTGAGTGCTGATCTTACCTCTTATGTTCCTGATCTTACCTCTTACCTCGAAGTTTTTTTATAGAGCTTCTATTGAAAAAGTCTTAAGAAACTTTTTTTTTTTGGTGCTGGTTAAATAAAGAGAACTAGATCCAATCCACTAGTTTAAATACAAAAAATCTCTGGTTAACACCATCTGCCAAGGTGAAATTGGGATTTAATCTGCTACAAAATGTAGTAATATAGTATGAGGTTTTTTTAGTAATCTGCTACAAAAGGTAGCAATATAGTGAGTTGTTGTTTTTTCTTTTTTCATTTTCAAACAGCACAAATTTCATGAACTTTTGTTTGATGATCATTGATGTTAGAAACAGTGGCTGATGTTTGGATAAACAATGCTGCCCAGATAATGAGTTTTTTCTTAGTAATCTGCTACAAAAGGTATAGGTATCTGTTAGCTCGTCAGGGCCAGCAGTGAAAAAGTATACGAGATTAAGTGATGAAAATCCAGTCTTTATGATCTTCGAAATGGCGCTGCATCAAAGTGAGATTTGGTCAACATAATGATGTTATAAGAACATGAAAAAAGAAAGAACATCACTTGTAAGAAACTATATTCGTAAAATACAAGGGTAAGGGAGGTGGGGATTAGTTTTTTTATTGCCGATTGCTTTTGTGCAGGTTTTAAAAACACAATTGTTTTTCTCTCATATGAGTATAAAGATTTACAAAGAAAAAAATAGTTAAAGATACAATTACAATCCATTGGATCCTCAATACTAACCTCTGTACCTTGTTCTCCTCACAATATTTATCTGCTTCATGTGGTAGCATATCAGCAAGATTTCTCTCTGAGACACAGCTGAAAGGAACAATGGTTTCACCCCCATGTTCCTGCACCCTATGAAAGAAAACAGTTGACTTATTTCTTTCGTGGACAAACAACTAGAACAGATATATTTTTGACAGGTTGAATGATGGCTAGCATAGAATGATGGTGCTGCAATGCACTGTTGAAAGTTAAATGTTGTAAGCAACAATAAGTTAGTCAAACAACTAGAACAGATATATTTTTGTTGATTTTTCTGGACAAACAACTAGAACAGATATATTTTTGACAAGTTGAATGATGGCTAGCATAGAATGATGGTGCTGGAATGCACTGTCGAAAGTTAAATGTTGAAAGCAGCAATAAGTTGTCGCTAGTGCTGTCAAGCAGGGCAAGAGCCATACAAAAACTGACACAGGGAATGGGATGATAAGAGTTTGTAGAAAGACATATCATGTGTGAATCTTGGGCAACAATTTGTTCTTTTTTCTTTGGTAATTCCTTTCGTTCATGTTAACCTGCAAAAATTTGTTCTTTTTTCTTTGGTAATCCCTGATGAACTGATTTGTCCTTCTATCTAATGTTAGGATCGAAGATCCTGTTAGTTTTTCCTGTTAATTGAATGTAATAACAATATTTTTCTGCTCAGGGTTCTTGAAAGGAGCATCAAGCATTGATTAATATTTCTATTCATCACCATTTCCGAAAAATCTACCTGTAAGAGCTCCAACATCATAAAATTCTATCAAATTCGCTTACCAAGTTAGTTTAATTTGTTTAATGTTTTTTTTTAGTGGTTGAGTTGTTAAAGTATGTTTTGAAATATGAAATTTTGTTATGATGGTGACATGTTGACCTTTGATATAGATAGTGGATGGAAAATTAGTTTGTAGACAAAATTTCCAACTTTTAAAATATGGATTTGATGAGGTGGATGGGTTTTGATTATGTCAATCAGCTTAGTCATTGATAAAACATCTTTGTAATTTCAAATTCATAATCATATATATTTTCTAAAACAAATCGATGATGATATTAAAAGAAAATCAAAATAAAATAAAATAAAAACTCAAATAATTATAATGTAGGTTTGTTGTATGTAATTGATAAAAAAAATAAACATGACAAAACTATATCAAACATCTATTAAATTAAAGAACTTTTTATCTATATTTGTTTTTTTTATACTAGGCACATAATAATTATTCTTTCTTAAAAAAACATACTCATAAAACCTAAAATATGCTTGATGAGAACCATGAAAAAATTAAATAATAATCAAAATATCATTTTAATTTTTTCAGTACGTTTTATTATGTAATACTTTTAATTTAGATTATCGGTAATACGAAATGAATAACATTCTAAAATGTTTCTTTTCGTTATCATGTTAACTAGATTAATATGGATGATCGATCGTGGATGTATCGTCGTCTTATGGGTGGTCGTCTTAATCCTGAATATATTGTTGGTGTTAGAAGATTTATCAATTTTTCATATTCAATTGATAAAAATGTATCAATGGGAAAAATTAGATGTCCTTGTGTGAGGTGCAAAAATCAAAAGTTCTTAAAGGAAGATGATGTTTGTAAGCACTTATTGACAAGAGGGTTTTTACCTTCTTATGAAAATTGGACTGTACACGGGGAGCCTTATGTAGCAGATCTAATATCAGCTGGACCTTCATCAGTTGGGAGTAATTGTGTTGTGAATGATGAGGGAGATGCAAATTCATATAGGAAAGAACCTACATGGGATGATGACTTTTCAGATTTGCAGCAGAGTGCGAAGGAGTCTGGCATTTACGTAGACAACAAGTCTAAAACGGTGGTTGTATGTACTTTTTTTAATATGATTTAATATCATTTAAAATTCAAATGAATTTATTTTTACATGTGTTTGTTTGTTTGTAGGAAAATTATCAAAAGAAAACTATTACAAAGGATGAAACTGATCAGGAAATTCATCCTTCATTTAATGGAGCAGCTTGGCGTGTGGCTTCAAAGGGGGTTACAAAGGGTAGAGTATATGGTACATCTCGTATGCCAAAACCTATAGTTAGTACGAGTTTTTCATCACATTTTAGTTCATCTATTCAGAAATTGAAAGAGGAGTTTAAGAAAAGAGATGATATCATTCTAAAAATGAAACGGGAGATAGATTCCATAACAGAATTTCTTATGAACAATTATGGATGGAATGGTGGGACATCAAATATGGGTCAAGGTATGACAATACCTGTGGCCCCGTCGATGCCATCACACACAATGACACCTATGGGTCCCGTGTCTTCACCAGTGTATCAGCCTCGGCCTCAACTACCATATATTGGTCCATCTTCCTCATCCACAGCATCCTAGATTGTTTCCACCTTAAGCTCTTTAAGATATGTATTTTGTCATTACATGTTGATTTGGCTGCACATGTAAGGTTAATTGAATTTTCGGTTGTCTTTTGAATTTTAATTTACTAAATTTTTATTTGAACCATATTTAGTTTTAAATATTAATGATATTTAAATGTGTTCTACTAGTTTTAAAACATTCATTCATAATTAATTACAAAATTAATAAATTAGAAAAAATAATATTGATTAAAAAAAACAATGACGATTAACAACAAAAATGAATTTTTGTTGTTGAGTAATAGTCAACAATGGAAATTAGTAACAGAAATTTCGTTGTTGAACAAAGCGCATCAACAAAAATTCCTCTACTAAATATTACTCTGCAATGAGCATTATGTTGCTAATTTTGTTTCTGTAATGGATTTCCCACTGCTAATTTATACAGATAATTGTTGTGGATAAATTAGCAACGACAAATTTGTATCGGATAATTTTTTATGTAAATTTTGTTGCTAATATTTGTTAGCAATGAACTCTTTTTTAACTGCAACGGATTAATCCATTGCTAATAACCCTTTTTTGTAGTTTCCAACCGAGAATACAAGCCAAGGTGTTGGCTAGGAAGTTCTTCCTCAAATTTCTTTCAGACTAGATTGCTCGGCAAGTAACCAATGTTTTCATCAATCAAGTCAATATCAATCGTTGCAATAATATAATTGAAGATAACATCATCATCATCTCAGTGAGAAGTGTTCATCATTTGATTGAGCTCTCCTAAACTTTTAGGAACTTTTCCACTCGAGTTTTAAGATTTGTAAGCTTTGAAAAACTGTCTGGGATTTGGCCTTCAATAGAATTATTTTGAAGATTCAAAATCAGAAGAGAGGATGTTTGAGAGAGGAAAGCTACCATGGAGATCAATCATCATCATCATCCTGCTTAAATTTCTCAAATTTTGAGGTAAAACACCAGAAAATGCATTATGGCTTCGTTCAGCAAAAGTAAACTGAGGTTTCTGGTAAACAATTATGGACGGAATTGTGCCTCAAATTCAAATATAGTTCTTTTAAATGCAACAATGAAGACGGAATTGCTCCAGAAAAATTGTTGTTGTGCAGTGAGGTTTCCAAAATCTACTGGAAGTTTTCCATGGAGCTTGTCAAAAAACAAACACAGCGACTTCAAAATTGCTGCTTAATGTTCCCTCAATCAAGCTAGAACTCAGATCAGTATGTTGAAGCTCAGTTAAATTGGCAAATCCAGTGTAAGGAATTTCACCTTGTGTTTTGTTGCTAGAGATTTCAAGTAACCTGTGTTAGAGAATAATATAAATCATATTTTGAAACCTCGCCTAATAGCTTAAGTTTTCAGGTGAGATGGTTCTTTAACATGATATTAGAACCTTGTTGACCCAACGGTCCCGAGTTCGCAACACCCTCATTCTATTTGATAAAAATCAAGTACAAAGTAGTGTGGGCTTGTGCAAGTTTCAAGCCCAAAGAGCTTTCACTTGAGGGAGTGTGTTAAAGAATAATATAAATCATATTCTAGGACCTCACCTAATAGCTTAAAATTTTATGGTTCAAGTCATTGTTTTGCGGGTTATCCTAAGTAGACTTAAGTGCTTTATTATGTTCTTTTTTAAATTGATTTCTTTTCAATTTCACCCTTCAACAATTAGATGACTGGTAATTGGACTTCATAACTTTTTATGATTTGTTTTCTATAAGGTTATCTCATTCTCATTGCTCATTGTGCGAGTTAAGCAAGTCAATCAAGGTTAAATTGATTTATTTTTTAGTTTGTTTTTTATGAGGTTATCTCAGTATCGTGATATAGATTGTGGATTTGATAGGTGAACCTAGTTTGAGTATGGTTGTTTTTTATATTTTTTTTTCATTTTCATTAATCTACATTAGCTTGATTGAAAATTTGGTTTTGTAATTTATTTCAATTTACTTTTTATAGGGTTATTTGGATCTTATGACCAGAGTTACGAGTTAGGCAAGTTAACATGAGTTGACTAATGTTGTTTTTTATGTCTTTTTTTATTTGATTTTTTATTTCATCCTTAAATATTGAATTTATTGAAAATTAAACATCATAATTTGTTTCAATTTACTTTATATGATGTTATCCTGGTCTCACGACCTAGGATATGGATTTGACATGTTAACTCGAATTGATTTAGGTTGTTTTATGGGTATTTTTTATAATAAAAAAAAATCAATTTTATCCATCAATATTATATTGATCAGGAACTATGTTTTATAATTTATTTTGAATTTTTTATGGGATTATCACGGTCTCATGACCTATATTATAGATTTGGCAGGTTGATCTAGATTGATCCATATATATATATATATATATATATATTACTGGTGTCCATAACTTTTGCAGTGACCGGTGAAATTGAAGGTGAATCCTGTGGCAATATTAGAATAAAAGACTATGAAAACAGAGAGTAGGTTGTAGCAACTAGATTGATCAAATGATAGAATTTGTTTACTGAAAATTCAACTTGGGGGGGGGGGGGGGGGGGGGGGGGGCTTGAAGAATATCAGCTGCAGTTTTTAAATTCTGATGTCCATTCTTGAGGACAGAAGTTTCTGAAAGAGGAAGGATTGCTATGAACAGTATGAGTTAACGTGAACAAGAAGAAATAACAGAAGAGGAGGAGTGGCGGCAGAAGCTGGAGGTGGAAGAAAGTTAGAAATCCCAGCATTCTTCTCTCAAATCTGTGTTAAGACCAAGGTTGTCAGTACCATTTTGGTAATGATTTGTTTTTTCAATTGCAATGGAATTTTTCGGTTTCGGAATGTTTTGACGCGTTGTTTTGGAGGTGTATTGTTTAAGTGTATATATATAATTCAATATATTAATTCAAAAAAAATTAGTTCTAATTCAAAAATAAATTATTTAGAATTGTGCAATTTAATTTAAAAATGACACAATAAAATGAAAAAATGATTTTTCTGAACAAAATTATGAACATGTATAATATTACAAGAATGTTATCATCAATCTCGCAAGGTCATTACATTATATGATTGCTCTGAAATTTTAATATAATATATATATATATAAACATGTCAAGTGAATACTCATAAAATTTCATCTCAATCTAACGGTAGGATTAAGAGATATGATTGATATTGTAAAATTATTAATTATTTAAAAAAACACTATTTAGCCGAAACGGAACGGACAGAACGAACTTGGAACGTTTCGGCCAGTATTTGACAGGAAAATCCAGAATGGAATGGAATTTAAACCGAGATAAAAATGATATTTTGTCTCATTTTTTTAACCGATACGAAACATTTCAGCCGAAATAAAACAAAAAATGACAACCCTGTTGTTTGTGTATTGTATATCAAATTTCCTAACGGATGGAACAAAAGTTGCTGGTGCAAACAGGGAAGGCATAGAGAAAACATTTCTTAAATCATCGTAACTTTTTATATATGATCAAAACGAGTTACCACCCAATCACAATACCAGTATAAATGTGATCGTCTTCTTTTTTTTCTTTTTTCTTTTTTTTGATAACCGGGGTGTCCGGGCCAGCTTACACGCACCACAACTAATCCCCGAACTCACTGAACATCCTGCAAACCCAGTGAGCATGTAAGGCACCGCGGGGGTGACAGGCGTGCATAGTGGGACTTGAACCCTGGTGCAGAGTAAGGAAACAAGTCCCTTCAACCGCTAGGCTAAGACCCCACTTACAATGTGATCGTCTTCTTCATATTTCTTACAGCAGCTGTCAAATGCAAGGTTGTTAATCCCGTTTCGGTTGGTGTTTTATTTTTTTCAATTGAAATGGAATATTTCAGTTTTGGAGCGTTTCAGTGTGCCGGTTTCGGAGTTGTACTATTTATGTGTGTATGTGTGTGTATAATTAAATATATTATTCAAAAAAAATAGTTCAAATTCAAAAATAAAATTATTTAGAAGTGTGCAATTTAATCTAAAAATAGACACAATAAAATGATTTTTCTGAACAAAATTATGAACATATATAATATTATGAGAATATCATCATCAATTTTGCAAGGTCATTACATTCTCTGATTGCTCTAAAATTATATCATCATATATATAAATACATCAAAAGATTTCTAGTACAATTTTATCTCCATCTAACGATCTGCTTAAGAGATATGATTGATATTGTAAAATTATTCACTATTTAAAAAAAAATTATTTGACCAAAACAGCACAGACAAAATGATTCCGACGCGTTTCAACCAGAATCTAAAAAATCCAGAATAAACCAGAATTTAAACTAAGATAAAAGTATCATTTTATCTTATTTTTTTAACAAATACAAAACGTAACGTTTAGGGCAAAAAAAAAAAAACAAGATTGACATCCCTGGTCAAATGTAGTTCGTTTGACAACCATGGTCGTGAGCAGATGCTTGATTTTGCAACTCTTTAGTCACCACTTTTATCCAACTGCCTCTGACAGGCAGAAAGGAAAACCCTAATGGATGTGATGGAAGCTAATGAAAATGAGTGGGTTAAACTTCATCTCTGTAAACAGTTCAAGTCATGTATGTCAAAGCTGCCTATACATGTTTTCCAGCAAGCTCTCAAGAAAAGAGCTCCACGCGGAACCCTTCCTTTTTCCAAACCCTAGAGCCTCAATTGGTGGGATAGGGCTTTTCCCAAAAATTCCCAGATGGGGACTGCTATCACTTGACCTAAATTTCAATACAGTTATTACAACAACAGATCTAGAAACCCTAAATTCCCTTTTCAGCTCATCACTCCAGCAGAAAAAGGAGAAAAGGAGCAGCAATTTGTTGTGCAAACACACCCTCTTGTGCTCTATTATCTATGAAATAGCAAGAAATGGCAAGTCTTTTTTAAATTATGATAAATCAAAAGCAGAACAGCAGTAGTAACGCACAACAAGGCTGCAATAGCCAATAACATTATATAAATGTGTTTTCAACTGTTGCCCCGCCGGCTCATACTTCAGCTCATGGTCGGGGAACCCTGTCCTCAAACTCTCAATTCATTTTTTTTTTATTTCTTTCTCTCTTTTTTTCTTTTCTTTTTTTACAATCATATATGAGAAAGATCCTGTACCAGAAACCTGGTTTTTTCTTTAACACGCGGATGAAAAGCTAGCCACCCCATTCTGAATCATATTGAAAATACCATCAGCTTCAAAATTTAAAACCATCAGAGATTCTTTTGGAGAGGCCCGCGTGTGATCTAGCAAACAGTGCGCCCATAGCAGATTGAAGCAATGTAGAGATTTTTGGACCATTTTTCCTGCAAATTATAGTCTATTTAGTACCCCCAAACATTTCCAGAAAAGGGAGTGCAGCTTAAGGGGGGTTAAAATTTGCAGAGAGGTAACCAATGAGTGAATATATGGAAATATGACAGCTTGTCTAATTAAACTTTTTATTCAGAACTTGCAAGCAACAACTCGGTACGATTTAAAACTGAATTTTAATAGATACTTCACGGCAGAGAAGCATGCAGAAACCTACCTTTACATGGGTACTCGGGAAGGCAGAGGTGCGCAGGGTTTCCTGAGTTTCATCCATCACTTTTCGTTTTGGTACGCTCAATATGAAGGCTGCTTGATCAGCAGTGGCAGCCATAGATGTTATCCTGAAACCACCCTCCCAACGCCGATGGATCCCTTCGCTTGGATACAGAAAGTCAAGCTCCACGACCTAGTCCCAGTAAAACAACAATCAAGAGGAGAAATTTGATAACCAGAAGGTGAAACGGAAAATAAATCTGTGCAGGATTAACAGTGAATAAAAAAAAACACAACCGCGATAGGAGATCATACCTGATTAGAATAGCCAGCATTCCTGGACATAACCACACCCCAGCGACTGCCAGCAGTTGTCATGGATGTGACATGAAAACCTTCTTTCCACTTTTTATTTATCCACTTGAAAGGAAAAGATTCACTCACTTTGTATGACTGCTGAGTGTAAGGAGTACCTACATAATTGCAGAAACTTCAGAATGTACTTGAATAAAAGTTAAACCATTGGATCTCTATGTATAAAAGTTATTTCACTTGAACCACCAACAACAAACTGAGAAAGGCTGGATTCCATTAAGGAACATGAATGGCAATTTTCAGAGCACTCCTGAAGCAGTGGGATGCCCTTTTCAGGCTTACTTTATGATTTTTACTCCTCCCATGTACAAGATATAACTCAAATCTCAAGTCAATTTGACAATCATAATCATCTCATTCATGAACCTACATGTTAATCTATGTAGCAAAATCCTAATTTTAATAGCTAAATAACTATAATGTCCATGCAGGGACCCATGTTGTATGCATGGAAGACTCATTCCAACAGTCAGCTTGGCAAAATGAAGCATCTCAAAAAGGCAAAAGAGCAGTCTGTAAGTTGCTATTTGAAACCTAGTCTGTGCTCTGTGCATGCCATGATGGCATGGCACGACACTTAATAAAGGCCGGCTGCAGTGCACCGCAACTAGCATATGCAACAAATAAAAAGAGGCACACCCGGGTTATAAATCCCAACCAAATCACTTTACATGACCAGATAAGGAAAATCTCCAAATAAGCAAATCTCATTTCAGACAATACTAGGGCCTGGCAATACCGCAATACAAGTCTTGCCCAGTTCCACTTTGTAGCCAGAAACATAACTGAAAACTTACAGTAATCATCTGTTTCACAGATAACAGTTAGCAATTCAAAACCAGGGTGAGTTCAGGGTCCAACAATGGCACGTTACTCCAATTTATTAATTTAGTTCTTATAGCTGGCTCCCTGCTAGCAAACTAAAACTATAGAACCAGCCTGTGCACAACTACAATAGTCATGCTCACATGCAGACAGATAATGTCTTTCAATCATACTTGTTTCATCTCTTCTTTACAAAAATTATCGAGGTATCTTCGTGCTGACATGTAGAAAAATATCTATATAGTTAATTACAATAAAATTAAAACTAGGTACAAAAACAAGCAGAATCAATGGTTGGCATGATGAAAAACAGTATGAGACTTCTAGTGTAAGGATCTTGGTAGTTTCCAATTCCTAAATCATTTTTATAAATTATGAAAAGTGTTGTCAATCTTCATGTACTAACATATATAGCATGCAATTCTTTATATCGTGGAAACAGTTACCAACCTTTGGACATAACAACCAATGAACTTCCATTACTTGCACCAGCTATTGAACTGATATAGTAATTTTTTTCCCACTGTTCCATAATCCAATCCTGTCAACAATCCAAACAATTGCAAAGATGATCAGTAGTTCCAGTCACACATGACTGTGCAGCAAAAGATGATGGCAATTATCGCTCTTGAATTAATACCTTGTGCAGGAAGACAGCTGACAATTCATAAACCTGGGATGTGAAGCCTGTTCCAGCATCCATGATAAGGGCCCAGAGATTAGCTGAAGAGGCAACACAGCTAATATATAATCCATCTTCATTACCCTTGTCTACATGCTGGCGTAGCCTTGCATCAGCTACATTGTAGTGATATCTACAAATCCAAGGTAGGAAAAAAAATGTTAATACTGGAACAAGAAAACTGAGACTATTAGGAGTAATAAGTTCAAGGAACGAGACGACTGATAATTAGAAACAAAAACATAATGAAAATAAAATTACTCTCTGGAATTTCATTATATAGCTCTGATTTTCAACTGCAAGAAGAACTGCATCTTCAACTTAACAATTATAATATTAAGAGCAAAAACACAAAGTACATGTATATTTCACACTTTGGACATTATAATGACTGCCAAACAACAATATAGCCCATTAAGAACAATGCTTTATGTGTAGGGTGTCCTATAGATGGCTATTCTCCCTGCCATACTCCTTAATTGGGAGTAAGGCAATACAAAAAGTTGCTTGGATAACCTTTAGGATTAGGGCATAGAGCCTCCCTAAAAAGTCTTCTTACACCGCACATGATACTAATTTCTCAAGCACACTTATTTTAGCCTTTTCAATAGAAAGTCAGTCACTGTCAACTTGGATTTTTTCCATCACCATTAACTACTGCATGCTTCGTGGAAAATGAATGGCATTTCCTAGTTAAGAATGACAATTGCCTTAATCTGTTTATATTGTATTACTCAAATTGTCTTATTAGTGGAGATATTTCATAGGGCTTTCACATTGATCAACGGTGTGACCTCTCACTACCATAGATCTTAGCAAAAGAAAATTACTTTACAGCCATACAAGGCTAGTGTTCCAAGCTTATCAATCATTGGAACACAGGAATATGCTTGAATCCTTCACTTCTTTTTCCTTTGTTCCAACACATCTGACTATGTTTGTTGCAAAAAATTTGCAAAGAGAAAAAAAAAAGTTAATGAATTACCTTTTTAAAAAAAATTGTATATTTCAGTGTTCCTTGCGAATTTAGTCTGTTTAGAGTTTATCATTGAAATATTAATGCTATATAGAAATAATAGCTTATTTAGGAACTAGAATATTTGTTAGGAGATTCCTATTATATGCGTTTCTTTTCCCAAATAGCTTTCAAATTTCTGTGCCTATAAAAGGGGCTTGTATTCTCTGTAACCATAGGATTCGAATAATAAAGGACATCACACCTAAAACCTAGCAGAAATCCATAGTTGTCCTGACCACACCTAAACCTTCAATTTTAATTTCCCCTCACCTTGCCCCAATCCCTCCCCAAAGACACACGAACACGAGCCACGGTTTGAAGCATAAAAAGTCTATTCATAAAAGGAATTTAAGGACAGACAAACAACCAGTAGCACTTTCTTTCACACCCATGATAAATGATAAAACCAGCCCAAATCAACTTATAGAGGCAATGATCTGTGAGCACAGAAAATAAGAATTGTGAGCAAGTAAGAGTACAAGAATGTTATATGATCATCCCAGAAGTAAATTTACCTCTGCTTCATAGGCCGACGTGCATTGTAAACAGAAATCCACTGTGTAGCAGGACTGCCTAATCGTACTTTCTTTTTTGGTTGCTCATCCTCTTCCAAGTTTATAAATAATCTTCCGCGTTTTTGCCCAACCTGTCCAACCTGATTGTTTAAAGCAATAATAAAAGGTCAGAAGGTTGAGGCATCCTATCAAGCTCAGGAAAAGAAAAGGAAATTGAAGTTGCCTTAAGAGCTCCATCAATTCTAATTGGCCTTAGTGGAGAGCGTGGTTCAATAAGACTTTCAAAGAAAGATATCAGCTTGGAATAATCAGGCTCCTCATCAAATTTCATATTTGTAACAGCTTCAAGGAATTGTTTGAATGGGGTAGGGCAAAAACAACACATCAGCTCTGGAGATGTGCCCATCTTTTTCTTACAAACAAGAAAGCTCTTGTTATCTCCCTGTGCAATTTAGCAAACAATCAGATAATGACAAAAAAAGAAGTGAGGTAAGAAATAGAATGAAAAGAGCATCTTAATAAAATAAAATAAAAACTGAAAATACATTGTAGACTAACCTGATAACCCTGCCATGGCAACCTTCCCTTTATAAGAAATATTAATGTATATGCTAATGACTCAAGATCATCCCTCCGACTTCCAGTCCGGCCTAAATGTGCATGTACACTTGCATACCTTATCGTTCCCCTGCCGGACAGATGTGTCAATATTTGAATATTTAAGTATAAATTGTTGAGCATAAAGGGAAAAGGTCCAGACCTGAATACATCAGGCCTCTGATCATAATCAACATGCTGACCAGAGGAAGCATCTTTCCATCTAGATGCTGAACCAAAAAACATTAAATGCGTCAGCAATAAATACAGATATATAAATAGCACATGGTACAACTTCAACCACATAGTGAACAACAAAAATCTCACGTGTAATTTTTTTTTTAAAAAGTAAGTTGTTATGATATGTAATCATGGTTGACACTCAAGGATTGAAAAAGCAAGGAAAGACAACATACCCAAACCAAGATCAATAAGATATAGCTTTTTCTCATCTGCAGATCCAGGTTGACCAAGTAAAAAGTTTTCGGGTTTGACATCTCCATGCACAAACCTTGTTTGAGAAGACGACAAATCATGAGCAGTGGTACTTACACTCTAATTGAAATTGCTGAGGCAAGTTGATAAATAATAAAGTCAATGCCTGAACTTGAGGCTTACCCCTTTATGTGAAGCTTTTCAAGAATTGATATAGCCTCCACAGCAATGCAGGCTGCCATATTTGGTGACATCCTGTAGCAGGTAATTGCACATTAGACAAGCAAAAATAGAGACCTCTAGCATGTACACACAAGGATCCATGAACACATGCATGATCACAGTGTCAGTGAATGTGTGTGGCTGTGTGTAGGTGTGAGGGAGAGAGACAGAGACAGAGACAGAGACAGAGATGTTCTTTCTTACGATTGGCCAAGGGAATTCCAAACATCCCAGAGACTGGGACCCAGTATGTCCATTACCTGAAATATATATTTGATTTCTTTCAGACACAATAAGCAAGTTTAGAAATTTTAATATGGAGGAATTCATAATCAAACCTCACCAGAATATAGAAATCTCCTTGACGACCCTTGTAATGTACCCAAGGAATTCCATAACATCCATTTAAGGTGCTTTCAAGTTCAAATAGAAAAGGAGCAGATCAGTAAAGAGCTAGGATTGGGTAAAAGATTTCAAATAAGTTTGTATTCCATGATTTTCATAATTGAATTCAAATAATGAAGGCAGGTGCTTACTTGTACACTTGCCACTCATAAGGAGGGCCATAGTTGCAACCTTTACTATTTCTGTGCTCAAACTTTAGTGCCACCTGTAAAATAAAGGGTACGGTGAGCATCAGACTCGAAATAAGTTTTCAACATCCTAGGACATGGAAATGAGCCATCTGTCGTACCTCAATTGCATCTGGTCCAGTTCTATCACTGCCTCCACTAACTCTTCTGCCAACATAAACTTGGCCAAAACCACCCTTACCCAATTTCCTTTCTACTTTGTACACAGGCGAACTACCCACTTGCACCTGCACACAATAACAGAAAGAGATTAACTAAAGATAAACCACTACAAGTTTTAGAAAGAGATTATTTTTAAGATGAACTTAAAAGTAACGACATGCAACCGGACCAGCTTAATTTCATTAATATTTTTCAAAATGATCATCATCCAAATATTTTCAAAAACAGCTTATTCCCCATAAGCTGAAGCAGTAAAGATAGCAATTTATTAATTACAAGGGAAGGATACCAGCAGGATACTAATTAAGACAGTTTTATACAACTTTGTAATGCACACAAATAACCCCATAAAGAAAGAAAGGCAAATGGATGATTACCCTCTCAGGAACTGGAGTAGTGCTTCCTTCTTCTTCAACTCCTATTACCTTTTCTGCACTTGCACCCTCCATAGCAATATCTTTATCTGCCACCACCTCTAATCTATTATAACCTAGTTCAGCAGCTCCAACAGCTGCAGGTTCAATCTGACAAGGTTCTGGGTCTAAATCTATCAACCTAACACCCCGGCCTCTACCGGCACCAGTTGGCCTCGTTGCTGGCGAAGCCCCTTTTGCTACACCTGCAGCATTCCCACCCCTTCCTCTACCACCACCAGCTCTCCTCCTGGTCTTGTTTTGAACAGGCACCGTCAAGTTCTCTGCTTGATTGTTTGGTTGTTGGGGAGGCTGAAGATCATCAAGGCGCTTTGATCTCCGGGCTCCACTTCTCAATTCTGGCATCCTCAACCCATGCAAATCACATTCCACTTGATTCCGCTGATATCCCTCCGAATCTCCTGTGACACAAAAACCAGATTCTCATAATTTATGGCATACATGCGCACACGTGCAGACACATAAACTGCAGAGGGACATACAGCATAAAAGGAAATGGCACTAGAAACAGAAACATTTCAGCAATCTAATAGCGCACGTTTCACACGTGTATTTCACAATTGATATATGCAGCCAAAATTACACATCAATGATCAAAAAAGGAAAACACATAAACCACCCATGCATACCCTTCAAAACAGACACGTATCGGTAAAGAACTAGTTCAAATGCAACACAATAGCGCGCGCAAAACTGATACATGACAGTCATACATGGAAACCCCCTCAATCAACTACAATTCAAACTTTTTAGCAAATCGTTACCAAAACAAACCAGTTGATACAAGTTTTTCTTTTTCTTTATCACAACATTGTATAATTCCCAATATCACAACAAACAACCCTCTCGGCAATAAACACCAACTGCAAACAGGAAATACATCAACTATTTCTCATAAACATAGGCATATATCAAAACATATAAAGTAAAAATGTTCAGTTGGGATGCTAAAACAGATAAAATCTTCATAGACATGCATTGACAAAAGCAAAAATGGCTTACTTTAAAAGCAAATACAAGATAAAAAGATGGCATTTTCATAACCTAAAACATTAGGTAAATGGTATCTTTTATATCCCAGGACATGAAGCAAATGTAGCTAAAAATACCCACAAAATCTAAACGATTACTTGTCATTCCATTTCCAGAAAATGATGTTTTATTATTTATTTTCCATTTCGTCACTCACTCTTACTCTATACCAAAATCATATCGTCTTAAAACCAACCACACAAGCATATCTAAACACCATCAGTTGAATCCATAAGAAAAAAAAAAAACTAAAAAAGTATATATTTCATCTTATTTCAAAAAGTTAAAATCTTTAACCATTTAACAAACAATCTGCAACCCGATCATCAAAAAAACTCGATAACCCTTTTGTTTCAAAACAAAATCAAAACCGATCATCATCAAACAAAGCAAGCACAGAGATTACTATCATCAAAAAGAAACCCACAAAAGAAAAGAAAAACACTCACAGATCGATCTTCGATACAAACAAAAACAACAACGATCGGAGCTATGAAAAATAAGCAGCCGATTGTTTCAAGATCGCTCCTTTATTTTTCAGATGAAAAATAAAAAAAAAAAAACTTTTTTTTTGTTTTGATAGATAAGGGGTTGTTGTTAGGATAGAAAAGCAAGACACATAGAGAGAAATATTTGATTTGATTTGGGCAAAGACTCTCTCTTTTTTGGTCTCTTGAGTTTGTGTTTTCTCTTATTACAATGTGTGTCTTAAAATGATAGAAGGTGGGGGTGGGGGTGGTGGAGTTCTTGTTGTTGTGTCTGGATGTATGTGTGTTTCTCACTCTAGAAATTCTCTCCTCTTTGCCTTTCTTTTTGCCCAAGGAGTAAAAACTAAAAACTACTCTCTCTTTCTCTCTCTAGATGCTATCTATGAAGCTACTCTTATCTACCACATAATCCATATTTTGTATAAAAAAACATTGAGAGTGCAAATGTGGCTTTCTTATGACCAAAAGGTTATTCTAGCTTTGTGTAGAGAGAGGATATATGGCTCCATGGTATGGGCCTATGGGGGTGTATAAATACATGTATTTGTGGTGTATGTATAGGTGGTTTGGTCAAGAGATACATACAGTACATGGGGCATGCATGCAAAAACATGGATGGATTGTACAGATCTATCTCAGTAATAAATTATCATGAAATTTCATTAAATTTCATGTTTCTAACTTGGAAAAGGTTAGGTTTGAATTTTGAAATAGTGGGTGGGTGTAGAGATGAGGAGTTATCCTAGCATCATGTATATTGAAGTTTAAAGTTTATGCATGTATAGTGTCATGATAGTTTTTTTTTCAAAAAAAAAAAATAGGTTTAGAGAAATCTAGAGATTATAGTTTTTTTCATTTATTATCTTGGGAAAAAATCATTTTAAATGGACTTTATATAAAATTATAATATATATTGATTAACAAAATATTTTTTATGACATTATAACTGTATTAGTTATATATATATATAAAGATCGATAACTTATCTTATTTAAAATAGTAAAAAAGAATATATTATTTTGACATGCATACGTTTAGAAAGCAATGCATTATTTTTTTTTTAACACGTGCAAATGTGTTTAAAATACATATAAATTTTTAATTAGATAATTTTACATAAAATGCACAAAATTTTAAAATTGATATAAATGTGTTAAAACAAAAGTTACATGTGTTTGAATGTTATAGATACAGAACGTATTTGTTTTTTATGTTTTGAAAAGCTTTAAAAATGAGAAAATATATTTTTTATTTGTTTTCAATCACATGTTTTTGGTATTTTCATATTATTTTAATGTGAATAACTTTTAAAAAATAAAAATATACATTATTTAATGTCTTTAAGAACAAGAAGCATTTTTTAAAGCAATCATTATCACTCTTCGAATATATCTCATTGGGAATTTAGAGATTACCTGCCTCCCTCTCAATTTTACACAGCATCGATGATGTTTAATTTAATTACAAAGAAAGATTCACAATATAGTTATAAACAAACTAATTAAATATAATAATCAAGAGGATATTTCTTTATAAAAACACATGCTAGAGATATCAAGACATTTTTTTTTTGTTTTTGGTAATCAATTTGCCATGTATAACAATTGTTGTGAGATTCATCTAATTAAAAAACAAATTAATGACTCAAAGTTTTTTTTTTTATTTGTAGGCCATTAAAAAGGTAAAATTCATGTTATATAATATTCTTCTAGAATCAAATTTAGAACATGTTCGGGACTCTGGTGCGGTTGTTTCTATTTTTTATTATCTTTTAAAAAACATGTTTATCTTGAAAAAAATTAAATTAATATTTTTTTATGTTTTTCAATGATTTCTAATATATTGGTGTTAAAAACAAAAAAAAAATATTCTAATATATTTTTAAACAATAAATATTAAAAAAAATATCTTACATCACAATACCAAACATTAAAAAAAAAATCATTGTCTATATTATTCAAGATTCATAGTTTAAGAAAGATTGCAACAAATAAAATTTTCATGATTATACCAAATGATAAATTTAAAATTTAATCTATAATAAATTAATATGAATATGCAAAAAAAATTGTCAAGATAATTGTTGGTCAAAGGACTCCTTCAAGGCTGTTGCTGTATTTTGAGCTCTACATGTATGTGTACGAGTAGGAATGTGAGCATGGTCTGCGCATGGTATATCCCACGGGTATCCTCCATATGTGCATCGTATGGTTGATGTGCTGCATGTATGGATGACGGTATACAGATGTATGCATGACGGTATACGGATGTATGCATACGGTATACCGGTTTTGTTTGGATTCGCATGAGAACCAGTTGTCAAAACTCATCGCACGATATCAGTGCTGTTCCTCGGACTGTCTGGTAAGCATAGCTAACTTTTTATTTATTTATTTATTTATTTCCTCTTCTTCCTCGAATTTTCATTTTCTATTATCGTTATTTTCATCGCTACTTCTTCAACTTAAAATTATTTATCTAGTTTATAAATACATTTGCAATTTATTTCGTGCTTGTTAGTATATACTTGAACTTATTTTTAAAAATATTTTTCAAAGTTAATTTTTATATTAAAAATATATTAAAATGATGTTTTTATATTTTTTAAAAATTATTTTTGACATTAATATATGAGAATGATCTAAAAATACTAAAAATAAATAATTTAAAGTAAAAAATAAATAAATAGATTTTATTTTTTTTCAAAAACACTTTTGAAATGCAGAGGTTGCTTTTGAAAGTGATTTTCGTTAAAAAATACATCAAAATAATATTTTTTTATATTTTTAAAATATTTTTGACATCAACACGTGAAAATGATCTAAATACATCAAAAAAATTTATTTTTTAAAAAAATATTTTTGAAACGCAGTGTCAAAGTCTTCATTTCCTCTTTTGATTTATATTTACATAGTTGAATCTGAATTATATAATCTAAAAATTATATTTATTCCACTGGAACTTTGCTTTAATACCTATAATTGTTTGAAAAATATATTTTATTGTGTTTTTTAAAACAATTATAATTTTGGGTGTTGAATTAAAGCATAAAACGGAGGTTTTACTGAGTTTTACAAAACTGTAATAAAATATTAAAAAAAAGCATTTATAAAAAAAAAACACGGTGTGAAAGCAGTAACAAGCAGTATATGCCCTGTTTGGCATTGCGATCCCACCGGCTTTTGGCCGAAATTCGAAGAAAAAAATTTCATTTTAAATGAATATGTTTTTGTGTGTTTTAGATCATTTTGATGTGCTGATTTCAAAAATGATTTTTAAAAAATAAAAAACATCATTTTGATGTATTTCGGCACGATAAACACTTTGAAAAGCTATCGCAACCGCACTCCCAAACAGGCACTTCATCATTTTTAAATTGGTTATATATATATATATATATATATATATATATATATATATATATATATATATATATATATACATTTTAATATATTTCTAATTAAATAATAATTAAAAAAGCATCCCCATCACAAAAACAAACACACAAATGAAAATTCATCCAGCCATTGGTGGGGGGAAGTAAAAAATAAATATTTTTCTCTCTCAATAATTAACCACCATCCAATTCCCACCCCCGGTCGGTCAACAATTACTGGATATAAATTTTTAGCCTAATCTTACACGTGAACAACAATTTAACTTGCGAGGTGGGTCCATCCAATATCTCCCCTGACCTCAATTTTTAAAATTATTTAAATAATAATAATAATAATTTTAAAATATTTTTTATTTTTTAAAATAAGAAAATTCGACCAGAAACACAAGTCGGTAGGAGAATAGGGTGACACCGAGGTGGAATGAGGAGTCGTCTCGCAAATCCCTTTGAAAAATAAATCATAATTATAATAATTAAGCCATCACCACCTACCTCTCTACATAGTGTCTGTTTGGGAGTGTAGTTACGGTAGCTTTTCAAAGTACTTATTATGCCGAAATACATTAAAATGATATTTTTTAAAAATTATTTTTGAAATCAGCACATCAAAATGATCTAAAATACACAAAACATATTTATTTAAACTAAAAAAAAAAATCAAATTTCGGCCAAAAGTCGGTGGGATCGCAATGCCAAACGGGGCCATATACTGGTTTACACACTTAAATGCATGGTCGGAAGTTTGGTTGAAGTTATTTTTGAAAATATTTTTTTATTTTAAAATACATGAAATGATATTTTTTTGTTTTTAAAATTATTTTTGACATCGGCACATGAAAATGATCTAAGAACACCAAGAAAATTAATTTAAAATAAAAAATTAAAATTAAAAAAATTAATTTTTTTCAATGACGTTTCTGAAATGCAGTGTCAAACAGGGCGGTTGTGTGTTTGAGAATGTAGTTGACGTTACTTTTAAAACTGTTTTTTATTCAGAAATACATCAAAATGATGTTTTTTTTATAAAAAAATTATTTTTGACATTAAAATATAAAAATAATTTATAAATACCAAAAAAAAATTAAAATAAAAAATAAAAATATTTTTTAACCACAATCACAAGCAATAGTAATTTCTCGTTGATTTTTTTCCTACCGGTGATCTTGCAGTAAGAAATTGAAGGTTTTCAACTTTAATATGATTTTTACTGCTGAAAGCTCATGAATGGCGACGGGTTCGCTTTCGATTATATTACTAATTTTGTTTTTTATATTCTCCAGTAAAAAAAGATTTTTTGTTTTTATCAATATATCTTTTCATATAGAAATAAAGTTTTTTAAAAATATATATCATGATATTTTTAACGAGAGTATGTGAGAAAATTAAAAGAAAAATAAATTTGAAAACATTGTATTAAATAAGAAATAAGAAATAAAAAATAGAAAACTAGATGTTTTATTCTCATTAAATATTCCCATAAAGTTTTTTAAGAATTACATATTAGATTCATATAAAATTGATAATTCATGTATAATTAATCATAAAACAATTGATAATATTACCATAAACAAGTATAATCTTATTAAAAGTTATGGCATAGTTGGAAACTTTTGTAAATATCATCTTAATAATTCTACTTGAAAAATATTAAAAATATACTTGAAAAATATTAAAAATAAAAGGTAATAGACTAAAATTACTTTATTTGGACTCTAAAAACAATTCGAATAACTAGTGAAAATATGATTTAAAATTAAGCATAAGCCCAAGTTTTTTGTTTAAGACCTCGATAACCTTGTTGAAAACAAATTGCAATAAATTACAAAACTTATCCCCCTCACAAAGTGCACATGTGCTTAGTCATATACTCTATTTGAAAATTTGTATTTTTTTTCTAAAATAGTTTTTAATTTAATTATACAAATAAAATAGATGCTTGTGAAATTCAACACCAACCAATTTTCAAAATGTTTGCTTAAGTTCACGATAAACCTATTAAAATCAAAACAAAATAAATATAAAGCACAATAAATAACAACCAAATATCTAAAGATAGAATAAAAAATAAAAATTCAATCTTAAATAATAAAATAAATAAATAAAAGAAAAAATAATCATGCATGCATGTTGGTTAAGGTCCCCTACTTAATGTGTATAAGCTTTTTTAAGAAGCTCATGTGCTTTCATTTAAACCATTTTTAACTTTTTAAGGGTGTTTGCCTTTTATTGGAAAAAAAAAACAAGTGACATGACATGTGACAACACATATCAATCCTATAACATTTCAAAAACAATAAAAATAAAAATAAGCGAGATTAATAAAGTATAAATAGAGCCCGATTTATTTTTTCATCTCTTTGAAGATAAAAAAAAAAAAATCTCATTGAACTCTTCTCATTGATTGAAACTATTTGAAACAAAGAATATCAAGTTTTTGTTATCCATTGACTTTCTCTCTCCTTTATTCCTTTCAAGTATCTTCTCTCTTTGCTCTTGAAACACAAGAACTAGAATGTCAAGAAAATAAATTTTTAAACCAAAATTAAAGGGGTTATAGAATAAGAAAAAAAAAGTAGGTGAAAAGTTATATTAGAAAGACAAAATTAAAAGTTAGAGGAACACAATGTGAAACATGAAGAAAATGTGTGACCAATCTCAAACTTTTTTGATTTTTTAGTTTAGTTTAGAAGTTTAATTTGTTTATTTTTTAATTTATGGATTTGAGAAAAAAATATAGAAATTTATAGGATAATGATGAAAGAGATAAAATTATTTATTGGCCACATTTCCACGATAAAACTAGTTGATCTTGTTGTCAAAATGTTTCATTCAATAAAAGAGTTTGATGATGATTATTATTTTCTATATTCACGTGTGAAAAAAAAATAGATTGCCATTTAGAATTTTTTTATTTGGTTGATTTTTGTTTCCAAAGTGATTTTGGGACTAACAAATGATTCATAGTTTATTGTGTTTTGAGATAATTTTAGGTGAAAATATTGAAAATGAGATTTTAGGCATGACCCCCTCCTTGATTTTTAATTTATATATTTGATATAAATAAAATATTTTTGCATGATGCATTTATAAAAATAAAAGTTATCTATGTGTATTTAGAAAAAAAATGTTCTATAAGTTTTAAAAAATAAATGCATAAATTAAACTAGCATTAATTTAGAAAAATGTTCTAGAAAAGTTGAGGCTAAGTATTTGCATACTTAGTTATCTTTTGCTTTTAAAAGAAAGTTTAACTTTTTATATAAATATTTAACTAGCATTAAAAAAAAATTTCATAGTTTTTCAATTCATAATGTTTTTTTTTTTAAGTTTTGTTAAGTACATATAATATTTTTATGTTTCTTAATAGAAAAAAATATAATAAAATAAAATGCATCCATAAAATCTAACATTTGTTTTGTGTGATTTTCAAAATTAACTTGGAATTATAACTATAGTGTTGGTTGTAAAAACTTTTTTCCCCGTTAAATATAGATAATATCTTCCATTCGTGATCTTAACTTTGTGGTATAAAATATGTTATCTCAAAAAAATAGTTTGTAATGAAATATTTTTATTTTTAAAATATGATTAATATTCTCAAATAATAAATTACACTCAATAATTTCTCATAATTCAGACTTTTTATAGAAACAATCATTATTCAGGAAAAAAACTCTCCAAAAAAAGAAAAAGAAAGAGGAGGCATGCATTAGTATATGAAATGACACAAAAGCCTTACGCCCTCTCTTTTTTCAACCCTATTTGGCATTGTGTTTCGAAAATGCTTTTAAAAAATTTTAAAAACTTATTTTTATTTTTTATTATAAATTATTTTTTTGATGTTTTTAGATAATTTTGATATGCTGATATCAAAAATATTTTTTTAAAAAATAAGTATTATTTAATGCATTTTTAATAAAAAACACATTTTAAAAGCAATTTCAATCATTCTTCCAGACATACATATAACACACATATGAATATAAACTTTTTATATTAAAACTCATAAATTGGTCACCATCAATCCTTTTTGAAAAAAAAAGGAGGATAAAGTTATTTGTGAAATAAAACACTAATATTAAAATAAGGCCATAACTAGTAGAAATTTTTTGTAAAATTTAAAAACCTTTGATTTTTTTTTTCTTTTTAGCTGTTAATGATACATGAATATTACAAACACAACTATGTCTCTAATTTAATTTTTTAAATTCTTATATTTTTTTTATCTACTTATTTGCTCCTATTTTTATATTTTTAGATGCACTTTTAAAATAGCCTTCACTTTAAAAATATTAAAATAACATTTTTAAATGATTTTGTTCTAATATTTAAAATAAAAATTTAAGAAAAAAATATATTGATGTATTTTTTAAAAGAAAATTCTCACAACCACAAAAGTCTTCAATCATTTATTTATTTTTTGATTTTTTTTAAAAGGGAATTTCAATAAGAAAAAAAAAAACAAATTTGACAAATTAGAAAAAGGACAGTTTTGCCTGCTTTGGTTAAGAAAAAAGAGGCTGTTGATCAAAACAAATGACTCGAAGTGAAAAAACTAAGAGAACGAGGACGTAAATGAATTTAAAGTCAACAAATTGGTTAATCACTCTCCCATAGTCCATGTAAAACCAAAGCACCGGATATTTCAATACAGACGCCCGGAAAGAAATGTCATCACAAGGCCAAAATACGGGTCGGAGGCCCGAGCTCCGGCACGATCCAGTAGCAAACCGATGGGTAATTTTCTCACCCGCCCGTGCCAAAAGACCCACTGATTTCAAATCCAAATCCCCTCAAAACTCTAACCCCGGCGACAACTCCTCATGCCCTTTCTGCATCGGCAACGAGCATGAGTGTGCACCTGAAATCTTCCGGGTCCCGTCTGACCCGAATTGGAAGCTCCGGGTCATTGAGAATCTATACCCCGCCCTGAGCAGGAATATCGAGGGCCCGTGTGAGGAAAAAGAGGATATGGGTGTTCCGGCTCGGGCCATTGCCGGCTTTGGGTTTCACGATGTGGTGATAGAGAACCCGGTTCATTCGGTCCATCTGTGTGATATGGAGGCTAGAGATATTGGCCAAGTTTTGCTTGCTTATAAGAAGAGGATTCAGCAGATTGCTTCTGTTGAATCCATTAAATACGTGCAGGTTTGTTCTTGTTTTTTTACTGTAATTTTCTTTGTAGTGATTGTCATGGGTTCTTTATTTAATTCATAAATTTGGATTTCTTCTGGGCCATTTCTTTTTAGTAGATTTTTCAGTTTTTTCTGTATTTTTGGTAAGGATTTTTCTTATTGAATCTTGAATTTGTAGCAAAAAAATTAAGCTTTATATATATATATATATATAATGAACTGTTGATATTAGCTTAAAGATGAATTTTTTTGAGGCTTTGAATGATGATGATGATGATGATGATTTAGCCTCGATGGCACACAATGTCTTGTGAACTAGTGATTCTATTGCTCCTTGAATGGGTACCAGGCGGGTATATTTTTGTTCATTTTGCAAAATTATATTTCATTGTCAATGCTTTGGAAGGACAGGTTTGGAGTCTGTACTCTTGAAACAATGGTTCATAGCTTTAGCCTTTTGTAGCTTCAGAGTTTTTCTTCATGTTCTACGATTAAGGTGTGATTTGACTTGTCTAGCTTTTGCACTAGAAGCAACCTGAACCCGAAACGGTCTTGATTTCTTTGTTAAGGTGTTCAAGAACCATGTTGCATCTTCTGGAGCATCCATGAGTCATAATCTGTTGGTTTTATCGGTTAATGATTGTCAAGATATGAACTTATTTTATTTTAGCTTATTTGAACATGATTTATTTGTTCTTAATTTTTCATTTAGTTAATAGTTTATTTTATTTTATCCTTTTCAGCACTGGGATTTTAGTTGATTCGTTAATGCGGATTTATGGAATTGGATTTCGTTCAAGTGTGTGTGTGTGGATATTTATGCTCCAGGAAGTTTTGAATCAATGAATACATGTAGCTTTGCTTTTTCTATTTGAATCTGGAGATTTTTAGTTTAAAATTTTGCGCTTATTGTTTTGGGGTATTTCGCTAGTAATTAGCATTGTTTCACTGTCATGGAGATTTTCTGTTTTGCCTTGTGTCCTCATTTCTGGATAGCCAAAAGGAGGCTGCATTTAAAGTTAAAACCTATGTATGTGTTTTTGAGCATTCTCATCTGCTTTGCTTTCCTGTCAATTGCATTTGAACTTGTATCTCTGTTGCATTGATATGCAATTGAACTGACAATGGTCTTTTTTTTCACACTTTTAAGGTGTTCAAGAACCATGGTGCATCAGCTGGAGCATCGATGAGTCATTCTCATAGCCAGTTACTGGCTCTTCCCATTATTCCCTCAGCAGTTTCTGCTCGATTTGAGGGCATGAATGAGTACTTTAAAAAGACAGGAAAATGCAGTCTCTGTGAAGTTCAAGCAAAAGAACTATTAATTGATGAATCAACTCATTTTATCTCCATTGTTCCTTTTGCCGCCACATATCCTTTTGAGATGTGGATTATTCCCAGGGCCCACTCCTCTCATTTCCATGAATTTGATTGTGAGAAGGTAATTTTCAGTTATTGGCTCTGCAGATTGATTCTTATATTTTGCACAGGTTTTCAAATACAACCTAATATCGTTCCCCCCTCCCTTTTTTTTGGTTTGACAGCGACATTATTGGAGTTTTAATGATTAATTTCATCCCTCTGTAAAGAGGAAAAGGGTGTGAAAATAGTCATTAAGGCATCATGATCTACATTTATGATCCTTGGGTTATTTTGTCAGGTCAAATTTAAACCATAATGAAAAACAAGGGTGGTATTTCTTGATTTTGATGAACCCAGAATTCGATTCTAAATGTTCGTGGCTTGAGCTTGGGGCAGTTATTGTCCTGTACCAGTTTATCCCTTAAATCTTAAAATTTGAAAAGAATAGCAAGGAATCACATGTAGAATGAGTATTGGAAAGGTGTGTTTGGGTCTTTTTTCATTTTTGATAATTATTTGGTATAATTTTGCAAAAGAAAATATTGCTGTCTTTATTTTTTTTTCAGAAACAAAAAGAATAATGTTAATTCAGAGACAATTGTAAAGTTATTAAAGAGTCTTTATATTTATTTGGGAAAAGTAAGGTGCCATCTGATGGAATAACTAAAAGTAAATTAATGAGATAAAAACAGATTTATTGTGGTTGTGTATTCAAGGATGGTACCTTGGTAGGTGAGGCTTAAGATAGTGATTATGATAAAGTGTGGTTGATTATGATAAAGCAATGGACTATAATTTGGCATGTAGAGTTTTCTCTACACCTTTTTTCAGTGTGAAGTATAAAATGTACATTTTATTCACGTAATTCGTATAGCCTGTAAACCATGTGACGTTTTGAGCCTCAGATAAAGGCTTTCCTGTAATTGTCATTGCACATGGTAGGGTTCTTTCCGTGATTGTCATTTCATTCTGATTTATGTGGAATTCTGCAGATGGTTGAGCTCGGTGGATTGCTGAAGCTCATGCTTAGGAAGATGTCTCTACAACTGAACAACCCACCATTTAACTTCATGATCCAGACCTCTCCCCTCCAGGTTAAGGAATCAGAATTATCTTATGCTCACTGGTTTTTACAGATAGTACCTCAGTTGAGTGGCGCCGGGGGATTTGAAATGGGATCTGGTTGCTACATAAATCCTGTTTTCCCCGAGGACGCCGCAAAAGTTCTGAGGGAAGTTAATCTGCCAGTGGCGGGTTGAACTGATCACATTCTTACCAGTAATAAAACTTATTAGATTATATGAGAAGTTGAAAAAAAAAGGGCAATAAGGAGAAGATAGTCTCATCAATAGAAACTGTTTTTTAGTGGTGTTTGTGCATGGAAAGTAGAAGCATATTGATTTGAAGTGTGCGGCTAGAGCTCCCATGTGTCCCGCATGGCTAATGCTTTCTTTCTTTTTCGGCTTGTGAATCATGCTGTTGTTTCTAACTTAATAATGCAAGACAGAGAGAGAGGTAAGAGAGCTATGCCTTTGAAGACAGGAAAGAAAATCGACTGTCATGATACAGAAAGAAGATCAAGTGGGTGTTTTGCTCTGTGGTGACTTCTGCGGTTGAGGCTCACCGCGGAGCCAAACTGTTTGGTAAAGGAAGCCATCACGGTTTTACTTTTTACAACTGTGGATCCTACCCAAAACTGTGATTTAACCGCAGTTTACGAAAAGCATCTCACATATTCTTTTCGACCTCAGCCACACTATCTACCAGAAACAGTTTGGCATGGTGGTATCCAATGCTTTCTAAATTCTCCAGCTTTCTTCTCTTTCAACGCTGCATGATTAAAGTTCAAATGATGGCTCAAAATTCCTATGGAGGGAGACGTCAAATAGAGTTGATTAAACATAGAGAAAGAAAAGTAAAACACCATTGGAGAAAGTAGAAAAGAAGGGCTGAATCATCTTTGTCGTTTTGGTTTTTCTGTTTGAGCAAGCACGACTGTACTTTGGAGTCGCGCATGCCCGGTGGGGCAAGTTTTTTCTCTAATCCTAGATGTGCATTTTGCTTGAATCATTTTTAGCTGACCACTGTGATCTTGTGCCCATAAATAGTGTCGAGTGTGAGCTGCTCAGCATTTGATCATTGTCGTGAAGAAGAGTAATATAAATTATATTATGAATTTTATTTAAAAATTAAAGGTTTTAGATCGAATTGGTTTTTTGATATGATATTATAGTTTTGTTGATTAGATAATTAGCCGCGAGCAAAATCAAAAGAGTACAAGATAAAGATTTTCATTTGACGAGGTGGGTTAAAAAATAATATATTAGAATCTCAAAATATGACATTTAAGTAATATTGTCATTCAGAACCACAATATTTAGATTAAAAAAGTTGGATGGATCTGATTTATACTTTGTAAAACATCATAAGTTAGGTTGGACACCATGAGTCAAAACTTGACCTACTATGTGCCTGATTGAGAGTATGGTTGATGTTGTTTTTGAAAATGTTTCTTGTTCAAAAATCTATTAAAATAATTTTTTTATTTTTTAAAAATTATTTTTGACATCAGTATATCAAAATGATCTAAAAACATTATTTTTTTTTTAATTTAAAATAAAAATATTTTTTTTTCAAAAATGCTTTCCGAATGCATTTCCAAACACTTAGATACATATCCATAAACATCCCCATTCAAAACTAATTTTAGAAGCAGGGGCTAGGACCAATACTTCAAAATATATTTTGATCTTTTTAATTGTGTAATACAATTGTGTCTTATTTATTTTCTTTTGCTCATCACTTGTTTTTTTATCACATCTTTTTGTGAGTTATTTTTGGTGTTTTATGAGTTGATAATCTTATATCTTCATGTGTTCAACATGTTCAAAGGTTTTTATTAGATTTTAAGACTTTTTTGAAGACCAATTTAATGAGATATAATATAAAATTATAGTGGAAAACACAAATAAATAAATCAAACTAAAAAAAATAGAAGAAAACCATATAGCCAACTCTCTAAAAAATACCTTTTGATCCATCTATTTTCCTTTTGCTTCCTATACAATCCTTTTAGCCTTTCTATTAGGTTGTGCAAACAAGCCCAATATCTTTGACCCAAATATTTGACCCATTTCTATTTTTTTCCTTTTTATGTTTTTGTTTTTTGGATTTTGATTGAAATGCAATATATAAAATAAAAGATTAACATGATATTTCAATTGTTGCTCAAAATTTCCCATGGTAATTGGATAGCATTATAGGTTCCTATGAAAATGTTAACAATTTACTTTTCAATTATCATGTAACTAATATGAAAAAAATACTCATGAAAATTCAATAAAAATAAAATTTAATTTTTTTTAAAAATATTTTTGACATGATTGTTTTCCTCTTCAATCACATGCATAATATTGGGACATTATTTAAATATTTTAAAACTTCCTTTTAAGATTATGATATGTTTAAAAAAAAATACTATTTACAATAAAAAAACATATTTTTGTTAAAAATCAAGATTTGAATTAATAAGAAAGTAAAGTTTAGATTGAAGAAACACATTTTCCTAAAATATTAATTTTTAATTGTATTTTTTTATATATAATTTTCTTTTCAAATCTATTGTTCTAAACCTTTTCATATAAATAGTTGGGAAGAGAAGGTGGATTCATAATTTTTTATTTTGTAATTGAAGCAGCATGGAAAGTTACCTTCCAGTAATTGCATTTTTTTAAGATTTAGATGAGTGAGTAAAATCCAGATTATTCTAAATTTTTATAAAAATTATATATCCTGATTTAAACTCGAAACTTACTAGATCGTAAGGTCTTTATTACTACACGCCTCAAAAACTTAGTGTTAAATTACCTTCAACAGTACAGCCTGAAAGCGCATTAATGGCGTACACAACTACCCATCTAGTAATAATATTAACAGTGGGCATTGGGCATGGCTGTCTTGCTTTCTCACCCCATCTTCTAGCCTCTTCTCTATCTACAATTCCAAGAGGGAAGACATAAAGTAGATATAAACCAAGAAAATCTAATCTAGTTGACTCGTGGTGCCATTGAGAGACACACCTCGTTTCTTGGTAGGTACTGTATTGTCTTTTGAATAAAAAAACCCTAAGTCTTGGAGGGTGTTTTTGGCGGCTACCCCTTCTCCAAGCCTCCCCTCTTTTCCTTTTCTTCTTTCACTGCTTGACCTAAAACAACTGAGACCCCAACACCCGCCTCCTCCCAGGGCTTCTCTGTCGCTCCTTCGATCTATATCTCATCAACAAACTCATGGAAGCTGTTCCTTCTGCTACTGATAGTATCCTTGCCAACTCCTCTTATCTGGGACTTTTTTTTTTCTTTCTCAAGATTTTGGAGTGTTGAATTGTTAGTGTTTTGCTCTTTTTATTGTTTTTTTTATGCTTTTGAGCTCCTTGGAATATGGGTTTTGATGGGTTTTATCTATGGATTTGGAGAAGTCAGTGAGTCAATTTTGTTCTGAGTTTGTGCTTTCTTGATTTTTAGACGTGCTATTTATGTATATATGGTGGCTCGGTTGATTGAAATGGTGTTAACTGAGTTCTATTTTGTGGTATTTGTGTTGGAGTTTTTTTTATAGGGTTTGTAATTTGTGTGGACTTGAATTCGAAGTTTCTAGTTTTCTAATCAATATCTATCTTTGAAGAATTCTTTTGATGTTGGGTTTTCTCATGGACGTGAATGTGAAATTGTAAATGAACGAGTTTCACTTTTCCTGTTAAGCTTTAGAATCAGTTTAAAAATGTGGGGTTTACTACTTTTTGGTGCATATTATAAATTAAATATTTCCTGGACAAGAATGGTATTTTATATGTACTTTAGGATGTTGCTATTCATGCTAGATGTGCCTTCAAGGATGAAGATTGAGACTTTATTTGTTTTGTTCTGCTGTTGGTGATGAATGTATCTATGACCGACTTCTTTCGTTGGTCCTTCACATATACTCTCACAGAAGCTGCAGGTTTGCTAGAGAACTTGTCATTAGATTCTCAGACCAAGACTGCTGGAAATCCAGCTCCTGCGATGAAGGTATCTCGGAATCTTGACTCTTGATTCTTAAGATTCCCCTATGTGAGCTTGTTTGATTCTATAGTGAATTGATGGTATAGCCTTCTACTTGTCAAAATGGATCAAGTGACTTTGCTTCTAATACAACCAATCTCTACATATGTGAGCCTGTTTGATTCTATAGTGAATTGATGGTGTAGCCTTCTACTTGTCAAAATGGATCAAGTGACTTTGCTTCTAATACAACCAATACAACGGTCAACAATGCCTCTTCCAAATGTGTACCTTTCCCCCCCTAATGCGTATGTGTTGATTGCATGTAATAGATGCAGGATGTGTACTGAGTATATTGCCCTACAAGGTCTATTAAAATGGGTATTTAAGTTACTTAGACTGGTCAAGCTATCATTATTTGTAACTTTCCTGATCAGTAGCTATCTGTTCATTCTTCTTCAGTCTATCATAGCTATCTGTTCATTCTTCATCAGTCTATCATAGCTATGGCAATGAGTTGAAAGCTAATCTAGAAGATTAAATATGGCAGAAATTCTAGTCTCCCAAGTTCAAACTCAAGAAAAGCTGCTGTTATTTCTTGTTGCTTATTTGTGGTACATGCTCTTTTTTAGGTTGCATGAAAAAATGGTTTCTGAAGCTTTCATGCTGGATGTGGGTTTAGAACCATGTGTCTCATCAAACTTTTCCACCATAGGAAAGAGGGTCTCACTTTTGACTTCAAGAGCATCTCAATATTTGGCCATGAATCTTCCTTTGCTTGAAGTCTGGTGCTATTATGTCTGAACTTCATAAGCTAGATTGGCTTTTTTATATGTTGCATAGTATTGAGGGTATAATCTTTGGAACTGCAAGCAAGTAATAGCTATCAGTTATCCTAGGGGTTGAATTTTTGCTTTCTGCTGGGCAGGATTTCTATGGCGATAATGGAAACTTCATTTATAACCAAGGCTATGGTTATGCGCCACCTTTTGGTGCATATCCGTCTCCAAATTCACCCATTCCTACCATGGGATATGATGGCCAACTATATGGGGCACAGCAGCAGTACCAGTATCCCGGTTCATTTTACCATCCATCAACTTCTGCGGGCTTGTTCTACCCCTCTAACCAGCCCAGTCATTCTCAAGGGCATGTGGCATCTGCAGGTACAGCTGACAAAGTACCTTTTTCTGCTGGTACTGCTACAAGAAACTCCAATAACAAAGTGAATGCTGGAAGTGTAAATAGAAGCAATGGACCAGCAACTGGTGCAGGGTTCTCATCAACACCGGTGTGTAAACCAGCAGTCTTACCTTTTTCTTATTTAAAGCTTTAGATTATTTACATTTTTTGCAAATCAAATTATTGTCTTTCAATCTCTATTTGTTTGAATATTTATTTATTTTGGAGTCCATGGACATAATTTAGCTATAAAAGCCTCTTTGTTTTGGTTTGATTTAAGGGTTTTCAGTACCCAGGAGAAGTGATATGTTTAAAACTTAAAAGAAGTCTCCCAAGCTTTTCCTTTGATCTGGTTATTTTATGTTGTTTAGGTTTGTCAAGTTCCATGTTTTATAGCTCGTGTTTTCTTGTAGTTTCAAGTTTGAGATATATTAGACAGTCTATTTATTGTTGATTTATTTATTCGCTCTCAGAACACTCATCCTACAAGACCAATATCTGGCATGGACCAAGCATCTGGTTACATGAACTTGATGAATCCAAACAACAGGATGTATGGTCAATATGGAAACAGGATGTATGGTCAATATGGAAGCAGAGCTGGTGCTGATTTTGGATCTTATGCCTATAACTCTTGGACAAATGGACGTGGGTGGGTGGTTGTTGATAACAAGTACAAATCCAGGGGCCATGGCTATGGAAATGAGAACCGGGATGGTTTGAATGAGCTAAATAGAGGACCGAGGGCCAAGAGTTTCAGGAACCAAAAGGAATTTGGAGCTGTCACACAAACAGCCGAGGGGCGGAACATCCCATTGTCCAATAGTAATTTGCCCCAAATCCCAGAAAGGGAACAGTACAATCAGGAAGATTTTCCTGAAGAATACTCCGATGCAAAGTTCTTTGTTATTAAATCATTCAGTGAGGATGATGTCCACAAAAGCATCAAATATAGTGTGTGGACAAGCACACCTAATGGGAATAAGAAGCTGGATGCTGCATATAAACAGGCCAAAGAGAATCAAAGTGATTGTCCTGTATTTCTGTTATTCTCAGTGAGTATTAATGTTCTGCCAGCCGCAAGTTGAGTTTATCAATTCATATTTTTCATAGTTTTAACAATCTCAAATATTTTCTTTTTAAGGTCAACACCAGTGGGCAATTTGTTGGTTTGGCAGAGATGGTGGGGCCTGTTGATTTTAACAAAACTGTTGAGTATTGGCAGCAGGACAAGTGGACTGGTTGCTTTCCTTTGAAGTGGCATATTATTAAGGATGTTCCAAATGGTTGTTTGAGGCATATAACACTTGAAAACAATGAAAACAAGCCTGTGACCAATAGTAGGGATACCCAAGAGGTAATCAAATTATGTTCTTCCTCCACGCCCCCCCTTTCTCTACCCCTCAACCCAACTCTTTTCTACGTGTTTATTTTACAGTGCCTCTCGACCATACCTTTTCTGCTCATGTTTATCATTTAATTTTGTTTGTTTGTGGCTGTTAGGTTATCTTTGAGAAGGGTGTTCAGATTCTTAAAATATTCAAGGATCACCAGGGAAAGACGTCAATCCTGGATGATTTTAGTTTTTATGCAGGTCGCGAAAGAATCATGCAGGAAAAAAGGGTCAAGCAAAATTTTCAAAAGCAGGCAAGATTTGCTTCTGTTGTGTAATTTTACTCGGAATTTTTTCCGTGTTTAGGAGAGAGATTATTTAATGTCCTTGTGCTGATTAGGCTTGTAAAACTTGAAGTGACAGATTTCAGAGGGGAAGTCTTTGGTGATGGGAAAAGGGAGTTTGCAAACAGATGCAGCGTCCATTAAAGAACCAGTTGATGCTACACTTGAATCCGTGAAGATGAATGGAGAGGTGAATGCGAAAGAAGAGAACGGATCGGATTTATCTGTTGACAACTCTGCCAGGGATGCTACTTCAACCGCTGTATCATCGGAAAACAACGTCGTTCCAAATGTGGTTGCCAGTGCCTGCTAATTTTGGTTCGTTTGCTATCACATTATACACAATTTAGCATAGAATGCTTAGGATAGGTTGTAGCTTGTTGGTTTCATTGTCCTGGTAAGGAATTTGCTAACTACCATCAGCATACACATGCTTCATGGGAGTTCCTACTTCAAATGAAAGACCTCTTCAGTTCTCTTAGCATGGCAGGAAGGAATGGCCTCTCAAGACATCTGAAGTTTTTTCCCCTATTCTTTTTTGCATTAGGCAACGTATTGAGAAGAATGGGTTTGTCTTTGTATTTTTTCAGTATTTATTTGCAATATAGTCTGTTTGCTGCATCTACTTGACCTCCCACAGAGATGGCATAGCTCGAGTAAGAAAATTAATTGATGTTTGGTGGGGCATGTAACCACCATATCGTATTTTAAGTAGTTTTTGGAATGCTTAGATGTCTATTCATTGGACTGAATAGGATTGAAATAAATAATTATTTTGTTTTGTGTTAGTATATGATGGTGGACTGAATAATTTATTTTATTTTATGCTAGATAACATTGAATAGAAAAAGGTTGACTTGGAGTCTGGATTAGTTTAAGAAAAATCATATAAATAATTATATTTTATGTAGAGAATTAAACAAGTTTGTCTTGTACTTTTTAGCTAGACAAAAGTTGATTTCCTTGTTAGATTTTAAAATTAATAATAACTAGCAATTTTATTTTTATATTGATTTGGATTGACATGAGTTATATAACAAGCTTGTCCTATCTCTTTTAATGAAATAAAAATTTCTCCACTAAAACAACTTTAGCTAATACAAAAAATGACTTTTTGTATTGTCTAGAGGTATACTAAACATCTTCACAAAATAAATTATCATGCTCATTCTATCTTTGTTCATGATACACTACCTTATAGTTCATCATGTATTCCTCTATTTCAATCTCAAAAATTTCTAATTTAAAAAAGATTTTGTTTTGTAAACAGGAGCATAACTAATAAAAAGAAATGAGCTTTGTAACATAATCATTATAATTAAAACAAATAAATTTTTCAAATACATGATAGCTAGCATTAGAAAATTATATTGCTAAAAAATATTGTTAGGAGCTATCATTAATTATAGTCTAGAGTTAAAGGATAATAAAATAATATTATAATTTTTCTATATATATATAAAAATGTAGTGTAGGCCAGTGCCAAAAAAATGAATAAATATTTTATTATCATATCATCTTTTTATTTCTTGTTTCTTTCTCCTTTCACTTTCTTCATTCATCTCTAAATAAAAATACATGTTATTAGAGCACAACAACTAGATCTAGTGAATTCAAGCATCACTATTATTTTGAAAAGGAAGTTACTTGTTTTGCTGACATCATAAACTTATTGATGTTAGCATGACATCACTATAATATTTATATTATACTTTTAAAAATCTTTTGACTTTATATTCAAAAGCTATAACATCTTGTTAGCAATTGATGTTGTTTAAGTTGTCAATTTTATAAGGAAAAATATTAGGTTTAGTTGTATCAATCCTTGAAGGAATCATAAGAGCTTGAAGTGTTTGATAATATAAAAAGAACTGAACATACAAAAAAGACATTGAGTGGAAATGATTAAGGATTATGATCCCACTCAGCTTTTTTGTCGCATGTTCACTTCTTTTTATATCATCAAATACTTGAAGCTCTTATGATTCATGAAAATCTAAACTTAATACCTATATATGTGATTTCTCCATACGTTTAAAACAAATATTATTACAGCCAAATCTAAATCATGTATTGGATAATTGGATAATAAATTTTTGAGTTTTTAGTTGTCTTGATGCATAAGCTATCACCTTGTTATGTTACATCAACATACAACCTAGACCTTTCTTCGGTGCATCAATATGAACCTCTAACCCTTTAGTTCCTAAAAATATGTCAAAACTGGTTAGTTGTAAGCCTTCTTTTTAGTTTCTCGAAGCACTTTTCACATTCTTTCATCCATTCCCACTTCATCTTTTTAAAAGCTAACCATGTCACTGGAATACTAATATTTATTTAGTTTGGCATAAAATTGATGATTCCTAAATGTTAATAACACTTGCCTCGAATGTTGCTCATATTTCATATACAAGTTAGAATAGCCAGAAATGTTATCTATAAATACTATCATAAAATCATCCGAGTATAGGCGAAAGACTCTATACAGTAAATTCATATACATTATCCATGTATTTTTATAATCCAAACAACATTATTAGAAACTTAAAATGGCTATGACGAGTTTTAAATGCGATATTTGTAACATCCAACTCTTTTATCCTTAGTTGATAATATCATGGTCGTAGATCTATCCTTAAAAATACCATGACTCCTCTTAGTTGACCAAAGAAATTAACTATCCATGAAAGTGATTAATTTTTTTTTTCATCATTTTATTTTGTTGTCTCTAATCTATAGATAGTTTAAGAGTTCTATTCTTCTTCTTTACAAACAATACTAGAGTCCCAGGGCGAATTACCAGGATATATAAATATTTTATTTAGGTACCTTATAGTTGAATCTTTAATTCTTCCACTATATATGATGATTGTGCTATTGATGATGGACTACATAACACATCAATAATAGACTCTACTTCTCTCTTTAGTGGAACTCCTGGTAACTCATCTAATACATTTAGGAACTTCTTTATTGTGAGAATGTTCAATAGGTGAATATCATCCTTCTTTACCTCTACTAAATGAGCAAGGTAAGCTTCACACCCCTCCAATATCATCTTTTTTAGTGGTCATAACCAAAATTAAACAATTTCATAAAATATTTTTCTCTCCTCTAAATATCACCCCCCCCCCCCCCTCTAATCTCAGAAGAGTTATTATTTTCACGAAGCCTTATATATACACCCTACCAATCTATACCTAGAATGACATCAAAGTTATATAATTATAATGGTAATAGATCTTCCCTCACCCTCACCCACACCCACACCTATTAATATTATCTTTAATCCCTTTATAAACACGATCAATACTTATATTTAACAACCTTTTTTTTTATTCTACATGGATTTTATATCAATTTCCTTATAAGTCTATTTATAACAAATAAATATGTTACCCTAAAATCAAACAATACATGCATTGATATAAATTTAATTGTAGGGTGTCTGCCACCACATCAATGACTATTCTGGTTTCCTTTTGAGTCATATAAAACATTATGTCATGCATCTGATCATTCTAAACACGAGATCAATCCATATCATCACTTTCACCTGAATGTGCTAACTTGGTTGGTTTATCCATAATAATGAATTATTGGTGGCTCTAAACCTGTTGCGGCTAGTTTTAAACAAACTCAACTTTCCAAGGGTAATTCTTTTGAAAAGGGATCTAGACTCAATAATAGTAATAACATTATCATCCTAAACATAGGTAATCCCACCACCTATGTTCATCTTTATAGATGTAACATAGTCTGGACATCTCAGAACAGTCTCCCGGATGTCTCTATCTGTATTAGGTACACTAAGGATAAGTGATCATCTTTTATTCTAAAGTTTCTCTAGAAAAAAACTACCATTTTAATTTGGTTGCCTCCAATTGACCCCATTTCAACACCATGAGTTGATCTTGATATCATTCTTCCTCTTTTGCTTAATTGATTAAACTATATTTTATTTGTTTTAAGAGAGGTTATGTGCTTGCAGTCCAAAACAACTTAACCTTGTCGACTTTTCTTCATACACGTCTCTAAGGTCTCAACTGTCTTATCGAGGTCTTTACTTTTTTCAAACTTAAAGACAATCAAACCTTACCTTAACTCTTGTTGGAGCCTATTGTGTATCATTTCAATCCTGTGTTGATAATTGGGAACATAATAAAAGGCAAATATAAAGAGGTCATAATCCAACATCAATATTTCTCCTTGCGATAAGCTAGAAATTCTTGTTTCTCCACCTTACGATGGTATGATGAATAAAACTAATTTTCAATTTAAACCTTGAAATCAATCCATGATCGTGGCCCTGTTAATATCTTAATATTGTATCTCATCAATACCTTGTTTTGTTAAAAAAACAAATGGGTGACATAATTCACTCTTAAACTTTACGATACTTGCATTTGATCCGAGGTGTCGTTTATTATGTGAAGCCACATTTGTTATCTTTGTATTTGGTTCCCCTAAAAAAGGTTTCACATCCCAACTCCCTCATACTTTTCACAATACACATGAATATGACTATACTATTTGCGAGTATTTTTGTCGTTGATGTTTTCACCATTATTTGGATTTTCAAATCCACTAGGGTTGTCAAGGTCGATGTATCGAATATCATTTCAAATACTGCCTTCATAAACTAAGTTATGAATGTTATATCAATATGCAAAAAAAGGTTTACAACATGTGTTATCGTCTCAATTCCTCAAGATGTAATACTTTTGCTTGCCTTGAACTAACATCGTTTTGAGGTCCCATTGTCTTCCCCAAACTCAATTGAGGTGACACTCATGGTATGGGAAAGATAATATCCTTTATAAGGTTCTCTTCTTGCCCCTCCTTTGATCTTTTTTGTTGGACTAATCTCCTTGTAGATGAGGAATATATTTTCTCACCTTTTCTTGTGCGAGCCATCCTAATATAATTCAATAACTCATTAGGAAAAAAAATCCTTTTAAACTTAGATTAGAGCTCTAATACCAACTATAATGACCCTATAAATAATCACAAATCATTATACATATAATCATAGTTGCCAATTATACATATGTGTATATATATGTATATATATAATTGGCAACATATATATAATTTGGTCAATTAATAATATAATAAAACTAAACATGATTTTAATATTTTTCTAGCTTTTAATTATTTGTTTTAATTAAATTATTTTAAAGCATTTTTAGAGTTTGGTTGTAAATACTTTTGTCCAATGATATATTGTGTAGATTAGGGGTATTTTGAGAAGTTTATTTTATAAAATTTATAGTTTTACGTGATATATCATATATTAGAAAATATCGTGAACCTATTTTATGATAATTTATAGTTTATTTTCATTGTTATATATATATAAACCCTTATTAGTATACATGGGGTTAAGGTTTTTTATTTTAGCATCTAGGATTTTTTAAAGTAATAAAATATGTTTATTAATTACTAATAAAATCCTCGAAATACATGTTTACTCACCATGGTGACAATGCTATGGGGTATTATAAAATTATTTTTAAAAACTATTTTCAAAATAATTGTTTTTTTTATGGGTAGTTGATCTGATAATTTACTCACCATGTTTTTTAGTCAACAATTAATTGGAACCAATTATTTAACAATAACAATAAATAATATTTTCCTTTTGACGGAAGAAGGACGTGTCGCTCTCCGTTCTTCATACGAGGAACGACAAGTCGTCATCCTACAGAGACTCTTAACGACGGCATATGACCTCACAGTATCTTTTTAAATTAAGATTTCTAGGGCATTCTCTAACTCTTCACACACAGCAGAACACAGGCGCTAACACTCACACTGATCTCACTTCAAGTCTCTCCTTTTCTTTCTAGGGTTAGGGTTTTGAGTTATTTTCTGTTTGAAAGAAGGTAAAAGAAGATAGAAAGAACTATGGGGTTCTCAATGCAACCATACGGAATACAATCAATGTTAAAGGAAGGACACAAGCATTTATCAGGTCTCGATGAAGCTGTTCTCAAAAACATCGATGCTTGTAAACAGTTATCTACCATCACGCGCACATCTCTCGGCCCTAATGGTACTTCCTTTTCTCGATCCACAAAGTATCTTTCATCGCTTTTTTTTAAGAAAAAAAAACCCTTTCAAAATGGGTTTCTATTGATTTAGGGTCTCTGCTACTTTTTGGTGCTGTTGTTTTTGAATGAGAATGTAAACTCTGTTAGTTAGAGTAAGCGACAAATGTGCATTTCTGCTACATTTTGGCATTTGTGATTTGAATTCAGGGCTGGAAAGTTTTGGGATTTAGGTCTATTCGTTAGGGATTCAATGGCCAAATTGAAAACCAAATTGGCTTTTATCACATCTATGTGTTTTATTTTTTTTTGGTTTTCTTTTCGGTTCGTCCCCTCATGGATTAATTATTTTGAAGCTAATGTTTTTTGTTGCTGTGATTAGGAATGAATAAGATGGTTATTAATCATTTGGACAAACTCTTTGTCACCAACGATGCGGCCACTATTGTAAATGAGCTTGAGGTTCAGCATCCAGCTGCCAAAATTTTGGTCTTAGCTGGCAAGGCCCAACAAGAGGAAATTGGGGATGGGGCTAACTTGGCCATCTCTTTTGCTGGAGAGATACTTCAGAATGCGGATGAGCTTATTAGGATGGGCCTTCACCCTAGTGAGATCATCAGTGGTTACAATAAATCAATTGACAAGGTATGTTTGCTCTTCGATGAATATGCTTAAATGGCCTGTTCAGTTGTCTCAAGGAGATCTTTGGTGTGCCTTCCTCACTTGATATGATTTTTTCTCCTGTTTGCAAATGCACTTTTAGGCAATTGAAATCTTAGGCGAGCTGGTGGAGCCAGGATCAGAAAACATGGACGTGAGGAATAAAGAGGAAGTTATCTTTCGTATGAAGGCTGCCGTTGCTAGCAAGCAATTCGGGCAAGAAGATGTTCTATGTAATCTCATTTCTGAAGTAAGTGCACTTACTGAATCTCTTTTAATTATTAGTTGTTCTTTTACCTATTTTGTTATGATTATTTTGTGTGATCTTATGTATTGGCATTGTAGGCATGCATTCAAGTGTGTCCCAAGAACCCAGCAAACTTCAATGTGGATAATGTGCGGGTTGCAAAGCTTGTGGGAGGAGGCTTGAACAATTCTTCAATAGTCCACGGTATGGTTTTGAAAGGTGATACTGTGGGAACCATGAAGAGAGTGGAGAAGGCAAAGGTGAGCAGACTTCTGTTTATTTTTCTGGTTTATAGCATTTAATCTTAAGCTGCTCTGATTTTTTAATGTTTTTTTTTTTTTTTTATTGCTATTTGTTTTAAATATCTTGTGATTTAACAATTATCTTGTTTTAATTATCATGTGATTTAACAATTTCAAATTAATTTTTCTTTTCATGTGCATTCATAGGTTGCTGTTTTTGTTGGTGGTGTCGATACTTCGGCAACTGAAACCAAGGGAACTGTCCTTATTCACTCTGCTGAGCAGGTATGCCTGGAAGCAATTACATTTATTGTTGTTCTCTATATGTACTTCGCGATGTTGTGGGATATATCTGCTCAATACTCATGAAGCTTTATATTTAGCACTAAAAAAGTTAATGAAGATAGCGGTCAACTGGATATAGTAACAACTACCTACTTTTAACTCCACAGCTAGAGAATTATGCAAAAACTGAAGAAGCCAAGGTTGAGGAGCTCATTAAAGCAGTGGCAGATTCTGGTGCCAAAGTAATTGTTAGTGGAGCAGCTGTCGGAGAAATGGCATTACATTTCTGCGAACGTTACAAGTACATTAGCTTTTTGCATTGTGTTTTTTTTTCTTCCTCCGAATATATCCATTTATAGGGGTTGTGGGATAGTATTTGGCCAAATTAAGGTCATATTATGCGCATTTCATTTGCTTGCAACACTGTTAATGGGTTTGCTTAAGTGGATTTTTCATTGCACCTATAAATTTTGTAGACTCATGGTTCTGAAGATCAGCTCAAAGTTTGAACTGAGAAGATTTTGCCGCACCACTGGTGCTATTGCTATCGTGAGTTATCTTCTATTTTAACCTTTTTTTAGTGTATGAAATATTTGTTCATGCTGTTTTTAAAAGTTCTTTTTGGTTGAATTCTGATGTTCTTTTGCGTTCTTGCTACAGTTGAAGCTTAGTCCACCCAGCCCAGATGACTTGGGATATGTAGATTCAATTTCTGTTGAGGAAATTGGTGGCACCAGAGTATGTTTATTATCACCTTAGTTCTATCATTTTGGCTGTAGATTTTTTATTTATTTGTCTTGCCTCCTTTCCCTTTGGCTCTCAAAATGATATGCTTGTGCTTTTTATGAATTATATGAAATAGGTAACTGTTGTGAGAAATGAAGAAGGTGGAAACTCTGTTTGCACTGTGGTGTTACGAGGAAGTACAGATAGTATACTAGATGACCTTGAAAGAGCTGTTGATGATGGGGTCAATACTTACAAGGTTATTGTTGCTAAAAATCCCAGTGGAGAGTTTGGTTGCAGGAAGTGAATTCTAAACTTGTACATTTTGTTCCAGGCAATGTGCAGGGACAGTCGAATAGTACCTGGAGGGGCAGCTACTGAAATTGAGTTGGCCAAAAGACTCAGGGAATTCTCATTTAAAGAAACAGGGTAAGCATTTTCTTTCTATTCTTGTCCTTTTGTATTGGTTCTGTGTTTGTAATTTTTAATAACTGTGATTGTTGTTTAACCCGAAAAGTTTTCAAGGCATAAAGACAATGACATTACATGAATGATCTGTTGATATGCTTTTTCTGTTTATCTTGCAGATTGGATCAATATGCTATCGCAAAGTTTGCTGAAAGTTTTGAGATGATACCTAAAACATTGGCTGAGAATGCTGGTCTCAATGCAATGGAGATCATATCCTCCCTCTATGCTGATCATGCTTCTGGAAATACCAAAGTGGGCATTGACTTAGTGGAAGGAGTTTGCAAGGATGTGTCAACCCTGAATATCTGGGACCTCTATGTTACAAAGTATGTTTCTGTCTTTATCTTGTAGCATTCACACATCTCTGTGAAATGTTTGCATGCCAAGCTGTTTTTTTTACACGTTGCATTTTAGGGCTTTGACAACTTTTTCCTTGGTTAATTGTCCTTTTTTTTGCCTTCTGCAGTATGTTTCATTTCGTGTTCATGTATGTAACATAGCACTTTAATCCACTGTGATTGTTAGCCATTATTTTCTTCTTGCCCTGTTATGCTATGTTTTGAAAGGTTTTGTAGTGTAGCTAGAAGATAACCATGGATTGTAGGATGAACTGTGAAGCCATACATTGGATTTGGATCTTTGAAACCAAAACATTTTGCATGTTTCATTTATGAGCTGTGGAATCTTTTACCGGGGAAAAACAAGGATAGAAGGATCTTATTCTTCCACAGGATATTGGTAACTAGTTTTTAATTGTAACCCATTGTCAATATTTTGGATTCTAGCAATAGATTTTTAACTACTATAGATGAGGAGCAATCATTTATCAACCAAAAACTTTTGTTTATCTATATAAAATACAAGCTCAACCTTTCCTGTTGTTTTCCCCCTTTGGTACAGGTTTTTTGCTCTCAAATATGCCGCAGACGCTGCCTGCACTGTATTGCGAGTAGACCAGGTATTTTAATTCATGCTGATCCATCCATTTTCTTGTGATTTGAAGTTTCCTGAGCAACTTCATTTGCTCTCAGTTTAGGTTTTGTAATGTAATCTTTGCAGGGTACAATTTATAAAACTAAAATCTAAACATATTCTTACTTCATAAACTGTTTACACTCAAGTCTATTTCCAGCTTAGAATTTTGGTTGATTGTTCTTGTTTGAAATAACAGTGGCCTTGATTTGATGGGAACATATGACACGAATATGAATTTCGACGTTAGCTTATTATGTTTTATTTCGCCCTCCCTGCCATGCAGATTATAATGTCGAAACCAGCTGGTGGTCCAAGGAGAGATGCTGCACCTGGAGGGATGGATGAAGATTAGTTTTTCACATGCCAATTTCCCTTTTGTCTTGATTGTATCTTTTTGCAGGATCTTTTACTTGCTTTGGCATCCTCTCTTTTCTTTTGGATGCCACTATTTTATCCTAAACAATTTTGTTTAGAGTTAAAGAGAAGTTATGTATATGCCACTTCAAATCTAGCGCTGATGGATGTGATGGCTGGTTTCGATGATGGTCTGGAAGTTGTTCTCTGTAGTTTTTCTTACTGGAAAAGAGGTATTTGCTTTCCTTGATTTGAGCCTTATTAGCAGTGAATGGATTTGGTTTCTTTAGTTTTCGGATTCTGATTCTGATTCTGATTCTGAGCTGCCTACTAACAATATGAATGATAGTTTTGAACAAATGGATTGGGTACACCCTCTCGTGCTCTTCTGTTGTTGACTTTGGGATGTGTTTTTCTTTCATGACCTGAAGTACTCATTGCTATGATCGAATTTATTTAATTTTATGCATTGTGTAAATAAAATTCAAAATAATAATAATAATAATTATAAGGTGTTTCCCAAAAAAAAGTGAAGTGACTGAAAGTTCTTGTCGTAGTTGTCAGACTAAGGGAGTTTTTGTTGGTTTTTTGTTTTTTTTAATTAGAATGAAATGTTTTGGTTTTGAATTTTTTTTTTAAGTTGTATTGTTTATGCATATATATATATATATATATATATATATATATATATATATTTTAATTCATTTTTTTTAAAGAATAAAAAGATTTTTCTAATAAAATTATGAACATGTATAATATTGTAAAAATATCATAATCAATCTTGTAAGATCATTATATTTTTTATTGCTCTGAAATTTTAATATAATATATAAATATGTCAAGAGATTTTTCGTAAAATTTTATTTCGATCTAACGTAGTTATCAAGATCAAGGTTGTCAATTCTGTTTTGGATGATGTTTTGTTATTTCAATTGGAATGGAATGTTTTGATTTTGAAGCGTTTTGGTTTTTTATTTTGGGGTTGTACTGTTTGTGTGTATATATATAATTAAATATATTAATTCATTTTTTTAGTTTAAATTCAAAAATAAAATTATTTAGAATTGTGCAGTTTAATATAAAAAAAGATAGATTTTTCTGAACAAAATTATGAACATATATAATATTACGAGAATGTTATCATCATTCTCATAAGGTTATTATATTCTCTGATTGCTCTGAAATTTTAACATAATATATAAATACATCAAGATGTTTCTTATAAAATTTCATATCAATCTAACCGTCAGATTAAGAGATATGATTGATATTATAAAATAATTTATTATTTTAAAAATACTATTTGGCTGAAACGAAACGATCAAAACAAAACTTGAACATTACCGCTGAAAATTTGGATGAAATTTCCAGAATAGACTGAAATTTTAAGTGAGGTAAAAATTATGTTTTTTTATCTTTTTATTAACTGATATAAAATATTTTGACCAAACAAAACGAGATATACCACAACGGTCAGGACCCCTTTCTGTTCTCCTAGAAGCGTTGAAGCAAGAATTTGAAACTCACCAGGGTGCAGAGAGCTGCAAGAAGTGGCTCGTATCACATCTTGTGATATACCTTCCCTTGTTCTAAGGGAAAAAAATCTAAACTTGGAGGTAGCCTGCATTATCACATCTCACAGTGACACAAAACTAAGGGTGCAGAGTTGATAGACAGTGTTTGGCTTGCCAAAAAGTGCAATTATAAAATCCAAAATACAGATCCAAACAAAAATAATCCGTGAAGGATGATGGGCTTGGCAAACTAGTCACTGGTGTGTGTGGGAGCTCTTAAAGATTGCTTTTTTATCATCCTTCCTCTCCATGGCTTGTCTTCTTTCCTTCCCTCTTCCCAAACCAAGCGTTATAAAAGCCACTGCACTATCTCCAGCAACTAACAGCCCTTCAGCTCCAGATGTTCTTGAAGAGAAGTTTGGCAGAAAAGGAATCAAATTCTTGGAATCCAACAATGTTCCATCTGTTGAGCTGAAAGTTAGAAATGGCAGCTCTGTTAGGGTACAGATACCTAACGCTCATATCAGTTCTTACAGGCCAAAAGTTTATTGGAAGGATGATGGGTTTGAGGAGGTTCTGTATACTCTTCCTGGTAAGGAAAAGGATTCTGGTTTAGCTAAAGGCGGGATTGGTTTGGTCATCAATGATGCCTCTGAAGGTGGTTCAAAAGGGTCACTCATTTCTTCTTCTGAGTGGACTGTAAAGGATGTCGACTCCGACTCCATTGATGCTGTTCAGGTATTTGCTTGGTTCCTTGACTTCTTCTCAGCCTGTGTCGTTGTTCTTGAAACCAGTTCATGCCTGAAACAATTGGTTTTTTTTTTTTAAGGAAGCTAATTTTAATGTTTTTGTGGTTGGATTTTAGACTCTGTAGTAACAAGTTAAGGGCAGGATCGAGGGACAATTTTATTAATTATTTTTTCATTCTGGAAAGGGAAAAATGGTCAGTTCAAAGGATGAATGAAAAATGGTTTTGGGATAACGTAGGGGACTGTACAATTTAAGCCTCTTCTTCACCTCAAGTTTTGTGTGGTAGTAAACAAGATTTTTTAATGAACTCGTGAGCATGAATCCATTTATTTTCACAGTAACTAAACTTCTTTTATCGATCAATTTCTCCTATGTTCAATGGCAAGAGAAAGAGAGAACAGGTGGGGTGGGGGATGTAGCTAGATATGTTAAACCATCTCACCTAAAAATTTAAGTTATAAGGTAAGGTTCCAGAATATGATTTATATTATTTTCTAATATACATCCTCAAGTGAAAGCCCTTTGGGCTTGAAACTTTCATAGACGCACACTACCTTGATCTTGATTTTTATCAAATAGAATGAGAGTGGTGAGATTCGAACTCGTGACTGTTGAGTCAACAGAACTCTGATACCATGTTAAGGAACCATCGCACTTAAAAGCTTAAGCTACTAGATGAGATCCAAAAAATAATTTATATTATTCTCTGATAGGATCAATTTCTACTCGACAAATGAAATTTCATGCTTTTTTCTGGCTTGTTGCAGGTTGAATTGAGCTGCAGCAGTGGACCTCTAGAAATTTCATATGTAGTCTCCCTCTATCCACTGAGCATGGCATCAGCAGTGATAGTAAAGAATAATGGTAGAAAGGATGTGACTCTAACCAGTGCCATACTTAGTCATCTCAAATTCAAAAAGCGAGCAAAGGCAGGGATCCAAGGACTGAGGAAATGCTGGTACTGCACTGAGCCTCCATTATCTTCACCTTTCGAAGTTTTATCTCCATCGCAAGCATTGAAACCTGAGTCTCCTGGATTGCTTGATTTTGATTTTGAGCCCGAAGAGAAACCAGGATCATGGAAAGTGCAAGAGGAGCCCTACATAATTTTGAAGGACAGGCTCAGTAGAGTTTATGCTGCTCCACCCCAAGAGAGGTTAAAAGCTTTCTATAACACCTCACCTACAAAATATGAAACGCTCGATCAGGTAAGCTCTTAACATGAAGATGATCAACGTTGGGAAAGTTTTGAGCTTGACCTATGGCTCATCACTTTCGGAACCATCCATTTCCTTGAATGCTTTATAAATCAGAACACAAATAGATATTATATCATCTTAGTTTGTAGAATTTCACCAATACAAGTGATATGACAGGAGATTTGTGAACGAAGTTTTTCTTGTTTAAAAACAGTTAATTATGTTAGAGAATAATATAAATTATATCCTGGGATCTCACCTAATAGTTTAAGTTTTTAGGTGAGATGGTTCCTTGACATGATATTAAAGTCTCGTTGACCTAGCGGTCACGAGTTCGAATCTCACAATCTCATTCTATTTGAAAAAAATTAAGTACAAGGTAGTATGGGTTTGTGCAAATTTCAAGTCCAAAGGACTTTCACTTGAGGGTTTGTGTTAGAGAGTAATATAAATTATATCTTGAGATCTCACCTAATAGCTTAAACTTTTAGGTGAGATGATTTTTTGAAAAATTATACGCAATGACTCAAGTACACATATAGTATGGTTTCTCTTATCCAAATACTTGTGAGCAGAATATATTGATTAAACTCCACATGCTGAGAAAATTAATGAGTAACATCAGTGGTTCATTTCAGGGAAAAGAGCTGTTCTTTAGGGTAATACGGATTGGTTTCGAAGATATCTACGTTGGCAGCCCAGGATCATCTGCAGAAAAGTATGGCAAGGACTACTTTATCTGCACTGGCCCTGCTGCAATGCTGGTTCCTGTCGTTGTGAAACCTGGTGGAGAATGGAAGGGGGCACAGATGATAGAGCATGATAATTTGTAATTACAAATTTTGATATCAAATTCAAAATCAATATTCCATTAGTTTGTTCAGTTTTCCCTTCTTTGCTGGTTTAGCTCTTTCCAAAATCATATTGTAATCGTACAGTTGTATTGTTCAGTGACTGCCATTATAGCCCATCACTTCTTGAAGGATTTCTGTGGTTTATGCTAACAAAAAATAACTTGAATGAAACAAGGCCTCAAAATACAGCTTAGATATGTGTTTGATGGTATGTGGCTGGTAAAAAAAGATGAGTTAAGATTTCAGAAACTGATAGATTTGATCTTACAATTTACACAAGATAAGCATTAAAGGTGTTTCCATCATTTGAAATGTATGACCAAGATAAAGAGAAGGAAATAGAAATTCAGGCAAAAGAAAAGGGAGCGATTTCCTTCCCATCATCTGAAAGGATAAGGTTGAATACTTGACACACAATTTGGCTTTTAGATAGCAGTGAAATAAGATGAAGCTGTCAAAAAAATTTAAGGAAAAGGGTAAGATACTTCAAAACAAGGTTGTCGATACTGTTTCGGTTCTTGTTTTTTTTTTCAATTGGAACGGAATGTCTCAGTTTCAGAGTATTTTAGCATGCCGTTTCAGGGGTGTATTGTTTTATGTGTGTGTGTGTGTATAATTAAATATATTAATTAAAAAAATTAGTTCAAATCCAAAAATAAAATTATTTAGAATTGTGCAATTTAATCTTAAAAAAACACGGTAAAATGATTTTTCTGAACAAAATATGAACATGTATAATATTACGAGAATGTCATCATCAATCTCGTAACGTCATTAGATTCTCTGATTGCTCTGAAATTTTAACATAATATATATAAATACTCGTAAAATTTCTTCTTAATATAACGGTCGGATTAAGAGATATGATTGATATTATAAAATTATTTATTATTAAAAAAAAACACTTTGCCCGAAACAGAACGGGTGGGACGAACTAGAACGTTTCGGCCGAAAAATCCAGAACAGGCCGGAATTTAAACCGAGGTAAAAACAAAACTATTTTATTTTATTTTTTAACTGATACAAAATATTTCGGTAATTTCAACAAAACGAAACCGACAACTATGCTTCAAAATATCTAAGCAGTTTTCAATAGTAAAAAACAAAAAATTGTGGCTAAATTATCCCGACAGCCAGCCATACATTGATAAGTGGGCCAAACCCTTTTTCTTTCCATTATGTGCAGTAGAAGATCAGCTTTTTTCACCACTGCTAAGGATCACAAGTATGGCCTTGAGCTCTCTCTTTTCACTGAGCTTCAATTCTATCCCCTTCACAAATCCCACCAACAGGCATTTATGTAATTACCACCCTCATCTTCACTCTAGTTGTATTCAATACTCTAGCAAGAAAAGAGAATTCCCACCTCCATCAGTGGCTTCAATTCCATACCAGCCAATCAATGTAGACTACCTGGAGGAAGAATTCAGTGGCCATGGAGTCAGTTTTGAACGTCTTGGTGATAGCTGCGTCGCCAAGATGACGGTGGAAAACGGGAGCAGCGTCACATTGATGCTTCCGAGCGGTTTAATCACATCCTACAAGGCTCGAATGTGGCACGGAGGTACAGTCGAGCTGCTGCAAACATCAGTCTCGGAGGGGGAGGGCGGTGGTGCTGCTATACGAGGAGGGGTTTCTCCGGTGTTGAAATTTGACAGTGATGGTGAAATTTCATGGTCTCCAAGTACATGGGCTCTCCAGGATATTAGAGGAGATTCTCGAGACACTATTCAGGTCTGTCTTTGATTCTGCAGTGTCAACGAATTAACGCTTTCTTTAATGAACATGCAAAAAATTTGTGAGACCATGATGTGTTCTAAGTAAGAAGTTTCTTACTTGTAACTAAAATTGGTTGTGAAAAGGATCAAATTGCAGTGATATCAAAATTTGTGAACAAGAATTGGTTGAAATGTCAAAAAAAACTTGTCGGAGAGTAATATAAATGATATTCAGGGCCTCAATCAACAACTTGAGTTTTTAGATGAGATTGTTCCTTAATGTAGTATCAGAGCCTTGTTGACCTAGCGATCACAAGCACGAGTCTGACCACCTTCATTCTATTGAATAAAAATCAAGCACAAGATATTGTGAACCCGTGTGCAAGTTTCAAAAGCAAAACGTTTTCATTTGAGGGTTATGTTAGAGAGTAATATAAATGATATTCTGGATAGGTGAGATGATTCGTTAATATGGTATCAGAACCTTGTTGACTAATAGTCACAAGTTCAAATCTCACCACCCTCATTCTATTTAATAAAAATCAAGCACAACATATTGTGAACTTGTGAGCAAGTTTCATGCCCAAAGAGCTTTCACTTGAGGGGTATATTAGAGAGAAATATAAATGATATTCTAGAGCTTCACCTAACAGATTGAACTTTAAGATGAGATATTTACTTAACAAAACTAAGTTTCTCATATTCTTAAAATATGGATTTGAAGAATGCAGGTTGAAATGGCAAGCACTGATGCAAAAGATATGGTTGAAGTAAGATACATTTTGAGTCTGCGTGAAGAAACCTTAAGCTCAGAGCTAACCGTTTCAAACTTGAAATCTTCATCGATCCAAATGAGGGGAGGTATCATTAGCCATCTTACAGTAAGCACACCAGAAGCAGCCTTTGCATATGGATTAGAGGGATCGGATTTCTGCAACAGGCCTGTGTTCTTATCAAATTTCGGCATTGTTCCTCCTGGCCTTAGCCAAAAACGTGGATTTGGTTCTGGCCAAATGTGGGAAAATCTGGGGCTCAAAGGGTTTTTCACAGGCTGGGATGCAAGAAATCAGAAGAACGGTGATGAAGGAAAAGATAGTCTGACAGAGAGCGAAGAAATGGAGGGTGAAGAGAATGAAAATTATAAGAATTTAACTGAGGCAATGAGCAGGATTTACACCAGCGCGCCGCGAGACTTCACAATCATTGACAGGGTACTTTTCTTATTGACTCTCATTTTCAATAATTCATGCTAGATCTGTCAAGAAATTATCTTATTTAAAAGTTTAAGCTGTTAGATGAGGTTCTAAGATATGATTTATATTATTCTCTAACACATCCTATCAAGTGAAAGTCTTCTGGGCTTGAAACTTGCACATAAATCCACTCTATCTTATTCATAATTTTTATCAAATAAAATGAGGGTGACGAGATTTAAACTCGTGACCGCTGGGTCAACAAAGTTCCAATACCATGTCAGAGAGTCATGTCATCTAAAAGCTTAAGTTGTTAGATGAGGCTTCAAAATATGATTTATATTATTTTCTAACAAATTCAAGAGTCGTCAAATCCTAATCGTATGTCACAATTTGGTTGATTTTTTTTCTGACTCGGATCCATATCTAGATCTTTCTAGGAGCCCTGACTGTTGCCTGTACAATAATTTCGTAGATGCATGGACAACCATTTGATCTATTTTTTCATTAGAGGATAATACAAATCATATCCTGGAACTTCACCTAATAATTTAAGTTTTTAGGTAAGATGATTCTTTGATATGGTATCAGAGTCTTGTTAACTTAGCGATCACAAGTTCAAATCTCACCATGATTTATTCTATTTGATAAAAATCAAGCACAAGTTAGTGTGGACTTGCGTGCAAGTTTCAAGTTCAAATAACTATTAAATAATCATCCCACCTAAAAGCTTGAACTCTTAGGTAAGGTTCAAAAATATGATTTATATTATCTTTAACACACACCCTCAAGTGAAAGCCTTTTAAGCTTGAAACTTGCACAGACTCACACTACTTTGTGCTTGATTTTTATCAAATAGAATGGGGTGGTGAGATTCGAACTCGTGACAATCAGGTCAAAAAAGCTTGATATATATATATATATATATATATATATATATATATATATATATATACAAATGCTGGTCGCTGACAAATTCTTTCCTTTTTTTCCACTTTTGTTGCTATAACAGGGCAGAAGAAACTCAGTTGTTGTAGGGAGGGAGGGGTTCGAGGAACTATACATATTCAGTCCTGGTTCAAGGCATGAAAGCTATGGCATGTATTCTTTTATATGTGTAGGCCAATCAGCCATGCTTAAACCTGTTACTTTGAATACTGGAGACGCATGGACAGGCACTCAGCATTTACACAATCCAAATATCTAAGTGCCATTGAAAAAAAAATGTTTGCGTTTTCATCTGATTTTTATGCTCCAAACGCAGCATTCCTTGCTCATGAAGAGAACCCATTTTACATCTATCATATATCTACACAACTTTAAATTCAAATGCAATTTTAATAACCAAGGTTATCAATACTGTTTCGGTTGGTGTTTTGTTTTTTTAATTGGAACAAAATATTTCGGTTTCAAAGTATTTCAGCGTGCTGTTTCGAGTGGTACTGTTTATTCAAGTACCATTGAAAAACATGTTTGCGCTTTCATCTGATTTTTATGCTCAAGATGGATCCCCGAGAGATGCAAAAGGCAGCATTCCTTGTTCATGAAGAGAAACCATTTCACATCTATCATATATCTACAAACTTTAAATTCAAATGCGATTCTAATAGCCTAACCAAAGTTGTTAATATCATTTCGGTTAATACTTTGTTTTTTCAATTGAAATAGAATATTTCAGTTTCGAAGTATTTGTCAAGAGGTTTATTTCACATCCATCGTATATCTTCACTACTTTAAATTTCAAATGCGATTTTAATAGCCTAATATCGTACCAACTATCAGATCTGTCATCCTTTCAAATACCCTAGGAAAACTTTAGGAATCTTGGATTAAGTCTAACCAAGATTATCATTACTGTTTCGATTGATGCTTCATTTTTTTAATTGGAATAAAATGTTTTGGTTTCGGCGTGCTGTTTTGAGTTTGTACTGTTTATGTGTGTGTGTATGTGTATTAATTCAAAAAAAATTAGTTCAAATCCAAAAATAAAATTATTTAGAATTGTGCAATTTAATCTAAAAAAAGACACAATAAAATGATTTTTCTGAACAAAATTATAGACATGTATAATATTACAAGAATATCGTCATCAATCTCGCAAGGTTATTACATTCTCTGATTGCTCTGAAATTTTAACATAATATATATAAATATATCAAGAGACTCGTAAAATTTTATCTCAATCTAACGGTCGGATTAAGAGATATGATTGATATTGAAAATTATTTATTATTTAAAAAAAAAAACACTATCTGGCCAAAACGAAACAGCTAAAAAGAAACCGAAACATTTCAGCTGGTATTTGGCTGAAAAATCCAGAACAAACAGGAATTTAAACTGAGATAAAAACAATTTCATTTTATCTTGTTTTTTAACTAGTATGAAATATTTCGATTATTTCAGCTGAAACAAAACAAAATAGACAACTACAAGTCTAACCCACATACAGAAACTTTCATCATAACATTTGTAAAGAAACAAAATATATTTTGCACATCATGACTTTCAGCTTGCATAACACCCCACTTCACTGTTCATAAGACTATTTTTCTGTGCTTCTCCTGCTCTCCCCTTCCTCCTCTTAAAAATAACTCAAACTGATTTTGCAAGTGATTTTTAAGGAAAAATATTCGGATACATGTTTAACGATTAAAAATAGAAAGGAAAAGTTGCAAGAACACATTGTTTCATGATACATCCAACTCATAGTTGGAATAATTGACTACCTTACATTGCTACAAAGGATATTCAAAATGAACTAATACAGTGTAACTGGGAGATTTTGATAAAAATCAGAGAATTAAGTTGGGACCATATTATGACTATCATCCTGCAGATAAATGAACATAAACGAGGTCAAAATTGCTAGTAAAGCAATGCAGAACCCAACAACTAGCAGGGAAGAAGTCTTCCTCCCTTCCCTTTCAACGCAGTTTTTTTCAGGATCCTCACTTTTATCTCCAGGAATCGCCTCTGTAAACACTTCCATATTAGTGTTGACCGGAATTTCCTCTGTTGATGCCACTGATTCAGAGGAACCTTGTAACTGCTCACCACCAGCATATGAGTTTCCATTCTCATTGACCTCCACATCGTGATGAAAGCCATTTTGTTTTAACCTCGGAGTGGACCTGTAATCAAATTTGCACGAGTATGGACTTCCAAACCTTTGGTGTTGTTTCTCAGAGAAATCTGAATCATCAGGATCCTGAAGAGCGTGCACGAGCTTCCTGGGAGTTGTGAAGATGCTAACGTTGTCGATATTTATACGAGAGCGTGACCGCTGAAACACACAAAAAGGTGTGAAATGCAATCTATATATATTAGCAATCAGAAACAAATATCTCAAACATCAAGTAAACTTGTTTTGATCTGCAAATGTTGATATATCTCATGCTTTAACTGGTATAAAAAAAAGAGCGCAAGCCTAAAAACAGAAAATAAGAAATTTGTTCAACTGTAGTATAGCATCTCAGCAACAATTCTAGTCTCCTTTAGAAGGTATGATCACTGTATTAACATATCTTTTGACAGCAATGAAACAAGAAACTAAAGCCAGTTCCAAATGAGAAAAAGTGGGAAAATCCTCTGAATTCTCCAGCAGTTTGATATGTATTTAGAGAATGTTGTTGGCAGTTTAAAACCCTCCTCAAATATGATTTAAATGGAAAATAACCACAGTAGCCAGCCTATTTTCTGCACCATGAGGTTAAAAATCCATTATCACTGGTCAATCCTCGCCTATATCCGTTGTTAAAGAAAACAAGTGACTTCAGAAACATGAGCCAGGAAAATACCTGAGGACTGGGAGTGGTGCACCTCGATAGTCCATTTCTAGGACTTCTAGGCAAGAAACCTGCAAATTCACCCATGCAACGTCCTCTGTTTTCAGTAAGTTCATGTAGCCCAGACTGATCAGAGAATACATCATTGATGGGACTTCCCTGAGACAACTCTGAAAATAAACCATCATTTAGAGATATGTCCACCCCTCCATTCTCAAAACTCCATAGTTTTCGATTCACACTCCCACGGTCATACTCGCTGGAAGAATTATTAGTTGTTGAAATAGGTGACTCAAAGAAAGATTCATATTCCATAAAGGAATCAACAGTTTGTGATTCAGGTGATATAGATTCTGGAGATTGATCACTGTATGCATTGGACAAATTTATCCTTCCTCTGTTGTCTCTCCTGCCAAAGTTTGATCCAGTAATTGAACCAGAACTCTTCTCGAATTTTGACCCTTTCTCTGCAGCTATTTTCTTTGCAGTTTGCAAGGCTTCGAATGCAGCTCCACTCACATATGCCATTGGATCGGACTGGCACTTGTTCATCTCCTCAATTATCAAATCAAGTTCTGAGAATATGCTCCTAGGATCCAGACATTTCATCAAGAAATTGACCATTTGGATAGCTGATAATCGTTTCTGAGAATTACCCTCTACGACCCCAGCTTTCAAGATACGCAATCCAGATTGTACCAAGAGTCTTGCATATGCTTCAACTATCAGAGCATTATACTTAGCCAAAGCCATTACCAAGGCCATGTGTGAATTAGTCTGCGTGGACTTCTCCTCCAAAGAAACAGCCAAATTCTGACAAACCCTATTCACCATGTCATCTGAAGCAAATCGCCAATTATCTGAGTCCACTAGAGCCTTTAGGCAAAGGGCAGCCCCTGAAGTGAGGCATTCTTGAGAACCTAAGAGAGCTTCTGAAAGAGGCTTACAAAGCGAGTGAATTATATGCCTTTTCTTATCCTCTGGGGTTGTTGGCTCAATCCCATATCTTGCAATTGCTGGTACCACCTTGGAGCATGCTTGTTGGAGAGGAAAAGACCCTGCACTTGACGCTAAAGTCTTGATGATGGTAGCCATGATACTATCCACCTGAGTTACAATATTAACTCCATGGACACGAGCAAGAACTTCATACAGTGAAATTGTGTATTCACCGGACAAAGACCCAGTCTCTTTTGTTTCAGAAACTTGAGCAAGAAATTGAGGGATTGCCTTAGAATCCAAGCCTTTCACATATGATTTCAGTGCTTTCATTGCTGATTTACGACTATCAGCATCTTTGTCAAGATTTGCCAGTTCTTGCCGCAGTAATGGACTCAGATTTCTTCCCATTGTTGACCTGAAATCAAACAATCAAATGGGATCGAAATTATCAAAATATATCATCTCCATAGAAAAATCACTACTTTGTCATTTGCAATGATTTCAGTACTTAACAAAGGCTCTTCTTTGTTACCAATTTGAAGGGCTCTCCATGAGAACTGCTAACTTCAACTATCAGATTCGTGGACTCATTAACATCCAAACAAACAAACCAGAAATATAATTCCACGCTCAACGGAATCATAGGAAAAACCTAGACTTTGATAGAAATGACAAACAACAACTTAAACTAGCAAAAAAGAACTTCTTTGGAGTCAAAATGCATATATGAATCGAAAAAACAACAAAAATTCTCCTCCAAAACCAAATCTTTACGCATGAAGTAAGGTTTCCAGAGGCCAAACCTTGCTTTGGGGGTCAAATTACAACAAAAGAGCTCAAACTAGAAAATGGGCCATTCAATTTTCCCTCAAAACAGCATAAGCGAAACATAAAAGAAAAAAAAACATAATCTCAAAAAGTTACCTCTCTAAACACTCTCTTTTTGTTTCTTGCTTTTTCTCCTTCTCCTTCTTCTTCTAGATACTGCTCTCTGCACTTCTTTGTTTACACAAATCAAGAGACAGAAGGTTCTAAATCTCAATAATTTGAGGAACAAGACATTAAGAAAGATCAGATTTTTTCCAAGCAAATCTAGATTTTCATGGGCTGTCTTCTGAGTTTTCCTTGTGGGGCTTCTTTTGTTTTCGTCGAGAGGACGTTAAAATTCAAATCTTTCTCTGAAATTCCGCCGCTATCCCTCTTTCAGCGGGCTCCAGTTTGGATTTTCCGTCTTTGACCATTCTGCCCTTTATGATTATGGGATTAGATTGTGTAAAGTTCACCGTAGAAAAGAAGTTTATTTATGTATCATTTTGTTTTAAAAATATTTTTTTAAATAAAATTATATTATTTTGAGATGTAATATTTTGATATATTTTTAAATAAAAAATATTTTAAAAAATAATAATTATGACAATATCAAACAACGTTATAATTATCAAATCCAATAAATATTAGATTTTTAGTTGAATTAAATAAAACATTATTAACTTGATAGAAACTAATTGATCTAAATGTGATCAAGTTAATATATAAAACTATTTTTAAAAAAAAATATAATTGATTCGATAACATGTAAATTGATTTATAAATATTTTTTCCAGGTCAGTCTCTCGATCTATTTTGACAATTATAATGGGGGCATTGAAAGAGATTTTTGTTGATTTTATGGTTATATATTTCATGAATATACTCATTGCCTTTTTTGTTAAAAACAATTATTTTGGAGATTTATCCTTTAATTAATGTAATGAGTGTCAAATGGAAAGTTATAGAACAAGTGAAAATATGAACAAAAAATATGTGAACAATTATGAAATTTATGTAATATCAAGAATTAGCATGTTGAGCAAATCATCAAGTGAATCAAAAAAACAATTACAATAGGATATCATGGTATTAAAAAAATAATTATATGAAAAAAATAGAATATCTTGGTATTTTGAGGTAATTCAGATTTTTTAATTGTTTATTATCCGCTAGAAAATCACTTGGGTATATTCATTGTTTCTACTTTTTAAAATAATGAAATGATCAATTTAGTAAAAAATATTTATATTTTTTATTTTTAAATAAAATAAAAAAAGATTTTTTTTTTCTTTCTTTTGGAATACAAAATAAAACACACATTTATGGGTATTTTAATCCTTTTGTAGAAGCTATTTTGTTTTCTTCATGATTTTTGTGCAAATAAACTTCAAATTAAGTTTATTATTCTAATGTATTTTAAAATCAAAACAATATGCTTGCATTTAATTAAGAGCTAAGATATTAATAATATCAGATATTTATTGTCATCAAATTACAATAATTATCTTCCATATTTAATCGAATTATCTATAATTACTATTAATATTTTTAAGGATTGCGTGCCCACCTCGTCATTCCCGATTGCTATTACATGGGAGTGGTTGCTTGTCTTGATGAGGCTAGTTTCGTCACTCAACTCAGGTTTCCACTTTTCAGCTCTTTCTTTTGGGCACCAAAAGTTTTATTCGTTCCCGCTTTTATTTTTATAATTTAAAAAATTCTTATTATTTTATTATTTTCAAATAACTATATCAAAAATAATTTATTTTTAAAAAAAAAATACCATCTAAATATACTATCACATAAAAAATATTTTAAAAAACAAATACATAAAAAACACATTTATTGCTTTTGCTTGCCTTTTGGTGATGCCCATGATTTATTTATTTATTTTGGTTTTACTAGTTGAGCTGCATTAAAAGTGTTTGACACTGTATTTTAATAATATTTTTGAAAAAATTTAAAATTTATTTAATCTTTTACTTGAAATTAAATATTTTTGGTATTTTTAGATTATTTTGATGTGGTGATGTTAAAAATAATTTTTTTAAAATAAAATAAAAAAACATCATTTTAATACATTTCTATATGAAAAACACTTTAAAAAAAAACTCAACTACACTTCGAAACAGACAATTACGTGTTGAAAATTTAAAATTGGTGACTAACCTAACCATTTAGAGAGAAAAAGCAACAAGAATGGGAGGTGGGCTTTGAACCTGAGAAGAGACTCCCACTCTTGAATAAAACTTAGTAACTGTTTGGGAGTGTAATTATAATTGTTTTTAAAAGTATTTTTATTCGGAAATATATCAAAATAATATTTTTTTTATTTTTTAAAAATCATTTTTGATATCAGCACATGAAAATAATATGAAAACACAAAAAAAATTTAATTTAAAGTAAAAAATAAAAAAAAATCATTTGTTTTTCAAAAATACCTTTTGAAATGCAATGACAAACATGACAACTTTGTCAACTCACCCAGATAACTTTTCACTTTCTTTGATAGCTTCCGCTATGGATGCAAGAGCTGATAGCAATATATGCATGGTGAATTCTCATGTGGCCTGGATGTGGTGGATAATTACACATTTGTTTCCATTTCTGTTCCTGCAAAAAAAAGAGGAAACGGTGGCGGGGCTGGGGGGCATGGTGGCGGGGCTGGGGGATAAAGGAGCTTCAGAGAATCCTGCTTTGTTACAAGACCTGCGCAGTTGCAATGCTTTTTTGCAGAAGAAAATTGATGATACAACAAAGAAAATATGATTCTGAATACATTCTACCATTGAAATTGGGGTAGATTCCTGCAGGTTGGACAGTACCACTTTCCCTTGAATCTTGTCTCTGGTGTCAGCCCAACACATGAATAATGGAACCATTCACCTCCTTGGCACTGTAAACAGAAAAACCAGTGAGCGAGTATGGTATTTCAAATCAAATTGATGAAAGATTAGAGATAGTAGTATGGTATTTCAGGATTCTGAATTCTTATTGTTGTTTCCATATAAATTTATCATGTTAACTTCGCAAACGTTGTCTTGAGATTTTATCGAAATATTCACAGAAATTTTAACTTGTTTTGACTAACACACATGTCAAATGAAAATACAAAACTATAGACAAGGAAACAAAGTGATGAACTTTGATCGCGAAGACCAGCGAGGAAAGTACTTACATTCTCATTATCACAAGCAATCATATCTCCAAAGGACACCTAAATGATCACAACCATCACAGAAGCTTAGTGATGTAAAAGAGTTTTTATCGCACTTCGAGCAAATGTAAAGCAGCACTGCAGAGGAAAGAGTTGACTTTGAAACTTTTTTTTTATGCGAGGAAACCCCACCCCCTGGAAAGCGCACTTTGTGGGTCCAGGTGAGCGAGTAAAACCCCGGCTGTCCCAGGCTCTTACATAGGGTGCATGCCCTGACTCGAGATCTACTGTGTAGATCACAAGCCCTTTGCCATCATGCCACGCCTCTTGAGGACAAAAAGAAAAGAAATGATTTTAGCATCAAGGAAAAAGTCAAACCTGGTGGCACACACAGTAGGTAGGTTCATTCGGATCAATGGGTTGCTCAGCTTCAACAGGAACAGTGAAATCCCTTCTATGGTTTCCTGGAGGAGGCATGAGCTCAAAATCCCTATCACGTTCGCTGTCCCAATCCCGATCCCTAAAATCAATCCTTTTTGATTGAGGTGTTCCAGAAAAGTTCCTGCGTTTCTCAAATTTTGGGACTGTTAAAGGCAGTGGAGGAAGAATTGCTGGCTCATCTGGTGATAATTTTCCCTCTGAATACAAGACAAAAGGAAAAATAAGCAAGCCACTAAAGAGAGTCCTGTGCTAGGTTTAGAGTTGCAGGAGATAAAATAAAGTAGAATGACTGGCAATCCATTTCTTGTACCTTGCTTCAAATCTTCTGCAAAGTTGTTCAGATCCTCGTCAAGTCGTTTTATATGGCTGTCTATCTGTACGCAGATCATAGTACAAGGAATTGAGTAAATTAGAAAGAATCTGCCATACCCTCTCTTAACATTGGAAAAAAATGGGGTGAGAATGAACCTATCTTATGCCATGCTTAGAATGAGAAGACCCACATGTTGTTATCCTCTACTCAGACCAAAATTATAGCTAGATTATCGGGGTCTCAAAAGCTAAGTAAAGTGAGTGGCTAGAAGAAAACAGAGTGAGTTCCACAGGGATATTCCATTCTGTGAAGGTGCAACCACTAGGTAGATTTGCTTTTATTGAAATTAAATCCTAATAACTGTGGAATTGCTATATGCTCGTAAATGTTCTCTGTGAAAGAGAAACCTCCAGTTGTGCACATGAGCAGTCAAGATAGAAGAATAGTAAATATGTAAAAGCAATATTGGCAAATGATTCTAAAGTTGGTTCATGATGGCTTTTGCCATAAAATTATGGACAAATGATTACACGAAATTTCAATACAAGATAGTCTCATTTAATCAAACAATCCAGGAAGATAAACTATATCAGTTACATGCCAATTACATTCAGTCAACCAGCACTCAATGATCTTCCTTTTCAGTTTCTGTGAACCTACGACAAATTCAACATGACTTATTGGCCAACACATAGCAATCATGTAGAATTTGATTAAACGACGTCAAGGAAACAGAAGAGTTAGTCAACTTCAGCACAGACTTTTATTTTAAGCACTGTAAATCTAATCCTGAATACAAAGCTTACACAACCCAGTCAAGCATTTGAATCTTGGAAAATAAGATACAAATGATGCTTTTTCACAGTAGCTTAAACACTAAGTTTTCCATCATATTAAAATGAGAAGTGGATAAGACTGTGTGCTCAGCTAGGGAATATACCAAATACCAAGGATTGACATATTTCAATGTGGAAAATCACTTTTCACATGGTAGATACCTACAATGCCCAAAAGAAGATGTTCACTGGAGTGGGAGACATTACATGCTATTCTCCAAAGCCATAATCAGAGAAAGCTACATAAGAATCTATCATTCAATCAAAGAACTACTTTATAGGCATTAAAAGATCCTTCTCCGCGTCTTCAAACACTAAGCACATAAAAAAAATCACTAAGAACTACAACACATCCTTGAACATGACAATGCCCCCTATATATTACAAATTAAGAAGCATGTTCCCTACTACATCAGACCTCAATAAACTCTTAATAAATCAGTGTGCTCCATATAATATAAATTTAACATGCTGCAAGAAACAATTTATTAAAAAGGTCTTGAAATAAAGAAACTCACAAGCTCATAACCTTGCCGTGCCAACAAAACCTTCTCTGTACACAAAATCAACGCATTATCCTGGCTTGCCTCAATATCCTTCCTCATTTTCTCGACTGCGTCATCCTCTTCTGTATTATTAGTGCTGTAGCAATTATAAATACCACCATTCCCTCTTTTTGAGCCTTGAGATGCCAATCCTAGACAGTAGTTTGATTGTTGCCTTGTTTGATTTATCATTGCTTTCACCCAGAAAACACCAACAGGCTTAATGACAGAAGAATACCAAATTTTCCACAATACAAGAACATGTAACATACACAAATACACATGCATGCCAAGCGTGCACGCGTTTATATTCGACATGACAGCTCAAATTCTATTTTTTCCCACTAATGAAACCGTAAGAAAAAAAGTCTACAGCTTATTTATACAAATACATGCATGAAAATGTGCAATAATTAAGCATTTAAAACTCCAAAAAACAAAAAATTTCACAACCACTCCAGTACTACACCCTGAGTATATTGGCCATGGCACCGTGCGCAATCTTAAAACAGAATTTTATTTTCAACTAATGCAACCCTAAGAGTAAGAAAATTTACAGTTTACATGCATAAATGCATGCAAATGTAAAACAATTAAAAGTTACATACATGCACAAAATTTCATAAAATATATAGATACTCAGATTCATAAACATGCATAAAATTCTCGTAAATTGTATGCATACACACAAGTGAAATGTACGAAAACGTATAAGTGTAAATGGGATTTACTTACATTGGGATCGGTCATCAAGTTCCTTAATAGTATTAAGAAGCCGTTGAAGCTCAGCTGGTAATGTATTTGCATCTGTTGAAATTCAAAAAAAAAAAAAAATCGAAGCTTATCGAAAATTGAAAAATGATGCAAAATTAAGGGACTGCAGAGGAACTTACACTCAAGGTAATCATCAACGTATACTCCAGTTCGTGCAATTGCCATTTATAGAGATTAGGGGTCAGGTTTTCGGAAATTCTAGGGTTTTGCAGATTCCTGATTTGTGTTTTGTTTTAACGAGAGAGAAAGTGGAAACGGTGTCGTGTTTGAGATTGTTTTATAGATGGTAGAATTTTATTTTGTTTTGTTTAGTTATTTTAGTTAGTAAAAATCGGGTTTTCATTTTTGACCGTCTATATTTATAATTAAATAAATAAAAAATCCTAATTTAATCATACAATTTGTTAGAAAAAACAAGTTTTTAAACAATTCGATCCATGAGTTTACTTACGATAACTCCTAGATGAGTTGAATTGGTTGTCCTAAATTTTATTTTAATTTTAAAATAATCAAAATATCTTTTTTTTAAATCAACTATATTTTCTTTTCTTTTTTTTCTTTTGAGAATTTTATGTTTTATTTGTTGATTTTATTGTTTTTCAATTTATTATTTCACATTGTATATAGTCAGATTTGACCTTTGTATTTTATTTTAATTTATATTATATAGAATTATCATGATGACAAAAACAATTCAAAAATTATTTACAAAAAATTTAAACCTACAAGGAGCAAAGGCATAGGCTTTTTTGTTTATTTAATTGTTTATGTAACACTTTTTTTTTTTTACAAATTTGGCCTTCATAATGTTTTCATTTTTGGTCCCTTTAGTTTGAAACTTTTACTTTTTATTCAAATTTTTTATTAAATTTACATTCTTCATTTGTAATACAATTATTCCATTTCATTTATTCCACCTTGTAAAATTTCTTATTTTCTTGTTAGTTGTGACCTAGGTATTTTTGTACATAAAATTTGGATGCATGTAATCAAATAAAATCAAGAACTATGTATTTTTTTAACGATAAAGTTTTTTAATTAACAATAGCTAAATATAAAATTGAAAAATTGATTGAAATGTATTGATCAAGATATTTATTTTTGCAAGATGAGACATTGACCTAGTTATGTTTAGTAAATTTGTTTTTTTATTCAATCAAATGATAATAAAAATATATTATATTAAGAAAAATAAAAATAAAAAATATTATGCAAGGTTGCATATATTAGAAATATTATCTAAAAATATTAATATGAAAAAAATAAAGATCTTGTTTATAAAAGATAAAAAAGAGTAAAATTATAGATGAATCAAAATAATTTTGTATAAAATTAAACACGTACAACACCATAAAAAACAATCTTTATCAAAAAGTTGTAAAGCAAAAACAAAATTATAGATGAGGAAAATTAATTTAAATATAGATTTAAAAAATATATATTAAAAATATAATAGTTATAAAAAGAAAGTAATATTAAAAAAACAGCTCAAGTTTTATGGTTTAAGTCACCAAACTCGTCACTTGATGTAACACCTCATATTTTTTTCATACCCTTTTACCTCAATATTCAAGTAATTTTTTATGTAAAGGAAGTCCAAAATAACCTTTCAATACTCTTAAATTCAATTTTTTTTTTAATTACAATCTATAATATAGTTACATCCACATAACTATTTATAATATTATCTTTTTCTAAGAAAACATGTATAAAATTAGTAGTGTAGTGACTTGAAGAAATTGACATCCTTAGAATAATGTACCTGTAACATGCATAAAATTTCAAAATAAGACATTAATTATTTGCATCATCTTAATTGCTAATGATTAACAACTTTATGATCAAAACTCATTTGATATATTTTTTTAAGAGCATGAATCTTATAACACTTTTCAATATTTTCAATGCATCACATCATCATTTTTTTGGAATAGCCGAAGTTAACCACAGGTATCCAGGCTACTGGGCCTGACTAATCCTGGGGGTGCACAGGCCCTCGACAAAAAGTTTCCCGCAAGTGCACCATGGTTAATTCATGGGCTTCGCCCAAGTCCGATGGCCCCAAGTAATTGTTTGCACCTGAGCAAATTCAAACCTGAGACCTCTTTGGGAGCACACAAAAGAGACCCATGCCTCCTCCGCCAGGCCAACCCCTTGGGGTTACATCACATCATCATTTTTACATCATAATATTAAAAAATTAACTAACACGTCCCCTTTATGAATCATTCCTTTCATTTTTAAAGTTAATTAGCCGTGTACAAACTCTTTCATATAGTTTTAATTTTATATCAAGTTTATTTCATAATTATTTTCACTTCATGGATATATATTCAGTTTATAGTAGTATTATTGTTTCAACTCATGAATTTACCCTTTAATTTATTTCCTCAACACATATAGTTATATATTTTTTTCCTTTCTGAACTACCTTTTATCCTTGTCATAACTCATTCACATTATAATATCACATTCTCATTGTTATGTAAATTCGTAACATATTTAATTTATATCACCTTTATGCTTCCCTATAATTTATTCTATTCTTAACATACATTATAAACTCGTCTAATTTTCCATCATTTATTTCATTCATACCATGATGTTAATACATCCAATTACTCAATTAACCCTCTCACTTTTTTTTTCCATTTAATTAATTTTTTATACCCATTCATGTTTCAACACTTTTCAGCTGAAGTACCTCCCAGGTTATTGTAGAATACCTTAATGTTTCTCTAAATAAATAATTTTGTTGTTTGTGCATGATATATTTACTTTTATATTATATTATTAATATATCTTAATGTTTGTCTAAGCAAATAATTTTGTTGTTTGTGCATGATATATTTTGTTAATTTCCTCTTATATTATTTCCATGTCCATTTCTATTATTTATACTTTATCACAAGATTATTTTCCTTTTATAATAGTTAACTTATTCGTGTGCGCGCGCGCACGTAACACATTAACATAAGCATAATATTATATGTATAACCATATATAGAGATGTCTTGGTGTCTCTTGGTAAATGTTGACCCTCTTAAATTACACATATGACGAGTCCCCGTTAATGCTCGCTCCAAGCTAAGCGGGTTTCTTTAAATCTCTATGAGATCAATACATAATAAGTGATTATTCCTAACTATATGACAAAGGTCTATACTTCTAACATCTCTTTAGGTTATGATAGGGGTAATTCATTTTAAAATGACTCAGATCACCATATAAATAATATTCATTACCCAAGTACTTAAAAACCTTTGCACTAGTGACCCTCCCAACTTTATAAGCATATTTTCTTTATTATGAAATAGTCATTGAAGTGCCTTTTATTATGTTGATCATAATATGAATATATAGATTACCCATTTATTAGCACTTTAGAAAAACTACCTCTTTAAGTCATTTTAGGATGAGTTTATCCTCTAAACGATCTTTTTCTAGTAGGCTGGGATGATCTGCTAAGGTTTTTTTTTTTTTTTTTTTTGTGAAATGACTTTCGCTTCTATTTAACAAGCCATTGTTTTAGCCACCACCTTTTTTTTTTTATTAAAAAGATAGCATATCAAGATAAAATCTTGATGTTTTTTTTTCTCTTTCTAAACTATTATAGGTCCTATTATGGTAACAATTAACCCTTCTCTCTTTGCAATGATTTCAAAGACTAAGTTGCCTTCACTAATTCTTGGGTTGTAGTTGGTTGGAAAGTAACCAACCTTTTTTAATCTTTTGGTGTGGCTTGTCTATTAATACAGTATTGCTCTATAGGCCTTAACACATAAACAAATATAAAGAGATCATGAAATCATCTCTCATACTCAAGCACTAATATACTTTCTTACTAGGAATTTTTTCTTTATATGATGTTGTGTGTAATTTTTTTATCTCGAACTTTATCTTAAAATCTTTTTATACTAACACCTCTGCATTTTTCTAGTGCTTAAATATGATCGATAATTACTATGCATTATTTTATAATAATTGTGATATATAATTCACATGAACTAAAACTAGTTCTAGGATATAGAAAAAAGATTCCTTCAACTTATGAATCCAGTGTCTCACTAACTTAACATCCTTTAAACCAATAAAGAAAGTGCATCTAATCTTTTTTATACTTTTCATCCAATAGAGAGACTAAGGGTGATCTCTCTATTAATAGTTCTTACAATTTTTGTAAAATCAGTAATCATTGCTCTCACCATCAATTCAAAGCATACAGAATTTAGTCTGAACTCCTTCTCTAGTTTGTATCATCCAATATAATAATGTATAATGTTTATTAATCACACTCTTTAATTTCATATAGTCTACTGAATAACAACCATATGCTCTTATACCAATTATAACGACCTTGATTTTCATATCAATTTACAATGCCATAAACATTTACAATTATGTAAAAAGAGATAAATAAATATTATATATTAAATGTCTTATCTCTATTTTACTCAAAATAAATTCAATCACTAGAGTTTTCTCTACATGAAACCTTACCTAAAAAAAAACTTTAAACATATTGCAATACAACCATTCTAAACTCGTGCAAATAATACTTATATAAATAAAAAAAACAAGAATCAAAATTAACAAAAGAAAAGACAAAGTTAGTTTTGCCATTTAAAAGAAGATCTTGGGGTCAACAAATTCATCTTCGAGAGGGAGATCAATTGAGATGGTTTTGCCTTTTTACCATTCCAAAAAAAAAGCTTTATTTGCTCAATATTTTTATTTTTAAAATTTTATTTTAGATATAATATATTAAAGTATTGCTTGTTTAAGAGTGTAGTTGTGGTTGCTTTTGAAAGTGCTTTTCGTTCAAAAATATATTAAAATTATATATTTTTTTTTTATTTTTTAAAAATTATTTTTGACATTAACACATCAAAATGATATAAAAACACCAAATTTTATTAATTTAAACTTAAAAATAAAAATATATATTTTTTAATTTTTTTCAAAAGCGTTTTTGAAAAGCCCTTTATAAACACCTTTTTATAAAACTCTCTCAAACATAATAACAAACCCCCTTATAAAACTCTCTCAAACATAATAACAAATCGAAATTGCATTTGTCTTTGACTCTTGGAAACAGAGAATGGGAATCCCATCTGAGCTAATGCATTATTGGGGACAAAAAACATCAACCAATCGAAACCTTAATCATAATCATTATGATATCAATAATTGTAATGGAAGATCTTTGTTGATTGCTTCTCCAGCTGAAGAACAGAGGATTTTGCAATCTAGACTTTGCACTCAAGGTTCTTATTCTTAGCTTTCTCTTTCCACTTCTCATTTTTCCTTTTCTTCTTTTGCGTGTACTTAACTTATCACTGTTTCTGGATCTGATTTAATAGTTCCTTTGCATAAAGTACCCATCTTTCTTCTTCTTCTTCTTCTTCTTTTAGATTTTACGACCATCAATTCATCGACCCAATTCAGCAATATTGATAAAGTTTTTTTTTTTTTTTTTTTTTTTTTTTTTTTATGGGTCAAATTAAGAGTGCTTCCTAGCATAAATAGCTCCTTTTTTTTATGTTAAATTCAATGGCCCAGTTCAGTGAAGATGATATCTGGGTAATTTTTGCAGAGGGTGTACGTGCAGGAATCAAGGCAGCTGCTATTACCTGCGTTGTCACTGCAGTGCCTACAGTATGTTATGGTTTATAAACTCTTTGCTATTTCAATTTTTTTTCATGATAATGTGAGTATGGGAGCCGATGATTGTTTAATTGCAGATACTGTGTGTGCTTGCTGATGGATTTTGTAAGTGATTGTGATATGTCAGTTTAGAAGCTTCATTTGCTGCGTTTAAGCTCTATTTTTAACCAAATGAGATTATCTCAGTGTAATTTGGCATGGTTTTAGTTTTAGGAGGAATGGGAGATTTTCTGCCGGTAATGGTTTGCTTGATTTTATTTTCTTTTCGAGTGACTGTAGTTGCAAAAGATTTATCAAAAGCTCCTCTGGTGCTAGATTGTTAAGTATAGGTAAATAGATAAGCAAATTTTGATGGCTAAAGTTTGCTATCGGGCTTAAAAATCTATGGACTATACTCTGGAAGCAATTTAAATCTAGGGGTTAATTTTTTGTCGCAAATAGGAACATCTTAACACTTCGATGGTCTGCATACAATTACATTATTAGTACCTTTTAAACTATCCATGCCTTATAGTATTCAGGGAAATATTGTTTAAGAAAAAAACTCAGCTTCAATCTGTGATGGATGGTCCATCCCCCGGAATAAAGGGAAAGTGAAACATCACAGTAGAATAAAGAATGATGTTGGTGATGGATAGCCTGTTGTTGCCAAGACTTCATGGAGTTTGAGTTTCCAGTTCAAATGAGTCCCTTTGTCAGTTCTGTAATTTTATAGAAAGAAATGACAAAAACTTGTGCAACGTGGTTTTATTTGACAAAAACAGTTTAGGAAACTGTTTATTTGTTCTGTTTGATTAATAAGTTGTGGGTAACTCATTGTTAAGTAAAACATAGGGAAAAAAGAGAGCCAATATATATAAAAAGGTTTTATATGCTCCCATAACAAATGAGATAAAGAGAGGGCAGAATGTGGATTCAACTGTTGTCGTAAAAGACCACGTGCATTCTTCTGTTTTCAATCAACATGGTAATAGGTGCATCCATATTTTTCTTTGACGTCCCCTATTCACCAGTATAGATTTGGTGCCATTAAACTTGATACAATCTACTTGAAGAGGGCTGAGAATGTTTTATCTTTATTGTGTTTCTTTTGAATATCCAGCTATGTTTTATCATTATTGTGTTTCTTTTGAATCTCCAGCTAACTGCTGTTCGCATGATTCCTTGGGCAAAGGCTAACCTCAACCACACTGCTCAGGCACTCATTATATCTGGTGGTATGATATTAATATCATTAGAAGTGTTTCCAACCCGAGTTTGTATTACATGTTTCACACATGGAAAGCTATTTTTTCCTTCTTTGCCTTTGATTTTTTTTTTTTTTTTGGGGGGGGGGGGTTGGGGGTAGGGAGCTTATTTAGAGGAGCTTGCTCGGAACCCTGAAAAATTTAAGAGCAATGTGGATTTCTTCTGCATTAGTTACATCTTGCATGGTGCCATTATATATTCATACATGAAGGTACCAGCTAGCAGTTTATGGGAAATCTGATTTCTTCATTTTTATGTGTTTTCAACAGCATCCATCGCTGCTTACTTCATCACTGTTGACAAAACTATCTTGGAATGTGCAAGAAGAAATGCTCATTACAATAAAAAAGATTGAGAGATGTTACAAAGAGCAGTTTTATGTTGGAATCTTGTCTACAATACCAAAAACATATTGCTGTCTGTTGTGCTAGTGATCTTGCATTTTGACAGTAGGACCATTGTCGGGCAGTGATATTTTACTTTTGGTCCCTCTCACCAAGATGATCAGTGAGGATTTCTTTTGTGACAATTTTGCTTTATCTCCTTTAGAATTGCATAAAGTTTGATGCCATCTCTTTGATATTAGGTGGTGGCACTTGTTTATAGTGTTTTGGTTTTGTATTCGTTTTTTAAAAATAAAAGAAGTTTCGGATGGAATTTCATTCCATTGCCAAATGAAGCTGTTAGCGGGTACTCATCCATCCATTTTGGTGTTTCTGATCGGCAATTACGCCTTCAGTTACCCCTTCAGTTGCTAAAGCAGGTGCTAGAGCTTTCCTTTTGAATTGTCAAAAAAATAGTTGACATCCTGGATGATATCAAGATTTTGATGGGTGAGAGGATGTTATTAAGTTATTATTTGATGAGGCTTCAAAAGAGTGTTTGGATCACAGGTTCATGTCTTTGTTAATTCAGCTGCCATTGCTGATTCAGAGAATCATGCCATCGCTAACACTTCTGTGGAAGATTTTGATCATATTTTCAGGTTCTTTGATGAATTTAGTATGTCGCATGATCCAGTTTTTGTGCTTTTGTCTCCGTGTCAATCGCAGAGGAACATTCTTTAGATATCGATTCGTTTTGATTGATGTTTCTTTTTTTTTTCAATTAGAATAAAATGTTGAAAATTTCAACAAAAACAGAAATTGCCTCAAAATATTCGACATAACTACTAGAGAACTACAACTCAGGAAAAGAAAATGGTTATTTTGAAAGGCTACGCTGCAGTAAGCACCATTCTCAAACATAGCCACCATTGACACGAATAACTTGTCCATTTATCCAGTCACCAGCATCACTGGCCAAGAACCCAACAAGAGGAGCCACATCCTTGGTCTCACCAAGCCTCCCATGCGGGCACACCTCGACCACTCTCTTCACATGCTCCTCACTCCTGCCATTGAAGAACATTTCAGTGGCAATTGGCCCTGGTGCCACACAGTTTGCAGTAATACCAGTCCCCTTGAGCTCCTTTGCTAGAACTTTTGTCATCGTCTCCACTGCTGCTTTCGATGCCGAGTAAGTTGCTGAGTTAGGCCTCAATGCACCGACGGATGAGCTTGACAACAGTATGATTCTACCCCCACCATCTTGTTTAACTCTCTTTGCTGCCTCTCTGCAGCATAAGAATGTTCCTCTGCAATTTACACTGAAACAGAAATAGAAAATTTTAAGGACAGAACAAAGTCAAATCACCAATTTCATGAGCCAATTGTTGGATCGTTGAGCTTATATGAGAATAATGATGTATTTATAAACTGTCAAATAAGGTGAAACATATTTAAAAATGATCTGCTAAATATTTTTATGCAATTGGGTTTTTGATGTATCTAATATGTAATGGACCTTTAATGTGTAAAGATTAAAGAGTTATTCTTATTTTAGTGAAGAGTCAAAATAAGAATATTAAAGGGTGAAAATGTCAAAAAATATGAATACCAAAAGGCATTTGGTTACGTATATATATGGTCATGATCTCCAGATTATACATGTTACTTCATTCTCATTCTGACATCTCATCATCATCAGAGAGAATTAAAAGAATTAAATGACTTTCAAAATAACGTATTAATTTGGAAGGTTATCCATACAAATCTAGACAATTCTAGAGAGTGATTTTCGAATATGAATTCAGATATCATTCCGCTTTATCATTTACAAGTTCTTGATAATTCAACATAATTCGTATCACCAATTAGATCAGAAAAGGTACCTGAATACACGATCAAAATCCTCCACTGAAGTGTTGGCAATCGTAGGGTACTTGGTGTCTGAAATGGCAGCTGAATTGACCAAGACATGAACCTGCGATCCAAACACTCTTTCAGCCTCATCGAACAATAACTTAACCTGGGCAGGCTCAGAAATGTCGGCTTGAACCACTGTAGCATGTGGGTTACTGTCAGAACAGCAAGAATTGATCTCTTCAGCTACAAGATCTGCTTGGTCCTTGTTAATGGCGTAATTGATGACAAGTTTTGCTCCTAATGAGGCCAAGTGGATGGCTATGGCTTTTCCAATACCTCGGGAAGAGCCTGTAACTATGGCTACCCGGTCTTGAAGTGGGAGAGATGGAGATGGAGATGGTGGGTTCACAAGATCCGTTGTTGCCATTTGTTGGATGTAAAGGATTGGAGTTGATTTTTATGGTTGGGAGTTGATGAAATGAGTAGCAATTATGTTCCTCCGCTTGTAATCGATTAGGCACGGAATATTTTAGTTTTAGAGTGTTTTGATGTTTTGTTTTGAAGTTGTACTATATATATAATTAAATATATTAATTTTAAAAAAATCACATTTAAAAAAAAATATTTAGAATTGTACAATTTAATTTAAAAAGATAATATAATTATATTTTTCTAACAAAATTATGAATGGTATAATATTATGAGAATACTGTCATTAATCTCGCAAGATCACTATATTCTTTGATGACTTTGAAATTTGAACATAATATATAAATATATCAAGAAACTTCTTATAAAATTTCATCTCAATGCAACAAGAGGGTAAGTTCATAAGATCCGTTGTGGCCATTTGTTGGATGTAAAGGATTGGTGAAAAACAACTATGATATTTTATGGCGGGTGAAAAACAACTATGATATTTTATGGCTGGGACTTGATTTCCTGTTTGTTTGGCAGTGTAGTTGAGATTGCTTTTTAAAATATTTTTCGTTCAGAAATGCATCAAAATAATATTTTTTTATTTTTTTATAAAAATTATTTTTGACATCAGCACATAAAAATAATCTAAAAATACTAAAAAAAATTAATTTAAAGTAAAACATAAAAATAAAAATAAAAAATTTCATTTTTTTTCAAAAGCGTTTCTCAAACACATTCCTTAGCACCCTAAAATGGGCAACAATTATGTTTCTGAGCTTGTAATCAAAAGCCTTGATGACATCATGAGGATGCCCAAAGATGGTCCCATTTTTATTTTTCATAATTAAAAAATAATAATAAAATAATATGATATAAAAAAATATTTGAGAATATCGATAGCTACTTCAACATGCAAGTCAAAAATATCATTTGCAACTCTTATTTTGCATTTGTCATCAATAATATGTAAGTTACAAATATTATTTACTAATTCATTTGAAATTTATACCTAAATATTATCAGTCATCTTTCTCTCAACTATGGCTCACTAATCAAAATTGCCATCACTAATGGTCACCACCACCTAGATTCTACATTCAAAGGTATATTAAACATTTCTCTCTCAATCAATTTAATGTGATTTATGTTAATGCGTGTTAATTTTATTTTATAGAATATTAAAATTTTTGATTTAGAAATTAGATTGATTAGATACAATTTGAGTTGAAAATTATATTATTTTGTAAAATAATCAATGATTTTAGGTTGTTGTTAATTGTGAATTAACAACATTATTTTATAAGAGTTACAATTGATATATGTTCAATTATATTTTATATCGAAACACATATAAAATAATAATATTAGCTTTGGTTAGGCAAAGTAGGTGTGAGACATACATCTTTCATATGTAATAATGAGAGAGAGAGAGAGAGAGAAATTATAGGGTTTATACTATTTCTTCAAGTATAATTATTTTAAATTATTTTATTATTAAAATTAATGACATTTTAAATACTAAGTTATAATTATCAATGATAATTATTCCATTTGGGTAACAATGATATAAAATAGAGTGAAAGTTAACATGTTATATTACATAAAGTGAATGTAAAAAATGTACTAATTTTGTAGTGGGTTGTCATATTAGATGACATAAGGCTAGATATTTCACGATAAATCTATCTTATGTTCAGGAGTTTTACCAGGATGCACATCAAGTATGTGTTACATATATATTGATTTTTTTGTTATTTAAATGTACATTATTTATTTTTGATTTTTTATTGAATATAAATCTTTCATTTATTTCGATAGGTTCTATGGATTTCATATACAGAGGACATAATACTTTCAACTTTATTTATATCTTGTGAGGGATCTGATATTTGATTAACACATATCCTGTTGCAATGCTTTGACATTATTGAGATTTATTATTCGGATCGAGAAGTGCGATAGTTTTAACTATCTCAATCTATATCATATTATATTAATACCAGTAACGAGTTGCATAATATTAATTGACAGGGTAAGTGAAAGGGGAATTAGTTGGTGATTCATGTATTTTACCTAAATCTTTAAGATGTGAGAAGAGATTGTATTTTTGAGGAACGACATCTGATTATTAACATAGATACATATACGAGAGGTATTTATCCATTACATGTCATTTCATTATACCTATTTGGTCATGTTTCTCAATGTTTTATGTAATTCGATGCATTGTGCACCCCAAAACACAATGATCAATTGATATGCAATATTGTTTGGCATACAATATTTATCAAAAATTAAATTAATGTTATTGTGAATTATTAGCACTAATTGGTTTTCAATGTATGTATGTATGTATGTATATATATATATATATATATATATATATATATATATATATATATATATTCATTACTTGATACAGAGAGGCTTAGAAAATAATAACGACTGTCCATTAAGGTGATGATGAGACAAGACATATTGTGGTCAACATGACATTCAATTTATGTCATGATAGGCTTCAAGAGGTTAAAGAGGTCAAATGTCTTTAAATGACATTAACAAAAAATAAGATCGAATGTCGTGGAAGTGGTAGGGATGGTGGTCCGTCCATGAGCATCCCAAGCCCATCCACGGTTTGGGATAATATTGTTCCTCATAACACCTTCATAGGTATTACAAACTCGTCCTCAAGTTAGACGAGTTAACGTGATTTTTCAGACCTATCCACAGGTGCGTTAGACTTTTTTACTAGTTGAGATGATTACTAAATATAATTATATGTTGTGAGAGTTATATACACACACACACACACACACAATTAGTTTAGTTTTAATAAAATATTATGTTATGTTAATTATCAATCTACTTTTGTTACACATGTTTGTAGATGCCATGCGCTGCTTATATGAATTGTATTTTGATGCTAAGAAACCAGTTATTTAAATTGAGTGGATTATGAGTTTTTAGGCAAAAAGTTAATAGCATAAGAAATTGCCCCAAAAAGATTCTCTTAGTTGAGTCGCTGATAATATCTGCAACACTAGTGCCACAATTAACTTAATTTGAAAACCATGATTTTTTTTATATAATGATTCCATTTAAAATAATGTTTTCACTAAAATAATAAAGAGATGAAAAAAATAGTAAAATGAAATTTATATTCGAGAAATATACATTTCCTACCTATATCAAATAAATTAATTTTTAAAAAGTTTTATTTTAATCATCACTCCTTTTTAATTAAAAAAATGTGTTCCAAGATAAAAGAATTGTTACAATATTTTTATTAGATGTTTTATGGATAATTAATTATATATTAACATGATATGTAGAATCTTGATAATAAGTTTCTCAAGATAAATATCCATATTTATTATTATTTTTTATTCAATTAAGAACCCATGACAAAAAAATTTAATTTTTTTTCTGTTGACAAAATATATTAATAATAAAAGGAGTATAATATCTTTCTAATGGTTAAAATAATAATTTCTTAATATTATTTATTGTATAGCTAAATAATATAAGAGATCATATATCTTAATATGCATCTTTATCATGATTTTTAAATTTAATATTTGATTAAATTAACTCACTTGTTATTATTTATTAGCACATATAATTCTTAATTTAATTTATTTAATGCGAGTATTAACTCTAAAAAAAACGATCTCATGGTAGTGTTTGAGATTGCGGTAAAAATTACTTTTTAAATTATTCTTAACTCAAAAACATATAAAAATAATATATTTTTAAATAATATTTTTGATATTAATAAGTTAAATAATATTAAATATCAAAAAACAAATTTCAAACAAGAAAATCTGCTTTTCGAATTGAAAAAAAAGAGTGTAAAATGATGAAACTCTATGGAAGCCGGCTGTAGCCCCGTTTGACATTGCGATTCCACCGGTTTTTGGCCGAAATTTAAATTTTTATTTTTATTTTAAATGAATATGTTTTTGTATGTTTTAGATCATTTTGATGTGCTGATTTTAAAAATAATTTTTAAAAAATAAAAAACATTATTTTGATATATTTCAGCACGATAAATACTTTGAAAAGCTACCGCAACCACACTTCCAAACTGACCCTTATATAGAGTTCATCCTCTCGAAGAAAAACAGTGGGATAGAGGGTTTTATATAGTCATCGGTTTCGAGGCCTCTCTTCCACCATGGTCGGCGCGATGCTGATTTGGGACCCACACCGACAAATCCATCTACTCGCCCCATCCACCATCCACGTGTCCAAAATCCAGCACGTCGACCTTAAAGAGTCCCCGTACGGAGGCTAAAACAGTAAACTCAACCTAAACTCTTTGAAATCCCAACCTTACCCCTCCAACCGGCACCACCCGGTAACCACACACCGTGACCGGATCAGGCTCCAACGAACCAGTCACCCTATAAATAACCCTAGCCAAGGTACAAAAGTCTCCTCCTCATCCACCAGCGACATCACCTGCTTGCCTCCCTCTTATCCCTCCTCTCTCTCTCTCTCTCTCTCATAATCAGAGGATTTGAGATCAGACCAGATCCAAACCCAAAACAACACGAACCTCAAATTTCTCACATGTATATATATATATCTTACTCTCTTTTGAAATCAAAACCTATAAAAGAAATCTTCTTTTAAATTCTTCCCTCTCTCTCACTATTTTTTTGTGAAATTTTCTCTCAGAGCTCTAACCTGCGGGTTATAATCTTGAAATAAAACTTAGATTTGCCCTGTTTTTGGCCTGATTTAGGGGTTTTGGGTAACTGTGTTGAGATTAAAAGGTAAAAAAGTTAAACTTTTTTGATAGATCTGTGTTTTTCGTTCATTAATAAGGCTGGATTCATCTTTTTTGGCTGTGACATCGGAAACCCAAATAAAAGACTCGATTTTTTAGCCGTTTAAACAAAAGACCAGATATAAAAGTTTAATTTTTCAAGTGTGAAAGGATAAATCCACATAAAAGATCCAGTTCTTAGAAGTGAAAGGAGGAACCCAGATAAACAAATCGATTTTTCGTGGGTATTTTGAGGGACTATTGGGGTAGTGAGGAACAATAAAAGGAAGAATGGCAGAGCAAGGGGTCTTGGAAGGTAGCCAGCCAGTGGATCTTTCCAAGCATCCTTCTGGCATTGTTCCAATCCTCCAGTAAGTCTCTCCCTTTTCCGCTCTTCTTTCTTTCAATAAATGAAAGCTTTTTGCTCTATCTTTGTCTTTTTGGGCATGCCTCCATGTGTCTTTTGACCTAGGTAATATGAAGATTTTTTCGAAGATTTGCGTTTCTGGGTTTGATTGCAGTTGTGTTTGTTTGATTTTCCTTAAAAAGAGGCTGTATTAGAGGTGATGTTTGTATATTGAAGGAGAAGAAAGAAAGAGCGATCATGCGGTTAGTATTAGATTTTGAAGGCCGTACAGTGTTTTGATGTACGGTGATCAGGTTTAGGGTTAAACATGAGGAAGGCTTCAGAGGCGGAGCCATGTTTGTTGACTTAGGTTTTGATCGAAGGATTTTTTTTTTTTTGCTTGATGGCTGTAAAGTATAGTAATGAGAAGCGAAAAAAGAAGAAGTGGGATTTGTTCGCTGATGAGCAGTTGTAAATGAACCTCTTATTGAATAATAAACTTAAGCAGCAAGCTATGCTTTTGTCTTTTTGTTCATTTCGTAGTGCTTGCAATAGGAAGTTGTTCGCTAACTAGCTTTTGACAATTCAAAGAGAATTTTACAGGGAGAGTCAAACAAGTTTATGCTTGTCTCAGCTTCGATGCATAAGAAAGAATTTAAATCATATGACGGATCCTATTAGAAAACTGCACGCCTGACACGATCATGGATCCTTCTTTGAAAGGCCATAGTTCCAGATTCTATTTTGTTTACCTTTGATTGATACAACATTACGGTATCCTATATTACTTGTTAGAATATGCTTGTTACAATGAGAAAAAATAAATTAGAGATGGACAGATACAATTTTTCTGCAACTGCCAAATAATTGTCCATTGTTTTTTTGTAGTTTTTGAGCCATATTCACTTCTGTTAGAGCTAGAGGCAAATTTCTAGGAAGTTGAGGGGCTTTCACACCTTTTTTTGGTTTTCATTTGGCAGCCAAAAAAGTTTTAAAATCATGCCTCTTGTACTGTCATGTTTAGTTGGTTGGAGAGAGGTCCTTGTGTAAATTTGATACACCACCTCACAGCTTAAATCATACATAATAGTAAAGCAGTCTTGCTTCTTACATGTTTTGGTTTAAAATTTTAATCTGGTATTGTGAGGAATGGCGCTCAGATAAAGGAATTGAGTTATATATTGGAGAGATTATACAAAACTGCTTCTTTTCTCACTTTTGAATTTGACTTTTGACTTTCTTCAGCTTAATCAAGAGTTGACTTTGTTTGACCATATTTAGATCTGAGTCCACTGTCATTTTTGTGCACCATTACTTTTCTGGTTCACCATCTTCTTCTTTTCCTTGCAAAATGATTCTTCAATACCAGGTAATCCATGTTAAATCATGACATTTTACTGTCCTTGTTTGAACCTTATGCTTCTAGGAACATTGTTTCAACTGTGAACTTAGATTGCAAGCTGGATCTTAAGCAAATTGCCCTGCAAGCCCGTAATGCAGAATACAACCCCAAGGTGTGCCTGTGTTTGATAAATTTCCTGATATGAACTCTGTTGTTTTTGGTCTATGTGATCCCTCATCTTTATGCATATTCATCCAGCGTTTTGCTGCCGTCATCATGCGGATTAGGGAACCAAAAACTACTGCATTGATTTTTGCATCCGGCAAGATGGTGAGTTATTTGCTGCCGAAAAGTATGTTTATTGATGGCTGTATATTGCTTGTTACTTTCAAATTTAAGCTATGCTGATTTGGTATATTACCATTGGTTTTGAAGTATGTTTCCTGAAATGGAACAGCATGACTTGAGTGTCATGTGATTGAAAAATCTTTATTAGGTTGAAGCATAAATCATACATAGCTATAACTGGACCTGCAATGCTCTATGGTAATGGGTGTTAGAAAGCAAAGAAGTAGCACATTCATAAACAAGCATAGCTGGGATGACAATGTCAAAAGTCACGTGTGGAACGCTGAAAAGAATTAGATAATATTCAAGTGTTTTTGCAGAAGGTGGTGTCACATCTATTGAGGTTAAATTAAGGGATATTATTGAGATTTTTCACCTTCTTCAGTATATACTCAAGGATGCATTGATTAGCAATGGTGATTGGAATGAAGAAATGGGAGTGATGCGGGATTTGGGCGAGCCAAAAAATGCTGATTAAATACTGATCTAGCATTACAATGGATTATAAAAAGTTCAGTCCATGTCAAAACTGAATGGTGGAAGGGTGTGCATTTAGACAAAATAATTCATTTTTGTTTAATGGCATGGAATGTTTCTAAGTTTTGCTTTCATTGAAGATTGTGGAGTCTCATATCCAAATTCATTGTGTGGGCAATTCCCCCTTTTCTGAGAGTTCCCCCCCTGCTGTATCAGGTGTGCACAGGTGCCAAGAGTGAACAACAGTCTAAACTTGCTGCTAGAAAGGTATTACTTTCTTATTCGAGGAAAGTAGATTTAATGTTAATTTGAAACATTTCTTTTCAAACAGAAACCTTGAATCCTATTTTGTCAATATTTTTGTTTCTGGATGGTCTCAAAAAATTTCCTTCCAACACTAAATCTATATTTCTTTCTTTCATTTGATAAACAGTATATCACAACTAGATATTGATTTATAAATTTCTCTGGACACATGAGTACCCATCATTTGGAAAAACTTCTGTGACCTTTTTGTATCCATCATGCGCGGAACATTTTCTTGTAGTGCTCACCAACAAACAAAAACATTCTGTTGGTTTTCAATAGATGAGCAATACTATAGACTGAAGTGGAATGTAGATTTGTTTGACAAGTAAAGCAGGACTTGCAATGTTTCTCCCTGAAATGCCTTTACTTTGACATGGTTCTTATTCAAAAATGAATATTTTGTTTTACAGTATGCACGAATAATCCAAAAGCTTAGCTTTCCTGCCAAATTTAAGGTCTCTCTCTCTCTCTCTCTCTCTCTCTCTCTCTATTTCACACACAGACACAGATACTACACATGCATGCATGTTCTTGAGTTTCTTCTGGTTAGATTTGTGCTGTTGTCTTTGGAAGTTCCCCTTGTGTTAAAGTTTCCTCTTTGCAACTGCCAGGACTTCAAAATTCAAAATATTGTTGGCTCTTGTGATGTCAAGTTCCCCATCAGACTTGAAGGGCTTGCATACTCCCATGGTGCTTTCTCAAGTGTAAGTAAAAACCATAATCTGTTGAACTTTGTGGCTTAGCAGGAAGCAGGAATATGATTGCCTTAAAAAGCTTTCCATGTATGGATCCTTTTGCTTAAGGGATTTAGAAGCATTCAGCGAAAATCTCCTTTTTAGTGCTTCTTGTTATAAAAAAAATCTGAAAAAATATTTAAATGTATTTTCAAGCCAAAAACTATTTTAAAAAAAACATCTTGCACAACATTCCTAATCACAAATTCTTCCCCCTGAGTTCTAATCATTTAGCATAAACTTTAAAACTCTTATAGTGCAAGTATGAACCCCAAAGGCTGTGTTTTGTATAGGAATTGCTTGTATCCATGCAGTCCGAACCTGACCTCTTGTGCTGTACTTGTGCAGTATGAACCTGAACTCTTTCCGGGTTTAATATATAGAATGAAACAACCAAAGATTGTGCTTCTTATTTTTGTCTCAGGAAAAATTGTGATAACAGGAGCCAAGGTAAATCCAAAATCTCAAGCTCACAATCTTTGACCTTCATACTGATAAGAGCTTGGTAGCTGATAGTTCTCTTTTTGGTCAACATCTTAGGTGAGAGAAGAGACATACACAGCCTTTGAAAACATATACCCTGTCCTCTCAGAGTTTAGGAAAGTCCAGCAATGGTAAACCTTGCAATCTCTTGACATCTCTGTTTATCTGAGTCCCTTAATTTGGGATCATTTCATTCTACCAGGGCTTAATCTCTATATCTTTTTGTTGGATTTCAGATTTATATTTGAGATGGGGCTTTGGTGGTGTTGTGGATAAAATCATATGTGGGGTGGATTCAAATGTGAATATGTGAAGCAAGAGCACAGCCCTCTTGGCTCTGGGTCTGCTGCTGTCTTCTAACCAAAAAGGGGTGATTGATATGATTGGGGGAGGAAAGTGCTTGCGTAAGGTGTAGGTAGTAAGGTGGTTAAAGAGTTGTAAGGGTAGAAGGATGGGGGACTGAATAACATGTTTTTGTACCTTAGCCTGTCTGGCTACACGCCGATAATTTCAATGCTAGAAACTTAGTTTCAATTTTGACACGAACTGTGTTTGTCTATTTAATTTTTATATATTTATTTATTACTCATGCATCTTTTCTAATAATATATGTTTGTGGCTGTGCGATTTGTCGCGTAGTTGTCAATTTTGTTCTGATTCGGCAGAAATGTTTTGTACTTTGTTCTGATTTGGCAGAAATGTTTTGTACTGGATAAAAAATACGATAAAATAGTGTTTTTATCTTAGTTTAAATTTCGGTTATATCAGCTAAAATATACCGGTTTTGTTCTGTATTTTCTATATTAAAAAAATATAATTGCACTGGCTTTACGCAGCGAGAGAATTATCTAATTATAAACTAAGAAATCACTTTCTAGCTGACAATCACGGTCCAAAATTTTGAAGGGATAGATTTTCTTGCACTGAACAAAATCAAGAAACGAAAAGGGTTGCGAGTTTGTAAATTCAACAAGATTCAAAGAAGAAGATATTTGACGTGTAGAGAAAAGAACGTAAAGGGCCATGTGTGATAACATGTGGCGATGGTTTTTTCAGTACTTTAAAGTTTCGTACTACAAGAAACCAGAACCTTGACAATTCCCACGCAATCAAGAATGGCATTAACCTCCGGGTTCTCGCATTAGCATTTGAAAAGTTCAAACAGGAAAGCAGTTTTTCTTATTCTTTCGACCAATCTTTTTTGTGTTCTTGAAGTGTACAGATTGTAGAGTAGTTGATGGCTCAATTTACAGTTCAAGGTCGATTGAAGTTGCTGTTTAACAATGAGGGGACTCACTGCAAGCTTCCTGGGAATGATTTTTTTGGTGGGTCGAGATCATTTCAGACCCAGAAGAGAAAGATCAGGTTTCTTGGTGCTAATAGCACAAATTTATATGCTGCTTCTTCTTTGAGCAAGAAATCCAAGCATTTTTATACAGAGGCAAGTCAAAGTGTTAGTGAGGCTAGTGACGAGAGTGATGAAGATGATGACAGTGAGAGGGATGAATTGGCTTGCTTTAGAGGCCTTGTCTTGGATATCTCTTACAGGTACCTTATTTCTCTCTATTTACATAATTCTTACACTTCTTTTCACTTTTGCGTGTATCAGTTTATGAATTGTTTGTTTTACCAGGTTCATCATTTTACTATGAATATTTATTTTCTGCATTTTGGTTAGTATTCTTTTTATTTTTGTATTATTATTATTATTTAATTTGTTGACTACGATTCTGTAACATGTCATGCTCTGGGTTGGGTTTAGTGTACAGATGGAGTATTTCACTGTGTGACGGGTGAGATGTTTGCTAGTTTGACTAGTGATTAGGCTTCTTGAAGCGTTGGTTTGAATCATGTGTTTGGTGAAAGTGTAAGGGTTATTGTTTCAAGGGAATGTTTCTAGACAAGTTACACACACTGATTTTATGATGAACAGTACGACCTCGAAACGGCATGCAGAAACGCTCCGAAACCGAAACATTCCGTTCTAATTGAAAAAACAAAACACCAACCGAAGCGAAACTGACAATTTTGCTAGTTTGACTAGCGATTAGGCTTCTTGAAGCGTTGGTTTGAATCATGTGTTTGGTGAAAGTGTAATGTGATTGGAAAAAAGATCACTTCACTACTAGTAGGTTTGGTTCTTACTTTGTGTGCCTCTTATATATATATATATATAATTTTTTTTTCTATCGTCAAGAACTGAACCCAAAAACATATAATAACAATTCAAGTATGTGTCATGCACTAAGGGTTATTGTTTCAAGGGAATGTTTCTAGACAAGTTACACACACTGATTTTATGATGAACAGTACGACCTCGAAACGGCACGCAGAAACGCTCCGAAACCGAAACATTCTGTTCTAATTGAAAAAACAAAACACCAACCAAAGCGAAACTGACAATTTTGCTCCGCACTTCGTTTCAACATCACTAAACAGGAAAGAAGGATAGGAAGCTACAAGTGCTTGATGCATTCACTACTTTTCTTTTCTTTTTCTTTCTACCATTTTAGAAAGACTTGGATAGTTATTTGTATATGGATCTGATTGTTCTTGTCCTGCACCAGGCCAGTGAATGTTGTGTGCTGGAAGCGTGCCATATGTCTGGAATTCATGGAGAAGGTTGGCCTGATGTGTAAAACTAACGCGCTTAGACATGTTAACAGAAGTCATATACAGTTTCTAGTTCATGGCTGCAGCTTTGTCATTATTTTCTCATGCAAATTCTGTACCAAACACAAGGAAATTAGTATTTTAGCATATCAAAGAATGATCATGTAGGATATAGCGATGCATGAGAAGCATTCTGATACATGATATGATTGCTTCTTAGATGAACAATGCCCACCAAATCACTCAACTCACTCACTTTATCACAACTGCATAGAAGCCATGGTTTACATTTGGTTTCTAAATTCTTTACCATTCTGTTTCCAGGCTGATGTACTAGAATATTATGATCAGGCAGTAAATTCCCCAAGCGGGTCCTTTTACATTCCAGCGGTATTAAGGGTAGGCATTTGAGGACTGCATATGATCTAATTTTTGTTTACCAGCCATCCTCAAACACCTCCTACCTTTTTCTTACTAAAAAGTTTCTGCTGCTTTACTAGCATCCCACTCAACTCAAGCTTATCTTAAACTTCTGTTTTCAGGTTCCACATCTATTGCAGGTCGTTAAGAGGAGAAGAATATTCAAAAGCAAACTTAGTCGCAAGAATATACTTCATCGGGACAACTATACTTGTCAGTAAGTAACCTGCGACATATTAGTTCAAGTTTAGTCTCTTGCGACACAAACACTGAATTGCTGTGTGTGATGGAATTTAAATATATTTTTGAGCAAGAAACTCCATCCGAATAGCTTCCGGAAGCTCATTTCCTATAATTTACATATATTTGTCCCAAATGAATTTGCTTGTTCAAAAACTGCCTTGCATGTATTTCTGGTTGGTTAGATGATGATCTGATCTCTGTGAGAACGTTGGGACTTCTAATTTGTTTAATCAGGTTATTCGACATAAATATATACCGTAGGACTTCTAATTTGTTTGAGTGATATCACCTCCCAAATCCAAAGTCCAGGATTTAGGAAGTGAAGAAAACATGGTCAAGGTTTAAATTATCAGTTAATGACAGAAATTCTCAATTTTACATCCAGAGTTACAGAGATGGAACTTCTAATTCTTTCTTCACCTTTTCCTAGCCATAAGATCCTTTGGTGTGTAAAAAGTGGATATTGATTGGCAAGTTCCTGTCGACAAAGATTACATCTATGCTTGTCAGGTGGGGATACAAAAGGGTTCAAAGGCACATCAGAATTTTCAGTCATCACAGATTATTTTCTTCTCCACTTAAAACCAAAATAGGGAAAAAAATAGTATTTCGCAATTTGATGGGTTTTCGAGTATTTTGTGATCCACATCACCTGGAAGTACTTCTTTCAGATTTATTTTGATTCCAGGTTTTCTTGTTGCTTCCTGGAGAAATATACTAGTGGCATGTGACAATGCATTATTTCTTAGTGTCTGATTTATTGCTCCCCTAAATTGCGAGTAGGTACTGTTCTTCCCATGAGAACCTGACCATTGACCATGTTCTGCCAACTGCACAAGGAGGCGAATGGAAATGGGAAAATCTGGTAAGACACTCATTGTAAGTCTAGGAAACTTTTATTTTGATGCAAACTATGACTATTTGGGAAAGGAGCTAAACAGATGAAAATGGAATACAATCAATCTAGCAGCTGCTTGATTGTCCTCGACTTTCTTTTTTCTTTAAAACTATTCTTTTGAACTTATTGGGATTACTTTTTAAGTAGTTTCTGCTGCTATGAACTATCTGCCAACTAATTGCCAAATCTGTCAAACAATAATATAAATCATATTCTGGGATCTCACCTAACATCTTAAGATTTTATACTATGTTAAGAAACCATTTCATCTAAAAGTTTAAGCTATTAGGTGAGGTCCCAGAATATGATTTATATTATTCTCTAACACCCCTCCTCAAGCGAAAGCCCTTAGGGCTTGAAACTTGCACAGGCCCACATAACATTGTTCTTACTTTTTATCAAATAGAATGGGGGTGATGAAATTCGAACTCGTGACCGCTAGGCTAACAAGACTCTGATACCATGTTAAAAAACCATTTCACCTAAAAGCTTAAGCTGTTAGGTGAGGTCTCAAAATATAATTTATATTATTCTCTAACAAAATCTTTTTGCATGCATGATCCAGTTTATGAGGTGTTTGAACAGTTGTTTGATGTAGATTTGAATTTTGGCATTGAGGAAGTTCTTCACAGTTTCTGTGGCTTGCTTCCTCTTGTGACAGGTTACTGCTTGTGCCAAATGCAACTCAAAAAAGGGTAAAAAAACTCCAGAGGAAGCAAACATGAATCTGAGTAAGGCCCCCAAGGTATTATTTAGTTCTGGTAATATATATTCTAATAATAAATAGTTGCAACTCAAGTATTGGTCCATGGAAAACTGAGATATTGCATAAATAGTTACCTTTTTCTCATTATGAACAAAACCAGATGACTTCTGTCAAAGATCATCAATGTAAAACTTGGCAAAACATAAGAAATATTTTATCTTGCAGGCCCCTAAAGATTATGACATACTTGCCATACCTCTAACAAATGCAGCGATAAGGATGCTGAGGATAAGAAAGGGAATGCCTGAAGAGTGGCGACAATATCTAGCGCGGCCATCCTCGGAGCCGTGACATACTGTATGTACATTCTTGTTCTCTGTGCTTATGATTGTTCCTGCACTGGAGAAACTCATGTAGACTCTTGTTTATCATTTCAAATTTGAAAATCTTTTTTAGAAAAAGCTGTAATGTGAAAACACACTCGATTATCTCCATAGATTGAGTGATTTTCATAAGGTAGCTCCCTTTCCCCTCCTTGTAAGCTGTGTGGCATTTGTTAACCATGCGGAAACAGGATGGTCTAGCCAAATTCTAGATTTTGTTCTGAGTTCTTCAATGATTTCATCATTCCTGTATGTTCTTCAACCCCATCTAAATGTGTGAAAAAGGAATCTAAAGCTGTGAATATTCTTTGTAATTTTAGCTTTTCAAGCATTGAGGTTTGAGTCTACTAACTTGATGTGATTTTTTTTTTATATAAATAATTATGTTTATTTTTAAAACTATCTAAAATATACTTAAACACCATGTCAGATATGAAAGGATTGTAGCTGAAGGCCTCTTGGCTCTTACAATAATTGCTTGGTGTGCCCTACTCCTTGTTTTTGAGAGGATAAACCAAGATTTTTTAGAGGACTGGAAAAATAATAATAATTCAATTTTCTCATCCTGAATTTTATAAAATTCCAAACCAAGATATAATAATAATAATAATAATAATAATAATAATAATAATAATAATAATTCAATTAGAGGTTTGTGTCTACTAACCTAGGACAAATATTAAGTGGTCGTTTGGGAGCGCGGCCACACCGGTTTTAGAAAAGCAGATTGAAAAAAAAAACAGATGAATGTTTGGTTATGTTAAAAGTTGTAAGAATTCGCGTGGGCCCCATGAAGCAAAAATAAAAAAACAGAGTTGCGTGAAAAGCAACAAAATGCTGCTTTTCACGCGTGAGAAAAGATGGCTACGCCCTCGTTTATATATACAGTAAATTTCACCTGCGCTTCATTTCATATGTGGTTGGCTTGTGCATGTTTCATGAATTTTTGTCTTGGAAAATTAAACAAAAGGATCTTTAACACCAGTGGGGTGGGTGATTCTACCATGGCAGCAAAAACCAGAGATGATTGACTTAATTTACCGGAGAAAATAGTGGTCAATTTACTACCCATTTAATTTTTGGCATACAAAAACAGAATGTAAAGTAAAAGATAGCAATTAATATGATGTATTTTATTACAAAAAATATGAAAAATATTAAAATAATCTAAAAATTAATTAAAAGCATTATGAAAAGCATGATAACTAAACACACAAAACTGTTTTTTTTTCAACCTCAACCTCAATCACAGTTTTAACCAAACATTTCACAACTTATTTTGAACTGCATCAAAAGTGTTTTTCTTGAAACTGCTTGTTTCAAACCTCAACCACAAACACACCCTAAAAATCTTCGAATTGAACAAGAATTTTATAATAAATATTATTTGAGAATAGATAAAATATTTTTTTCAATTCATTCTATTTTTAAAATAGTATTCATTGTAAAATTCTTGTTCAACGCCGAATAAAATTTGCAAAAACATTTCAAATTTCATTCCTTTTTGACAAAAAATTCTTCAAATTTCATTCCATTTTAAAAATACATAAAATCTGTATAATGTAGTGAAAATTAAAGAATAAAAAACTTCAAATACTAAGTATAGAACTCACAAGAGTATGCATAAAGGCAAATTCTATAAACTTTATTTTATTTTATTTTATATAGTTAAACAGAAAGACGAACATTTACATCTTGTACATATAAATCGATCCCTCTACCTCAGGGTGGGGTTTGGCTGTAGTTGGGTGGATGAGCCTGTCGGTCCCCACTGCCATTATTCTCAGTGACTCTGCTATTGCTATGTATGCAGTCACAGTCATATATATAAATAATTATGCTAATATAAAAAAATATTTTTTTATATTTTAAATTAATTTTTGGAGAGTTTTAGAACATTTTAATGTGCTGAAGACAAAAATAATTTTAAAAATTAAAAATAAAATTATCTTAGTACATTTCTGAACGAAAAATATTTTCAAAAATAATTTTAATCATACTCCTAAACGGGTATATAATATTTTTTTTAATTGAAAAATATTATGAATAATATTTGTTTTCTTGTAATTTTTTAATATTTAATATCAACAACAGATCAAAACCATATAGAAATACATAAAAATATTATTTTTAGGTCTGATTAGAAAATACAATAGCTTCTGTTTTTAGGTTAAAAAATATATTTTCTTTGAAAAATCATCAAAACAAATTAAGTGTAAGCAAAGAAATAAAATAAAATAAAATAAAATAAAATAAAAATTCATTTTTTTCTTAAGAAACTTTTGACTAAAACAACAAGCTACACTGATATTGATGGAGAAAAACTCCTAGAATTATTTATTATGCAATACACCTAGCTACTATAGAGCATCAAATTCAAACCATTTTGAAAACTAGAAACACCCACTCATCTTGCAAGTGTCCTAGGTGTCAGATAATTTTTGAAAAAAATTAAAAAAAATTTATTTTTATTTTTTATTTTAAAATTAATATTTTTTTTAAATTATTTAATATATTTTTGAACTAAAAACACTTTAAAAAATAACCTTAACCACACTCTCAAATATACACTAGTCTTTAAGGTATTTGTGTCGCGTTTGCTTTTTAAAGTACCTTTTCACTTAGAAATATATTAAAATAATATTTTTAATTTTTTAAAAATATATTTTTGATATTAGCACATGATAAAAATAGTCATAACCCATGCATGCATAATTAAAAAAAAAGAAAAGAAAAAAAAGTTGATCATAAAACTTTTAGTTCTCTCTATGCAATGGAACTTTTGGTTCACCTGGTAAATCTAGGTAAGAAAATTTCCCTTTACTTAGAGAATTTTGGAAGTTAAATGTATACTACTAAAAACTATCCCCTTCCTTGTGATTTGATGTAGGCTAAATTATTTTTTATGTAAAAAATAATATTCAAGAGCCACTTTTTTAAAAAAGAAAAATATATAGCTCGAATTATAAACCCGACTAAGCTAGATAAATTAATTTTATTTTAAATAGATAAAAAAGACAAAAACATTAGATCAATCAAGATATTTTTTTTAAATAATCACAACCAAGAAAAACTATTTTTTAAAAAGAGAACAAGTGATGTTGCTCAATTCTCCAAATTAAAAATATAATTTCATAAATTTGAATTAAATGATGAAATTAAAAACTAATAAAAGCTTAGAAAAATAGAAATAAAAATTAAGGACCATACTGGAAAATAATATATGTCAAATTGAAGTTGATGAATTAAATTAAAAACAAATATAACTTTTATAAAAGGGTTAAGAACACAATCCGAAATTTAAATAATAAGAACTGAAATCGAAATATCAATAAAAGAAAATCAGCATGTAATTTTCAATAATAGAGAAAGAAGAGAAAAAAAGTTCATTGGCAACAATCCACTCCATTACCACATGAGAAAAAAAAAAGACATTCAATAACATGATGAAATGACATTTTTGTCCATTAGAATACACCACACTTGATGAATTTGATAATAACATAAAAATCAAGGCATTTTCTTTGTGAGCATGGACAAAAAAGTAATTACATTGTTATAGTGAATAGTGTCAATAAATCTATGTATTCAATATTTTTCAAACTACAATTAGCTTTGATTGTTACTAGTAGAGCTTGCTAATTCAATTAAAAATTCAACCCAATTCAGCTTACAACTATTGCATTTTTCAGGAAAATCTATGAGTTTGCAGAGACTACAGTTCCAAGTGAGATTACTTTTTAAAGTACTTTTTATTTAGAAAAATATTAAAATGATATTTTTATTTTATTTTTAAAAAAATATTTTTGATATTAGCATATAAATATAATCTAAAAACATTATTTTTTAAATTTAAAATAAAAACAAGAACAAAAATATTTTTAAAATACAGTGCTAAACAGATATGAGCAGCGGGCATTTATTTGCTTCAGGATAACCATCTTTAAGGTTTAAAAATTCACACACCCTCCAAAAATTATACTATAAACCTGCATTTCAGCAATCATTTGTATCTTTTCCAAGCTGACTTTGTTTGGGAATTATATGACTTAAATTGAAATTGAAAAGAATAAATAAATGATGATCATGATGCTTGAGATAAAATTTATTTCAGAAACACAAATGAATTTTTTAATATTTTATTTTTGAGCAAACAAATAAAGGAAAAGAAAAATGAGTGTGGTTTACAGGTACCAGTTGAGTTAATTTGATTGTTTCTTTAGCTTTATATGCCGACAGAAAACTCATTGAGGCACTGCACCATTTCCCTTTTTCTTTCCTTAACTTTTCCTGCACTTTCTCTCCCAGTCACACTCTGTGTTTCTTGTTATTAGTTTCAAACATTGATTTCCCTTTTCCGGCCATGGATTTTTGCCGGAATGTGACAGTTTCTAAGCTTACTGCCGCCGCCGCGAGTAATAGTCCTCTTGATGACCTCTTCTCTGCTCAAAACACGGTGGGGTTTCTTTCGTGTCTTTTTTATGCACAGTTTTTCAACTTTTTTGAGTTATCCTCAGCTCTCAATGGTCTATCTAGCAGAGTTATTCTTTTTTTAAAAAAAAATGATGGAGGGTTTAGCAAAGCTGGTGCTGCAAAATGTTTTCTTTTTTCTTTTGCACCTTTTGTGTTCTTGCTTCTTCTGCTTCTATTTTCTGCTTCTTCTGCTAGATTTTTTTGTCTGCAAATTTTCCTTGAACTACTTTGTGTGTTCAAACGAGAACCTGGAAAGTGACAATCTTTGCTGGGTTTTATGCTATTCTGTGATTTCAAAGATTCTGTTTTGTTTTGACAAAAAAGAAGATGATATGGTTTTGATTATTCTTCAGAAACCCAGTTCATTAAAGCCATTTTTATTCTTGCTCTGGTACAGGAAGTTGATTTTAGCATGGAATGGCTGGCAGTATTTGTAGAAGACTGCTTATCCAGCACAGGAATCTGCCTCCCACCACCCACGAGTGATTCTCAAAAGACAAATACAGAGGAAACCCCACCAAAACCCTCGCAACAGAAACCTCAGGACCAAGAAAACCCATCTTCCTCGAAGAAATCTGTAATCCCAGGAAGGGCAAGGAGCAAGAGAAGGAGGATTAATGGCGACAGAAGCAGAAACCCATTAACAAGCTGGTGCAATACCAACCAAGCCCTGAACTTGCCATTCTCGGACCCTCCCTTGCTCCAGCAAACACATTGGTTAGCTGACAGTGAGCTCATTATGCCTGTAAAAGATGGCGAGGTCCAAGAAAAATCAGGAGTTGAAGATGATGGTGAGGATGAAGAAGGCAAGGAGAGTTCAGGCCGTCTGGGGAGCCACAATGACCAGCAACAGCCGAGGCGGTGCACCCATTGCCTAGCCCAAAGAACCCCACAATGGAGGGCAGGGCCATTGGGTCCAAAAACTCTTTGCAATGCTTGTGGAGTTAGATACAAATCAGGCAGGCTATTGCCGGAGTACAGGCCAGCAAAGAGTCCTACTTTTGTGAGCTATTTGCACTCCAATTCTCATAAGAAAGTAATGGAGATGAGAATGAACAGCAATTAACTTCCAAATTGCCCTTTCCAATGTATACTAAAACAAATTCGGAGTCCCATATATGCTGAATCAAAGGTCTTAGCTGGTAATTCAGTGAGTTCCTAATTATTTGTTGAGAATTTATTTCTACACAAAAAAGGAGTCTTTGATGTGATATGGGATTCCCTTGCTGTTGTTCTTTCTATAAAACCCTTTTCTCTCTTTTGAAAACCTTGATTTGACACCTAACTACATCTTTCTAATGCTGAGTTTTATTTTCTCTCTTCTTTTCAATCACAATTTTATGGTATTGAGTTTATCTTCAGAATTAGAGGGCTCCTAGTGAATTTGATAGTGTTAGTTTTCATAATTGTGGTTTAGAAAACAGATTCTTAAAATTATTCTTCGCTAGACAAAATGATAATGGTAAAGACAGCATAATCCAAGTGTCTGTAATCTATACAAGGTTTACAAAAAGGAATCTTGCATTATCATTTTTTTGTTTTTTTGTATTATGTAAATTTTGGCACTATCTCAAATGTCAAAGGAGATGAAGATGATTGATCCCAGCATGCACGTGACCCTTCATTATCCCTTTGAAGTTTGAACTCGAACCAGTTGGCTGGCCTCGGTTCTCATGAAAATGGGAAACATTTTGAGGAGATTCAATCCATTTTTATCTTTACGAGTCCTCGAACTCTCTCCAAGTGAAATCATGTAGCCTTGCGGTTCCCATCCCCAACCCAAAATGTCTACATTTATTATAAAATAATATAAATTATATTCAAGATTTTCATCTAATTGCTTGGATTTTTAAGTAAAATTATTCTTTAATATGATATCAGAGCCTTTTGACCTAACAATTATGAGTTCGAATTTCACCACCTTAATCTATTTGATAAGAATCAAGCACAAGGTGATGTGAGTCTGTGCAAGTTTCAAATCCAAAAAGCTTTCATTTGAGGAGATATGTGTTAAGGAACCATCTCACCTAAAAGCTTAAGCTGATAGGTGAGACTCCAGAATATAATTTATATTATCCTCTAGCACACTCTCTCAAGTAAAAACCCTTTGGACTTTAAATTTGTACCAAACTCACATTACCTTGTGGTTGAGTTTTTATCAAATAGAATGAATGTGGTGAGATTCGAATTCGTGACCGCTAGGTCATCAAGGCTCTGATATCATATTAATGAACCATCTCACCTAAAATTTTAAATTGATAGGTGAGATTCTAGAATATGATTTATATTATTCTATAGCAATATGTTAAATAATAATATAAATCATATTCTAGGACCTCACCTAACAGCTTGAGCTCTTAGGAGATTCTTTTTCCTTTTCTGCATCAGTCAACCCATTTTTATCTTTTCGAGTCCTCGAACTCTCTCCAGGTGAAATCCTGCAGCCTTGCAGGTTCCCATCCTCAACTCAAATGTATAATTATATTTTGCGTCTTCACCTAACAACTTGAACTTTTAGATGAAATAATTACTTAATATGGTATCAGAGTCTTATTGACCCAACAATCACGAGTTCTAATTCCACCACCTATATTCTATTTGATAAAAATCAAGCACAAGGTAATATGAGTCTGTGCAAATTTCAAACCTAAAAGACTTTCACTTAAAAGGGTATGTTAGAGAACAATATAAATCATATTCTAGCAAGAGTTTTTAGGTGAATGATTATTTAACATAGTATCAGAGCCTTGTTGACCTAGTAGGAACTCATTCTCACCACTTCCATTCTTTTTGATAAAAATCAAGTACAAAATAATATGGGTTTGTGTAAGTTTCAAACCCAAAAAGCTTTCACTTAAAGGGGTATGTTAGAGAATAATATAAATCATATTCTGGAATCTTACTTAACACCTCGAGTTTTTAGGTAAAATATTTTCTTAACAACACTTTAGTATTGATTTTTCTTTTAATCTTGATTTTTCTTTTAGCTTTATTTTAAATTAATTTTTTTGGTGTTTTAAATCATTTTGATGTGCTGATGTCAAAAATAATTTAAAAAAAATATTATTTTAATATATTTTTAAATGAAAAATATTTTCAAAAACAACCTCAACCACACTTGAAAATATACACTTAATTTGCCTTATTAAACTCCATAATAAATAGGTTTAAAATATTTGGAAGAATATTTTATTTTCTAATTGCAAAAGAAGTAAAGTTTTATTTTTCTCCGATATAAAACATAAAAAGTGCGAATATGTTTTTTTATCCTCCAAGAATATAACATCACATCACATTTTCTGACAATGGAAGACACAGGGATACAAGAAATCTGATGTTTCACTCATCTAGTTCATGATTATCTTTTTGTAAATATTAAAAAAAAAGGAAAGAAATGCAAAGAAAAACAAAACTTGTTCAAAGAATGTAATGGCACAATGCCGCTTTGATAATATCTATGAAATATACTCGGGTTTAGTATAGACCGTAAAAGTTTATTTGCCCGCGTGTTGCGCTGAATTTTTTTATATCAAAATTTGATTGATTATTTATTTATTGTAATTGGTTATCTTAATATTTAATTTATAAAATTATAATAAATAAAATTTATTAGAAATAGTTTTGTTCCGCCTAAAAAAACATTGTAATCGAAACACAATTCGAGTGATTCATATATTTTTTTAATTGTAGATCTCAATCCACTAGTCTGTAAAATATACATAAAATCAGACTATATAAATGTCTATGAACCACCAGATAAGGCATGATTTGATTCCATAAATTCTAACTTCCAAATTTATCCGTGCATATTTATATAATTTTTTTCATTAGATTTTTTCATGAGACTTATTTTGCAGGTGATCATGAGTTTTAGTGATCTCGAAGTCCATTAGTTCATATTCACCATTGCATCATATTTATCATCTTAGGGAATGCCTTGAATTATTTAGGTTTGTATCAAAGTTGTCAATATCGTTTTGGTCGATGCTTCATTTTTTCAATTAGAATGAAATATTTCGGTTTCGGAGCGTTTCTGCGCACCGTTTCGAGGTTGTACTGTTAATATATATATGTAATTAAATATATTAATTAAAAAAACACTATTTGGCCGAAAAGAACCAGGTAGAATCCGGTACGTTTCGGCCGATATTTGACAGAAAAATCTGGAATGAGATGAAATTTAAACCGAGGGAAAAACAATACTGTCCTGTGTCGTTTTTTTAACTAGTACGAAATGTTTCGGCTATTTCAACTGAAACGGAATAAAATTGACAACTATGATTTGTATTATAACCTCTTTAGTACTTTACCAAATAAGCATTTAGTAAGTATAGTTCCTAAGAAGCATAGAGCCCAACCTATCACAAACGATTATAAATATGTTTGACATAACCATAGCGAAAGAGGTTGAATGCCTCTTAAAAGACGTTGAAAAAATTTACTAGGCTTAATGAAGACTTGCAAAGGATATTTTTCAGGAATTATTAAAAGATCATCAAGGATTACCCTTCATCATCTTAAATGCATGTGTTTAGGATCAATAATCTTTGCTCTCATATATAGTGATTAGTTGGACTTGAAAAATATTTTCCATGATAATTAAATTATGAATTATTATTCAGCCAATTACAACTCAATTTCAAAGTTATTTTGAGAGATGTTTGGTTATTTTTTTAGGTTTTTAAGTGTTTGGTTTCGTTACCGAGGATCATTTGAAACAATGTTGTCGATTTCATTTTGGTTGATGTTTTCTTTTTTGAATTGGAATGGAATATTTCGACGCGCCATTTCAGAGTTGTACTATTTATGTGTGTGTGTGTGTGTGTGTGTGTGTGTGTGTATAATTAAATATACTAATTCAATTTTTTTTTAGTTCAAATGTAAAAATAAAATTATTTAGAATTGTACAATTTAATCTAAAAAAAGACACAATAAAATAATTTTCTGAATAAAATTATGAACATGTATAATAATATTATGAGAATGTTATAATCAATCTTGCAAGGTCATTATATTCTCTAATTGCTCTAAAATTTAAACGTAATATATATATAAATATATCAAGAGACTCATCATATAATTTTATCTCAATCTAACGGTTCGATTAAGAGATATGATTGATATTGTAAAATTGTTCATTATTTAAAAAAAAAACTATTTGGACGAAACGACATAGGCAAAATGATACTAGTGCGTTTTCGGCAGATGTTTGGATGAAAAATACAGAATGGACCAAAACTTTAACCGAGATGAAAACTACACCGTTTTATCTCGTTTTTTAAACTAGTATTAAACGTTTACGGGTGAAACAAAACGAAACTGACAACTCTGATTTGAACTCCTCCAACTCGTTAAAAACAACACCAATTTGTCTTGTGAATTTGTCCTAATAACTTTGATTTCCCCAAAAAAATTGATCTTTTGTGAGAACACAATTTTGATCTTTATCCATTTTTGTTAAGATCAAAGCTTCTCCAGAAAAAAAGGCTTTCTTCACTTAACATATTTTTTTAATTTAAAAACAAAAGGATAATATTAATAGCTTTATTACATAAGTTTAAAAATATATTAAGTGATAAATGAAAAAGAGTTGTTGAAAATAATTAAATATTAAAGCATGAAGTTAATTTTTATAGTTGAAATATAATATAGATGCATGTACAAGTTTCTTACATCTATTGACATTTTTATTTTAAATATTTTATTCATTTTATTTTAATGACTACTTGTTGTTGCCAATAACAAATTATTTTATTTTTATAAAAAAATCATACAAATACAATTGATACGTATAAAGTATAAGAGGAAAAAATAAAGAAAAATAAAACTAATATCTTTAAATATCATGCAACTAAACAAATATAGGAAAATAAAATAAATAAATAAAAATATGTAAAATGATAACTTTGTTAATTTATCATCAAATTTAAAATTTACCATGAGATTTCTCATTGTCCTTACACTTTGATATTCTATTGTTGAATTGCTTACTTTTAATAAATTGATCATTAATTTAGAATTTTAAATTTAGACTTTTATAGGCTATAGTTGGAAAAGAAAAAAAAGATTAATGAAAAAATTGAAAATAAAAAAAGGGGTTACTCTAAAATGTTTTATCTAATCTATTTTGTAATTGTAATATTCTTAGAACAAAGGCTAGTTGGAGTTATCGAAGGACATATCACATCCAAGAGAGAAGAAGGCACATGTGGGTGTGTTGTGTTGGTAGGAGATTCAAAGGGCATGCAATTAAGAGGCTTTTTGAATACGGGTTGCTTGCTATTTTTTTTTTAATTTTTTTATGGGACCACCCAAATAATGGAGAGAAAATCACATGAATTACTATTTTTTTTTTATCGACATTATTCAAATCTAATCTAAGTTGTTCCTATTTCTTTATGATAGTGTTGTTTGTGTGGTGGGAAGTAGTAGTTGGTAATTGTCTATTTAGAATCATGAAGGGTGGTTCGAATCTCGTAATTTTTAGGGTTACTGGAAGCTGATAATTAAATCTTGAAGGGTGCAACTTAGTGATCTGGTTCTAGGTTTATTTTCTTAAAGATCATTTGTTCGAGTCTCATAATTTTCAGGGTTATTGAAAGCTGATAATTAGTCGTTCATTTTAGAATCCGTGAGATTAATCGAGATATGTATAAACTGACTCGGACATCTACTTTTTTTTTTTGTCTAGATGGTATCGCCCGTACAAAGTCCTAATCGCTACAGGGTATGGGATAGGGATGGTGCGTGCACACATGCATGCCATCTTTTGATGATAATTGCTTGGGAGTGTGGTTTGAAAATGTTTTTTTGTTTAGAAATATATCAAAATAATATATTTTTTATTTTTTTAAAATCATTTTTGACATCATTATATAAAAATATCTGAAAACACCAAAAAAAATTTAATTTAAAATAAAAATAAAAATTTTTCAATTTTTTTCAAAAATACTTACCAAATCACTCCTATACACCCCCTAAAGCAAGCAAGAATCTTGGATTTCCTAGACAGGCATAAATAATGCATGAACTTTAGCGAAGGAAGGAGGAGGTCCACTGTTCTTGAAAACCATGTGAGTGGTTGATGATCAGACAATAAATTCTGAGCAGTTCTTCATCTGACAAACAAGGAAATTTTATTATATGAATTGGTAGAGTAACCAACGGTCAAAAAAGTAGATCCAAGGTATCTATAGAAAAAGGAATGTTAAAAAGACTGTTGCAAAAACCGAACCCATCAATGACAGGGTGGTGAGAGAGGAGGAAGATGAAGTTAGTATCTGAATGGTGAAATTGCAGTTCCCTTGAGAGATATTCTGTTCAGTAACCATGGCCAGACCTTCAAAATTACAGGCGAATTCATCCTGGTTTTGCACCTGGTAGTACATATTGAATGCATATGAAGCATTCCCGTTGGTGTCCAGACCATTACAGGAAGAGCCATATCCAAGTGCCGTGCAATCTGAACGGGAGCAGGCATAGTTTATGTTATCAGCAAGCTTGCTAAGATCCTTGGCATTCGGATTAAACATGCACCATTTTGTCGGTAGATACTGCACATTCTGCGCGCCCACTAGTAACTTGTTGGCAACCTGACCAGAAAGATCCATTGGAAATTTAGGCTGCCCATCGTATCGAAAGATCCCCCAATGGCGCTCGAAATTTCCCGGAGCGATGCTCTTGGCATCCTCGTCAAGAAGACCAAACAAGTAAACTTCTATGTAGCCCGGCCGCAGCGGGGTGCCTCTGTTGCCGGCAAGTCGTGGCAAGAGCCCGTTGTAGAATCTGATAGCATTTCCCATGTTGGCATTCTTGTCCCCATCTGTTGGCCAACCTACCTCGCCTACTATAATTGGCATATCCCCATGGCCCGCTGCTTTCAGGGACGAGACCAAGGTATCGAAGTTGGCGTCGAAAACATTGGTGTACTGAATCCCAGTACCTTTATCTAAAACAGGTTGAGGTGCCCCATCAAAGAAAGCATAATCAAATGGGAAATCGTCATTCCCGTAAAGACTCAGGAAAGGATAGATATTCACGGTGAAAGGTGCATTGTTCTGACCCAAAAACTGAACAATCTCTGTCACAATGTCATTAATATCACTGCGGAATCTTCCAGAGGATGGATAGGCTTGGCCATCTGGAGAGTTATAGACGTCAGCATTGAAGGGTACAGTGGCCTTTATGGAGTCTCCAACCCCAGCCTCATTCAGGGCATTTTGTATGTTCCGAAGTGCTGGGAAAGTGGTGTTTAAGAATGAACCATTGTAGGATGTGAGAAATGGCTCATTACCAACCGCTACATACCTGTGAAGAGACAGCAAAGACAGCATAGAATGTATTTAAAACCATGTAATGAATGTAAACCTTCCAATTTATATGCTATAATGAAATAATGGGTTGCTGAATTTGCATAAATTCCTCCATTGAACAGACAATCCATTGGATGTGGATACAGAACTCAATCACAACACACTCACACAAGGAACAAGTACTGTTCCATCTCTTGTAGTTTTAAGAAGGTAGAAATGTAATGTCGAATTTTTCAACCAAGTATCGAAATCGACTTAAGAAACTGATCACGATGTTCTGGAGCTCTAACACACACCACCCTCCGAATGCGTTTTCTTCGAAAATAGAGCACAAATTATGAACATCAGAACAACAAAACAACAAATCATTCAGAAAAGCAATCTCTTGGAGAGAAAAAAACGGATATTATCTTTTCTGTTTCTCAAAATTGGTTACAAGAACAAATACTATTTTTAGTTCATTCATTTATATATTGTAAATATCTTTTACTAGTAACTAACCACCGTTCCATCTCACCAGTCACATGATTGCTAATACAATGAGCATTTGGCCTGGTGGCAAAACGGGACTTGTATTTCATATCCATAAACACCAAATGTAGATAGAAAATGTAAGGTAGAATTTTAAATAAGAACTACAGTGAACTAAAGTTGAAAACAGAGCATCAAGTTGAGGAACTCTACCATGGACTCCTTTCAATTTAATTCCCACATCTCATCAAGCATTGGATATGGAAAAATTGTGCAAACAAGTCTTGCAAAACATGTTTTACTTGTATACCATACAAATTGGCTTTTGGAGTGGGCAAGGTTGCCATCCTTTTCTCCTTTCCAATACAGAGTTCTCTCAAAAAAGTATGCCACCAAGAATATGATTCTCCAATGAGTTTATGATGAGTACGAAAAACCAAAAGTTCATACAGAAAAAAGTCGGAGTGCTTGGGTAAGATTCCAAAGCCCAATCTCCCATTTTATTTTCCTAGAAATTCTAAGCATGCGCTATCATATTCTACAGAATAGATACGCAGGTATAGATCTGAGTATACAAAAAATGGAATGCCTACCTTTTTTAGTAAGAAGTAAAACTCAACGCATTGCATTAATTCCTACCAGGCTGTTAGCTTCTCTAATTAAAAAATCCCAACCGCCATCTTATGGAAGATTCAACAACCAAGCGGAGGAAGGGACTTGTTCCCTTCCTCTTCCTCTGCACCAGGGTTCGAGCCCCATTATGCATGCCTGTCATCCCAGCGATGCCTTACCGGCTCACTGGGCTTGCAGGATGTTCAGTAGATCCGGGGATTAGTTGTGGTGCGCGTAAGCTTATATAAAAAAAAAAACCAAGGCAGCATTTTAGCAAGTCCAACCGTGAGGCCATATTATATATTTAAAGTTAGAATCTTGATGCAAGCTTCTCTTTTCCTATGGATGACATTGGACGGGGATAAGAGAAGCTGAAACTCTCTGACAAACGTAATAAAGTATAGCAATAAGGCCATAGCTTCATCCAGAATCAATATAATTATCAAAAGGTATCCAAAACAATAAAGTCAACTCCTAGAGAACACCAAATTCTCAACTGCTTTAATGATGCATTAGGAGGTCATGATTACCGGTTTACGAAGAAAAGGCAGACAAATTTAACAAACAACAAAGACCACAAATACCCACTTAATCATATTAACAGAAAAATTTTACTTGGACAAAAGAAATTCACTTCCCAGACGGAAACTACTCCAAGACAACAGCTTCTCATGCCAAATAATTGAAATCGACAATTTCCCAACACACAAGATGGAGCAGCTGGATCAGCTTCCTGGAAACTATGAAGTTCACCATATTGCGATCCTAACTTGGATATGGGTTACTTCCATCGATTTAAACTCCATTGTTTATCTCGATGATAGAAACTCAAATTCAGAACCAATCAATCAAAAATCCATAAAACGAAGAGAAAACAGAGAGAAAAAACTCTAGGCTTACTTGATGGTAACTCCTCCGTTAAAATCATAACGAGTTACATTCCTCTTGACCCAATCTTTAGCACGATCATAATCACCCATTACAGCAAGCTGATCATTAGGAATAGCAACCATAACTTCAATGCCAGTACCAGCAAGTGAAGACATTGTATTTTGATCTGCATCAAAAAGCTTCACTTTTTGGATCCCATTATCCTTCAACATTTGAACAACTGTTTCTGGTGGCAATTTACGTATAGCCATAGTTCCCCAATTAACACCAAGACCATCAGCACAATTCCCTAAGAGGCCTAAAACCATAACCCATTTGAGAAACCAACAGGCGCCCATTTTTAGTTTTGGTTCCTAAGTGCAAAAAAAACGAACTCAAACAAAAGAGAAGACAAGACAACCCAAGTAAAGTCGAAGGTTTTTTGTTAATTGCTGTAACTGAAAACTCAGTTTCTTTCCTTTTTTATTAATGGGAAAGAGAGGGAAGGCAACGGTTTTTGACAAGTGGATGCACTGAATCAACGAGAAAATAGCGATTTACGGGCCACGACCTTTAGATCGTGATTTTTATGATATTATGAGAGGAACAAGCAAGAGTCTCATGTATATTTCAAAACTGAAAAATAATCAGCAAAAAAGAGAGAGAGAAAAGGAATAATATAAATATGAATCAAAACGCAAAGTTCAAAAGAAATGTACTTTTTTATACCCTTTTGGTATGTGAATAAAGAGAGGATCAATGACCAAGAATCCACCTTTTTCTCGAGAAATTAAAGGAACAGAGCATGTGGCGATGAACAGAAAGATCGATAGTTTATAACGATTAAAAAATATTAAATGCCAAAGACGGGTTTTGATTATAAATATGAATCAAACCCAATGAATTGATGGGTTTTGAAGGAAACATGCAAAACCAAAACTTATTCAGTAGGAAAGATCAAAATCACTGGGTTTGAAAAACAGGGGATTTTTCCTTTTAAAAAGGATATGAATATCAGGAGTGTACAACTCGAAGAAGGAAATTCCACCACCTTGTGTTTACAATGTGATGAATATTAGCTGAGTCAGAATAGAATACAAAAGAGACAACAGAGAGACAGACAGTTGACACAGCTCCAGCCACCAAGGGAATTCCACCACCTTCTCTGATGACTTTGTCTCCACCAGGTGTTATATTACAGGAATGGTTCCCAACGGCTAGAATTTTCTAGGTTTAGCTGTTTTTGTAGTGGTTTCTAAAAACAGTGGTAGCTGGCTAGGGTCCTGCCATGAAAGTGAAAGAAATGAACGCGTAATTAAGGTATTAGTACTAATTATTAAGATCAAGAAATTATTATATTAGGGCATCATTACCAATTGAAAAGCCAAACCAAAAAGAAGAGTATTTTTTAAGTCTTTGCCACTGATTTTGCAGCTCCAATAAAAAAAGCCAAAAGACTTTCCTCAAAAGAAAATTTCATTCTAAATATCTTAATACCCTTGAAAGAATGAGGTGTTTTCACGACTTTTCCTCCTAATTAATTTTTTACACTCAATCCATATTTCATGCCCATGAAAACCTTTCTTTTGTTACTTGAAACCAACTTTTATTTCATCAAGGAAAAACCATCTTCTTTTTTTTCTTGAACAATGCCTTTGTCATTTTATCCAAAAGTCAACCCCAGGGGGTTGGCCGGGCGGTGGAGGCCTGGGGCTCGTGGGTGTGCTCTTGGGGCCATCAGACTTGAGCGAAACCCTTGCTTAACCGTGGTGTATTTGTGGGAAACATGCTTACCGAGACCTTGTGCATCCCCAGGATTAGTCAGGCCCAGCGGCCTGGATACCCATGGTTAGCTTCGGCTTATCCAAAAATTTTTTTTATCCAAAAGTCTTTTGTTAGATACAAACATATATGATAAATGATGATAACTCTAAGATAGATTATTAGAGCATAAAAATCCATTAGAGAATGAACTTTCAAATCCTAAATTATTTATTTAACTTCGTAGCTAATTGTATTGAAATATTTATTTATTTTGTTAATATTAATTACTACAATTGACATCAAGAAGGTTAGCATAATAATAAATTAAAAAATAAAACTCAAAAGAATACAGAATAAATAAAATAATGATATATTTTAGCTGTGGGAAGAGAAAAAAACAATATAATAATCTAACCATGACATTTTTATTTTTATTTTTTTATTTTTATTTTTGTAATTTGAATAATCTTGTATAAGGTTATTTATCATGTGTCAATGACGTGACTTCCATTTACAGTAAAAGTGTAGTGTGGTTAAAATTAATTTTTAAAATATCTTTTATTAAAAAAATATTTTTAAAATACAATGTAATGTAACAATACTCGTTGGCTTCAAGAAAAAAGCACTTGGTCGCCGGTGAAAAAACAAATAAGCACGGGAGCCAAGCTTATCAACCCAAGGCTAATTGGCATTAACTTTATTATTTTATTATTTGTTTTCTTCATAATTATCAAATGGTATTCCTTTTGTTAAAGTCTACGTTTCCTGCCCGATTAATTATACCATGGAAGTTTAAATTTTACTTTTCAAATGATTATATGAGAAAAACATTTAATTTGATTAAGTTTTGATACATAATTTGATTTTTTTTATTGGACTTTTAATTTTATAATATCCCTTGAAAATATAAATCATGAATCAATATTCCTCTTTGATTTGGAAAAAAACAAATCATGTAAAAATAGCTTTTTTAGTCCTTAAAATTTTAAGATCTGATAAAATAAATCTTCCTAAGGTATATATATATATATATATATATATGTCATTAAAAAATTCATAATATAATTAATATTTTAAAATTTGTAAGAGTAAATATTCCACTTACCATGCTTTCGAAGAGGTCGGTGACCGACCGAATACATGAGATCCCTGAGATGAGGACAGGAGGGTTGTTGCCTTTTCTCAGATTTGCCTTTCCACTTTTCAGAAGCTTGGAGAGAGCTTTACATGCATGCATGCATACATGCATACATACATACAGGAATTGATGAGGGAGAAGATTTGAAGACAGCAGAATCAAGAAGCAAATGGTTTTAAGAAATCGGCAATAATTAAAAAATCAACTGCGAAAACATAAATTAAATTATATATCTGAAGGGGATTTGATCCACATGGATTATCATACAAGATTCAAGTCACTGTCCTCACCTGCACACGCACACCCCCTCAATAATCCAATATATACAGCAGTGTTCATAACAAGAAGTAAAAATGCGTGAAAGAGCAAACCAGGATTTAGATGGCAACATTTTTCTAGCAGCACTGCTCATTTCCTAGACGAGTTCATCTTCAAGATAGTTATACTGAAAGGTGAACTCCGTCTTGATCCTTTGGCACCTGCACATACAAAGAAACAGAGATCATAAGAACCACAAGCACAGTCGAATTCGGCTGACACGAACCTGATTTTTTATGAATATGAGCTGCATGTATGGAATGACATGGCGGATTGGACACGGTTGAAAATCAAATGGATAACATATTCTTGGCTACTTTGCCCTACTATCAAGGATTTAGAAATGAACATGAAATAATTTCACCAGCGTTACGCCCCCGCCCCCCCAACTGAAAATCTTATATGAAGCAGCAAACAACTCATAATATGATTTTTATGTATGATTTTCTGTTTGTAAAGAGTTTCCTACAAAGTTCCACAATAAGGGCAACTACGTGGATAGTTAACAGCAAAATGAACATACCATCCTTGCTTGTCCTCATTGCCAACATGGAAATCAAAATACACATACGTCCCCTGTTCATATTCATCAGTTGTGACTTTTGGCTCCTCGTGCCGTTGAAACCAGGTGTTGTATTTTCTGTGGTATCTCCAAGATTGCTTCTTCAGTTCTTTTGCAGCCAGATATTGCTGATATGTATTCTGCACACAATGATTGGTTTCATCAAACGACAGAAACAAAAACTACATAATAATGAAACAACAGAGGATGTCCCATCACCTGTTGATAGTAAAAAGCAAAGAACAAGGTGTCGGTGCCGACACTCTCCATGCTTAACCGTTCCCAGAACACGGGATTACTTGCCATCGGCGCCTGGACTTGAGGATAGCTAGAGGGTGTTGCTGCAGGGTGCCTCTGTACGGACAAACAAGAGACAAATTACTCCATAAACAACACTTGTCCATAGTTTGAAAGGTGCAATAATATGAAGATGATTGCACATCCATACTGGAATATAGCTCCTAGCTCGTTCCGAGTCTTTAGGTTGAGGAAGCTTGTGATATGCAGCTTCGAGCATCTCAAAATTGTATGACTGACTATGCATGGCCCCAGCATTTATAGCAGAACCATTGAGATTATCGCCAATTGCACCAAGGTCAGAGACGCTTCTCCGGCCAATAACACCTAGGCTGCTAGACGGTTGACTGGATTGTAGGGGTTGCCCTGGAGAGAGATCTATATCTCTTGGCACTTGTACAGGCTCTGTCAAGGAACCAGATGCTCCAGCCTGCAGCTAAGATATTTTAAACCAGCTTTAATCACACTACCTTCAACATCAAGTTCCACAAACTACCAGACTGTCAACCACAATAAAGTGCTTACAAGGCAATTAATGGAAGAGAATTTCTAAAGGAAAATGCAATGGCTCCATGAAAGAGACCTGGCCCAGCACATTGTGACTTTAGTGAGGTGGATCCACGATAAACGTGAGATCCATGTGTTAATTCACAAAAGCTGAATCTAGGACAAGTCATCGCACAATATGAACCCCTTTACAGGAAAAGAGGTGCAGAAAGACCAGAGCCTTGAATGGAATAACACAGCCACCAAAATTAAAAGTGACAAATATGCCTTCTGTGTGTATGTGCGCGCGCGGGGGCATGAGAAAGAGTCTCAGTTTGCAATATAAAATAAACTCATCACTAAAATCATTTCCCATGTTACAGTGAATTACACAATAAAAAATAAAAGGTTCACTATTTAAGAAAGTATGGTAACAACTTGCTAGTTGCAACCAAGCCTATTTATTAGGGAGCCTGCCCAATCATTGCTTCACAGAGAATCCCTCCCATCCCAGTCCCCACTGTAAAATAAAGCTGGGAGAGGACATTCTGGGGATACACTATCAAAAGGTGGTGCTGCAACAGCCCCAACCTCAAAACTATATCTGGGTTAAAAATTCATTCAAACACTTCCAACCAAGGAAATTAAAAATATATTCTTGAAAGAGAAGGATGGTTCGATGCATGTGGAATACTTAAAATACACACACACAACAGTCAAGATTAGAAATTATTCTACATACAGAAGTATCCATTGCATGTGTTGCTGAGAGTTCATCCTCATTCCCAAGACTTTTGCCAAGCCCAGATGTAGGGGTAGATTCAGTGGTTGAATCCTCAGGTAAATTCTGCATTAGCTGCTGCAACTCAACAGATGGATTTGCAACCTCTGCACCATTTACTCATGTAATTAGCGCAAGCCAGTTTTATGATAGCATTTCCAAACTCAAATCATGACTAGTTAATTGGAGAATGAAGAATACCTGCATCTTTCACATTGCTAGACATCACAACTTGCTGACTAGACTGCTGATGGATGGAATTAGGCTGCTGTAAGGCAGCAGATGTATTGAAACCTGCTGCCTGAACTCCAATTCCCAAACTACCTTGAGAGACTGATGGACTTTGAGAATTAAACTGCAAATTTAATCAGATTGCATGCCCAAAAAGTAACAAAGTGTCAAACTAAGTCTTTATTCATGGAAGCTGGAAATGCAGAAGAAATAGGATCATGAACAGAAGGCCAAAAAAAAAAAAAAAGATTCTGAAGAAAAAAACAAACAATTAACTATGGTGATTACGGCCATAATCAAAACAATATTTCAAGCAAATGTATAGCTAATACTACACCTATAGTTGTATTGAATTTAAAGAATCTAAATAAATTCAAAGGTAAAAGACATAAAACCTTCATATCAAGTAACCAGATAGAGAAAGAAAAGAGTGATACTACAAGCCAAATGGATATTTCTCCAATTAAGCTCAAAGGACATGCTAAGTGATCAAGCAACAAATGAGTGGAAGTGGTATAAGCTGCTATAAAGAAAGGTTGGTATTCGTTAAATACGATTGCTAATAACTTTCTTCCAACAATTCTACAAGACACTTATCATGAATGAAATCAGCATGCAAGCCCACAAAATAAAAAGACTTCCAATTCACAACTAAGCTAACTTAACTTCAAACATGATATTAAAATAATGAAACAACACCATAAGTGGCATTCAGTTATAATCTCAGGATAGAAGAGAGAGATAGCTAGGAAAAAAGGGACAAGGCAGAACAGGGGACGGAAATATAGAGTTGTGTTTGGTAGTAGTGTATAAGACATAATAAATGTCTTTGTATTCTGTTTGGCTGATGAGAGACTAGACAAAACAATGTTGAAAAAGTCTATTTTACATTTGATATGTATTGCCATCAAACTTGCAGTGTTCAAAATAAATAGACATTATCATTTTCACTTTTGTTTCTAGCTTAAAATGAAGATTTCTCCATCCATCAAAATCATGTTATCATAAATTGTAATAATCGTAAAAAATTTATGATCATTTCATTAAATCATTTTATCAAATATATTTAATAATAAAATAAATAATTAAAAAAAATTATGTCAGCTAAAATATTGGTACTGATACAAAGTTAAAATCTAACAGTTGGAAATGCAAGATAATAATTTCATCACAAATGCACATTTTTTGTTATTATTCAGCTCCCACCTCTTCATCATTAAATCTAATTTCTTTGAGAACACAATCGATTATAATCGATTTTCATCTCTACATTATTATGTTTTAATTATTATATTTGATTTGTAATAATGATATTCATCATAATATTAAGAAGCTCATTAGGTAAAAAAAATTCTTATACTTTTTAATAAAAAATAACTATACGGTTAAATAATTTTACTCAATTACGTTAGGTAAAAAAGTTTCTTCTTATTCATCTCTTTTGTTTTAGAGCAGCCAAACACTACAGTAAAGATCTTTTACTTTTGTTTTTTTCCAAGTTCACTTGTTCAAAAAACAAAGGATAAGGAATGAAGAATCCTAAAGAAGTAAAAGCACCTGCTGCAAAAGTGGATTTTGTTGGGTGGGAAACTGCTTATGGTTCCCAACAGCAAGAGGTGGCATGCCAAGAATGTTACTGTGACCTTGTTGCTGGACTTGCTGAAGACGCTGTAAAAATTTCTCTCTCTGATCAGGAGCTATTTCAGTTCTTGCTCGAAGTTGGCCCTACAGAAGAAATATTGTTACTTTAAAACAAAATGGCAATTAGTTTTGACAATACTTCTTAATAAAAAAAAAAAACCCATTAAGTCAACTTAAGGAACAATTAAATCAACATGTTCTGACATGGACAATTCTCATCAAGAAGCTAATTCTAAAACATTTGATGTAAGCAATTGCTGTCAATCATCTATTACGTAAAACCACAGGCAGCTAATATTAAAAAATGTAAGCAAGTTATTGAGATATTTCTCATTGAAGGTTTCTCATCCAGCCCCTCACTCTTCCCCTCTACTTTTGCTCTTATTTCCAGTTCTTTACCTTTACCACCACCAGTTAAGCATGGTATGACATTTCTTTTCACCCTCTTCTTTTTGTTTATACGAAAATAAAAAATGAAAAAACTCATTTCCAGGCTGTTTAGCAAAATAAAGCATATGCAAAATGCACAACAGTGCAGTAAACATTGAAACAAAATTATATAAGTGGAGGGGTTTGTTGCATTTATTTTCTTCATATGATTAAGCATCTTATATGAACAACAATTATATACTGGTCCATCACCAATACCCTCACTAGAAAGGACTAAAGCCACAACGCACGAAGAATTTCAGGTGATGTGAATCTTAAAGCATTTTCCATTGGTTGATTATCTTATCATGCACATAATCTTTTAGTTGACTAGCCGCACAACATATTAGGTTGTAGATGGCATGAATAAAAAATCACCCATCACACAATGAAGTAATTATATACTATTGATGTGGGTGGTTATTAACAGAGATGTACACTTTAACATTTAACATGAGTTTAGACTATTATATATATATATATATATATATATATATATATATATATATATATATATATATATATATATATATCCAGTGATAATGTAAAAAGGCATTTATCTTCCAAAGAGGATGGGTGGAGAGAACATTTCCATCACTTGCTAAACCAAAACTCGTATCAAATATGCTTTGCAAATTGAAATTTAAAATTTTCAATAGCGTTTCCAATATCCCATTTTTGGGCCCATTAGTGAAACACATCTTAATAAACACCTTCAGCATTGCCGCTTATTGCAGCAAGGAGGCAACCAGAATCAATACCAGATAAAAGCAATTAGCATTTCCGCTATTAGCTTAATTGTAGTCACTTACTAAGGTGATATAATAAATGGATCTAGCATGCTAATCCATGTATGCTAAAAAATTGAAGTTAAATGTTTTCAATCATGTTTCCAAAAGTCTCATTTTTTGGCTCACCCAATAAACATAGCTTAATTACAACTTGACCTACAATTCGACTAGGAGGATGGTGACCATCCCAGATAAAAGCCATTGACATTAGTGCAAATGCTCCACAAAATAAAGTTTCTCAATGTTTGGTTATGGTGCAAGGAGGAAAGGTGGATGGGTAGTTCACATCTAGACTTCACATTGACAAATGGGGCTTTATATGGTAAAAAATTTCAAAAACCATGATATCCTCTAAAATAAAGAACATACAAACACATGCTTGCACCCCTATGTTGTTAAAAAAATCAACAAGGAAAACAAACTAAATGTTAAAACAAGTGGCATACCGGTTCATTCTGACTTTGAAAGGAGCTTCCAGGTCTCCATTGCATGCCAGTTACCAAAGGAGTGAAAACTCTGCTACTAAGAGTAGCAGCTTCACCAGCATTACTAGAATCAACTGCACCAGTTCCATCTCCTGCCTTGCTAGCATGAGGCAAGATCATTCTATTACTTAGTGGAGAGGCCGAGGGCTGCACCATTCCACCACTCCCAAGTCTATCGTCAGTTCCCAAAATATTTCTCTTTGCAATGTCAGAAGCTAAAGGCACTGAACCAAGAGCTCCATTGCTAGGAATTACACCAGGACTGAGGGGGATACTAGATGAGGGCTGGCTAGAGAGGCCACCTCTACCAATGCCCCTTGCTAGTCCAGTATCAACAGGAGAAGGTGATGATCTATGGCCAGGGAAGCCTGGAATTTCTTCATCCTTTGGAGAATTGGCAGCATCAGTCAGGGGTACATGAGAAAAAGGATTAGCAGGAGCTGCATTTTCCAAGACACCTCGAACAGAAGATGAACCAGAAAGAGTTGGAGAAGCTGCTAACAAACTAGGCAATGTCTGAACCTGAACATTCACAGAAATAGAAGCAAGGTTCCCAGTTGGTGTTGATGTAGCTGAAGAACCAACCATAATACTTTTGGCAGGAGTTCTAACAATATCAGAGTTACTATCTTGTGAAGCAGTATCATCAGCTTGCTCTTGACCAACAGCACTCTGATGAATCGGAGAAGCAACAGGCTGAAAAGCATTTAAGGAATTAATAAGCGCAGGTATTAGAAATGGTATGCATATAGACTGAAAGTGGTCCACGGCATGACATGAGAAAAGGCTGTTGTTAGCTCTTGAAGATACATGGTCTCTGTAACCCTCCACCCCCACCCACCCCTCCACAAAAAAGAAGGAAGACAAACAACCATGAGTAAGTTATGTTAAGAGAAAAATAACTATTTAGCAATAACCTTTGGTAAATAACAACTTAGACAAAACAAACTAATATAAAATCTTATCAAACCAAACAGATGTATAAACATCTAACTATATTAAGTGAAATAAAAGATTTAGAAGAGCCAAAAGGAAAAGTAATGTACATTACGTGCAACTTTCACATATCTTTCATCACTTGAAAATAAAATAGGAATCAAACATGTCATTTGTCGAAGCCCTAGCATCACAGGTCTTACTAAACCTTAAAGCAAATTATATTAAAAAAACCCTCGGCAACTAATCAAAGTCAAAATGCATCAACAATGTCCCGTGCAGGTCAGGATCAGAAAGTAAAACTGAATCATGTCTTGCAGCTTGCTAAAACAAAACAGAACACAACCTCTCTAAAAATAAAGAGCTCTCAAAGGAATGCTTAAATGACACCACTAATATATATAAGATCCATCAAGACTTCAAAAGCAAAATCAGAATAACAGTCCCAGATAGTGTGTAAACATACAGGTGTTTGAGGAGCCTGGGGAGCTGTTGGTGCCAAAGAAGTCTTTAAGACTGGAACAGGAGCACCCTGCAGAGAAAAAAATGAGAAATTTACAAGAAAACTGACCAAAAGAAAGACCACCACGAAAAAAAAAGAAAAAATATGTATTTACTATACATTTTTTTTTTTTTTAAAAGGCTGAGATTATTTTTCCATCTCATGTTAAATAATGGAAAATAGTTAGAAGTACAGTCTTCAGCCCATAAATTTTACCTTCACAAGACCAGGAGGACCAATTATAACCAGGTCTTCAAGAGACTCCAAGTTGTCTAATGGTAATGAGTTGTACAGCTCATCAACATCACTAAACTCATCAAAATCTTCCTACAAAGAAGACAAAAAGAAAATTGATAATTGATGTGACATAAATCAAAGCATATGAACACTCTATCCCATCAAGAATACTGGAATGAAATGAAGATATACAGGTTAACATGGGAAAATCCACTTAGACAACGCATGGTGCCTCTTACAATAAGGGTGATAAACACACACAAACCTGATTACGTTCCACATAGTCATCCAGGAAGTCCTTAACATCATTAACCTGCTCAGGACTCAATTCATCATTGTCTAGTAGCCTCAAGATCAACTCTAATTTCTTGATATGAAGTTTGTGCCGGGTAATGGATGCCTCTAAATGTGTCTGCCAGACAAAAGGGATAAAATAAAATTACAAAAGGAAGGATATATTGATTCTAGAAACCACATTTCCCTTTCTGTCCTACCAGTCTGGGCGGTCTTGTCTTTCCTTTCTTAACAGTGAGGCCCTCAATCTCAGCTTCAAAGGTATCAATCTGAGACTCCAGTTCCCCAACCTACTCAAGGAAAAAGCTAGTTAAAACAACACTGATGAACTGAGAATTCTTAAAGCAGTAAAGGACCTCAAAATTTAAGACTTGATCATGTCAAATTAAAAGTATTATTCATTTCAAACCCAATTTTCAGTGCCAAACTGACACAATACAGCAATTTTATAAACATAAACACAGTTGGCAAAAAAATGTTTTAGGACTGAATTAGGAATATCTTGAAAGGAAAACAAATTATTTTGCAGTTTTACTATTTTAAATGCTATGAGATCAATCTATAAGCCATCACGCATTTATAACTTAAATAGTTCCAAATCATTGATTTTTTTTTCTGGGATAAGTATAAAGCTTTGGATATTAATCCGCACACAAAACCACCCAGCTGCACATGACCATGCAGTAGTACCAAAGAGGACAGGTAATTACAAGTCACAGAAATGAAATTTGATAGGTCAGAACTATATTATTTTACGTACACTCTAAATAAGAAAGCAAATCAAACAGCTTACTCACATACCACATTATTCAACCAATCCCTTGTTTCTGATTTAGCTTTCTCCCTTGGATCCTACAAGAAAGATGAACATACTAAGAAATTGATCGCAAAAATTAAGCAATCGTTGAAAGAAAAAAATATTTTACATTTTTATAGTAGTTTTTTGAAGTTATACACACAAAAAAAATGGAATCCAAACAAACATCAAAAGACAATTTTAAGATTGGAAATGAAATATCTAATTCTAGAGAGACGGAATCAAGCACAATGATGACCACTAACAACACAAAGCCTCAAAACCAAAATAACAAACATGCTAAGAACTGAGATTTTCCTCAGCTGCTTCCCTGTTCATAGCTCCCTCATCTTCTTTTTGTCATTTTTGTTCTTTTTTTTTAATTTTGTCTGCATACTTTTTTTTCATTTTATCTTTTGTGACCTAATTCTATGAGATAGAGTTATAAATTATAGTAGAAAGACATTTAAAAGATTGAGGATCACAATGTCAAAGCAAATGTGTGGCCAAATCAATGTTTTAAGAATTTTTATTTTGGTTTAAAAGTTCAATTTTCAGTTCCTAGGTTTGAGAGAAAAGATGAAAAGTCGACAGAAAATACCGGAGGATAGACACTAAAAAAACTAGTGATGGTTTTTTCCCCTATAAACATCTTGAAAAAGTAGACTGTGATCCATTTATATTTTTTTATTTGGTTGATTTTTGTTTTATTAGTGTTCTTGGAGTGCTTTAAGGCTGGTAAGTGCTTAATTGAGGTTTTCATGATATTTTTAAGGCGTATTCAACAAAACATTTCTTGAAAATGGGTTCATGAGGTCAAAAACTTAGACCTTGATTTTTCAATCACCAAATGCCTACAATTGCAGGTGACCTCTTGCCTAGCTTAAAAGAAAAGAAAAGAAAAGAAAAAAGGTGCGGATGACTCCTGAGAAAAAAAAAAGTGTGGGAATGAGCTTCCAAACCTAGACATTATGGGGCTTTTTTCTTAGGCTTAGTGCCTCGCCTTTTGTTTTACTTTGATTATTTTTTGAAAAAAAAAAAAAAAACTTGATTAATACCTTTTTTTAACTTTGTTTATTTTCAAAAATTTACAATTCATCTTTTTCAAATATTATTTATATTTTTAAAAAACATTTGTGTTTTTTAAAGGTTTTAAAGAGATTATTATAATTTATCATTAATTATTTTACTTTATATTTGATATAAATAAATTTTATTTGCATGATGTATTTATAAAAATAAAAATCATAGGTAAAATAACCCCTAAGAAAAAAAGAAGCAAAAATTAAAAAAAAAAAAAAAAAAAAAAAACAGGGTTAATTATTTGCATATTCACCTTTCTTTTGCTTTTAGGGGGAATATCAGCTTTCCGTTTAAGTATTTAATAAGATTAACTCTTTCACAATTTTTTGATTCGCATTTTTTATTTATTTCATTAAGCATAAATAGCATTTTTGCATTTCTTAATTAAAGAAATTCATGATACAATAAAACACTTGTAACATTAAAACATTTTTCTATTATGTTAAAAATTAACTTGGAATTCTAAATGCAGTATAGTGCAGGTTTTAACTATAGTGACAACTATTTAGCATTCCTCCGAAAAATTTGGAGAGCAAAAAATGAGAAAAGAAAAAAAATCCTGCTGTCAATGATGCCCACTGATACCTCAACAACTCTTAAATTGTGCCACTTCTGCAAGTCAGTGAGAGTAAGAAACTGAAGTAGGGGAAAAGACATATTTAGGCATATAACAAACAATAAAAAGCACCAAATTTGTAAGCCGGGCAAGAGAGGTGTATAAGGAACCCTTTAACAGGCTTGACCGGGTCGAAAAGGTACTAGCAGGCAAGGCACATTACATCATCATATGTAAGGATTACCTCACAGAGTAATGTGGTTCCATGTAATTACATCAACTGCTTCCAAGGAATCAATCTTATGGTTTATTCAGCCTCAAATTTACCACTCATTTGACTGATTTGATTCAGGATTAAGCATAAAATAAGGTGGTATAAGTATGCAATGCTTACAGTTTTGGGTTGTTGGCCCAACCCTTCCTTGGAAAAAGCTTTTGTCTTTGTTTCCTTCTCGCATATCTTAAATCTTTCCATTTCTTTCTCAATAGTCTTACGAGCATCCACCAGAGCCTGCTCGTATGATGCACTAACCTACAGAACAAGTCAAATGGAAAGCAAAAACAGCCTCAGCTTCAGCAACACTGGAAAACATACATCATAAGGAAGAAGATGCCATCATATGTCACAGAAACAAATAACCATTTTATCATGGAAAATGACTGCATCGCTGGCTTAATATCCTCAAAACTATAGATAAGATAGCAACACAAATCCCAAATGATTCAAACAAAATAACCAGAAATAAAGAATGAAGAGGAATGACCTTCTTATCCTTGATCTCACTGGATTGAATCCATGTCTTGATCTGGTCCCTATATCTCTGCAGTTTCTTGATTTCCTTCTTCAAGTCTGCCTCAAACTTCTCCTTTTGATTCGCATTATCCGTATCGTAAACCTGCAAACAAAAATAACCCATTCATAAGCAACTGAATTTGACCAGATGAATAAATAAACAAACATACGAAAATAAAATACTATAAAATTAAAGTACAGCTAACTGTGCAAGAAAACTCAATTAAGCAAAGACTTATATATCACTAAATTGCATCAAGAAATCAATTTTTTTAATCAATATAAAATAACACACTTTAAAAGTTTACCATTTTCTCAACGATATGCAGAATTAGGAGTCTTTAATTCTAATTCATATTATTAGAGAAACTGGAAAAAATCACACAAATGAAATCAAAGCATTAACAAACTAACAGTTAAAAATCCATACTCGCAATAAAATAAAATAAAAACATTACCCATTTAAGATTTTTTTTTTAAGAAGAAATGAAAATGAAATTCCGCCATCACTTACCTTCCTTTTCTCAGCAAACAAACACACCCGAAAAGAAACTGAAAAATTACTTCTCAAATTGATTTCCACTTCTCAGCAACTAAAACACTAGAAAAGTAAAAAAAAAAGACAAAGGAAGGAAGGAAGTGGAAGGTATTTAACTACAGACCTTGTTCCAGATACTGTCAAAAACGTCGACGCCTTCTTGAACTTTCTTAAGAACGCGATCGATCTCGCCTTGTAGCTTGCGACTTGCTCCCATTCTACTGCAATTTGATCACTTTCGGTTCAATTGCTGCTGTCTTAGCTTTAACTATCATTCAATTTTATTTCGATGAGAAATAGAGTATCTGTTCGCGTGCTTGATTTTTAGGTTTTCCCCCCTCTGCTGTGTTGTGGTGGTTGCAATACAGTGAGGACGGGAAAAAAGAGGGGTACGAGGAAGATGGATTTTAGCTGTGGGCTGCGATTTCCTATTCTTTGGGCTGGGCTTTCCGAGATTGTTGCATCTGACATCATTACTATGTAGGTGTTTGACATGACGTTTCAAAAATATTTTTAAAACAATTAAAAAATATATTTTTATTTTTTACTTGAAATGAAAAAAGATTGATATTTTTAAATTATTTTTATGTGTTGATGTAAGAAAATATTATTTTGATATATTTTAGAACAAAAAACACTTTAAAAAACAATTTCAACCACACTCTCAAACAATCACTACATGTTACACTACATCATAATTACATTTACAATTACAACTATTAACATTAATATTAATATAAAAAAAAAACATGCATTTTTCCTTTTTCATAGTTTGGTCTATAAAATTCATAGGTTTTACAACTTAATCACTTCACTTTATTGCTTCAACTACAACCTTTAATGTTGTGTTTTTGTTGTTTTATAAACTCCAATTTATTTTTCTTTTTTTTATTTGTATTTAGATATTGATTGTCATTTAGATAAAATATAATTCTATCTTCTTTATGTAACTAAACTAAGATATTAAGGGGGGGAAATTAGCATTAAAAAAAACAATATCTCTTTTAAGTTCAGTGTATAAAGAGTTATATTTGACACCTAGAGTTTTATATTTTTTTCATCCTTGTTATTTTAGATTTTTTTTTTTAGTCATAACCTTTATTATTTTCACATTTTAATCTCTTAAATTTTAAAGAGGAGAGAGAAAGGCAACAGACAATTTTAAGAGAGAGTTCTTAAATGGTTGGATTTAGGTTACTAATAACTTTGATTTCGATGTTTATAGATTCAACTTTAAGTAAGAGCTCAATAAAGATGGTTTCTACCTTTAATAATGTCATTAAAAGTAGACTAATACTACATAATAGTTTTTAGTTTTGATTTTGATTTGAATTTCTAGATGAATTAAAATGTTTTTTTTGTTCTTAGAAATGATGTTTTAGAGGTCTACAAGATGCTTTTTTTTTTCATATTTTTGGTGGAAAATGGTTAAAAATTGTTTTTTAAAAGGTCTAAAATGTTGGACCTTAATAGTTTGGTCTTCAAAGACAAGTATGTTGGCTAATAAACTAAACTAGATGATGAAATCTATCATTTTTTTAAAAAAAAAATTGATGAATAACATGTCGTTTGTGTAGTTTTTAAAAAAAAATAGAGTTTAAGCCTGATTTGTCAGGGCGAGGAACGTGGGTTTATGCTTATTATGACTAGGTGTATGGGTTGGGCCTTTCAAGGCCTAAAGTGCTTGACTTGCAGGAAACGGTGCAGGGAATGGGAGGATGTTCGACTGGTGACGCAAGTGGTGGTGGCGACGAAAATAGTGGCTGGTGGTGGCTGAAAGAGGAGGAAGGCTGCTGCAATGGAGAGAAGAGACGACACTACAGTTATTTCTGACGCTGAATGAGAGGAAGCTTGTAACAACCCTAAATTTTTTTCTCCTGTTTGTTTAATTTTTAACAAACGACATGTTAAAAATTGTTTTTTAAAAGGTCTAAAATGTTGGACCTTAATAGTTTGGTCTTCAAAGACAAGTATGTTGGCTAATAAACTAAACTAGATGATGAAATCTATCATTTTTTTTTAAAAAAAATGATGAATAACATGTCGTTTGTGTAGTTTTAAAAAAAAATAGAGTTTAAGCCTGATTTGTCAGGGCGAGGAACGTGGGTTTATGCTTATTATGACTAGGTGTACGGGTTGGGCCTTTTCAAGGCCTAAAGTGCTTGACTTGCAGGAAACGGTGCAGGGAATGGGAGGATGTTCGACTGGTGACGCAAGTGGTGGTGGCGACGAAAATAGTGGTCGGTGGTGGCTGAAAGAGGAGGAAGGCTACTGCAATGGAGAGAAGAGACGACACTACAGTTATTTCTGACGCTGAATGAGAGGAAGCTTGTAACAACCCTAAATTTTTTTCTCCTGTTTGTTTAATTTTTTTAATCTTTCCCCCTCTAAAAAGGGTAGATGAAGCATGAGAATTTTTTTTTCTCTCGCCGAAATTTCGTCTCCCCTATATCGGGAGATCCCAAGTTATCCATAACACAACCTGCACACAATTTGAATCACATCTCATCCACAATCACATCCATTTTTAATACAATCAACTGCATAATTCATTCCAGAATATGCTCAGGACCATATCCATTCTCAAACTCCATCTTACATCACACACATAAGATAAAAATTAAAAGAGCCAATTCACAACGAAGATTTCACATATAGATATATATATATACATATACATCGAACATAACACAGTTTAATATTCGAAGATAATCTAGTACTTTCTAATATCCTGAGTGTAGGTTGATACATTTAATATTACAGAAACAAAATTTACAAATATACTATTCTATACAATTTACATGTTCTTCTACATAACAAAATTTCACCATAACTCCCTAAGTTACTATCTTATACAAAAAGGAATTAAGGGTTAAAATCTATTCCTGACGAGAATGGGAAGAACCTGCAAAATATAGATTTTTCATATGAGAAACAATTAAGTAAATACTAGCAATTTACAGAAGAATTTGAACAACATATCCATCAATCTACTTAAATCATATGAGATTCTAAACACAACCATATACACCCTTTTAAGGTTATATAAAAGAAGATTTATTTCTTTTGACAGCTTCTTTCCCCTTTTTCACATCTAAGAGACTATAGTCGACACTAATGACCTCCAATAGTGTCTCTAGTTACCCGTCCTGAAATCAACTAATCAGTTTCATGAAAATGTTGACACGAACATAACTGTGGGTGTCATTAACTATATATGTATTTTTATTTTAAAAAAACACCAAAATAGTTCATCTTTGTTCCGTTATTTTCTTAGGAGGTTTTAGAGTATGCCGATGTCAAGGATTCTTGATATCATTAGCTTTCATCTCAGAAAGCTAATCAAGTTTATAAATTTTGCCGATATCGACGTCACCTGCCGATATCATTAACTATTCTGAAATCAAATAGTTAATCAAGTTTATACATTATACCGATATCGACGTCACCCGCCGATATCATTAACTATTCTGAAACCGAATAGTTAATCAAGTTTATAAATCATGCCGATATCGACATCACCTGCCGATATCATTAACTATTCCGAAATCGAATAGTTAATCAAGTTTATACATTATGCCGATATCGACGTCACCCACCGATATTATTAACTATTCTGAAACCGAATAGTTAATCAAGTTTATAAATCATGTCGATATCGACGTCACCTGCCGATATCATTAACTATTCCGAAATCGAATAGTTAATCAAGTTTATACATTATGCCGATATCGACGTCACCCGCCGATATCGACTAGCTTGTTTCTTTCTACACAGATATATATATATATATATATATATATATATATATATATATATATATATATATATATATATATATATTTTCCATCCCCTAACCCTTTCTTTACCCGTTTGCTTTTCCTCATCAATAAGCACCAAATTATAACTTATAATTCAATAACTAGTAAAGAAAATAATTATTAGATAAAGAAAATATAGGTACCAAGTACCTACCTGCTGTGAATGTTCAACTTGCGTTACCCTGTTGTTGTTGTTGTTGCCCTTCACTCGCGGTTCCTCCTGAAACCACAAATACCCATCATTTTTTTATATATTAATCCACATATCACACACAACAATAATAAAAAATGGTAATAATATTCATTTCCCTTTACCAATTCTTTTCTTTCTCACTTATATTCCTCATTATCATCCTTTAATTTTTCAGCTCATTTATAGTCCAAATGGACATCATGAATTCAATTTCTTATCACCATTTATTCTCTTCTTTTATTTTCTAAAGATCAAGACACATTTTATGAAGGGAAATGGATAATTTCTACCCTTAACATGGTTAAAGTTTTGCTATTTTCTCAACTTGGCCGAAACTGTCAACACATGTGACAGCTTGACCTCTCCTCAGAGTTTTACCCATATCTGGAGTTCCAGAACTCCAAATTATACGAGATTGAACTCGTTGGAAAGATAACACTCCCAGCTACAACTTCTATGAAGGGACCATCCCCTGAATTATGTATTTTTCAGGTCCAAATGTCCCTAAGAAACAGGGCAATGAAACTGCCCTGTTTTGAAAAAAAAGAGAAAGTATCTCCAATTGATCTTCAATCCTTGATTTCTCATCAATAACAGCCATGTCTTCCCTTTATTCATGAAATCCTACTCATTTATGCATTTTCCTAACATTTTGTGTTAAAAACCCTAATTCCCAATTCAAGAACAATCATGAACTTCTAATCAAATTGAAGTTAATTTCATAGAAATTGGAATTAGAACTCCTTACTTGGATGGAATCTAATAATTTTGAAAGAATCCTAGCCTTCTTCTCCTTGAAAATACCTAGCCACTCTTCCTCCTTTCTTCCCCAATTTCTTCACTTTCTTCTTGTTACTTCTCCACCCAATTGTGCTCTTCCACTTTAGAAATCCAAGGCTTGTATGGGTTTATAATTTTTTTGGGTGTTTACTCTTGCTTTTTATGAAATGAATTTCGAAATTCTCCCTCCCCTCTTTCTTTTGTTTCAGCTGTACATGGCTGAGAAGAGATGGGTATTTATAGTCCCATCTCTTCTTAATTCTATTTTGACCTCGTTTTTTTTTTTTGTATTATAACATTTTAATTTTTTTTTTGTAAATCTCCTACCTCTATGTATACTTTATTCTCGGGTTTCACAAAGCTACATGTCATTTGACCCCCTTTTTTCTACCAAAGGTATATTTGGTCATTTATCTTATGATGACTTTGAATTTATTGCAACTTTCCCCAATTTCAACCAATTAACTTAGTAAAAAAATTAATTTCATCTCTTAAAATTCAATCCAAATCAATGTAAAAAAATCAGATCATGTTTGCTGCTGAATTTAAGAATTGTGTCTTAGTGAAAAATAATGCTTTGCAATACAAGAAAAATGACTAAGGATAATAAAGAGTATGGATTCATCATACTTACTTGTTTCTTATTCGATGCTTAGATTGTTAATATGGGTTGCATTTACTTCAGGTATTTTATCTCCCACCACAACAATAGTACCTGCATCGAGTTACATATTTATTCGTTCCATAAGAAAAGAGAAACTTTTAAATTCCTCGTTAATAGTTGAAAAAATATGGAGAGAACTTTATGGAATTGTCTTCATATGCACTGTCTTAGCTCTTGCAGTTTTACAAGGTTGGTCTATAAGATAATTAAATGTCAATAATGCATTTCTATATGGGCATCTCATAAAAAAGTATATATAAAGCAACCACATGGATTCAGGAATGCAAAATAAATCAGATCATGTTTGCTGCCTTACTAAGGCAATATATGAGTTAAAACAAGCACCACGTGCTTGGTATTCTACTCTCAGCACGTATTGGTAGAATTTGGTTTCATCAAATCTAAATCTGATTCATCTCAATTTGTATTTCATGATGGTTCCATCCTCACTTACTACTTAGTTTATGTAGATAATTTAATTTTCACTAGTAGTAATTCAGTTTTTGTTGAGGTCACCTTGCACACAAAAATTTCAATAAAAGATTTGGGGTCCTTGCATTTTTTTTTTCTTAGTGTTGAGGTCATTCCTACCAAGGAGGGCTTGTTTCTCACTCAGCATAAGTATATTAGAGATATCCTTGCCTAAACATGTATAGACGGAGCCAAGGATATCACCATTCCTTTTTCTACCTCGGTCTCTCTATAATTAGAAGATGGTTCGTCCCCTGTTGATTCAACTAAATATCAAAGAGTGGTTGGAGTCTTGCAATACCTGTCATTAACTCGATTTGATATAAGCTTTGTAGTGAATAAACTCTCCCAATTTATGCATCGTCCCACACAGACCCACTAGACAACAACTAAAGATTGTTGTGCTACTTAAATAACACCATTTTTCATGGGATTAACATCTGACAAACATATGACAAACATCAAGCTCAACACTCACATGCTTCTCAGATGCTGATTGGGCTTACAGTTTGGATGATAGAAAATCAACTTTAGTTTATCTCCTCTTCCTTGGTCACACACCCATTTCATGGAGCTCTAAAAAGCAATGTGCAATTGCGCGATCATCCACTGAAGTTAAGCATAGGACTTTAGCAATGGCTACCGTAGAATCTATGTGGCTACTATCTTTACTCCAAGAAATGAAGCTCACACTACCATAAGCACCTTACTCTTGTGTGATAATTTAGGCATAACTAAGCTGAGTTTTAATCCTATTCATCACTCAAGGATGAAACATATACAAATAGACATTCACTATGTGCAAGATTTGGTTAAAAGAAAAGTTATTAATGTTCGACATGTTCACATCAATGATCAGTTTGTTGATTTGCTCACCAAACCTATATCAAGACAGACGACAAATTACCTATGTGACAAGATTGGCCTATCCGACGATAACCCGTTCTTGCAGGGGAGTATCAAAGCAACTGATGAATTCAAACAAGTGCCGACTCAAGTCTAATTGTCACTGTAATCTTTGCTAGATTTTATGCATCCCATGACTATAGGATCAACTTCTTATCCTTATAAATGCTAACATTAATCATTATTGTAAATTTGCTCTTCTGTTATGTAATCTTTTCCATTATGTAATTTTGAAATGCCTAAAATCAGGTTCCTAGATTGTATTAAAGCACAAAGCATGAATAGAAATCATGTGAGTTAAAATTACAAATTATAGCAGCTTGAATTATCTTTTAAACATCACATCTTTTCCATCCTAAGAAAAATAAAAAGAGCATACCATGGTGAAAGAAAAGAGAAATAAATTGATATTTTCAAATAACTACAAGTTTAATGGAAAATTCTATTTTATTTTTGAAGCTTTTATATTATTATTTTTTTATCAGCATTCACACTTTTTTGGAAAGCTTATTGGCAATTGATTTTTGTTTCATTTGTACTCTTTTCCATTGACTTTGGGTAGTTGTATTGAAATTCAAAATTGATTGCGCCAAAGGATTTTAATTTTATATATCAATTTCAACTTTAATCTACCAATCAATTGTTTTTAGGTATTAATGTAAGCCACAAAACATACTATAAAACCTAAATAGCTACATTATATTTGTAATTAATAAATTTGTAAACATGCTATAAATCAAACACTCCCTATACATCATAACAAAAGAAACACATATAGAAGAGCATAATCTCAACAAAAGCACAACATGAAACAATATACTAAAGAGCAACATTATATCTAAAAGCCAAAAAGTGTTGACCTTTAATTCTTACCAAATGCTAGTCCTAGTAATTACAATTTTAACACCAATAAAACAATAACATTACTACACAACATCTAAAAGTCACAAAGTTCTAATCTTTCATTCTTATTAATTGCTAATAGTACATAATGTTGGTATTTCATTATTACTAAATGCTAAAATCACTTTTACAAGTTACAATTCCACCACCAATACAACAACAATGATTTCCAAATGGGTTTTTTTTTTCAATTGGATTTTGCATTGCTTATGTAAAATCCTATACCAAGTGAAGAGGCAAGAAGATCTGAGCATTTGTTTTACATTGTCGCCGATCAAAAGAACCCACAATAATTGTTTTCATGACACCCAATAACAAAAAGATGTTTATCTAGCGAGCAATTTCAGCATAAAATTTAGAATTTCAAACAAAAGATGTTTTCATGACAACCAAGAATAAGATACTCAGAATAGAATACAAGAATATAATTTAGGATTACCTGGCAGGAAATTTTAGCAGCAGACTTAAACTACAACAGATGGACAAGAATCACAGACCCTCAGTACGTAGATCGACTACAAGGAAAATAAACCATGAAAAATAAACCTAATCTCTGGTGAGAAATTAGCTAGGAAATCTAGAAAGAAATATAATTTGCGTAAAGAATTAAGAAATCAGTAAACAAAACTGATAACTACCTGTAAACTTGAGGAAAAGGCATATCAACAACTGCGTGAGGAGATTTGAGGATAGGATGCATGATTGAAGATGGATTTAGCGGTCAATAGATAAGGAGATTTAGATAAGGTTAATTACTTTGATTTGTTTTTGTTTTTAATTGATATCTGAGCAGGGGAGAGTGTGTGAACCGGGATATGTCTATCACAACAAAAATATGTGTTATACTTATTAACAAAAACTGAAATGTTGTCATGTAAATTGGTTGATACACCTATGGAGATGAACCACAAGCTGGGGAATCAGAGAATCAAATGTCAACTGACAAAGGTTAGTTAGGAAACTAATATATTTATCACATACACGACCAGACATAGCCTATGCAGTCAGTGTGGTAAGTCAGTTCATGCATTTACCAGGAGAGGAGCATATGGAAGCAATATATCGAATCCTAAGGTATTTAAAAAGTGCACCAAGAAGAGGACTACTATTCTCAAAGAATGAAGTTTGTGAAATTAAAGGGTACACAGACTCAGACTGGGCAGAAGATCAGATAGATAGAAGATCGACATCAAGTTACTTTACTTTTCTAGAAGGTAACCCAGTAACTTGGAGAAGCAAGAAATAGAAAGTGGTCACTAGATCGAGTGCGGAGACAAAATGCCGAGGTATGGCTTATGGTGTGTGCGAATTATTATGGATAAAACATGTGTTACAGGAATTGAAGGTTGATTATGAGTCATCATGAGTTTATATTGTGATAATAAGCCAGCTATCGAGATTGCACACAATCCTGTACAACATGATCATACCAAACACGTCGAAGTCAACCGGCACTTTATTAAAGAAAACCTTGATCATAAAATTATATAATTTTCATTTGTAAGGTCAGAAACTAGCGGATGTACTCACAAAAGCGATTTCAGGAAGGGCATTTCATGGTGCAATTAACAAGTTGGGCATGATAAACATCTACGCTCCAACTTGAGGGGGGTGTTAAATATTACAGTTTGGAATATAGCTGTTATCTTTGTATTTTAGCATAACCAAAATTGTATTTTAGTGTTAGGTAAGTTTTGTGTGTATTTGTATTTTAGTGTAACAGAAATTACTTACTACTATAAATACCTGCACTGTAACATCGAAAGAAATACTGAAGATTAATACATTACTAAAAGTTTACAATATATATATATATATATATAGTTTTTTTAAATATTTAATAATTATAATAATAAAATATAATTAATAATTCAAGTAAATTAGACACTTGTTTTTATTCTCTCATCAAACTACTTGTAATTTCATCACAAACTATAAATCCATACATAAAGGCCTCTGCGATCCCAAAACAACATATAGAAAAATATCATTTGAAACAAAATTAGGATTGCAAGACAAAAATTATATTGTGATCTCCTTCTAATATATTTATTTATATTTTAATTAATTATTATATTATTATAATATTAAAAATATATTTTTTATAAGAAAATATAATAAATAATAAAGTAAAAAATAAAACCACTCCCACCCCAGTCCCCCTTTGGCAATAAACAGGACGCATGAAAAGCAACTATTAATTGCTTTTCATGCAACCAAGTTTTGTTGATTTTTGGGGTGGGTTCCACATCCAAAAATCAGTTTTTCAACCATTACCACACACCCAAACCCTCAACTTTTTCTAAACCTCCAGTGTAACTTCAATCCCTAACACCCTCTAAATCTAGCTAGTCTCTTATGTGGCAATAATGGGACTCAGGAGGTGTTTAACACTGCGTCTCAAAAATAGTTTTGAAATTTTATTTTTTTTGTAAAATTATTTTTTTTGGTTTTTTAATATCATTTTGATGTGCTGATGTCAAAAATAATTTTTTAAAAAATAAACAACCATCATTTTGATGCATTTTTTTAAAGAAAAATACTTTAAAAAATAACTTCAATCACAATCTCGAACAGTCATTGCACGAGGGATATTAGTGGTTCTTTTGTGACTGTTAAGGGCATATCTAAACCATAAGCTTTGGATGCTACGGTAGTTGAGTCTTTGGCTTCAGACAATGTTTATTTTTTTTTATCCATATTCATGTATTTGTGCTTTTATCTTTTTGTTGTTGTCGGCTATTAAGATATCGTCAAAATATAAGAACAATATTACAAAACTATTGTTAGAAAAATAAGCATTTGACAGCTTGCTTAAATGTTTTTCAATTTTTGGACTTGTGGATTCATTAACTCATAATGATGTATAAGATAGAAAGTCTACACTTGCTGGATTGGTTTACATTACAGTGCGAGCTACATCTGCTAGTGAAACTTATTCAATCGAGATTTATGTGCTTGTTTTCCTATCCGATCGGCCCGAAGGAGAAAGCAACAGGTTTATCCTGCCTGGATGGATCATCCCCTGAATGAATTTTCCCCTGTGCGAATCATCTCAGTTCCAGCTTGAACCATTCAAGTCGAGTTGCCCGCAACCTGAAGCCGCATCAATCTCACCGTGGGAATTCAGATCAAGTTTAGAAGTAGCAAAGTATGGCACCCTTTTGTTAATCTTATCTTGGAAGTTGCCATACTCACTCCTTCCCTTCATAAGTCCGCCGCCGACGCTGATGGATAGATCACTGCACCTTCTTTCCGGTGAGAATTTTCTCCTTTCTGTATCATTCCTCAGTGAGCTTAGGAACATTTTGTTATCTCTCACGTTTTCGCCCCACTTGAGTTCATCTTGTTGTAGCCCATGATCTCCAGCAAGAGGATTACTATTATAGGGCCTCATCCCCATTCCATTATTGTGTATTTCCTGCTCCTTCTGTGATCCTTCAATGGAGGTCAGGCAGCTGTCCATGGAACAATCATTGGGACGGGTCGGTTGTGTTTGCTGTGGACACAGGCCCTGCAGATCGTTTAGCTCCGAAAATGCAGAATTCAGGCATTGAGTGGACACTTTGGACACCAATTCAGAGAGTTGAACTTTGGCAGTTTCAAGTCCCGCCGTACCTAAATTTTGCCTTCCAAGAGTTTCCTGCGCTTTCTCTAGCACTGACTGCAGGTATTTTCCTTGTGCTTCTATGCGGAGTTGTAAATGTCTCTGTACCTGTTTCATTTCAGAACAAATTATTAGAACCTAGCTAAAACCTTTTACCTTTGTGTTTGCAATAGATAAATTGATGATAGCAATTTGAATCACAATACTTTAGTTCTGTTATGAAGTTATTGAACTTTAAATAAGGACATAGACAAAATTCTTTTTTTTTTTGGATTCGAGGAAACCATATCCTTCGGAAAGCGTACTTTGTGGGCCCAGATGAGCGAGTAAAACCCCGTTTGTCTCAGGCTCATACAAGAGGTACGCGTCATGACTCGAACTTTAGACCTGCTGTGCAGATCTCAAGCTCTTTGTCATCACACCACGTTTTTTGGGGACAAAAAACTAAGGCATAAATGCTAGACAAAATTCTTATCTTCACAAACAAATAAGAAAAGGTGAAATGTAATCGCTCAGATTGATAGTGAAGTTGTACCTCAATCTGTTCATGGAGCCTTCTTTGCACTTCAATTTGCACCTGTAGTGCTTCACTGAAATGTAAGCTTCTGAATTTAAGAATTGTGTCTTAGTGAAAAACAATGCTTTGCAATACAAGAAAAATGAATAATGATAATAATAAAGAGTATGAATTCATCATACTTATTTGTTTCTGATCCGATGCTTAGATTGTTAATATGGGTTGCATTTACTTCAGGCATTCTATCTCCCACCACAACAACAGTACCTGCATCGATTTACATATTTATTCATTCCATAAGAAAAGAGGAACTCTTTAATTCCTCGTTGTTAAGGAATAATCTCACTTAAAAGCTTAAACTATTAGGTGAGACCCCAAAATATGATTTATATTATTTTTTAACATACACCCTCAAGTGAAAGCCCTTTGGACTTGAAACTTGCACAGGCTCACACTACCTTGTGCTTGATTTTTATCAAATAGAATAGGGGTGGTGAGATTCGAACTCGTGACCGTTAGGTCAACAAGGCTCTGATACCATGGTAAAGAACCATCTCACCTAAAAAATTAAGCTATTAGGTGAAACCCCAAAATATAATTTATATTATTCTTTATCACTCGTCAGTAGTTGAAAACAAATGGAGAGAACTTTATGGCATTGTCTTCATACCAATTTTGTTGCTCCCACTATTAGCTTGTCCAAGCAGGTTCTTGCTGAGTCTGTACTTCTGACAGGAAAAAGTGGAGTTAGTGCTATTTCATTGTGAGGGTCTAAACAAATTCAAGCCTATAGCATTCACATGTGTGGCATTATACAGTGTAATTTTTACTACTTGGGTTTCCACTAATTATTGTTGACACTCGAGATTTCCTTACTTTTTTATTTGTAAACAAAAATGAAGCATCAAGGCATGGAGTTTTTCTAATACAAAATTTCGCAAATGAAGAAAAATAGTGAAACAGTGGAGCCACTAGATTGCCACAATCAATCTAGTGGTTTGATGGCTATATCTTAGAGAGGGTCTGGATTCTATTTAACAGCTTTTAAAAGAAGCTATTGGTTGGTGTTAGATATATTCCCTAGATGATTAGATAGATAATGTCATGGTTTACCTGGAGATGACTCTTTAGGTGATACAAGGTAAGTCCGGGAATCCCCATACGTTTCATAATTGTTTTTGGAGTGGCCTCTGAAATATAAAGAACAACGTTTGAGTTGTTAGAGAATAATATAAATGATATTTTAAGGTTTCACCTAATAGTTTAAGTTATTAGGTGAGATGGTCTCTTGACATGGTATCAAAGTCTTGTTGATCTAGTGGTTCAAGGTAGTGTGGGCCTGTGCAAGTTTCAAGTCCAAAAAGCTTTCACTTGAGGGTGTGTGTTAGATAATAATATAAATGATATTCTAAGATCTCATCTAATAACTTAAACTTTTAGGTGAGATCGTCTCTTGACAAGAGTATGCTGAATTCACTATTCTATTTGTTGTTGGACTTGTTAAACCTTTTTTGTATACTCACTTTCTGCTCCTCCAAGCTGATTTACAGCTTCTATGAACCGCTCGTGAAGATCAGGTGTCCACTTTAGTCTAGGCTTTGCATCAGTTGAGAGGATAAGTCCAGAATCTCCAGGGCCATTCCCAACTTGCAGGAACAGATGATTTTCAGAAGGGATTGAATTTCTTGAAGAAGAGTGGAAGTTATTCCCTTGATGCTGGTGATGATGGTGCATTTCTATCTCCTAAAAATCCAATCAAGTTTAGCTTGCTGTAGTAGAACCGATTGTGTAACTATTGTGGACAAGATCAGTAGCGTATTTACCTGATATATTCTTTCTCTGTCAGTCTGATCTTCTATCCCTGAAAATGTTGAGCTCGATTATGAGATATTCTTCAGGCAGAATTCCACACCAGGAAATTTCCAAGCTGGACTTTCTGCTACTAGCCAATATTCACACCAGGATATATATTTTCCTGCTACCACTCTTGTTTATCTCTGATAATCTTCAGCCAGCGCTCAAGAACCACAGGTCTGCTCAATCGTACTTTTATAACACAAATTGGGGGGTGGGGGTGCTCGAGAGGCATAGAATCTTGGACAGAACCAGCACAAAACCCGGTCCAAATCAATATTCACAGTGACTTGGAAAGAGATTTGTCCCTGCTACTTTGTTAAACGTGGGACCTCACCTCTAGCTCTACTTTCTATTCTAAGACATAACTATCTATTTTGAATTCCTAAGCACATTTAAGTGTCCGAAACATGTAAAAGCCTTGCATTAGATACCAGAATTGATCCCACCAGAGGTTTTTCAGGTGTGGGAATTCGCATTCGTCTGTCTGTCAAAAGCAAGAATCTTATTCCAGAATATGGGAAGAATTTTTCTGACTTGGATTATGGGAATCCATATCTCTGTTGTCTCGAGACCTTTTTACTCACATTGTTGGGTCTTTTTCAGCTGTACTGTTTAGGAATCATATCGTCTAAAAATTTAAGCTGTTAGGTAAGATCCCATAATATGATTTATATTATTATCTAACACGCTCATTCAGGTGAAAGCCTCTTAGGACTTGAAACTTGCACAGTCCCACAACCTTGTGCTTGATTTTTATCAAATAAAATGGGGGTGGTTGAATTCGTGACTGCTGGGTGAACAAGGCTCTGATACCATGTTAAGTAACCATCTCACCTAAAAGCTTAAGCTGTTAAATAAAGCACAAAATATAATTTATATTATTTTGTAACAATGTTAATTGTTGTCTTGGAGCCTTTTTATGGAGTCTTACCTAACAGCTTAAGGTTTTAGGTGAAATTGTTCTTTAATATCGTATCATATATCTCTGTTGTCTCGAGACTTTTTACTCGCATTGTTGGGTCTTTTTCAGCTGTCAATATATGTATTGAAACTATTCATATATAAACGAGGGCTAACTGGATTTTATCGATGCTGCCATGGAGTAGATGGAGACACAAGTCCTAGTTTTATTGTATGAATGTGGAAGTAGATTCTTTTGACTGCAGCACCTGGAAACTTTGGAATTAGATACATTCAAGAAAAAAAAGAAAAACGGTGGAGAGATGCTTGTTCTTCGACATAGTTTGAAGGCGAGGAATGGAATAAGGAATACATTCTCTCTTGTCTCCTTCAATAAGCTTGGAACTGATTCAGCTCACACAGAAAAACCATTGAAAAGGGCCCCAGTTCTTTTCATTCTCCAATCGGATCAAGACAGTTGGCCTCGCACCGACTAATTCTTAAGCACCTGGGACTTGTACTTACTTCCATACTTTCAATTTTTGTCTAAAAACTTAAGCGGTTAGTTAAGTTCATAGTATATAATTTATATTATTCTGTAATACATTTCTGGTGTGAAAGCTTTTTGGGCTTGAAACTTGTATATAAGTTCATACTACCTTGTGTTTAATTTTTATCAAATAGAATGAGAGTAGTGAAATTCGAATTGTGATTGCTAGGTCAACAAGGCTCTAATACCATCTCGAGAAACCATATCAACTAAAAATTTAAGTTGTTAAGTAAGGTCATATGGTATGATTTATATTATTCTTTAACAAATATATGTCAATTCTTTCCCTGAGATGACATCTTGCCCTTGACTCTGCCTTCATTTCCCAGATTATCTTGTATGAATCTATACACCCTCAAATTGCTCTCTTTTACATTTTATTTTTATTTTTGTTTGATTATTTTCAGATATTTTTATTTTTATTTTTAGTAAATGGTTCTTAAGTATCCATATATTTATACAGACTTGTCATTGAATCATTGTACACACCCCGAGGAGCTCGTTCATCATACTGATCATATAATCTTGCATGAACTTGCAAACACTATATATGGAATCTCCCTTTCTCTCTCTCTCTCTCTCTCTCTCTCTCTCTCACACACACACACACACACACACAGTCCTCGCATTCCATCTTCTGAACAATCTTGAAAAAAAAGAGCAAGCATCAAATTAACTTTCTACCATCTTTCTGCATGTACAAATACAGTAGATGCTGTTGTATACATTTAGCTTGAAATTGTGCTTCTCATACATCTTAGCTGCTGGAAGAAAAGATATATCTATCAGAAAATAATATAAATTATATTCTGGGAGCTCACCCAATAACTTAAATTTTAAGGTGAGATGGTTCCTTAACATAATATTAGAGTTTTGTTGACCCGAAGGTCACGAGTTTGAATCTTACTACCCTCATTCTATTTGATAAAAATCAAGCACAAAATAGTGTGAGTCTACGCAAGTGTCAAGCCCAAAAGACTTTCATTTGAGAGGGTATGTTAGAGAATAATATAAATTATATTTTGGGACCTCACCTAACAATTTAAGCTTTTAGGTGAAACAGTTCTTTAACAATATCTTTAAACCACATTGATTGTCAAATGTCAACTTATTTGTTCATGGATTTGCATTTCTGAAAGCTGCGCACGTGTCAGCTGCATGTTCCTTATGCTTATGCTGCTTCATTGCATTGCAATGAAGGATCTGTTCTGGAGATTATCATAAGGAATTATACCATACCTATTTAAAAAAAAAAACAAAGAATATTATCTATATGATCACCAGCTAATGCAGAATAAATTCGTGAATTAAGTTATGGAGAGCTGATCCATCAACTTACGTTAAACCCACTTGATACACAAATAAAATTTATCAGTGAATGTGAACATTTCTGATACGCAGATACCCATTTAACGAGATGAATAAAACAGCGACTGCCATTGTAAGGAAATTACAGGACGTTGGCTCATAAAAAAGTTAGTAAAATTCGTATTCCTTGAACAAGATCTTCACATTAGTTCCAATTGGCCATCTTGAGAAGATTACTTGATTCTGATTTGTGGGGATATTTTATGCAGTCTGTAAAGAATCTGTGGAAAAACATTTAGGTAAAGTACTAACGTAGAGTTCCTAAATAGTTTGCTGGCATGTGGATGGGAATATATTGCAAAGTGGTGTGATAGTGTACCATGCAAGTTACAAAATTAGGTTGATTTCACTAAACGAAATCAGTGTCATCAGCTCTGAATCTCGCTAGAATTATGATGATATTATGAGTTTCAAGCAAAGATCCAAGCAATGATAGTGGTATATAATTAAGTGCATTATTGATGCGAACCTCGTGATCATGTGATCATGCAACCCACTACCAAGAATGAGATTTGATCCCGAAAATCCGAAATAGATCTGATAGGAGTGTGACACAATGGAAACCTGCCTCAAGGCACCGACACTATTGGAATGAGTAGAGTGACGCCACGAAGCCAGTTAATCTTCGATAAGTCGGATTCAGTTCGTTCAAGAACTAAAGAATGCAAGAATCACTCTCACACATAAACAAAAAAGTTCATAATAAAAATTCATCAATGGCTGCCAAAATTTAGCTAACATGAGTTTAAATAGTCTTTGAAAAACTAACCCTAATGGACCCCTTATGTGGACTTAAATGAGGTTCACTCAAAACTGACCCAAAATCCTAAATTGAAAAGTCCATGACTTGATCCAAACAAGCATTGGATCCTAGCTGAAAACAAAGTATTAATTAAGCTCCAACAAGCCATGGGTTGTAGCTAACAAAATTAAATAAAACCTATAAGGTTTATTTATTGCCTTCCATCTAGCCCATCAATCCCATGTTTCGAAGTTGTAGTAGGATTCTTTTGGCTCCTTTGCTGTCCTCACTTCATGGCCCAAATAAAGTTGGGCTAGACCCCTCCTGCACATAGATAAGATGTATTAGGGTCTCCTCTTAATACTTCAATGGTCATTGCAATTCTGACTTCGTTGAAATCTTCAAAACCTAAACATGTAATGGATCCTTGTTGATGTTTTTGGGTCGGTTCGCATCAATTATATTAGAGAATAATATAAATCATATCCTAGGGTCTCACCTAATAGCTTAAGTTTTTAAGTGAGATGATTCCTTAACATAGTATCAAAACCTTGTTGACCCAGTAGTCACGAGTTTAAACCTCACCACCCCATTCTATTTGATAAAAATCAAGCACAAAGTAGTGTTAGTCTATGCAAGTTTCAAGCCTAAAAGACTCACTTGAAGGGGTGTGTTAGAGAATAATATAAATCATATTCTCTAACAGTACTTATGCACTTTCATGTGCAGATGATGTTGCCAAAATGCCCTTAGAGCAACTCCAATGGGAGTGTTAAAAGAAAAGCTAAAGAAAAAAGACAAAAAAAAATTATCTTTAATTCTTCATTTTCATAGCTCCAAGGAGAGAGCTTTATTGAAGAGCTGAAATAACATTTCTAAGTTGAAGAACTATTCCTACATGTTTGATAAAAAAAGCCAAACAATTTTTTAATTTATTTCTATGCAAAAAATTATTAGTTATTTATTATTAATAAATAGTTATATTAATATTATATATATTAAAATAAAATTAGTTTCTTTAAATGTTTTTTTTTTCGCAAATATAAAAAATATTATATTTACACTATTTAAAATAGATATGCCAATCCTCTCTCCCTCTCCCTATCTATTTTCTCTGGTTTTTGTATGGTACGAGAGAATACCTTAGTTTTACTTTCGGTCATCAAACTGTCGCCACCTTTCTCTCCGATAATGATGTTTCCCAGCATTTGTGAGAGAGGACTTGTATTTTTATATTATTATTTTTTCTTCTCTCTTGTACTTGCATTGCCTTTTATGGACACTAAATTAACATATAATTTTACTTTCGAGGACAAGAAGAAGCTCAAAAAAGAAAAAGAAAAAAAAAAAACTCACTGATTATTAGAATCAAATTCAAGGACTAGGCAATCATAAGAGAGTTATATGAGCGAGGCTTGGATTGGTTGCATTTTGTTGACCACATATGCTATTGCAATGGATGAGCTTGAAATTGAGAAATGACCACGGAATGTATTCCTTGTGGAAAAGAGTGGGGCGAGGAAGAATAAAGCTGTTGGAGATTCTAAGAATAATGGAAATGTTAGAACCCTAACTCAAACTAAACCAGTGAGTCATATTCTCGAGTCAAGAATTTAGCTATTCCTTTCTACCCAAAGCCACAAAAAATGGGTTCCCACAAATCTTTCCCCACTTTGGTTAGTTTTTAGTTAGATGCCTCTATGCCTTCATGATTATTGTCGCACGTCTTTGCGCGGCATTCAGGAGGTCTCTAGTGGAGTCGCTATTCTACCGCACATCTTCGTGCGATGTTTAGGAGGTCTTTTGGAATCGATGCCTAGTTGTTTGGTTCAGGATTGTTAAGAAAACCTAGCTATGTTGATCTTATCAGAGATTAAAGGATAAGAGATTAGTTGCGTAAAGGGAAGATATTATGCCTCTTGAATGCCCCACCAAAGATAAAATACATTATGTTATTTGATATGGTTAATAAAAATTTTATTTGTATAATTTATTCATGTGAATAAATCTATTTTTTAAAATTTTATTACGAGCTCGTGTACTAAGGGAAAATTCCATATAAATACCCTAACAGGGTTCAATTGTACTGGAAGATGAATGAGTTTTTCACAATTCATTCATTGGGAAAAATAAATATTCCAATTATAAATAATTAAAAGTCAGAATAATTATAGAAATACCTAGATATTTAAATATTATCAGAGATAGCCGCCGCATATTTGCCCACCCGTCCTATTATAAAAACACTGCTGGATGTGGGTGCAGATGACTTTGCTATTCTCGCATGACTTTTTCAAAAGATCGTGGCCTTGTTATTAGCTAGAATTTATTGATGTGCTCCTTCAAAAAACATGGTTTTTATCTTATCAATCTACAATCCTATACAGAAACTAGCAACAATTCCATGTCTTGCATGCAATTTTCAACTTTCTATTCCAGGACTTGAGCTCTTCCCTATCCCTAAACTATGTCCTTGCTCCTCTTATTTATCAGAATCTGAACACTACGTGCCCGTTTGGGATGGCGTTTCAACCGCCGTTTTCAAAAAAACATGTTTTTTTTTTCATTTTAAATGAATTTTTTTTGTGTTTTTAAATCATTTTGATGTGCTGATATCAAAAATAATTTTTAAAAAAAAAAATATCATTTTCATGTATTTCTAAATGGAAAGCACTTTCAAAAACAACCGCAACAGCCCTCCCAAATAGGTCCGTACTACTAGCTAGTAGTTTCATATTTTAACCATTGGTTGTCGAGTTTATTTTATTTTTATCAGAAAAGTCTCTCTTGTTAAAGAATAATATAAATCATATCACGGGTCTCACCTAATAGTTTAAATTTTTAGGTCAGACGGTTCCTGTTAGAAAATAATATAAATCATATATTGGGGTCTCACCTAATAGTTTAAGTTTTTAGGTGAGACGGTTCATTAAATGCTATCAGAGCCTTGTTGACCCAGCGATCACAAATTCGAGTCTTACCACCCTTATTCTATTTGATAAAAATCAAGCACAAAGTAATGTGGATCTGTGCAAGTTTCAAGCCCAAATGGCTTTCACTTGAGACGGTGTGTTAGAAAATAATATAAATCATATTCTGGGGTCTCACCTAACAGCTTAAGCTTTTAGGTGAGATGGTTCCTTAATAGTTTCTTAACATGATATCAGAGTTTTGTTGACCCAACGGTCATGAGTTCGAATCTTACAACCCTCATTATATTTGATAAAAATCAAGCACAAGGTAGTGTGAGGCTGTGCAAGTTTCAAGTACAAAAAGCTTTCACTTGAAGGAGTGTATTAGAGAATAATATAAATCATATTCTAGAGTCTCACGTAAGAGCTCAAGGTTTTAGATGAAATTGTTTCTAAACATCTCATTACGAGGGTCGTATTTCACTTAGATTAGAGAATATAATTACTTCAAATATAAAGAGAAACTAGATTTGGAATATCAAATTTGAAATGCATGTGTTAAGCATTGATTTTTCTCTTTTTGTCTCCAGACGTAAGGTATTTTGAGCCAGCCAAACTAAATTCTTATAGCCTGAACCAACCTTTACACAAATGGCTAGCTTTTCATGCTAAGCTAACTCTTCCAAATTTATCTCTTTCTGCTACCACTGTAAGCTGCAATGCCGGCCATGGACGCACAGCATCAACCCCCCTTTACCAATTAATGCAGTTAATATTATTAAAAATAATATAAATCCTGAAACTTTATTTAAAAACTTAAATTTTTAAATGAAATGATTCCTTGATATGATATAAGAGCCTTGATAACCTAGCAGTCACGAGTTCAAATTTCACCACCTTCATTCTATTTGATAAAAATCAAGCACAAATTACCGTAGGTAAGTTTCAAGTTTAAAAGGCTTTCACTTGAATGTATGTTAGAGAATAATATAAATCATATCCTAAAGCCTTATTTGAGTGTCTGTTAGAGAATAATACAAATCATATCTTAAACTTTATGTAACGACTTAAATTTTTAGATGAGATACGACAAACATGGTTAAAAACAACATGAACTATGCTGAAGGAATATAATTGCGTTCGAATTTAAGATAGGTTGCAAATTATACCCCATATCTAACGTGATTATTAAGCTGACAAGGAATATAATTATATTATTCAATTAAGTCCAGTTTGTAAGCTTATCCTAACCAATTGAAAGCTAATTTCAGGATGCTTGGGACGTCCTCAGGATCATTCTTTTTCAGGAATATTGTTCTTCAAGAACTCGAGGAAATATTTGATGATCAGTTTCATATACGGTTGATTTAATAATCACATAAATAACTAGATTTTATTTTAATGATAATAAAAAAGAATCATCGGGTTAGTAACTAGGTTAACTGACAGCCTCTAATATAATTTATATTATTATCTAATATATTCTTTCAATCAAGTATGAGCTCTTTAAACTTGAAACTTATATAAACTAACACTATCTTGTGTTTGATTTTTTTTTTATAAAATAAAATGGGGTAGTGAGATTCGAACTCGTGACCGCTAGGCCAACAAGATTCTAATATCATGTCAAGTAACCATTTCACCTAAAAGCTTGATTTTTTATGTGAGACCGATATATATTATTATCTAACACACTCGAGAGCTTTTTGGGCTTGAAACTTGTATAGATCCATATTACCTTGTGCTTAATTTTTTCTTATGAAATACAATGGAAGTGGTAAGACTCGAACTCATGACCGTTGGATTAACAAGGTTCTGATATCATGTCAAGTATCTATCTCACCTAAATACTTAATTTTTTAGATGAAATCTTATAATATAATATAATTTATATTATTATTTATCATAAACTTGAGAATCGCACCATGAATCCTTCTATCTGGATCACTTTGGAAAATGAAGGGCCTCCTTTATAAAAGTCACCCTTCTCAAACCATCCTTTTCATGCTAATATTCCTAATATATATATATATATATGATTCCCATGACAAGTACTAGACAGTAGACACTCACTCTCTTCCCCCTTTACTTTTTTTCAAGAGTCAAGGAGGAGTCAAGATCATGAAATCAAGCATATATTCTGAGCCACTTTCGTTTCTGGGCTAGCCAAGTTGTGGACATGATAGGATCACTGAAACACTAACTAGGGTTCTGGTCCAGCTGCGTATCTTTTTTTTTTTTTTCAGATCTGACCCTCCAATTCCTTTCTGTTTAGAAAGAGATGAGCATATATAAAGTTTCAATTCCATTTCAGTTAATAAAGTAAAAATGGAAGCAGGATCAAAATCATTGGTGTGTTTACCTTTTTTTTATAAAAAAAATTGCCATACCAGGCAAGAATATCAAGGGACAAAATGTAAGTCACAATGGCTGGCCACCCATTTTTTATATCTAAAATTATATATATATATATATATATATATATATATATATATTAATAGCATATGATCATCTGCATAAATTAATACACCGTAAAATGGTTTCATTCGGCCTAACATTCTTTTATGTTACTTGTTGGCCTCACCTTGTTTTGGCTCCCCACCTTTTTTTATGCAGCCCTAATGCCTTGCTGCCTGTTTTTGATGACCTGTTTTTGGTCACTGACTCTAGGACACCGAATGAGTTGTTGAGCGCGCTGAGGCCGCTTCTACGCGGGGTGTATGTGACATTCATTTGCCGAGCTTGCACCAAAGTGTGGACAACCCCAGCTAGGCGGGCATACCAAACACGGTAGCCACTGCTTGAGCTCGCAAGCTGGAGGCTCGACCGACGTGTTGGGCACAGAGCGCTATGGTCGGAGAAGGTTGTAGCTAGCGTGACATTAAATTATCGGGCTTGTGTCCCTGTGTCAAACCCTACTTGCGACCCATCTCTACTCTAAAGACTTGGTTCCCATCTCTACTCTAAATAGATAATCTAAATTAGATAAATAGAGAAAAAGCAAATGAAACAAAATAGGCTTGTTTAGAGTTGGAGAATAGAGAGTTACATGGAGAAATATCTATGTCTAGGTGAAGCTCATATTTTTCAGAAAATAAAGTATAGTTCCATCAACCTCTTTTCAATATAAACTTTCAATCTTTTATATATTTTAACAGCTACAACTCCAAGAAATTTTCGATGAAGGAATCAACAGACAACAGAATAAACAAGAACCAAGAACAAGAATGTCACATTTAAACTGATCAATAATTACAGAAGTTTTCATGATCCAAATCTGTGGTTATGGTTTTTGGGAAAGAAAACTAGTTACATGGAATCTCATCATCAGGTGTCAAAATTGCTTACACAAAAAGAAAAGGCACCAACATCATTACAACCATTTTGCCGAAGATAAGATGGCAAAACACAGAAGAAAGCCAGGGAAGCATTGAAAAGAACAGAAATCAAGTGTTCCAAGTTTCATCGGTGTAGGAAGTACTTCCAGGCATGGCAGTCGACGAGGATTCTGAAACAGAACTCCCACCAGTTTGAGATCCTGATAAAGGAAAAAAACCATCAACAGGCCACGAGACAGGGACCCGAAATCTTCTCCCATTATCACTTCTCGACTGAGTTACTTCAGTCTTGGAATCATCTGAGGGCATCAGGAACCTGCAAACTGGGCAGGAACTATGAAGTTCCAGCCATGGAACGATGCAATCTCCATGGAATTTGTGTTTGCATGGCATCTCCTTCGCTTCAGATCCAATCTCAAACTCTTCCAAGCAAATCGAACACTGCAAATTCTGATTAATGGAAACTGTTGGCAATGCTTGAACTGCTTCTTTATTTGCTGGAGGAGTCCCAGAACGGATAGGACCACTCTCAGCCAAATGATGTAGCAGTAAATCCACACCAGGTCCTATAAGGTAGTCCCGGAAAGAACTTGAGAAGTTTTGATTTGGGTCCTCAGCTTGGTTCATATCATCAGGACTGTGAAGAATTATTGCCTCTTCATGAAATGGATTAACCAAAATGAAATTGCTGCTGCTGCCAATGCTCTCTCTGTCATTTTCATAATTCTCTTCTCCCAAATTAAGATCTTGAAGTAATCGCTGGACTGAAGATGTGCTTCTACTAGCCCTTCTCCGAGGTAAAGACTCAAAGTCTAGTTCATCATCTTCATATGGTGATCTGGGACTGCTAATATGTTCTTGAGCTGTTCTTCTCAGACCAGAAGTGCCTGATCCACCCATAAGGTCCAGTAAGATTGTGTCCCAGAGAGAGAACACATGTTCTGATCCTAAATCAAATCCATGGTTATTGACTTCTCTCGTGCTGCCCATCTCTTCCAGAAAACCACCATCACAAAATGGGCATTTGATCATATCGGCTTCCGTCGCCGGGTTCACCATCTGAGAACACATGTGACACCAGAACTGATCCACTATTTCAGCCTCCATCTCCCTTTCTCTGCATGGAATCCAAATAAACTCAACAGTGAATCAAAAGAAATGAGGACAAGAATCAAGAAACAGAAGAAGACAGAACAACCTTCTCAAAACAACCTGTTAGAATGTCCAGGAGGTGAAATCCTATATTCTCATCAAGAGCACTTAGTTTGTTTATCCTATCATAAATACATATCTAAGAAGTAGAGCATGTTTAATCACGATGATCCAGAAAAGGGCTATAACTCTTGATAAAATTAACAGATGGGACACTGCCAAAATTAGAATCTACATCTATTATTTAAGATGACATCCATGTATGAAATGATAAAGATGATTTATGCCCCTAATACCCTCTTCACTTTGTACAAATATTTAGCAGGATAAAACATATAGAGAAACAACTTGCTATTCTTTCATATGTCGAGAAAGTGAGACAGATTATTTTTCCTCGAAACTAAATAAAATCCTACTGCAAACATAATTTCAATTACACGCATAAAAAGAGCTAAGAAGTACAGTGCCAAAGATTTAAGACAACAGATCAAGTCCAGAACTACATTGAACATTACCAAAGATTGAAAAGGAGAACAGAACAGTAGAAAAGAAGGGGCTAGATTGAACGGATTATCAAAGGTGGGGGGGGGGGGGGGGGGAAGAAACATGAACCTTCAAAGTTCAATCTAAGAACCTTTAAACTACATCAAAATTGGATTGTTCACCTATGTATATGGTGTTCTTTCTCGGTTCAGCAAAGGGTGAAACATAAGAATATTCTGTACCTTGTGGATGAAGAAATATGGAAGTTCCTTACACACTAACAAGCATTGCAACAAGGAAATGGAAACAGATTATATATTAATCCTTCAGTAGTTTACATCTGATACAATCATCTTTGAGGTAGCAATGCAGATTGGTTAATTTTGTCTGCATAAAAGCATCCTTCAATCCATTATCACTAGCAACTTACCAACAAAACAACAGAAACAAAAGTTGATAGATAAAAGAAAGATTGCTTTTTAACACCTTGTGGATAGAGGAAGTGGGTGGTGATGATGGTTATCCTCTTGATTTGCTGTTTGTTGGAAAACAGTGGAGCTAGCTGGTTGGCAGAGAGAAAGTAGAGAGAAAAGCAATGATGCTCTCTGTTTTTTTAATCTCTAAACTAGTCAGCTTCTTGATTTAGTCTTTTTTTTATTTTTTAATGGAGCATGGAAATTAAATTACCAGCAACTTGTTATTTTCTTACGTCAAGTTTTGCTGCTGTTTGCTTTTCTTCTAAGTGTGCAGTACATTGGTTGGTGTCAGCTCGTTTTCTCATGAGAAAGCTTAACACCTCTAATTTGGTGGATTGGTGGAAATCAATCAAAACCTTAATCTATTGAGATTTGACTAAGGACAGATAAATCCCAACATTTGAAATTAGACCACCCTCTTAAATTTCAAATGCTTAGTCATTTAGCCCGTCAAAATCTGCCTTATTATGGCTCATTTAAAAAGTCAAAGGCTTCATATATATATATATATATATACACACACACTGTATAGAAATGTCCTACATGATAAACCATGCATGTTGTTGATGGTAAGAAGGGGAAAACAGTGGGACTGTGCTAGCACCCCAGAAAATAAAATAGTAAAAAAAGGGTAAATGGGGTCTTGGCCTAGCGGAGAAAAGGATTTTCTTTGCACCAGGGTTCAAGCCTTACTATCATCCTCGCAATACCTTACCTGCTCATTGGGCTTACAGAATATTCAGTAGATCTGAAAATTAGTTATGATTCATGTAAACAGACCCGGACACTCCAGTTATAAGAAAAAAAAAAAAAAAAAAAGACAGGCCGAAGTCTGGGGCGGAATGCTCTGGTCTTTAAACAGTGTGCAATATTGCTTATTATAACTTGAAAAATAAAAATCAATGCATAAAAGGACTTCCATGGATAGCCATAGCTAATAAGAGATGGCCCAGAATTATGATCCGCCACAGCACATGTATAATTAACAAAAACATGCAAGGGTTCTTAACAGTGTCATGAAAAATGAGCCCAAGCACGTTGAGAAAGGCATTATGAATAGCTCATCAAACATCTAAATCTTCAAATCTACTAGCAAGTGAATTACATACACGAGGCTACTCGATGGACCTTTGGTGTCAGGCTGGTTTTTGGCTAGAAGATGAACCAATCCTCAGGAACACCTTGGTGTTGAAAAGTTCTTTACCAGACTTCCCCTTAAACATAAAGTGTCTTCTAAGACGACTTGTTATTGAAGAGCCATTACTGTTCCGTCGCGACACTGCCTGCGGCCAGTTTCTCCTCGATCTGTCCTTGATATGATGAGAGGCTTCAGCATTACTGTGACTACCCCGGGCCTCGGATATCACCATCCCCCTGCTTCTCCGTAAAGATCTTAGGGCCATCTGCAAGGGCTCTGAAACTGGTGGGGACTCTTCGATTGATCCTGCGGTTTTCAAGCACGAGGGGCAAGGAGGATCGTGAATCTGGGTCTTCGGAGTGACTTGTTCCAAACATTCAGCATGGAAAACATGGCTACAGGGTAATACCCCGGCAGTTGGCATGTCACCGCCTCTCATAATTCGATGTGAACTCCAGGGAGACTTCTGCCATAGAAGTTTTCCACAAACTCCGCACTTTTGTTCCACTACAGGGCCACTAGGTGATCTCAGACTTTCCATATCCATGTGCTCTGCTATGTCAAACCTTTCTCCATCAATTCCCACATCATAACTGCTTGCACTGCTCCATCTAAAACCCTCTCTTCTAGAGCTTGCACTGGGATCTGGTGACATCTCCAACTTTTGAAGTTCAGTGAGGGTTTTATGGAACTTATACTCAACACTTGAACTACTATCAGGCCAATGAGATGGTGATATCCGATCCTCATGCGGTGTTAATCTACCGAGACTGCTGTTATCTGCATCACCAAAGGTTTCACAATCTGACACGGGGTTGCGGAATACTAGTGGGTAGACAGTTTTTGACATATGCGAGCGTCGGGTTGAAATGTTGCGATTGGAGAAAGCAAGTGGCCTCTTGCTAGTTGATTCCCAATGGCTAGATTCTGAAAGTGAGGATGGAGACCCAAAACCAGGGGATGTGTCACTTGCTCTGACGGAAAATCTTCTCTGAAACATGAAAAAAGAGAGAAGGAAATGTCACTTGTTATAAACTTTTCAGCCAGTGCTAATACACCCAAAGACTAGCGATAAAACTCACCTCAGTGGAGCATGGAAACCAAGTGGGCTGGGATCTTGAGCCTGGCAATTGAAAATATGTTAAAACAACAACCAAGTAAAACAGTAAATAATAAACTCATCCAGATATCTAGCTCAAAACATCTACCTAAACATGCTGGATAAATAATTCACAAAGGAGCATTACTGCTGAATTTTATTATGAATTGGAGTGACATAGGACTAAAAAACAACTACCAAAAAGCTACAAGTTTTCCTAAACATGCACTTGCAGACATGCACACATAGATGGGCTCTAAATTTACACACCCAAGAAACCTTAAATGAAACAGCTGCCTAGTGAAATCTTAAATCCGCCAAGAAGAGTTGAATTACTGATTTACATACAAAAGAAGACTTTTCATATTCCTGATTTTACAAACAAAATAAGTCTTGTATGAAAATTCTCATGTGATCTAAATCTATCATTAATACACAGTTTCCCCTAATTATTTTCAAATATCTGATACTACATACAAAATAAGCCTTAAATGAAATTCTCTTGTGTGATCTAAATCCACCAGCAAAAGCAAAATATAATCTTGGATTTTGCCTCTTTAAGTTTTTGTTTTCATGATAATACAACATAATATTCTCAATTTTCACTCCAACGTTTTTGGCTTCTGCAAATGCATTTAATATATATATATATATATGAAGCACTAAAGATAGTTATCGACCAACTGTTATTGCCATATTGAGCATCAAAATGAAGGGCAACGGGAAGACCTTGTTTCATTCTATGTAAAATATATTACCTGCACTACAGAGTGAAGTACCAATTTTGAAAATGATATGATGAGAGACAAACCTAAACCTTATCCAAACTCCATGCAATAATTAGTAAATGAGCTAATTAACTTGTCTACAAATTACATGTTCCTCTTTTTTGCTTCTGACTATCAGTTGAGTAAAAGTGATTATTTACTTGACTGCAGATCATGATCAGAAGAGAATAAGTAAACTATACTTAAAAGAAAACGAAGATGGGAACCATAAAGAGTGCAAGAGAGTTCATATGAAGCTCAACAGCATCATTAATAATCATTGTCCAATGACTAGCTTGAAAAGGAGCTGTAAGGAGAACAAAAATTGCAAAACTGGTGGATAAATAGATATTGACAATTTCTCATTATACTGATTGCAATATTTTGCTGGTTTCCACTCTAAGATGCGTTTTCTGTGGAATCTTGCATTATTTTCAGCAACATGCTAACATGCAGTTTCCAATTCAATATCTCATTCTAGATCTCAGCAATCTTCGTGACATTCATTGACATTGTAGATTTTTCTCCATCATTACAATTATATCTGTCCAAACCAGCATGCTGCTAAGTCACCTCATCCATGGTCAATTGACCGTGAAAAATCCATACAAAGTATAGTCAATCTCCACTGAAAACCTAACTATGCCCTTTCTCGGCAATGCCTCTCCAAAATGAGAGTATCAAACTGGCATTTTTTATGAAGTTTTTTTTTTCTCAAGAATAATAATGAAAAGAAAAGGCCCACGGAGCAATAATAGTTTTAGAAACTACTACTGTTCAAACTATTGAATTACAATGACACCATTTTCCATAAAAAAAAATAATATGCAGCTCATGTTGCCGGCAGCTCATAAGGCTGAGGACATAAAATTAGAAATGCAAAGTGATGTAATATGACAACGTATAGAAATGAACATTAGATTTAGAATATGAATAATAAGACAAACAAGAGAATGGAAACCCTGCAGGAAAGGATAGGTAACCTGGAAACAGAATTGGACAGGACACACAACCTCTGATAATTTTCCAGAAAACAATATAACATTCAGCACACAAGAACAAATGGCATTCAGATGAAAAATGACCTCAACAATGCAGATCCTTTATGTAATTAGTATATTCTGTTAGTTTATACTTGATTCACCAAATATAATAATTAGAATTAGAATTACCTATTCTTAGCCTTAAATGATGGAAAAAGTGTGAAACAGCTTGACCACACAAATATATGAAAACATAAGAAAAACCTCATATCACACAGTTCCATTAATAAACAAAACCTCTAAATAGAACTTGCCCTTTTCATGACATGTATATTAATAGACAAAAAATCAGAACACCGTAAATCTAATATTAGCGAATGATTATATTAAGATTACCTCCAGCAGTAGAGGCAACAGGCTCACCAAGATTAAATTTTCGCACAGGTGATGTCCATCGAGGCTCCTGAACAGTATCAGGTGGGCTGTCAGAATAAGGGAGTGCACCATCAGACACAGAATGATGATGGTTGGTATACCGTTCACTCCCCACCCAGCTTCTGCTTCCCCTACTATTTGAGGATAATGAAGAACCATGAACTGCACGAGAGCCATGTGATAAACCGTCTGACCGTAACCTGCAATCCCACATCCTCAATGGAGGAGGTGAGAAACTAGAGTTAATTCGCCAATGTGGTTCGCCATGATTATTCGAAGAGTCCCTCCCAGTGGCAGGTGACTTTGCTTCATGTGGCCCAGCGGCCACACAACAAAGCGCACCCGTGTTAGCTATTTCTATTGAGACAGTAAAGTTGTTTTGTAATCCAGTTAAATATACTTATGGGCGAATGAAGGTCCACATGGCCAAAGTTAGATACTAAGTTGGATATAATGGCAACACTAGCTCTAAATGTTGCAACAAAGGATCACAGTATAAGATGAAGACAGAAATCATTGAAGGCAGTAGCCACCCAGTATACTGAACCCGTCATAAGTCATATCCAATTTCCATTCTAAATCAACTTTTTATACAAGAGCGATTCTTCAAAGCTTCAGCATGCTGAGCAAGTTGCTGAACAAATATGATACTTTCCAAAACAAAGCTCCACCTGAAGCCTGCCCTTCTCCACTGCATATATCCAATTGCACCAGTTTAACATCTGAACTAAGATAATAGGTTCAGGAACAAAATAACCATCATGTATATTCTACAATGACAGAGAAACAACATTCATAACAAGGATATATTCTACAATGATAGAGAAAAAGCATTCATAACGAGGATCTAAATTAATAAATTTTGAGTGCAAGTGTAAAGGACACCATAAAAAGCATATTTACTTGAGTCAGAGAAAACCACTGGTAGCACACTAGTCAATGACATTAACAAAGAAAGACTTGGGTTTATTTATTTCTGGAACTAACTTAACTGCCAGCTTAATTTGAAAGTCATCTTAAAAAACTTCACCTCATATTGACTTTATCTTTTGTCAATTCAACTTTTTCACGCCATGCAAACATTTTTAATTTTTCCAGGTTTCATTCAAATAATCTTCTGTGGGGTAAATGACAACAAAACCTGATCTATAAATAATGCATTGTGAAGGCCACTGGACAAAATCATAGTAAAATACTAGACACCTAGACAACCATTCCATGATAACTAAAGAACCTTTTAACATGAAAGAAAGCAGCAAACAAACAGGTAAAATTATTTCCAAATACAAAATTATGTTTTCAGCATATAAGCAAAAATGATTTTGCTTTACACTATCCACACTTAACAAATAGTGCTTAAACAATTACCTTCTATTTGCAGAAAGAGAAATAATAACAGAGTAGATGACACCATAACAGCCTCAAACAAATCTAATAAAATCCTCCACGCATTTAATTCTAACCAAACCTAAACTTGGCCCCCCAAAAAAAAATATTTCTAAACTCAAGGGGAAAAAACGCAAAATCAAGCACCAATAAACAAAATTGAGCCAAATTACATGAAAATAAGTTACGCACACCCAGATAAAAAATAAACCCGCCAACCCTTTTCATATTTCCAACGAAAATGGGGAAAAAATCAGAAAAACAAAACAAAGAACACCATTTACATATAATAAAACATGGGTCAGGAAACAAAGTACCTCAAAATGCCGAAAAGAAACAAAACTTGATGAAAGAAATGAAGAGAAGAAACAAAAACGAAACCCTAAGGTTTTTGAGTCTTTGAAAAAGGGAGAGCAATGAGGCTGTTCGTATAAAATATTCACTTAGTGGTGAAATGAGACAAAAAAGAGAAAGCAAAAGGTAGGAACTTTGAAATGTACAGGCATAACAATCTTTCTATGCTATCTTTTTAGTTTTTTCTACGTTGATTACTACTATTTAAAATAAAATATAAATACTTTCTACATAAAATTATTTATTGATGATAATTATTAATTAACAATGGTGGGGTTCTTCCTTTTTTTATATAAGAAAATAGTGTCTGTAAATTCTTGCTTCTTACAAGCTTGGATTTCGGACACGTGAAGGAATCATAAGAATCTCTGTACTGTCTCAGATACATAAATTCCTGTGGTATCATTTGCTATGAGTAAACTATAGAGCTCCTACCTATTTATTAATTTGGCCACCCTCATTCTTTTTTTTTTCTTTTTTTTTCAATACAAAAAATATAAAGTATAAAAAAAAGGGCTTTGCATCTGAATTTATGTGTTCACAACAAATTATTCCTTACAATTTGGATTTTTATGTGTATACATATAACACCATCTCAACTATTATATTTCTATATATAAAGGTCAATTATTTAATTTGTGTTTATACAATAAAGTATTTCTCTTATCTATCATTATATCTTCAATTAAACAAGTTTCATATTAAAATATACATTAAATTTATAATGTACTATTCAAACGAGATTTTCATGCTAATAATATATAGGAATTAATTTCATGAATTGTATGTGATAATAAGTTTATACCTGAATATTAATAAAATACTACTGACTGTATCTAAATTCATTAATCAGAATTGGAGTGGTGTAGTTTCTTCTCATTTTAGTCCTCAAACTTTTTTTTGTCTCGATTGAGTTTTTATTAGGTCAAATTGATGTTCAATTGCTTTCAATTTGATAAAGAAAAGACACGATTGAAAAACCAAGGACTAAAGTAAAAGACAAAGAAACTATATGGCTATTTCATACTTGGTGAGAAAAGTTTAAAATAGTCATCTTTCTTTTTAGTTAAGATCTTTTTTGATCCCTTTAGTCTTAGAAAATTCAATTTCGATATGAAAACTTCATTTTTCTTAATTTTTTAGTTACTAGTTTAAGAGATGAGAGAGAAAATCATTGAATTCTATTGTAGAGAGATAAAGTTGTGGAGTGATATCGATTTCGACTATCAAAATGATTGTTCTTGGTGTTAACATGTTCATTTGACGATGAGAGTTTCAATGAGGTTTTATTTTCACCTTAAAAATGCCTAAGAAATTAGATTTGACCTTGAGAAACTTTAGGGTTTCAAGTTTTTTTTAATTTATGGATCGTGTTTGGAGTTAATTAAAGGCATAACCATGTTTATTTAGGTCTCTAAAGTGTTCTTTTTAGGTATTTTTGGGTAAAATTATGGTTCAAATACAAATTTCAAGATATAAAACACTATTAACTTGATTTTATAGCAACTAAAAGTCACTAAAATCTAGAAAAAACAGACAATGTGTCACTCACCCCTTTAAAAAATTAAAAAAAAATCCAAACCTATGGGCTTGTAAATGGCCCACATGCTTAATCTTTTTTTAGATCATTTAGACGTGCTAAGTCACTCATGTATACTCACTCAAGCTTTTTTTAGTATTTTAATTTTTTATTTTATTCTAAAACACTGGATTTATTTTTAATTTTACTTTTTATTTGTTTTGTATAGTTTCATCGCTTAGCTTTTTCTTAAAGTCCATTTTGTAAGCATTTGATTGAAAAGTAAAATGAGATAGCCTAGATAAAAAAAGTGTCTAGATTGATCAATAACTAAGATGGGATTTTTATCTTTGTAATATTAACAAGTGTAGAATTAAAAGACTTAAGGAAATGTATATTAATGAAAGCTATTCTTCACAATAGTTATATTTTTATTTTTATTTTGATAAAGATGTTTAACTTGCTATTAGGTAGTATTTGTTTTTGTAATTTAACTATGATTTTGAAATTCTTTTTATTTTTTGCATCAAATTAATTTTTTTTAATATTTTTGGATTGTTTTAACGTGTTGATATTAAAAATAAAAAAATATTTTGAATCTTTCCAAATAAAAAATACTTTAAAAAATAAATATTAGCACGATTCTAAACACTACATTAAAGTATCTATTGTTCTTGAGAGCAATCAACAATTAAGATTTTATATCAAGCATTAATTGGAATTCATTTGATAGTTATGAAAGATTGAAACGAATGTATAGAAAATCAACATGGAAGTTTCAACGAGGATTTATTCAATATTGTTTTTCTATTTTGGAAAAAAAAAATAAAAGCCATAAGAAATGTTAAAGATTTCAGTCTTTGTTTTTCTTTAGTTCATTGTGGTCTTGCTTTCAATTCTAACAACATAATCGTTACATTTGTTAACAAAAACTATATGAGATGGATACTTCATTGTCCCCCTAAAAAATAACTAGAGTGTATAGTTCTTTGTGTTTTTTTCTCTTTTAATTTTATTATTTTACATTAAACTTTTATATATTTTGATACTATAATCTGAGTCACGAGTTTGATAGATTAACTAGAGGGTTTTTTAATATATTTTTTTCCTTATTTTTTTTCAATTTTATTCTTTAACATTATTCAAGTTTTTGGTTTGTTTTCTATGAGCTTATTCAAATCACATTACTCGGGTCACAAGCTTAACGGTTTAACCTGGATTGACTCAACTTATTTTTTTAAATGATTTTTTTTTAATTTAACATTAAGTTTACTGGAAATTAAACTTCATGATTTTTTTAATCTCTTTATATGAGCTCATTCTAATCACATGAACCGGGGTGTGGGTTTGATAAATTAACCTAGATTAATAAAGTTTATTTATTGAAGTCATTGTATGAATTGAAGTAGTCACCTAGATAGTGATATAAAAGGAATGAAACTCTTATGTTTGGACATGGTTACTCTAAGAATGACTATGATATTGATGTATATTTGAACAATGTATTGAACGATGTTTTTATTTAATATTAAGATGTAAACACATTGGATTAACTTGGGCTGACATGCAAATTTTACATGAATAATCTTCAAAAAAAAGTGAAAATATCAATCCCTAATTAACTCAATATTAAAGAACAAAAGTGGCAAAAAATGCACTTAACTAAAATAAAAAACCTAAGTGAACTCGAGTCAACCAAGCAAACTCGTTATACAAGTCATGCACATTATTAGATTCAATTTTTTTTTTTATACTTGAGATTATTTATTATATAATTACATAAAAATAAAGTGCAAATTTTTTGTATGAAATATTTTTTGATAGGAAAAAAGTGTTAGACGCTTGTGGTTGAGATAATATAAGCAAATCATTGATAACAAAGGGTAAAATTATATTTCTTAAAATCAAGGAAAAAAATATATTAAAAAAAAACAAATAATAACTCGAATAATACAAATGAACCGATTAAATCCATGACTCGGTTCATGAACTTATTTTGATTCAATGATTTTTTTTATCAATTTTTTAAAACTAAAAATAAAACAACAAAACTTTTTTCTTAGAAAAAAAAAACAGAAAAAAAGGAGTCTAGACACATTAGGCAAAAAAAAAAAAAAAAAAAAAAAAAAAACTTTGCATGCATGTGGGCATTCCAACCCGGCTCATGCTCTTGGATCTAGTTTTTTTTTCTTTGTAATTTCTTAATGGGGAGGACAACCCTAGTTTGTTCTTGAAATATTATAGAAGACGACATACCATTTATGAAAAAAGAAAACACATTGTTTGCTCTGTTAGAATTCAATAACCTAGCTGTAAGAAAAACAAGATGTCATATTTTTAAGTTTTAAAACCTATTTTTAAGTTTTAAAAAGAAATATTTAAAAATAAAAGAATTGAACTTTAGATTCAAAATTGAATAATATGAGGGATCAAAATAGTTTTTTATATAAAATTCAAAGTAATCATCTAATTAACTGTTTTTTTTTACTTTGATCATCCATCTTTCAATTGAATTATTTTTTAACATACAATCGAAAGCCAATTTGTGCTCAAAGGAGCTCAATTATATAGAAAAAAATTTCAATGATTAAATTAAAAACTAAAAAAAAAAAAACCATTACTCCCAAAGATAAGATTAATGAGAGGGAATAGTAATTTCAAGAACATAGCTTGTATGATCCTTTCTTGGGATCAATGTTTCAAGAACACAGCCTCTCTCACAATAAAATAAAGCTCGTTTGCCTCTCAATATGGGCCTTCCTTAGAGAGTTTTTTCTTTGATTGTTCGGCCTAATTGGGAAGCCCATTTTGTGATCCATGAAAAGTTGATATGTTTTCTTTCTTTAATTTATTTTGATTTCTTTAATTATGTTAATTTAATCCTTAAACACACATCAAGTTCCTAATCTATAATTATAATGAGATTTTTCGCTAGCTTGTAAGAATTAAAAGCTTAATTCACATATAATTTAAAAACATAACATATATTCAAATACAAACTTATTATTATATATAAATCAGAAACTTGATGTAATTTCAATGATAAAATTAGCACAATTAAAAATATAAATCAGAAAGTTATTATAATTTTATAAAATTAGTGCACTAAATTACTTCATTTAGTGTTTTAACCTATTTGAACAATAAGTTATCAACAAACAAACAACACAACCTTATTATAAGGATTGTGTGTGATTTGTATTATGATGTAAGGTCCCTCAAGGAATGTGATGTGATGGTAAAAAACTGTAGATTTGCACAACAGGTTTTGAATTCGAGTTAGGGCATGCACCTCTTATAAGAGTCTAGGACAACTAGGATTTTACTCGCTCACCTGAACCCATAAAATACGCTTTCCGAGGGGTGAGGTTTCCTTGAATCCAAAAAACAAATATTATAATGTAAGAATATTTTCGCTTAAAAATATATAAAAATAAATTTTTTTCATTGTTTTTTTTTTAATCTTGATATTAGCACATCAAAATCACAAATAATTATTTTAAAAATATATAAAAAAACTCCTATCTGAATTTTTTTTCTCTATACTTTTATAAATTATATTTTTTTTATTTTGTAGTTTATATGTTCAACAAGAATTTACATTATCAAGAATTCATTTTATGTTTGCGACTGTTGACAGAGGTTGTCTTGACTCTTGGGCAATAGCCAGGGTAAGTCTTGAAACTCATAGAACACTAAATCACAAGTCTGCAATGGTCTGACCGAGAATAACAAGAACAAAATCCAATAAATTTTAAACTTCACGCACTTCTAGAAGAGCTAGCAAGTAGAGAAAATAAATAAAATTATGGAACTTGTTCTTCCATCCTAGCTAAATCCACGATGAAATTCAGGCTTGTCAATTTCATTTCGTTCCGGCAGAAACGGCTGAAACGTTTTGTGCCGTTAAAAAACCCGAGATGAAACGACGTCGTTTTCGTTTCGGTTTTAATTCCGGCCCGTTCCGGAAATTCCGGCCGGAACATCTTGATACTGTTCCGGGTGTGCTGTCTCCTCTTTATTTTGATTAACTTATGATTTTTTTTTTCTAATTTTGAGATTATGTTTGTTTGACTTTGTGTTTATATTGTATAATTTAAAGTTAATTTATCTTGAATTATAATTATGCTTGTTAAATTAATATTTTAATATATATATAATTAATTAATTAATTATATATGAACAGTACAACCCTGAAACGGCACGCCGAAATGCTCCGAAACCGGAACGTTCCGTTCCAATAGAAAAACCAGAATGACGACCGGAACGATATTGACAACCTTGATTAAATTATTCATGTCGAAACTCTTAAACCCTAGTATTCTTACATCAACCTATTGTCTTTTTTTCAAATATCTAGCAATTATTTTTGGTAAATTTATTTTGCATTCTAGCTAACATTTTAGGATGTGTTGCCCTCCTTCACAATTACAAATGAGAATTAGTGTTTAATCTCTCATTCATATATATAAATACCCATTAAGCTATTAATAAAAATTATATTATTATAACCATTTAGTAGGTTGTTCAGTAATTTGAACTCGAGACTAAATGGTTTGTTTTCATGTAATCTTAGGTTCGAGTTATATAGTTGCTTATATGATAATCACTAAAAACTTACATGATCGTTAATTATAAGACTTGTGTGATTAGTCGAGTTACACACAAACTGAGGATATCATTTTAATAAAAGAAAAACTCTATTATTGTTCAGATTCATCCTCTGCAATTCTGACCCCCACTGTATCTAGTTAAGAAGGAAGGTGGGAATTTTTCTTCTTCTGTCACGTTTCCTTGCGTAGAAATAAACTCAGAACCTGCTCCTCTATAATTCATCGGTGCCACCTCCATGCATCTTATCTTTCACATGTGAGAGAGAACTGAAGGGAGAGAGAGAGAGAGAAGGGGGAGAGAGAGAGAGAGAGAGAGAGAGAGAGAGAGAGAACCCAAGCTAGCTACTGCCATTTTGTATTATTGATTGCGCCTTGATTCACGAGTCCTTCATTTCCCGATACCGACGAACGGTTTTGCAGTGCCACATTGCTGACGCTGCTGCTTCTCATGTGGCTGTGTTCTTTAATCTTTTTCCTCTCAACTTTCTACCGACAGGGCAACCTTTCGAAGGAATCCTTGTCTTTAAGTTTAAGGTTTTCCCCGCTCTACATAATCCAAATTTGAAGAGTTATTGGATTCACATGAAACCATTCTCATATTAATTTAATAATTATGTTTTTAATAGTCTTGAACTCTCTAATCAAAACGGTTATTTAATAAAATAGTAGTCTTTTTAATTTAATAATTATGTTTTTAAATTTATCATCCCCATCACTTAAAAATATTTCTTTTTTAATTTTTAATATTAATATATTAAAACTATAAAAAAAAACTGAAAAAACATTTTCAAGTGAAATGATCTTTTAAAATGCATCTAAAATAAAAGTTAATATGTTCCCAAACACTGAATTTTAGATGATAAGATAGGAAGTATATGTACTTATTAATTAGAATAAACCTCTAAAAATCTAATATAGTTAATGCACTTACACTCATTGAATAAATAGATATATATATTTTTTTTGTCATTGTAGTTTTTTTTATATATATAAAAGTCAAGAGCTTCATTAATATATTATATAGCTAGTAAGATCATGGTCATACAAAGAGGAACAAAAACAAAAACAAAAAATCAAACTATCATGTGAATTACAAAAGAGAGCAAGAACTAAATAAAACATTGCCCTATTAACCTATAACTCCAAAATATAAGCCAAACTTTGAAAATAATAATACTAAACCATGCAACTAAAAATATTTCTATATGAACTCTCTGCTCGACCAAATAATCCGTTAAATGGTTTCTTTATCGAAAAATATGTGTAAAGTTCATAAAAGAAACCATATTTATGAACTTTACTAAATATAGATTCAACGCTAAAATAAATTATTATAGGATAAATTTGCATAACATTAAGTCCAAAGACATAATTATATTTTTAAAAGGCCAATTTGATTTAATCGTGGGCCAAATTAAAATTTAATTATGTTTATGAATTAATTTGAGTACAATTGATGAATTTAATTAAGTGTAAAGACTTATTTATACTTTAATTGGGTCGTATTAACTTTACTAAGAGCTTAATTGGTAAAAGATAAAGTTTGAGAGTCTAATTCAGGCTTAATTGAGACGATTGAAATTTTCAAAAACCGAATTTAATTTTTACCAAGTCAATTGGTTGAAATTTGGGTAAAATTGCAAGGAAGTCAAAGTTTTGGGGGTCAATCAGGAGCAAAATTAAAAAAAAAATGAGACCAAGGACCAAAGTGGAAAGGCGCGTAAGGTTCCTTTGCATTTTTCGACCACCATCTCTGTCACCACCATCTCCTATAGCCATCAAAAATATTTCTTCACATCATAGAGCACCCAAGGCCGACAACTTTCTCCCCTCTCTTCCTCCCCCGCGACTACAACTGTCATGGTTTCTTAGATTTTTCAGCCAACTCCAGCCATCACTGCTACCAACGACACAACCACCAACGAAGCTTCCTTTTAACATCGAAGTATTCCACGCCAGGTAACCTCTTCCACCCGAAAAATATTTAAACATAAAAAATATATTTATTTCATGTATATGGCCGAATTCTAAATTTTTTCGATCATATTTTCACAAAAAACAATTTTTTTTTTAAGTTTTAAAATGTAAAATAGGATATCGTAACCAATAAATGATTATTCATTAGAGTTCGATCAAAATATCAAAAATCTTTTCACAATCATTTTGTTTATTTTTTTAGTTGTAAACTTTAATTATTAGGGTGTAAAATTATATTATAAAATACACCCTCATATATTAAAAAAAAATACAGTGTTAAAATTCAGACTTGGGAACAATTAGGTTTTTCACCCGATGAGGTAAAGGCTCCTTCGCGAAGAGAGATCTACTTTGAAACTTAGAAAAGATCAACAAATAGAAATCTAACCTAGATAAACAATCAAACAATAATGCACTTTACCTTAGGTAGAGTGCATTGGAGGCGATGAGCCTTCCCCTTGCAAAATAACCCCCCTTACACAGGCTATCACAAATCATTAGATTTCCTATTAATTTTCATACTAAGTGTCAACTCCTAAAATTTATAATCATAATTTCATGATTATATATAAAAGAAACTTTTTTCAAGCATCTCTCATCTCGGGGATAGCTGCGTGAAAAAACACCTGTAGCGACAAGGACAATATCTCTAAACCATTTTGAAGTCCATCAAAGAGTTTGAATACTTGTTCTAATATCCATTGAAATTGCATTTAGCAAGGCAAGTGAGCAATCTTCCATTCCATTGATATAAGCACAAACACCATTCTAAGAACTTCAAGCTAGTGAAACGTTATTGGTATATCTCCATAACCATTTGAGTCAATTTATTTATTTTACCACATTAGAACTTACTCCTAAACCTTCTATGTCTTTTAATCTAAATAGAAACTTCCAAACCATCTTGTAGATTTTTGAAGTTCCATATATCAGAATCATCTCTAAATGGAGACAATGCTCTTTAAATCACCTATAATATTGGAATTATTCCATAATCTTTACACAAATTAGAAATTAATCTTAGTTTCAGCAATGCAGCTAACGTCAAATTGATAGCTATCAATGACATGGCTCTCAGAACTACTTCCCAAACCTCTAGTATTCAAGAAAAAGATCTTCATAGATATGGTAGAAATACACGTGTATTGTAAGAACCAGAAGGAATTATGTTAGAGTATAATATAAATTATATTCTGAAATTTTACCTAACAACTTGAGTTTTTAGATGAGATGGTATTCACAATCCCATTATCAGACCCAAATTCTGCCTGCCCTGTAAGATTTGCCAGCCCATATGGTGAATCATGCATAAGCTCAAACTGATCATATGTTTTGTCAGCCAAACAATATAATCCACAGTTACTTCATGGATTTCTGGGAACAAACTGTTTACAGAGTGATTTTGGTAGTCAAAATCATATCTCGTTATATCTTTCAATCTGGGTGCACAGTAGATGAGGTCTGAAATATAATTTATATTATTTTTTAATAATTTTTTCAAGTGAAAGCCTTTTGGGCTTCAAACTTTCACAAACTCACACTACTTTGTACTTGATTTTTATCAAATAGAATAGTGATGGTGAAATTCGAATTCGTGACCGCTGGGTCAATAAAATTCTGATACCATATCAAAGAACCATCTTATCTAAAAGCTGAAGCTGTTAGATGAAACACTAAAATATGAATTATAAATTTTTGTATTTTAGAAGTATTGATTTGGGGGAAGGCAAAATCTCTTTAAATAAATGTAATGATTAATTACAACTTCATGAGTAGTTATTCTGCTAATTCCACTCGATTCAATGACAAAAAAAGGAATGAAAGGATTCTTCATCACTTTTCTCAGCTGGGTACAAACTTCAAAGTTAGATCCTGACAGAAGAGGTGTCACCGCTGCCTCAGCAGTACATGATGCATAAAATATTGCAAGATATTTACCAAAAATGCCAGGCATTCCATCACCACCTCTCGCCCCTTCAATTCTATTTAAGCTAACCGGCCGGCTCTTCCATTTCATCCAATCTTTTCTTCTTGATTTTCACCACACAAAACTCTCTCCTTCTTGCTTCAGCTGCTGTCTCACCGTAGCAGCCTTGCATGGAGGCTCATATGGGTTGATGCAGCCAAGGATGACTTGCCGGCGACTCGATCTTTGCTTCCATATGGTGGAAGAGATGAAGAGGTTGGCAGGTTGTCCTTGGCTACATTTTCCTTTCTGCTCCTCATGCCAGGTTTATGGTGAAAATACTAACCTGTAAGGAGCTCCTTGAAGAGCACTACTGCTTCTCTGCATGAAAAATCATGGTAATGATACCATTATCATCGTAGTATTTGACACGGCATTTCAAAATCATTACATCGTATCATTGTAGTGTTTGACACTGCATTTTAAATCGTATCATCGTAGTGTTTGACATTGCATTTCAAAATTATTTTTAAAAAAATAAAAAAAAAATTATTTTTATTTTTTGCTTTAATTTAAATTATTTTAAGATTTTATATCATTTTCATGTGCTGATATCAAAAATAATTTTTAAAAAATAAAATAAAAAATATTATTTAGATATATTTTTAAAAATAACCACAATTATATTCCAAACAATTATGCTACTTTATGGATCTAGGGCTTCGAGGTTTCCTCCCTCTAACAAAATCTACATACATAAACTTGAGGAATGATTTTAATGACATGAAGATTCTCGTCAACCTCCTCGATTTTTTTTTATTATTATGGTAATCGAGAAATACTTTGTTCTAGCTAGTTTTTTTTTTCTCTGTAGATGTAAATCAATCATTACTATCATATCAACATGCTACGCAATCCAAGCTATCATGAAATTGTACAAGATTGTCGTGCACACACAATAAGAGATTACATTCAACTCTTTTAAGAATGTTATTTTGCCCAAGTACCAGATCTTATAGGAAGCTCTTGAGAGATTTGTTCAGGTGTGTCTTCTGCTCTAATATATCTCCTTAGAGCTTCAATATATATATATATATATATATATATATATATATATATATATATATATATATGTTCATAACCGTATCATCTTCATTTTCATTCTAGTTGATAAAAATCATGCTTGAGATATATGACTAAAGATTTAAATAACTGTTTATTTCAGGACCCATAAAGCTAGTCGAGATATACATAAATTGACCCAAATATCAATGTTAATAAAAAAAAAAATCATGCCTAGAATAATTACATAGCAAGCTCTTCTATAATGATTTTCAGTAAAGTATATATTAGGAGTTCAAAGTTGTTCCCAATATTGTTGCATTTTGCAATTGATATATTTCTCACACTAATCGATGTTCTTAGTGGTTTTTTAGTAAATTTTTTAATGCGAGGAAATCTCACTCATTGGAAAGTGTATTTTATGGGTTTAGGTGAGCGAGAAAAATCTCGTCTATCTCAGACTCTTACAAGAGATGCATGCTCTGACTCGAACTCGAGACCTGTTGTGCAGCTCACATGCCTTCTGTTATCACGTTACACACTCAACCATCATGACTCTTAGTCAATTGTTATAATGTTTAAAATTAATTAGTTTAAACAAGAATTAATTACTTTCCCAGTTACAAATAACATGATTTTATGGTTACAATAAAATCATAGCAGGTTTTGTGATCTACATAGCAGGTCTAGAGTTTGAGTCAAGATGTACACCCCCTATAAGAGCGTGAAACAACCAGGATTTTAATCACTTGCCTAGATCTACAAAGTGCGTTTTTCAAAAAAATAGGGTTTCTAACATAAAAAAAACATGATTTCATGAGTGTGTGTATTATCATTGGATTCCATATTTCATGACTCAAGCTGCATCTAGATCGACTAATATACTCTATCCCATGAAAAAAAATCATTATTTCCTTGTATTGTCAGTGTTTTTTTTTTTTTTTTTTTGTTACTAGCTATGCTGACAAAGTCTTCAAGTTTCTATGTAATTTGTATCCTAGGTTCTTTCCTTGTGTAGAAAGAGTTTGTTCTGGCAGACTATACACTGTTCATGTACTCAGGCCTCTTCCCAGGTGTGAAGAGACATTCAATGAATTATTATATATATATATATATATAATTTATCTTTTCTATAACACGCAAATCAAGTCTGTTTTTTTGAAATTTTATATCAAAATATATAACTTTTAATTTAGCTGTTTGATTAAGCTGAAATTTGCTGGATAATTGTGCAAGAATTTTTTTTTTTTTTGTCATTCTTGATGCTCTAAGATAATTAACTATTTTATTTTCATGAGGGGAAATAAGTGTTCAAGGCTTTCAATTAAAATTTGTGTTTGAGATACATTGATTATTCAAAATTAAAATAAAATATATTATTTAATATATTCTTAAATAAAAAACATTTTTAAAAGCAATTTCAACCACACTTTTAAATATATACTAAGTCATCTTTCATGATCTTTATTGAATAGAACTCATTTATAATTACATGTGCTGTGAGTTAATAACAATATTTTTAAAATTTGGATACATTGATTATTCAAAATTAAAATTTGTGTTTTAGAGTCTGTTTTTTAATTACTCTTGTTTTTTTGTGAATTTTTTTTTAAAAAACTTACCAAAAATCAATTGTTTGTATTACGATTTCTTATACCTACGGTTCTTGATTTGTTATCATCAACGAGTCAAGTTTTTCATCATAATTCTTTGATTCAAGTAATCACTCGATTTGAATATTATTTTCAAAAATTTACTTTTGCTGAATATGATCGCAATCCTAATTTTGTACCTAAAAATATTTTACCAGATGTTGTTCCTCGATCAAATAGTTAGGGATCGCAGGCACGTTCACATATGAATATAGTTCGTGATGAAATTACAATTAATTATTTATCTCTTATGTGGGTGAGTTAAGAAATCATTACTTTCTAGTTTTAAATCACCGCTTCTTTCTTCATATAACAAAGCACGCGAAAAATTAGAAAGGTAGGTCACCTACACACACATACACAAGTAATAAGTTGTTTGTCACTGAGTTTTAAAAATATATTTGAAAAAATTTTATTTTTATTTTTTATTTTAAATTAAATATTTTTTTAGTGGTTTTAGATCATTCTCATATACTGATGTTAAAATTAATTTTTAAAAAATAAAAAATATCATTTGAATACATTTCAGAATAAAAATTATTTTAAAAAACAACTGTAACTCAACCATACTTTCAAATAAACATTAAATCAACAGGTTTCAGGGCACAGAATGCTAGCTTTCCTGGCATGTAGTGTTTAGAGTTTGGATAATTTTGTCACGTGCTTCTGGATGCATTGATTGTTGGAGAAAAATTGTTCTGCTTTTACATATATAACTGTGTCTGTATATAGTGGCAGCTAAGTCGGCAAATGGATTTTGCCTCCCCGATAGCCCGAATATCAAGAAATTATTATAACCCAAAAATTATATTAAAAAAAACTAAATAATTTGTTGGTTATTTAATATATATATAATTGAGCAAAGGTCTTGCTGGGTTTGTTTTGCCCTCTTTTCTTTTAGCTTTTACTGTTTAAATATATTTAATTTCACAACACAATGCAATGCAACAATTCGATATGTTTAAATTTCTAATACTATACATTATTAAAAATAAACATCTCAAATAAAAAAATAAGTTATTAGACGAGGCATCAAAAATAATTTTATATTACTCTTTAATACACATCTTCATGTGAAAAAAAATTGGACTTGAAACTCACATAAACTCAAATTATATTACGCTATTAATTTTATGAAATAAAATACAATTCATTACCCAACAATTTGATGTGTTTAAATTTATAATACAGTGCATCATATCAAAGAACTTTCTCAACTAAAAAGTTTAAATTATACAGTATGATTCAAAAAATAGTTTCATATAACTCTCTAACACACATCTTAAGTGAAAGTAATTTGAACTTGAATCTTACACAAATCTAAATTACCTTGCGCTATTAATTTTATCAAATAAAATAGAGTTGGTGAGATTCAAATCCGTGATCACTTGGTCAATAAAACTTTGATATCATATCAAAGAATCATATCACTTTCAAAACTTAAATTATTAGGTAAGAGTACATGAATCGTTTTATATTACTCTTGTTGTAATCCAATTTTTTACCTTGTGCTATCAATTTTATCAAATAAAATAGTGAAATTCAAACTCGTGATTACATTGTTTATAAGACTTTGATACTATGTCAAAAACTTATTTCAACACCAAAACTTAAATTATTAGGTAAGGAAGTTATTAGTTAAGGTGAATAGTTTTATATTACTCTTGTTGTAATCCAATGTTTTACCTTTTATTTTTATATATTTCAAATAAAAATAGAAAATCCAAAAAAAAATGTGTCATTTCAATAAAAATTAGCCAATTTTAATCATTTTATTGTTGTTTTTTTTATCATTTTTATATTTGTGTAAATAGAAACAATTACAAAATACAAAAAGAACAAAAATAATGGGAAATCAAATAGGAAAAATAAAATGAGCTTAAAAGTTTGATTAATAATGAATCAAGGAGATTGATTGAATATTTGACTAGGAAAGAATCAAGGAGATTGCAGTTAAAAAGGAAATAACTAGATCTGGAAATTAATGAAGATATTTTATGATATTCAAGATTACGATAAAAGAAAAATCAAATATGGTGGAAAGAAATATCATGTGAACCTAAAACAATATTTTTTATTAAAATAAAAATCTTCAATTAATTTCTATTTAAAGGAAAAACATATTAAATCAGTTCTTTTCTAATTGATTTTGCTATTATAAATAGAGTATTGCGCAGCATAAAAATTAAAAAAGGGGGGAAGGTAGCAAGACAAGGAGAGACACTGATCTTAGTATAACAACAAAATCTCATCCGTATTTACCGAACAAGTATTTTCATTGGTATTATTTAAAATATTCTATCGGTATAAATACTCAAAATGCCACTTTTACCGACGACTCTATCAATAGAATGTTCCATCGGTATTCTCTACAGAATTGAACAAAAATTACTCAAAATATCGCTTTTACCAATAATTTTATCGGCAGAACGTTTCGTTGATATTTTCCAGAGAGTTGAACAAAAATAACTCGAAATGTTACTATTATAGTTGGCTATACCAACAGAATAACACCAGTGGAATTACCGGTAAACAATTAGCGATGGAATCATTGGTGGTATATTTTGACAGTATTTATACCGATAAATACACGAAATTACAATTATTGTTTTTGTTGATGGGGCCACTGTCGATGGAGATATACCATGACTATATACATACATACATATACATATAAAGTCTGTGGGCTATTTGTTTGACAACTTGGGGTATTTTGTTTTGGGTTGTATTTATGGGTTTCAGGTTGAGCATGTTCAAAAATAATAAATAAATATATAACACCAAATTTATGTGAATTTCGTTTGAATAAAAAAACACATCATTCAAAAGAGAAAAAAAAAACATGTATATCTATAGTTTGTTTGTAAGAAAAAATCAAAAATATTTTTGTGTGTTAACATTCAATAAAAAAAAAATGTTTTTGATATTTAAAATAATTTACTAAGTTTTTCTAAATATTGTTTTCATGGTTGAAATACAAAAAATCAAGAAAAAATAAACATAGTTATAATATTAGTATTTGAGAGGTAGAACAACATGTCACATAAAAAACGACACATCTTAGTAGAAGTTGTTCTCAATAGGCGTGCTATGATGGCAGAGGAATTGTGATCTGCACAGCAGATCTTAAGTTCAAGTCAGGTTGTGCATCTCTTGTAAACTCTTAAAACAGCCAGGATTTTAGTTGTTCACCTGGATATACAAAGTGCAATTTCCAGGAAGTTGAGTTTCCTCGCATCCAAAAATAATAATCTTAGTAGTAGAAGTTATGCTCAAACTTGGTACCTTGAGGCTGTTGGGATGTTTTAGGGTTTTTATTTGATATTTTTGAGAGGTTTTTTAGCTCATTAAAAATGGAATGCATCACTTGTTATATTACAATAATTTAAACACAAGTCCACAGGCAGCTTCACTATCCTCTACCTTTTCAAATTGCCTCTATTTTTTTTTTCTTTCAAACTGAAAGCAAAGAATCCATAATCGCTCGAAGAAATGCTGAACAATGGCACAATCATTATCAGCTACATGATAAAAGACTATACAATTCTATCTTTCAGCTTTGAAAATTATCAACATCTCACTGCGAATCCCACAGTATTTGACAAGGACATGCTAACAGAAGCCAATCCATGGCAGCTCCAAAAGGTTTCTTTCAAGCAACAAGGGGCAACCAATCTTCGATGGATATGGATGGAGAATATCCAATGCGATCATTCAAAGACGGGGGCTTCCACAATGGAATCTTTAATACAATAATATAAATTATATTTCAAGATGTTTAAATTTATAGGTAAGATGATTTCTTAATATAGTATTAGAATTTTGTTGACCTAGCGGTCACGATTTCGAATTTCACCACCCTTATTCTATTCAATAAAAATCAAGCACAAGGTAGTGTGAGTCCGTGTAAGTTTTAACTCCAAAGGGTTTCACTTGAGGGGGCTGTTAGAGAATAATATAAATTATATTCTGTAGTCTCACATAGGAGTTTAAGTTTGTAGGTGAGATGGTGTTAAGGAATCATCTAGGACCTCACTTAACAGATTAAGCTTTTAGGTGAGATAGTTTTTTTAATATGGTATTAGAGCCTTGTTGATCTAACAATCACGAGTTCGAATCTCATCACTCTTATTTTATTTGATAAAAATTAAGCACATATAGTGTAGCTCTGTATGCAAGTTTCAAGTCTAAAGAGCTTTTACTTGAAGAAATATGTTAGAAAATAATATAAATCATATTCTAGATTTCGAATTTCACCACCCTTATTCTATTTATTAAAAATCAAGCACAAAGTAGTGTAAGTTTTAACTCCAAAGAGTTTTCATTTGAGGGGGGGTGTTAGAGAATAATATAAATTATATTATGGAATCTCACATAGGAGTTTAAGTTTTTAGGTGAGATGGTGTTACTGAACCATCTAGGGCCTCACTTAACACATTAAACTTTCAAGTGAGATAGTTTCTTAACATAATATTAGAATCTTATTAATCTACCGATAACGAGTTTGAATCTCATCATTCTTATTTTATTTGATAAAAATTAAGCACATGTAGTGCGACTATGTGTGTAAGTTTCAAATCTAAAGAGCTTTCACTTAAAGAAATGTATTATAGAATAATATAAATCATATTTTAGAATCTTACATAATAACTTAAATTTCTATATAAAACATAATAATATAATTTATATTATTTTTTAATATCGAATCAGGACACATGGCGAGGAAGGAGAGGAGATTTGGATTTGAAATCGCTAAAGTTGTGTTAGAAGTGTATAGATAGGTGTACCCCACAAGGCATTTTATCTTGAGCAAGTTCAGACTGATACGCAGAGGAGAAAAGTTTAGAGATTCTTCAAGCCCTAAACTTGTGTTGAAAAATAATACAAGCTTAACCCCACAAAGATAAACATAGGAAATTGACTTGACGATTTGAATTTTTGAAAAAAATGCCTTTAGAAATTCAAAATTGTGTCAAAAATAGGAATTTCCTACCCCACACAAAGCATAATAATTGAGTTGGGCCATGTTCATCCATTCTCCTATGCAAGCAAGATTGGTCGTTGTTTGAAAATGTGGTTGTAATTATTTTTTAAAGTATTTTTTGTTTAGAAATATATTAAAATAATATATATTTTTATTTTTAAGAGATTAATTTTGATAATAACACATAAAAATAATCTAAAAACACTAAATTTTTTTTAATAATAAAACTAGATAAAATAAAAAAAATATTATAAATTTTTTTTATCCATTTTACTTTTTTTTTTCTTTTTTCTTGTAGTTAAGTTTCATGCATCCTCTCATCCGGAACAGCAAATCCCCACTTGCTGGTGTTGCCTGCAACCAGAGTTCTTGGTATTAGTGGATTGTTTTTTTTTAAATATAATAAAATAATATATTTTTTAATTTTTGAGATTTATTTATAATATTAATATATCAAAATGATTTTAAAATATAAAAAAAATAATTGAAAACAAAGAAGAATATAAAGATCTCATTTTTTTTTTAAATATAAAAACAAACAACTTCATCTTAACACTGAATGAATTGATATTAAAAATAATTTTTTAAAAAAATAATAGTAAAATAATATATTATTTTAATATAATTGATAAAAAAATATTTTGAAAAATAAATAAATACTATTTTATAACAATCACCCTACAGCTAAAAACAGTTTTTCTTCTTCTGATGTCTTTCTTTTTAACTATTAAAAGAGAAGATATTTCTGTTCTTCAGAAGATAAGTCTCAAACATTTCTTTTTCACTTTTAAAATAGAAGATATTTCTTTCCTTTAGAAGATAAGACCCTTGGATACCATCCATTTAAGATTTTGTTACTGTTTGGAAATATAATAAATATTATCTTTTAAAACATTATTTATTTAAAATTACATTAAAATAAGTAGCACATAAAAACCATTTCAAAACTACCAAAAACATTAAATGTTTTTTTTTTAAAAATCAAAATTTAGACAGCAATAATTGAGAAGTATCTCTGCCTACCTCAAACTTCACCGGAAGGGCATATACACATCAATGATTTTTATTTTTTGGATTTGAAGAAGTCACATCTCTTTTAGGCACTTTTTGTGAGCTGAATTAAACGAGTAAAACCTTGACTGTTCCAGACTTTTACAAGATGAGCATACTCTGACTCGAACCTGAGATCTACAGGCAGATTTCAAACCATTTGCTACCGTGCGGCGATGGTCGGGTATCAATGATATCACAAACTCAGATGAAAGAAAGAAAGAAAGAAATGATGGAAGTATTAGCTGTATAGCTGCTGCATTAAACTGATACTACAAGGGGTAGGAAAACTAAGGCTCATACAAGCAAGGCTAGGATCCAAAAAAGTAAATCCATAACCCTGCAACTCCATGAGAACATAAATACAGACAGACATCATGGCTTGAGCCTCTATTGGTTTCTTCATTTCTAATATTGACATGAAAATGAAAGTGGAGCACAGACTGTACAATGATAGTTATTGATTACTGCCCACATCATCTCACAGAACTCACTAGGGTTTTCTCCTCTGAGTCTTGAGCAGACTCCAAGCTTGTCATAAGAAGAGGATGCGGTAGACCTCGGTCTGAACGAGACGGGCCTGCTGGTGGTGCTACCTGTTCCGCGGCAGGGACAGGAGCAGGTTGAACTGGTTTGGGTGCATACGCGAAGGAGAGATCTTTGTTCGCTGCCAACGCAACGAGCTCTTCTTCCTCCAGCCCTTTTGTTGGCCCAAGGCTGCATCGCTCTGGTGTGTGCTTGGCCAATGCGTCTTTGAATTTCTTGATCTGAGATAGAACCAAAACAAAGACCAACATTGTAGAAACAATTCAATGAGATTGATGAAGTGCGCGTAATGAATTGAACAATCAATGCAAATTGCCAGCATATTACATCCATTAATCTGGTTCAGTAAAAAAACTGGGTTTGTGAGGCGCATCTTCCTAGGCAAACAAACTGGATGAATTCTAACAAAATTCAAGATTAAATAGTGAAATTGAGTGTGATGTGGCTCCACTGACTTGATAAATCTTGGATTTTAATGGGGGGAAATGCAGAAAATGGTTTATTTCAAGAATCAATCAAGCACTATTCATTCTTTCACCATTAAAGCTCTTGGCATGCAAGAAACAGAAAATCAAAGGAGAAACTGAAACAAGCTGGCCTGTTCATAAAATTAACAGTTATTAAACTCACTTCAAATATCAAAATTAATCAGCAAAAGAAGTGCAGGAATGGCCAAACTAACCGTGGCATTAGTACAGCTAAAGCTGCATAACCGGCCATGAGCTCCTCTATAGAGACGAAAGAATGGCAACACATGGACATTGAGGCTATAACACATGGATTTGTGCTCCTCGTAATTCACTTGAAGAAACTGTACATCTGGATTCATCTCTGCCAGTTGACATGTCTGCACCAAAAAGGACACCCGTTAGCATTCTTCCAGTAAACTAAATCCCTAAAAAAAAACCCTACACCAATCATATTCACATGCAAATGCACCATGTCAATGAGCTATCTCACCTAAAAGTTTAAGGTTTTAGACTACGCCTCATAATATGATTTATATTTTTCTCTAACACATCTCTTAAAAGCAATTTGGGCTTGAAACTTGCATAGACTCACACTACCTTATGCTTGGTTTTTCATCAAATAGAATGAAGATGGTGAGATTTGAACTTGTGACCGCTAGATCAATAGGGTTTTTAAACTATGTTAAGGAAAAATCTCATCTAAAAACTTAAACTTTTAGATGAGACCCATAATATGATTTATATTAGTTTTTAACACTCCTCATGTACATCCAAATAGTTATGCAGATCATACCTTGGGATGGAGAGCTTTGCAGCCACCACATCCAGGGGAAAAGAAATCAACAACAACAAGCTGGTCCCCAGCATTCAGCAGGGAATCCACAAGATCTTGCGCAGATGTTACTTCTTTCATGTTGGGTTGCAGATCTTTCTCCCACCATTTTTTAGCATATTTAAGTTTAAGTCCAGTCTGTTAATTCCACAAAAGATAACAAACGGAAAAACCCATTAAGCATTTATCCATCCTTGTAATATCAAAATGACACAAAAGTTTGAGTTTCCACAACATACAAAATCTCATGATTCTTTTATTAATTAAAAGAATAAACAATGAATTTCAAAAAGAGAAAAAAAATCCAGACTTTCTTTTCCTCTAAAAATCAAATATTGAGAACCCAGATGGTTAAACAAAATCTCAGTAATTTAAGCCATCCAAACATTAAAAATAAACCAACAATTATGACAACAAACAGGAAAGAGATTAAAAGTTGAACCCCACAAGAAAATTAAAAAAGAAAATTTCAAAATAAAGTCGATAAATCCAAACAATAAAAACTTGACTAACCTGAGCCACAACCAAAGCTTGAGGAAGATACCCTCTTCTGGGTTTGCTTTGATTTCCATGGACGACAACACTCTTGCCATAAAAGTCACTGCAACAAGAAGATCTTGTGAATTGACATCTCAAACCCTGTGGTTTGACCTTTGAAGGAAACCCTTTAAGCTTGCAAACCTTTGCATACACAGAAATAGTATTTTGTTGCTGGGTTTGATAATTACCAGAAGAAAATAGATTTGTCCTGCTCAAAACCTCTGTCATAATTTCTCGCAACAATTTACAAAACAAAAAAAAAAAAGACACAAAATTTGTATCTAAAGCCAAAGAAAGCTCATGTTCTTGCAAAAAAAGTAGAGAAAGGCTTTTGCTTTATTACTTTATGCCTCTTCTTTTGAATAGATTATGCGTTTCCTTCCCTCTTTATCATTCTTTCTGAGCTGGGAAATGTTGAAAATTGAAAATGATGGTGGGGTGTTTTGGGCCGCTGGATTTCTGTATGGATGATGGATCTAACGGTATTAAAAATTGATGAAAGTATGAAGATAATTGGATAAGGTCGTTATTTTGTGCTGTTTAAGATTTATTTTGTTGACGTTTGCCGGTTTTTATGGTTGATAGCGGCACGTGAGGTGCTCGATGTCTGGAACGTGGCGTCATCATCTAATCTCATATATATATATATATATATATATATATATTATTTGGAATTTGATGGATGGAGGTGTTTGTGTTTGAGAGTGCTTTTTAAAATATTTTTGAAAAAAATTGATTTTTTTTATTTTTAAGTTTAAATTAATAAAATTTGGTGTTTTTAGATTATTTTGATATACTGATGTCAAAAATTATTTTTTAAAAATAAAAAAACATAATTTTAATGTATTTTTGAACGAAAAGCACTTTAAAAAACAAACACAACCACACTACCAAACAAGTCCGTACTTTTTGATACTTTTCTTTTTCTTTTTCTTTTATTGGTGTTTTTTGCCAACCTCTAATAGCGGTAGCGATTTACCTTGATCACTTGAAAAAATAAATAAAAGTTTATCAGTAAGTTATTATGAAAAAATAAGTTAAAAGTTTTAAAACCTCCAACTTAGCATGTATATGGTAAGATTTGTTTTTTTTTAAAAAAACAAATACTTTTTAAATTTTAATTTTTATATTTGTAAAGTGTTTATGTCCAAAGTAAAAAATTTTAAATATAAAAATATTATTTAAATCTATTTTTAAATAAAAGAAATATTACCACACTCTCAAACACCCTGTAATAAAGAATATTTTTATTTTAAAATAAACATATAACATAATAAAAGAAGTATTAAAAATATATTGATTTGATTTTAAAAAAATTAAAAAACATTTTAAACTATATTGTTATCTTTAGATAAAAAGATATTTAATTTTTAATAGACAAAGGGTCTGTTTGGTATTGCGGTTGCTGTTGTGGTTGAGGTTGAAAAAAACAGTTTAAAAAAAAAGCGCTTTTATTGCGCTTCAAAATAAGCAGTGAAGTGTTTGATTAAAACTGTGGTTGAGTTGGAGGTTGAAAAAAAGCAGTTTTGTGTGTTTGATTATCATGCTTTTCATATTGTTGTCAACATATGAAATTACTTTAAAGGACACACACACACACACATATATATATAAATTGTTTTTTTTTTAAATTTTATAGATTAATAATCATAACAATAGAATATAATTAATATTTCATGAAAAAAATTAGATATTTGGTGTTATTCTCTCATCAAACTACTTGCAATTTTATCACGAACTAAATTGTTATGTGAATGCCTCTGTGATTCCTTGCTATTTGATCGAGGAACAATATATGGTAACAATATCATTACTAACAACATCTTTGATCCAGTTGTAAGGTTATAATTCCAATGCAAAATCCAGTTACAAGTTTTTAATTCATAATCAATCGAAAAATAACAGGATTGTGGAGTGTAACGAAGTCGTGCGTCATTGTTTTTCATCAGAACATATCTTTATCTACATTTTATTTTATTTTTTAGAAAATATTTTTTTTAAAAATCGGAATGGGCTTGTCCCAAATTAAATGGCCCGTCCCAGCCAAGTTGGGCCAAAAGGGCCCAACTCTATTGGACTTGGGTTGGGCCAACAGTAGCCCAGTCCAGCCCAGCCCAAGAGTGCAAATAAAAACATAAAATGGTAAAACGGTGCGTTGCACCCTTCGTTCAGTTGATGAATTGTTCATCCATGTTACTGTTCACATGAACAGTAACATGGACGACTTTGACGAGAGGGTAAACAGTTGATACCGACGAGTAGAGAAGGCCAAGGTGGTTCTTCCTGTGGTGGTGGCGTCGAAAATGATGATGTGTGGTGACCGGTATGAGCCTCGGAAGGTGGCACCTGGTGCTGCTGCCGCTGATGCTCTCTACACGATGGGGATTGCTGCGACTTCTGGAGGTCACGGAGGAGCTTGTGGCATGGAGGAGAAGATAATGGTGATGAGGGGGATGATGGTAGTGCCGAGAGCTGACGGTGACGGTGGAGAGAGAGGGCAGCGACGGTGCTGTAGAGAGGGAGAGATCGTCGACTGTGTGGATGAAGAGAGAGAGAGAGAGAGAGAGAGAGAGAGATCGACGATGACTGTTAACTATCTATATTACAATGCATGGATTGGCAAAAACGCAGGAAACACAGGCAACAAAAATGGGAGGCAATCACAGGAAAAGCTAAAAATTCCTGCTTCAGCAAAACCGTGGTTTCGATCGTGATTTTGGTGGGGCCCATAGCAGTATAAATTGCATTGTAATGTTTACCAAACAGTGCAAGCTGTGTTTTTCTTGAAACGCAGTTTGCACCGCGTTACCAAACGGGCGCAAAGAAATTCAAATAGGAATCTTTAGTTTGAAAAAAAAAAAAACTCACCCTGCAATGAAACAACATTGAAACAGTCGGAGTTGTCTCCTGTAATGGATGTCAAAATTCAAATTGAAATCTTGAACACCGAGTCAGTGAGTTGATCCAGCAATTACAACTCGCAACATTATATTTCCTTTATCCATTTCCATTCAATGAAAACTGTACTGGGTTTCATCATTTTCAGAACAAGGTTGGTCAATTATGATTCATTTTAACCAAAATATTTCATATTTTTTAATAAGACAAAATAATATTGTTTAGTTCGGTTTAAATTTTGGTTTGCTTCGGATTTAAATTTTGGTTTGCTTCGGATTTTTTTGGTAAATAATGGCTGAAACGTTCCGGTGTCATTTTGCCTGTTCTGTTTTGGCCAAATAGTATTTTTTTTAAATAATAAATAATTTTATAATATCAATCATATCTCTTAATCCGACCGTTAGATTGATATGAAATTTTACGAGGAGTCTCTAGACATATTTATATATATTATGTTAACATTTTAAAGCAATCAGAGAATGTAATGACCTTGTGAGATTGATAATGTCATTCTCGTAATATTATACATGCTCATAATTTTGTTTAGAAAAATTATTTTATTTTGTTATTTTTTAGATTAAATTGCACAATTCTAAATAATTTTATTTTTAAATTTAAACTATATATATATATATATATATATATATATATATATATATATATATATATATATATATATATATATCCTCAAAACCAACACATCAAAATACTCCAAAATCAAAATATTTTATTCCAATTAAAAAAACAAAACATTAACCCCAACCGAAATGAAAACTTGATAAAGAACAGAGTGCTGAGGAGGCCTATTCGGTTGGTCTGAACAAGCCACTGGAAACAGATCCCGTCTCTCTCTCTACGCCTCAGCCCTCTTATTTCTCGCAACTCTCCCTGACAGTTGAAACTCGGTGAGGACGAAAGACTCAGGGTTTATGATAGAACTCTATCTTTCTACCTTAGCAATATTACCAAGAACAAGGGAAATCAGAGGAATGTATTCTGTATTTTGATTTAACATGCGAAATGAAATGGCTCCCCTCTCGGTAATAAAGCCAGGCACCAAGTGTGCGTAAAACAGAAAATGAAGTTGCAACAGAATTATAACAAAATCCCAACAAATTGACACGTGGTTCCCCTCCCAATAGTGATTCCTATCATTACCCCTCCCTTTGAAACTAAGTTTTTCCAAGAATTGAAAAAACTTCCTTACAACTGACATAGACAGAGTATACTGTCATCAAAGGAACAAAGAAGAAAATCCTGTTTAACTGGTGTTGAACGCAGCCTCCACCTGAGCAATGAACTCAGGAAATCTGGCCTTGAGGCTCGTATAGTCTTCTCATGTAGCATCATCCCGTGTATGACTCTTCCAATGGACCAAGACGACCACCCCTGCTGCATTGTTCCAGTTGTTGTAATTCTTGAACTATTTCTTCCTCCTCAATACTGCTGTATCCCATATCTAGCAACAAAATTTGCTTCCTAGCACACTTGTGACCTCTCATGAATTTTTCATCACAATAAAAACAAAGACCATTTTGTTTCTTGTATTGAATTTCTTCTGGGGTTAATTTCTTGATGTGCATATCCTTTCTAGTAGCAATTTCAGTTTTAGCAGGCGCAAACTCATTGTGTGTTGGTGAAAGAGGTGATCTAGACCTAGGAATTCCGGAAGAATGTGCATACCTCAACTTCTGCAACTTAGCATCCACTTCATGAGCAAAATTCATGGCCTCATGCACGGTGGTGGGACGGAGCAGCTTGACATCATGCTTGAGTACCTCCTGCAGCCCCCCAATGAAACAACTCAATCGAAAGGTTGGACTGGGGTCATGGATTCTGGTAGCTAGGCGTCTGAATTCGGCTATATAATCCTTCAATGAACCTGTCTATTGAAGCTTGAAGAGTGACTCGGCGAAATCTTCAAATCCATGGGAGCCAAACTCTCTGCAAAATATTTTGATGAAATCTTCCCAAGTGGAGAAGGGAGAAGAACACTCTTCCCATTGATACCATTGCAAAGCTTCCCGATCCAGATGGAATGACACCATCTTGACCTTCTTCTCCTGCGGCACCGAGAAATAATCGAAATATTGCTCTGCCTTGTAAACCCATTCAACTGGGTCATCCCCGTCGTTGAATCGAGGGAAATCCATCTTAATGAAGGGCATGCGAGTCTCTGGAGGCACCCCCTTTTCTTTCTCTCGCTGGCTTCTCTCACTTTGCCGTTTGCAACTGTCACCCACGTCTTCATCCGTCGCAGGCGTGAATGTCTGATCAGGACCCAGTTGCTGTGAATCCATTGAATCGAAACGCTTGTCGATGGTAGCAAACTTGTCTTCAAGGAGACGCTGGATTGATTCCAAAATGGTTTCCAGTGCAGATACACGGGCATCCATGGTTGCTGATCGAGTACGGGTTCGGGAACGGGTCATATACCAAAGGAACAGCTTAGAGGATCAAAGGCTCTGATACCAATGATAGAACTCTATCTTTCTACCTTAGCAATATTACCAAGAACAAGGGAAATCAGAGGAATGTATTCTGTATTTTGATTTAACATGCGAAATGAAATGGCTCCCCTCTCGGTAATAAAGCCAGGCACCAAGTGTGCGTAAAACAGAAAATGAAGTTGCAACAGAATTATAACAAAATCCCAACAAATTGACACGTGGTTCCCCTCCCAATAGTGATTCCTATCAGTTTATGATTGATTCTGACAAAAAAAATAGGTTACTGTTCGATTCCATAAATAGTTGTTGGCATTCAGGATTGAAAATGAAGTAGATTCTTTTTCTCAAGATTCCAAGATAAACATCATCTGAGTTAACATCCCAGAATGTTTCATCTTTCCCACCACCTATCCACACCTAATTCAATCACATACTCAAGATTCAATCAATCCCACAACACTTCCAGGGTCCCCATTACCCCACCCAAGAAAGTTACTTCATTTTGTAAAAACCCTAACATTCTCATTCCTAGGTGCACATCACAAGATACCATTTCACTTTCCATCACTGCTACTCATGAGGGTAGAGCAGACGATGATAGATTTACCAAAGGAAATGAGGTTCTTGAATTAGAAACCCAGGAAGGAAGTAAAAAGAATTTCTGGGGTGCTGTCAGTTTGATCATTGGCACTGCTGTAGGGCCTGGGATGCTGGGCTTACCAACCGCAACTATAAGGTCTGGTTCTTTTACATCAACAATTGCCATCATCCTTTGTTGGGTTTATGTAATCTCCTCAATCATTCTTGTTGCTGAACTTAGTTTTGCTGCTATGCAAGAAGATAGAGTTGCAGAGGTGAGCTTTACTGGCCTTGCAACAAAAGCATTAGGAAGCAAATTTGGTGCTTTTGTGGCGGTGGTTTATGCTAGCTTAAGCTTTTCTTTGCTAGTAGCGTGTGTTTCAGGCATTGGTTCAATAGTATCACAGTGGTTTCCATGGATGAATGTCGTGTTGGCTCATGCTTTGTTTCCTGTTGCTGCTGGGATTGTAATTGGGTTCTTCCCTTTTAAGGTCATTGATTCTGCTAACAGGCTTTTATGCTTAATCATGCTTTTCTCCATAACTTCACTGGTAGCAATTGGTTTATCTGTGGCCAGAACAAATATTTTAGCTTCCCTTGTTCCCACCTCACTGAGTATTTCAGCAATCTTGCCTGCCATCCCTGTAACCGTACTTACATTGGGGTTCCATGTTATTACCCCCTTTATATGTAAAATTGCTGGGAATTCTGTATCTGAGGCTAGAAAAGCTGTACTGATTGGTGGGGCTGTTCCTTTGATAATGGTGTTGTCATGGAATTTGATTGTTTTGGGGCTTGCTGGTGCTACCACAGCTGCCTCCTCCAATGACCCGATCTCACTTTTGCTCTCTATCAATCCTTCTGCTTTATCTGCTGTTCAGGGATTTGCATTTTCGGCTCTGGCAACTAGCTTGATAGGCTATGCGGTTAGCTTTCCGAGACAGCTTCTTGATACCTTGGAGTTGATTTTTACAAAAACTAAATCTGAAAAACAGATTCACACTCAATGTCAAATATTTGCTAATGGGGAAAGGACTGGTAGAATTGGATTCGTAACCTTTTCTCGTAGGCATAATCTTGGAAGTTCAGGGAGGGCTTCATTTGATGGAACAAGGTGTTTTGCTGCATCAGAAGTGAAACCACCATCAAGCACTGCCGAGTCTGATGCATTCCACCATAAATTTGTAATGATTTTTGTACTTGGTGTTCCCATTCTTATAGGATCCTTCTTTCGGTCAACCTTTTCAAGAGCTCTTGATTTTGCTGGTGTTTATGCAAATTGCTTCCTGTTTGGTATTCTTCCTCCAGTAATGGCATATGTACAGCAATCCAGAAAGAAGCTCAGGTATTGCAAACAATTCCATGTTCAGTTATTCGCTAATTAATAGGATGTTTGCACTTCTGTTTCACAGTAGAAACCTCAAAAGACATATAAACAATATTAAAGACAGCAGAAAAGCACCTCATATATTTGAGACATCCAATAATATTTTTGCGCCTGCTAAAGCCTAAATCTTAAGGTCCATCTCACCTAAAAGCTTACCTAAAAGCTTAAGCTTTTGGGTAAGGTCCCGTAATATGATTTATATTATTCTCTGACATTGGAAAGCAAATATAAAAACCAATTTATCATTTCATTATGAGTGCAAATTAGAAAACTCTACTGTGATTTTTGAATGGCTTCTTTTTTGGATTAGTTGTTATTATGTGCCTGTAAAATGCATGGTATTTCTCTACAATTTCCACAACTTCACACCAAATAACTAGTAATTCGTTACCAAGTTTGGCCAAGTAATTCCGTGCTTGATTTTTTATCGAATAGAATGGGGGTGGTTAAGATTTTTATCTTAACCTGTTCCTATCAATTTTTCTTTTCAAACCCCATAAATAGACATTTTACAAATGTTCTCTGGTGTTTCAGGTCATCCATTCTTCCAGGGGGAGATATCACTCTTCTACTACTTTTTAGCATTGCTGTCATTCTGGGGATTTGGCATTAGACAGTTAGCAGCAGAGCAGTGTCCTCTCCACAGGTCAAAGTTTTGCATGGATAATTTTAACATTTAGTCCACATTTATTGACTGATTGAACCTCATTTCACAGAAGAATCTGAACACTTATTTAGGTCATACAATTTAAGTCAAGTTATGCGAATGAATGCAAAGTAATTGATTTTTTTCGTCCCAAATTCTGATTTAAGATCTTGTCAATTAACTGTCAGATTATGATATAATCTGTGTAGTTCTGTTTCTTCATTTTACTCCTGGCTTCAGAAGTTAATGTCAAATAGGCAAATGCAATCGGTTGATGCAAGATTAATACAATACTAGGCAATGAAAGTAGAACTCAGAAATGATTTTCTCATTACAGATCTGTTTGGATACAGTAGTGGGAACTATACGACTTTTACCTCAAGGATGAATATATCAACATTTTTATTTCCAAAACAAAGAAAATCAGAAGAAAGAGAGTATCTTCTATTATAGAGAACGAAATCCTCAAATACTAACCCTGTTCTGATTTCAGCTAGATTCAATGGCTCCCATATCTTTATGAAGTAACCCTCACTAAGTACGAATTTATTAGAGTATAATATAAATCATATTTTAAGACCTCACCTAATAGCTTAAGTTTTTGGGTGAGATGATTCCTTAACATGGTATCAGAGCCTTGTTGACTCGGCGGTCACGCGTTCGAATCTTACAATTCTCATTCTATTTGATAAAAATCAAGTACAAGGTAGTGTGGGTCTGTGCAAGTTTCAAGCCCAAAAGGTTTTCATTTGAGAGGGTGTGTTAGAGTATAATATAAATCATATTCTTAAGCTTCACCTAATAGATTAAGTTTTTAGGTGAGATTGTTCCGTAACAAAATTATCATGACACAAGATTTGTTTCCCAGTTCCTTTAATTTCTGCTCTCCCACATGCTTAGTATGCTTGATCAAGAAAAAGCTCATTCCTACAATACCTCAAGCAGCTCATGACCAGGCACCTGTTTCATACTTGTTCATGTATGGCATCTCCATTTTATGGAATCATTCTGTATGGATGCCACTGATAAATCATCAAACAACAAGAATTAGGCTGCCAAGAGCTATTAAAAGAACTTTTCTGTAGTGATCTAGGTTTGGTCTGTAGCTGTTAGCGGTTTTTCTGGCATCAATACATGTAAGCAAACAGAAAATTCTAACTAGGATTCTAGATCTGTCTACCTCTCTAGTCATTCAGACAAAACTATTGCCAGAAAGTTTTAAGGAATTTCTTTGATTCATTAATCTTTTCGAACTCCCGGCACCAACAAACCTATTTTCTTTATCCTTTCAGAATATTTTTGACATCCTATGCATTGCAAACCCAGAAATGATTGATGTCCATGATAATAAATTCTTACTCTACCAAAATATCCTCAAAAAGTTTCAATGCACTCACTACACAACCATATTTTGAACAAGTATCTATAATCGAATTAGCAATACGTATATCGAATGCATTAAACCCCCTTTTTTCTGCATATCCATGGATCAAGCTGCAAAATTTTGACTCCATGTTAGAAATAGCTAGTAAGATAGCAAGAGTAGTGATGTCATGAAACCATCCCATCTAAAAACTTAAGAGGATTTAGAATATTATTTATATTATTCTCTAACACACCCTCTCAAGTAAAAGATTTTTGGGCTTGAAACTTGCACTGACCCCATACTATCTTGTATTTGATTTTTATCAAATAGAATAAGAATTGTGAGATTCGAACTCGTGATCGTTGAGTCAACAAGGTTCTGATACCGTGTCATGGAATCATCTTGGTTAAAAATTTAAGCTTAAGCTGTTAGGTGAAGTTCTAGAATATAATTTATATTATTATCTAACAAGTGATTTCTGTTGGTTTATGCCCTCACAAAAAAACCATTCTTTGAAACTAAGATCCACCCATAAATAATTCCAATCCATGAAACAACATTCTTTTCAGGCATCTCCTCAAAGAGCAAGCTTGCAAATTCAAGTTACACTATAATTAATTTTTAAAAAATATGTTCAAATCTTACAAAACTAATCAAAATGTAGAGCCGACTTGATTGTATCATCTCATCACTTATTGAAAAAGTATTAATTAGAGTACGGATATAAATATAAATATAAAACAAATCTAATATGTCGGCTATCCATTTCCAGCCCTGCTTGCAATTTGCTCGAACATCTAAATACCTTGTTTGACCATGCTTTTTTTGTTGTGATTGCATTAAAAACACTTGAAAAGGTATAGGCTGTTATTGTGGGCTGGGCTTTCTTTGTAAGCCCACCTTAATTAATGGGCTCCTCTAGTTGAGTAACTATTATCATAACCATGATCCATCTAAGCCCAACTTCGTAGCTTTTCATCAAAGATCAAACACAAAGTTCCCTCACAGGATAATGAAATTGCAGGCACCCTTCTAAAAGCAAAAGATTTTATAGTGTCGTATTTTTCATTGTGTTTCAACAAAAAAAAAATATTTTTTTTTATTTTTCAATTTAAATTAATTTTTCTGATGTTTTTATATTATTTTCATGTGCTGATATCAAAAATAATTTTTAAAAATATAAAAAAACATCATTTTGATGCATTTCTGAAAGAAAAATACTTTCAAAAGCAACTTCAAAAATACTTCCAAAAATACACTAATTAGTGATGTCTTATTAATTATTTTCTAGTTTTTTTTTTTTTTAAAAAAAGATGAATATATGAAAGAGAAATCCTTAACCCATAAGAAATCCAAAAAAACACTATCAGGGTGCCACCTAGATAAAGTAAATTAATTATCATTGCTTTATGTAAAGTTATAAGAATAGCTTGTAAAAAATATTCGGAAACACTAGATAATATTTTCAATTCATATATTTTGACTAATATTTCTTTATAGGTAACAAAACAACTTTTCAATTAAACTTTTTTTTTCCACAAATGTTTTTAAATTATTATTATTTTCATACCACAACTATAATATAAAAATCACCCCAATACCAACCTAGTATTTATTTTTATTTTCCTCAAAAGAGAAAAATCAATTATTAACCTAGATAGATATAGATGGTGTGAGAGCAATGGTCATGCCGAAAAGGTAAAATTAGGTCATCAATCTCTATCAGAAAAGTAGATGCGGTAATAAAAATAGATGATGGTCTTGGTTTCTAGAAGTGAAGTGGGGTGCCCTATTACAATGAAATATCACTTTCCATTGAATATTTTTATATCTATTTCCTTTCACAATCGGTAATAATCAGTCTATGCTAGCCTCACCCCTTTTTCAATCATCAATTATGTGATTAAAACCCTAGTTCCTTGAGCATATCATTACATATAAAGACAAATTAGTATATATATATATATATCAATCAATGAGGTTGTAAGATAAATAATATCATCATTTAGATTTTTTAGTACTTACTGCATGTTTGAAAGTGTGATTGAAGTTGTTTATGAAAATATTTTTTGTCTAGAAATATATCAAATAATATTTTTTTAATAAAAAATATTTTTGACATCAATACATGAAAATTATCTAAAAACACTAAATATATTTGATTTATAGTAAAAAAATACAAATAATTTTTTTTAAATATTTTTGAAACGTAGTGTAAGGCATCCTCTTAATCTAATTTAATTTAACCTACTGATTATTATGTCATGAAATTTTGCAGGCATTGATTTAGGGTTGATGGAGAGGAGCAGTCTATTTAATTTTTAAAATATATATATATATATATATATATATATATATATATATATATATATATATATATATTTTAAAAATTAAATAGACTGCTCCTAATTTCTTTTATATATATATATATATATATATAAACTTCGAAAACCCTAATTTCTTTTATATTTTTATATTAGAGGTGTACCATGGTTTTCACCCATTATTATATAATAAAATGGATGATATATAGGATCCTACGGAGTAGGAGATTGTGTTCAATAGCGTAGCAAATGGAATTAAATGAGTGTGTTTTTGTGCTATAATATATTTTTTAAATTGTATTTTGTTTGATAAAAACATCTTTTTATATTAGTAAATGATTTTGATATGCTGATATAAAATATAAAAAATATTATTCTAATTGAGGAATAATTTTGAAAAGTAGTATGCATGATGACACCATAAACACACTAAAAGTTAAAAATAAATAAGATCATTGCTATATTCTCTCTTATCTTTTTCGTCGAAGACAAGAAAATCCCTATCAAAACCAGACAATTCATGGGAATTTTACATGATTTGCATCTTGTTTTGAAATTTGAATCATGGTGATAAAGAAGGAAAGTGTATTTACAAGCAAAGCAATGTGATAATTACAAATAGTTAGGAGTCACATCCATATATTCAAACCACTAGAATTGAAGATCGAGAAGAGTTCATAAATTTAGATAAACTCAGTGATGACACCATTGGAAATTTTGAAGTGGATCCAAAATGGGATTTCATTTTCAAGGTATTGATCTTGTACTTTCATTTAAAATAAAATCAAACACAAAATGGGTCGGATTGGAGAGTTGTTCATGCTCACCAAACAAGTCACTGTGAAACGATGATGATACGAAAGCTTTGTTTTACACTGTGTTTTTAAAAAAAAAGACCTTTTATTTTACTTTTTATTTTAAATTAAGTTTTTTTCGTGTTTTTAGATCATTTTCATGTGTTGATGTCAAAAATAATTTTTTAAAAAATAAAAAATATAATTTTGATGCATTTCTGAATAAAAAAACATCTTGAAAAACATTATTGACCACAATGGATCGAATTGTAGAATTGTTCATGATCACCAAACAAGTCACTTTGAATCGATGATGATATGAAAGCTTTGTTTTATACCGTGTTTAAAAAAAATTACTTTTTATTCTAAATTATGTGTTTTTTGTGTTTATAGATCATTTTAATATGGTAGTGTTAAAAATAATTTTTTAAAAATAAAAATATATAATTTTGATATATTTCTGAAGGAAAAACACTTTGAAAAATAATATTAGTCACACTCTCGAACAGTCATGAAGAATTGTCACATTGCGTCTTATAATGAGAGTTTCTGGTATTTTTACAAATATATGAAATTATTCTATTTTATTTTATTAATTTTGATACGAAATATGAAGCATTAAAATATAAAATACTATATTAATAATTGATTATATTTCATTGTCCGAACTCAAATAATAAAACAAATTTCTTCCAACCCCTTGGATAATATATTCCAAGAGGAAACTTCTTGTCATTGTTTATTAGTCGAATGGAGTTTGGGAATATGGTGGCGCCCTATAATCATAACATATATTCATCATGATTGCATTTCATAGAGTATGAATAGGGTGATTAATTTCAAGGTTAAGTGTGTGTCTCACGCTTTACTGTTTTTTAAAAATATATATCTTTAGTTGTTGATTTTTTAAAATTATTTGTTTATATGAAAAAAAAAGTGGGGTTTTATGAGTGAAAAACGTTCTATTTTAGTTTATTTAAATAAATCAAGGGAAAAACAAGTAATAAGTCCCTAAAATATGTCTACTTTTTTTTTAATTTAATTTTATTACGAGCTAAGTTTTCTCGTGTCCTGAAAAAAGAAAAAAAAGAAGAGAAAAAAAGAAGAAGAAATAAACGGGTATGTTGTTAAAAGAATCGGTATTCTAGTGTATGTATAGCCATTTTTATTTTTTTAATATTATTTTTGATACTAGTATGATATAAAAATATCAAAAATTATTTAAATTAATTTTTTTTTTCAGAAACACTTACCTGTTTAGGAGTGTAGCGAGATTGTTTTTTAAAGTGCTTTTCTTTTAAAAATGCATCAAAATAATTTTTTTTAAAAAATTAACATCAGTACATGAAAATGATCTAAAAATACTAAAAATTTTTAATTTAAAATAAAAAAAATTGAATTCTTTTTTAAAATATTTTTAAAACAATCCACCTTTAAACAAAAACAACCTGTAATTAATCATGGCGAGGGGAGGCGAGCAAATATGAAAGATGAGAGGGCTTGATGCTCCGAAATTTTAGAAGAAAAAAAAAATACTTTTTTATCAGAAAAAGTATGAAGTTTTCTTCAATTTAAGGTTTATTTACATGTTTGGCAGCCCAAAACCATGCATTACCGATGTGGGTCTCCTTCTATTCTTCTATTTTCGAACTCATCCAACATTTTTTTTTCCTTTCAAATTGCCCCCTCCCCCATCCTGAATTTCTAATCCACGAACCACAAGCTTTGAAGATTTCACTCGAGCTTGTGTTTACTTTCATGTCCAGCTTCGAAAACACAGTTCCCATGGTGTTTTTGTCAGCTCTCAAAGTGGGACATGGCCATGAAAGAAAGGATGGTTTCAGGGAAAGAGAGGGGATGGCAATGTTGCTATCCAAAAACCAGACAATGACTTGAAAAAATGGATCTTGAGATGATTAACGATGTCGTTTTCTATCAGTTTTAAGTCCTTAGACAAATTAGTGATCTTACATAAGCTCAGCACATCATATTTTTGATGACTTGTGATAGACTTTGATGTAATTTTTGGTGTTAGTTGCGTTGGAGGTGATCTGTTTGGAGGTGTGGTTGAAGCTGTTTTTAAAAATGTTTTTAATTTAGAAATACATCACAATGGTATTTGTTTTTATTTTTTAAAATTATTTTTGATATCAGCACATGAAATTGATCTAAGAACACAAAATATTTTTAATTAAAATAAAAAATAAAAATAAAAATATTTTTTTTTTCAAAATATTTTTGAAACGCAGTTATAGAATTTGAACAAATATGCAACTTGTTTTTATTTAGGATTCAAATTAATATTTTTTTTTTATATTTTCTACTTGTAGAGATCTTGTAATGTTGATGAAAACTTTTCAGTACTAGGTTTATGATTGAATTTTGCAAAATAAAATTAATTTTATTAATTTAAAATACTTGAGATATGAAAAACCAAATTTGGTTTTATAAGTCTGGTCAAGTGTTTGGTATTTTTAACTTGGATTTCCTTTTATTATTATTATTTTAAAAAAAAAACAAATCACCATTTAACATTGGGATACTTTGAGAATTGTTTTTGTAATTTATTTTATTGTTGAGTCATCTTACTTCCATGACACGGGACACGAGTTTAGTGGACTTACAATTTTCTTTTCTTTTTCTATCCTTGTTATTTTTAATTTCAATTTCATCGTTTAATATTGGATTGATTATGAATTAAGCTCTAGATTATTTTAGGTTATCCTATTTTCATGAATCAACTTGTGTTTTTGGAGATTTAACTCAGGCTATGTTTTTTTGTCTTTTTTAAAAATAAATTATTTTTTTTTCTATTTTACCCTTCCTTCAATATTATGTTGATTGGTCTCCTTTTTTATTCTTTGATGGCATAAAAATATGTTTTAGATATTATTTCATCAAAGTCTTATTTTGCCATCAAATAAGATTATATAGAACTTTCAAAACATTGGCAAAATATATTTTTTATAATATAGACAAGTATTCATTCTATGTTGCTGGTAATTATTGTCAAATGTTTTGCTTATTTCAACTGATTTATCATCATTGCCTTTTTTTTTCTTAAATCATGTATTAAATTAACATAGTTTATTGAAGCCTGGGCCTTAATATATACATCTATATATAGATAGAGTTAGGAAATGGTCATCAAACAATTATAATTGACATTTATATTTTTTATTTCAAGCATGGGAAAACAACAAAAAACATATATAATTTGATAAAGATAATAACAATTACCTCTCGAAAATATCACAACACAACAACGTTTGCCCACGGGTTATAGAAGAATTGAAGGGAGAAAAAAAAAAAAAAAAAAAAAACTCTAGTGAATTTCCACGTTCATGAGAAACTGCTTCCCGTCGGAAACTTCTTGGAAATTTCTATTTCTTGTACAGAATTTTCTCCCACCAATTCTTTCTCCACTTACTCTTGTAATTACTCTGGAAAAGTTAGTAGAAATTAACAAAAATGGTAGAGCTTTCACTGGCATGGTGACATGTGAATCCACCAAAATGAAACACTTAACCTCTCATACGACGACGAATCTAATGTCCATTCTGAAGCAGTTGTTAAGAGATTAGGGCTCAAATGTTGTGCAAAACGCCAAATGCTACGTGAAATTTCCCATCATTCGTTAAGCTGGCTCCTTCTGCACCATCATTTTACACGTCAAATAAGAATATGTGTATATATGGATCTGTGTTTACACTATGGTTTTGAGGAACATGAATTATATATATATATATATATATATATATATATAATGAATACTATATAGTATCATTACATATATAGACAAATTAGTACGTGTGTGTGTGTATATATATCATTCAATCAAAGGTTGTAAGATAAATAATATCACCATTTAGAATTTTTAGTGCCCAGTGCATGTTTGGAAATGAGATTGAGGTTATTTATGAAAATATTTTTCATTTAAAAATACATCAAATGATGTTTTTTGAAGGAGTCAATTATATAGATGTAAAATTTACATTCCCTCAACTCCTAAATGTTATGGAATCATCTCACCTAAAAGTTTAAGCTTATAAGTGAGGCCCCATAATATGATTTATATTATTCTCTAACACACCCCCTCAAGTGAAAGCCCTTTGGGCTTGAAACTTGCACAGACCAACATCACCTTGTGCTTGGTTTTTTATCAAATAGAATAGAGGTGGTGAGATTCGAACTCGTGACCGCTAGATCAACAAGGCTCTGATACCATGTTATGGAACCATCTCACCTAAAAGCTTAAGCTTATAAGTGAGGTCTCATAATATGATTTATATTATTCTCTAACATTAAATGCTTTTATATACTAGAGAACTATATATATATATATATAATTTTTTTATAAAAATTGAGCTTTATGCTTCAAATATCATCTTTCTCACGGTGAGATCACGATCGAGGTCATGTGCTCTACCATACAGTCCTCTAGGTTACCAACCAAAGTTCATATATATATATATATATATATATATATATAAAAACATAAAAGAAAAGGAAGGGAGACAAGGTATATAAGTTGTAATCAATATGTAAAAAGTCAGAATTCTAAAGTTTTGATTAAATTAAAAATAATAATTCAACTTATTTATAAATAAATATCTGTTTACAGTACTCATTTGCAAATTCTAAACTTATAAATCACAGAAACCCTAATCCATTTTCGTCCCGGCATTAATCAACTACGTAGCCATGATCCGTGGTCAAGTCTTAATTCTTTCAACCATTGTAAGATCAACACTAACAATTTTCTCTTACGATCTACTCGTGGAAAGTTGCCTGATTTTTTCATCAATATGGATAGAGATCGTTGAAATTCAGCCATTCTCTTGTGGTTTGGGACCTAGCTAATCATATCGACAATTCTCAGTTGCCTCAAAAATTCATTTTTTTTTATTTTAAATGAATATATTTTGGTGTTTTTAGATATTTTGATGTGTTGATGTCAAAAATGATTTTTTTTTAAAAAAAATATTATTTTGATGTATTTCAGCACGAAAAGCTACCGCAACTGTCCTCCCAAATAGGCCCTCAGAACTAACACCGCGGCTGGCTGGCTGGCTACTAGCCACGGGTTTGTTTTCGAATTACAATTTTTTTTTCTTAAGGTTTTTATTATTTTAAAAAAATATTAAATTAGTTTCTTATGCGTATTAATTTCTTATATTTCTAATTGAAAAACAGTATCATACACCAAGGTATACTAAACACACACGAAATGATTACATGTATGATGTAAGAAATCCAATATATAGTACCATATATATATGTATATATACACTAGCTAGCTAGGTAGGTAGCTGATTTAGGGCTAATTTCGATGCATGTGATACCTTGGAAAAATATGAACCGACAATAGAAGAACAAAAGCATATGCAGATGCAGACCAGGTAGAAGAGCTGTAAATTGACATGTCGGTTCATACATATGGGGGCTGAGGTGGTAAAATTAAGGTTCTGGTTAATTTTATTTTTGAAAGTTTATTTCATTCATAATTGTATTAAAATAATATTTTTTTATATTTTAAAAATTATTTATGACATAAACACATCAAAAATAATCTAAAAACAACAATTTTTTTTTTTAATTTTAAAGTAAAAAGTAAAGCATTTTCCAAATATTTTACCAAACACCTCTGAACAGGAAATGAATGACAATCAGATGAGCTAATCATGGACAAAAATGGCAAGAAAAGGCAAGTTTATCTATCCGAGACGACAGCTAAGTGTTTAATTTTATGTGTGAAAACGAGGTGTCGGGTCTTGATTGGTAGGTGAAGTCTCCAGCCCCCATATTTTCATGCAACAAATAAGGGTCTTTTCCTTGTTGATTGTCCAAGAATATGCCATGGCTCGTGTTGCTTATTTACTAATTATCTGAAATAAAATATATTTATTTATTTATTTATATTCCCTTTTACTGCAAAAATACATGGACGAAGGAACCCTAAAAGGTGGCTTAGCTTTCCTGCAACTCTGTGACCTAAACAGAAGCTTTGCTTCGAAAAGAAAGTAAGTCTTCAGATTTTCAGACGATCCTGCGTCGTTCTAGCCTAGCTTTCTTCTCTTACAGTAACCTCGTCCACTCTTTCCTTTAACTCTTTCCATCTCTCACCTTTATTCGCATGATTTTATGTTTCTGTTTTCTGTTATCTCCTTTTTTGAAAACAGCTTCATGAAAAAGAGGAGAGAATTCAAGGGACCTAGCTTGCTGCCTCACTTTAATCTCCTTGATTGAAAAATGTTTCTAACCAAAAGTCTTTTTTTCTTCTTCTTTTTTTTTAAAAAAGAGAGCACTATACAGATAACAGAGAATCTGGTCACAGTTCTGCTTTGCTTGGATATGTTAAAGATGTAATCCAGGCTATATATATATATATATATATATATATATATATATATATATATATATATATATATATATATATATATTTGTGTGTGTGTGTGTCTATATATATATGTATATATATATATATATATATATGTGTGTGTGTGTGTGTGTGTGTGTGTGTGTGTGTGTGTGTATATATGTATATATGTGGTGAACATAGTGTCTGTATGATTGGAATTGTTTGATTTCTGATGCATAAAGAAAAGATATAAAAAGGACAGTGTTTATTTAGAGGGAATTAGAAGATGAAATAAATAAATTTGTTTTTGGTATTATTTTTTGAGTAGAAGATATGTCTCTCTTTCCCAATTATTATTTTTTATATCCTGAAACAGTAGTCGAATAATATATATATATTTTGTACATGTTAATTGATTACAAATACTAATTTATATTATTTTAAATTTAATAAGATAAACCGATACTTGGAAGAAGAATATAGTGTTGTTAATGAAGAAAATTGTAATTTTGTTTTTGGATTCGATGAAAACCCCACCTCTCTTTAGTCATTTTTTGCGGGCCCAGATTAAACGAGTAAAATCTTGGTTGTTTCAGACTACACGGTGAGTATGTCGTGACTCAAACACGAGAATTGCAATAATTTTTTGAGTAGAAGATATGTCTCTCTTTCCTGATTATTATTTTTTTTATCCTGAAACAGTACTCGAATAATATCTATATTTTATACATGTTAATTGATTACAAATACTAATTTATATTATTTTAAATTTAATAAGATACAGCGATACCCGAAAGAAGAATATAGTGCTGTTAATGAAGAAAATTGTAATTTTGTTTTTGGATTCGATGAAAACCCCACCTCTCTTCAGTCACTCTTTGTGGGCCCAGGTTAAACGAGTAAAATCCCGGTTGTTTCAGACTACACGGTGAGCACGTCGTGACTCAAACACGAGAAGTGCAATACATATGTGGAATGCATTTAACACTATATAAATACACTAATTTAATGCCATAACGTAAAATCTTTTAAACAAAAAGATTTTGAGAGTGGCAGGCATCTAAAAACAGGAACAAAAGCTGTGTGAAACATGTTTTAATCTCAGCATGCTGAGGTTACTGATTCCGATGAATATCCACTTGTCCATTTTAAATTAAGTTAAAATTGTAGGCTGCCATAAGTAATTCAGCATCCCTACCTACATTCATTCTGTCTCTACTGCTGATTCACGAGGAGAAAATGACTGGTTAATTTCTTGCAGGTTGTCTGTATTTGTCACATAATATTCTAAACGGCCAGGACATTTATGTAGGAAATCAAACACCATCTTTCGCTACTGTCAATTTCTCGAATAAGAAAAGATAGAAAGAAAAATCGTATCCTGGTGTCAATCAAGTTCAAATCAATCTCCTGGATCAAGCTTGGAAAGCTGGCTGCGCATTTCTCCTAAGAGAAATGGATGTTAAGTTTCATATTAAAACTCATTTAAGGCCTTAATTAGCTTGTTAATTGCACCAGATAGTTGCTGAGATGTCGAAGCAGTGCACAGAATTTAGGATTTACACTGCAATTAATGCATTTTGAGGGGTGTGTATATATATATTTATATGTTCATGGCATCTTCCTTTGGTATCTGTCAATCAGAAAAAGAAAAAGAAAAAGAAATTGGAAAAAGGGAACACCATGAACTAAAAATCTAGCTATACAAAGTATTTAATTATACCAATACAAAGAACTTTCCAAACTCTAATAAAATTACCTAGCTAGCTAATGGAGAAATGATTGTTTCCAATCATATATCCTAAGAACTTTTCTCTCTCTTTTTGTTTTTTGCGGTAACATTCATATATCCTAAGAATTTAAAGAACAAATTAAACCACGCATAATATACATACATATATAGATATAGATATATAGAATCTCTATAATCTTCAATAATCCCACAAGCAATCCAGATCTGCAATGGGGCCAGCTGATGGACCCTCGAGATCATCGAAAACCTTATCATGACTTCCTATTTCTTGCTTTGAAACCACAGATGATATCTCAGTATTGGTGTTCACGTCTGTGCTGAGTCCAGTTTCCTGTGAAAGGCTGACCATAGATTGATTAGAAGAGAACTGCTCGACCTTGCACTGTTTCTCCAATCCAGATGCTCCTCCATAACTGTTCCTAGCTAATGATCTCAGAAGGGTTTGGTCATTGTTACAGAAGCTAGAGTTTTGAAAGTTTGCGAATGAATTACAAATCTTTCCTTGATGGAAGTAGCCAGCCATATTGGGATTGGTTTGAAAGTTGTAAAGAGGATTTGAGGCTGGGATTTGATGAGGGTACTGAAAACTGGAGTCTGGTGCTTGGTAGATCGTATTTGCAGGATGAACAAAGTTTTGATTGTTGTTGAGCATGCTTGTGCTGGAGAAATAATTTCCGTCTGGTGATTTTTCTGCCATTGCCTTGAACTCATTGTCATCGCCACCATTGAAGCTGCTGGTGCTTGGCCTGCTGTTCTGATTAACATCCATGAAAGGTGGCAGGGAGGAGTAATCCAAGAAATCATCTCCGAAAGAGTTCATCCTTTGAATTTCATGGATTGAGCTTTTCTTGACGCCTGTACTCTTGTGGAAAATCCTGCAAACAACCCATTCATTCTGTACAAACATGGCCAGGAAAAAGAATCATGGTCAGTCCGGATTCTTCTTCCACACAAAAGCAAAAGAAAAAATAGATAGATAAAGCAAAACAAAAGGAAAAAAAAAGAAGAAAAAAACATGAAAGAAACTCCCCACCAAATCAAAAGCAATGAAATGAAAAACACTTAGAAGATGTGACAATAAGCAACAGCTTAAGCTTTCTTTAATCAGAATCAACAGAAAAATATGCAAAAAACAAAAAAAAAGATGGGATTTTTTGCATGTGGTGCATACCCTTGAAGCTTTGGGGAGGCCATAGTAGGAGAATTTGCCATCGAGCCTGTATTCATGCATAACCCAGTTGGATTTCTCTCCTTTGGGAGCTCTCCCCTTGTAGAACACAAGCGTCTTCTTCATCCCAACAAGGCTTGTTCTTCCCCTGTAAATTTCCTTATCTTTTCCAGTAGCCTTCCAGTACCCAGATTCTGTAGCTCGATTCGTTCTCATACCAGTTGGATATTTCCTGTCTCTCTGGCAGAAAAAATACCATTCCTTCTCGCCCATCTTCGCCTTTTCTGTTCAAAACAAGTCTTTTTCAACGTTTAGATACTCAACAAGTACCAAAAATTCAGCAGAAAAATAAAATGAAATTGAGGGTGTCTTATTATTGACCCTAAAGAAATTAAGAGTTGGTAGAGAGATGAGAACTCACTTGGCAAATCCCATGGCTCACACTTATTGAGATCAACTTCACCAATCGCACTCGCGCAGAAGCTACTGTTCATCACCTTCTCCGTAAGATAATGAGTTATGATCTCTTCATCTGTGGGATGGAACCGAAAACCTGGTGGCAAATCGATCAGATCATCCCCTTTGTTCACCACAATCGCTTCCTCCATTAGAATCGATCACAAAACTAGCTGGCTAGCAACTTAATTCTTTCACCAACCTCCAAGAACACGTACGGGCACAAAACAGACAGGCAGACACAAGATTTCTGGTATTTTCTTTCGAGAGAATTTAGAAGAGATGGTGGAGGGCAGTTAAGAAAGTAGAGCAAAGGCCATAAACAGGGCTTAAATAGGGGAGCTTGTTAGCGAAACATTGCTGTCCAAGAAGATCCGTAGGCTGCAAGCAAGCCTTGTTTAAGTCCCGAGGAAGCCACTGGTTTAGATAATTCGATAGGTTTTTTTTTCTTCTTCTTCTTCTTCTTTGATAGTGTGTTATTGTGCTGTGCTGGTGTCTTAGCTGGCTACTATAATCATCTACTTGTTTGAAAAAATAATGTGAAAAAGGGAAATGGTAAAAGGAGCTTTCATTCTATTATCATATGCTGGTGTGGGACCCGATGTGTTTTTTTAGAGATTAAAAACTTAGAAAATGGAGTCTCTTTTTTTTTATTTGCTTATAACTGCTTAACTATTATATAATATATAAATTATATCGTAGATATCATATAACAGTTTAAGTATTTAGGGCATGTTTGGGAGGACGATTGTAGTTACTATTGAAAGTGTTTTTTATTTAGAAATACATCAAAATGATATTTTTTTTATTTTTTAAAAATTATTTTTGACATTAGCACATCAAAATGATTAAAAAACACCAAAAATATTTCATTTAAAATGAAAAAAAAAATCAAATTTTGAGCAAACAACGGTACAACCGCAGAAACAAACAGGCCATTAGATGAAATAGTTTCTTGATATGATATCACAGTCTTATCGACTCAGTAGTCACCAGTTCAAATTTCACCACTCTCATTCTATTTGATAAAAATCAGGTATAAGATAGTATTAGTCTATGCGAATTTCAAGTCTAAAAGATTTTTACTTGAGGAGATGTATTAGAGAATAATATAAATCATATATTAGGAAATCACCTAATAGTTTAAGATTTCAAGTGAGATAATTTGTTGATATATATATATATTCTAATCTATTGGTTTAAGTCTCTTAATTGAACCAAGAGGTCTTAGTTCAATGCTTTTGAATAGTTCCTATCACTAAGAAAAGCTGTTACTTTGTCAATTTTTCTTGGCCATTTAAGCAGCTCAGCTAGCATCTATTGTTGACTTCTATTGGCATGGCTTGAAGGATGTTTGTTTGTGTTATAGCATGTTTTTTTATTGTTATTTTTTTAACTATTTTGTTTATTTTAAAAATGTGTTAAATTCATGTGTTTTTTTATGATTTTAATATGCTAATGTTTAAAATTAAAAAATAATTGTACCTTTTGATGTATTTTCAATTCAAAAACACCATGTACCACACATAATTAATTATTTTGGATAAAATTAAAATTAAAAATAAAAGTTGTTTGACCCGATCTGATGTTTGACCTAGCCCAACACTCGAGTAATGGGTTTCTTGGGTTAGCCCTCAAAATAATGTTATTTCGGTTTTTTAAATGAAATGAAATGAAATTATTTTTGATAAAATTTAAAATAAAAGTTGTTTTCACATAAAAATAAAATAAGCTCATCGGATTTGACTGACTAATAGCCTATTTGGGAGGGCGGTTGCGGTTGTTTTTTAAAGTACTTTTCGTTTAGAAATACATCAAAATGATATATTTTTTTTATTTTTTAAAAATCATTTTTGACAGCAGCACATCAAAATGATCTAAAAACACTAAAATAAATTCATTTAAAATGATTTTTTTTTTTAATTTTGGCCAAATACCGGTTTGATCGCAGAGCCAATCAGCTTATAAATCTTTATATATATATATATTGGCCGAAGCCAGGCTATTAAACAAGCTGGATTGAAGTAGGAAGGATCATTACCTGCAAACCTGTGATGCATGCTAAGTGGAGGGAATCTAGGGAACTATTGAGCTTAAAAGTCAATAGATGAAGAACTTGGAAGTTTCAATGCTTTTAATCTAATTAGATTCTAGATGACCTAATGCTAATTCTATTTCATGCATATTTTATTTCAATCTCTTAACACATGAGCATATTTTGTATTCATTTTCCCACGAAAATAATAACAAAATAAGTTTTTTACAATCAGAAAATCGGTTAATTCATACAGAATTATTGATGAAAATATTTTGTTGATGTGAGGATATTGCCTATAAGCAACGATGATTTTATTGATGAACATTTTGCATCCGTGTATTGGTCGGGAAATTGATTACTGATATGCTAATATAAAAAAAAATTAAAATAAAAAATTTGAAACGCAATGTCAAATATGGTGTTAATCCGAAGAAAGCAACCTAATTTGGCAATCATTAAGATTTAGCAACACTGTATAATTCTTATGCAGAATGTTGAAACCTAGCTCAACAAATAATAATAAATAAATAAATCATCTTCTAGAAATCTAAACAAATTAATTGCAACTTCTCCTATCGGTATTGCTTTAATAAGCAATTTTCTTGAGTATCAATCGATCCCTTAATCCTTGAGCATCGTGGCAATTTCATCTATATATATCCAATATTCCATAAAGAAATTAAGAGCATTTTTTTGGAAACTTTCCACATAATTCATATGGAATAATGTGCACAAAGTCAAACAAATTTCTTTCGATAGGAAAGCAAACAACTTTTTATTGCAGTAAGAGAGATGCCAACTATTGTGATAATTTATTATTTATTATATGTTTTTTTATATACTGATATAAAAAATAACTTAGCCTAAAAAACCATTATTTTAATTAAAAAACAATTAAACAAGAACAATTCTCAATTGAATATTAAAGAAAAGAGGCCCTTTTATGCAGGCTTGTTAATTCCGTTCCGTTCCGGCCGGAATAGCCGGAACGTTCCGTGCCATTAAAAAAACCGAGATGAAATGACGTCATTTTCATCTCGGTTTTAATTCCGACCCGTTCCGGAAATTCCGTCTAAATTCCGGCCGGAACGACTCGGTACCGTTCCGGCTCAAAATCATAATATTTCTTTTATTTTAGAACATTTTACTATCATAATATTTTAGAATTTTAGAGATGTTTCTAATTTTGAGATTATGTTGTTTGACTTTGTGTTTGTATTGTATAATTTAAAGTTAATTTATCTTGAATTTAAATTATACTTGTTAAATTAATATTTTAATTTTTTTTCATATATATATATATATGAACAGTACAACTCCGAAACGGCACGCCGAAACGCTCCGAAACCGAAACGTTCCGTTCCAATAGAAAAACCGGAACGGTATTGACAACCTTGCTTTTATGCTCTCAAAGGGAAAAAAATCAAGGGAATGTTGTTGTTCAGGGACCTAATTGATAAGTAAGTTATTATTGGGGACCAATATGTACATTTCCTAAAATAAAAGTGCCCACGCGGTTCATTACGCGGAGCCGAGTAATGATTATCATTATCACTAATTACATCAGCAATACAAGTTACTATTACCCCGAATGGAATTGACTAATGAAAGTCGTTGCTACGAAGCTCTCATTTTTCTTTTAAATATATTTTAAAGTTTTGTAATGCATTATTAATTTTTGTTATTTAGCTGGATGATTAAAAAAAAATTCTAGATAAACCATCGATTCGATAGAGATTGAATTATTTTTAATTTTTATTTAATATAATAAATATTATTCAAATTACATCAGCAAAGAAAAGATATACCAATAAAAAAAAAACTAGTTATTGACTGTCTAGCAAGTGGTTTCATTACTGAATATTTTTTATTACGATTTGGCTGGATTTTGTTGTTGTTGTTGTTGTTGGAAACACTTGAATGAGAATTGATTTGTTAAAAAAATAAATAAATTATATTAACTGAAATGATTCTTTAACATGCTATCAGAACCTTATTGACACAGCGGTCACGAGTTCAAATCTCACTACTCTCATTCTATTTCATGAAAAATCAAACACAAGGTAGTGTTAGTATTTGCAAGTTTCAAGCATAAAGAGTTTTAACTTGACAGAGTGTGTTAGATAATGATATAAATCATATTATAGGATCTCACCTAACAGCTTAAGCTTTTAGATGAAATAATTCATTGACATGATTGGTCAGTTTAATTAAAATTTAGTTTGATTTTAATTTTTTTAAATAATATTATATAAAAAAAACACTATTGTTTTGAATTGATATAGTTAGTTTAAGTTAACTTACATGATGTATAATCTATGACACATGCTTTAAACAAGAATAAATTAAATTTTATAACTTTGTAAAATACCATACATAATCAAGTCCTTGTTTCCAGATGATAAGGAAAAAAATAATAAATAAATAAATACAACACCTCGGGGCAACTAAAAGAAAATCAAGCGCAAGTGGGGTCTTGGCCTAGCGGTTGAAGGGACTTGTTTCCTTCTTCTGCACCAGGGTTCAAGTCCCACCATGCACGCCTGTCACCCCCGCGGTGTCTTACATGCTCACTAGGTTTGTAGGATGTTCAGTGAGTCCGGGGATTAGTTGTGGTGCGCATAAGTTGACCCGGACACCACGGTTATCAAAAAAAAAAATCAAGCTCTATATAGTATACGGTTCTAACGTCAACATTTTTTTATTTTATTTTATTTTATAACTAAAGCATATTTCCATAAAATAGAGTTGTGCACAACTTCTCTTTAATAAATAAACTGATTAAACTGATTAGCACAATTAATTAATTAATTAATTAATTGATTGGTTGTCTTATGGTTATGTGTTAATATTATTTTATTCAAGTTGAAGTTTGTATATTAAATAGTTTATCGTATGATTAGGTGTGGGGCCCAGCTAAATCTTCTACCACGTGTTGACACTGGAAAATAAATCGTGCTGAGCTGGACAATTACTTTCTGATTACATCATACGCCGGGCATTCACATTTGCTTGGTCATGGTTTTGTCCTTCGTATCACTTCTCATGATGCCTTTATATATATATATATATATATATATATATATTAAAATTAGTTAGAAAACAATTATTATTATTATATATATATATATATATATATATTAAAAAGAAAACAATTTTAATATATATATATATATAATAATAATTGTTTTCTAACTAATTTTAATGCACATTATTTTTCAACCGCTTTTTAAAGGACATTTTTTATTTATTTAAGATAACTTCCATTAATTTAATTGATCAAACTCAATTGTAAGGATCTTTCTTATAATTACATATTTTCAAGCCATTGCTAATTACAAGGTAAAATCACAAAGAAAATTAAGAATGGCAGAAAACTTAAGTTTACAATTTATAAAAAAAAATTTATGTGAGGAAATCCCACGTCATGGAAAGCGTACTTTAAGGATCTAGATGAGTAAGTGAAATTCTGGTTGTCTTGAACTCTTATAAAAAGTATATGTCTAGACTCGAACTCGAGACCTGTTGTGCAAATCGCAAGCTATCGTCATCGTGTTATACTCCTTAAGACATTACAATTAAAATCGAGATACAAAAGTAATAAAATTAAAGGAACTTTTCACCTCAATTTGGTCATTTGACTTGAAACAAGAATAAAACTAAAAAAAAAAAAAAAGATTTTTAATATGAGCATCTCCAAGGATGAGGGATAGAAAGCCAAAAGCATTAACTTTTGAATTAAAATTTTTAATTTTTTTTAATATTTTAAGAAGTTGTATTCATAATTTAGCTTTTAAAATGTTAATTTTTCCTTAAAAATATTCTAAGAAGAATAGCATAAAAGAATTTTCTTAAGAAGAGAAAGAACTGTTAGTTACTTATTCGATTTTAATATTCTATGGAAGTGCATAAACTTTATGAGATGGGGTTTGCATTTCTTTTATGTACAAGCAGTATTCTAATTTAAAAATTGTACAATTTCTAGGCAAATTGGTAAAAACAATACTTTGTTGTCCTAGCATTCACTTGTAGTAGGTAAGAAAAGGCTATGAAATTTGTCTATCTTTGCATAATTTTTTTTAGATACGAGAAAATTTTATCTTTGAAAAGTATACTTTGTGGGTCTAAATAAGTAAGTAAAACTTCAATTATCTCAGGATTCTAGAAGGGATGTATGTTTTGACTCGAACTCGAGACCAGTTGTGCAGATCACAATCCCTCTATCATCACACCAAACCTCTTAGGGTATAATCCTTAACCCATAAAAATAAAATAACTAATAACTTAATTGATGATTTTAATTTCCATAATACAATCTCGATTGAGAATATTGAGGAACGATTATCATACAACTGAACACACAAAAACAACAACAACAAAGAACAACAACATATTTCTTTATTTAGAAAAATAAAAATATATATATTGTAATTAGAATTAAGCAAGCATCGCAAAAGTTGTTTGTTTTGACTGAATGATATTAATATTTATCACATCTTTCTGTCAAATATTTTCATTATTTCACCGAATAATTTAATTAATCATCCACGAATTGAGAGCTTTTTTTTTTTTTTTTCTGAATAAGCAAGCATAAAATTGAGACGACGTCGTCTTTATGGAGTCAAAGGATGTCTAAAATATGAGGCATTATTAATTATACAAATTTAATTTACTAGTAATTAATTGGTGTAATTTTTCATTTTTCTAGTTTCATTAAATAGTTAATTGACCATATAAGCGATTGTGAAGCTCAACCAATCAAATGTATATACGTAAAGAAAATAATTTATGTCAACGAGATAAATTGCTAGTATTTTTATATATCAGAATCTAATATTTTTATATTAATGAAAACATTAATATAATGGATTTATCAAATACATACACTATATTAAGGATTTTTTTAGGAGTACGATGAGAATGTTTTTTGTTTTTTTATTTGAAAATATACTAATAAATATATTATTTTTTTTAAAATAAATTTTTATATCAGCACACCTAAACTATCCAAAAACATCAAATAATATATATTTTTTATTTTAAATTAATTGTGTAGTGTTTTTAGAATATCTTAATGCTATGATATTAAAGATAATTTTTAAAAAATATTATTATTTTAATATGATTCTAAATTAAAAATCACCATGAAAAACAACCCAAACTATACTCTTAACTCTATCGAATATTTTTAGATAATTAAATCTATAGAAGCAATTATTTTTTAAAATATTTTTTATATAGTATAGTATAATTTTTCAAAAATTGTTTTTAAGTTCAGTATATTAAGATAATTAAAAAACCATATATCAAAATATTAAATTTTAGGCCACCTCGGCTTCGACCGCAAAAAGAATTTATGTATATGCTATGGTGTGTGAAAAGAATTTAATTATCTAATATCTGGATACGCTACAAAGGACAGCGAGGCAAACAGCTATGCAAATAATTAAAATAAAAAAATAAGAAAAAAGAAAAGAAAAAAGAATAGCGTGTGGACCCTGAAGGGAAAGCTTTACTGTTTTGACTATCGTGCCCAGAACGAAACCGCAAAGCAAAGTAGATATAGAGATGGGTGACGGTTGGTGACGGTACATTACTCCTCTGACTCATCTCTTTCTTGGCACATTTTGATTGGTCCACGTCTTGCCTCATCTTTTGTACGACCCACCCCCCTGATTGATCCAATATCCCAAGACCTTGATGATATACATCGTCGAAAATTATACCAATGGTTTATATATATATATATATATATTTCTATCGTGTTTTTAAAAATTATAATAAATATTTTAAATTTAGTGATCGTAATAATATAAACTCTAAATAATCTTATAATTTATCTTAAAATAGCGAGAAAAAAATATAAAAATAACTAAAAGTAGTTTATATATATATATTGTTTTATTAAATGATTTGAAAAGCATATCATCCTACATCGCATGAACTTAAGAGAATCTTAAACGACATATTTAGAATCTTGAAGTGCTTAATCAAGTGCTAATTGATTTGCTAGAGTTTTTTCTATTAATGTTAAGCAAATGTTATGAGATTTTTTTTTTATTTTCAATTATACACCTTGTAAATGTTTTATTTAAAATCCTATCTACATTGAGTCTCAACTTCCCATATGAATTTTTTTTTATTTGCTTCATTTTGATTTGTGAACTTTCTATTTGAAGAGTACTCTTTTCCTATCAATACAAGAATATTTACAACCTAATTTTAAAATCTTTTCTAGTTCTACAAGAATCTTTAATGGGTAGCAACATATTTTCCAAATATGAAAAAAGATTTCTTTAATATTCCATAATCTTTTTCTTATAAAGATTCTTGGGTTGATTTTTTCTATTTCACAATTTTATGCTAAGAAGCACAATTTTTATTGGACTGGATTGTAGTTTTACCATATGTTTCTATAAGTCTTTTTTTATACCGGGTTAATATATATATATATATATATATATATATATATATATATATATATATATATATATATTATGTTTTCAGCTAATTTACAAAGACCTATCCCATATACTTGAGGCTTTAAGGAAATGATTTGACAAATTAAAAGAACTATAATGTTGTCAAGTATATTCAATAATGAAAGGATATTCAATAGCTAATTTAAGATTTTTTCTAGCTCTACAAGTATCTTTAATAGGCAATGACATTGTTGTCAAGTGATTCCTATAATGTTCCAAAACCCATTTCTTACAAGAGTTCTTAGGCTAGTTTTTCTTATTGCATATTTTCTTTGTTAACAAGTATAATTTTTATTCAACCACTGAATTTTTATTCAAATTGAAATTTTACCAGATATTTTTAGAGGTCGTGTTTTATATCGGGTTGAGATTTCAAATATATTCAACATCAAAAGTGTTTTACGATAAGGTCTAGAAGGTATTGTGCGAGATTTATATTAGTTTCTTAATTGATTACGAAATTTTTCACATATTATAAATAAATATAGTTACTTAGATTAGATTGCACTTGGGTTTCTTAGCTTTTAAGGCATAATATTTTGAATAAACTTATATTTTTCTTGATATAACATTTTCATTTCGGTTAAATAAATAATAAATATAATTGATTTTATCGTGTTTTCCATGTATTTTTTATTTGCAAATTGATATTTATAGGTGATGATTCAATCTAATAATATTATTGGCTGTAATTTATGTGGCATACTCGTATTAAACTAGATACCTTAGCTTTACAAAATCTATCCTCTTTTTTTTTTTTTTTGGGTTATATGATGACCGGTTCATATCATTAAGAATACTTTCTCCATATGATAGTTCATCAGAAAATGAAAGGAAAAAAAAGTAAGGGGGAACTTTTTCCCCCGGAACCCACCATATATATTAGATATAATATAAAAGGAAAAGTTACTATTTATATATATAAAAGATATAATAAAAAGAAAGGTTACTATATATATATAATAAAAGGCAAAGTTACTATATATATATATATATATAAAAGAAAGGTTAATATATATATATATAAGAGATATAATAAAAGGAAAAGTTACTATATATATAGTAACCTTTCCTTTTATTATATCTATCCTTTTCTTTCTAGAAACGTAGTCTAATTAAACGTTTTATTTTTCAAAAGTCCATATAAATAATTGTCATATACATGCTCATATTTCTTTAATCGAACAAATTAACTATAGTTTTTGACTTCATGATATTGATGCCGACTCAACTCATATTAAGTGAGTGTTTGTATTTATTTTACAATTTTCTATTCTAGATATTTTTCAAAAAATCAATTTCATATTTTAATATATATATATATATATATATATATATATATATATATATATATATAAAACACTATACACTGCAATACCAACCCTACACTTGCATCACTATAATCTCGACGTTAATGCTTTCTTTTCCCTGATTACTCTTTCCAATTATTTAAATACGATAAATGAAACCTAACTTTACGTTTTATCCAAACAAATAAATAATTGGGTGGTATATACGTAGTAGCTATGTAGTTTAGTCACCTCATTCTCAGCCATAAAAAATGGTGACCATTATGTCATCTACCCTTCTTTACAAGTCATATTTGGAATCTATGAATACATATATATATATATATATATATATATATATATATATATATATATATATATATATATATATATATAGACACACACACACCATCAAATCATTGGCAATTTTAACCCCTTGACGTATTCTACATAAATCTAGCTTCTTTAATATATACTTTAGAATTTGGCGGCCATTTAATAAAACAAAATGATGATTTGTTTGATACATATATTTCTTCTGATGTGATGAAACCCCACCTACCGGAAAGTTACTTTGTAGGCTCAGATGAGCGAGTAAAACCCTGTTTATCTCATGTATTTATAATGGGTTCACGCTTTAATTTGAACTCGAGACCTGTTGTGCAGATCACAAACTCTTTATCATCACGTCATGTCCATCAAAACTTGTTTGATATATTGTTCCATGTAAGTTGCAATTTTGTAAATTTCTAAAATGACAGTTTGATTTTGAGTGTGTTTTACTCAAAACAAAAATATATATACTAAACTATTATTTCATCAACGGTTTTGATACGCTATATCAGAAATATATTTTTTTAAATATAATTTTTTATACATTAACAAATAAAATATTAAACCCACATTCAATTGTAGTTTTCACAGCGTATTTATGTCAATATTAATAGGAATAATAAGCATAGTTTCTACTATTTTCATATGGTACGAATAAGAAATCTAGATATTTATACTCTATTAATTGAATATGTGTCTAATGTCTACTTGTTATTCAACATAGAATAACATAGAATAATATATATATATATATATATATATATATATATATATATATATATAGCGAGAGAGAGAGAGAGATTTGGATTGAATATGGCCATGGACGACATTATCCAATGAGTAAATGTAAGCATTACAAAACAAATGTTTCATAGGTGGAGACAGTTGGCTAAAATTGTGACAATTGGAATGGATTACCCAGATCGATTGCACCTCGTTCGTGCCGTACACAAGCCAATAGAAAATATTATCTTTTCTAATCTCATTTTCAATGGGCACCTAGTCTTCATTCTTCATTCTTAGTTGATGTTTACATGAATTAAAAATTCATTGCCCTCGACTTTCTTTTCCTTTTTGCTTTGCCCATCTTCATTCCTCGACCTTTCCCGGCTCCGTTACGCTCCTCCCTGCGCCACCTACAACCTCCATCATCGTTCTGCAAGTGTGTGTGTATGTGTGTGTGTGTGTGTATCGTCTGCAACTATATATATATATATATATATATATATATATATGCATGCGTGCGTGCCATGAAGATCAAATTTAAAGGGCGAGCAAGAACAGGAAGGAGCAAAAATGGCCTGTCAACGTGACAGAAGAAGTCATTTTCTTCAGTATTTTTAAAAGAAGAAGAAGAAGAAGAAGAAGTGAAGCTTTCTTAAAAGGATTCTCCAGCTGTAATCGCATTAATATAATGAGTTTGTTAATTTGCCTTTACACAAAAGATTTTCATTAGCGCAGCTTGCGATATTTCAAAGGTAGTTTTCCATAATGATTACGTTTATATTTCTAAAGCCATGAGTAAAAGTTATTGACTCTCGAGGTTTTTCAAGCTCTCTTCAACATCTCTGCACAAATCACAGCAAATGCAAAGTAATAATCCATCGATCGTGACGTTAATGTTCATAGCATATGCCCCCAGAAATATATACAGCAAAATAGTCTCACGATCTTCTCTCAACAAGAGTCTTCTACTACTCTTGAAGCAAAGTCAAACTCCATCTTGAATCCAATTCCATCATGTATTTCATCTTCTTCAAATTTGATTTCTTGAAATTTGCTTCTTTTTTCTTTGAAGTTCCTCTATATTGAATAAGATCGAGCTTCTTTGTAATATAATAGTTTGTCGAATACATAACCATATTTAACCTTGAAATTTAAGTTTTTAAATGCGATTTCAAAACATGGTTTATATTATTTTTTAACATGTTAGCTAAAATTTAAAAAAAAATAGTTGAATTTGAAACTTGTAGAGATACAAACTACATCATGCCTAGTTTTATAAAATAAAATAAAAATTATGAGATTTAAAATAATAATCACTTACTCTAGTACTATTTAGAAATATCTTGATAAGCACAAAACGTGAAAGACTACGAAACAAAAGCATGAAGAGAAATGTAATAATTTCAAAGAAAGGCTAAAGAGTCAAGTTAAGAAAGTCTAACTCGTCTATAAATGCATCTTTAAGAGATAAGGATGGCCAAGAACTTATAAGAGCTCTTAACTTTAATGCGAGGGATTCTTATATTTCTCACGCTAAGTGTGAATGAAAAAAATGAGTTAATTAAAAAAATGAGTTAATTAAAAAAATGACTTGAAGGGATGAGAGATGAGTTAGGTTTGAATATCATATCAGAAAATTAACTTAGCCCAATAACTTAAGTTATTAAATACAATATAATGTATAATTCGCTAATATAATTTTTAAATTTCAATGAATTTGTTTTTTGAAGTCTCAATTCATCTTTATTGTTTCGCTTGTTCTTCTTCATGTGCATATTAATTATTATTTTTCTAATATAGGTGTTCGGATCAGCTTACATATACTTCAACTAATCTTACGAGTCGTGAAGTATGACACGCTAATTTTAATCAACCTCTTCATGCTATCAATGCTATCATTTTTTATAGCCAAACTATTTGACAAGGAGGGGTAAGGGGAAGAAAAACTAGTATTAGAATATTTCTGTCCCATGGTATTAGATATGATTGGGTGGGGAGAAATTGTATGAACTATACATCAGAGAAATTAAAAAAAAAAAATTATACTTTATACGTTCCATTTGGAAAACATACATCAGAAAATAGGTGGAATGCAAAGTCAGCCGCATGTATCGAATATCAAAAGTATATACTTCAGAATTTAAAACGTTTTGGTGGCCGTCTTGCTAATAGGATTGGTGGTTCTGAAAAAGAAAAAAATACACCTTATTGTAGTATACGTGTACGTTTGCTTTGATTAAGGCCAAGGATTTTTTTTTTTATAGCACTGGAAGAAATAGTATTTGATGGTAAAATATATATATATTCTTAGTATTATTTAAATTAAAACCCTAACTAACTTGCAATTTTGGGCATGCTGTCTCCATCAAGACACACTTGCAACTCTATTTATTTTAATCCCTCGTGCTTAGTTTGTGATCTTATAAGGTGGTAGCTAGTAATGATGATGGTGAGAAATGAAGTTTCATTCCTACTTTAAAATATATGATTCAAGAAAAAAAATTTGAAATAATATATAGGTGGGAATAAGAGTTAAAGTGTAATAAACTTTCAATGATGTTAAAAATGAGACTAGGAATCTTTTTATTTTTTAAGAGATTAAGATGTTATTACAATTTGTTGAAAACTACTTCCACAATATATTTTTTAAAATTATTATTATTATTATTATATATTCCTTGGCATGTGAAAATATATTTTGTTATCATATTTATTAATACAAAGAAACTAAATACACAATTTTGGAACTCTGCTTGATTTGAAAAGTTGACTTGTGACCCGAATGACCCATGATTTAGAGCAAATTGGGCATAAAATAATAATAATTAATTCATTATAACCCGGTCAAAAACCTAGATTGACTCGTGACTTGGTCAACCTAGAGAAATCTGGTCAAAATTCATTGGTTTTTTCTTCAAAATATTTTTTTTTTACTTATATATATATAATGTTGGCCCAAATTAATCTAGTCAACCCATCTAAACTTGTTCAAATTCTAGCTACGAGTTAAGTTTAAAAATTATAACTAAAAGAATATATATTTTTAGTGTTTATTATTAGTGTTTATGTACTCACAAAGCATTGTTCATAGATAAACTATAACAAATGATTTTTTATTTTGGCAATTAAATTTTACGTTTTTTTTAATTTAAAGTTTGTGATATTTTATTCTCCTTGCATATTCTCTATTATTCATATTTGAATTCAATTTGACTATACTTTATATGTTCCACATGCAAAACAACATCAGCAAATACGAGAAATGCAAAGTCAACCACATATATCAAACATCAAATGAACTTAAGAATTTAAAATGTCTCGATGGACGCTAGCTACTAGGATTGCTGGTTTTGAAAAGAAAAATAAAAAATAAAACTTATTGTACTATATAGTAGTGGTACCTGGCCATGGTATATACGTGTACGTTAGCATTTAAGCAAGGCATATGATTTCCTTTTCATCACATCGAAATAAATATTATTGGACGGTAATTTTTTTTCGCATTATTTAAGTTAAAACTTTAATTAACTTGCAATTTGGTCCTAATGTCTCCATCTAACACTTGCAACTATTCATCTCAATCAACAAACTGAGTTTGTGATCTAAGGTCAGTAATGACGATAACAAGATTTGAAGTTTCATTCCTGCTTTAAAAATGTTTCATTGAAAAAAAAATAAAGAGAGATTGAAATAATGGATTAGGATAAGAGTTAAATTGTATTATATTTTCATTGAGATCAGTCCACCCATTCTAGATGGTCGGGTTGGACACAGAACCCAGCCTGATCAACCCACTCTTCCACACGTGAACAGCGGGAGAATAGTGGGACAAGGAAATGAATTAATTCACTCCCTCCATTGTTCACCAAAATGATGAACAGTGAAATGATGGTGGGTGGAGGGTGACGACCTGCTTACCTATCATTACCGTAATATAAAGGAGGTCGAGGTGGTTCTTCTTATGGTGGCAGCGTCGAAAATGATAGTTTGTGATTGCCAGGAGAGCCGTAAGAAGATTACTGGTTTATGTTGTTGCTGATGTTACTGTTGCGTCGTTAGAGGCAACAATGGAGTTGTTGGCGTGGAGGAGAAGTTGTCAATGCTAAGAGGGATAATGCAAGGTGTTGGTCAACTTGTTGGAGGGAAAAGAGAGGGTTGCTGACATCGTAGGACAGAGTGAGAGAGGGGGGGCCTGACGCTGTGAAAGAGGGAGAGAGAGTTGTCGATGGTGGTTTTGTTAGAACTTAGAAAGGGGAAGAGTGGTTGTTGCTGGTAGTTATGCTTGTGTGTAAGTTTTTTAGTCACGTCATCTCTGCTATTTTCTCCTCCTCTGTTCTGTGTTCATCTCCATCTGCCTCTGTTTCTTCTCTATTTATAAACACGAGAGGTAACCATTGCATGCAGCGATGCGTTACCTCTTGCAGCACCGTGCTTGTTGCGATGAGTCTGCACTATTAGGAGAAGGTGCAAGTGCATTTTGGTCCCTTAATTTGTAATTATTCTAATTGCACCTCTAATTGGCTTTAAACTTTTTAATTTATGCAATTGTATCCCCTAAAAAATTTCAATAGAATCCTTAACTTTGTGCACCTTTTTTTATTTTGGTCGTTGGTTTCAGATTTACACAATTTGAACCTCAATTGACCATTAAACTCTTAATTTTCTTCAATTTTGCCCCTGACTTCACACAATTAGCTTGGAAAAATTCAATTCGGTGTCAGAAAATTCCAATCTTCTTAATTGAACCAGAATTAAACTCAAGAACTTGATTTGTCATCGATTAAGCCCTTAATAAAATTAATTTGACCAATTTAAAGTATACTTAAGTCCTTGCAATTAATTAAATCCTTCAATTGGACTCTAAATTAATTTATAAATATAATTATACTTTAAAATGACCCATGATTAAATCAAATTGGCCTACAAAATATAATTATATCTTTCAATTTAATTTTAACACAAATTTATCCACAATAAATTATTTTAGTTTGGAATCTATTATTTTTATTTTTTAGCACAAAAGAGGTACGATTAGGCTTTCAAAAACATCCCCTTTTATTTTTGTTATTTTTATTTTATTTTGTTCAGATTTTACAGAATAACCCAGAAATGGGTTATGACAATTATTATTACATATTTGTGTACTAATGATGCATCATGCATTAAAAATATATTTTATTTCCTTCTTATTATTATAAAGAAACTAAAAACACTATTTTGGAAATTGAGTTGTGATCTTAGTGACGTGAGGTTTAGGGCATGCCAAGTTTCATTAGAAATATGAGAACAATCGACTAAATGTGACATGGTTAAAAACCAAAGTTGAGATCTATGACTTGGTCAACCATGTAAAAACCCAGTCAGAACTCGTTGACTGAATTATTTGTTTTTCAAAATCATTTCTTTTCATAAATCAAAAAAATAGGTTGGCCCAAATTAATCTAGTCAACCTACCTAAATGGGATGCTATGACTAAAAAGAGTATGTACTTTAATTTTTCATCTCTATTTACCTCCTCATAAAAGCACTGTGGACTCATAGTTAATCGATAAACTATGACAAATACTTTTTTTTATTTTTTTTATTTTTGTTAATTAAATTTTATATTTTTTCAATTTTTATCCTTTTATGTGTTTTTTTTATGTTTTGGTCCCTTTTTTTGTTATAAAGGAGCGAGAAAGATGCTAAAAAAAATAAGAAGGGAGTGAAAGTGGTTGGTTAGTCAAATTTTAATAACAGAAAACTGATATTGGTGGGTGAAACCATATAATTTCTGGGTGAAACATAAAAGCTTACTATCTATCACACCCTCCGCGAGAGCACGATGTCGCGCCGATCCTCCCCGTGAGCAGGGTAATTCATGTCAGGAATTTATCATTATTTTGTGAAAAAATGAGTCGTCACCTAGTATTATAGTTACTAGGAAACCTAAAATTGGTCTTTCAGAGATTCTAAGGCAAGAGACTGGTTGCGTAAAGGGAAAGTTTTAGCACCCCTTGTGATATTAGCGTCATTATTTATTATCACATGAGTTTTTCTTTACTTTGTCCAAAAGGCTCTTTGTTATCTCAACTCCTAAAAAAACGTTAAATCATATACATCTTTATTTGGATTAGTATTTGCAATCCTATTAAATTATGTTGAGACATAAATCTAGAATGGAAATTAAGGTAAAGATGCTTTCAGTCACCGAGTAATATTATTATCTATGTTGAGTGTTGAAGTTGATAGATTTAAAAGACTCAAAGATAATATAGATCTTGTCTAGAGTTTGGTGAAATTTACATGAGATTAAGAGATGAAAGTAACATGTTGTAGATGGTTATTATCTTTAAAAAAAAAAGGTATTTATTTTGAGAAAAAAAGGTTCATATAATGAAGATATTGGTGTGTAATTTTCTAATATGAGATATTTGTACTAAAATTCTTTAGGAATAATTTGAAAAAATAAATCCATTGAAGAGATAGAACATTGGTTCTTTTAGTCTATCTTAAAAATAAATGAAACTAGGTTGGTAAGTCAATGTTGAACATGTCAGCTAGCTAAGAATAGAAAACACAACACTAGTCTTTACACCTTTTTTTTTTTTGTTCTCACTTGCCCTTGACAAAATTTAAGTATGGATTTTGTGATTAGGTTTCATGTATTAAAAAGAAGTAAATTTATATCTTTATGGTTGTCGATTATTTCTACAAGATAACCTATTTTATCCTTTATATTAAGACCATATAGCTTATAGAGATATGAAACTCTAGCTTGATGAGATTTTCAAGTTGTACGACATTTCCCAAACCATAGTCTTGAGTAAGGTTATTAGATTTATAAGTTATTTCTAGAAAACTCTCTAGAATATGGTGGGACCTAAATTGAATTTTCTAGTCTCTACCACTCATAAATTGATGGTCAAATCAAGGTGGTTAATAGGGGTATAAGTAACTTTTTGGGATGTCTAATGCATGATCATAATAGAAATTAGGATTTAGTTCTTTCTATAACTCAATTTAACTATGATTATTCTGTCAATAGGTATGATTCCATTTGAAGTTATACATAGTTACAAGCTTAGGAAACCCTTAAACCATCTTCTCATATTATGGTGTCTAAGTCAATTAAATCACTTACATAAAAAGTTCAGGATTTGTGTATTGAGATCACTAAATAGATTTAAGCTTGTAAAATACAGTGTAAACTTCAAGTTGATTTACATAAATAACACAATAAATTTAATTATGAAGATTATATTATGATAAGGATTAGACTTGAATAATTGAAAATTGTATGCACGTAATGCGTGGCCATTCAAAATACTACAATAAGTTGCTTTAAATTCTTATGTTATTGATTCATTACATGATTTTGACACTAGCTCCATATTTAACATTGAAGATCTAATTCCATACAAAAAACCATATCATATTCCAAATTATCGCTTTAAGATGTTGTCTAATCTCACTTCTAATAATCCTATTAAAATATCTACCCCTTTCACCTTGACATTATCATAAAAGAATAATATTGATGTTATTATGGAAGAACAAGTTGTTTTTTATAATCAAGAAAGGTGAAGTTCAATGGTTTCTATTTTGTTAGGTGGGCTAACTTGATTCAGATTGCACTTGGATCAATAAAGATATTGCATCAAATTGATCAAAATCTTTAGGAGTACTATAAAAAAATTTGAGAGCTACACTCAATAAAATCAAGTTTCTCCAATGTTATATGAGTTACTGCAGATACTAAACACACATCATAGATCACACAAGTATATGAACAGAAACGACGAAAAATAACCTAACCTGACACTTTTTAGTTAAGAAATCGGGCCCATATATTTATGTTAGACAATTTTAATTAATGGATTAAACTTATGTCATTTATATATCTCTTTTTCATTTATGAAACATTTTTTGATGATTTGTTAAAAATAACATTTTTCTTTCTCTAAATTCTTTTTTTCTTTTTAGCTTTTCTTTTTCTACTTTTAATGCTTTACTTTTTTTCTCTATACTTTTTTTTTAGTTTATTGTCCAACTTCACCTAATAGTTTTGAACAAAAATAATAAACTATATTTAACTCTATAAATAAGCAAATTATCCATCCATACAACCTTACAACTTGGATCCTTTTCCGAGACCCACAACTGCACAAACAAGATATTATTGTCTGTTTTTATGGATTCAACTAAGACCTTATTTAGCATTACAATATAATAAATTTTAATTATTATTTTTTGCTTTAAATTATTATTATTATTATTATTAGTGTTATTAGATTGTTTTAAAATGTTAATATCAAAAATAAATTTTAATAATAATAATAATAATAATAATAATAATAATAATAATAATAAATCATTTTAATGCATTTTCAAAACAAAAATGAAAAAAAAAATCTAAATTAGAGCCAAGTATGAAAAAGTTCTTCAGAGTTGAGATGATAGAAGTTGAGCAAAATTCTCTCGGTCTGCTTCTTCTCATCATCCTAGAAGCTTCGCATTGATCAATTTTTCTCACCACCTCCATAAGGCTACAGTACACAGGCATGTTCATCCTAAAAGAACTGATTAATTATGATATATTAAATGAATGGCATTAATCCTTCAACAATCTACGAGAGAACAATCAATGTTGGCGATTAGGATCTGGAAAGACAAGAAGATGGTGATAACTTGAAAAAACAGAAGCAAATCTAAGTATGTTGCCTTGAGCTAATGAAGATCTGAAAGTAAAACAAGTGGAGGAAACTTAATGAGAAACATGCAGCAGCATCCAAAAACCTGTCTGATAGTTTATGCAGTAGGTTTGTCCGTGCAAATTCTGTGAAACATGTTTTGATTGAGCACACAACATGGCATTATTAACGATAATAAACAATAGCATTCATAGAGACAGTTAGAAGAGTGTCGGCCACAAATTTTTCACACTGACAAGCACAAAACATTCTCAAAACGAACGAACAAAAACCATTTCACCCGAGAATTATTCAAGGTTCAGAAAATACAATATAGCTTCAAGAAACGGCAACACCATCGGGAATAATTTCCTGCAAAACGGTCAACAGTAAGAACATCAGGTAAAAGCATGAAGGCATATATGCTTAATTAATCTTGGAATTCTTTTTCATCAAATGAAATCATCTTGGATTTGTGTTTTTATATGATGTTTGCATGATGAAAAAGAAAGAGATAGTAAATCTTAAATAGGAATTTTAAATCCTTGTGCTTTGCTTGTTTAGAAACTTACAGAACTAAGCTGGAATGATCTTCCATAGTTGGTTATCACCTTTGTTCCATTTCCAGAGCACGATAGTGGTACCATCATGGACCCCACCAGATTTCATATCACCATGAAAAGCATCAACATTCAGGTGGATATTGTTAACCATCCTTACAGTCCTAAAACCATCACCCATGTCCTTGCTTTGGGTCCATAGGATAGACGAATCAAGAACATCTGGATTGTATGGAATCAGCTGCACCTGCAGAAATATAATTTTGGGACAGGTTTAACATTGTTGAAGGCATAACATTTGCTGCCCAAGAGGGGGGGAAAAGGAATAGTCTTTCATGAGGACTTCCTCTTAGCTATCAAAGCCATCAATTGTTTATTTGTCAACTTATGCCACCAAAAGCAGGGACACATGTTTCACTACAGGATATATCCTACACCACATGCACCCGAAATGAATATTTTGAAGGGAAATTATAATTTATTTCAGTAACAACCTCACAAGAGTCTCTAAGTGGAGAAGTTTTATTTGTCAAGTATAAGAAAGAAAATCAAGCTCAAGAAATGTTTCTATGGTCATAAGTTCAATTTTCTCTATGGTACCATGGTACACCGGCATGCATGCCCACAAGTTGACTGCTTGTATAGAACAATCAAGTGATAGGCAAAAAAAGAATTGTATATTAGAAGACTTAAAATGATATTTAGGTAGATTAAGGGGAGGTAATGATACTAGTTAGCAAACATAAATGAATACAAAGCCATTGACACTAGTTAGCAAACATTTCTAAATCTGCAGCCTAGTCATTGGAAATGATACTGTCTTTCCACCTACACCCCCCTCGATAGATTCCAAGCTGTGAAATGGAGGAAGTGTGCTGGTTCTTTCTCAATAAAAAGAAAAAATGAATAGGGGGATTTGAAGGTTTGCAGCATCAAAACCCAAAACCTACATGCTAAACATGTTTTAAATAATCTGCAGGACAATAAATGAAGGAATTCTACTCTGTTGTTAAATCCAATCTTACCACCTTGTGTTTCTGTGATAAATGTCACCAAAACAGGATTTTGACCTTAAAGAGGATATACAATGTTCGATCATTTATGGTCATGAACAACAGTGGCAAGCAATGTATATGAGATCACAGCTGAAATTTACTGAAACTGTTGCCTTGTATACAATTTACTGAAAGTGTATATGAGAATATACCTTGATCAGGTTTAAAAGTTGCTTATACAACGTTGAGTCAAGCTCATAAGAGCACCTTCCTCGTTTCCAAAACGTATTGGTTATTTTGACTCAATATCGAGGAAAAAGAGAATGCACAAATGCATATTTAAAATCAATTGAAACAAAATCTGTCAAAAGATGAAAATGTCTTGTTGAACTTGTCTTTTTACATGGTCATGTTTTCCCCAACAGAGGGTCAAAGGCCATGAGACATGAAAATGAAATACTGGGAGTAGGAGCAAGACATGGAAGAACAAACTTTCAACAAGTTCATGATCTCAGAGAATTTCTTACAGGGTGTGCCTCTCCAATGGAATGCTTTATGGCCTGACCAGTGGCCTTGTTAACCAAAGCGAAGGCAGGATATCCCTCCGAGTCCTTCACTCTTACGCTGTACTTCTCATCTTTGTACCAGTTCTATAACAACAACAACAACAACAACCAGCACAAATGAAGCACAACTACAAATATGTAAAACTCCAAAACCCTGAAATGGAATAATGAAAAACTAAAGCAAGCAGGTCTAAACAACTAAAATAATCAGTCCGCACAAATAATCAAAGACAAGGACAAAAAAATGTGATCTTTTTATGCTTATGGAATTTGACTTACAACAACAATGATCAGATTAAATACTCATGGGAATTTACACCAAACCAACCAAAAAACAAAGCACATAAAAAGACAAACCCGGATTATAGTAATGTGAATTTAAAAAACAAAACCTAAGAGATAGAAACAAAGATGTGCAAAAGAAGTAATTTTTACAGACAAATTGAGTTTGATAGAAAGGAAAGTTTTGATTTTTACATACTTGGAATTCATCAGAAGGATTTGACCGAGCAAGAATCACTTTTCCATCCCTAATAGTGAGGTGAAAATCAGGTTTAGCTTTGCTGTAAACCTTAAAGTTTTTATAAAGGCCAATCCCAGAAGCAGAGCCAGATTGATGAGCGTGCTGGTTAATGGAAGATGGCAGGCGCGGCGACTGATGGGTTTCAGTTTTTTCATGAGAAACATGATTCACTTGTGTTGATGGTGGTGGATAATCAATAGAATGGTCACCTACTTGGTGATGAGATGTGCGAACGACTTGAGTTTCTTGAAATGGAGGTGGTGGTACAGGTGCATAGTTAGCTTCTTGAAAATATGGTCTTGGTGGTTGTGGAGGTTCTTGATAGTAGTGTGAGGAGGGAGGTGATGGTTCAAGTTCATTCTCACCGTAGTATGGTGGTGGTTGGTGGAACGATGGTGGTTGTTGGTGGAAAGATGGTGGTGGCTGGTGGAAAGAGGGTGGTGGCTGGTGGAAAGAGGGTGGTGGTGGGTAATGCTCTCTTCTCTCTTCTTCATCATCGTTTCTTCGGTCGTGACGAGTGTGAGAGTGGTGGCCGTGAGGGAATTCCATGGGTGTTTCCGGTGATCTTGATTTATGTTAGGGAGGGTTGATGAGGAGAATTGTGTTCGATTGATAATGATCGGAGATACAGTTTGCCTCAGTCAGTACTAAAGAGGAATAGGATTCTGTGCCAACTGTTAACACCACTCAATACTCATCGCTTTTTTTTTTTTTAAGTTTGGTTAATAAATAAATCAAAAATATTTATTTAAAAAAAATATATTTTAAAAACATGTTAAATATTATGTTAGAATTGTTAAATATTACTTCGATATCGTCTTTTGAAAAAATATATATGTTTTATAATTATTTTGGTGTTTTATAAGATACAATATTTATTTTTATTTTGTTTTGTGTTTTAGAATTATTTTAATGTGTTTTTATTAAAATTAAATTGTATAAAATAAAAATTACTTCAATCTATTTTAAAAAATAAATATGACTATAATATGAATACTATTTAAGTTGTCTTATCTAGTGATATCATTGAAAAAATATATTTCTTGGATCACCGATCAATATTTTCCTTAAATTATTATTAATTCATAAAAAACTAAAAAAGAGAGGTTTTTATTTACTTTTCTTACATTAAATAGTGGTTTTTATATTTTTTTAATTGATTTTTAAAAAAAATTATCTTTCAAGAATTGATTAATTGATAATTAAATTTTATTATTTATTAAAAAAACATTATTGGGTTATTTTTGTCTCATGACCCTGGTCTCGAGTTTGACAGGTTAACTCTTGTTGTTGATGTTTTGTTTTTAAATTAATTTTTTCAATTTCATCTTTTAACATTGGATTTATTGAAAACTGAGATTCGTAATTCATTTTGATTTATTTTCTATGAGATTATTATGATCTCACAACTTGATATATTAATTAGTAAGTTGACTCGGATTGACCTAATTCAATCCAATATATTATTGTCTTAATATTTATTAAAACAAATATTATCTTAAATATCTTAATTAATATTTTTTTAATTGATTTTTAAAAAACATATCTTTCAACTATTGATTAATTGATAATTAAATTTCTTTATTTATTGAAAACTGAGATTCGTAATTCATTTTGATTTATTTTCTATGAGTTTATTATGATCTCACAACTTGATATATTAATTAGTAAGTTGACTCAGATTGACCTAAATCAATCCAATATATTATTGTCTTAATATTTATTAAAATAAATATTATCTTAAATATTTATTTGGACTTAAACAATGTTTTTACTGGTTATCCAGATTTATTTTCTATGAGATTATTATGATCTCACAACTTGATATATTAATTAGTAAGTTTTATATTTTTTTAATTTTTTTTCCATCTTATCAATTTTATAATAATTGTTTTTAGTATTTTTTTTAATTTTCAATTTAATATTTTAACACTTGGTTTTGTTAATAATTGAGTTTTATATTATTTTTATTTTTTTTCTATTTGGTTATTCCAGTGTTAATACTCAAGTCATGAGTTTGATATGTTAATCTCATTAACTTCTTTTTTTGTTTTTTAATTGAATTTATTTTTTATTATTCAACGGTTAATTGATTTTAACTTTTAAATATGCTACCTAATTAGAATTTATAATTTAATTTAATTTTATCATTATAAAATTATTGTACTCTCATAAATTAGATAGCATATTTGATAGGATAACCTAGGTGGTTGGGATCATATTTTTTAGTCTTTTTTTATCTTTCAATATTAGATTTATTATAAATTATAATTCATAAGTTAGGAGTTCCAATTAATTCAACTAGGTACTTGGTTAAGGATAAAAACTAAAAGTTAAAGTTAATTTGAGGAAAATCATAATAATGAAAGGATGAATAACCAAATTTCCAATAAATATTTATTATGTTGATAAAAGAAAAGCCTTCTTGGATACTACTTACCCTTTATTTGTTCTCTTCTTATTTCATCAATTTTATAATTTTGTTTGGTATTATTAATAGGGGAATATTATTGTTCACTGGAATAAAAAACAATTTAGTATTTTTTTTTAATTTTTAATTTAATCTCTTAACACTTGGTTTTACTGATGATTGGGGTTTATATTATTTTTTATTTTTTTCTATCAAGTTATCCCAGTATTATGACTCAAGTCGTGAGTTTGATATGTTAACCTCGTTAACTTTTTTGTTGTTTTTTAAATTGAATTTATTTTCTATTTCATTATTCAATGATTAATTGATTTATATTTTTAAATATGCTACCTAATTAGAATTTATAATTTGTTTTGATTTTATATTTTAAAATTATTCTAGTTTCATAAATTAGATAGCATATTTGGTAGGTTAACCTAGTGGGTTGGGGTCATATCTTTTAGTCTTTTATTTTAATTTTATCTTTAATATTGGGTTGATTATAAATTAGAATTCATAATATATTTTGATTTACTTCCTATGAAGATATCCTAGTCTAATAACCCAAGCCACAGGCTTGGCCTATTAACTCAAGTTAACTTGAGTTTTTTTTCTTTTTTAATTGGAAATTCTTAGATTTAATTATTCAAAATTGGATTGATTAGGAATTGAGGTTTATAATTTAATTTAATTTAATTTACTTTCAATATGGTTGTGCTTGTTTTATGACCTGGATCATAGATTTAATGGGTTACTCTAGATTGAAATGGATCAACCTCATGTATTACCACTAAACAAATAAATATTCATAAGAATACAAACAAGATAGGAGAAGGAGAAAAAGAACATTTTCTATGTATAAACAAGCTTGCATTAATGCTAAATATTTATTTAGGAAAATAAATGAATATTTAAACATCACTATAACTATTACAAGAAATTAATCGTGCACTACCTCGTTAATTGATTATAAATCTTTCATTTCCTGAATGTAAACTAAACTACCTTGTTTCCATGCTTAGTGGATTGTTCTCTATAAATTATAATTAATCTTGTAATTAATCAAATAATCATATCTAGGTAACCTTTATACTCTTGAATCTCTTAATCATCTTTATTTATAAGTATTACATCAAGGTGTCTAATTATAACATTGAAAAGTAGATAAAATGAATTCACATTAAAAAAAAAATAGTGCAACTTGAAATCCAACATAAACCCTCTATCAAATTCTAAACTCAATAACTTATGTTATAATGTTTATATAATATTTGAAATAATTTATCCCTTAAAAAAATTCTAATCCCTAGAATTTTCTTAATCATCCTAAAATACATGTAGAAACTCAATTAAAATATAGAGATTAAAGAAAACTTGTCATATCTTATTTTTTACCCCTAAACTAATTTTCAAATTCTAAAAATTAACATCTTCAAAATAATTTAAAAAATTCAAGTTCAAATAAAACAGTTTTTTTTTTTATCATTTTCTTAAAAAAAAGAATATTTAAAAAATAAATACAATTTCGAGTTACAATAAGGAAATGACTTAATACACAATTGGTTAGAAAATCATATGGGCATGCAATTATGGGTTTACTTGAAGAGAATTGGGAAACAAAATTGAGATTGGTCATAATGAAAGAAATTGAAAGACCAAAGATCAAAGTGAAAAAAATAACAAAGTTTAAAAGTCCAATTCTTTCAATTTGAGGCCTAATTGAGGATGAGATGGAATTAAGGGGAAAATTGACTAAATTTGCAAGCCAATTGAAAATGAAAGAGATAAAAAAAAAGTTGGGAATTCTAATTAATTCAATCAGGGACTTGATTGAAGATAAAAACTAATATTTAAAGCTAATTTGACCAAAATTACAATAATGAAAGGATCGATAACCAAAATGGAATATGTTCTGGAGTTTTGCAACCCTAATAATTCAATAGAGGTTTAATTGAAGAAACAAAAAGAGATTTTGGGTCATTTTGCTCAAAATTGCACAAATATAAAATTAAAAAAATAAAGTGTAAAAGGCTTCAACATTGGAGGATAATCTTGAATGTTATTAGAGGTTAATTCGAAGAAGTCTTGGAATATGAATAAGTCCTAGAATATGAACCTAAGTTGACAAAGATTGCATAAATTAGAAGTAAAAAGAGTAGATTGAAAACAAAACAAATAAAACGAGAGAGACATTAATGAAACAATGCATAACACCAATTATGGTTTTAAAAAGAAATGCTAAAGTGCCAAAAATATAAATTTTTTTTAAGGTGGAAGACAACCCCTTTTTCTCCTTTATGATGGATGTATTTTTCTTTTTTTATTTTTATAGTTTTTTTAGGGCAATTTAGTATACCATTTTCTCTCTCTCATGGGAGTATCAATGGCCAAGATACACATTTTTATTTTCCCTACACTTGTATTTCATTTTTAGCCAAAGACTTACTTCATTGCATCAATGTGGTGATAAAAAAAAACGCATGCTAAAGGAGCTAACCTAAGCATAATTTACAAAGTATACATAATGGTGGATGGTCAAGATTGATCCAAAGAGACTGGTGAATGAAATCATACTTAGATAGGTTCTTAAACCTTCTTCATTGTTTATAAATAAAGAAATTTAAATTTATTAGAGATAGTGAGGAAAACATTTGGGCTCATCTTTAGGGTAAAATAGATTAAATACAGAAAGAAAAAAAAGGGGAAATCACATCAAAACACTAAAAACCTAAATCATGACAACATGATAAAGCTTTGTTTTTAGGTCACTAAATCGGTTCATTTTGAACTAGAGAGTTCAAAAAGGGTAAGAAGAGTAGGAGAGGAGGAAAATGAAGAAGAAAATAGAGGGGGGGGGGGGGGGGGGGGCATACACTAAAGAGAAAAAATAAATCTTAGTCTAAAGAGAGAAGACCGCTCAAAATACTTTTTCACTACTGGTCAACCATCATGACAATCATTAATGAATTTCATAGTACCTCCTAGTTTTGTTGAAACCATCCTTGAGGTAACTCACAACTCCTTTATTTTCCTTTCTTAGGGTTTTGTGCAAAATGAGGCCTTTTGATTTTTAAAATGTATGAACACAAGTAAAAAAAAAAAATATGTTTTTAGGCCTAGTTAGGTTTCATTTAGATATATTGTGTTCTTACACTTAATTAGGTTTGATTTATATATTTTGTGTTTTGATTAAAAAATATTAAAACAATATGGTTACATATGTGTTTAGTTTATTTATAAAAATTCATGGATGTAAGCTTAAATTTTGAATTTTTAGGGTTTATTAATGCTTAATTAGGTGTTGCATGATTTTTATTTTAAAATATAAAAAACCTCAAAATAAATATTATGTTTTTTTATTGGAAACAAATGCATGAAAGAAAAAACCAAAAAAGTGTATTTTTAGGTTTACTTGTTACATAGACTTGTAATGCTAAAATTTAGAGTCTTGAGATATGTGTATTATTTGTTTTACTTATTTTTTTTATTTTTGTTTTCAAATATCATTTCATGATATTTGTTATTGAGAATTTTACTTTTTCTATTTATTTTTAGAGGGTTTATCTTCAATGAGTTTAGTCTTAATCTCATGAACAGGATCAAGAGTTTCGAATATTAACAATTATTGACCTCAATTTGTTTTAGGTTTTTCATTGATTTTTTTTCTAATCTTATGCTTCAATATTTAATTTATCAAGAATTGTTTATTCTTTATTCTTTTTTTTATTAAATTATCTGTGTGGTTAACATGTTAAATCACTATGATCAAAAAACAATTTTCATTGCCTTAAATCGATTGTATTGTTGTATTAATGCATGAGTGAGATTATTTTTTATCAGTAATTTTTTTTCTGATCCTGTTAATAATTTTTATCGGTAATTTTAGAAAAATGTGTCTAATTTACTTGAAATATTTCAAATATTTTGTTATTATAATTATTAATAAATCTATGAAATTATTCCAACAAAATATTTATATATATGTACGTATGTATGTATATGTGTGTGTGTGTGTGTGTGTGTGTGTGTATTTTAAAATAATTTCTTAAGTTGACAGCAAATTGAAAAACATGGTGACCAACACACACAAAACTATTTTTCATTAAACTCAAACTCAAAATCAACCACAGTTTTAACCAAACACTAAAATTTCAATTATGAACCACAACTAAAAATGTTTTTCATAAAATTATTTTTTTTTCAATCTCAACCACAGCAGCAACCGTAGAGCCAAACAAGCTCTAAATGTATTTTCACCCAAGCAATTGTATGTAATGTGTTTTGAAGAAGATGGAGGAAAGGGAAAGGTAGGAAAGCGACGAGAATGTAGGAGAAATAAATAATTAAACTTATCGATATGATTAAAAGTATGAATAAAACAATTTTTAACCTTTCTCAACACAATTATCTCCTGAAAACTCTCCTAATAAAATATCTATATAATCTCTAAGTGACTGTTTGAAAAAGTAATTGAAGTTGCTTTTAAAAATATTTTTTTGTTTAGAAATACATTAAAATAATATTTAAAAAAAAATTATTTTTAACATCAGCAGATGAAAATAATCTAAAAACACTATTTTTTTAATTTAAAGTAAAAAATAAAAATAAATCATTTTTATATTTTTTTTAAAAACGCTTTTGAAATGTAGTACCAACAGAGCTTAAATAAGGAAACATTTATTTATTTACCTACAAATAATTATAGGGGAAAGTGTTTTAAATGGTTAAAAAGTGTTTGTATAAAAAAGGGAGAAATTGTGTTTTTGTTGTGTTTTTTTTTTTTTAAATGAAAATTTTTGTAAAGAAAAATTATTGAGAAACTCTAAAATGTGTTTTCTAAACTCAATTTTTTTTTGAAAAACAAACCCTCCATTTTTCTAGATGGGAAAATATTGCATTCGAACATGAAATTCTACAATATTATTAATTACCGAGTGAAACTGCAATGTCGGCAAGAAAATGGAAAAGGCTATTGAAGAAAAACCAAAGAGCCAGCCATGGAATTCTTAAAGAGGATTAGAGCCACGCAAAAAAGTCATGGCTCCTTGTCCCTATCTAGATGGTCCTTGTTTGGCAAAACCATCAAACAATACCCAACTTTACTTCCAAAGTTATTTTCAAAAAAAATGATTTTTTTGTTTGTTTTTAATTAAAATTCTTTTTAGTATATTTAGATCATTATTTTGATGTGTTGATATTAAAATCATACTCTTAAAAATAACAAAAAATATTATTTTAATAAATTTTAAGTGAAAAACAGTTTAAAAAACAATCACATCTACATTCTCAAACACTTTGTTACTATTTAGACATTGTGATATAGTGTAATTGAAGTTTCTTTAATACTAACTATAATTTTAAAAAAATATTTTGTTTTTATTGATTAAATCTATTTTATATCAAATTGCAGTAAAAACTTAGATTTTAGAAGAAAACTACAATTAATAACTTTTTTAAAACATATTTTTCAAATTATAACGGCAAAAACAACCACAAAACAAAACAAGTTAATTATTAAAGTTAATTATAACGGCTAAAATTTTATTAGATGGTACTAGTTTATTTCCCAGAAGATAGGACTAAAATCTTTTTAAAAGTAAAAAAATATGTATAAGTTATAGGAAATTATTTGATATCTTTATTAAATTTGATTTAACAAGTTGAGACTCCTCACTAAGTCCTTGTCAAATCTAGATTTTCAATTAAATATTGTTGAAATTGTTTACATGTGACCTAGTTAACTTGGAGGAGGATCTTTGGATTAAAAAAAAATGAACATAAAAAACAAGACCATGACATATGAGTTCATAGAAAACTTTAGATGATTTTTTATCCTGAATTAATTGACTTTAATAAAAATAGAAGCTCACATCTTTTTTTTCTTAACACCGAGAAGATAATATATGTTATCGATTTTAGTTATGTTAGGTTAATATGTCAAACCTGTAATTTAGATTATGTATTCCAATGAGTTCAATATTTTTTTTTTATCTTTATTATATGATAAAACTGAGATAAAAACAATTAAACAAATTCATAACAAATTATATGATTTTATTTTTTATTTTTTTTGCTTTAAATTAAAATGTTTTTGGTGTTTTAGGATTCGTTATGATGAACTAATATAAAAGATAATGTTCTTTTTAAAACAATTATTTTAATACATTTCCAAATAAAAATATTTTGAAAAACAACTACTATTACATTACTAAATCATTATTAATACCATGGTATAATCAGGAAAAAAAAACATTTTGATTTTTATGAAAAGCATCAAGAATCTTGTTGATCCTTTCAAGATACCCTTTCTTTATCGATAAATTTTAAAAAAAGTTGACTAATCATGCATAGTTTTTTCATTAATAAAAAGTAAGGCTGTCACGAATATTATAAAAAATTTACAATTTATCTTAAAATAATAAAATAAAATAAATCAGTTTCATATGATAAAACCAAGTATTGTGACTATTTTTAGAATGCAATAAATATATGAAATGTTAAATTTAATTATTGTAAAATTTATTTAAATATATTATAAAAGTTCAATAAATATACATTAACTTGATGGTAGCCCAATCGAACAGACGACATTACCACTAAACATTTCAGCACAGAAATTCCCAAACACAAATTTTAATGTCCGGTCGAATATATATAGTTCTGTATCACATTAATGTAGCTATGCATCACTATCTAATTAATGTTTAGGTAACTAAGTGGTTCAGTGGTATAAGTATGAGACTAAGAGGTTTGAGTCTTGTGGCTGCTAATATGATGATAACTGAAGCCTTACATGATCGTTAACTTTAGAACTCGTGAATTAGTTGAAATGCTCATAAACTGGTCCGGAAAACTATGAGATTAAGAGATTTGAGTCTTGTGATTGCTAATATGATGATAACTGGAGCCTTCCATGATCGTTAATTTTAGGACTCGTGAATTAGTTGAAATGCTCATAAACTGACCCGAAAAAGTATGAGACTAAGAGATTTGAGTCTTGTGATTGCTAATATGATGATAACTGGAGCCTTACATGATCGTTAACTTTAGGACTCGTGAATTAGTTGAAATGCTCATAAACTGACCTGGAAAAGTATGAGACTAAGAGATTTGAGTCTTGTGATTGCTAATATGATGATAACTGGAGCCTTCCATGATCATTAACTTCAGGACTTGTGAATTAGTTGAAATGCTCGTAAACTGACCCGAAAATTCACGGTAATAATTTTTCTTTTAGGTATTTTACACCAAGACTTTATTTAGCTCAATGCATATGGGGCAGGCTGTATTTATTTCCCAGCTGTTATCATCAATCGATGTGTTAAATATGTTTCTTGTTGCCTACAAGCTTAAAATTGCTGTAAAATTAAAAATAAAATAAAAAAAATTGGGAGGATATTCTTGTGTGATCTTCCGTACATAGAGCTCGAGCATTTGGGAATCTACCACTTGCCATTGATATTAATTAAGAAAAAAATATATGAAACGATCACCCCAAGAAGGATAGACTCCAAGAAGATAAGACATGGGGGCAATTATACCATATATTAAGATTATTTTATATTATTATCAAGACTATGATCGTTGGAGTTTTTTATTTTTTATTTTTTATTTCGAGGTAAAGTCCACTCCGAGGAGACAGATGAAAAGATGTTTAAAATATCTTTTTGGTGAGCATGAAAAAAGAAGCTGGACGGCATTTCAAATATTCTCTTATTTATATTTGATCCCGTTTATATTCTGAAAAGATATATTGTAGAGTCAATTTTAAAAATCATGACATTTTAAATTAACTTTAGATTTAATGTATGTTTCACATTGACATTGTTTTGATTTTTTAAATTTAAAAAAAACACCTCTAATAGTGATTTTAAAAAATATGTTTGATTAAAACTATTATGTGAATCATTTTTGCTTGGAAAATGAATAAAAAAAACTTGTTTTTATAAATGAAAAACAAATTACTTTAATTTTCACGTAAAAGTCTCAATTTAGATAGTGTTTAATATTATTATAGCAAGAGTTTTTTTTTTATATATAGAAATATATTAAAATAATATAATAATTAATTTATTTTGATATCAGCGAATTAAAACTATATAAAAATATTCTAATTGTTTCCAAAGCAACAAAAGTGATGCAAGGAAGATTGAGCTTTATTGAATGAAAATGATAAAAAGTAGCATCATAATAATATTTCAAGCCAGAAACCAATCCATTTCGATCTGGCAACGCAATCATTGTACATTCTCTACAAAAATCATTTATGATTCCAAATTATAATCTCCCTTTCGTGTTCTTCAATTGTCAAGCTCCTCCCGACTGTCAAATTGGTATCTTCTTTTTGACACGAAGAAGTTTTTAAATCTGTAACACAGAAAATCAGACCTCCACACGCATCCCTTTTGTACACAGTTCTTCTCCTTTTCTTTTTTTTTTTTTTTTTTTCAGATTTTTGTTTCTTGTTTAATCCAACTCCCATCTCTTTTTTTTCTTCATTTTAACCTTGAAATTGAAGATGTGGGCTCAGAAGTAATTGCTGGTTCAAGAATGTCTGGCTCAGGAAGTTGTATTGATTCATATCAGTTTGAGTGCTAATATTGCTGGTGTTCGTTAAACTGCAGGAGCTCATGAACTTCTTTGATGGCTGCTGCTGCTGCTGCTGCTGCATTTCCTCATCAAGCTGGCGCTTGAGCTTGTTATCCATGTTGCCGGGCACTGAGGTGCTCAGCTGAGGTAACTTTTGAATAAAGAAACTGCTCCCCCCGCCGCCGCCGCCTCCGCCGATATGGCTGTTACAGAAGAAAGGAGGCTGCTCCATTTGACAGGCAGCACCGCCACCCGGTGCAGGATTTGATTCAAACCCCGGCGGGTTGAACTGGGTATCTGCCAGGAAGCTACTCAGCAGGGAATAATCCATGGCATCTAACAAGTTGGTGAAAGAACAAGATTTCTGGGACATGAGTGGGCATTTGTTGTTCATGGGAGGACTACTTTTCAAGCTTGGAAAAGGGATTTCTGGGGCTAGTAGTTGCTGTTCTTCGTCTTCTTCTTCTTGCTCATGTTCACTGGACATTTCTGCCCTTGCACATGAAGTCAAAGAATGGGCTTTCTTGTAAATCCGGCAAAGAACCCAGTCATCTAACTGGAAAAAACAAAAACCGCTGTTAATTAGGACCAGAAAATATATTAAAGTAATATTCTTTTATTTATTAAAAACGAATCTAGATTTTTTTTTTCTTTTCAAAAGCTACAAAACACAAAAAGGCTTCGGGGAGGGCTTTTTTTTGGCGGCCCGGCCTGTTTTTTTAGATATTTTTGGATAAAAAAAACAAATTAATAAATTATGATCTAATTAATACATCAGATCCAAGTTGGGTGCCCGATATTTACATTCATTTTCAGTGAGTTGAAAAAAAAAAAAAAAACCTTGTCTTGATCACCAACCATTTTCTTTTTGAAGTGTAGGAGCACATGAGAAGCAATGACAGAAATATCTGAGCAACGTAAAAAGGTATATAAAGAATTCAAATTAATAATATAAATTTTAAATAATATAAATACAACTAGATAAACTAATTTTATTTTAATATATATATAATATTGATATAACTATTTATTAATATAAATACAATCAAAATCACTTTTTCACATAAAAAATTATTAAATTTTTTAACTTTTGATCAAATAAGTAAAAATAATTTTTGGCCTGTAATTGTTAGCGACGCTTACCCTCATGGATGAATCCTTCGGCTTAATGGGTTTGATGTAGCTGAAGGTGGGGGTGTCGGCCAGGCGATACTCATGCATAATCCAGTCAGTTTTGACTCCCTTCGGCGGCTTCCCCCTGTAAAAAACCAGGGCTTTCTTGACGCCGACGTTCTCATGTCCTTCAATGACGCCTCCCGGCGTGATCGCCGACGCCATGATGATTTTATCAGTCCCCGTCGCCTTCCAATATCCAGACGCCGCTGCCCTGTTCGGCCTAGCTCCATTGGGGTACTTACGATCTCTGGGGCTGAAAAAATACCACTCTTTCTCTCCCAGCGCAGCTTTACCTGACAGAAAAAAAAAACACCAGAGAAAGTGAGCAACCACTTGTTCATGGCAGTACCCCAGTTGATTCTCTCTCTAATTTTCATATTTGTGGAGTAAATGACACGAGAAAGTGAGTATATAATATAGAAAACAAATCATATTATGTTTTGAAAGTGGGTGTAAGGATTGAAACCTGGCAAGTCCCACGGATCAAACTTGTAGATATCAACATCTGCGATGATTGACACAGGAAACGGCGTCGACGCCACCTTCTTCCTCAGGTAATGGAGGATGAGCTCCTCGTCTGTGGGGTGGAACCTAAACCCCGGTGGCAACCTTGATTGCTGCACGTTTTTCATGCTGATAATCTGGAATCTAAACTAGATGAGCTCTAGCTAGGGTTCAATACTTGCAGAGATGATGAGAGAGGGAGAGGGAGAGGGAGAGGGAGAGGGAGAGATGGAGGTTGAAATTTTTGGGATGGGAGGAGGGGGGTGCCAATTTATGGTGGTGGAGTTTTGTCGTGATGTGGGAGATGGGATGAGAACGAAGAACTTGGGGAAGAATTTTTTAATTTTTTTTTTCTATTTGCAGTCGCAGAGGTGAGATGAGCCAGCTGTGGGGATGGATATAATTGGTTAATTTCACTTTGTCTTTAGCATCCCACAAATAGAAAGATGGCGTCTTGTTCGAACGATGAGCTTAATCTCTTGAATCATTTCTTAACCTTTCTGACAAAACTTTACACGTGTGCTCTAAACCCTCTTGTCCCTTCTCCTGTCTTTGCTAAACCCTAGTTCTGGTCTCCATCATGCTTTGGCGTGAGCCTCTGCATCTCTTGACTTTTATCCGGAAACTCCCATCGATGGACACGTGTGTGCCTGTCCTGGTGCCGTTACGAGCGCTGTTTCTGCGTTTCAAATTTTATTTTAAATTATTTTCTTTATATTTTTAAATTATTTTTCTATGGTGATATTAAAAATATTTTTTAAAATATAATTTTAATATATTTTTAAAATCAACCGTAATAGTGGAGATGAATAGGACAATGAAGATTTATGATACGGTGGCTGCTGTTTTATATTTAAAAAAAGAAAATATTAAAATAATATTTTTTATTTTTTAAAATAAAAAAAAACTTGTTTATGAAAGGCTTTTGAAGCGGTTGCAACTACAACTAAGGATAGGTTTTCAAGTGACGAGATTGGTCGGTGACGAAGGATTGCATGGATAAGAGGATAGTAATTAATTATTTACTAAAAAGTTGTACGGCCCAACGAAATTATCATTATGTAAATAATTATTTGATTAATTAATTTAATTCGGTGTTGCTTAGCCCTGTTTGACTTTACTTTTCAAAAGTATTTAAAAAAAATGAAATTTTTTATTTTTATTTTTACATTAAAATAAAAAATAATAGTTTTAAATTATTTTCATGTGTTGATATTACCATAATTTTTTAAAAATTGAAAAAATTATTTAATATATTTCTAAACAAATTTTTAAAAGAAATCTCAACTTCAACTACTTAATCACTTGGAGTTTTTTTTATTTTTTTTATTATTATTATTGATTAGTGGATCACAACATATTGCGAGACGAGCGGCTCCATTTCTACCTTTACAAAAATAAACAAAGAATAAAAAAAAAAGAAGCTACAGACAAAAAGAAATAAGAGCAAAGAAAACAAGAGAAGTGGGCCATGCTGCGTAAAGTTGAAGAAATAAAATGGTTTGGATTGTTGTTGACCGTGAAGAGGAGCACACGCTTGTACGTTTTTATCCACATATAATTGACATTATATTAAGTTAAAATAAATAAATAAATCAACTTTTCAAAAAGTATTTTAAAAAATTGAATTTTTTTTTTGTGTTTAGATCATTTTCATGTTCTGTTATAAAAAATAAAATAAAATATTATTTTAATATATTTTTAAACAAAAAATATTTTTAAAAACAACCTCAATCACACTCTAAACATATACTATTAGAAGATTTGATTTAGTTTATTTAATTTTTTAAAATTTGTATTTTTTCAGTTTTATCATTCGATAGTTATTTAATTATAAATTGATTTTCTCTATTTTTAATAAAAGAAATTAGCTTATTTTTTGGATTATAATTATATTATGTTTATAGTATTTTTTTCAACTCTTTAAAGAAAATCTCTAATATAATGATGAGTTTTTACTTTTTCATTGTTCCAAGGAAGAAGACAAACTTCTAACAAATAATTGAACATTAAGTGTGTTCTTTTTTAAAGTTGCATCTTAGGTTTACAAGTGAGACGTGGATATTGTTTATTTTTTATGTTTTAGAATATTTAAAATATATGTTTTTTTTTGTTTTAAATTATTATTTTTATATTTCTAGATTAGTTTAATTTGTTGATATTAAAAATATATATTATTTTGATTTATTTTTAAATAAAAAATATTTTAAAAATAAACCATTACCATACTTCCAGACACCCTCTCGACCATCGAATTACATCTTAGATGCAACCTTAAAACAAATAGACTCTAAATAATCATCTCATTAATGTTTTATGTTGAAAATAAATCATGAAGGCACTCATAGTTTCATATTATAAGACTCCATTGTACATGCAAAATTAAAAATTGGTTCATACCTTGAATACCTTATTTTAGGTAGCATGTGATATTAAACAATACTTTTTTAAAAAATATTTTGATGTACTGATATTAAATTATTTGGTTTTTTTTAAAATATATTATTTTAATATATTTCTTAAAAAAAACTTTAAAAAGCTTATTCAACTTTCCCAAACTAGAATAAAGCATATTGAAGATTTATTATAAATTAGAATTCTGATATGTACTATAAATTATGTTATGGTCAATTATATATATATATATATATTAATATGTTATATGAATTTATTGGTTTCTTAATGTAGGAGGTCTATATTTATATATTATATATTATGCTTATCTTATTGTTCCAATCTTGAAAGCAAAAGCAAAAGTAAAGGAATTTTATGATTGTTTGACGTGCTTAAAGAGGACTTCCAAGACTATACTATAAAATTTTATTATTTCAATCTTGGAAGCAAATAAATAATTAATAAAATTATTTGGCTTCATCGAAGAAGACCTGAAATTCAAGGCTACATAGCTTCTTTCCCTTGGAGTAGTTGGTCCATAAATTTACCATGGACTTCGAAATTCTCTAAAATATATTATCTATACATTATAGTAATCTTAACTATATAACTATATATAATCTAAAATATATTATCTATCTAAATGTTGGTGTAGTGATATGCTGATGAAAACAACACCACAGGAAGATATAATTTGGTTGGAAAGAGTCTCCATCACAATAATTTTAAATTTTTAATTAAGTTTTTTACTATGCAATATTTTTTTAATTAAAATTGAATATTAAAAATCTTATAAATTAAAAAGAAATATTTTAAACAACGATGAAAAAATAACAATAAATTCTATAATTAATCTTAAATCAATTAGAAAAAATGATAAATTTAATCTAATTTATAGATTAAATTAGATGTTTAATTTTTTCATAGAAATTGCTACTTTTTTTTTTAATTACCAATTAATTTTTGTGGTTTAATTTAGTCAACGGACCTGTTATTTTCGTCTTCGAAGCTTAATTGACTGCTGCTCCTGGGACAAGTTGTCTGTAATAGATATTCAAAGAAAGATCCAAAACCTCAGACCTACCTGACTGTTTAAAAATGTATTTAAGGTTATTTTTGAAAGTTATTTTTTTTTGTTAAAGAAATAATTTAAAATGATAGTTATTTTTTTAAAAAATTATTTTTGATATCATATATAAGAACACCCAGAAATTTAATTTAAAATAAAAAATAAAAATAAAAATTTCAAGTTAATTAAGGAATGCCAAACACCCCATTAGTCGAACAAATTACTTAGATATTTTATCATTCAAGTTAATTAAGCAAGTAATTAAATAATTAATGCCATGAGTGTCTATTTTCTGATGTATTTCACTTTCAGTATTTTTTTTTATTGTTTCGATATATCCATATTAAATAAAATAATTATCTTAAAAAAAAATTATAGATTCATCTAAATAATCAATTCAACGAGTGCTTGTGAGTCTAATAACTTTCTAAGTGTTTTACTTTTGATATATTTCTAGTATTTTTTAATAGTTTTGATATATCCATATTAAATAAATAATTATTTTAAAAAATCAATTATAATATCAAACACAGCACCAACCAACAACGTATTTCAACAAGTTGTTCTCCAGTAGCATGATGTGATGGTAGAGAACTTATGATCTACACAACAGATCTCGAGTTTACGCCAAGACGTGCATTCCTTGTAAGTGTATAGGACAATCGAGATTTTACCTTGACCCGTAAAATACGTATTCCAACGAGTAAGGTTTTCCTCGGAATTCAAAAAAATAAAAATAAAAGTATTTCAACAAGTTGGTTTCATTTCAATATTACTAGTTTCAAAACACATGTTCATGTGTTGGTCAAGGATCTTCCATAAATTATCATTTGACAATCAGTATAACAATCAAGAAAGGTAGAGAGTCAATTCTTAAACCGGTTACAATCACACGTGTGGCCTAAACGACAGTGATTACGAGCATTTTGTAGGTGAAGATATGATTTAGCCATAATAAAAAGAAAGATACCAAACAAAGAATCTCCTTTTTTTTCAAAGTCTTAACCACTTGTCATTTGCAACCTCATCATCATGACCCCTTGATCCCTAACAATCACATGATTTTAATTTCCAAGTATATATCACAATACGGCAGATTAATCGTCGTTTTGTGTTCTAAATTTGTTGCAACTCTACGAGTTTGTTTCCTTGATCCAACTCATGATGCCGAGTTTGGTTATTTTTGAAAGATATAAACTTCGAAAACGTCATCGTTTTGCTGAGTTCGATTGCCATAAAAGATATCAAATATGCTTTTGTTGACGAATAACAATGGGATTGTCATGCTTGTAGCCATAGTTTTTAAACTAGCCTAACACGTTAGAGCTAAAAAAATGACATTCAAAGTCTAGCTCGGAGTTCAAGTTGAACCAAGAAGGTATTGATTTCGATAAAGTTTATCTGAATCGATCAAGTTTTTAAATGCATCCAGACTTGATCGAGTCAGAATTTTTAAAAAATATGACATGATGACAAAAAACTTGTGATTTGCATAATAAATCTCGAGTTTGAATCAAGGCATGTATTCTTTAAAATAGTCTAGGACAACCGAGGGTTTACTAGTTTATCTGAATTCACAAAGTACGTTTTCTAAGAGATAGAGTTTCGTTGCATAAAAAATAATATTTATCGAGTCAAAACTAAGAAATACTTTATTTTAATTAAAAAAAATAGTTAATATGAATTGATTCGGTCAATCTAGTGAGGAGAATTCATTTTTTTACTAGTTTATACTAAAAACAGATTTAAAATGGCTGTTTTATTTAGTTGAAAAAAATATTAAATTAATAAACTCTAAATGTTATTTCCGATTGATTAATTACTATTCTAATATAAAAAAAATTGAATAAAATGTTTTAATAAGAGCAGCATGCGCAGGGTTGGTTTTTCTTAAATCTAATTTAAGACAATAGAATTAAATAAACTTTTAATATCAACATATTAAAATTATCTAAATACATTAAAAAAATAATATTCAAAATCATTAAACACCCTTAAAAAAAAGACAGAAAATGCAGCAAGCACGGCACGCACCGCAGAAAAAGTAGGATAAAAATAAAGAAGTTCCTGTGGATGGGGAGATGGGGGGGTTTCCACAATACAATGCGGCCAAAATGGTGGTTGAGCAAAAAGGAGGTGCCGGAATCCGACAAAAGATGAAGCACGAGGGGGAATAGGTGGAGGAACCGGATAGGTTACCTGGAGCATATGCTAAAGAACTAGCACAGAAAATAACCCAGAAAAAGTTTATGATTATCCAATATTAAAGAATGATTTCATCTAAAAATTTAAGTTTGTAAGTGAGATCTTATAATATGATTTATATTATTCTCTAACAACACTCTCAAGTGAAAACTATTTGAGCTTGAAACTTGCACAGACCAACATCACCTTGGGGTGGTGAAATTCGAACTTGTGACTGCTGTGTCAACAAGGTTCTGATATCATGTTAAAGAACCATCCCACCTAAAAGTTTAAGCCTGTAAGTGAGGCCCCATAATATGATTTATATTATTCTCTAACATCCAAAACTCCGAAGATTTGATGTTTATCCTTCAAAGATGCTTTTGTTTGGCTGATAGATTTCAAGTTAATATGTTCATCATCATGCAGGAACTCGAGTCTTCTGTCATCCGGGGTCTTGCAAAGGTTCCCCACTCCTTTCCCTCGCACTCAGGTAACTTGTTCTGCTAAAATTCATAGACTCACATGCCAAAAATGGAATATTAAAATCCAATTTTCTTTCTGTACCTTGACAAAGTAGCCCATGATTTGTCCCATTTTCAGCTTTTTTGAACTTTATAGATGGATAGAAGAGGGAAAAGGGCACTAATATATACCTCTTGATGGTCAAAAGCATCATTCCACCCTTTTCTGTGTTCCTTGACTTGCACCCCCATATGAAAAATAATTGAACTCAAAATAATGACCTTAGAGATAGATATGAGATATTTGTAAGCTACTATTTGGGGATTAATACAATTAGATCTTGTAAATACAGTGTATTTGCTAATTTATAACTTATTTTAACACTCCCCCTCAAGTTGGTGAGTAGATATCATCAACACTCAGCTTGTCACGTGAGTTGTGAAATGTTCTACTCGTTACTGTTTTCGTCCTAATATCTGCTAGTTGGTATTCGGTCTTCACAAATGGAATCTGAATTGTTTTTTCCTCTAGGTTTTCTTTGATGAAGTGGCGATTTACTTCCACGTGCTTTGTTCGATCATGTTGTACTGGGTTGTGTGCTAGTGCTGTAGCAGCTTTGTTGTTACAAAAGAGTTTTATTTCGTCAGTTGGAGGATACCCAACTTCAATGAGCAATTCCTTTAGCCATAACATTTCACAGATTCCTTTGGTCATGCCTCGAAATTCAACCTCTGCACCGGATAATGTTATCACTTTTTATTTCTTGCTTCTCCATAAAACCAAATTCTCCCCAGCAAATTTACAGCTTATTTTAACAAAAAAAACTACCTGGTTTAGCTCCTCCCAACTAAACCCCAAAACCATCCTTGTCTGAACCCAGAATTTCCTTCTTCTTTTTTTCTAGGTTCATGATCATGGTATTGATAATAAAAAAGTAATTGATACCACCTGTTTTCATCCAAACATGCATGGTGCGATGCAGCTTGAAATCACATCCACTAGACCAACATGTGATTGGTCTTTGTCGTAGCATAAAGTTGATCTGGCTACACTTGACTATGAAATGTATTATCATTACGGTGATGTCAATTTCGTTTCGTTTCGGTCTAAATATTTTATATTAAATAAAAAAAATAATACAACATGATATTGTTTTTATCTCAATTTAAATTTTGATAAATTCTGGATTTTTCAGCTAAATACCGCTCAAAACATTCCGGTTTTGTTCCGTCGGTTCCGTTTTGGCCAAATAATATATTTTTTTTTAATGATGAATAATTTTATAATATCAATCATATTTCTTAATCCGACCGTTAGATTGAGATAAAATTTTACGAGGAGTCTCTTGACATATTTATATATATTATATTAAACTTTCAGAGCAATCAGAGAATTTAATGACCTTGCACGATTAATGATAACATCCTGGTAATATTATACATGTTTTGTTCAGTAAAATCATTTTACTGTGTCTTTTTTAGATTAAATCGCACAATTCAAAATAATTATTTTTTGGATTTGAACTATTTTTTTAATATATAACTTTAAAACAACACATTAAAACACTTCAAAACCAAAATATTCCGTTCTAATTAAAAAAAAAACATAAATCGGAATTGACAACTTGATCATAAAACTCACAGTGGATGTTAGACTAGTCAACATTCATGGCACGCACGCATGAGTTTGCAGGAGCTAGCTAGTTTTCAACCATGGAAAAGTCTTTCCTGATCACGACCACCTCGTAGTTTTCCACGTGTAGTTCACCTAACCTAGGAGCTACTAGCTAGGTTCTGTCAGATGTCAAATGCTGAAAGCATCGGGTTTCTCATCATTTGAGACACTAGATCATGAGTTAGGCCAAACATGGAACAGTTCATTGTATTCCACTGTTTACGGGTTATTCTCCCAAGCTTATCTATCCCAGCCCTTGTGCCGCAGCACCTGATCATGATCTAGTGTTCTTAATTTCGTTTTTGTGCCGAAATGTTTTGTATCGGTTAAAAAAACGAGATAAAACAGTGCAGTGTTTTTAAAATTTTAGTAAATAGTAAAAATTTCACCCCAATTTTGGCCGGAACGTTCTAATTTTGTTCCTCCCGTTTTGTTTTTTAAATAATAAATAATTTTACAATATCAATCATATCTCTTAATCTGATAGTTAGATTGAGATGAAATTTTATGACGAGTCTCTTGATATATTTATATATATTATGTTAAAATTTCAGAGCAATCAGAGAATGTAATGATATTTTTGTAGTATTATACATGTTTATAATTTTATTCAGAAAAATTATTTTATTATGTCAGCACAATTCTAAATAATTTTTAGATTAGATTGCACAATTTTAAATAATTTTATTTTTGGATTTGAATATATATAAACAGTACAATCTCGAAACGACGCACCGAAATACAGTAAAACCAAATAGCACACCAAAATATTCTAAAATCGAAATATTTTATTCTAATTTAAATATAAAATACCAACCAAAACAAAATTACAAATTTTTCAGCCCACAGAGAAGTACGTTGAATGATTGATAAAGCTATAGAAGCGTAGAACCACATAAAAAAAAGCACTAAATTAAAGTAAAAACAGATGTGGGACTTGCTTGTTCTTTGTTGAAAATTGTCCATGTATCGAGAGGAGGGAAAGTGCTTCTCTACACAAACTTCAAAGGTAAGGTAAGGTAAGAGACCACATTCTTCACTCACTGCAAGATTAAACTCAATAAAATAATATATCTATCTTCTTTATCAACTCAACCTAAATAAAGCTGTGCCAGATTTTGATTCCCACAAAAAAAAGTTTTGACTAGTCTTTTTTTTTTTTATAACCGGGGTGTCCGGGCCAGCTTACGCGCACCTCGATTATTTCCCGGGTTCACTGAACATCCTGCAAGCTCAGTGAACATGTAAGGCATACCGCGGGGATAGACCTAGGAGAGATAAGAAGAGAGGAACCCTCCAGCCCCATCATGTTCAAATGAAAGAGAGTGCTCCTCAACACCCACTGAACCACAACCCCTGCTAGTAAGTTTTGACTAATCTTGATTGGAGGTCTAGCAACACCAATAGGGTACCTATAAATAATTTAAAATCTATCTTGAAAAATTTAAAATTTATCTTGAAAATTTCAGGTTTAAGTTAGAATATATTTATTTTATAAAAATTTGAAATAAATAGGATTTTACTTTCATAACCTTTCTTAACCCGTAGTCATAAAAAATATCTAAAGGAGTTTTCTAGAAAGAAAAAAAAAAGGGACTAGAAAGTCATCACGTAGCATTACTATGAACAACAGAAGAGGAAGTAGGTAAACTTGAATTCTTCGAAAATGCACGCACTCTTTCCTCCTAGGCATGTAGGATGATTCGATGATAAGAAATATATAATTACAACTTTCCACCGTCAAAGGACTAATGATGGCAAAAAGGGATGGGAAGATACAGAATCGATGTGTGTGTAAAAAAATCTAGGTTGAAACTTCATCCTTAATCTCATGAAGAATTCTACCTCAAGGTTTGGTAAAAATATATCTCTTTTGATAATTGAACCTTTTAAGTAGAAAATATATTTGAGATCTTTCCTTTTAAGTAAAAATCGAAAGGAAAATTCCATGGAGCAGCACAAACCAGACAACAATCTAAGTCGGTGTTGTCGGTTTCGTTCTGTTTCGACCGAAATATTTTGTATTAGTTAAAAAAACGAGATAAATAGTGTTGTTTTTACCTTGGTTTAAGTTCCGGTCTATTCTGGATTTTTTAGTCAAATACCGGCCGAAATGTTCCGGTTTCGTTATGCCCGTTCTGTTTCGGCCAAATAGTGTTTTTTTAAATAATGAATAATTTTACAATATCAATTAGCTCTCTTAATTCGATCATTAGGTTGAGATGAAATTTTACGAGAAGTCTCTTGATATATTTATATATATTATGTTAAAATTTCAGAGCAAACATAAAATGTAATGACCTTGTGAGATTGATGATAACATTCTCGTAATATTATATATGTTCATAATTTTGTTAAGACAAATCATTTTATTTTGTTTTTTTAGATTAAATTGCACAATTCTAAATAATTTTATTTTTGGATTTGAACTATTTTATTTGAATTATATACACATACACATATAAATACTACAACCTCAAAACAGCACGCCGAAAGACTTCGAAATCAAAACATTTTATTCCAATTGAAAAACAAAGCATCCAACTGAAATGAAATTGACAACGTTGATCTGAACTAAATTGAAAGATTTAAGCCAAACAACTAAGCAAAATTCGAGCTCTATTGGAATTCTTAGCCCCAAGAACCATTTTTTATCACACGATTATCACAGAATACAAGGTCTTTAAAGTAAGTGTAGCAAGCCAAATCATATTCTCTAAGTGATCAAAAGGACTTTGCATAGAGACACAGTTAGTACAAAGATTGCCTTCCTCATTTTAAAGGGCATGCAATTTAAAAGTAATTGTATAGGATCAAATATCTGCTCGTGTTACAATAAGAAATTCAACACAAGTCTATATATAAAAATTATAAAATTATTTAGAATTGTACAATTTAATCTAAAAAAAGATACAATAAAATGATTTTTCTAAACAAAATTATGAACATATATAATATTACGAGAATATCATCATCAATCTCATAACAAGATATTTTTTGTTTCATGCATATTTTTTGTATTTTCTATTTTTCTCTGTGTGGGCTGGATTCCGAGCCCATATGGGCCAAAATGCCATCATTTTTGGGGCTGACTAACCCATCCCTTTGGTGAGATGGAAGCCCACCTCCCTTCCAATTGGGCTTCCAGTCCAAGTGCATCGGCAATCCACCTATTTTCAGGCTAGTCTTCTAGCCCAGGTGGGTTGGGCAGCCCACCTCACTTTAGGTGGCCTGGATGAACACCAAATACAGTTTGGCCACCCCCACTGTTTACATGTAGTGAACAATGGGACGTTAATCGGGGGAGTGAAATGGAAACCAAATGCAGCCTGGCAATCCCTACTGCTCACATGCAGTGAATAGTGGGACGCTAATTAGGATAATGAATTAATTCACTCCTTTATATTGTTCACTGAATGGTGAACAATATATGAGAGGTTGATGGAGGGAGACAACCGATGTACCTGTCACTGCCTGTCACTCCTTTATATTGTTCACTGAATGGTGTGAACAATATATGAGAGGTTGATGGAGGGAGACAACCGATGTACCTGTCACTGACTGTCACTCCTTTATATATGAGAGGTTGATGGAGGGAGACAACCGATGTACCTGTCACTACCTCTGTGTAAAGAAGGTTGAGGTGGTTCCACTGGTGGTGATGGCATCAGAATTGTGACCTATTGTGGCCGAGAGAGCTGCTGGAAGAGGTTGGTTTGTGTTGAAGACTGTTGTTGGTGCATTGCCGAAGCTAGAGAAGAAGAGCTCAATCTGTGTGCAGTGATGGTTTGGCTCCTCGTCACCTGCAACAGTGTGCCTACACTTTTCAGGTGTCTGAACAGTGCAATCACATCTGCAGGACTTGAGAGAAGGTGCAAATGCACTTTGGTCCCTTAATTTATAATTATTCTAAATGCGCTCCCAATTGATTTTAAACTTTTAAATTTGTGCAATTGTATCTCCGCTAAAATTTCAATTTGGTACTTGGTTTTGAATTGATGCAATTTGACCCTCAATTAACCATTAAACTTTTAATTTTCTTCATCCAATTATCTTGGTAAAAATCAAATTTGGTCTCTAAATGTTATGAACCCAAATTAAGCTCAAGAACTTGATTTTTTTTTTTTATCAATTAAGCCCTTAATAAAATTAATTTGACCAATTTAAAATATAATTAAGTCCTGGCACTTAATTAAATCTTTCAATTAAACCCTAAATTAATTATTAAACATAATTATACTTTAAATTGATCCATGATTAATTTTTACGTAGAATTATCCAATAAAAAAAATATTTTAATCTTGAATTTGTATTATCAACATGATTGTAAGAAGCTTTTTGAGATTTGAAATGATCTTTTGTTTATAATATTTTTTTCATAAATTGAAAGTAATTATTTTTTTCATATCAAATTTGTTTTTGTTTCCTATAACTGAATTATATAAACATAGATATTATTTCTTAAAAGTAAAGTAATCATAATGATCACCCAATTACTTTTATAGAAATAAAAAATAAAATTTGCTATTTAAATTTTCAATTTCTTGTTTCTCTAAGTTTGATTTACTTCTCAGGAAAAAAAGGCACTATAAATAATGATTTTATAGTTATAACTTGGGCATTATAAAAATTAAATCTCTACTTATATTTCAAGATATTGGGTCGCGTCAAAGTAACATACACGGAAGGAAGTCCTCAATTACAGATTTGCTTCAATTTCTTCTTAAAAATGTAAGAAAATGCTCAAATATTAAAGATTTGGTACATTCTCATCATGGTTGTCAAAATCATACACATCAAACCTTATTAATTCAGGTAAAAAAATTGATTTTAGTCAAACTCGATCAAAATATATCAAAATCATAAAATCAGACCGAATCAGTTGAATTTTACGATTCTGCTTTAATTTTCAAAATTTTCGCTGCCCCCAAGCACCAGCCCCCCCTATATGTCTCTCTCTCTCTCTCTCTCTCTCTCTCTCTCTCTCTCTCTCTCTCTCTCTCTCTATATATATATATATATATATATATATATATATATATATATATATATATATATCATAGAATCACTTTTGAAGATCATTATTATTAACTTTAAATTTTATACTTAAAATTTTTGAAAAAAATAAATTTTTTAATTTTTACTTTAGATTAAATTTTTTTGATGCTCTTAAATCATTTTCATGTCCTGATGTCGAAATAATTTGTTGGAGTTGGAGCTACTACTAACAATATCGGTGTTGATATCAATATTAGTACTGATAATCCTTTCAATAATAATGTTTTGATAAATGTATTAAAAATAACGAAGAAAATAATGGTCATGAGACTGATTTTAATTTATATAGAACATCAGTAAATTATTTATTTTAAATTTATTAGTTTTTACCTAATAAAATTCTATAGACATAATTGTTTTGTAATTTATTTTTAAGTTATTTTGAATCATGTATGAACCTTAACTAATGAAGTTTATGGCCATAACTATGTTGTATTGTATTCAGAAATATTTTACTTATGATTTTATGATTTTTGTACCTACACAATTTTAGTTGTGATTTTGCAATTTTTATACTGAAAAATTCAGATATGTATAACATGTGTTAATATGGGAAAATAGTAAAAAAAAAAATATTTTAAGAAAATATGTTTTTAAGGGATTTAACAACCATAATTTTTTTTTTTAATTTTCTAATACAGTATTCATCTTCCCTTAACAAAAAATGAAGGCATCTGTATCTACTCAAGTTCACATGTTATGTTTAAGTAACAGAGATTGAATTATGCTATTAAATTTTTATCCCAGTCATGACGCATTATAACGATCCATAAAACAAATTAAAATAAATTTTAAAAGTAAATTTTTAATCAATTTAATATTAAAAAAATAAGAAAAAACTTCAAGATCAGGATAATCCAATGAAAAAAAAAGTAATTGTAATTATAAAACTTAATTTTTATATTAAAATGACAATATCTTAGATATACCCAATGAACCCGAATTCGTCCACTAAATATACAACCTCTATTATAAATTTGACTCACTTTGATTACTTTGTTTTTTAAACAATTTTTCATTCAATTATTTGATAAAAAAAAAAGACATCTGTAGAGAAATCAAGAAATGAGATTTAAAGCAAAAATTAGGATGGGCTGTGTACAAAAAGAGTTTCTAATAACATTGGTATAATCTTATTAAAAAAAACAAAAATGGAATGGTATTTAATAAATTAACATCTCAAATATATTATCAATAAATTTAAGAATTTAATAAAATAATATAAATAATATTCTATAAATTAAAGTATTTAACTTTATATTGAAAAGAAAACAAAAAAAGAAGATAAAAACAAGCCAAGCGAGAAAGCATGGGTGGCCAAGAACGCTTGCCCATTAAAAATAAGTCCTCGCATGTGCGGGTTTTTCAGGACTGTGTTCTAGTTTTTTTTTTTTTTTTTAAATATAATTGATGTATTTTATTACAACTGAAGGGATCAATGTTGTTAAAATTATTTTTTAACCCGACACAACACAACACGAAAAATGTAATATAAAATCTAATTGTAAATTTGAATCGTAAAATCTGAGATTTCATTTTTAAAACCATAAAAGACTATAATACCCTCAAAACAATATGTAAATGTCTAACAAGACCCCTGAAAATTTCCAAAATACCTTCAATACCAAGAGTTAAATTTTATGGTTCGAGAGACAAAATAATAATTTCACTATTAAAATTCACAGTAATCTATATCTATGTCTAGAGTTACAGTAAAACCACAACACCTGTATTTATACTGGTCTAAAAATAATTCTAGAAAGTTATTATTAAACAAATTAGTCATGAAAAGAGCATCGTGTTTCAAAACTTCAAAAAGACAAACATGATATATTTATAATTTTATGCTTTTGCAACTTCGAAATGCTTAAGAGAATAAATTTTATGATGAAACTCAGAAGAGGCTAGTGAAGGTTAAAACAGTAAATTGAAGAGTAACATGCGCAATTATGATTTAGCCAAAACAAATTAAATACCAATTTGAAAAGCATTAATGTAAAATTCCATCAATCCCCTCACATGATTAAGATTGATATAAGAGAATTTTCCATATGTAACGAAAATAGAAGGTAAGGAAACATGAAGGGCAATCAAGAAGAAATATTAATGAAATAATACGTAAGGTGATTATAAATGATGAAAAATGGAGCTATTCTTTTTCATTATTACCAAGCTAAAGGCAAAAAATTTCAATTTCAACTTTGTACGGACCTCTGAAGCAATGTTGATCCAGCAAATGTTGATCCCGAGCAATCGCCGATGAATTAATTAAGCACCTGGGTGACTAAGCTGATAGTGCAATATAGAGTTAAGCCGAGGATGACACAGCCTCTATGGCGCTGCCCAGTGGCCATGCAGCTTCCACAAGGGAATCTCGGTACTGAACCTTCTTCACCAGCATCATTTCTTGCGATGGATCCATAGCTGTAGGCAAAGAATGGCGTCCAAGATTAAGAAAACATCATCATAGCTCGGTTCGCAGGAGCGAAAGAGCAGGAACGTAGACAATTCACTCGAGTGCGAGGGACTTACCAAATCCATCTACAAGCAGTGTGTACTGATATACTAGATCCATGCATATGTATGGGAGATCATTCTCATCCAAACTGGGATATTTGGATTTAGCATCCTCTAGTTTAGTTTCACAAGCACGCTTTGCTGCGTGCTCGAAATCCACTGGTCGAACTTTGGCAACTGGTTTGGTTGAATCAACAAAACTAGCCTACATATGTAAACAATTTAGTTAGCATGCTAAATTTGTAGACAAGATATTGTAATTTCGCAAGATACCACGGGTGTGACTGGTACCTGAGCGGCTCTGTCGAAGAAAAATGACGCAACAAACATATTCTTTTGTCCATCCCCACCTCCACCATTCCATACTCCTCCAAATGTACATTTCATGTGTGTACAAGTTGATTCATTAACTTTTAGGGCATTAATAGCTACCCTCCTGCACTCTTCCAAGTTTGAACCAGATGGAGAAGCTGATGCTTTATGGTCTTTCCCTCCATACTTGTATACCCCTTTAAACAATTTGAAGGCCAGGAAGAGAAATGACATTTATCAGTCCATTTGATCATCTGAACACCATATATATGTGTTTGAGATAGTTGTTATTTGAACTATAACTTCATCAAATTATGGTACTTTTTAAGGATCCAGAAAGAAGCTCAATTACTAAAGTGATTTGCTGTAACATCATTTTGAAATTCAGTCTAAATTTTTTAAAAGTAATTAGTATATTCTAAAATTTAAATTATATGAGATACCACACGTCATTACAACTTTTCATTCCACTTTTCCACTGATTATATGAAAATATAGAATGGAATAGTAGCTGAGGAAACATCACAATAAGGAGAATGAAAACTGCATGTGCCACACACATCTTATGGTATCATGTAGCATATTGGCCAAACTCTTAATTATACTTTTTGTTAAATGGTTAGGACTGAACATTTAAAATTACCATTCTAACTAATGTCTTCTAATCATATACAGGATATTCATATTCTATAAAGCAAATTATGCAGCAACAAATTATGAACAAGAACTTAATTTCTCGAATCACAAAAGAAGATGAAACAGCATGATAAAACAAAGAAAGAAATTCATCAGGCTTTTTACAAAGGAAGTAATTCATTACCATCATAACCACCCAGGATACATGGATTGCTAGAGTCCTCTGAAGCATCCAAAATTTCTGCTCGAGCTGCTAATAAACCATAATGCAAATAGCTGTGCTCGAGAAAGATGCCAAATCAGATTTTGAACTTCCAGTCATAAAATACTCAACTGTATGTCCGTTGTACAGGTGTAACTGAACCAAAATCTTTTTCTACACAGGAAAATTCTAAGGCAGCCTGATAAATGCAAAAACTCACAGCAAGTGATGAACCAAACCTGTGAACATAGAGGTAATATGTGGTTCCCATCAGAAACATTTCCTTTACATATGTATCTTCTCCATCAGATATCCTTGGAGCTTTCGCAGCATCCATCTCGGAAATCGCATATGCCATTTGAACAGATCCACCGCCAAGATCTACAACTCCAACCGTGTTCGAATATTTCTTTCCTAAATTTCCTAAGAGGTAGTTTATTGTCACCTGCAAAATGCAAGGAAGTTAAAGCAAGAAAAGACCAAGCAATAATATTGAGGACAGAAAAGACAAAACATTCTCATCTTAATTCAATATGTTACATCATGACCTTCTAAATGCAATAAAAAATACTTTGGCACTTTGTTTTGAGGAGTTCTCCTTGCCACCTCAAAACGTGTGGCCATAGAATAATGATACATGATCACGAAGTCAGAAGTGACCCCAGAGGAAAAGCACAAACGCACTATCAGACTAGGGTGGAAGCCAATGAAGAGGTACTATAATGTATGAACTGGTCACATAACTGATATCCAGTGCATTTTAGCACATGAAATGGGGAGTGTAAATAGAAACAGAAGCAGGAGAGAAGTTCAAGGGAACACCAGATATCAAGAAGGCAAGTGATGCAATGTCATCTTGTAAGTGTTCGTATCTAGTTAGTGATTCACTAATTTTGAGCATAAAAATCATGCATGAAGGCTCATATTTTCATCCTAATTCAAGAGAAGCCTATGCAGATGGAATTAGCCTTCTTCTGAGCAGGACAGCATTTCTAGCCAGCTTGATGCACTCAATAAAATTTAACAGGACTTTTCTTTGTAATCCCCAATTTATGAAACTACCGACTTGCTAGTTCTATTATAGAAAGTTTCTCACTATTTTATGATTGAAACTTAACATGAGGACACCACACAGTTTTTTATACTTCTATTACAAAATACCATTCCATTACACCCTAGTCATCATTCTCTAGTCATTAGAATTGTCAGCATTGTCTGTCACAAGGTTCAAATGGTTGAAAATATCAATGTAACTAACTTGAAAGTACAAACATGTAGGTGTATAATAAAGTCAATGAAACTTACCCACTGATAAGAACCTTCTTGAGAACCGTCTAATACAGTGACCCCGTTTGCCTCAGATTTTAGGGTGCTTTTAGCTCTCAGGAAGTCCCTAACCTTCGAACATGGAGTTCAAATGACTATAAGCACGCTATATCATGACAAAGCATGAGAATACAAGCAAAATATAGACTATCAAATAAGGACTTGCCGCTTGCAAAATTTTATTTGATGCATCCATTCCCAATGCCCTCAAGCCAGCAGTAGCCTGCATAAACATTGAAAATACAGTAACTACCCCAACCAATCATTAAGTTGAGTTGTAAACCAGACATTGCATCATTTGATCTTCAATTAATTTATTATGAGTTTCAAGCAAGTGCTAATGAAAACAAAAAACTACAAGATAACTGAATATTTTTACCCACCCCAACTCTGACAGGTGTTTTTGGTCGGAGCACTTTAGGCACAGAACTTTCAGCTTTATCAAGCAGTGAAGCAAGGGATCTGGCTGCTTCTTGTGGATTATTTGCATATGCACTCAAACCTGGTTTAAGCTGTATAACCAGAACACCAAAACAACATCAGGAGAGCAAATTGTATAACAAAACAGTGTGAGACAGAGTGCTCAAGTCACCATCCTCATCATTTTAAAACCAGTCATTTTGTTTCTCAGGAAAAAGATTTGAAAAGATTTGCTTATTTTTTGGAAACTTTTAAATGAAAATCCCCGATCATTCAAAACATCCCCTGATTTCTCCAAAACTCACGAAGCATTTTCAATCCAAGATAATTAAATTAAGCCTAAGAATATCAAAAAACTTCATCAAACCTAATAGGACATTGCCCATCCCGATTTCATTCTCTGCTACTTACTCTCACTCTTAACCTCAAAAATTGAACCAAAATCCCACTTCCACAAGCAAAACACACTAAAATCAACTACTGAGGCATCAGACTCTTTCACTATCAAACAACAATATCTTTCCTTTCCGTTATAACTTCTCACCCAACGGAAACCTGGCCCTAAAATTACTAAAGCAAACTAAAAATTTCACAATAAAAAATATGTAACTTATTTCCAATCAAAATCCAATATTCACAAATTACAACAACATTACCTCAGTAAAATTCAAAAATTATAGAAAACTAAAAAAACCAACAATTCACATTCTATAAATTAATTAATTAAATGCTAAGTAAATAGTTAATTACCATCACAAAAAGCTCGAGTTCTTTACCGATAGGAACAAGATCCAAATTCCGATCAAAACAATAAACATGAACTCTACTCCCTGAACTCCCAGCATCAAAAATAACCGCATAGCTCCTCGAATCCCTAGCGGAATTCGGCGACATCTTTCGACTCACTCCTCCGTATTCATAATCCTCGCCACTCGGCATCACCAACAGCACAAAAGCGATCAAAAGCATCGGGATCGAAATCACCAGCAACACTCCTCTGTACTTGTGGACCTTGTCACTCAGTGACTCGTATCGCATGACTGGTCGCTTCATTGCCTTGTCGGAGTTGGTCGGGGAGATGGCGGTTGAGCCCGTTTCGAGGAGCAGTTCGGAGGAGGAGGGAGTGCGGTAACGGATCTGGCCGTTGCTGGTGGTGGAGGTGGCCACCGGAGGTGGTAGTTGTGGTGGCTCTATTGTCAAGGACGGCGCTGGTTCCTGTGATGGATCCAGCTCTCCTTATTTTGCGGTAAAATTTTCTGAGAGAGAGAGAGAGGGAGAGAGAGGGAGATGGGAAACAAAATGAATTATGCAATAAATAGTATGATATGAATGAGGACGTGCGTGTGGTTCTAACGAAGGCAAACTGTGGAGTTGTTTTCTTTAAAAAAAAATTATTTCTTTTTTCTGTTGTAATTGCAGTACTTATAACTGTTTTTTAAATTTTGAGTTATTTTTTATTTTTAAAATGCTTAAAAGGATTTATTTTTCTAAAAATTATTTTTTAATATCTATATATTATTTTGATGTACTGGTATTAAAAATAATTTAAAAAATAATAAAATATTTATTTTAATATATTTTCATGTAAATAATATCTTAAAAGAGTCGCTATAATCAATTAACAACATGAAATATGAGTATTTCATTTTTATATATATAAAAAATATCATTTGTTAGTTTGAATCCTCTCATAATTATAGACAATGAAAACCAATTTGTCACAAAAAAAAAAAAAACAGTGCTAAAGACTTAAGATCGAGCATTGAATCTCCTCGATCTCACTTCCCCAAGCAAATAGATTAGTCGAGCTAACTAATAAGATATTGTTAAATGGATTGAAAAAAATAATTATACAATAAACTAAAAGAGCTCAGTAAAACACTGTAACTTGTGAGTGAAAACACTGTGGATTTTAATAGTGTTTTTTTTTTTTTGAACACTCAATATACTCTTTATATATTCTTTCACAGAAAGAGACAATGAAAGACATGTAGCTTACTAGCAAAGACACATGTGCGTCTTAAGAGGGGCAGGGGTCGACCCCTGCGTACCGCATTGTTTTTTCACTTATGTTTTGTTTGCTTCTTTTTTTTTTCACTTATGTTTTTTTTTTCATTTTTATTTATTTTGATTGTTTTTTTATTTTGACGTTTTTTCATATATATAAGTGTGGTTAGCTTTGATTTTTAATTTTTTTTATTTTCTTATTTGTTGGGCCGGTATAGTTTTTTTCAAAAAAAATAGTTCTTAAATTTTATTTTATATCTATGATCATTTGGAAATTGATATTTTTATTTTTTTTGTTATTTCTTTTAGTTTTTTTTCCTTTTTTATTTTTACGTCATATGACTTTTTTTACCTGATAATTTTTATTTTATTTTTTTTGTTTGATCTTTTGTTAAAGTTTTTATGATTTTTTTAGTCTTTTATTTTTTTTCATAATAATAATAATAATAATAATAATAATAATAATTTAATGTTTTTCTCTTACTTACTCTTTTGTTAATGTTTTTTAGGTTTTTTTTTTCTCTCGGGATAATTTGATAATTTTTATTCTTTTAACAGTTATACAAACTTTTTACTCAGCCCATAAAGTAGTGTAATATTTTTTTTATAAATTTTCAGGTCAAATGATTTTTTTTCCAGTCAATAATTTTTATTTTATTTTTTCATGTATTTTATTTTTTCATTTGCTCTTTTGTTAATGTTTTTAGGTTTTTTTTAAGCCTTTGATTTAGTTTTGTTTTCTTCCCGTTATTAAAACAACAATAATATGAATATTAAGAATAATAATAATAATTTTAGGTTTTTGTTCTTACGTGCTTTTTTATTATTATTTTTTTGTTTTTTCTCTGAGATTTGTTAAATAATGTTTATTGTTTTGACACTGATGGTGATGATAATTTAAGAAGTTAAGACTTTGATTTACTATTATTATAATAAAGGATGTTGATCTTTTTCATTATATCAAATTTTACATACTGCAATATTATATTTTAATCTCAACAGTTATGAAGATTATTTGTTCTGCCCACACTATGCCCGCAACGTAGTGCGGGCAATCCAACTAGTTATAAACTAAAAGTGAGTACACTAAACTATTATGTGAGGTTTTATGGGTTTATAGGACTATTCAAAAGACTTTTAGGCTTGTTTGGGAGAGTGGTTGCGGTAGCTTTTTAAAGTGTTTTTCATGCCGAAATACATCAAAATAATGTTTTTTTATTTTTTAAAAATCATTTATAACATTAGCACATCAAAATGATCTAAAAACACTAAAACATATTCATTTAAAATGAAAAAATAATAATTTGAATTTCAGCAAAACAACGGTTTGGCCGCAGTGCCCAAACGGGCTCTTATATACAAAACACCTTTCATGTTAACATATGGTACAAAGGTTGTGAACCTTACTAAGGTAGGATATCCTAGTTATAAAGTGTTACATTTCGCCTCCAATAATAATTGAAGAAGTCAAACTTAGTGCAACAATAAAAAAAGAAGTGTGTTTTAACATGGAGCTATTCAATACCATAATATTGAGAAAAACTAGAGGAAATTATTCTAAATCATCATGCATCTTTTTATTTTCTCTCAAAGTTCATATTTATGGTTAATCTTACTTATTATTCTAAATCTTCATATTGAATTTGGTGTATACTCCAAAGTTTAGGTAATCAAGATGGTAAGAGTGATGAAGTTCACTTTATTTTATTGATTATAAAAATATCATGCAACAATATTGTATAGTAGAAATGTAACTACAAATATATAGACATAACACAAGTCATTATTGTCATGGTTATTTATTCTTTGTCGAGCTAATTAGACAAATATTGACCCTTAGAGACAACAAAACTCTCATAGGTTGAATCTCATATAAAAAGACATAAATATTTTAAAAAAATAGAAGTCCATATTAAAATATATTGAGAATTATTATAAAATGAAGGTCCATATCATGTCTAATAACTTGTCATCACCATTTTTTAGTGCATGATTATTGTTGTAAATAACCTTGAACCTAGAAGGATTCTCTCTTATTGACCACAAGCATGGCCATTTTGCCTATGATTAAGCTAGCTCACCTTGTCTCAACTAGTTCATGTTTGACACTAGCTGATATGGTTTCAGCATTATAAGCTATCTTTTTTTATTTCCTCAATCCTCTTTTTACAATTAGCAAACTCTCATTTGGCATTGGTTTTTGCGATCCCACTGAAAGTTCTTCCCGGTTGGATCAAACCCAAAATTCACAGGGGGGATAAAGAAGTTGCAAGGAAAGAAGATCAAAAAGTGTAACAGCAGTTTATGTGCAGCTTTGACCGAAGAGGGTCCCAACATGACAGGAGAAATGAAATGGTGGAGTTCTTATTACATTTGACAGATCAACTTGTCAAGCAACGTAAAATGATGGTGACCGAAGCTCTGTCATTTCAGGCTTTCTTTTGTTTAGGTGCTGCCGGTGGGGGGAAGACAACTCGGAAGATCCAGGAGGCTAATATGGCTCCGATGAAGGGGCAGATCCAGTAAACATAGAGCTGCTCCCATGTGTCGTGCCTTTTGTTTACATATGCCCACCCAAAGGCCTGTGGAGAAACAGTAAAGGATGAGTTGCAGAATTAGAAGGATTTCCAAACAGTTCAAGAAAACTAGATTTGCATCAAAATGTACTTCATTGAAGAAACTGTTTGCGAGTTTTAATGTTTTTTTTTTATAGGAAACACAGACGCATCTTGCAGGTATTAGGCCTGGATGATTATGCATGCAGCAAGTAGATATAAACGAGAATATAAAAAAATCACTGGTTCAGAAAAAGAAAACAATTGGCAAGATTCTAGAACACCATCATCAGGATCTACTGCAGATAAAGATCTTAAATGTTCAGTCAAAAGACAAGCGTTTTATGTCAAGACTTCCATGAATCTATGATCTCTAGATGGTTATAGAATAACGTTTCTGCAATCATGCAAAGCCCTCTAATAACAATCTAGCAAGCAGATGATCATGTAAGAACCGGGCTTTAGATCAATAATATTCCCCTGGAAAGACCATAAATTTGTATGTAACAAGTGGGCTCTACTATCTGATTGAATCTGAAAACATTACATTCTCCCTTTAGCAAAAACAAGTGGCATGACAAGCTTCTCAGATCTTAAAATTTGATCCATGTAGATACAGATTCTAAAGAGTAAAAGATAAATCCGCACGCCATAGCCAAAGGTTCTTCTTCAGAGTTCTATGTTTGTTTCTCACAGTTTCCATGTTACAAACAATATGACAAGAAAAAGTCAAGAGTCCTATGTGAAGACACAACGGATGCAAAGAAGGAAGAGGAAACAACTATGGCAGCACATATACCCCCTACCCTTTACCAAGAAAGAAAAGATATTAAACGAAAAACTGATCTTAGTTTGGGCCCTCTCAAGTGGTCATAACTTGATCCATCCCTCACAGGAACATCAAGATCGGTGGCAAGAGTTCTCAGAAGTTAGGTTGCACTGCCACCATCACCAGTAATAAAACAACACTAATACATTGCACATATATGTAATGATAATTTTCCTTGAAGAAAGAATTGTCCCCATCAACATTTCACTCTCCATTCTCCCTGCTCTTTCCATATTTAAGAATCCAGGCACTTTTAATGGTAGAACGACCTTGATGTCAGGAGATGAAGTTGCTAATCATGACAAAAAAATAACTTTACCCTTCATATAATAAGTTAGAAGTTTACATAAGGGGAAGGACGAAGAGATCATTTATGTTCCTCCCTATCATTTGTTTATATATCGAGGAGATAGATGAGCAAAGTCCTCGTGTATCCTATCTAGTCAAGAATGAGAAAGAGCGAAGTCCTTAGCTATTCGATACCAAAAAAACATCACTAAACAATGAGATACACAGAAGAAACCAAGAATAAAAACATAATGGTGAAAGGGATTTTATGAGTTGCGGAATTTTTCTTGATCTCATTTTCTTGAATTATGAATGGTCAAAATCAGTGATAAATCTAAATCTTCGAGACGTTTTTTTGGGTGAAAGTCTTTATGGTTTTAGTTTTGTTGGAGCTGGTGGGAGTTTGCTTGTTTGATAGTGTTTATAGTTTGCTCTTTGTAGTTATGATTGAATTCAGTGTCATTTGTGTAGATCTTGATTGTTGGATCAGTGAGATCTTTCAATCAGTTAGGAGTTGTTTCCATGAAATTAAGCAGAATATCTTAAGACTTTCTTCGCGGAAGTATTTTCAAAGAGGAGATGGATGGCTCTAATCTTCCCTAATCTCATGTCCACACAGTTCCTGAATTACACAGGTTTACACGCTCTCAAATAAAGAGAGAACAGATGAACTCAGACATTATGAGACATTGTCTCAACATCTTCCAGGTCTTGGTTTCCTTAGCAAGGCAATGTCAGTCATACATTTAAAACAATCTTAACCAAAATGCAGAAATGGCTAAAGGAAAATAAAAATGAAAATAGTACACCAACAAAAGGAAGAAAAATAAAGGTATTGATTAAATCTAACCAGGTATTCTATTGATCACATATAAAGGAATACTACACGGTCTGTATGTAAGGAATGCATCCACGAAACACCACACAAGACTCCACGTTTGGTCTTCAACTAATAGTACATTACAAACGTTCAAGCGGGATTAATGACATGTTTTGGAGCAAAAAATGCAATAAAAACTAAGAATCTAACAAAATCTGGAATCTGGGTAGTGACAAAAGTGATCACAAGAAGATTGGGAAGAGATTTTTGAACACAATGCAAGGCATAAATGCATTAGCTAATTGCAGTTGTTAGGTAATCGTTTACGATTTTCATCACGCACGCAATGTTTGGGAGCTTATGCTTTTATAATCTAAACTATCAAGTACAAAAAAGATAGGTTGCTACATGATTCAGAGCATCTTGCATAATTTGAAAGGTTCATAAGGACTCCACATATCTTCAAAAAGAAAAAGTTGACTACGAAATTGAGAAGCAAAAATGGGATACTCACATTGGCAGGATTCATGGAAGGACCGGTGTAAGCAGAGCCTGCAACCACCAATGTTATGGTCGCAACGGCAAGAAACAATGTCTGCAGCAGAGGGTTTCGAGGGCCTCTAAGGATAATTACAAGAACAGCAAAACTCATTAAAAATGTCAAAACCCCCTCAGCAAGGCCTCCAGTATGCAAGTCCACCTGCAAAGTAGGCCCCCCAAGCATGTGCTTGTACTGAACTGGCATCACCTCCATGATAGCCAATGCACCTCCCACAGCCCCTGCTGCCTGTCGAGGACACATTCGATTGTTAATCTTTTAATCCTTCCCATTCAATCCTGTTTCCTAATAGCTTTGGCACAACTGCTCTGTTCTTGTTGTGACAGTATGTCTGTCAATTTTTTTCTTTAACGATTCTATTAAATTTCTTTGGAAGTTAAATCATGGCTGTTCCTTTCAAAACTTCTTTTTGGAAGATGGATCGTTGTTAATAATGTTCTTCCGTCAGAGAAATCAAGACACAGAAGCAATAAATATTTGAAAAGTTCCATGAACAGAAGCAAAACAACAAAAATGGAAGAAAAGGAGGGACCCAGAGAAAGCAAGAACACTCATATTCCATCATCTTGCTTTACAAAAACAAAATATAAATCAAGGGCGTACAATTTTTTTCCCTTAAAACAGGATCCCAGAGAAAAGAAGAAACCAAACACAAAGAAATCAATATAAATGATGATCAACAAAAGAACGACATGCATGCAATAACAAGTACAATTCAACCATGTTTGATAAACCAATGATGTTTGTAAATTTATACCTGAGCAGGGAATTTGAGGGCCATGGAGAAGAGAGTATCTCCACCAACCCCGGCAGCATAGAAAGAAGCGGTGCCGGTCGGATTAAAACTGGCACCACCTAGGGCTTCACCGATCAAGTTAAACAAGAAAACAAAGGTGAAGACAATAAAAGTAGTAATAACCAGAGGAGCCCAGACCAGGGTTTGAAGACCAAGAGCGGTAACAACCAGGTTTGTAAACAAACCAAACATGGAAGACACGAACACCCACATGAAAGTTAAAACTGCATCCCCAAATGCTGCCTGTATTGCCGCCATAGCTGAACAGAACAGCTTTTTCCTTCAGCTCTGGTTCTTTTGATGATATCTATGAAAAGTACTTGGCTGCAAGTTTCAGGTGGCAGTGACGTCTGTGTTTTGGCTTGTATGTATGATTTATTTTGTGATAGGAATATTAAGCAAACTAAGGAGACGTGATTCACCTAACTAGGGAAGGGTGGTAGACTTTTTGGTGGATAAATATAGCTTGGATTGCTGTTAACCAAGATCTTACCGAAATATGTGGTGGGTATATATTAGGATTTTTGTGTGGAATTATATATATATATATATATATATATATATATATATATATATATATATATATATATATATATATATATATAAGGAGTTTGTTTGTTTGATTTTATTTAAATTCCCGTTTTCTTTAGAATTTATTTTTCCCATTGAGTAATGTTTTCTATGGATTACAATTGTGTGGAATTTCTATTTAAAAACCCCAACAATTTTTTTTTTTATCTCAAGCAAAATAGATTTTTCTTTTAGAAATTAAAATGTTATCAAATGCACTTGTTGATCGTATCCGAGATTATCAATCTATTTTTAATTTCTGTTAAGAAACAAAAAAAAAAAAAGAGATTTTTTTACCTTTAACAAGAGATATATATACAACATAGAAGAAGAAAAATATACAAAGGTTTGCTTAGAGATAAAAAAAAAAAAAAACCATATTTAGTTCTATTAAAAAAATAAAAAGAATAATCATATAGTATGTAACCCAGTAATAATAGCTTGAGACTAAGCGGTTTGCTTTTCTTATGGTCTCAAGTTCGAACCCTATATTTTTTTTTGGATTCGAGGAAACCCCACCCCCGGAAAGCGCACTTTGTGGGCCCAGATGAATCAGTAAAACCCCCACTATTCCAGGCTCTTACAAGAAGTGCACATCTTAACTCGAACTCGAGACATGCTATGCAAATCTCAAGATCTTTGCACCACGCCACACCCCTTGGGGACTTGAACTCTATATTTGTCAATATGATAATCACTGAAGGCTTAAAAGATCGTTAAATTCAAGACTTGTGGGAGTAGTCAAGGTACACGCAAGCTGGTCCAGACATCCACTTTAATAAAAAAAAATAAAAAGAATTATATATTTTTCCTATTAAAAATTGTTTTCTAAATATTTTTCTTTGGTGTTTCTCTTTATTCTTGTGTTTATCTTACTTCTATATTATACATATTTAAACACCACCCACCATAAAAAAAAATTCATGAAGAATGTAAGCATGAATATTGTCATTGAAAAAGAATTCAAACATGAAAAAAAAAGAAAAAAAAGAGAGACATGAATTTAATATTGGAAAGGAATAAATGGTAGCTGAGGAATTCAATATTTTTACATAAAGTAATAGCTAAGAAATCAATTTTTCAGTTCTTAGTTTTTTTTAAATAAAAAACAAATTAAAAAATAAAATTGCAACACGTAAATGTGTGTTATGTTAAGCTAAGTTTTTTATGCTGAAATATTGCGTGGAACCACATACGAATAAATCCTGTTTGATATTTTAAAAGTGTTTTTAATTTTTTTTATTTTAAATTAAATTTATTAATAATTTTAGATTATTTTCATGTACTGATACTAAAAATAATTTTTTAAAAATAAAAAATATCATTTCGATATGTATCTGAAAAAAAAAACTCTCAAACAATCACTAAGATCATATAGATGATGTAAGACATTGAGTTTTTTTTTTTTAAATAATTAATAAATGAATTGTTGAGATAGTATTAGCTAGATTATATTATGATAAATTATATTGACAAAAGATGCGGAGTTTATATAGATTCTTTTAAGTTTTTGGTTTTTAGTGAAGAAGATCCACATTTAATTATAAAATGCATATATAAATATGAAACGTGGTACTCTTTTTCATTTTTATAATCTTGAAAGCGAAATAAAAAGAATTTTTATGATTGTTTTACTTGGTTAAAAAAAATGATTTGAATATATATTATAGAAAATTATGTTTTTTATTGTCTTATAAATTACTAGGTAGTGTAATAATAAATGTTTGTCAATCATAATTTTTGCTTGGGAATATATTAAAATAATATTTTTATTAAAAAAATTATTTTTAACATCAACAATCTGAAAATATAAAAATATAATTTGAAATAAAAAAATAAAAAATTTAAATTTTTTAAGAGTATTTTTACAATATAAAAACAAAGTTTCTTAGGCTTAAAAATTAAGAAATACGATTTTTTATATAAATTGTTGTCCTTTTCTTGTGATTGTTTGACTTGAGCAAAGAATTACATAATTTGTATATTGTTTTCTATCTTACATTATATATATTTTTGAAAATTATATTTAGAACTGTGTTTTAAAAATATTTTTGAAAGTAATAAATAAAAATTATTTTTATTTTTTATTTTAAATTAATTATTTTGGTGTTTTTAGATCATTTTCATGTTCTAATGTCAAAAATAATTTTTTTAAAATAAAAAATATCATTTTGATGCATTCTGAATGAAAAACACTTCAAAAAATAATTGCAGCTAAACTCTCAAACATGCACAAATCAACTACTTCAAAAAAAAAGAATTTGTTTTAAATTGATTTGTTAATTTATAATTTTTTTTTTATCAAAATAGATTTGATGGTTATAATAAAAAGAGTTTCAATCCACCAACAGGGGTTGTGGCTCAGTGGTTGTTGGGGAGCACCCTCTTTCATTTGAATATGGTTCGAGTCCCAGTGGGAGTGGGGCTGAAGGGTTCCTCCCTTCTTGTCTCTCCTGGGTCCATTCCTGTGTGGTATGCCTGTCACCCCCGCGGTGCCTTACATGCTCACTGAGCTTGCATGATGTTCAGTGGGCCCGGAAAATAGTCGAGGTGCACGTAAGCTGGCCCGGAAAGCCCGGTAAAAAAAAAAAAGAGTTTCAATCCATCACATATCGTGAGATAGTGAAGCTTTACCTAAACCTAATCAAATTAATTTTTTTTGTTCTCAAAAGAGAAAGATTGGGTTATGGTTGGATACAAGTTTATCCTAAAAGAGAAAGATTGGGTTATGGTTGGATACAAGTTTATCCTAGAATAAAAATAGTTTACAAAGGTTTAAAGATGATTAATTATAATTAAAGAATTAGTGAGATCCATTGAAGGGTAGGTGCTCACCAATTTTAAATGCTCTAAATTAATATTATCCAGTTAGCACTGTCCACCTGTCATGTTCTTGGTGCGTCTCTATAATGTGATATGTGGTTGGATCTTGTTTTCAATTAATTATTAACAGCTAATTACATGTGATGGCACGGGTCCCAATTTTTCAGGGAGAGTTTTGGAGTTCGGTGCCTTTTTTTATATGTTTTAAAAGTATATTTTATTTGAAATATTTTTAATAAATTAATGTTTTTAATTTATTTTAATGGTTTTAATACGTTGATATTAAAAAAATATTTTAATATATTCTCAAATAAAAATTTATTTTTCACCACACCATAATTATAAATACATCATACATGACTCTAAGGATAAACTTGAAGTCTTAGAAAATCACCCAGAATTGAATTTTTTTTTCTTCTTGTCCTCTAACTTTTACAAAACTTTATACTTAAAAAACAAGGAAAAGAAAACCTTTTTTTGCTTGTTTATCTTCTCTTTTTATTGTACTTGAAATTTTAAAAGGTAAGAAATATTTATAAATAATTTTTGGATAACAAAAATAAAATATTTATAAGATAGAAAAGACGATGATTAGATAAAAAGTATTTGGAATTCAAAATTATTTCATTATCACAACAATGAACAGTAAATAAATAATATATAAATAATTTTAATTTTGAAAAAACAGCTCATATATATGATATTTAATTTTGAAAGAGATGCGTTTTAATCAGTGTGTGAATCCGGCATGAATAATTCTAGTTATAAAGTTTTTAAAAATAATATTTATGAATTATTCATTGAAAAAGGAAAAAAAAAACAATGTCAATTGTAATAAAACTTTCCTAGTGTAATATTTTTTTTATTAAGTAAAAATAATAAAAACTTGAATGAATGTGAACTTTGGTTTACTTGGATGAATTTTATTTTTAAAAATAGTTCTGGATATACTCAAATTTTGCCCAACACTTATAATTAACTACACAACAAGTAGCATGAAATAAATTCTTTATTGATTATTTATTTATATAAATATAATTAGTCCATTTATCTTCTAGTTATTGGTTTCCTTGTTGTTTTTTGGACCTGTTTGGGAGGGCGGTTGCGATTGCTTTTGAAAGTGATTTTTATTTAGAAATACATTAAAATGATATTTTTTTATTTTTTAAAAATCATTTTTGACATCAGCACATCAAAATGATTTAAAACACCAAAAAAAAATTTATTTAAAATAAAATAAAATTCAAATTTTGGGGAAACGGCGGTACAACCGCCGTCCCAAACAGCATCTTTAAAGCATTCACATGCTCATTTTTTTTTCTTGGTTTTAAAGCTTATATCAATTTTTTAACAAAAGACATATCTTGTGAAAATAAAAATTAACTACTGAAGTTGTCACTAATCAAAATTTTGTCCATTGCAGTCTTGTAGTTTATAAAACTATAAAATTATTTTATAGTTTATATAAATATTATTGTATTCTTTTACTCACACCAAAACTCAAACTCATTTTATAATATTAAACCATGATAATAACTTTTAAAAATGATAAATATTTAAATTCAATTAGGTTTTTTAGAATCCATGTTTTTTCTATAAATTTAATAGGTTTTAGTTCTTGATTGACAATTAAAAAAATCAATTTAAATTCATGAAATCTAACATGATCCATTAATCCATATTTATTAAATTATTCAATTTGAATCCAACTCATTGAATTTGTAAATGGATAGAGCTTCGAGGATGTAGGTGCAATTATTCAGCGTAGAAGATTGAAAATGTAATTTAAAAAAAAGAAAGGGTGAAAACTATATTTGAGTTGGGCCCACATGTTTAAATTTCCAGTCCAGAATTGAACAACGAGCACATAGAAATAGCATATAGCCGTTGCAAGGGAGGCTTGCTTAACGGCTAGTTTTATTTCCTTCTACTGGGGGGTTTTCTGTTTCCTTTTAAGCACCCTCTTATGACAGAAGCTGAGCTTGTGTTTCCAAAACAAAAAACCATAAGATCATCTTGTTGTTTTTGAATCTCCCATTAAAAACCCACTTACCATCTTGATCGCTTCTTCCCCCTTATGATCCAACAATAACCCTCCTTCCGTTTTGAAAATCTCTCGTATGCTCTCTTTCTTTGCTGTCTTTGCAAGACTAATAATCAATTGTTGCTGTTTCCCCCCATTTGAGAAAGGTAAGTTTTTCTCATTTACTAGTTAATTAAATCATTATTTCTTTCTCTTTAATACTAGTAGAGTTCATTTTGGTATGTAGACTTGAGCTTAGTAGATTCAATCAAGCCAAATATTAAAAGGCCATGCCTTTATTTGTTGATTTTTTTATATATATGTATTCTGTATAGTTCAATCAACTAGGATCATCTTTCTCGTGGAAATTGTAGTAAGTTTTTGACTCTCTGATTCCAATATTTAATGTCACGTGGGTTTCGTTTTAGGAGTGTGAATTCTGAAGATTTGTAAAGATGAATGACCTAATGACCAAATCGTTCATGAGCTATGTGGACCTAAAGAAAGAGGCCATGAAGGATCTTGAAGCAGGTCCTGATTTAGAAATGGCAAATGCATCAAACGCCATGGACAGCAACCTTGGTCTGTTCCTTGAAGAAGCTGAGGATGTGAAGAAGGAAATGGGATCTATCCGTGAGATTCTTGACCAGTTGCAAGAAGCGAATGAAGAAAGCAAGTCCTTACACAAACCAGAGGCCTTGAAATCGATTCGAAACAAAATCAATGCAGATATTGTTAACGGCCTGAAAAAGGCCAGAAGTATTAAAACCCGGCTAGAAGAAATGGATCGTGCCAACGCTGCTAATAGGCGTCTTTCAGGGTACAAGGAAGGAGCTCCGATCCATAGAACAAGGATTGCTGTTACCAATGGCTTGCGCAAGAAATTGAAGGAGCTGATGATGGATTTTCAATCTTTAAGGCAAAAGATGATGATTGAGTATAAAGATACTGTTGGTAGGAGGTATTTCACTGTCACCGGAGAGTACCCAGCTGAGGAAGTCATTGATAAGATCATCTCGGATGGTAACGGGGGCGAGGAGTTCTTGAAACGTGCAATCCAGGAGCACGGGAAAGGGAAGGTGTTGGAGACGGTGGTGGAGATACAGGGCAGGCACGATGCAGCCAAAGAGATCGAGAAGAGCTTGTTGGAGCTGCACCAGGTGTTTTTGGACATGGCGGTGATGGTGGAGGCGCAAGGGGAGCAGATGGATGATATTGCGCACCACGTGTTGAATGCTAGCCACTATGTGAAGGATGGTACAAAAGAGCTCAAGAGTGCTAAAGATCACCAGAAGAGCAGCAGGAAGTGGATGTGTATCGGGATCATTCTCCTTTTGATAATCTTTCTAGTGATTGTCATACCAATCGCCACAAGCTTTAGCTACTCTTGAATTTGGAGGGCCTTATGGAGGATTTAATTACCTGTTATTCCTTCTGGTATGTTGCTTTACTTTTGCAGGATTTAATGTTGTGATGTAAATTTACATTCTATTCAGAAAGTCTTTTTAGAACAGGTGTCTGCAATGAGATTTAGGGAAAGAAATATATAGACTTGAAAAGCAGCAGGATTGCCTTTAGGCAAAGACAACCTGTCTGTTGTTCTGGTTTTTTACAAAAACATGATCCATCTGGTGATGTTTATTTAAGAAATTTAGAAGCAGAGAGGAGAGAAGTACAAGAAATAGAGTTCTGGACAAATAATATACTTTATTGAATTCAACCTAGCCTTTACAACCAATAGAAATCAAATCATTGATAAATAGAACTATTGCTGGAGAATAGGAACTATTTCTCAACTGAAACAAGACTTTGTCTCCTCCATATTATTGAATGCAAATAACTACAAAGTGGCCACATCTAGTGCCCATGTCTGCATTGCATACATGTATCATGATCACAAAAATTGCCACTCATTTTCCTAAATGGCATCTTAGCCTGACGCTCCCACCCATTTGACTAGAACTTTTGATTTGGGATGGTATTTCCCTTTATGAATTTCATGTATGGCTAGAATGGAGTCTGATTGAGAAAGGATGGAAGAGTCGTCCGTGATTGGGAGGAAGGTGGGATGATATAGGTGTGATGTTCCTAAATGCTTATGTAGCAAACTAACATAAAAAGCATTATGAATTTTGTAGCCCTTTGGAAGGTCCAGCCGCTATGCCACAGGACCCACTTTGTCTACTATCTAGAACAACCCATAAAACATGGGGAGAGCTTTACAGTATCAAAATAGAACACAATATTGTCTAAAATTGTACGTTCTTAGTCTTTGATTTCTGAATGTTTATATAGAATGTACAAGAGAGCTATCTATGGAAAGTAAATCAGTTTCCATGATTCTAGTCCTATACATGTAAACCAAAATCTGATACATAATGATGCTTATCTATATAAAATAGGAAATAGGAAACAATCTGCACAATAATGATGTAAACCAAATGGAATGTAAATCAGTTTATATAGAATGTAGAAGAGAGCTATCTATGGAAAGTAAATCAGTTTCCATGATTCTAGTCCTATACATGTAAACCAAAATCTGATACATAATAATACTTATCTATACAAAATAGGAAATGTAGAAATAGAAAATCTGCACAATAGGAAGATAGCTAGCTGTCCACATTGACAGCCCCCCTCAAATTGATGCTGGATGAGCAATCAGCATCAATTTGCTATTTAGGAAAGAATGTCGGTAACGAGTGAGCGCCTTGGTGAAGATATCAACAATTTGTAGGTCAGTGGAAACATGAGGAAGAGTGATAACACGAGCGTCGTAGGCTTCACGAATAGAATGACAATCCACCTCAATATGCTTCGTGCGCTCATGAAAGACAGGATTGGCCGTGATCTGAATAACACTCGTATTATCGGCATGGAGAGGTGTAGGATCAATCATAGAAAATCTAGCTCAGCAAGCAAACCACGAAGCCAAATGATTTCAGAACAAGCAAGAGACATTGCCCGATACTCAGATTCTGTAGAGGACTTAGAGACTCTGTCTTGCTTCTTACTTTTCCAGGAGATCAATGCATCTCCTAAGAACATACACCACCCAGTGACGGATCGACGAGTATCTGTACAACCAGCCCAATCCGCATCTCTATAAGCGGTAAGACGAAGAGGGTTGTTGGCAGGGAAGAATAACCCACGAGCCACGGTGCCTCGAACATAGCGTAAGATCCGATGAACAACAACCAAATAAAGATGACGAGGAGCCTGAAGAAACTGGCTAACTTGTTGTACGACAAATGATTTCAGAACAAGCAAGAGACATTGCCCGATACTCAGATTCTATAGAGGACTTAGAGACTCTGTCTTGTTTCTTACTTTTCCAGGAGATCAATGCATCTCCTAAGAACATACACCATCCACTGATGGATCGACGAGTATCTGCACAACCAGCCCAATCCGCATCGCTATAAGCGGTAAGACGAAGAGGGTTGTTGGCAGGGAAGAATAACCCACGAGCCACGGTGTTTCATACATAGCGTAAGATCCAATGAACAAAAGCCAAAATGAAGATGACGAGGAGCCTAAAGAAACTGGCTGACTTGTTGTACTACAAATGAGATGTCCGGTCTAGTAATGGTGAGATAAACAATGCTGCCTATCAATTTCCGATATAAATTGGGATCAACAAGTAAGTCACCCTCTTCTTTACGAAGCTTGATATTCACTTCCATAGGAGTATCAACCGAAGTAGCTTCCTGTAGACCAGCTTAGCCACCACATCACTAGCATACTTATGCTGATTTAGAGAAATGCCCGAGGAGCTACGATGCACTTCAAGACCAAGAAAATAAGTGAGGGACCCAAGATCTTTCATATGAAATGCTTCTGAGAGATGAGTCTTGAGTTGATCAAGTAGAGCTGAATTAGAACCTGTAATCACAATGTCGTCAACATACACCAAAAGAACAACAATATCCATGACTGATTTTCGAAGAAACAAGGAAGTGTCATGCTTGCTCTGTTGGAATGAGAACTGTAGTAAAGTGGTGCGGAATTTATCAAACCAGGCCCTCGAAGCCTGTTTGAGACCGTAAAGAGAACGACGAAGCTTACACATATGTGAAGTCGGAGAAGAAAATAACCCCGGGGGCGGCTTCATATAAATGCATTCTTTAAGATCCCCATGAAGAAATGCATTTTTGACATCCATCTGATGTAGCGGCCAATGACTAGAAGCAGCAAGAGCCAGAATCATACGAACAATAGTCATTTTAGCCACTGGAGTAAACGTCTCTTCATAATTGACCCCATATTCCTGATGATTCCCAAGCGCAACAAGCCTGGCCTTGTAACGGTCTAAACTGCCATCAGATTGGACTTTGACTGAGTAAACCCACTTGCAACCCAGAGGAATAATAAATGAAGGACATGGCTCAGTGTCCCAAGTGTGATTAGCCTCTAGAGCAACTATTTCTTCCTGTATAGCCTGTCGCCAACAATCATGCTTGGCAGCGTGTGAGTAGCATGTAAGTATATCAAAATTAGACAGTGCAACAGTAAGAGCTGAAATAGAGTTACCAGACCTGGAAGTGGGAAACCCATACCTATCCGGGGGTACAGACACTTGAGATGAGTGATGTACCAGAGGTTCTGGTGGTGCATCATTTGTCTGAATTTGGAGTGCGGGAGGATCAAATATCAAGTTAGCTGTTGGAGGAGACTGTGGGCGGGAGCGTCTTATATACACAATACCTGGTTTGAAGCGAGAGCAGACTGGATGAAGATCAGATACTTGTGACTCAAATGAAGGGAGGACCACAGTAGAAGGAGAGGACACAGAGGACACCGGAATGAATTGTTGATTCTAAAAAAAATAACATTCCTAGAAATACGTGTACGTCGTAAAGTAGGATCATAACAGACAAAGCCTTTTTGACATAAATTATATCCCAAGAATGCACATCTAACAGATTGAGCAAATAATTTATGTCGCTCATGAGGTGGTAAGTGAACAAAACAAACAGCCAAAAATACGAAGATTATCATAACTAGGTTGTTTGGCGAACAAGCGAAAAAAGGGAGACTCCATTTGTAAGGCTTGAGAGGGTAAACGATTAATCAAGTAGGTAGCAATTTTTAGAGCTTCTACCCAAAACATGGAAAGAACAGAGGATTCTAACAAAAGGGTACGTACCACATCAAGAAGGTGATGATTTTTCCGTTCAGCTACTCCATTCTGTTGAGGAGTAGTGGGACATGAACGTTGATGAATAATACCATTAGATGCCAAGAAAGCCTGAAACTCAGTAGACAAGTATTCACCACCAGAATCTGTGCTTAGTGTTTTAATAGAAGCAGAAAATTGATTAGCAACATACGCTAAAAACTCAGTGAAAATACGAGAAACTTCAGATTTAGAGCGAAGACAATAGACCCAAGTAAATCTGCTATAATCGTCAATGAATATCACATAGTATTTGAATTTTTCATGAGAATCGACCGGGGAAGATCAAACATCACTATGGATAAGATCAAAGCAGTGGGAAGTGCGACTTGCATGCAAAGGAAATGGAAGAATTTTGCTTTTACCAATTTTGCAAGAATCACACTCAAGAAATAAAGAAAGATATGCTCTATTACCAATAAAACCAGAGTGCAATACATGAGATAAGATCTGAGTATTGGGATGACCTAAACGACGATGCCACACCATACTAAGAGCAGAAATTTTATTACAAGCAAAAGACTTAATGGAAGAAAGTGTTGGAATAGGTAAAAATAGTGGAAACAAGCGCCCCACTTTAGGTCCCACAACCAGCACAACATAACCAGCACCAGAAAAATGAACATTACAATTATCATCAACTAATTGTCTAACCGAGATAAGATTCGAGGAAAGTTTAGGAGCAAGGAACACATTAGTGAATGCAAAAGAGGCATCACCAACATCAGTAATGGGCAAGAAATTACCATTGGCCGTCTGAATAGTCGATTGACCATCATAGGGTCGAACATGACTCAAGACAGTAGTAGTATTTGTCATATGATTTTCTGCCCCCGAGTCTATGTACCAGAGTTTAGTAGAATTTTTACCTTGCAACCCCATGACAGATAATGCTGAAATTAGCATTTGTTGCACCATTTCTAGTGTACAATAATTTCCTGCTGGAGGTGGAAGAGTGGAGATAGCACCTGAAGAAGAGGCATGAGTAACATAATTTTCTGCTGGAGGTACATTAAGAGAGGCTTGAAATGCTCTGGCCTGACGATTCTGAGAATGGATATGACATTCTTTAATAATATGACCCTTTTTTTTTACAATAAGAGCAGAATTTCTTAGGACAATTGGCAATATGCCCATATCCATTGCAACAGAAACATTGCAAGTTTTTAGAAGGCATAGATGGTCCTTGTCCGTGAGCAGCATACGCCATTGTTGCTGGCCCAGAACTACCATGAGAATGCTCCAAAATAGCTTGAGTACTAAGCCATTGTTCTTCGCGAAGCAACTCACCAAAACACATGTCAAGAGAAGGAACAGGAGATCTATTCAGTAAAGAAGACCGGACTGACTCAAACTCTGGTTGCAATTTCATAAGAAACTGTTCTTGTCGGTTATTTTCATGAAGAATCTGAATAGTTGGAAGAGCGGCAGTAGGGACATTTGTTGTAACCAAATCAGTATATTCATGCCAAAGAGTAAAAAATGCAGAGTAATAGTCCTGAATGGAAAGATTTCCATGTTGAAACATGGCAATTGCATGTTCTAGCTGAAATCGACGAGCACCACCAACTTGATAGTACACTTTCTTCAAGTGATTCCACATGGTTTGAGCAGTACGATGTGCTCGCAAATTTGGAGCAATGTGTGGTTCCACCGAACTAAGAAGCCAAGACATAATCTGGGCATCAAGCACAGCCCATGAGGGAGAGTTCTTAGGTTCTTTCGTTTTATCTTTTGGGGCAGCATCTGTGCCATCAATATGGCCCCAAAGATCTTTTCCTAGGAGGAAAAGTTCAAACTGAAATGCCCAGAAGAGTAATTTGTCCCTGAAAATTTGACACATACAGGTGCGGAATCCATCACAAATAAATTTATCCTAAGAAAAATAAAACACACAAACAAATCTAAGAAAATTGAGGCAAAGGAGTGAAGAACCTGGTGAGGTTCTTTGCTGCCAGAAATAGAGGTTTTTCCAAGAGCAGAAATCAGCAGAGGTAGAGTCCAAAAATAGTCCAAAGACTGCCAGAAACAGAGGATTTCCAAGAGACTAGAAATCAGCAAAGACAGGGTCCAGGAGCAGTCCAAAACCGAGAGCAACAAAGGTGCTGATAGCACAGCCACAACCTAAACCGAGAGGTGCAATAGATAGCTCAAAAACCGAGAGGTGCAAAGGGTGCTAACAGCACAGTAACACCCAAACCAAGAGGTGATTAAGAGAAATTACTTGTAAACTAAGAGGAGCTTTGATTCCTTGTCAAAATAGAACACAATATTGTCTGAAATTGTCTGTTCTTAGTCTTTGATTTCTGAATGTTTATATATAATGTACAAGAGAGCTATCTATGGAAAGTAAATCAGTTTCCACATGTAAACCAAAATCTGACACATAATGATGGTTATCTATACAAAATAGGAAATGTAGAAATAGGAAACAATCTGCACAATAGGAAATATGCACAATAGGAAGATAGCTAGCTATCCACATTGACATACAGAACCCCTGAATGCAATTGTAGTTTGACGGTAAAGTTGTAACTTTAAGTAGACATAATTACCAACCTTAAAGGATACCTGTCTACGCTGATTAGCATAGTTGGTTATCCTTTCTTGAGCAAGACAAATATTTCTATGAAAATCACGTAGGAGTGAGGTGGTTCCTGGAACATAGGTTAGTGGGTGCAGAGGTCCATAGATAACCTCAAAGGGAGTGATTTTCGTTGATGAATGGGTTGATGTGTTGTAGCTAAACTCTACCCAAGGTATCCATTCCATCCATTTCTTCGGCTGAAGGCCTACAAAACAACAGAGGTATTGCTCTAGGATGTGGTTTATGATCTCTGTTTGACCATCGATCTGGAGATGGTAATTGGAACTTATACATAATTGTTTTCCTTGTAGTCGGAATAGGGTATGCTAGAAGAGCTAATGAAGACCTTAACTCTGTCGCTAACAATGGAGGTGGGAATGCCATGTAAACAAACCATATAGGCAACAAAGGTCTTAACAACCAAGACAATTGTAAAGGGATGCTTCAGGGGAATAAAATGAGTATACTTGGCGAGATGATATACAAACCATCATAATGATAGGGTGACCATTTGAACCGGGGAGGCCTTCAATAAAATCCATTGATATGTCAGTCCATATTTTTGAGTGGGAATAGGTAGGGGTTGTAGCAACCCCGTGGTTTCAAACAGTTTGATTTGCATTGTTAGCAAACCTCACATATTTTCAAGAACTCTTTCACCGTTTGTCATATCTTTAGCCAAATGAAGCTTTGCCTGATTTGATAAAGGGTCTTATGAAGCCCAAAATGTCCACCAACAGGGGATGAGTGACTATCTGCCAAAATCAATAGAATCAAAGAGAAGGTGGGGCTTCGAAAAACTCTATTGTGTTGGAACCAAACCCCATCATGTAAATACATCTGATGGGAGGCACTCTTGCTTGGTAAAGAAGCATAAAATGGCATGTTGAACCTTTATTTGTAGTTTGGGCCACCAGTCTACATGAGGAACTAAAATAGAGAAAAATTGTAACTACCTTATACGAGATAAGGAGTCTGCAACCTGGTTCTCAAGCCTCTTTTTAAACTCAAAAGTGTAGTCGTATTCAAGAAGCTTGGAAGTCACTGTGTCTAGGCAGGAGTGGTAATGCGCTGCTCCAACAAGTATTTGAGGCTCTTATGGTCTGTATGAAACGTGAAAGGTTTTCCTAGTAGGTAGTGGCACCACTTCTTTATAGCCTCGAGAATAACTAACATCTTCTTCACATATATGGATAAAGTGAGTGTTGTTCCCTTGAGGACTGCATTGAAATAAGCCGCAAGATAGTTATGTTGAGTAATGACATCACCTATTCCAATTCCACTAGCATCACATTCAACTACAAATGACTAGGAAAAATCTGGTAGGCACAAGGTGGGTGGAGTCATGAGGGCCTGTTTGAGCTGATTGAATGATGCCTCTGTCCCCTCTATCCAATGGATCTTCTCTAGTCAAGAGTTTGGCCATAGGGGTTGCCATGCTGCAAAGTGACGAATGAATTTCAGATAATAGCCTGCTAAGCCTAGGAATCCTCGGACGCCTTTGGCTGTAGTAGGTGTGGGCCAAGCCACCACTACTTGCACTTTATCGAGGTCGACTGATACTCAATCTTGATGATGATATGTCCCAATTGCTGAACCTGTTGAACTCCAAAATGACCTTTTGATTCCTTGGCAAACAACTAGTTAGAAGCTAAAATCATAAGGACAAGTTGCTATGAGTAAGGTGATCTTCCCATGATTTTGAGTATACCAAGATGTCATCGAATAACACCAGAACAAACTATTGAATAGGATAAAAAAAGGTTGTTCATGAAGCTATGGAAGGTTGTTGGGGGGAGTTAGTGAGCCCGAAAGGAATAACAATGAACTCATAGTGTCCCTCATGAGTTTGAAATGATGTCTTTGGAATATCATCCTCCTTCAAACAAATTTGGTGATAGCCCGACCGCAAATTCAATTTCGAAAAGAACTTACCTCCATGGAGCTAAGTCTAGTAACTCATCAATCATATGTATAAGATACATATTTTTTTATTGTGATTTTGTTGAGAGCCCAGTAGTCAATGCAAAATCGCCAAGTGACATCTGCCTTTTTTACCAACAAAACTAGTGAGGAGAAATGGCTATTGCTTGGTCGTATGAGTCAAGATTCTAATAGCTCCTTCACCATTCGATTGATCTTTATCTTTTGATAGTATGGGTATCTATAGGGTTGCACGCTTAGTGGTCTTGTGTTGGGTTGAAGCGAAATCTAGTGGTCATGCTGGTGTTTAGAAGGAGTGTTGGTGTTAGAGGCGAAGACCTTTGCAAACTCATCTAAGAAGCATTTGATATTTGGAGGATATGTAGTTGTTGAAGGCTTTGGGTTAATTGGTTGAATTTGAAAAAAAAACCCCATCCCTTGCAGACCCGAATTCTCCTTATTATGGAAAACCTCAATGCTGGATGCCTCAGCCTCCCTTCAAAGTCCCTGCAGAGTATGCATAACTCCACCGATTCTGAAGGTCAAGGTGAGATGTTTGTAGTTTGTCTAAATTGGTTCAAGGGTGTCCATCCACTACATTCCCAGGACTACCTGATAAGCTGCCACAAGGACATAAGTAGTGATGGTAATAACTTGGGTAGATAACTTGATTCCTTGGCAATGGCATACATATTCCACTCGTTCTCGATTGACAACCACCACCTGAAGTTTCCTGTTTCTAATGATCGGTAGGCCAAACCGAGTTGCAATGGCTTGGTCATTGAAATTATGAGTGCTGCCCCCATCTATCAACACTATCAGGTTTTTGTTCTGTAGTCTTTCCAAGACTTGAATTGTTTGGGGATGTTCAGCCCCTACAATAACATGAAAGGAAATCTCATTACTTTTGTAAGCTCTACCACCTGCTGGTTTTCCTCAGAATTCTCATCGTAGGGGGGAATCATGAAAAATTGTGGCCGCTCACAACGATGGTCTATGGAGTACTTCTCATCATAGTAGTAGCAGAGTCCCTTCCCTGGACATTCCCTTATATTCTGATTCGTGATTCTTTAGAATTGAGTAGTCAAAAGAGAGGATCCAACTCCTACTCATTGAATAAGAGACGGGCCTAGAATTCCAGGAGAAGTATTGGAGTTCCCTCTCTACATTGTTTTCATAGGCAGTAAATGATTGTTTGAAAAGGGTTTGCATTGCAGCTAGTTGTGTTCGTCAACCAATCATGCCATTCCAATTGCGTTTGCCAAGGTTTTGGGTTTTTTGTTTAATCTTGCCATCTAATAGGATTTCATCTCATAATCTAGTAATAAAACATCAAATTAGGAATATCACAGGTAGGTCATCAACTTTATGGGAGAGCTTTTTAAAGGCTTCTTGATATACAACAACAAGTGATGTCTGTTTCAATAAGGTCAAGGCCTCTAAGGGATCTTTATATTTAGTTGAACGAAACTGAGTGAGATGGCCTTCATAAAGTTTATCCCAAGTGAGTGGTCCACAAAACTTTGTCAGTCATCAATGCCATTTTAACGCAATGTCTTCAAGGTGGAATGAGACTAACTGTACGCGTTGTTCGGCTCCGATGCTCTGAAATTCAAAATAATATTTAGCTCTATAGAGCCAACCAATCGCATCTTCTCCATTGAATTTTAGGAAATGTAGCTTGAGTTGAGGTTGGTATGGGTGTTAAAAGCTAGCAATAGAAAGTGGACTGGTTGCCCGACTAAAAGAAGTTTTCTGTGTGAATTGGTTGGTTTCAAGAAGGATGGCTTGGCTGCATTGAGTTGATCAAAGATTGTCTCGTGCCTAACCAAAGTTTCATAGACTTCATTGTGAAATTATGCTTTAGTTTTCCCACAGGTGTCTATGGAAAAAAATGACACTGATACCAAATGGTGAGGTTTATTAAGAAATTTAGAAGTAGAGAGGAGCAAAAAACAATAGATAAAGTTTTAGGCAAATAATATCCTTTAATGAATTCAACTGGCTATATTAATAGCCTTTACAGCCAACATAAATCAAAGCATGTTAAGTGCCCACGTTTGCATTGCAAAATATTAGGAATAATTGCTGAAGAATAGAATTGTTGCTGAAGAATAGGAACAAATGCTAAGTGCCCACGTTTGCAATGCATGCACGTAACACTATCATCCTTCTCTTTACCTTGATTATGGAGCATATTGCCTTATCCTTTGTATAAGAGCGTTTTTGGAGCAACTTCATGATACAATGTAGGAAATTAAGGAGACAATTAGATCTTGGATAGAAAATATAAAAACAAGTGGAAAAATGAAATGGTCTAGAAGAAATACAAAAGAAGAAAAAGGTACAAATTTCCTTTCTAGAGACTCAAAAGAGTAGTTTTTAATGTACATTTATGAAATAATAAAAGGCTTATTAAGAAGAATTTACCATCAATATATATGGTCTAATCAATATTTTCACAAAAAAAGTTTATAAACCACTGTATCTTTTATGTGGTGGTGCACATCTTATTTATTGAGTTTGTTAACAATATTCAAAAGGATAATTAGTGCTCAGGTAATTCCCTGAGCATAAGCCACAAGTAATTCACCCAATCGAAGACCATGGACAAGCTACCCAAACACATGTCATGGGTAGGTCATCAACCAAAGACCACGAGCAAGTTACTCCAACACAAGCCATGGACAAGTCACCCAATCATATATTATTCTTTCTCTAAGCTAGCCACTCACTAAAATGATTAAATCTTCCAGCTTGTCATTCTTTAGAATGACTAAATCTTTGAGCTTGTTACTCACTAAAATGACCACAATCTTTGATCTAATCACTATTTAAAATCATTAGATTTTCATGATTACCATTCTTTAAAAGGTTGAAATTGTAATTTCTTCTTCAAGCTAATCTTTATTTTAAAGAATTTCCTTAAGAAAAAAAAGACATTTGATTTTCAACAAAAAAATAAGCTTTGAAATATCTACTAAGATAACCAACTCTTGATTTTTCTCTCACTTGGGAAAACTCTCGTACCTTTTCTTTTACTTACAAACTTTCTTTTTAAAGGTCTTTACTAAATAAAAGGCAATTGCCATAATCTGTTTTTTGACCAAATTTGTTGTACTTTTTAAAAAACCCAAAAAATATCCAAACAAAATATATTTTTGATGTATTTGTCTTGTTTTAGGCATTTTCAATCTCTTTTGTTTTTTCTAAAACACTTTTGACACATTTGATTTTTAGTTCATTTATTTCAAAATCATTATGCAATTTTATTGAGTCAATGTTGGCATTGCCTTGTTTGAAAACACAAAAATATAAAAAATAATTTAAGAGAACAAATATGTAATGGAAGAAGATGAGGCACCAAATTAATTTAAGGGTTACTTGTGGATCAAGTAATTGAGAGGAAAATGAAAAATTTATTTTTGCCGATAAATATATGGTTATACCACACACAAAAAGGGGGCCAAAATTTTAGGATAGAATTAACAAAAAGGACACACACAAACCAAAAACATTCTCTCAGCTACCGCTTTACACACCCACTAAAGACAAAAAAAACCTTAGATGTATTATTCAAAAAACCCAACCGTCAACCATACAATTAAAATAAAAAGGGCGATGAATCTTCAACCTCTCTCCCCATTGACATCTAGAGAAAAAAGAAATTAAAAAAAGATACATCGACATCTGTTTTTATCTCCATTTTTAAAGCAAATATCAGGACAAAACCTATTTTTCTCCACACCTCTTAAGAACCAATAAACAACGCTAAAAATCTATTTGAAAAAGACATCCTCCACTTTACTTTATGGTTAACCATCCATCCTCTTCTCGCTAGCTCCTCCACTATTAGTCGACTAACACCATAACAACAACGATGTCCATCCTATGAACAACAATCAGTCTCTAAGGCTACCAATCACCATAAGAAAGAATAACATAAACTTTTCACCTCCATCCAAAGACAATCAACCTCTCCTTCATCTTTCCCTCATGGTATTAAAAAATAGAGAAAATTGTCATTGTCCTTCTATTTTACACCTTTCTCCCAGCTGCCTTATCAGCATAGACCCAACATCAGTTGCATAGCTAAAATCTCACATCAACCACCATTGCTCTCTATAAACCCCTTAGATCCCCAAACAAACTAGTGATATCCTTTTACATACTTTATTGCCTCTTTGTTTTCAACATCTTCTTCTCCCAGCTTGAAGTGTCACCAACTATAGTCAAACCTAAGGCAAGTGCTCCTCATAACAGTTTGCCCCTTCACTCGACTCCACCAATACAAAACCATAAACCACCATACACCCGACTCATTCTTCAACAAAACCAAACCCAATAATCTAGTTAGCTAATTTCTTTCTACAGTCATACTTGTTTTCTAGTTCATTACCAGCGGCTCGTGGAACCACACTTTGTTTTCTAGACCACTTGTTACCACGATTCCTCCACTTCTGGCACTATTCTTCTCGCTCTAGTAACTCCCTTACCATATTATGTCTATCCATATCTAGTCCAATCATCTTATAAGGTCGATTTATAACTTCAAATCATTTTTTAACAAATTATTGAAATTGTGAAATGTAGAACAATGTATATTATTATGTATAATTTTGAACTATTTAGACATATTTGATTTCAATTTGATTTATGTTTTTTATTTGATAATTTTTTTGGATAATGAGTTTTATTTTTAAGGTTGTAATTTCTATTTAAACATTAAATGTTTGATTTAGGGATTATATTGAGTTTAATTGATTTTAGTTTTGATCTTTGATTCAATGGATTATATTTGGGTTTGGTGTTTTCTAGCTATTGTTTTGAGTTTGATTAATAGCAAATGTTTTTTTGTAATTAATATTGTTTTAGTTAAAACATATTATTACATTTTTCCAAACATGGTTTTAGTGTAATTTTAAAAATATTGGAAGATAATCTTGCAATTAATTTAAAGTCCCCTATTTTTTTTATCCCTACCTATTTAATATTTACATTTATGATCCACATGCGAGAGACGCTTTTTTGGTGTTAAATAAATTTTCTTTAACAAAAACAACAAAAAACCTTTCTTTAAAAAATACAACTTCATTTTAAAAATTGCACATGGCCAAGTCTCTAAATAATAAATTATATTTTTATATTTTATCATATTAAAAAATCACAAAAACAATATTTCTATTCTTACATGTATTTTTGGATTTAGTAATCAATTTAGTAAAATCATGAGAACTTGGCCCATATTTTTAAAAAATACAAAAAAATTATCTTATTTGTACCAATATCAAGGATTATGAGCTTATAAATAACATGTATTTCCGACATGAAAAGAAAAAAAATGCAAAAATATGTTTTGGTTCTAGAATAATTAGGCTTTAACCTGATAAGATAAACACTTCCTTACCAATAAAGACTTTTATTAAAACTTAGATAGACCAAGAGTTAGAAAACTCAATAATATCTTGGTTTATATCAGAAAAGCAAAGAGTGCAGCTTATTTTTAATAAGATGTATTAGAGGTGATATGTCTTTCCTATACTCAACAATACCTAGATTCTAATACCAATTAAGGTTGTAAGTGAGTGAAATACTAGGTAGTAACTATTAATAAAAAACAAGAATTTCTTATTCTTTTCCCCATTAGTAGAGAGATCCTAACTCGAGAGGATAATCATTGTGACGTCACACAAGTGTGTGACAATAGTAACGTATTTGTAAACAAAGCAAACTTTAATACCAATCATAAAGTATGAAAAGATAACATAAACTATTATAAAAAAATAAATGATTCACTTGAAAAAAATAAATCAACAAGATTTATGATATGTACTAAATCATCCAAATAACATGAAAAACATTTTTAGAAAATAAACTATAAACTTAAAAAAAAATATATAAAACTTTTAAAAAATAGAGTCACAGTTAAAGCCGATAGGCTTTTCTTAGAGGTTATTTAAATTATTGTAGTTATTTAAAAATTGTTCGTTCCAAGTCACCTAATTAATTTTGAGGGCATTTTTAATTTATATTATTGTAGTTTTTATTAACAACTCATCTTCTTTTCTACCAGAGAATTACTCAAGAAAGAGGAAGGATCTTGAAACAGTAATAAATATCATAAGGTCATTGATTCAATAAGTGTTGTCAATTCATTGGTTAGTGCTACATTATTTCAATTAGAATAAAATAAAATGTTTCAGTTTCAAAGTATTTCGGCGCGCTGTTTTGAGGTTATACTGTTTATGTATATATATATAATTAGATATATTAATTCAAACAAAATTAGTTCAAATCCAAAAATAAAATTATTTAGAATTGTGCAATTTAATCTAAAAAAAGACAATAAAATGATTTTTATGAACAAAATTATAAACATGCATAATATTATGAGAATGCTATCATCAATCTTGCAAGGTCATTACATTCTCTGATTGCTCTGAAATTTTAACATAATATATATAAACATGTCAAGATACTCACCGTAAAATTTAATCTCAATCTAACGATCGAATTAAGAGATATAATTGATAATATAAATTATTAATTATTTAAAAAAACAATATTTGGCCGAAACGGAACGGGCAGAACATAACCGGAACGTTCTGGCCGAAATTCAGGTGAAATTTACGGAACGGACTGAAATTTTAAAGGATGTAAAAACTGTGCCGTTTTATCTTGTTTTTTTAACTGATACAAAATATTTCGGTCGAAACAACATTTATTGATTCTGCACACAAGTCCATCTATTCAAGAAAACTCGTTTGTGCATGCTGAATGAGAACGAGTGGTGGTAAGGGATCATACGATTTCCTTGAAACCATTTTTACACAGGATAGGGCAAAACAATCCCAGCGATCCACGAACCAAATGCTTGTTATCATCTGAAACTTGCGTCGTTTTCTGTTGTGATAATGGAATTAGACTCGACAGCTGCATGAGAAATCACCTTGAGGTATTTCTACTCGAAGTATACAGACAAAATCCCTATTCTGGGGTCCAAAAACATCACTCATCTTAAAAGGAAGAATCCTCGATGAAATTCACCAGAAGTGGCCTAACACCTGTACATTGTGCAAGTATAAATTGAAGTGTTTGCTTTGTGGATTCATAAGATGTTTTACAGAGTTCTCTTAAGGACTTGACAGAAATAGCTCCAAGTGAAGGCTTCAGCAGAAGACCTCTCTGAGGCCATCTTGACCTAAAAATGGGGTTCTTGTCAAACGATCAGCTGATTTTCATATTTGGTCTCCTTGGTATGTGCATGTGTGAAACGTTTTGTGTTTTGCTATTTGTTATTCAACGTGTAGCTTTACTCTTATTTAATGTTCTTCCCGTCTCTTGAAAAATCGTTAAATCTAAAAAAGTATTAATAGAATTAACTTGAAAAATCATTAAGCTTTACGTGAAAGCAAGGTTCCAATAAAAACAGCTGATCATGATCATATTGTTAATCAAGAAAAGATAAATAATTTTGAGAATACAATCTATGTTTTTATATTATTATTTCTTATTGTTATATATCTAATGTTTCATTATTTCTAACTTTGAACAGGAAACATTGTGGCAGTGGGGATGTTCTTGGCGCCAGTGTAAGACTCTTTCAAATTAACTGAAACAATATAGTTAAAAATATTACTTCCAATATTCCCAGATATAAAATCTTCGCAATGGAAGATGCATGTTACTGATCTAGTTGATTAATGGATTTCTCAGGCCAACTTTCTACACCATTATTAAGAGGAAATCTTCTGAAGGATTTCAATCCATACCATATTCAGTTGCCCTCATGAGTGCGTCCTTGCTTTTATATTATGGTATTCTCAAGACAAATGCTTCTTTGCTCATTAGCATAAACAGCATTGGATGTGCTTTCGAAGTTACTTACCTCATCATCTACCTAATCTATGCACCAAAACAGGAAAGGGTGAGACTTTTGACCTCCTCCGTTGCTTGACAACTTTTTTATATAAAACAACTTGATATAGATTCATCGAGTGTAATGTTTGCTTCGAGCAAAAAAGTTTTTTTTTTTAAAGGAAATTAAGATATATATTTTAATGAACCGTCTCACTTAAAAGATTAAACTGTTAGGTAAGGCCTTAGAATATGAAAGCTTTTAGGTGAGATGGTTCATTAACATGGTATCAGAATTGTGTTGACCCAACGATCACGAGTTTGATTCTCACCGCCCCCATTCTATTTGATAAAAATAAATCATAAGATAATGTGAGCCTGTGCAAGTTCAAGCCCAAAGAGCTTTTACTTGAGGGTGTGTGTTAGAGAATAATATAAATTATATTCTAGAGCCTCACCTAAAAGTTTAAGTTTTTAGCTGAGATGATTCATTAAGAATTTATATAATTGCGCGCAGATGCACACGATGAAGCTGCTAATAATTTTCAACTTGGGGAGTTTTGGCTCCATGTTGTTAGTCACCATGTTACTAATCAAGGGCTCAAATCAACTTTCTGTCGTCGGGTGGATCTGTGCTGTTTTCAGCGTGGCTGTTTGTGCCGCTCCGTTAAGCGTCATGGTAATAACTTGGTTTTTATTTCAGAAAATAATTTGGATCAAGGAAACTGAGTTTTGGATTTGTTGCAGAGACGGGTTATAAGAACTAAAAGTGTAGAATACTTGCCATTCACCTTGTCTGCTTCCCTTACTCTCAATGCTGTAATGTGGTTCTTCTATGGGCTTCTGCAACATGATTACTACATTGCAGTAAGAAACTTCAATCGAGCTTTTCATTTTCACCCTTTTTCATATGGTTTGTCTTTCAATTATGCCCTTCACCAACCGATTTCACTAACCACAAATCACCTCTTGATTGCATCTTCAGTTGCCAAATGTGCTAGGATTTTTGTTTGGGATCGCTCAGATGATCTTGTACATGGTATACAAGAATCCGAAGAACAATGGTGAGGAAAAAGAAAACCAGCTTGCAGGGAACAAGGAGGTGGAGCAGATGACAAACGAGAGTGAGAGTTGTAGCGTAGACGATCCAGACAAGGAAACGAAGATATCCACTTGTTGTTTCAAACCCAAAAAATCCAATGCAAACATGAAAATGGAGGTGATATGCACCAATGTATAAGCAAGCACTCGAGGTGAAGCTCAATGCTTGGAGCATTTGCCATTATATTCATGTTGAATTTAGAGTTTTTGAGGTTCATGGAATAATTTAAAGCATTTGCAATATCAATATCATTATGTCTTATATACATGTCCATCCATTTATTCATGCAATCTAAGTTCGATTTTGTTTTCAAATAATCCAACTTAATATATACTATTAATATTTTTAGATTCAAAGAAGATATCTCTAAGAAAATCCCACTTAAAATATAATTCAATAGTTTTTATTATACTATACAATCTTGTCTCATTTGAGTCCTTAATTCCCACAAGAGTAAAGAAAAAACCCACAAGTGGGTGTTGTTCAAGTGAATACCATGAAACAAGAGGTTTAGAACACTTGGTTTGTGACCAATAGACCAGTCCTTGAGCCAAAATTAATAAATCAAAGGCAAAACTTAGAAAGTCCAAAAAAAAGGCTTTAATCCACACACACAATCTAGGTAATATAAGATGAAAATAGTGATATTTTTATTTATTTGAGTATTTAGTGAATACATCAGAAATTTACACAATTGTTTATATATATATGTATATATTTGTTTTAATTCCTATTCAACCTAATTATATGACAACTCATTAAAACCAATTGTTCAAAACACTAAAATCTTGATAACCAATCAACCATATTGCCTTATAAAATGACAAGAAAGATATTTTACATCTAAAATTAATGAAAATCCTTTTTAATTTAAATCCTCCCTATCGTCAACTTCACTCCATCATCCTTTTATTTATGAAATTGAAGTTGGTTGATCTCTTCAGCTGTATCAACTTCTATATGTCCACTGGTACTCAATATATCATTTAACTTGTTAACACCAATATACAAATTACTCCATCATCCTTTTATTTATAGGTTTTTTGACTTTGAGTAAGGATATTTCAAAAAAAAACAAAGAAAGTCAGTAATGTTGACACTATGAGTGTTGAGGAAGCAAATTTTATGATGACGAGGCCTAGATTTATGGAAAAATAGGAGGGCTATTATTTTTATATACAATTAAATAACAAAAGGAAAAAAAAAAACAAAAAGGAATTTAGTTGGATCGTGAATTTAGTGAGTTAACTTGCTTGATTCATGTTATTTTCCTTTTATATATTGTTTTTGAATTTTACCCTTCAATGTTGGTTTGATCGACAATTAGGCTTCATAATTATTTTTAATTTAGTTTCTATGAGGTCACTTTAGTCTAATATCTCGATTCACAACCCTATTATATTAAAAAAACAAACTTGGAAAACTTAATGAAGGTTCACTATAGCTTCACTTTTTTCCTTTTCAATACATCCCTTTTTTTCCACTTCATTCCTTTTTTTTTTCATTCAATTTTTTCCATGTATTTTATCAATTTCATCCTCGTATTGTTTTTTTTTTTCTTAACATTTTTTCATGCTTTCTTTGTATTGGGTAAGTTAATGGGATCATGTTATGGTGTTTCTTACAATATTTAAATTTTAAAAATCAGGCAAGACAATGAGTTAGGTTGAAAGGTTTTCTCCAGTCGATTTCATTTTAACATTCTTTTCCATTTCTATCCTTAGAATTTTTTTACCAATCAACTAGTTTTTTTTGGACTTGCCAAGTTGAATAGGTCACGTTAGGCTAACTCCCATATAGTTTAGTTTTAAAAGTGGGATAAGAAACAAGTTAGGTTGAGAAGGTTTTTTTTTTTTGTCATTTTTTTTTTGTATGAATCTCATCATTTGACTTTTTTTTATTGATTGATTGGGTTGCCATTGGATAAGCCAAGTTCATTATTCATAATGAACAAAATATCATATGTTAATTTTAAATATATGCTAGGCAAGAAGTTAGATTAAGAGGTTTTAAGATTGAACCATTTATAAGAAAGATCTGCTACACTCAATGCTAACAGACCAAAACTTTTAATTAACATATATATTAGTGATCTAAAAGCTAATTATACACTCCTTTGATCACATAAAGACATTTCAAACCATTAACCCTTAGTTTATCATAACTAAACTTTATGTACTTTGCCCCTTCACATGAAGTTTTATGGAGGCAAATACAACAACCTATAATATCTTTGAATGCGAGATTGAAGTATTTTATAAAAAGTTTTCTTTTAAAATAGTTTTAGTTATAATTATTAAATATGTTATCTTTAATAGTTCAAGTAATTATAAATTTAGATCTGTATGATCTAAGGTTTATGATTTAGTTTGATGTTTTTCCCTTGATCATTGAGATTTATTTATTTAATTGATTGAATTATTTATATTTATGTAGTGTCAAAGAGAAACATAAGTCCTAATTTGGTTTAACATCATTGAACATTGAATTATTTAAGGTATACCAAAAGATAGCTTTTTAAATGCCTTCTTCTCAAACGTTCCTCTAACAATATTGGCCATTGATGCAACAACTCGTCAAGTATGTTTGAGACACACTCATAGATCTTCCACCACGACAAGAATTTGGTTCATAATTTCCATGGAAATTGCTAGTGGATCAACACACGATATGAAGTCTCTATTCCAGTTCTAGAAAATAGATAAAACAAACTAATTTATTGGTAAAATATGGGAAAAATATAAGAAAGATCTACTACACTCAATGCTATCAATTAGAACTGTACAATATTGCACTGAAAATTTCCCATCTGTGCATAAATTCCATACCTTCAAGTTTAGTTATGTATGATGAAGCTTTACCTCTCGAAGAACCTGATGCAAAGACATTTCTTACTCAATTTCAAATATTCTTAGATTTCTCCTCACCTAATTACAATTCACCCACGATCCCATTTCTAAAATTGTTGTTGTTAGTAAAATTTCAGCAAACCCACTCCTAACCATCCATCACTCGAAAAAGATATAATAAGACCCTTACCCACCTCTTGAAATACAGATGATGTGTTGCTAAGAACAGGATAATCGCTTGCTAAAAATAGAAAGATAATTTTCAAAGATCGATCTATATTTGTTGCCAATTACTTTTAGGTACTGAGCTTAGCCTCCATGAAATTAAATCATGACTTTGTTCTTTCCTGAAACTGAGCCCTCCCCTCTCTTTTTATCGATGACCATCTTTCATTGCACTTTGTATATTGTATGCTGTTTGGTGACGCATTCCCATATGAATTTTCTTTGAATAGAGGTTAAAAACTTTTCGGCATCAAGAATATAGCCATGAAATAAACCGGCAAGGAATTAAGAGCATTCTTAATCAAACAAATTCTCCCAACAAAACAAAGTAGCTTTTCTTTCTATGATAATAGTGTCAAAAAATCATCTCACCTAAAAATTTAAGTTGTTAGGTGAGGCTCCAGAATATGATTTATATTATACTTTAGCACACCTCTTTAAGTGAAAGTCATTTGGACTTAAAACTTGCACAAGCCCACATTACCATGATTTTTATCAAATAGAATATATGTATTGAGATTCAAACTCATGACCGTTGGGTCAACAAAATTTTGATACCATGTCAAGAAATCATCTTATCTAAAAACTTAAATTGTTAAGTGAGATGTCAAAATATAATTTATATTATTCTCTAACAAATAGCCTATTGTGAAACTTTGTTATAGCCCGTTGGTTTTTATTTGATAATCCAAATTTTATATATGTTATGCTCGTTTGAATCTAATAAAAGTTATGATGCAACAAAATAGTCAATTATGGAGGTTTTCTTCGTGAAGTTTGGAGTGCCACAGTTGAAGACAACGAGTTTTTTCTTAGAAAGACTTTCTTGAGAGGATCTTGGAAACCATTGATTCTACCTCCAAGTCCATTTACTCATCAAAATTAGTCGGCTTCATTTTGTGAACGTTGATCGACAACTTGTGGCTATAAGAGATTATACGATCTCCTTGCAAACCATTTGATTGATCACATGCACTGTTTAATGCGGTGTTAATGAAATCAGACTAGACAGTACATGAGAAGCTACTTTTGAGGTACCTCTACTCGTAGTATACAAGACAAAATCCCTTGTATTTTCATATTTGAAAACTCTGTTCTAGGGTTCAAGAACATCACTCAGAAAGCCTCGATGAACACCTGAACTGGGCCTAACACCAATCGTCCATGTATAAATTGAAGTGTCTGCTTTGTAGATTCTTAATTAAGATGTTTTTCAGAGTTTTATTTAGCACTTCACAGCATTAGTTCCAAGTGAAGGCCTCTGATCAGCTGAAGGCCAAGCCACACATCTTCACCTAAATATGGGGTTCTTGTCAAACGATCAGCTGACTTTCATATTTGGTCTCCTTGGTATGTTGTGTTTTTTTCTGGGCTCAACGTGTAGTTTTACTGTTTTTGGGAGGGTAAATTTGAATTCATGGTTCTTAAGTTTAACGAATATATTTGCTTGTGTCGCAAGGGGCATAATGATAAAGGGCTTGTGATCTGTATAGTAGTTCTCGAGTTCTGATTAGGGCATGCGAGTCTGGGACAACCAGGATTTCCTCGCATAAAAAAGAAATATATATTTGTTTAAAATTTTAATTATAAGTAGAATGGCTCGTTTTGAATTTAATATTATTTCAAAACAGAAGATAGATCTTATGAATTGCTGCAATTCCTAATAAACAAATTGTTCTAATGTTATCTAATGTTTCATTATTTCTAACTTTGAACAGGAAATATAGTGGCAGTGGGGATGTTCTTGGCGCCAGTGTAAGACTCTTTCAAATTAACTGAAACAATATAATTAAAAAATATTACTTCCAATATTCCCAGATATAAAATCTTCGCAATGGAAGATGCGTGTTACTGATCTAGCTGATTAATGGATTTCTCAGGCCAACTTTCTACACCATTTTTAAGAGGAAATCTTCTGAAGGATTTCAATCCATACCCTATTCAGTTGCCCTCATGAGTGCGTCATTGCTATTATATTATGGTATTCTCAAGACAAATGCTTCTTTGCTCATTAGCATAAACAGCATTGGATGTGCTTTTGAAGCTACTTACCTGATCATCTACCTAATCTACGCACCAAAACAGGGAAAGGTGAGACTTTTGACCTCCTCCATTGCTTAACAACTTTTTTTTATATAAAACAACTCGATATAGATTCATCGAGTGTAATGTTTTCTTCAAACAAAAAAAAAAAAGAAATTAAAATATATATGTTAATAAACCATCTCACTTAAAAGTTTAATATAAAATCTTTTAGATGAGATAGTTCATTAACATGGTATCAGAGTCTTGTTGACCTAACAGTCACGAATTCTAATCTCACCATCCTCATTTTATTTGATAAAAATCAAGCATAAGGTAATGTGAGTGTGTGCAAATTTCAAGCTCAAAGGGCTTTCACTGGAGGGTGTGTGTTAGAGAATAATATAAATCATATTCTGGGACTTCACATAACAACTTAATCTTTTAGGTGATATAGTTCACTAACAATATATATAATTGCGCGCAGATCCATACGATGAAGCTGCTACTCATTTTCAACATGGGGGTTTTTGGCTCCATGTTGTTAGTCACCATGTTACTAGTGAAGGGCTCAAATCGACTCTCTGTTGTTGGGTGGATCTGTGCTGTTTTCAGCGTGGCTGTATGTGCTGCTCCATTAAGCGTTATGGTAACAACTTGCTTTTAATTTCATAATATAATGTTGAGGCATATAAATTTCAAAAAATAATTTGGATCAAGGAAACTGAGCTTTGGATTTGTTGCAGAGACGGGTTGTAAGAACTAAGAGTGTAGAATACTTGCCATTCACCTTGTCTGCTTCCCTCACTCTCAATGCTGTAATGTGGTTCTTCTATGGGCTTTTGCAACACGATTACTACATTGCAGTAAGAAACTTCAATCTAGCTTTTCATTTTCACCCTTTTCCATTTGGTTTGTCTTTCAATTACACCCTTCATCAACCAATTTCAGTAACCACAAATCACCTCTTGATTGCATCTTCAGCTGCCAAATGTGCTAGGATTTTTGTTTGGGATTGCTCAGATGATCTTGTACATGGTTTACAAGAATCCGAAGAACAATGGTGAGGAAAAAGAAGAACAAGTTGCAGGGAACAAGGAGGTGGTGGAGATGACAAACGAGAATGAGAGTTGTAGCGTAGACGATCCAGACAAGGAAACGAAGATATCCACTTGTTGTTTCAAACCCAAAAAATCCAATGCAAACAAGAAAATAGAGGTGATATGCACCAATGTATAAGCAAGCACTCCAGGTGAAGCTCAATGCTTGGAGCATTCGCCATTCTATTCATAATGAATTTAGAGTTTTTGAAGTCATGGCATAATATAATGAATTTTCGTGTTTTCTATTATTCAAATTAGTCATAGATTGCTTATTCATCTAATTTACCACATAAACTAAATTAGATTCAAAAGAAGATATTTCTAAAAAAATCCCAGTTACATGATAATTCAATAGTTTTTATTATACCAAACAATTTTGTCTCATTTGAGTCCTTAATTCCCACAAGAGTAAAGAAAAAAACCCACAAGTGTGTGTGGTTCAAGTGAATACCATGAAATAAGAGGTTTAGAACACATGGTATGTGACCAATAGACTAGTCCTTTAGCCAAAATTAATAAATCAAAGGCAAAACTTAGAAAGTCTAAAAAAAAGGCTTTAATCCACACACACAATCTAGTTAATATAAGAAGAAAGATAGTATCATAATCAACTTGTCTATTATTGAAGAGAAATATAAACTATATCTTCTTTTGAAAGTTTCTTTTGATACATAGTAAACCATACCTTGTTTTAATTAATCCGTTGATAGTTAGTAATCTTATGCAATTAGGTTTATGACATCCAACACAAGCATTACTATTAACCCTTAGAGAAAAAAATATTTATGCTTACAAAGGAATAGAAAATAGTTTAAATAAGCTAAAAAGAGTTAAGAATGACATAAAAGAGTATCAGGGTAAACCTCATTAATAATTTATAATATTTCTATAAAACAATAATAAGTTTGTAAAAGAAATAAAATGATAGAAAGTTAAAACAAATATCTTTAAGCATAAAATAATCCTTATAACTTAGTAGAAAATATTTTTTCTTTTATTCAATCTCATCCTTTAATATTACGTTCTTATTGATTTACTATTGATTTTTTTTTCAATTTTATCCTTTAATAATTTGTTGATTTTCCATTGGACTTTATAATTTATTTTTCTTTTTTTTTTTATAGGATTATCATGATTTTAAACAAATATCGTAATATTTCATTGATGATATGTTTGCAAACATCTATTTTTGTTATTATATAATTAAGTAAAGTATAGTTTTTAAAAATAAAGTTATTAATCTCATTGAAATTCATTACTAGGATTGCAGGTATGACAAATTAACTTGGTTTTATTGGGACTTAAACTTTTTAATTTTTTCGGTTTATTTCTTTATGGTGGTATCATGATCTTAAACATATATCTCAACATTCTATTGGTTCTTAATTTTACAAGCATATATTTTTTAATCGTATAATCAAATAAAAAATAGTTAAAAGAAAAATAAATGTATTAAACATACTAAATTTCAATTATGTTTTTGAGCATATATTTTTTAATCATATAATCAAATAAAAAAGAGTTAAAAGAAAGATAAATGTATTAAATACACTAAATTTCAATTGTGTTTTTGACAAATTAACTTGAGTTGATTAAGATTTGAGCTTCATAATTTATTTTGATTTTATTTATTAGAGGTTATCATATTCCGTTACAAACATCATGATATTGGGTTACTGCTTCAATTGTAAATTTTTTATTATCATATAATTAGGTAAGAAGATATTTTTTATTTTGAAAAGCTATTAAACCTAGTATAATCCATGACTCGGATCATAGGTTTTGTGGATTAAGCCTATACAAATCTAATATGTCATTGTCTTAATAATTTTTGTTTTTAAATCTCATCTTGAATATTTATTTTAAAGTCAAACCATGCCTTTACATGTTGTTTAAGTTATCTTTCAACCTATTAAATTGATTGGATCAAGTTAGGACAACTCCAACATGATTTAATTTGAAACTTACACTAGACAAGGTTTTAGGTGAGACAATTTCAAGATTGTTAGGCCGAGCTTAATGATAATTCTAAGAAGTTCCCTTAGGAATGGACATTCCTTTTTTATATTAATTGTTTTTTTGAATTGACACACAACATAATACGTGTTAGTTGTTTACTCTATTTTCAAATAGTTTTTCAATTTTGACTTGAATTATAGTTTTGTAAAGTTTTCCATTCATTTTGTTGTCCAATTTCAAACCCTACAACAAACATAAAATGTATTTCAAGTCTTTTAACTTGTTATTTTTCTTAGGTATAATCCCCATCACCTTGGGTATCAATTTCTTGATTTAAAATCCAATAAGTTATATGTTTTAATGCATTATTTTTGTTCTTTTTCTTGTTTTTTTAATTATTGTTGTTTTTGTCTACTTTAGTTACTATCAAAGCCAATAAAAAAAAATTCTTAATAATTTGTTATTATTTGTTGTTGAATAATCATGGATGTAAAAGGTTTTTGACGCACTTATATAGGAAGGGATGAGGTGTTTCTCTCTTAAGAAAAAAAAAGTGTAGGAGCTTATGACAAAAGACATATAGAGATATAATGCATAACTGAAAAATAGTGTTCAATAATCAGAGATAAAAGACATGCAAAAGATAAATTACAAACTTATGAAAATTTTGAATTATATTTTTTGTATAATTCATTTTGTGCTTTTCTTATACTACTTTCATCTACGTCAATTTGGATCTAAATGGGAGAGAGTGTTTGTAGAGAAATAACCCATTTAGTTGGGATATATGAACCGGTGATTGGGAGTGTGGTTGCAGTTGCTTTTGAAAGTGCTTTTCGTTTAGAAATACATCAAAATGATATTTTGACATCAGCACATCAAAATAATCTAAAAATACCAAAAAAATATCATTTAAAATGATTTTTTTTCTTCAAAATTTAGCCAAACGACAGTTCAACTGTTTAGCCAAATAGACACTTAGTCAATTCAAGTGTTTTGGCTTTATATGACTGAAAAGGGTTTTCATAGGAGAGATGCTCGATGAACATGATCAATCACCACGTTACAAACATGGAATAAATATGTGTAAGCAAATGAATTAAAGAATGGTCAATTTCTTCTTGAATTGGATCACACATGCAAATGGGTCATACATGTTTATTGATTTCTATTGTGCCTAACTTGCCTAATTGTCAAATTTTGATATATTTTTGAATAAAAAATTATTTTAAAAATAATTTCAATTATATTTTTAAACAAATATTTACATGTATTTTATGCGCACCTTAGTATCTTCTACTACACTTAAGTGGTTCTAGCCAAACTTTATACAGCAAAACAATTATATCTTCTAGTACTGCTTGTAGACTTGTAGTATCACTCAGCCAGATGCAGTGCTGGCTTCAAAGGGCAGCCTGCTCTGCTGTGTTGCCGAGCAAGGCTAGCCTCGATCTAGCCAGTACAAATCTATGGAGATTATGGAGATTTTTTTTAAAATAACGAGATATTTTTTTAATTTTTAAATAGATGTGACATGATGATAGAAAATTTGTGATATGTGTAGTATGTCTCGACTTCGAGTTAAGATCTGCTCCTTGTAAGAACCTGGAACAATCAAGGATTTAATCTAAATCTATAATTATTTTATTAATTTTTGCCTTCAATATCTGATTGATTATAAATTAGACTTAATAAATTTTAAAAAATAGGATGTTAGAATTTAAAAAGTTAATACATTTTTATTAAAAAAAATATTATTATTTACTTTTTATCAAATTATTACAATCTTACCATCTTGTCAAGGATTTGGTGAGATATTTTTGGTTACTCAGCCCGAATAATAGATGATTAGGGATGACAAAAAAAATTGCCTTCTTTTAACTTTTTTTTAGCTATGAATTGAAATAATTATTCTCTTTTTAAAAACAATATTTTTTCCTCATGATAACCTTATTACATATGCTTTAAAATTTGATCCATGTACTGTTTTTTTCTCAAGATCTTGAGCTGGAGTCCCTTGTCAACAACCACTTTGTGTATGCTTCTTCCTCTTGATCATCGAATAGGGTTTTTTTTTTTTTTTTGTCGAATCAAATGTGTCGAAGAAGTTGTTCGGCTAAATTTATACTTTGAAGATATGAATAATAGGGCAGAAAATGAGTATTGTATAAAATTAAACTTCGAGACGTATATTTCCAAATCATGTTTCCATCCTATCAATTATACTTCCATCTTCTTTCTCCGAACTGAACTCTCCTCGGGATAAAATACTCATGATAGTCTTGGTGGCTTGGCCAACAGCTCGGGAAGTCTTCTTTGCAGCACCAGCAACAACGGGCTGCAGGGAAATGATTGGCAAGCTAGCCCTCTCTTGAATCATAGCTAGATATCAGATTAAGAACACAAACATCAGTTCTGTAGAGATCAACGAAGAATGAGTTGAAGTGGGAAAGATTAGCAGAAAACACTAAAACTTACAGATAGTATGATGGTGAGCTAGTGATCCAATCTGTCGAATTCCAGCTTCTGCTGCTTGAACTGCCTGAGCTGATTTATTGACCCCATCAGTTATCTCTTGGCTGTAATTCAATTGTAACACACCACATTATTGTACTTGAAAAGTATCTGCAAAAAAATGAAATTGTATCCTCACAAGCCACAAGTGTTCGTGCCCTGTTTGAGAGCATGGTGAAGGTTGCTTTTAAAAATGCTTTTCGTTCAGAAATGTATTAAAATGATGTTTTTTTTTTTTTTTTTTTTTAAAAAATCATTTTTGACACCAACACGTGAAAATGATCTAAAAACATCAAAACAATTTAATTTAAAGTAAAAAATAAAAATAAAAAGTTTTCAATTTTTTTCAAAAACACTTTTGAGCAATGTCAAACAAGGCAGAATAGAACATCTTTTTAAGGCTGTGGTATTCCTCTAGAAATTTTATAGTGCTTAGGCCATGACTAGTGACATCCTATTAGTTATTCCATAGGGTTCGTTTTGAAGAAGGAGATAGACACAAGGAGGAGAAAGAAGATATTCTTATCACTTTTTGTGAGTCATGGATTTTATATTCTCCACTAGTTACTCCCTTTTCAGAATTTTCTCTAGCTGTCATCAGACAGGTTCACACAAATAGACATCAGTCAAGTATAAGTTCCTATGACATTGTCACTGTCCCAATTTCAAAGAGCATCTTTTTACTGGGTTAAGGAAATCAACTGATGCGAGCAGACGTTTTTGCGTGTAAGCTCGACTAATACAAAATACTCTTAACCAGCGTTCAGAGCACTGGAAAAGGAGAGGAAAATAGGAAACAGAATTTATGATAAACAAAGAGTTATTATAGTGAGAATTTGATTTTCACCTCAAATCACTTAATTCCAATGTAAGATCACTTATTTCCATGCCTGAAAGCCTGATCGCAGCCATTGTACCGGGCAGTTCCTCACGAGCAGTATCTGCTAGCTTTGAAAGAGATGTTGCCGCTCTCCTCATTGCCTGCCAACCAGAGAGGAAAAAATAGATGAAAATGAGCAAATATAAACTTACTAAAACACAATAAAAAATAAATTGCATAAGATAATTTGTATGATATAAACTAAGCATTAATGATTCAAATTTCACAATATTTTTTTCACAGCAGGTATTAACAAGAATATCATATTCAATAAAGATACAGCTAGAAAAACAATTGGTCGGAACCAAATCTAAGCAAAAAATCATAAACAAGCAGTTAAAAAGATAAAAACTGCACTCGGGTGAAAAGTCAGATAACTTACATACAGTGTTGGAACGGCAGCAGCAACAAGGCTTACGAATGCTATAGAAGTCTGCAAGCAATCAAAGCAGGCCATATTTTCAGAAATCAAAAGGCTAATTTCACTCAAAGGCAACAAATGTGAGTTTATCCAATCAAAGAAATTCTAGTTTCATATCACAGCCCAGCTGCAAAATTTACCAGCACAGCAATCATTTTGATTGGATGATTAAGCTGGACCTGCACTATCAAATTCAACAAAACAATCTAAATACCTAACAAATAGATTGATATGCACCAACATCACACAATCAAGTAGTTCTATGAAAACAATTCAGCGACTATAGATTTCTCAGCCAACAATGAAGACACATAAAACCATAGCATGTTATCAATGAATAGCTATAGATAAGTCAAAACGGTATACAAATCCAAATTCTAAACAATCTAACAACACCTTCATGAGCCTCTAATTCAGCTCCAAACCTGAAAAGCACCCAACTTTCCAACACAAACCACAAAATAAAAACGACCCATTAAAGAATTTAAGCCCCAAATCCCAGGAGAGCACAAAAAAAATACTTGGCCGAGAAAAAAATCTGATACCCAATAAGCCGTCATCCTAACACAAAAAATAAGTTAATTTGTCAAAAAAAGGGACAAACAAGTAATACCAAATTAGGCTATGAAAACTAATAAAAGGGGGAAAACAGAGACAGTACCGTGCAAGCAATAAAAGATAATAGAAAGAAAGCCTGATCGCTCAAACTAAGCTTGGTCCATGACTGAATAAAAGAAGGAACAATAGGATTCGCAACTTGGACATTAAAATTCTTCTCCAATTCATCTCCGCCAAGAGCTTCAACATTGGAATTCAATGACTCTTCGTTAGCGGGATTTGATTGCTTTCTAGTGGGGTTTGTAGAAGAGCAGATTGGAAGTAAACGTGAGGGTTTTGCGGAATTGGGGTGAGTTACTATGGAGAGAAAGTGATTGGGATGTGGAATTCTATTTCTGGGAAATGGAATTGAATTCCTTGATAGCAGAGTTAAGGAATTGAAAATAAGAAAGGAATCAGCAGTTAGCAGATTTGGTTTCATCTGTAGGAACTTTTTGAGAGAACCGTTAGCTTTGAGCTCTTAAACACAGCTGCTGTTTTCCTTGCTTGGTTGTGTCTACAGCACAATACTCACTCCTCTTTTTCTATTGTTTCCAATATTTTGATGGTTTTTTCCTATTTATACTACCCGTCGACCCGGTCATTGTAGGGTCATAATGTGACTCGGCTAGATTTATAATTATTAATTTCTTTTCTTTTCTTTTCTTTATTAAACCTTAAAAAAGATCCCAGCCTTTAAGATAATCAATTATTTTCTCGATCAATAAACATTAAAGATGTGTTTGACACTGCATTTCAAAAATATTTTTGAAAAAAATATTTTTATTTTTTATTTTAAATTAAAAAAATTTAGTGTTTTTAGATTATTTTCATGCACTGATATAAAAAAATTAAAAATAAATAAATATTATTTTGATCTATTTCTAAATAAAAAATATTTTAAAAAATAATATCTACTACACTTTCAAAATTAGTATTTCTATGAAAATGATGTGATGTGATGTGATAGATTAAAGGAAAACACATGAGGATTTTTTACTTATTCTATACCTATAGTTTAGTGCCTATTGAGAGTGTAGTTGCGATTGATTTTAAAAGTATATTTGTTCAGAAATGCATCAAAATATATTTTTTTAAAAAAATTATTTTTAACATCAGCATATGAAAATAACTAAAAACACCAAAAAATAATTAATTTAAAATAATAATTAAAAAAAAACATTTCAAATTTTTTCAAAAATATTTTTAAAACGTAATGTCAAACACCCTCTTAGTGTATTGTATAAGTTTCAAATCCTAGAAAAATATTTTTTTATTAAAATATATATATTGAAAATTTAATGATATCTGGAGAATTTAATTGAGAAAAAAAATTATAATGGGGACCTAATTGATACTTTCTTTTAAAGGTTGGGTACTGTTATGTGAATTATCTTTTTTTCTAAATTTTGATTTTGATTTTATTTTATGAATACTAAACCCTGAAATTTAATACCAATAATAAATTCAGAAAATCAACTTAACTTCTTAAACAATCATATTCAATGGGATGGCATAAACTTTTGAGTTTACATAAATCCAACAATGAATAATGAATCATATTGATATTGATTTATAAATTAAATCATAGCAATTCACTAAATTAATTAATCATGAAATCAATCTAGATAAAATTATAATAGTTTACATAGGTTATGAATGATTTTTTGACAAAGAAACTATTTATTAGTTTATAAAGAAAATATTATAAAAACTACATAAATTCAAATCGAGCATATTTCAATAAAAACTAGAAGAAAAGATTAAGTCTTATGATAAATAAATTTAAAGAACAAGATGATATAACACTCATTAACCAGGCATCCCACTACTTTATTTTATTGGTACTGAATATATATATATATATATATATATATATATATATATATATATATATTAGAAATGATACATTTTATTAAATACATTTGTTTTTGGAAATACACTCATTAGAAATTTAGACTCGCAGGCAGCGTCACGCGGAGGAAAAACAAGAGCATATATGGCTTGTTCGTGATAAAAACCGCTCACATCAAGAACTTCTCCCATACCAGTCTTAAGCTGTCCTTGAGCATATTGCAGATTGAATCAGTTTCAGCTCCCGGTTCCTTCATAATTCAACAAAAGCAGCTTTAAAAACCAGGAAAAAATGTTCAAGAAAATGAAGAACCGCACATGATTGTCAAACAAGAACAGCATCACATGAACATCCAGAAAAAAATGTTCAAGAAAATGAAGAATCGGAGATGATTGTCAAACAGGAAAGCATCACATGAACATCTGCATGAATGCTGAAACTTGGCACAGATTAAATTTATATCAGTTACTTTGTCAAATCTATAATTTGAACAGCCTAAAGAGCAACAAACTGAAAAGTTGTTTCTTAATGGGAACATATAAAGATCAGGTTTTGACCACCTTATTTCTAAAAGAGAGAGAGTTATGCTAAGTGTACTTAAATTGTTGCAGGGGATGTTTTTCAAGCTATCAAGTGGGGATATGATCACATTAAGTGAGATAATGATAACAATGGAATGCATTGACGGATAAATCACCAATCATCAAGTAAATATCTCTAGCATTACTCCACAAGAAAAAAAAATCTGATAGAATATCTTTTCTAAAGATGCATAGGGAAAAGTAAAACCCAGTAATGGAACTTGCCTGTATTTCTGAAACAATTCTTTTCAACTTCAGAAAAACCTCTCTTTCAGTTTCCCCAGATCCACTCTTAAAATCAAATCGATCCGCATCTCTTACTTTAAGCTTAAACGATGAACTTTTATAGGCTTTGGTTACTGTGTGCCAAGTCGCAATGACGCTAAATCTGCCACCAGAAGACGCCCGTAGGGGCCATCTTAATCCACCCTTCATATCTGAATCTAGAACTGCAGAATTGATCAGATCACTAATGCTACTCTTCTCGTCATCCTGCATCGATTCTTACAATCAGTCCCGCCACACTGTCGCTATATTACAATGAAGTTTCTTGGCTTTGATGTTTTAAGTAGGATGATTATCAGAATAATAATCTGGGTGCAGATGAATTAGGCTGTTGATTAATTAGATTGGAAGAAATAAACCACACTTACTGATATTGGATGCTTAGTTACTAAGGAGCCAATATCAAATCTTTGTCTTCTGTTTTATAAACTAAAATTTCATGCAGGAAACTTTGTGCTGTCTAGACTCTAGATGAAAATCTCTCGCAAATTTAGGGAAATCATTGTTCCAACTATGAAATTACTTCATTTCTACAGCATGAAAGAACAATATTCAGGAATATGGTTTTAACCTTCTAAATTTCGTTCCAGACTTGTTAGCCTATCTTGCTAGTACAAGCCTACTTATCTTCTAGGAGCAATCAAACTAAGTTCAAGAATACGGATTATTTGGTCTTTCATTCAAATGAAATAGTTCCCATCATGTCATTCTTTGAAACAGAGACAGCACAGTTCAGACACGATTAAGAATGTAATTTAAGGAAAATATGAAGGAAGGATGCTTGCTCAAGTTCACACAACAAGTTTCTGCTGATCAAAGAAATATTTATAAATGAAAAACACTTCATGCTTCAATGAGTGTCTAATAATCATGCTGTATGATTGCAACTAAATTGAATCAGTGAGAGCCAGTATAACTTACAGTTAGAGTTGTTAAGATCTTCTTGGTGCAAACCATTAGCCTGAGGTCCAGATTCTTATCAAGACATGATACATCTATGACCATCTGGCGCACAGGGTTAAGTTCAACCTACAAGAAATCTTTACGCTTTAATGCGACTCCATGAACAAGAAAAGGTAATGTGATAAAATAAATCTTAAATCCATGAGTGAAAATCGCAGAAGGTGTCCATGAGATGCACAATGTCACATTGATATTTCCCAAAAACCATATCTGCCATACAAATTAGCATGAGAGGACAAGACTCTAGGTAGTACAAAACCTACCTCGTTGAGGACAAGTTTTTTATTTGCCATCACACTGCATTTGCATGAAATAGTGGCATCTGGCCTTGTATTATCAGACAACTGCATGAAGGAAGAAGAGTTAATGACAGATTGAATTCTTAAAAAAACAAAAAACAACATAAAGAGTAGGTGTGCAGTCAAAAGAATACCTTTACAATGTAAGCATCTCTCTCCCCTTCAAAATCAACTCCAATCACTGGGACAACTCCATCTATAATAATTTCCATAAATGAAGAAGGAATATTTGTGTACATTGACCTTTTCAGTTGTCTCAAAATATCTTCTTCAACCTGAATTTTATTGACACTTTCTAGTGCCATGGAATGGCTCCTGCATCACACAATTAGTATAATAATTCTTGTATAACTGAAATATAAAACGTGCTTCATACGAACTGATGGAGAATATGAATTTCATTTAACATAAGCAGTTATAGCTTCTAAGATATGCATATCGACAATATCCACGTTACTAGGAGCACCAGCAAAATTTGTTTGGCAGAGAGCAAAGCAGGTCATATGATAGCTTAAGAAGAAGTGGTTTAGAAAAGTGTCGAAACAAGAATCAACTCCAGGCGATGTCCTATATGGATGAACACACACTTAAATGCTTACGTTCTTCCCTTAGTTCATTGAATATGTCATGGATATAGCTTCATTTTGATTGATGCAAGAAAGGGAACTACAGTTTCATAATAGTTCTAATTACCATTAACTCGGTTTGCAATATCTATAGGGAGAAGTTGGGTTGCTTACCCATGAAAAAGAATTTTTCCCAATCGAGCAACCAATTTTGGCTTTACTTTTTCAGAACCCTGATCATCCATTTCTTTCCTCAAAATCTCGAAAGAAGAGAGTAGTTCTTGCTGTACGTTTTCCGCTATAATCTCCCATGGACTTTTGGAGCAATTCCTTTCCGGTTTGCAATCATCTTCATTGCATGAAATTTAATACAGAATTTATACTAAAAACATGTGACTCAAACACCTTTCAAGGGCAGAAGCAACTAACAGAGAAGGATGGAACACCGACCTTCAGTTACAAAGCTATTCACCAAGATCAGAGGCTTTTGTCCACTTTTACTCTCAACATGTTCCAAGGAAATCGGCTCGAGATGGATGTTAGGTGGAAACTGGCCATCATCGTCCAAGCCAATAGCAAACCATTTAGATATAGCATGGCGTGCATAAACAATCTTTCCACACTTATTTTTATGAGAAGTGGATGCTCTCAAATTCATATTTCTTTGAAACTGAGGTTGCATGGTCTCTGGAATTGGGGATGCCTTTCTCACATCCTCGGAACGCCGCATGTGTGGAGGAATGTAAGCCATCAAATTAACAGGGAATGTATGCAGCCTGACTGCCCAAAAAGAACAGATTATTGAAACAACAAAGCAGAATGAAACCTACCAGAAAAGAAAAATTCAGTCGCAAATGATATCACAATCTGAATTCCAAAGAAAAAGAAACAACCCAGATAAAAATATATTACAATAAACTCATTAACTCAAACGTTTTAGTGAAAGTGATTCACTGAAGCTAGGACTCAGCAACGAAAAGGGTAAAGAAACAGAGTCAGATTAAAGCAGTAGAGAGACGATCATACCTGAGAGTTAAAAACTGTTGCTGTTTATGCCTGCTCTGCTGGTATTTTACTTTGTAAACATGAATTGGAGAATGTATACATTTATAGGGATTAATCCTACTATAAGGAAAGAATAAAGATGGAAAGGGTCCACTAACTCGATCAAGCTAGTAAGTACTTCCATTGGAGGGTTTTCTTCGGAGAGAGCATTTCATTCTCTCTTTTCAATATTCTTCGGTGGGGAGTGGGGACTACAAAATTTGTCATTAAGATTTGATGCTATCTATAATTCCCAAACCCAATGTATCTCGACTCTTCGTTTCTTGGAAAAACAATTGAGTTCGATAATAAAATTTAAGCTAGTAATTACGGTTAGATCAACTTCATTAGGAGGGTTTTCTACAGCGGAAAATACAAAATTTGTTCATCCAAATTTGACTTGGATAAGCTAGAAATTTTCAAATTGTTGATGTAAGAAACAATGGATAAGTTTTTAATTAAAATATATCTTTAAAAAGAAATAAACATGTTTGGAAAAAAAAACTGATATATAAATTGTTCTTAACATAAAAATATTGATCCAACTTGAATAGATATGAACACTATATAATGTGTATAATTGGTTTTGAGCACACACTTACTATATGGTTTTGCATTTCAATTAAACATGATGAGTTTATGTGATTAATTTAATATATATCATAATTAAAAATTTGAATTTTCTCTAGAGAAATTAAACTTTGAATTAACTATATTTTCTTTTCCTTTGTTTTAACCCTTATGTATCTTTATGTAGAAAATTAGATTTATATTTTATGTGTTTATAAAAAATTATTTTTCCCCAACATAAAATATCAAACCATAAACAAGAAATACATCCAAAATGGAACTAATATAATATTTTTCAACATAGATTAGATTAAAAATAAAATACCATGGCTCTTTGTTCAAGTTGAAAAATATAGAATGTTATGCTTTAGAGATTGAGTTGTGAAATATTATTTGATATTCATATATTGAAAAATATAGATAGTTATGTTATAGAGATTGAGTTGTGAAATATTATTGAAAAATAACTTATTTTTTTATGTTTTTTTTATATTTTAAAAATATAATAATAATTTTTTTACCCTTGCATTAACTCATGTCAATGTTCAACCTGACCTATGACCTAAGTTTTGAATTTCTTTTTCCAATTATATTCTTCTATATTGAGACGGTTGTGAATTGATCTTTGTACAAAAAAATATTTTCTATTAGGTTATTATGGTTTAACAACTTAAGTAATTGGTTTGGCAAGTTAACAAAGGTTGAGTATAATTGGTTGCTTTTATCCTTTTTTTCTTAATTAATTTTTTATTTTACAATTTTGACCTTAAATATTGGGTTGACTTGGAATAAGACATCATGATATTTTTTTTATATGCAGATGTCTTAGTCTTGATCATGAGTTTTGTAGGTGAACTCAAGTTGGTTTTATATTCTTTTAAAAACTAGAATTTTTCGTAGTTTTATCTTTCAACATTTTATTTAAAATATAGGTTAACTCAAGTTGGTTTTCTTTGACAGTTAGGAACATGTACATAGGTTACACACCCAAACACACGAAAATGATCTACACAAGGCTTCATGTCACCCCATGCCTCTTTAGGAGTGACATCTTTGACAACTAAAGTGTGACTGTTATTCATCACATGGACTGCCCAATTGACAGCTTTTGGCTAGAACTCCTTTGGCATTACCTTTTCTGATAGCATACTTCTCACCATATTCATGATGGTTCGATTCCTTCTCTCGACAACCCCATTCTGTTGGGGTGTATGAGGTGCAATGAGTTGTCTTTTGATTCCTTGTATATTACAGAAATCATTAAACTCAAGTGAGGTAAATTCTCCTCCTCTATCAGTTCTTAAGCACCCAATCATCTCACCACTTTCCTTTTCAGCAAACAGTTTATATGTCTTAAACTTAGATACTGCCTCAGATTTTTGTGTCAAAAAGTATGTTCATGTCTTTCTCTTGTAATCATCAATGAATGTGATTACATACCTTTTTCCACTATTTGATTCTGGTGAAATAAGGCCACAAATGTCTACATGCACTAGTTCTTAGGCATAGTGTCTCGATGGTGTTTCCCAATCATCCAGTCCTCACATACTTCAGATTCATCATTTATGATTGGTAGTCCTGTGACCATATTTTTGTAAAACAGGGTTCTCAATCCTTTCAGACTTAGGTGGCCATACCTGTGGTGCCATAAGCTTGTGATATCGTTGTATGTGGCTTGAAAACAGTTTGAAACTGGAATGATGACCTTTGCATGAATTACAAACATTCAGTTGGCTGGCATTTGTGATTGTATGATCAATCCCCTTTATAGATGGTAGACCCACACATTCCATGAACTGCTAGATTCCTTTCTTGAAGTTGTCCAATGCTTAAGAGATTATTCCTTAACTTAGGTATATAGTATACTTCTGTAATTATCTATGTTAATCCACTTATGAGCAACTTGACATTTCCTTTACCCATAGCCATCATACTTGAATTATCTCGAGCTTTACTAATTATCTGAATTTGCTGTCAAAATTAAAGAACCATTCTTTGCTACCACACATGTGATAACTACAGCCTGAATCAAGAAACCATGCAGGTTTATTTCTTTATTGTTTCATTTCTTCATATGTCATTAGCAACATTTCTTCTTCCTCATTGAATTCTGCATAATTCATAATCTTTTCTTTATTAGGACATTCATATTGGAAATGTCCTATTTCTGGCAATTGTAGCATTGAATTTGTGTTTTATTGTAGGATTGCCTACTTTTGCCTCGACCTCTTCCTCTAATGTTTCCACAAACACTTCCTCTTCCCTCATATTTATGCTCATATCTTCCTCCAATTCTTTCTGAGTTAATGATATCCAGAACATGTTCTTCTTCCTTCTGTCCTTGCATTCTTCATTCATGCACTAACAGGCTACTATAAAGTTCATCTAATATCATAACTAAAAGATCATTTGATTCTTTTATAGAGCACACAACATAATTAAACTTGGAAGTCATTGATCTTAGAATCTTCTTAACAATTGTGGCCTGCGTCATTCTTTCTTTATGCACCTTCATTTTGTTGACAATGATTAATGTTCTAGCAAAGTATGCATCTACTGTTTCTCCTTCCTTCATGCTAAGAAGCTCAAATGCTCTCCTTAGAGCCTGCAACTGGGCACATTTCACTTTAGTGGAACCTTGGTATTTCATCTTCATTGAATCCTTGATATCCTTTGCGGTATCTTTGTTATGTATGATTTCAATGATAGTTCTATCTATAGCTTGGAATATATAGTTTTTAACCTTCAAGTCTTTCAATTTTTCTTCTTCATTCATCTTTCTTTGCCCTTCAAGTGACTCTTCTCCTTCTCTAATTGCATAAATTCTAGTCTCTATCAAGCCCTAGTATTCCTTTAATCTAAGAAAATTTTCCATGAGCATAGACCAATGATCATAGTGTCCATCGAATCTTGGTATTCATGGCTGCACAAAGCTACTATTTTCTGCTGTCATGATCCCTTTGTTCTAGCTTGTTATCTCTCTCTTCTTTTCTTTTTTCAAAACAAAAACTACATTTTTTTTAATTCTCTTAGTTTTTTCTTAATTTTAAGAGATCTCTCAAACCATGTTGGAATTCATCAATCTATATTCATCTGTCAACAGGTATTTATACAGGTAAGATCAAGAATTGAATTATTGTAGTATTAACTATTGATAGCTAATTGTTTCTATAACAAACACTAACAATTTCAGTTATTGTTTAACAACTAATTGAAACTAGCCCTACCACTAACAACTCAACAATATCAACAATATCTAAGTTACTAGGAGCACCAACAAAATTTGTTTGGCAGTGATCAATGTAATCACTAGAGCAAAGCAGGTCATATGATACACTCAGGTGTGGCACAAAATTAATAGCTTAAGAAGAAGTGGTTTAGAAAAGTGTGGAAATAAACCAAATCAAAATATTCACTAAGATACAATCATATGGTCCAAGTTCATAAGGAAGAAAACGAATCAACTCTAGGCGATGTCCTATATGGACAAACAAATACTTAAATTGATACTTTTTTTAAAAAGTTGAGTGTTGTTATGTCAATTATTTTTTTGCTAGATTTGATTTTAATTTTGATTTTTATGAATACTAAACTCTAAAATTTAATATCAATAATAAATTTGGAAAATCAATTTAAGGTTTTAAACAATCATATTCAATGGGATGGTATAAACTTTTGAGCTTACATAAATCAACAATGAATAATAAATCATATTGATTTATAAATTAAAAACATGTTTGACACTGTGTTTCAAAAGTGTTTTTGAAAAAAAATAATTATAAAAATTACATAAATTCAAATCAAGCATATTTTATTTTGTTGTTGTTTTTCCAGCGTCTCTCCTCATATCAGTGTTATGAATCCCGTTCCGTTCCGGCCGGAACGGCCCATTCCACTTCAAAATCCGGGACAAAACGGCGACGTTTTTGTCCCGGTTTGAATTCCGGTCAGATCCGGAAATTCCGGTCAAATTCCGGTCGGAATGCCTCGGTTCTGATCCGGGCATTCCGTTCTGGGCCAAAACCAAACACCCTTCACAATTTCAAGATCCAAAACCAAATATATATATATATATATATATATATATATATATATATATATATATATATATAAACAAAAGAAATCAACAGAAGAAAGGCTCAGACACGCACAAATATTGTCAACAAATGAGAAATTAGCTCTCATTTGGGTCCGTATAAGAGCTAACATGAGATATTCAAGATCGAGAAACGAAATCAGTCATCACAGCCTCAAAGTTTTATCATGCACAAAAATGAACAATCATTCTTAAAGCTCCACCAGGAAGCAAAATCTAAAGGGAAGAAGAGAATAAAAAAGGAGAAGAGGATGAGAAGGAAGAGAGTAAAGGAGAAGAGGATGAGGAGGAAGAAAAGAAAATGGAGAAGAGGAGATGAGGAGATGAGGGTGGGCGGCGGCGGCGTGGGAGAAGGAAATTCAAAATTGGGATTTAGGGTTATGTTAGGTTTAGGGGCTTTTATAGTTAGTTATTATAATAATAAAAAAAAAGAAGGTAGGTTTCTAGTTCTGGGGGGGGGGGGGGGGGGGGGGGGGGGGTATATAAATTAATAATAATAATAATAATGAAAAAAAAGTAGGTTTATACAGGGGAGGGGTAATAATAATAATAATAATAATATGGGGGTTTATAATAATAATAATAATAATAATAATTAGCATAAAAAATAGTTAGCATAAAAAATATTTTTTAAAAAATCCTATTAATTTAAGATAATAAATAACATTAATTAATTTATATTTCACATCAACAAAATATTTATTTTTAGTTTGTTAATTTTTACCTAATGAAATTCTATGGACATAATTGTTTTGTAATGTATTTTTCAATTATTTTGAATCGTGCATGAACCTTAATATTTTATTTTTTTCATATATATAATTAAATAAATATGAACAGTACAAAACCGGAACGGAACGCCGGAATACACCGAAATTGGAACGTTCCGTTCCAAACAAAAAACCGGAACGGATTTTACAACTATGCCTCATATCACACACAAATTACAAACATTACATTATCCTAGAAACCAAGCAAAAAGAAGAAATTCATATAAACAAGCGAAAAGCTCAATGATAGGAGAGAGATTTAAACTCGCTGACAGCGCCTCGCAGTGGAATAGTATCCAGCCATGGGGATTGGCTTGCTCGTGATAAAAACCATTCACAACAAGAACTTGTCCCATATCAGTCTTAAGCTGTCCTCAAGCATACTGGAGATTGAATCACTTTCAGCTCCCGGTTCCTTCATAATTCAACAAAAGCAGCTTTAAAAACCAGAAAAACATGTTCAAGAAAATGAAGAACCGAACATATGATTGTCAAACAGGAACAGCATCACATTAAGTGAGATATTGATAACAATGGAATGCATTGACAGATAAATATCTCTAGCATTACTCCACAAGAAGAAAAAAAATCTGATAGAATATCTTTTCTAAAGATGCACAGGGAAAAGTAAAAACCAGTAAAGGAACTTGCCTGTATTTCTGAAACAATTCTTTTCAGCTTCAGATAAATCTCTCTTGTAGCTTCCCCAGATCCACTCTTAAAATCAAATCGATCGGCATCTCTTACTTTAAGCCTAAACGATGAACTTTTATAGGCTTTGGTTACTGTGTGCCAAGCCCCAATGACGCTATATCTGCCACCAGAAGACGCCTTCCCTAGGGGCCATCTTAATCCACCCTTCATATCTGAATCTAGAACTGCAGAATTGATCAGATCACTAATGCTACTCTTCTCGTCTTCCTGCATCAATTCATACAATGAAGTTTCTTGGCTTTGATGTTTTAAGTAGGATGATTATCAGAATAATAATCTGGGTGTAGATGACTTAGTCTGTTGATTAAGTAGATTGGAAGAAAGAAACCACAGTTAGTGATTTTAGATGCTTAGTTACTAAGAAGCCAATATCAAATCATTGTCCTCTGCTTTATAAAATAAAATTTCATGCAGGAAACTTTGTGCTGTCTAGACTCTAGATGAAAATCTCTAGCAAATTTAGGGAAATCATTGTTCCAACTATGAAATTACTTCATTTCCACAGCATGAAAGTACAAGCCTACTTATCTTCTAGGAGCAATCAAACTAGGTCCAAGAATACAGATAATTGGTCATTCATTCAAATGCAATTGTTCCCATCATGTCAATCTTTGAAACAGAGACAGCATAGTTTAAACACGATTAAGAATGTAATTTAAGGAAAATACAAAGGAAGGATGCTTGCTCGAGTTCACACTACAAGTTTCTTCTGAGCATGGGAAGAGCCCAAGAAACTTCATGCTTCAATGATTGTAACCAAATTGAATCAGTGAGAGACAGTATAACTTACAGTTAGAGTTGTCAAGATCTTCTTGGTGCTAAGCGCTACCCTGAGGTCCAGATTCTTATCAAGACATGATACATCTATGACCATCTGGCGCACTGGATTAAGTTCAACCTACAAGAAATCTTTACGTTTTAATGCAACTCCATGACCAAGCAAAGGTAATGTGATAAAAAAAAATCTATGTCACATTTATATTTCCCAAAAACCATATCTACCATATAATATGTCAAATTAGAATGAGAGGACAAGACTCTAGGTAGTACAAAACCTACCTTGTAGAGGACAAGTTTTTTATTTTCCATCACACTGCATTTGCATGAAATAGTGGCATATGGCCATGCATTATCAGACAACTGCATGGAGGAAGAAGAGTTAATGACAGTTTGAATTATTTTTTTTTAAAAAAAAGAGCATAAAGAGTAGGTATGCAGTCAAAAGAATACCTTTACATGATAAATATCTTTCTCCCCTTCAAAATCAACTCCAATCACTGGGACAACTCCATCTATAATATTTTCCATGTATGAAGAAGGAATATCTGTGTACAATGATCTTCTGAATTTTCTCAAAAAGGATTCTTCAACCTGGGTTTTATTGACAGTTTCTAGTCCCATTAAATGGCTCCTGCAACACACAATGGAGTTAGCTTCATTTTGATTGATGCAAGAAAGAGAGCTACAGCTTGTACGTAAAAAGTCCACAGAACAGCAAAAGGAATATAAAGTTTCAGAATTCAAGAATTCTATGTCTACAGTGCTCCAAAAAGTTTGAGAATTCTAGGCCTATTTCGGGAAGCTTCCTGCCGGGATTCAACCGGAATAACTACAACGAGAACAAACTGAGACAATTCCAGGCAACATAAGTTGAAAAACTGATAATGTTCCATATCATACCACTAACATTAACTCAATTTGCAATATCTATAGAGAGAAGTTGGATTGCTTACCCACGAAAATGAATTTTTCCCAATCGAGCAACCAATGCTGGCTTTACTTTTTCAGAACCCTGACCATCTATTTCCTTCCTCAAACTCTCGAAAGAAGAGACTAGTTCTTGATGTACGTTTTCCGCTATAATCTCCCATGGACTTTTGGAGCAATTCCTTTCCAGTTTGCAATCCTCTTCATTGCATCAAATTTAATATAAAAAAATCAATAAAAACATTTAGCTCAAACAGCTTCAAGGAAAGAAAAAGATGGAACACCGACCTTCAGTTACAACGCTATTCACCAAGACCAGAGGCTTTTCTCCACTCTTACGCTCAACATGTTTCAAGGAAATCGGCTCGAGATGGATGTTTGGTGGAAAGTGGCCACCATCGTCCAAGCCAACAGCAAACCATTTAGATATAGCATGGTCTGCATAAACAATATTTCCACTCTTATTTTGATGAGAAGTGGATGCTCTCAAATTCATTATTCTTTGAAACTGAGGTTGCAGTGTCTCTGGAAATGGGGATGCCCTTCTAACATCCTCGGAACGCCGCATGTGTGGAGGAATGTAAGCCATCAAATTAACAGGGAATGTATGTAGCCTGACTGCCCAAAAAGAACAGATTATTGAAACAAGAAGGCAGAAAAAAACCTAAAATTCAGTCGCAAATGATATCACAATCTGAATTCCAAAGAAAAAGAAACAACCCAGATAAACATATATTACAATAAACTCATTAACTCAAACATTATAGTGAAAGTGATGCACTGAAGCTAAGATTCAGCAGCGAAAAGGGTAAAGAAACAGAGTAAGATTGAAGCAATAGAGAGACGATCATACCTGAGAGTTAAGAACTGTTGCTGTTTATGCTTGCTCTGATGGTATTTTATTTTGAAAACATGAATTGGAGCATACATATATTTATAGGGATGAATCCTACTATAAAGAAAGAATAAAGATGGAAAGGGTCCACTCACTCGATCAAGTTATTAAGTACTTCCACTGGAAGGTTTTCTTCGGAAAGATCTTTTCAATATTCTTCGGTGGGGACTACAAATTTTGTCATCAAACTCTTTGTTTATTGGAAAAACAATTGATTCCGAGAATAAAATTTAAGAGATTACTTGCACTCAATATTTAGTTATGCTGTTGGAGAAGAAGTTAAAAATTTATTTTTTATGTAGTAATATCATATAATATAGCATATTTAATATTCTACTTAGATTATGACACACCCACTTAAGCTACTTCACTAGCAGGGGTTTGATCAACTTCAAAACAGAACTTTCCATTCTTTTTACTAAATTTCCTCACGGGTTGAATCCTTGAAGGGAAAGGGACACCCACAATCAATCAAGCTAGTAATTAGGGTTTGATCAACTTCATTGGGAGGGTTTTCTACAGTGGAAAATACAAAATTTGTTCATCCAAATTTGACTTGGATAAGCTAGAAATTTTCAATGTGTTGATGTAAAAAACCATGGATAATTTTTTAATTAAAATATATCTTTAAAAACAAATAAACATGTTTGGAAAAAAATGATATATAAATTGTTCTTAACATATGAATATGGATCCAACTTGAATAGATATGAACACTATATAATGTATATAATTGGTTTTGAACACAAAGTTACTATATGGTTTTTGTGATTAATTTAATATATATAATAATTAAAAATATGAATTTTCTCTAGAGAAATTAAACTTGAATTTACTATGTTTGTTTTCCCTCTGGTTTAACCCTTATGTATCTTTATGTAGAAAATTAGATTTATATTTTATGTGTTTATAAGAAATTATTTTCCCCAAACATAAAATCTCAAACCATAAACAAGAAATGCATCCAAATGGAACTAATATAATATTTTTCAACATAGATTAGATTAAAAATAAAATACCATGTCTCTTTGTCCAAGTATGGAAAATATAGATAGTTATGTTCTAGAGATTGAGTTGTGAAATATTATTTGATATTAGGATATTGAAAAATATTTAGTAATGTTATAAATAGCTATGTTACAGAGATTGAGTAGTGAAATATTATTCGATATTTGGTTATTAAAAAATAACTTATTTTTTTCTTTATATTTTAAAAATATAATAATAATGTTTTACCCTTCCATTAACTCATGTCAATGTTCAACCTAAAATATGACATGATCCAAGTCAATGGTCAACCAACCCATGATCCAGATGTGACCTTGGATCAATGTTAAAATCAAGTTTTAGAACTAAGATAATAATTATTTTTATCAATAAATTGACTCTAGTCAATGGTCAACCTGACTAGTGAACTAGGCCTTGCCTCGGGTGGATCCTTGAGCTGGGTATTAAAACTATGATAATGATCATTTTAACCTTATCTTGACATAAGTTTAGTGGCTAACCCGACTTGTGACTTGGATCTTGACCTGAGTTAACCTTATAGTCGAATTTTAAAGTTATTATTATAATTATTTTTATTGTGATGTTAGACTATATTAATGATCAACCCGACTATAACTCAAGTTTGAACTTGACTCATAACTCAGCTCTAACCCTAGGTTAACTCCAAGGGTATTTTTAATTTTATATTGACTAGGATCAATGTTCAACCTAACTCATAACATGGGTTTTTCCCTAAATCAACTCTATTCAGGTTTCAAAATTATGACAATAACTAATTTTATCATTACGATGACCCGAGTTAACTCAAGCTAATCCTTGTGTTAAGAATTTGACAAGTCTATCTTATCCTTTTAGGAAGGACAAAAAATCTTTGCTACAATAGCCATAAACATAATAAAAGTTGATTTTTGGACTATCTAAAAGTGCACTAAACAACTTCATAAAAAACTTGTCATATCTATTTAATCTTTGTATACATACCAAACACTATCTAAAAGTGGCACAAAAAAAAACAACAAAAAAGAAATAGATTTTCTTTTAGATATAGATACAATCTATTATTCACTACAATAGTAAAGTGGTATCCATGGCCTTCTAAGAATAAAAAAGGCTTGCCTTTGAATCAACGGTATTTTTTGTATTTTCATACTGAATATTAGTTATTATGCCGCTCTTTATTGTGTGAGTTTGATATATTTTGTCTAATTTACAACCCTAAAGAACAAGAGGTATAACTTACTATTTATAGAGAAATATGAAAAACCCTATAAATTGGCAAAATATCAATTTTGTCAACTAAATAATATTTATATATTAGTTCAGGACAATTTACAAATTAACTCAATCAAGTCCTTAGTTGATTTTTCTAGGTCTAGAAATATAATTCATGTATTAATTATATTTTAGTACTTAATTTTTAAAATATATTTTAATCATGTCATATTTAATTAAATCATCTCATTTTAATTTCTAACTAATGGTTTTTAATGTGTGTGACCCATTAAGTTCCTAATATGTTGTTCCAAATATAAATTATAATTCTATTTAAATAGAATTAAATAATTTAACTTATTATCAACTTAATAATTAATTAATTTATATTTGGAGATCAAGTGAATTGTCTAGCTTAATGTTATACCCTTAAATATTAAAAACATTATTGGTGGTTTAACTTAACCTTTCAGTAATCAATTTCTTAGTGTAATTAATATCATTTCAACAATAATATTTTGATTTAACTATAAAGCATGAAATATGTCTACATGATAAATCATGTTTATTCTCTATATAATGGTCATTGATCGTTTGAATCACATTTGAAACTATTTTCAAAACTCATTCTACCTTGACCAAGGATTTCTCAATTAATATTATTTAAGAACAAATGGAACCTTTTTCCTAAATAACCTATAGTGATGAATTCTTTCTTGATAACTCAAGTATCTTCATATAGCTCATGATATATCTAATGTCTTCACTTTTATTATCTCGATTAAGATAACATGTAATAGTCTATATAACATAACTTAGTGATCTGAAGTCTAAGGATCATTTACACAACCATCATGTGAGTTTTTTTATAGACATAAGTGATCTTTCCATATAAAATTCTTATGTGGAAAAGTTTGGTGAATATATCTTGTAACAAGCATCTACATATTAGTTCTAGGTATCCCTTATGATAATAACTACTTTCTTTCATAAATAAAAGAATATAATATGTATCAATCTTTATGACTTTAAATATTCTCTATAAATTATAAAATCATGCATAAAAAATTCTATCAAATGCTAAATATAATCTAGAAATATGTTAATCATACACCATTGGAAAGTGTTTGAGACATTACATAGGCTAACATGCACAAATGTTGTGAACCTTATTTGAACACTCACAAAATAAATGTAAAAATAAATTTGCTTGGATGATGCTCAAATGCTAGGAAAATATCACTTATAAATCAAAAAACAAATATGGCAATAAAATATGCAACCCACGTATTGCAATCCTAACAACGTGGTACACGACTAAGTCAGAATCAAAACAAATAACTTATTCCTACATATAGGATTATTAACAACAACTAAAACAAACTTCCAGCTACATCCCTACAACTAGGAAATCTTGACAACTTCAACATTGTGCCTGTGCAAATTTTCCATACACAAACATGGGAAGTCACTAGTTTTATACAGGAGTTATAATCCTAATAAAATATAACAAGTGTAATTCAAATCTTAAACTTTAAAGGTTTGATTTGTTAATGATATTTAATCGATTTGATATTATATTTTTATTTTTATTTGGATGGATTTTTAAAATATATTTACTTAAAAAATAACAAATTTAATATTATTTTTAATAATTTGATATAAAAACATAAAATCTTGATTTTTAGATTCAATTAATAGACGGCGAGTCAAAGTCGTCTTGTTCACACCCCTAGTTGCTTGTTGAAATCTCTACCTTTTGATTTTGAGACGAGACCCGCAAACCAAACAGAGAACGTCCGAGAGATGAAGGCAGCCAATTGAATATTTTGCCGAGTGGAAAATCATGCCATTTGAATGCGATGCTGCCAAAATCATTCATTTGCTCGGAAATTGCAGGGTGGGAAATCATGCTATAATTAAATTTCCTTGCTCCCTTTCCTTTGTGTGCTGATTACTATTGCATTGAATGCAATAAACTGTCTGAATATAAATTTATGCAAAAATATAAATCTGGCTGCAAGAGATTTTTGTGATGCGCGTAGAGATTTTTGGTGTTTAGAGATGGATCTCTGTCTATACGCATGGTGATTTTGCTAACCAAATTTAGAGGGTATGTGGGATGACAATTCAATAACTCCTATTTGAGGTGTGGAGAAGGAAATGATTAAGTTTTGTAAAGAAAAAAATTTCTCATTTTTCCTGTGTTAACATTTTCTTATGTAATTTCATCTATAAATTTCTATTAGAAATGTAAATAAAAAGTATGTGATTATAGCTATAATTAAATATATTTTAGTAATTTTAAAATTAAACTTGGCTCAACAGACCTTATCGCACTTTCCCTTGACTTTCCCTCACCCAAACTAAAGATAGGACTACTGGAGGAAGAAGTTATGGTTTAGAATCAAACACGTTGAGATGGTGACCTATGCTTTAATTTTCAAACACGGCCAGGGCATCACTATAATGCTATTGCATTGCTAGTAATTTGCAAGAAAGCATATTCTTTCTCTGAAACAATATTGCATTGGCTCCTCTAACCTTCGGTCCTCATGAATTTACATCCAGCCTCTCCGATTGCTGCAATTTGATCATTAACATCATAAACACCATACAGAGGTAACCTTTGAGATTGTGTTTACTGGTTGCATGCTTGCAGTCTTTTTTCGTTTCATCTTTTCAGCAATATTAATTGTTAACTATAAGTAAATTTAGGGACTGAGTTGAAAGAAAGTGACGTCCTTCAATTCTGAAATGTCAAACTAAGGCAGCTGGAAGTAGTATTGATCACCTAAAATCTCTCTCCGATTGCTGCAATTTCATAGCTGGTGGAATCCAACCAACACTTTTTTATATAGAGGTATAGCTAACTCTTCTTTGCATCTTTGCATGTTTTAATTTCATGTCTTTACTCATAACTTGAAATCTTTGCGTTCAGATAGATTATGATTGACCAGTTTATTGATTTCCTTGTAGGTCTTCAAGTATCTATTTTAGAAATGCAGAAAGAAAAACGCAAGCAATCCAAAGATGAAGAAGACGATTCATCCTCGCAAAAGAGAAGAAAAGCTGACCTCAGCAAGCCTGTCAGTTTTATCTCCACAGGTAAGGTAGAGATATCTCGTGCTGAGAGCATAATAATAATAAAAATTCCTTGGTCTATAAGTTTTGGTAAAATCAGGTAAGGTAGAGATATCTCGTGCTCGGTTGCTTTGAAGTTGAAGAAAAAGAGGGGAAAATAATGTTTTTTTTTAAGAGTTCTCTTCTTAAACATATATTTTTAATTAGCTCTTCTCTATATTTCTGTTTACAAGTTCATTTAATACTTCAATTCTTATAAAATCAATAAATTAAATTATTCAAATAAATTTTAATCTAATAAAAAAACAAGTATTCCAGTAAATTAATATATTACAAATCTTTCGTCAAGAATAATATTAAAAAATTTATGAACTCTGAATTGATATTGAGTTTCATTAGTTTTGGGAAAGCATTTGATATATAAGAATCAATGATTATTTTGAGTTTTCTTATTTGCTCAGATCACTTCCTATTGTTCTTTCTTTCTCATTGCTAAACAATGGAAGTGTTGAACAATGACAAATATTATCAACCCCTTTATTTATGTGAAAGTACTATCAAATGAATTGACGAGAGTTTCTGTAGCTGCCATGACAGAGCCAGAGTCGTCTCGCTCTAGACCAAAGGGGGCCTACGATGTATTTCTGAGTTTTAGAGGAGAAGATAATCGCAAGAATTTTACAGATCATCTATATACTGCCTTAGTCCAAGCAGGAGTCCACACTTTTTTAGATGAAAATGAAATTCCTAGAGGTGAAGAAATCTCCAAACATCTCCTCAAGGCAATTCAAGACTCAAAGATATCCATAGTGGTCTTCTCAAAAGGATATGCTTCGACTAGATGGTGTCTTAATGAACTTGTAGAGATTCTTGAGTGCAAAAATAGGAAAACTGGTCAGATTGTTCTTCCTATATTCTATGACATTGATCCTTCAGATGTGAGAAAGCAGACTGGCAGTTTTGCAAAAGCATTTGATAAGCATGAAGAATGTTTCAAAGAGAAGGTGAAGGAGTGGAGAAAAGCTCTTGAGGAAGCTGGAAATCTCTGTGGATGGAATCTCAATGATATGGAAAATCGGTATGCCTTTTTTTTCCTCTAAGATTCACTTTATGGAGTGACTATACATACTTTAGAGTAATTTTACCATGTGATACAATAAAAAAAAGCATATATACTTATTTGTCTCTCTATTAAGATCTTGCTTTTGTCGATGAGCAGGCACGAATCAAAATTAATCCAAGCCATCATCAAGGATGTGTTGAACAAATTGGATACCAAGTACATAAATGTTGCTACTAACCTGGTAGGTATTGATCCCCTTGTCCAAACTATTAGTGACTTCCTAAGTACGGCAACAAATGAGGTTTGCATGGTGGGCATACATGGGATGCCAGGAATAGGAAAGACGATGATAGCAAAAGTTGTTTTTAATCAACTCTGCTATGGATTCGAGGGTAGCTGTTTTCTTTCGAATATCAATGAAACATTAGAACAATCGAATGGGCTTGCTCTTTTACAAGAACAACTTCTTCATGATATCTTAAAACAAAATGCTGCCACTATCAATAATGCTGATAGAGGAATGGTTCTGATCAAAGAACGACTTTGTCACAAAAGAGTTATTGTTGTTGTTGATGATGTGGCTTATCAGTACCAACTAAATGCTTTTGTGGGAGAGCGGAGCTGGTTTGGTCCGGGAAGTAGAGTGATAATTACAACCAAAGATGAACGCTTACTTCTTAAAGTGGATCGAAAGTTTAAGGTTGAAGAATTGAAACGAGATGCGTCCCTTCAGCTTTTCAGTTGGCATGCCTTCAGGGACAACAAGCCATCAAAAGATTATGTTGAGCTTTCGAATGATGTAGTTGATTATTGTGGAGGGATTCCTTTAGCCCTTGAGGTTTTAGGCTCTAGTTTGTTTGCGAAAAACAAATCTAGATGGAAATGTGTGATCGACAAATTGAGAATCATTCCAAACCATGATATTCAGGAAAAACTTAGAATATGTTTTGACAGATTGGATGACTATAAACTACAAAAAACATTTCTTGATCTTGCATGCTTTTTTATTGGTAGAAATAAAGAATATGTATCAAATGTACTTGAAGCTCGATGTGGTTACAATCCAGAAGATGATTTGGGAACTCTTAGTGAAAGGTCTCTAATTAAAGTTAATTCTTCTGGAGAGATAAGCATGCATAATCTATTACGAGACATGGGAAGGGAGATCATTCACAAAGAGTCACCTGACCACCTTGGAAAACGCAGCCGAATTTGGCAATGTGAGGATGCATGGAATGTACTCAGCAAGCAGATGGTAATAACTAAATGCATACACAAAAGCACAATCATGCACATATATCTTTGTTTTAAACTCCTTGCATATAATTACTTTGAAACTCTATTGAATTTTATTTTTATTTTCAGGGGACAGAAGTTGTGGAGGGTTTAACACTAGATGTGAGGGCATCAGAAAATAAATTACTAAGCACAAGATCATTCACAAAGATGAGATGCTTGAAGTTACTCCAAATCAATGGAGTACATCTCTTTGGACCTTTCAAACTGCTTTCAGAAGAGTTGATATGGATTTGTTGGCTTGAATGTCCTTTGAAATCTTTTCCATCTGATTTTATGCTAGACAAGCTAGTTGTTCTTGAGATGCAGTATAGTAACATCAAAGAATTATGGAAGGACAAAAAGGTACGAAACATACTACAATCCTCTAAAATTTGTCCTTGATGTAATTTATGCTCATATGTTGCAAACTTTGATGATTACTTTTTCATTATTTTCCTTACTACTCTTTCAGATTCTCAACAAACTAAAAATCCTTAATCTCAGTTATTCAAAGTACCTTGTTAAAACACCAAACTTGCATAGTTCTAGTCTAGAGAAACTCTTATTGGAAGGTTGCTTTAGTCTAGTCGAGGTGCATCAATCTGTTGGACATTTAAAGAGCCTCATTTTCTTAAATCTAAAGGGATGTCAGAGGCTGAAGACTCTTCCCCAAAGCATTTGCGATGCAAAGTCTCTTGAGATTTTGAATATTTCTGAGTGTTCACAACTTGAGAAGTTGCCGGAGCACATGGGTGGTATGGAATCCTTTAACGAGTTGCTAGCAGATGGAATTAACAACGAGCAATTTCTCGCTTCAATTGAACATTTAAAGTATCTAAGGAAGTTGTCATTGTGCGGATACAATTTCAATGCAGACACACCATCATCTACATCTTGGCCATCACCAATTTCATCATGGATTTCATCATGGATTTCAGCAAGTGTTTTAGATTGGAAAGCTTTGAAGCCACCTTGTTTCACTAGTTGGAGATTATTGAGAAAACTAAGACTTGATTATTATGGTTTGTCTGAATGCACAACTAATTATGTTGATCTTGGTGGTTTGATTGCTCTCGAGGAATTGAATCTATCAGGAAACAATTTCTCCAGTCTTCCTTCAAGCATCAACGTCCTTCCTAAGCTTCAGCTTTTGAGAGTTTCAGATTGCAGGAATCTTGTATCAATCTCAGAGCTTCCCTCAAATTTAAAATTCTTAGATGCAAGCGGCTGCAAATCAATGGAGAGAGTAAGACTGCCAATCCAATCAAAAAATAATTCAAATCTGTCTTTACATAGGTGTCCAAGTAATCATGGCTGGATTATATCTTCTGATACTGCCTGCGATTTATCAAATAATAATAAGAGTCTTGTTGAGGTACAATTTCATTCTCTCTTGCACACAAATAAACACACAATTGGCACATGCTATATAGAATTAATTCATATTCAAATATATTTATTATTGTTTAAAATGTTATCACTAATCTTTGAAATGTAAATATACACAGGCATCTTACAATCATTGTTATGGATATCATATTCGAACCATCGATGCCAAATTGCTTTGTAAGTATCCAAATGGGTTCAAATACTGTGCAGAAGGATGTTCATTATCATTTCATATACCTCAAGCATTCCAAGGTTTGTTTTTTTGGGCTTTCAGTACAAGTATGTATTTTAGTAGTAGTCATACCATCAAAGCTATTATAAGAAAAAAGAGCAACGGTATGCAATTGTTTGAATTTACACAAGTAGTAGGACTCTATTGCCCTCTTAGTTGGGGAAGATACGTAAGTTTAAGTGAGATGGCAATGGAAGAATATTGTGGACACGAAGAGTTGGAATTGTATGTGAATTTGGGGAGCGAAGACATTAATGTGAAACAATGTGGGATCCATGTAATAGCGGATTTGGATTCATTCGAAGCAATAGAGTGGGATCCCGACATTGAAAGTGATAATGTGATGCCTTCACTAACAAGTCATTTCCTTTATCATCCCCTTTATGGTTCCATATCATTTACTACAATTGAGAGCTGGAAAGCCCATTTAATCAGGAGGAAGAATTTACAAATGTAGATTTATCCATTTTCTTAGTACTAGCCTAGAGCTACATGGAACTTTGGATCATTATATATCTCATCTGGGCCCCGGTTTTGACCAATTTAAGAGGAGGAAACTTTAACCTCAGCTCAGTTAGTTGAAGGATTTCTTTGTGAAATTTCTATATCTCATGCCTTCTTAGTTATGATATTATCGCCTTGTTGTATAAAATTAATTAATAAAGCATGTTTTTTTTGAGTTAAATGTCAACTGCTCACAGTTTTTTTCTTGAGGAATTGAAGCGATTGTGTAATTAAAACACAAAAATAATGTGTGAGGGAAACTTATTTCTTGTCTTTGGAAATCTAATTTGTCTCATGAGCTAATTCTAAATAGGCTAAAAAAAGAATAATTCTAGTTAGGTTTGATATTTAAATGCACAACGTGGAAATTTGCTTTATTATGTAATTGATATGAGTTGTTTTTTCCTTAGTTACTGAATTTATGGAAATTCAATTACTGAATTACTAAAATGGAAAGATCAATTAAGGTACTAGATTGAAAGGAAACTTAAGATTGAAAATTAACCCTAATGGAGTAAAACTCAAGAAATTCAAAAGCCAAGGACTAAAAATCTGACTCTAATTCATTGATGAGAAAAAAGAAAGCTTTTCGAATTGCCAACTCCTCTGCTTCATTCATAATAAATTTGATCTCATATTTTACTAAAAAATGCAATAATATTTCTTTTTAATTAAAAACTAGATTATTGTTAACGATCCAAACATACCAAACTATACAAAACAAGAACAAACACCAAACCTTTTTTTTTCATAGATTAGTAAACCATATCCTAAAAAGCTTATAATAATAGCTTTGATTGTATGACTACTTCTAAAAAGCATACCTTGGAATACAGAAATGAACATCTTCTCCATGGTTGTAATTGTACCAATAAACAATATCTCTTGATGTACAGTAAAATCATAAATAGGATATAGTAGCAGTAAGGCTAGGCATGACATCAAAATGTCACATGCAAACCTCTGAAGCTTGTATGATCCACCATATCCATGTCAGAAATGAGCTTCCATTGGAACCTCATGAGCGTAAAGGAAAGTGACCCACTATTACTAGGGGTAGCAGGACTTAGCCATGGGTTGATAAAGTTGCAGTTTGTCGCACTTGTAGGAGCACCACCTCTGCCTGAGCATGAACCTCTTGGAAGAGCAAGTGAAATTCAACATTAAGCCCTCAACAGAGAATTCACAATCCTTAAAATTCAAAGATGATTATAGACTGAAAGGAAAGAACTCAACATACAGTTTGACATGGCAATGTCTTCTGTCCAGAAAGATTAGGAGACAAAAAACATAAAGAAAATGAGATGTTTGTCTTCACCAAACAGAGAAAAAGTCAAAACACTACATGCAATGATGCCAAATTGACAGATGCTTTCCATTAAACAAAGAATATCATCAATTGTTTTATGAATGTTTTATAGTGAGAGCAAGAAACCAAGAAGAAAGTGAATTCTAGAGAGCATAACCTTACCCAGTCAATATGGTAAACAAACTCCTCCCTTGGCCTGTGGTCTATGTCCCAAGTTCAAAGTGAAAGTAAATAACTCACACTGAAGAGAAAAACATACTTGAAGTTAGGATGTTCCCTGTCCACTTCTAACTCCCACCATTGTTTTGGATATATGAAAATTCCTTCAAGAGAATGGGGAGGAGACGGCTCTCCATTTTCAAGCAACGAAAGACAAATTCCCATCCTCTTCAGCTTCTCACCGTACACTACAGTAATTTCTTCTAGAGAATCGCAAATCAATTTTGCACTACAAATGCTTTTCAGTTCTGGTAAATTTTCCAAATGTAGTTTTGTTAACTTTAGGAGTTTGAATTCACTGTTTTCTTCACCCATAACCCTTCTAATCTTGTTCCTCCTATTATCACCTCCATTTTCTCACATTTTTCAACACTTATCTCTTCCAGATTTATAGGACAAATCCAAGAAGATGGAACCACGATTTCCATGCTATTGCAATTTCTTACATCAATTTGTTGGAGAGAATTGCAAATCAGTTTTGCATTACAAATCCTTTTCAGTTCTGGTAATCCTGACAATAGTAGAGATATTAACTTTGGGAGTTTAAATTCGTTGCTTTCTTCACCCATAACCCCTTCTTCATCTGATCTTGTTCTCCTGTTATCTCTTCTAACTTTATGGGACAAATCCAAGAAGACGGAACCAAGATTTCCATGCTATTGCATTTGTCTACAGTAATTACTTGGAGAGAATCATAAATCAGCTTTGCACTACAAATACGTTTCAGTTCTGGTAAATTTACCAAGCGTAGTCCTCTTAACTTTGGGAGTTTGAATTCGCTGCTTTCTTCACCCATAACCCCTTCTTCATCTGATCTTGTTCCTCCTATTATATCCTTCATTTTCTCACAATCATCAACTCTAATCTCTTTTAGGTTTACGAGGTATGGCAGCAAGACAAGAGGGAACAATTTCTTCATACTCTTACAATTAGAACAAGATAACAATTTAAGAGCAGAAAATATACCATTATAAGATGGAGATGGTTAAGAGCAGAGCAGAACCAAGAAGATGAAACGAAGCTCTCTATGCTATTGCAACTACTAAGCCTATACTTTAATGGAAAAACATCACCTATACTTCCCGCATCGAAACATTTACATATTAATTGTTGAATGTCATTTGAGGAAAAGACTAGAAAATCTCCATCTCTATTGATATTCAAATTACCCAACACAAACACTTTACTTCCATGATCAGTGTACTTCAATTCATGAGCTTCATCTTCCCTCAACTGTCCTATGACAATTTTTTATGATCTGAGTGATTGGGTCTCATCTCGGTATTTGAGATACTCCACGTAGTTAGGTTGATCTTCAAAATGGCATTACAAACTTTCCAACTTCCTCAAGCATCCTACTTCCTTTCCTTCAACTGTTACTAGAGCATATATTTCCGTTTCAATACCCATTCTATCATCATTAATAATCCAGTCCTCTACTATGAAGAATTGCAGGTGAGAGAGTTTAGGTAATATCCCACCGGGAAACTTCTTTTCACCACATCCATGCCATGTGGAATCTTTTTAAGTGGAGGACCAAAGAGATCTAACCTCTAACCTTTTTAGTGCCCTAATCTTTTTCAATGATGGTACACAACTTAACCTTCAACAATCTTTGAGCAACAATGAAGTTAGACCCACCAAATCACAGACAGAATTAGGCAAATATTCAATATCAGTTTCAGACAGATCGACCTTGAGTGTGAAGCCTGAAAATAAAGTATACAAAGACAGGGAGGTTTATAATAATTCAAAATGTTGTTATAATATAAAATTTATGCAAAAAAAAGAAGAAACAAAAGGGGCTGAAACATAAAAAGAAAAAGGAGAAAGATGGGGCCAAAATAGAATTAAGAAGAGATGGGACTATAAATACCCATCCCTTCTCTCATCCATGGCCGGTTGGTAACTAGAAGAGGGGGGGGGGGGGGGCGGGGGGGTCAGATTTTTCCTTCATGAAACTAGGAGTGAACACCTAAAATTAGTAAACCTATATAAGCCTTGGAATTACAAAGTGTAGGAACATAATCGAGTGGAGAATTAACAAGAAGAAAAGTGAAGAAATGGGGAAGAAAAGAGGGAGAAGAATAGCTGGCTATATACAAGGAGAAAAAGGATAAGATTTTCTAAAATTTGTAAAGTAAATTTTAGTGCATGCATGTGACATGCTAATTCCTTTAATATATATAATTTTCAAACTAATAATTTATGCTTCTTAAGACCTATACAAGTTTTTCTTCTTGCAATGACACTAAATCCATTAAAGATGATTACTAGTAACGTTACTTTATCTCCAATGAACATGTATTTAAGGTGATTAAGAAAAAACCAACGGGGGCGTGGGTGGACTGGTAGGGGGTCCTCCCAGCTTAACCAAGGTCTCGAGTTCGAGTCTTGGGTATGCAGCTGCTTTAAAACTCGCTTGGGAGAGCTTTGCCGCCCTTAAGGGTCCTACCCAGCTCGAATCCGGATTAGTCGGCAGTGGCCGGATTACCCGATGGTTTCTACCAAAAAAAAAAAAAAAGGTGATTAAGAAAAAGCTTTAAATTTGGACTAGGGGCCTATAAAATAAAAGGTACAATTCTTTAATTAGAAATTGAAAATTTTAATATAATGAACATTACCTAAATTTTACAGTAGTTTCCTGCAAATCAATACTTAAGGCTAACTCCTCATGATTTTTTTAAGATACTCACTAATGGCAACTTTCCATTCATCATTTTCATCAAATTCAAAAACCTTATGTGCTAAAAAAATCAATGACTTTAATATAATAAATGGAATTATCATCAACTTGAACTTGAAATCTCATTGCATCATAAATATTAAACATAATAATTTCACTATCAAATTCCATGGTAAGTGTGCCACTATGAACATCTATCTTTATCTTATATGTCTTTAAAAATGATCTCCCTAACAAAATAGAGTAGTTTGATCACCATGTTTCATATTAAGTACATAGAAATACGTAGGGAAAACAAAATCATTAACCTTTACAAGAACATCCTTCAATATGCTCTTAGGATAGACAATAGATATATTAGCCAATTGAGTCATAACACAAGTGTTCTTCAAAGATCTAAGTTTCAAAGAAGCATATATAAAATATGACATGACATTTATAGCAAGCTACTAAATATATCATGGCCTTTTCAAATCTAATGTTACCTATCAGATATTGTAAACATGCCTAAATCTTTGTATTTTGAAAGGACTTTTCTTTGAATAATTGTAAACATTTTAGGGGGGACAAAATTCTTTGCTAGAATAGCCATAAACATGATAAAAGTTGATTTTTGTACTATCTAAAAGTGCACTAAACAACTTCATAAAAAACTTGTCATATCTATTTAATCTTTGTATGCGTATCAAATACTTTTAAAAATGGGGCAAAAAAAGTAACAAAAAAGAAAGGGATTTTCTTAAAGGTATAGGCACAATCCATTATTCACTACAATAGTGAAGTGATATCCATGGCTTTCTAAGAATAAAAAAGGCTTGCCTTTCAATCAACATTATTTTTTTGTATTTTCATACAGAATATTAGTTATTATGTAGCTCTTTATTGTGTGACTTAGATTTTTTTGTTTAATATACAACCCTAAAAGAACAAGAGGCATAACTTATTATTTATACAGGAATATGAAAAAACCTATAAATTAGCAAAATATCCATTTTGTCACCTAGATAATATTTATATATTAGTTCAGGACAATTTATAAATTAACTCAATCAAGTCTTTACTTAATTTTTCTATGCCTAGAAATACCATCCATGTATTAATTATATTGTAGTCCTTAATTTTAAAAATATATTTTAATCAAATCATATTTAATTAAATTATCTCATTTTAATTTCTAACTAATGGTTTTTAATGTGTGTGACCCATTAAGTTCCTAATATATGGGTCCAAATAGAAATTATAATTCCATTTAATTAGAATTAAATAATTGAACTTATTATCAACTTAATAATTAATTAATTTATATTTGAAGATCAAGTGAATTGTCTAGCTTAATGTTATAATCCCTTAAATCTTAAAAAAATCATTAGTGGTATGACTTAACTTTTCAGTAATCAGTTTCTTAGTATAATTAATATCATTTCATAAATAATATTTTGATTTAACTATAAAGCATGAAATATGTCTACATGTTAAATCATGTTTATTATCTATATAATAGTCATTGATCGTTTGAATAAGATTTGAAATTCTTTTCAAAACTCATTCTAGCATGACAAAGGATTTCTCAATTAATATTATTACAGAACAAATGGAACATTTTTCCTAAATAACCTAAAGTGATAAATTCTCTCTTGATTACTCTTGTATCTTCATATAGGTCATGATATATCCAATTTCTTCACTTTTTTTTATCTTGATTGAGATAACATGTAATATTATATATAACATAACTTAGTGATCTCAAGTCTAAGGATCATTCACACAACCATCATGTGAGTTTTTTTATAGACATTAGTGATCTTTCCATATAAAATTCTCATGTGGGTTAGTTTGGTGTATATATCTCTTACCAAGCATCTACATATTAGTTCTAGGTATCCCTTACTTATGAGAATAACTACTTCCTTTCATAAATAAAAGAATAATATATATATATATATATATATATATATATATATATATATATATATATATATATATATATATATATGACTGTAAATAGTAAGTGTAAATTGTAAAATTATCCATAAAGATTTCTATTAAATGCTAAATATAATCTAGAAATATGCTAACCATACACCATTGGAAAGTGTTTGAGACATTGTATAGGCCAAAAGGCATGCAATGATATGAAAAAAATTTAATAGTAATGTAGAGATCATCTTTTTTTGATACCATGCATTCTTCTAGGAACTAACTCATCATTCTGATTTCTTACAACAATTACTCTTTAGGAATAACATGGACTAGGCTAACCTAATTATTATCCAAAATAGGATAAATCACTTCAACTTTAAAAAGTTTGAGGATTTCCTTCTTTACTACATTCATCATAGATGGGTTCAATCTTCTTTGTAGTTGAAAAGAATGTTTTTCTCCCTTTTCAAGTAAAATATAGTGCATTCATGTGGATATGCTCATTCCTTTAATATATATAATTTTCAAACTAATAATTTATGCTTCTTAAGACCTATACAAGTTTTTCTTCTTGCAATTCCACTAAATCCATTAAAGATGATTACTAGTAATGTTACTTTATCTCCAATGAACATGTATTTAAGGTGATTAAGAAAAAGCTTTAAATTTGGACTAGGGGCCTATAAAATAAAAGGTACAAGCTTTTAATTAAAATTGAAAATATAATATAATGAACATTACCTAAATGCTACAATAGTTTCCTGCAAATCAATACTTAAGGTTAACTCCTCATGATTTTTTTTAAGATACTTATTAATGGTAACTTTATGTGCTAAAAAGTCAATGACATTAATATAATAAATGGAATTATCATCAACTTGAACATAAATATTACACATAATAATTTCACCATCAAATTCCATGGTAAGTGTGCCACTATGAATATCTATTTTTATCTTGTATGTCTTTAAAAATAGTCTCCCTAACAAAATTAGAGTAGTTTGATCACCATGTTTTATACTAAGTACATAGAAATACATAGGAAAAACAAAACCATTAACCTTTACAAGAACATCCTTCATTATGCCCTTAGGATATATTAGCCAATAATTATAACACAAGTGTTGTTCAAAGATCTAAGTTTCAAAGAAGCATATATAGAATATGGCATGACATTTATAGCAAGATCCTATATATATCGTGGCCTTTTCAAACCTAATGTTACGTAACATACAAGATAGCAAACATGCCTAAATCTTTGCACTTTACATTTTTTTTTTTTTGGGCTTTTTGATAGGTTAACTCAGGTGGCACAAGTTGTTTTTTCAGTTTATTTCAATCATTTTTTTCGTACTTTTTATAAATTGAATTCTTTTTTTCCAATTACATTCTTCTATACTGATATGGTTGTGATCTGATCTTTGTAATTTTTTTCTATTTTTTTTTCTATTAGGTTATTATGGTTTAACAACTTGAGTAACAGGTTTGGCAAGTTAACAAAGGTTGAGTCTGATTGGTTGCTTTTATCCTTCTTTTCTTAATTGATTTTTTATTTTACAATTTTGACCTTCAATATTGGGTTGGCTTGCAATAAGACATCATGATTTTTTATTTTTTTTATATGAGGATGTCTTAGTCTTGATCATCAGTTTTGTAGGTTCACTAAGTTGTTTTTATATTCTTTTTAAAACTAGATATTTTTTGTATTTTTATCTTTCAACATTTTGTTTATTGGTATATTATTTTGTATTGTTAGAATAATTGAAAATGTATTTTTAGATTTCATTTCATCGAATTCTATTTTATTTTAAATTAGTTAACAAGAATGATCATAGAAATGTTTTCACATATTGACATATTTTTTTTAAATCATCTTGATCACTTTTGTCATGACGACATTTTTTCGCGCTTCACGCCGCGCTATCCCGGGAGGGGAGAAAGGTGCGCAGTGAAGGTTGCAGCAGCCAAAGGGATTTGACATTTTCAGCTTTGTTCTGTTGACAAACTGGACATTCCCTTACATATTGCCTCACCAACTTTTGGAGTTTCTTCCTATAGAACACCTGCCCCAATTTTTTTGAAGTTACTGTGGCCCCTGAATGTCCCCCTACTGCCAAGTCATGGTACAGTTTGATAAGTTGTGTTTGTAGGTTTGGGGCTTGTCCCACAACTACTTTCCCCTTTCTAATAAGGGTGTCATTGATCCATGAATAACTAGGATGTGAGTTAGCATCCTTGATTAATTCTGCTATCAACTTTTGGAGGTTGGGGTCTGTTTCCTAAGTCTTCTTAATGTCATCCATGATATTGCTGGAAATGGATGAGAGGGTTAGTGAACATAACTCATTGTGAGAAACCCTGGAGAGGGCGTCTGCCGCTAAGTTGTCTTGGCCCCTTCTGTATTCAATCTCATAGTCAAACCCCAATAGTTTAGTTAGCCATACCTGCTGAGCAACGTAGCCTTCTGATTTAGCAGAAACTTTAAACTAGAATGGTCAGTTCTTATAAGAAACCTTCTGCCCCACAAGTAGTGCTTCCATTTCGTGACGGCGCAGACAATAGCCAACAGTTCCTTTTCACAGGTTGATAAGGCTAACTGGCGAGGGCCTAATGCCTTGCTCACAAATGCAATGGGGTTCCCTTCTTGCATCAACACTGCCCCAATTCCCACTCCTGAGGCGTTTGTCTCTACCATAAAAGTATTGTCGAAGTTTGGCAAGGCAAGCACTGATGGTTGGGACATTGCTTGTTTAAGTTTCTCAAATGTTATGGTAACTATGTTTGTCCATGCAAATGAATCCTTCTGCAATAGCTAAGTAAGGGGTCGGCAAATAGCCCCATATCCCTGCACGAACCTCCTATAATACCCAGTTAGCCCCAAGAAACTTCAAAGTTGTTTAATGGTGGTATGTATGGGCCACTGCAATATGGTTGTTACCTTGTGAGGGTCGGTTGCCACTCCTTCTTTGGTAATCACATGACCTAGGTATTCCATTTGGTTTGTACTGAATACACATTTACTCTCCTTTGCCACCATTTGATGAGCACTTAACAATTCAAAAACCAACCTAAGGTGATGTAGATGTTCTGTCATGGCTTTACTATAAACCAATATGTCATCAAAGATAACTAAAATGCATTTTCTCAAATGATCTCGAAAAATATCATTTATTAAGCTTTGAAATGTGGCTGGTGCATTAGATAAGCCAAAGGGCATAACTAGGAATTCATAATGGCCGTTGTGGGTTCCAAATGCTATTTTAAAAACATCTTCTGAAACCATTCGAATCTGATGGTAACTTGCCCTTAGATCAGTTTTCAAAAAAATTGTTGCCCCTTCTAGTTCTTCTAGCAGTTCATCAATTATAGGAATAGGGTACTTATCTTTGACGGTGATTTTGTTGAAAGCTCGGTAGTCGACACAAAACCTCCAAGTCTGATCTTTCTTCTTCACTAGCACTATTGAAGAAGCAAAAGGGCTATTGCTAGGCTGCACAATGTCTGCTTCCAGCATTTCAGCCACTAGGGTCTTTAGCGTATCCTTTTGTAGTCCAGAATACCTCTAGGACCTCAAGTTGACAGTCTGCTTCTCGTCCTGTAGGGGTATTCTATGATCATGCCTCCTGGCTAGGGGTAACCCTTTTGGATCACAAAAGATGTGCTGATAGTCTGTTAGTAAAGCTTGTAAGGGTCAGTTCTCTGCTTCTTAAGTCGCACAGTGCACCTCCTGAGCATGACACTTCGGCCTAGCATCTTCCACAATTCTTAAACTGTAAGGGCTCACTTCTAACAGTAGGGAATTTGTGCTCAATAATCCATTTAATTCCTCCAACCTTATGGATTGAGCCACCTTAGGATTCTCTCCTTTTAGAATCACTTCCCTGCCTTGCCACCCAAATGAGACCCATCTTTCTTCATAGTTCGACAATACATTTCCCAACAGCTTCAACCATTTAATTCCTAGAACCATATCATAATTTTGCAACTTCATCACAAAGACATCTGCCTGAAACTGAACTCTTTACATCTTCCATTGTAGGTTTTTATAGATTACAGTGCATGACATTTACCCCATTTGCTGCCTCAACTTCCATAGGTTTTATGGGTGTCATGGGGCACCCTAGTTTGCCAGCCACATCAGTGTGAAGGAGGCTGTGAGTGCTTTCAGAATCCATTAAAACCAAAATGGGATGTATGTATATCTTAACCCATACCTTAATGGTTTGACATCCCGAAGTACCTTGGATGGCCTGGAGTGATAGATGGGGAGTGAGGGCTTCTACATTCATTGTTTCCATTGACTACTCCTCTTCTGAGTCATCCTCATCATTTTCAACTATACATAGTGAGAATAGCTTACGGTTACTACATCTATGCCCTGGTACAAATTTCTCATCACACCAAAAACATAGGCCCTTGGCCCTTCTCTCATCCATTTCCTTGGTTCTGATAGGTCTTGAAGGCTTAGGGATGGGATATGTATTGTGGTTGTTGGGGATAGGGGTTGTAGGCGTAGGCAGTAAGGCTTGAGTAGAGGTCTTAAAAAGAGTAGAGTTTGTCTTGTGTATGTTTGCAGGATAATTAGGTTTCACAGGTTATGAGTTGGGATTCACCTGACTCTGTGATCTTGGGTAATGGGGGTTTATTTTTCGGTGGGTAAGGGTATTGTTCTACAGTCTAGCTAGGTTATAGGCTTGTTTTAGGGACTTTGGTTCAAATATTTTTACCAAGTTTTTAACCTCGATCTCCAATTCACCCAGGAAGAATACCAAAGCTTGCTTCTCGGAGATCTGGGCTCTGTTCCACAACATATCAAAATCCTTGATGTAACCTTCTAAGTTACCATCCTGCTTGTGCTCGGTGAGATCCTCCAAGGGGTTCTTTTGACCTCCAAACCGATAGCATAGGGCATCCACATACTTTGTCCACGTTATCTCTTGTCCCTCTAAGTTTCTAGAGTAGTTCTAGTGCCAATACAATGCCATGCCATCCAGATAGTAAGATGTTAGTTTTAGTTTGTCTATTTCAAGTATTTCTTCCATGTCGAAATATTGGTTGCATTTGTACAACCATTTGTGTACCTCCTCTCCTTCAAATGTAGGGAAATCCCTTCTAGGTCTACGTGACCTGTAGGTAGGTTGTGGTCCTTCCCCTAACTAGTCTTGGTTGTTGGCAGGAGCAGGGTGCTGGGGAAGGCGAATGTTTTGAGATGAACTTGCCTCCCCAGCTAAAGTTTGCAGTGTTTGTTTAATGGAGATTTATTGGGTTGCCATTTATGTCATCATTGCTTTCAGCCGGGCTAGGTCATCGGACTGATCATGCAGTTTGATTTCTATTCCATTGACTCTCTGATGAGCAGCTTCTAGATAATCATTCATCCTTCTTATGTCTTGGGACCTAGTTTCTGGTGCCATTTTGCTGAGTCGAAAGACATGGGCTCTGATACCAATTTGCTGCAAGCTAACAAAAAGCTCCAAGGAATGGAGATAAAACTCAGTGAAGAAGATGATGTGGGGAGGAAGGCAAGAAGAAGAATACTTTTTGTGTGTAGGCAGAAAGGACAGGGGAAAGGATTCATAAATTTTGTTGTAATTCTCGTGTCTTTCTCTTCCAATCATTATGGAATTTAAAGGAATTCATGCATATGCCAGCTGGGCACTACCCACATGGCTGTTCTAGTTTAGCTACTGGAATTAAAAACAGACTGCACAGAACGCAATCGTTTTGATTACACTTAATTTGAAATTCAAATCCTGCTTCAGTTTCCCCCTAGTTAACTTTTGCCTACGTCTTCTCCTCTACTCGTGACAGAAAAGGAATTTTTCCCAATCGAGCGACCAATGTTGGCTTTATTTTTTCAGAACCCTGATAATCCATTTCGTTCCTCAAAAAATCGAAAGAAAAGAATAGTTCTTGTTATATGTTTTCCGCTATAATCTCCCATGGACTTATAGAGCAAGTCCTTTCCAGTTTGCTATCCCCTTCATTGCATGAAATTTAATACAAAATTTATAAAAACATTTAACTCAAGCACAATTCAAGGGAAGAAGCAACTAACAGAGAAGGATGGAACACCGACCTTCAGTTCATAGTTGTCAATTCCGTTCCGTTCTGTTACAAAAACCGAGATGAAACGGCGTCGTTTTCATCTCGGTTTTAATTCCGACCTATTCCGGAAATTCCAGTCAAATTTCGGCCGGAACATCTCGGTACCGTTCCGGGTGTGCCGTTCCGACCTTAAAATCCTCTTTTTTTTTTAACTTGTGATTTTGTTTTCTAATTTTGAGATTATGTTTGTTTGACTTTGTGTTTATATTGTATAATTTAAAGTTAATTTATCTTGAATTTTAATTATGATTGTTAAATTAATATTTTAATTTTATATATATATATATAATTATATATGAACAGTACAACTCCGAAATGGCACGCTGAAACGCTCCGAAACCGGAACGTTCTGTTTCAATAGAAAACCAGAACGGCGACCGGAACAGCGACCAGAACGGTATTGACAACTATGAGTTACAACGCTATTCACCAAGACCGGAGGCTTCTCTCCATTTTTACGTTGTTTCAAGGGAAGGGGCTTGAGATGGATGTTAGGTGGAAACTGGCCATCATCGTCCAAGTCAACAGCAAACCATTTAGATATAATTTCACTCTTATTTTTATGAGAAGTGGATGCTCTCAAATTAATATTTCTTTGAAACTGAGGTTGCAGTGTTTCTGGAATTGGGGATGCCCTTCTCACATCCTTGGAACGCCGCATGTGTGGAGGAATGTAAGCCATCAAATTAACAGGGATTGTATGTAGCCTGACTGCCCAAAAAGAACAGATTACTGAAACAAGAAAGCAGAAAGAAACCTACCAGGAAAGAAAAGAAAGAAAAATTCAGTCGCAAATGATATCACAGTCTGAATTCCGAAGAAATAGAAACAACCCAGTTAAACATATTAAACAATAAACTCATTAACTCAAACATTTAGTGAAATGATTCAATGAAGCTAAGACGCAGCAACGAAAAGGGTAAAGAAACAGAGTCAGATTAAAGCAGTAGAGAGACGATCATACCTGGGAGTTAAGAACTGTTGCTGTTTATGCCTGCTCTGCTGGTATTGTATTTTGAAAACATCAATTGGAGCAAGCATATATTTATAGGGATTAATCCTACTATAAAGAAAAATAAAGATGGAAAGGGTCCACTCACTCGATCAGGTTAGTAATTACTTCCATCGGAGGGTTTTCTTCGAAAAGAGCTTTTCATTCTCTCTTTTCAATATTCTTCGGTGGGGAGTGGGGAGTGACTACAGAATTTGTCATTAAGATTTGATATTATCTATAATTCCCAAAACCAATGTATCTCGACTTTTCGTTTCTTGGAAAAACAATTGAGTTCGAGAATAAAATTTAAGCTAGTAATTACGGTTAGATCAGCTTCATTAGGAGGGTTTTCTACTGTGGAAAATACAAAATTTGTTCATCCAAATTTGACTTGGATAAGCTAGAAATTTTCAAATTGTTGATGTAAAAAACAATGGATAAGTTTTTAATTAAAATATATCTTTAAAAAGAAATAAACATGTTTGGAAAAAAAACTGATATATAAATTGTTCTTAACATATAAATATTGATCCAACTTGAATAGATATGAACATTATATAATATGTATAATTGGTTTTGAACACAAAGTTACTATATGGTTTTGCATTTCAATTCAACATGATGAGTTTATGTGATTAATTTAATATATATCATAATTTAAAATGTGAATTTTCTCTAGAGAAATTAAACTTTGAATTAACTATATTTTCTTTTCCTTTATTTTAACCCTTATGTATCTTTATGTAGAAAATTAGATTTATATTTTATGTGTTTATAAGAAATTATTTTTTCCAACATAAAATATCAAACCATAAACAAGAAATACATCCAAAATGGAACTAATATAATATTTTTCAACATAGATTAGATTAAAAATAAAATACCATGGCTCTTTGTTCAAGTTGAAAAATATAGAATGTTATGCTTTAGAGATTGAGTTGTGAAATATTATTTGATATTCATATATTGAAAAATATAGATAGTTATGTTTTAGAGATTGAGTTGTGAAATATTATTGATATTAGGATACTGAAAAATAACTTATTTTTTTATGTTTTTTTATATTTTAAAAATATAATAATAATTTTTTTACCCTTGCATTAACTCATGTCAATGTTCAACCTGACCTATGACCTAAGTTTTGAATTTCTTTTTCCAATTATATTCTTCTATATTGAGACGGTTGTGAACTGATCTTTGTAAAAAAAATATTTTCTATTAGGTTATTATGGTTTAACAACTTAAGTAATTGGTTTGGCAAGTTAACAAAGGTTGAGTATAATTGGTTGCTTTTATCCTTTTTTTCTTAATTAATTTTTTATTTTACAATTTTGACCTTAAATATTGGGTTGACTTGGAATAAGACATCATGATATTTTTTTTATATGCATATGTCTTAGTCTTGATCATGAGTTTTGTAAGTGAACTCAAGTTGGTTTTATATTCTTGTAAAAACTAGAATTTTTTGTAGTTTTATCTTTCAACATTTTATCTAAAAAATAGGTTAACTCAAGTTGGTTTTCTTTGACAGTTAGGAACATGTACATAGGCTACACACCCAAACACACAAAAATGATCTACACAAGGCTTCATGTCACCCCATGCCTCTTTAGGAGTGACATATTTGACAACTAAAGTGTGACTGCTATTCATCACATGGACTGCCCAATTGACAGCTTTTGGCTAGAACTCCTTTGGCATTACCTTTTTTGATAGCATACTTCTCACCATATTCATGATGGTTCGATTCCTTCTCTCGGCAACCCCATTCTGTTGGGGTGTATGAGGTGCAATGAGTTGTCTTTTGATTCCTTGTATATTACAAAAATCATTAAACTCAAGTGAGGTAAATTCTCCTCCTCTATCAGTTCTTAAGCACCCAATCATCTCACCACTTTCCTTTTCAGCAAACAGTTTATATGTCTTAAACTTAGATACTGCCTCAGATTTTTGTGTCAAAAAGTATGTTCATGTCTTCCTCTTGTAATCATCAATGAATGTGATTACATACCTTTTTCCACTATTTGATTCTGGTGAAATAAGGCCACAAATGTCTACATGCACCATTTCTTAGGCATAGTGTCTCGATGGTGTTTCCTAATCATCCAGTCCTCACATACTTCAGATTCATCATTTATGATTGGTAGTCCTGTGACCATATTTTTGTAAAACAGGGTTCTCAATCCTTTCAGACTTAGGTGGCCATACCTGTGGTGCCATAAGCTTGTGATATCGTTGTATGTGGCTTGAAAACAGTTTGAAACTGGAATGATGACCTTTGCATGAATTACAAACATTCAGTTGGCTAGCATTTGTGATTGTATGATCAATCCCCTTTATAGATGGTAGACCCACACATTCCATGTTGAATGGGAACTGCTAGATTCCTTTCTTGAAGTTGTCCACTGCTTAAGAGATTATTCCTTAACTCAGGTATGAAGTATACTTCTGTAATTATCTGTGTTAATCCACTTATGCGTAACTTGACATTTCCTTTACCCATAGCCATCATACTTGAATTATCTTGAGCTTTACTAATTATCTGAATTTGCTGTCAAAATTAAAAAAACCATTCTTTGCTACCACACATGTGATAACTACAGCCTGAATCAAGAAATCATGCAGGTTTATTTCTTTATTGTTTCATTTCTTCATATGTCATTAGCAACATTTCTTCTTCCTCATTGAATTCTGCATAATTCACAATCTTTTCTTTATTAGGACATTCATATTGGAAATGTCCTATTTCTGGCAATTGTAGCATTGAATTTGTGTTTTATTGTAGGATTGCCTACTTTTGCCTCGACCTCTTCCTCTAATGTTTCCACAAACACTTCCTCTTCCCTCATATTTATGCTCATATCTTCCTCCAATTCTATATTTATACGGATTAATCCTACTATAAAGAAAGAATAAAGATGGAAAGTGTCCACTCACTCGATCAAGTTGAGTGTTGTTATGTCAATTATTTTTTTTTTGCTAGATTTGATTTTAATTTTGATTTTTATGAATACTAAACCCTAAAATTTAATATCGATAATAAATTTAGAAAATCAATTTAAGTTTTTAAACAATCATATTAAATGGGATGGTATAAACTTTTGAGCTTACATAAATCAACAATGAATAATAAATCATATTGATTTATAAATTAAAAGTGTTTTTGACACTGCATTTCAAATGTGTTTTTGAAAACAAATAATTATAAAAAATACATAAATTCAAATCAAGCATATTTTATTTTGTTGTTGTTTTTCCAGCGTCTCTCCTCATATCACACACAAATTACAAACATTACATTATCTTAAAAAACAAGCAAAAAGAAGAAATTCATATAAACAAGCGAAAAGTTCAATGATAGGAGAGAAATTTCAACTCGCAGACAGCGCCTCGCAGTGGAATAGTATCTGGCCATGGGGCTCTCCCCCTTTCCAAACGGGAGACAGTGAGAATAGAGATTAAATTTGGCTTGTTCGTCACAGCAAGAACTTGTCCCATATCAGTCTTAAGCTGTCCTCAAGCATACTGGAGATTGAATCACTTTCAGCTCCCGGTTCCTTCATAATTCAACAAAAGCAGCTTTAAAAACCAGAAAAAAATGTTCAAGAAAATGAAGAACCGAAGATGATTGTCAAACAGCAACAGCATCACATTAAGTGAGATATTGATAACAATGGAATGCATTGACAGATAAATCACCAATCATCTAAAGTAAATATCTCTAGCATTACTCCACAAGAAAAAAAAATCTGATAGAATATCTTTTCTGAAGATGCATAGGGAAAAGTAAAACCCAGTAAAGGAACTTGCCTGTATTTCTGAAACAATTCTTTTCAACTTCAGATAAATCTCTCTTGTAGCTTCCCCAGATCCACTCTTAAAATCAAATCGATCGGCATCTCTTACTTTAAGCCTAAACGATGAACTTTTATAGGCTTTGGTTACTGTGTGCCAAGCCCCAATGACGCTATATCTGCCACCAGAAGACGCCTTCCCTAGGGGCCATCTTAATCCACCCTTCATATCTGAATCTAGAACTGCAGAATTGATGAGATCACTAATGCTATTCTTCTCGTCTTCCTGCATCAATTCATACAATCAGTCCCGCCACACCATCGCTGTATTACAATGAAGTTTCTTGGCTTTGATGTTTTAAGGAGGATGATTATCAGAATAATAATCTGGGTGTAGTTAGTCTGTTGATTGTCTAGATTGGAAGAAAGAAACCACACTTACTGATATTAGATGCTTAGTTACTAAGAAGCCAATATCAAATCATTGTCCTCTGCTTTATAAACTAAAATTTCATGCAGGAAACTTTGTGCTGTCTAGACTTTAGATGAAAATCTCTAGCAAATTTAGGGAAATCATTGTTCCAACTATGAAATTACTTCATTTCCACAGCATGAAAGTACAAGCCTACTTATCTTCTAGGAGCAATCAAACTAGGTTCAAGAATACAGATTATTTGGTCTTTCATTCAAATGCAATCGTTCCCATCATGTCAATCTTTGAAACAGAGACAGCATAGTTTAAACACGATTAAGAATGTAATTTAAGGAAAATACAAAGGAAGGATGCTTGCTCGAGTTCACACTACAAGTTTCTTCTGAGCATGGGAAGAGCCCAAGAAACATCATGCTTCAATGATTGCAACTAAATTGAATCAGTGAGAGCCAGTATAACTTACAGTTAGAGTTGTCAAGATCTTCTTGGTGCAAAGCGCTACCCTGAGGTCCAGATTCTTATCAAGACATGATACATCTATGACCATCTGGCGCACTGGGTTAAGTTCAACCTAAAAGAAATCTTTACGCTTTAATGCGACTCCATGAACAAGAAAAGGTAGTGTGATAAAAAAAATCTGAAATCCATGAGTGAAAATCGCAGAAGGTGTCCATGAGATGCACAATCTTAAATCCATGAGTGGAACCACGTGGCCCGGAAAGCGTACTTTGTAGGCCCAGGGCACGCGTAAACCCCCGGTTGTCCCAGTGCTCTTACGAGGGGGTTTGTAGGGCTCGAACCCTGGTGGATGCGCTAGCATCCCCAAGGCCTTACCGCCACGCCCCACACCTCGGGGCCATGAGATGCACAATGTCACATTGATACTTCCCAAAAACCATATCTACCATATAATATGTCAGATTAAAATGTGAGGACAAAACCTACCTTGTAGAGGACAAGTTTTTTATTTTCCATCACACTGCATTTGCATGAAATAGTGGCATATGGCCATGCATTATCAGACAACTGCATGGAGGGAGAAGAGTTAGTGACAGATTGAATTATATTTTTTTTTTTAAAAAGAGCATAAAGAGTAGGTATGCAGTCAAAAGAATACCTTTACATGATAAACATCTTTCTCCCCTTCAAAATCAACTCCAATCCCCGGGACAACTCCATCTATAATATTTGCCATGTATGAAGAAGGAATATCTGTGTACAATGATCTTCTGAGTTTTCTCAAAAAGGCTTCTTCAACCTGGGTTTTATTGACACTTTCTAGTCCCATTAAATGGCTCCTGCAACACACAATGGAGTTAGCTTCATTTTGATTGATGCAAGAAAGAGAACTATGTGTAAATCTATGTGTACAGTGCTCCAAAAAGTTAGAGAATTCTAGGCCTATTTCAGGAAGCTTCCTGCCGGCATTCAACCGGAATAACTACAACGAGAACAAACTGAGTTCCAGGCAACATAAGTTGGAAAAACTGATAATGTTCCATATCATACCACTAACATTAACTCAATTTGCAATATCTATAGAGAGAAGTTGGATTGCTTACCCACGAAAATGAATTTTTCCCAATCGAGCAACCAATGCTGGCTTTACTTTTTCAGAACCCTGATCATCTATTTCCTTCCTCAAACTCTCGAAAGAAGAGACTAGTTCTTGATGTACGTTTTCAGCTATAATCTCCCATGGACTTTTGGAGCAATTCCTTTCCAGTTTGCAACCCTCTTCATTGCATCAAATTTAATATAAAAAAATCAATAAAAACATTTAACTCAAACAGCTTCAAGGAAAGAAAAATATGGAACACCGACCTTCAGTTACAACGCTATTCACCAAGACCAGAGGCTTTTCTCCACTTTTCAAGGAAATATGCTCGAGATGGATGTTTGGTGGAAAGTGGCCATCATCGTCCAAGCCAACAGCAAACCATTTAGATATAGCATGGTCTGCATAAACAATATTTCCACTCTTATTTTGATGAGAAGTGGATGCTCTCAAATTCATTATTCTTTGAAACTGAGCTTGCAGTGTCTCTGGAAATGGGGATGCCCTTCTAACATCCTCGGAACGCCGCATGTGTGGAGGAATGTAAGCCATCAAATTAACAGGGAATGTATGTAGCCTGACTGCCCAAAAAGAACAGAATATTGAAACAAGAAAGCAGAGAGAAACCTAAAATTCAGTCGCAAATGATATCACAATCTGAATTCCAAAGAAAAAGAAACAACCCAGATAAACATATATTACAATAAACTCATTAACTGAAACATTTTAGTGAAAGAGATGCACTGAAGCTAAGATTCAACAGCCAAAAGGGTAAAGAAACAGGGTAAGATTAACGCAATAGAGAGACGATCGTACCTGAGAGTTAAGAACTGTTGCTGTTTATGCCTGCTCTGATGGTATTTTATTTTGAAAACATGAATCGGAGCTTGCATATATTTATAGGGATGAATCCTACTAAAAAGAAAGAATAAATATGGAAAGGGTCCACTCACTCGATCAAGTTAGTAAGTACTTCCACTGGAGGGTTTTCCTCGGAAAGATCTTTTCAATATTCTTCGGTGGGGACTACAAATTTTGTCATCAAACTCTTTGTTTCTTGGAAAAAGAATTGATTCCGAGAATAAAATTTAAGAGATTACTTGCACTCAATATTTAGCTATGCTGTTGGAGAATAAGTTGAAAATTTATTTTTTATAATAATTTTATGTAGTCATATCATTTAATATTGTACTTCGATTATGACACACCCACTTAAGCTACTTCACTAGCAGGGGTTTGATCAACTTCAAAACAGAGCTTTCCATTCTTTCCCTAAGGGGGGAAAGGGACACCCACAATCAATCAAGCTAGTAAATAGGGTTTGATCAACTTCATCGGCAGGGTTTTCTACAGTGGAAAATACAAAATTTGTTCATCCAAATTTGACTTGGATAAGCTAGAAATTTTCAATGTGTTGATGTAAAAAACCATGGATAAATTTTTAATTAAAATATATCTTTAAAAACAAATAAACATGTTTGGAAAAAAAATGATATATAAATTGTTCTTAACATATAAATATTGATCCAACTTGAATAGATATGAACACTACATAATGTATATAATTGGTTTTGAACACAAAGTTACTATATGGTTTTTGTGATTAATTTAATATATATCATAATTAAAAATATGAATTTTCTCTAGAGAAATTAAACTTGAATTTACTATGTTTGTTTTCCCTTTGTTTTAACCCTTATGTATCTTTATGTAGAAAATTAGATTTATATTTTATGTGTTTATAAGAAATTATTTTCCCCAAACATAAAATCTCAAACCATAAACAAGAAATGCATCCAAATGGAACTAATATAATATTTTTCAACATAGATTAGATTAAAAATAAAATAACATGTCTCTTTGTCCAAGTATGGAAAATATAGATAGTTATGTTCTAGAGATTGAGTTGTGAAATATTATTTGATATTAGGATATTGAAAAATATTTAGTAATGTTATAAATAGCTATGTTACCAAGATTGAGTAGTGAAATATTATTCGATATTAGGTTATTGAAAAATAACTTATTTTTTTCTTTATATTTTAAAAATATAATAATAATGTTTTATCCTTCCATTAACTCATGTCAATGTTCAACCTAAAATATGACATGATCCAAGTCAATGGTCAACCAACCCATGATCCAGATGTGACCTTGGATCAATGTTATAATCAAGTTTTAGAACTAAGATAATAATTATTTTTATCAATAAATTGACCCTAGTCAATGGTCAACTTGACTAGTGCACTAGGCCTTGCCTCGGGTGGATCCTTGAGCTGGGTATTAAAACTATGATAATGATCATTTTAACCTTATCTTGACGTGAATTTAGTGGCTAACCCGACTTGTGACTTGGATCTTGACCTGAGTTAACCTTATAGTCGAATTTTAAAGTTATTATTATAATTATTTTTATTGTGATGTTAGCCTATATTAATGATCAACCCAACTATAACTCAGGTTTGAACTTGACTCATAACTCAGCTCTGACCCTAGGTTAACTCCAAGTCAAGTTGCAAAATCATGATAAGAATTATTTTTAATTTTATATTGATTAGGGTCAATGTTCAACCTAACTCATAACATGGGTTTTTCCCTAAATCAACTCTATTCAGGTTTCAAAATTATGACAATAACTAATTTTATCATTACGATGACCCGAGTTAACTCAAGCTAATCCTTGTGTTAAGAATTTGACAAGTCTATCTTATCCTTTTCGGAAGGACAGAAAATCTTTGCTAAAATAGCCATAAACATAATAAAAGATGATTTTTGGACTATCTAAAAGTGCACTACACAACTTCATAAAAAACTTATAATATCTATTTAATCTTTGTATACATACCAAACACTATCTAAAAGTGGCACAAAAAAAAACAACAAAAAAGAAATGGATTTTCTTTTAGATATAGATACAATCTATTATTCACTACAACAGTAAAGTGGTATCCATGGCCTTCTAAGAATAAAAAAGGCTTGCCTTTGAATCAACTGTATTTTTTGTATTTTAATACTGAATATTAGTTATTATGCCGCTCTTTATTGTGTGAGTTAGATAGATTTTTTGTCTAATTTACAACCCTAAAGAACAAGAGGTATAACTTACTATTTATAGAGAAATATGAAAAACCCTATAAATTGGCAAAATATCAATTTTCTCACCTAAATAATATTTATATATTAGTTCAGGACAATTTACAAATTAACTCAATCAAGTCCTTAGAAATATAATTCATGTATTAATTATATTTTAGTCCTTAATTTTTAAAATATATTTTAATCATGTCATATTTAATTAAATCATCTCATTTTAATTTCTAACTAATGGTTTTTAATGTGTGTGACCCATTAAGTTGCTAATATGTTGTTCCAAATATAAATTATAATTCTATTTAAATAGAATTAAATAATTTTACTTATTATCAACCTAATAATTAATTAATTTATATTTGAAGATCAAGTGAATTGTCTAGCTTAATGTATACCCTTAAATATTAAAAACATTATTGGTGGTTTAACTTAACCTTTCAGTAATCAGTTTCTTAGTGTAATTAATATCATTTCAACAATTACTCTCTTAGGAATAACATGGACCAGGCGGCTCAATTACTATCCAAAATAGGATAAATCACTTCAACTTTAAAAAGTTTGAGGATTTTCTTCTTTACTTCATCCATCATAGATGAGTTCAATCTTTTTTATGGTTGAAGAGAATGTTTTTCTCCACTTTCAAGTAAAATATAGTGCATGCATGTGGACATGCTCGTTTGTTTAATATCGATAATTTTGAAACTAAAAATTTATGCTTTTTAAGACCTCGATAATTTTGAAACTAATAATTTATGCTTTTTAAGACCTATACAAGTTTTTCTTCTTGCAATGACACTAAATCTATTAGAGATGATTACTAGTAACATAACTTTATCTCCAAGGAACATGTATTTAAGGTGATTAAGAAAAAGTTTTAAATTTGGACCATGGGCCTATAAAATAAAAGGTACAAGTCTTTAATTAGAAATAAAAGTTTTAATTTTTTTTTGTTGAGAATTGCATCAAAATAATGTTTGTTTAATTTTTAATTTTTTTTTTAACATTAGCACATGAAAATTATCTAAAATCACCAAAAAAATTAATTTAAAGTAAAAAATAAAAATAATTTTTATTTTATTTTTTTCAAAAAATACTTTCAAAAGCAACCTCAAACACACTCCTAAACAGACACTAAATCATAGCAATTCACTATTGTTGCTACCCAAATTTTGACCTACTTGTTTTTATGTTTCGGAAGAAAAAGAAAAAAATAGAAAAAAAGACAAAAATCCAAAAATATTTTGTTACAGGGGCAAAATTGAATAAATTGAGAATTTAACAGTCAATGCAGGGTCAAATCGCACAAATTGGAAATGAATGACCAAATTGAAACAAGCGCGCAAGCTGAGGGCTGTGTTTGGAATTTTGCCTCTTAAAACCTCTATAAATAGAGAGGTATCAGCCACAATTTAGGGGAACCAAAAAAAAAACACTCTCCCAAAAAACCCTAAAAGACCAAAAAGAAAAAACCCTAAATCCTTCTCAAGGGGCTGCAGCCGCCAGCCCTCTCCCGGGGCACAGCTGCAGCCCCCCCATTTTTCCCCCACCACGACACACAGCTGCAGCCCCCAAAGCCCCACGATCTCCTTTCCCTTTCACCTCCTCCAGACAGCCCCGTCCTCTTGATCTCCCCCTCACTCTCCCCGTCTCTCCACAAGCTGCAGCCCATTTCCACAATCTTCCTCAGCCACGGTTTCACTCTCTTCCTCTCAAAGCCAGCACACGCAGCCCTTCCTCTCCATCTCAGCCTTGCTTTCAGTCCTCAGTGGCAGCCCCAGCCTTTCTTCTTCTTCTCCAAGACACCACTGCAGCAGCCTCCACGGTCTCATTAATCTGCCTCCACGGCCTCAAATATACACTCTCCCTGTCAGATCTGTGCTCCGGCCACATGGACGAGTGAGAATAGACTGGAGGAGAGCAGATCCGAGAAGAACAGATCGGAGAGAAAGAGCCAAGATTTGAAGAACTGAACTGACTGATTTCCTTTGTGTTTGCGTCTGTGGGTTTTTGCTTTGTTGTGCAGGTCATCGAGACACCCTCGTCGGCGAGAAGAAGAGGAAAATAGAAAGAGAAGAAGAAGATTGAGCCGAGAAGAATAGATCTCCGATCTGAAGGAAGAACGACCCAGCTGCCTTGTTTTGTTGTTTTTTTGTGCGTTTTTCTGTGTTTGCAGGTCACCGGGAATGTCACCACCGGCGAGGGAGTGAAGAGAAGAGGCAGATCTGTCGGTTCCTCCCCATTGTTACTGTTCACCGGTGGCTGCGCGTGGAACCACGCGCCGCCAGTGACGGTGGCGCGTGGGAGGACGCGCCACCAGCCCCTGCACTGCTGCCATTGTTCCAGATCTGCCCCTGAGCCCTTTTTTGTAATTTTCTTGGTGTTTATGTGTTTATTTGAATGTTTATTGTATTTTGAATTATTAGTTGAAAAATATAATGAAAAATGGAAAAGATAATGTGTGTGAGTTGCATTTTACTTTTAAAAATGTAATGAAAAAAGAAATAAAAAAGAGTGTGTGTGTGTGTGTGTTTTGTTGTGTTGTGTTTTATTTATTCAATTTTATTTTGTTTTGTTAAGAAAAAAGAATATAAAATGAAATAACAAATGTGTTTTCTTTGTATTCGGCCAAATAAGTTTTTCCGAAAACTTATCTTAGATTTAATAACAAGTTTATTAAATCTTGAAAATTTGGCTAATATTAAAACAAATCGCGGAATTTATTCTTGTGAATTAACAGTTGCTTTCAGGTAGTAATTGTCGGATTTACGTGTAGGCTAACATTTACATATTCGGGAATAACCACCAGAATTGTCAGAATTATTCTGAGCGGTGGTCGATTTCTTTTATGGATCGGTCAACCGTGAAATTAATTCATGAGGATTAATGGTTAATTTCAGGTGGTGAATGAAGAAACTACAGGTAGGCTAGCATTTGCATATCTAGAAATAATCAATAAAATTCATAGGATTATATTGAGCGGAACATTTTTACGAGGCATAAAATTGCGGAAAACTCGTCCACGATAGGTGATCCTTTTAAGGCATCTACGTGGATCAGTTTCTTGATATTTTATTTTGGGTTTACGAGCTCATAATGAAATTTCAAAAAGCTAGATTTATTCACACGAATAAATACGACCCGTTGAAGCATTTACAATCACATCAAGGTAGACAATGCAGCTTACCACAGGTAAGGCGTACTAGGGGTGCTAATACCTTCCCTTTACGCAACAAGTCCCCTACCTTTGAATCTCTGAGTAGACCTGTACCAAATCGGGTGTTCCTAGCGACCCTCAACAGCCAGGTGGCGACTCCTTTTCAACTCCACTACGAGAGCCAGGATCCCTCCCGGGACGCCGCGCGGCGACGTGCGACAACTATATTAATTACTCATGAAATCAATCTAGATAAAATTATAATAGTTTACATAGGTTATGAATGATTTTTTCACAAAAACATATTTATTAGTTTATCAAGAAATTATTATAAAAAAAAATACATAAATTCAAATCAAGCATATTTTATTTAGTTTTTGTTTTTCCAGCGTCTCTCCTCATATCACACACAAATTACAAACATTACATTATCCTGAAAAACAAGCAAAAAGAAGAAATTCATATAAACAAGCTAAAAGTTCAATGATAGGAGAGAAATTTAAACTCGCAGACAGCTGCCTCGCAGTGGTATAGTATCCAGCCATGGGGCTCTCCCCCTTTTCAAACGGGAGAGAGTGAGAATATGGATACATTTGCTACCACACATGTGATAACTACAGCCTGAATCAAGAAATCATGCAGGTTTATTTCTTTATTGTTTCATTTCTTCATATGTCATTAGCAACATTTCTTCTTCCTCATTGAATTCTGCATAATTCACAATCTTTTCTTTATTAGGACATTCATATTGGAAATGTCCTATTTCTGGCAATTGTAGCATTGAATTTGTGTTTTATTGTAGGATTGCCTACTTTTGCCTCGACCTCTTCCTCTAATGTTTCCACAAACACTTCCTCTTCCCTCATATTTATGCTCATATCTTCCTCCAATTCTATATTTATACGGATTAATCCTACTATAAAGAAAGAATAAAGATGGAAAGTGTCCACTCACTCGATCAAGTTGAGTGTTGTTATGTCAATTATTTTTTTTTTGCTAGATTTGATTTTAATTTTGATTTTTATGAATACTAAACCCTAAAATTTAATATCGATAATAAATTTAGAAAATCAATTTAAGTTTTTAAACAATCATATTAAATGGGATGGTATAAACTTTTGAGCTTACATAAATCAACAATGAATAATAAATCATATTGATTTATAAATTAAAAGTGTTTTTGACACTGCATTTCAAATGTGTTTTTGAAAACAAATAATTATAAAAAATACATAAATTCAAATCAAGCATATTTTATTTTGTTGTTGTTTTTCCAGCGTCTCTCCTCATATCACACACAAATTACAAACATTACATTATCTTAAAAAACAAGCAAAAAGAAGAAATTCATATAAACAAGCGAAAAGTTCAATGATAGGAGAGAAATTTCAACTCGCAGACAGCGCCTCGCAGTGGAATAGTATCCGGCCATGGGGCTCTCCCCCTTTCCAAACGGGAGACAGTGAGAATAGAGATTAAATTTGGCTTGTTCGTCACAGCAAGAACTTGTCCCATATCAGTCTTAAGCTGTCCTCAAGCATACTGGAGATTGAACCACTTTCAGCTCCCGGTTCCTTCATAATTCAACAAAAGCAGCTTTAAAAACCAGAAAAAAATGTTCAAGAAAATGAAGAACCGAGCATGATTGTCAAACAGGACCAGCATGACATGAATATACGCTCGTCGGCGGCGGTATCAAATCATATATCAACAACCTAAAGAGCAACAAACTGAAAAGTTGTTTCTTAATGGGAACATATAAAGATCTGTCAACTCCGGATGCGTTCTACTTTGATGTCATTAATGCTTGAAGGTGAAGACTGCATGAGGCTACAGTTTGAAAAACTTACAGCTAGAACTAGAGGTGGCATTGGAATTACTAATTCACGTCCAAGTCATTTAGGCGAAGATCAGGTTTTGACAACCTTATTTCTGAAACAGAGAGTTATGCCAAGTGTACTTAAATTGTTGCAGGGGATGTTTTTCAAGCTATAAAGTGGAGATATGATCACATTAGGTGAGATAATGATAACAATGGATTGCATTGACGGATAAAATCACCAATAATCAAGTGAAAATCTGATAGAATATCTTTTCTAAAGAGCATAGGGAACTTGCCTGTATTTCTGAAACAATTCTTTTCAACTTCAGAACGATCTCTCTTGCAGCTTCCCCAGATCCACTCTTAAAATCAAATCGATCGGCATCTCTTACATTAAGCCTAAACGATGAACTTTTATAGATTTTGGTTACTTTGTGCCAAGTCCCAATGACGCTATATCTTCCACCAGAAGACGCCCCTAGGGGCCATCTTAATCCACCCTTCATATCTGAATCTAGAACTGCAGAATTGATCAGATCACTCATCTCGTCATCCTGCATTAATTCTTACAATCAGTCCCGCCACACCATCTCTGTATTACATTGAAGTTTTTTGGCTTTGATGTTTCAAGTAGGATGATTATCAGAATAATAATCTGGGTGTAGGCTGTTGATCAACTAGATTGGAAGAAAGAAACCACACTTACTGATATTAGATGCTTAGTTACTAAGGAGCCAATATCAAATCATTCTCTTCTGTTTTATAAACTACAATTTCATGCAGGAAACTTTGTGCTGTCTAGACTCTAGATGAAAATCTCTCGCAAATTTAGGGAAATCATTGTTCCAACTATGAAATTACTTCATTTCTACAGCATGAAAGAACAATATTCAGGAATATGGTTTTAACCCTCTAAATTTCGTTCCAGACTTGTTAGCCTATCTTGATAGTACAAGCCTACTTATCTTCTAGGAGCAATCAAACTAAGTTCAAGAATACAGATTATTTGGTCTTTCATGCAACGGAGACAGCACTGTTTAGACACGATAAAGAATGTAATTTAAGGAAAAGACAAAGGAAGAATGCTTGCTCAAGTTCAAACTACAAGTTTCTGCTGAGCATGGGAAGAACCCAAGAAACTTCATGCTACAGCGAGTGTCGAATAATCATGGTGTAGGATTGTAACTATATTGAATCAGTGAGAGACAGGATAACTTACAGTTGGAGTTGTGAAGATCTTCTTGGTGCAAAGCGCAACCCTGAGGTCCAGATTCTTATCAAGACATGATACATCTATGACCATCTGGCGCACTGGGTTAAGTTCAGCCTACAAGAAATCTTTACGCTTTAATGCGACTCCATGAACAAGAAAAGGTAATGTGATAAAAAAATCTTAAATCCATAAGTGAAAATCGCAGAAGGTGTCCATGAGATGCACAATGTCACATTGATATTTCCCAAAAACCATATCTACCATATAAAGGTACAAAACCTGCCTTGTAGAGGCGAAGTTTTTTATTTCCCATCACACTGCATTTGCATGAAATAGTGGGCATCTGGCCTTGTATTATCAGACAACTGCATGAAGGAAGAAGAGTTAATGACAGATTGATATTTTTTTTTTTTAAAAAAAAGAGCATAAAGAGTAGGTATGCAGTCAAAAGAATACCTTTACAAGATAAACATCTTTCTCCCCTTCAAAATCAACTCCAAGCACTGGGACAACTCCATCTCTAATAATTTCCACATATGAAGAAGGAATATCTGTGTACAATGATCTTCTGAGTTTTCTCAAAATGGCTTCTTCAACCTGGGTTTTATTTACACTGTCTAGTCCCACCGAAGGTCTCCTGCAACACACAATATGAATTCATTTAATGTAGGCAGTTATGGCTTCTAATATATGCATATCAAGAACATCTTCGTTACTAGGTGAGCCAGCAAACTTTGTTTGGCAGCGATAAAAGTAATCATTAGAGCAAAGCAGGTCATATGATACACTCAGGTGTGGCAGAAATTTAATATCTTAAGAAGAAGTGGTTTAGAAAAGTCTCGGAACAAACCAAATCAAAATATTAACTGAGATACAAACATACGGTCCAAGTTCACAAGAAAGAACACGAATCAACTCCAGGCGATGTCCTGTATCGATGAACAAACACTTAAATGCCTACGTTCTTCCCTTAGTTCATTGAATGTCATGGAGTTAGCTTCATTTTGATTGATGCAAGAAAGAGAACAAGTCAGCCTGTACGTAAAAAGTGTTGGAACACGTGTGAGATGCTGCCTTGAAGGAAGATTAAAGTCAAGATAATGTCCTGTTTTTTGTGTTTTTTAATTTTGAATTCAAATAGCAGATTGTGTGCTATTATTTCGTAATTTCATTCCAATAATCTCTCATGGATGTTGAGAGTTTGTTTTTGATTTGAATTGCATTACTTGTAAGTCTTTAAATACAAGTGAAATCAATAAAACAATATTCATGTTCTTCCGCAATTTCCAATTTGTCTTGATTTCCAGATTTTGATCTGAACAGTAACTGTTCAAGAAACAACTACTGTTCAGATCACTCAATTTCAACAGTGGTATCAGAGCTTTTGTTCTTACAGGCTGAGGGAAATTTGTGAGTGAAACACGAGAGATTGTGAGTGTAAACACCTGGGGGTTGAGAGAAACACTGAGAGATTAATTTTTCTAATTTATCAATGGCTTCTTCTTCATCATCGGGACATTCAACCTCTACTGTACCAGTGTTCGATAGTGAACACTATCACATTTGGGCCGTAAAGATGAGGTTTTATCTGCGATCCCAAGGATTATGGAACATTGTGGAGACGGATGCTGATCCAAATCCACTACGTGCGAATCCAACATTGGCGCAAATAAGGGCTCATGAAGAAGACAAATTGAAGAAAGACAAGGCAATTACATGTCTGCATTCTGGAATTGCAGACCACATTTTCACCAAGATTTTGAATCTTGAGACACCAAAACAAATTTGGGACAAACTTCAAGTGGAATTTGAAGGCAGCGGCAGAGTTAAAGCTGTGAAATTGCTGGCATTCAAAAGGGAGTTTGAGCTACTGAAAATGAAGGAAAATGAATCGGTCAAGAGCTACTCTGGCAGGTTGATGAACATTGTGAATCAAATGAGGCTTCTTGGACAGACGTTTGAAGATCATAAGGTTGTTGAGAAACTTATGATGTCTCTTCCACAAAAATTCGAAGCTAAAATATCTGCAATTGAAGAATCATGCGATCTGCAACTTCTCACAATTGCAGAACTGATCAGCAAGCTTCATATACAGGAACAAAGGGTTCAAATGCGTGATGATGAAGCTGTTGAAGGAGCATTTCAAGCAAAGCTTTAAAGGGAGAAAAACTGGAATTTTTCCCAAGAAAAATTTCAGTACTGGTAAGCCAAACCCCTCAAAAGGTAAAGCAATTGTACCTGCCAGTAGACATTTTTCCCCTTGTTCTTATTGTAAGAGAACAAATCACGCAGAGGCTGACTGCTGGTTCAAAGGCAAAACTCTCATTCACTGTGATTTTTGCAAGAAAAATGGCCATAGTGAAAAGTTTTGTAGGCTGAAGAAGAAACAGCCGCAGCAAGGATACCAACAGCAAGCTAATGTATCCGAAGAAGACAAGGACCTTGAAGAAACTGAGGAGCAGTTATTCATGGCCTTACAAACCAGTACAAATTCCAAGAAGAACACTTGGCTTATTGACAGTGGCTGCACCAGCCACATGACAAAGCATTTGTCAATTTTCTCCTCAATTGATCGATCAATCAAGCCAAGAATAAAACTGGGAAATGGTGACTTTGTGCAAGCTAAGGGAAGAGGCACTGTCATAGTCAGCACTTCAAGAGGTACAAAAACTATCAAAAATGTCCTCTTCATTCCTGAGTTAGATCAAAATTTGTTGAGTGTTCCTCAAATGCTTAGGAATGGTTATGAAGTAACCTTTAAAGATAATTTCTGCTTCATTGTTGACACAAAGGATTCTGCTATAGCCAAGATAAAAATGGATGGAAATAGTTTTTATCTTGATTTAAATGTCATTGAAGGTCATGCATTAAGTGCAAATTCTGATATGAGTGTTGTTTGGCACAAGAGGTTTGGGCACTACAATTTCGATTCTTTGAAATTGTTGCATGACAGATGCATGATAGAGGGGATGCCTGCCATTTCTGAATGTGAACAATTGTGTGAAGGGTGTGAATTGGGGAAGCACCATAGGGCTTCATTCCCTCGTGCAACACCAAATAGAGCAAAATCAAGACTGGAATTGGTCCATTCTGACATTTGTGGACCAATGAGGACAGCCTCCTTGAACAATAACCTTTACTTTATTTTGTTCATTGATGACCATAGCAGAATGATTTGGGTCCAGTTTTTGGAGAACAAATCTCAAGCACTGTCAAAGTTCAAGAGTTTCAAAAGCTTGGTTGAAACACAAAGTGGACAAAGAATTAAAGTGCTGAGAACCGACAATGGTGGAGAATATACTTCAAAGGATTTCCAGAATTTTTGCCTTGAAACTGGAATTGTTCACCAGTTGACAGTGCCCTATTCTCCTCAGCAAAATGGTGTCTCGGAGAGGAAGAATAGGACAATCATGGAGATGTCAAGGTGCATGATGTTTGAGAAGAGGTTGCCTAAGTTTCTATGGGCAGAAGCAGTAAACACCTCAGTTTACTTGCTAAACAGACTTCCCACAAAGTCTGTCAATGGAAAAACACCCATAGAAGCTTGGTCAGGAATTAAGCCTACTGCCAATCATCTAAGGGTGTTTGGTTCTTTGTGTTACTTTCATGTACCCACTGTCAAAAGGGGGAAGCTAGATGAGACAGCAGTGAAAGGAATTTTCGTGGGATATTCAACTGAATCCAAAGGTTACAGGATTTACAACCTGAATGAGTCCAAAATTCAGATCAGTAGAGACGTGCACTTTGATGAAATTGCATGCTGGAATTGGGACTTGAAGGAGGTGGATCAGAAGAGCACAATCCTTGATGCTGCAGCAGGGGAAACAAGCAATGAAAATGAGTTTGATGTTGATGGAACTTCAGATGCAGATGTTCTCAAACTGAGGCCCCTAGCTGAGGTATATGAGAGGTGCAATTTTGTGCATGCCGAGCCAACCAGCTATGCTGAAGAAGCAAGGGATTCAGCTTGGATAGAAGCCATGAAGTCAGAAATTGATTCCATTGAGAGGAATCAAACCTGGAGTTTGACAGTGCTGCCTCCCAACAAGAAAGAAATTGGTGTTAAGTGGGTGTTCAGGACTAAATTCAATCCTGATGGTTCTGTATTTAAACACAAAGCTAGATTGGTGGTCAAAGGATTTGCGCAAGTGGCTGGAGTTGATTATGGGGACACATTTGCCCCAGTTGCTAGGCATGATACAATTCGGCTCCTTCTTGCAATTGCTGGTCAACTTGGATGGAAGGTATACCATTTAGATGTTAAATCAGCTTTTTTAAATGGTATATTAGTTGAAGACATATATGTGCAGCAACCCGAAGGATTCAAAGTGGCTGGCCATGAGCACAAGGTGTATAAGCTACACAAAGCTCTTTATGGCTTGAAACAAGCCCCAAGGGCTTGGTATAGTAGGATTGATTCCTATTTAATCCAGTTGGGGTTTAAAAGGAGTGAAAATGAAGCTACATTGTACTTAAAGAAAGAAGGAGATGAAGTGCAGTTAGTAATTTCACTTTATGTAGATGACATGTTGGTGACTGGAAGCAATACTTCATTGCTGGCAAAGTTCAAAAAGGAAATGGAGGGTGTATTTGAAATGAGTGACTTGGGGATGATGAATTATTTCCTTGGAATGGAGATATTGCAAGACAACTCAGGAATTTTCTTGTCACAAAGGAAGTATGCTATTGATGTGCTCAAAAGGTTCAAGCTGGAATCATGCAAAGAGGTAGCTACACCTTTGGCACAAAATGAAAGGATTTCGAAGAATGATGGTGAGAAGCTAGAAGATCCTTCTGTTTTTAGAAGCTTGGTGGGCAGTTTGCTATACTTGACAGCAACTAGGCCAGACTTAATGTTCCCTGCAGGTCTGCTGTCAAGGTTCATGAGTTCACCTAGTAGTGTTCACATGGGAGTTGCAAAAAGAGTACTGAAATACATCAAAGGCACAACTGACTTAGGCCTAAGGTACTCAAAAACAGGAGGAGTATGCTTGATTGGCTATGCAGATAGTGATTGGGCTGGGAGTGTTGATGATATGAAGAGTACTTCTGGTTATGTTTTTAGCATTGGTTCAGGTGCAATTTGCTGGAATGCAAGGAAGCAAGATGTGGTTGCTCAATCAACAGCAGAGGCTGAGTACATCTCCATGGCAGCTGCTGCAAATCAAGCTATATGGTTAAGCAAAGTTTTGGTAGATTTGGGTCATAAGCAAAGCTCTCCAACCGAGCTTTATTGTGACAACAAGTCAGCAACAGCAATTGCACAAAATCCAGTCCAGCATGGGAGAACAAAGCACATTAATGTCAAGTTTCATGCATTGAGGGAAGCTGAGAAGAATTTGTTCATCAAAATTCTTCACTGTCCAACTGAAGTCCAATTGGCAGATTTGATGACTAAAGGACTTCCAAGATCAAGGCTGGAAATGCTAAGGATGAAGCTTGGAACGTTCAAGGCAAGTCTCAAGGAGGAGTGTTGGAACACGTGTGAGATGCTGCCTTGAAGGAAGATTAAAGTCAAGATAATGTCCTGTTTTTTGTGTTTTTTAATTTTGAATTCAAATAGCAGATTGTGTGCTATTATTTCGTAATTTCATTCCAATAATCTCTCATGGATGTTGAGAGTTTGTTTTTGATTTGAATTGCATTACTTGTAAGTCTTTAAATACAAGTGAAATCAATAAAACAATATTCATGTTCTTCCGCAATTTCCAATTTGTCTTGATTTCCAGATTTTGATCTGAACAGAAACTGTTCAAGAAACAACTACTGTTCAGATCACTCAATTTCAACAAAAAGTCCACAGAACACAAAAAGGACTAAAAACAGTTCAGAATTCAAGAATTCTATGTCTGCAGTGCTTCAAAAAGTTAAAGAATTCTAGGCCTATTTCAGGAAGCTACCCGTGGAATTCAACATAAGCAATTTTCAGTTGCATAATAGTTCTAATTATCATTAACTCGGTTTGCAATATCTATAGGGAGAGGTTGGGTTGCTTACCCATGAAAAAGAATTTTTCCCAATCGAGCAACCAATGTTGGCTTTACTTTTTCAGAACCCTGGCCATCCATTTCTTTCCTCAAAATCTCGAAAGAAGAGACTAGTTCTTGATGTACGTTTTCCGCTATGATTTCCCATGGACTTTTGGAGCAATTCCTTTCCGGTTTGCAATCCTCTTCATTGCATGAAATTTAATACAGAATTTATACTAAAAACATTTAACTCAAACACCTTTCAAGGGCAGATGCAACTAACAGAAAAGGATGGAACACCGACCTTCAGTTACAGCTCTATTCACCAAGACCAGAGGCTTCTCTCCACTTTCACGCTCAACATGTTCCAAGGAAGTCGGCTCGAGATGGATGTTAGATGGAAACTGGCCATCATCGTCCAAGCCAACAGCAAACCATTTAGATATAGCATGGCGTGCATAAACAATATTTCCACACCTATTTTGATGAGAAGTGGATGCTCTCAAATTCATATTTCTTTGAAACTGAGGTTGCAGTGTCTCTGGAATTGGGGATGCCCTTCTCACATCCTCGGAACGCCGCATGTGTGGAGGAATGTAAGCCATCAAATTAACAGGGAATAATTGTAGCCTGAGTGCCCAAAAAGAACAGATTATTGAAACAAGAAAGCAGAAAGAAACCTACCAGAAAAGAAAAGAAAAGAAAAATTCAGTCGCAAATGATATCACAATCTGAATTCCAAAGAAAAAGAAACAACCCAGATAAAAATATATTACAATAAACTCATTAACTCAAACGTTTTAGTGAAAGTGATTCACTGAAGCTAAGACTCAGCAACGAAAAGGGTAAAGAAACAGGGTAAGATTAAAGCAGTAGAGAGACGATCATACCTGAGTTAAAAACTGTTGCTGTTTATGCCTGCTCTGCTGGTATTTTATTTTGAAAACATGAATCGGAGCTTGCATATATTTATAGGGATGAATCCTACAATAAAGAAAAAATAAAAATGGAAAGGGTCCACTCACTCGATCAAGTTAGTAAGTACTTCCACTGGAGGGTTTTCCTCGGAAGGATCTTTTCATTCTCTCTTTTCAATAGTCTTCGGTGGGGACTACAAATTTTGTCATCAAGATTAGATATTTACTTGCCTTCAATATTTAGTTAAGTTGTTGGAGAAATTACTTGCATTCAATTTTATGAAGATAAGAAATAAATTCGACAAAATTTAATGCCAGTTTAGAAGTATGGCTGAGATTGTTTTTAAAAATAATTTTTAATTTAAAAATATATTAAAATAATATTTTTTTTTATTTTTAAAATTATCACATAAAATTGATCTAAAAAAATTAATTTTTTTCAAAAATATTTTCCAAACACATTCCTAAACACCCCACTTAAGCTACTTCACTAGTAGGGTTTGATCTGCATTGGATTTTAAAAATAATTCTAACTCCACTTTTTATTATTCTCAATTTAGTTTTTTTTATTCTAAATATTTTTATTATTTATTTAATGTATGTCTTTTATTTTATTAAAATTTTCAAAGTAACAAATTGTAAATGGTTATGCTTTATATTCTCTTAAGAAAAGAATATACAATTATGTCTAAGTATATCTTCATTAATAGATATTAGAAAACAAAATAAAAATTAGTTATGGCTACCAATCTCTTATTTGGATAGCATAGACTTTGAAGTCATTTTCAAGCAAGTTAAGAAATCTTTTAAACTAATATAAAAATAACTACCAATGTGGAGTTATTTTTATTAACTTAAATTATAATAAATGTTTCTCAATTAGCTGGAGTGGACTCTCTGTCTACAGTCATTGGGAGGGTTTTCTACAGTGGAAAATACAAAATTTGTTCATCTAAATTTGACTTGGATAAGCTAGATATTCTCAATATGTTGTAAAAAAACAATGGATAAGTTTTTAATTAAAATATATCTTTAAAAAGAAATAAACATGTTTGGAAAAAAAAAACAGATATATAAATTGTTTTTAACATATAAATATTGATCCAACTTGAATAGATATGAACACTATATAATGTGTATAATTGGTTTTGAACACAAAATTACTATATGGTTTATGTGATTAATTTAATATATATCATAATTAAAAATGTCAATTTTCTCTAGAGAAATTAAACTTGAATTTACTATGTTTTCTTTTCCTTTGTTTTAACCTTTATGTATCTTTATGTAGAAAGTTAGATTTATATTTTATGTGTTTATAAGAAATTATTTCCCCCCAACATAAAATATCAAACAATAAACAAGAAATACATTCAAAATGGAACTAATAGTATATTTTTCAACATAGATTAGATTAAAAATAAAATATCATGGCACCTTATTCAAGTATGGAAAATATAGATAGTTATGCTATAGAGATTGAGTTGTGAAATATTATTTGATATTAGGATTTTGAAAATAATTTATTTTTTTATATTTTAAAAATAAAATAAATATTTTTTTTTACCCTTACATTAACTCATGTCAATGTTAAGGGTCTGTTTGGTATTGCGGTTGCTGTTGTGGTTAAGGTTGAAAAAAAGCAGTTTCAAAAAAAGTGATTTTTCTGCGGTTCAAAATAAGCTGTGAAATGTTTGGTTAAAACTGTGGTTGAGTTTGAGGTTGAAAAAAAGTTGTTTTATGTGTTTGGTTAAAAAGTTTTTTATTTTGCTTTTAACTTGTAAAATTACATAACACACGTGCGCGCGCACACACACACACTATATATATTGTTTTTTAAATATTTAATAATTATAATAAAAAAATATAATTAATAATTCAACTAAATTAGACACTTGTTTTTATTCTCTCATCAAACTACTTGTAATTTCATCCAAACTAAATCTATACGTGAAGGGCTCTTCGATCCCAAAACAATCATAAAATATCATTTAAAACAAAATTAGAATTGCGAGACAAAAATTATATATATATATAAGCAGCAATTTCCTGCTTTCCGCAAACCGTGGTTTGCAACTTTAAAATTGATGGGTCCCACCATCAATTTTAAAGTTGCCAAACACTACAAAAGGGGTACAAACTGTGTTTTCAACAAAACGCAGTTTGTACCACATAACCAAACGAGCGCTAAATCTCACTCATGACCCGAGTTTTGCTCTAAGTCAACCCTAGAGTCTTGTTTTAAAATTATGATACCAATTGTTTTTATTCCTATTTTGGCTCAATTCAATGGTCAACCTCACTCATGACATAAACATAGCCTCGGGTCAACCTTGAGTTAGATTTTAAAACTATGATAATAACTATTTTTACATTTACATTGACATGGGTTACAAGTCAACCTGACTTATGATCACAGTTTTAACTCTAATCATAGTTAGATTTTAAAACTATGATAATTATTATTATTATCTAAACGTTGATCCAAATCAATGGTAAACTAACCATTATCCGGATGTGGCCTTGGATCGAACTTCTAATCAAAGTTTTAAAACTAAGATAATAATTATTTATATCAATAAATTGACTCTAGTCAATGGTCAATCTGATGAGTGAACTAGGGTTTGCCTCGGGTGGAATCTTGAGTTGGGTATTAAAACTATAATAATGATTATTTTTAACCTTATATTGATGTGAGTATATTGGCTAACCCAACCTGTAACCTGGATCTTGACTTGAGTCGACTTTGTAGTCGAGTTTTAAAGCTATTATTATAATTATTTTTATTTTGATGTTAACCTATATTAATGATCAACCCGACTATAACTCAAGTTTGAAATTGACTCATAACTTAGCTCTAACCCTAGGTTAACCCTAAGTCAAGTTGCAAAATTGTGATAAGAATTATTTTTAGTTTTATATTGACCTGGATCAATGGTAAACCTAACTCGTAATATGAGTTTTGCCCCAAATCAACTCTATTCGGGTGTCAAATTTATGACAATAAATAATTTTATCTTTACAATGACCCGGGTCAACTTAAGTTAATTCTTATGTCAAGAATTGGACAAGTTAATCTTACCCTTTTAGGGGGACAAAATTATTTGCTAGAATAGCCATAAACATGATAAAAGTTGATTTTTGTACTATCTAAAAGTGCATTGAACAACTTCATAAAAAACTTGTCATATCTATTTAATATTTGTACGCATATCAAACACTATCTAAAAGTGGGGGAAAAAAAGCAACAAAAAAGAAATGGATTTTCTTAAAGGTATAAACACAATCCATTATTCACTATAATAGTGAAGTGATATCCATGTGCTTGCCTTTCAATCAACAATATTTTTTTGTATTTTCATAAAGAATATTAGTTATTATGTCGCTCTTTATTGTGTGACTTAGATAGATTTTTTTTTGTCTAACATACAACCCTAAAAGAACAAGAGGTATAACTTATTATTTATAGAGGAATATGAAAAAACCTATAAATTAGCAAAATATTAATTTTGTCACCTAAATAACATGTATATATATTAGTTCAGGATAATTTAAAAATTAGTTCAATCAAGTCCTTACTTGATTTTTCTAGGTCTAGAAATATAATCTATATATTAATTATATTTTAGTCTTTAATTTTTAAAATATATTTTAATCAAATCATATTAATTAAATCATCTCATTTTAATTTATAACTAATGGTTTTTAATGTGTGTGACCCGTTAAGTTCCTAATATGTTGGTCTAAATATAAATTATAATTCTATTTAAATAGAATTAAATAAATTAACTTATTATCAATTTAATAATTAATTAATTTATATTTGAAAATCAAGTGAATTGTCTAGCTTAATGTTATAATCTCTTAAATATTAGAAAAGTCAGTAGTGGTTTGACTTAACCTTTCAGTAATCAATTTTTTAGTGTAACTAATATCATTTAATCAATAATATTTTGATTTAACTATAAAGCATGAAATATGTCTACTTGTTAAATCATGTTTATTATCTATATAATAGTCATTGATCGTTTGAATAAGATTTGAAATTCTTTTCAAAACTCATTACCTTGACCAAGAATCTCTCAATTAATGTTATTTGAGAACAAATAGAATATTTTTCCTAAATAACCTAGAGTGATAAATTCTCTATTGATTACTCATGTATCTTCATATAGTTCATGATATATCCAATGTCTTCAATTTGTTATCTCGATTAAGATAACTTGTAATAGTCTATATAACATAACTTAGTGAACTCAAGTCTAAGCATCATTCACACAACCATCATGTGAGTTTTTTTTATAAACATAATTGAACTTTCCATATAAAATTCTTACATGGGTCAGTGTATATATCTCCTCTAGGTATCCCTTACTTACGAGAATAACTACTTCCTTTCATAAATAAAAGAATATAATATGTATCAATATTTATGACAGTAAATAGTCTCTATAAATTGTAAAATTATCCATAAAGATTTCTATTAAATGCTAAATATAATCTAGAAATATGTTAACCATACACCATTGGAAAGTGTTTGAGACATTGCATAGGCCAAAAGGCATGCAATGATATGAAAAAGTTTTTAATAGGCATGTAAATATCGTCTTTTTTTGATACCAGGCATTCTAAAAACAAGTAGGAACTTCCTCATCATTGTGATTTCTTACAACAATTACTCTTTAGGAATAACATGGACTCGGCTAACCTAATTACTATCCAAAATAGGATAAATCACTTCTGACTTTATAAAGTTTGAGGATTTCCTTCTTTACTACATTCATCATAGATGGGTTCAATATTCTTTATGGTTCAAGAGAATGTTTATCTCCCTTTTCAAATAAAATATAGTGCATGCATGTGAAAATGTTCATTCCTTTAATATATATAATTTTCACACTGATAATTTATGCTTCTTAAGACCTATACAAGTTTTTCTTCTTGCAATGACACTAAATCCATAAGAGATTATTACTAGTAGCGTTACTTTATTTCAAATGAACATGTATTCAAGATGATTAAGAAAAAGCTTTAAATTTGCACTAGGGGCCTATAAAATAAAAGGTACAAACATTTAATTAGAAATTGAAAATGTAATATAATGAACATTACGTAAATGCTACAATACTTTCCTGCAAATCAATACTTAAGGTTAACTCCTCATGATTTTTTTTAAGGTACTCATTAATGGCAACTTTCAATTCATCATCTCCGTCAAGTTTAAAAACCTTATGTGCTAAAAAATCAATGACATTGATATAATAAATGGAATTATCATCAACTTGAACATGAAATTTCATTGCATCATAAATATTAAACATAATAATTTCACCATCAAATTTCATGGTAAGTGTGTCACTATGAACATCTATCTTCATCTTGTATGTCTTTGAAAATGATCTCCCTAACAAAATTAGAGTAGTTTGATCACCATGTTTCATACTAAGTACATAGAAATACGTAGGAGAAACAAAATCATTAACCTTTACAAGAACATCCTTCAATATGCCATTAGGATATATTAGCTAATAATCATAACACAAGTGTTATACAAAGATCAAAGTTTCAAAGAAGCATAAATAGAATATGACATGACATTTATAGCAAGATCCTCAATATATCATGGCCTTTTCAAACCTAATGTTACGTATCATACAAGATAGTAAACATGCCTAAATCTTTGCACTTTACAAGGACTTTTCTTTGAATAATTGTAAATATTTTTTTTCCTTTTTTATTTTCAATTTACCCTTCAATATTTTATTAATCAAGAATTCGGCTTAATGACTTGTTTTGCTTTGCATTCCATAAAGTTATCCCCAAGTAACAAATTTAATAAGTTAACTCAGGTAGACTTGATTATTTTTTTCATTATTTTTTTTCAATTTCATTATTTGATGTTGAGTTGATTATAAATTATGTTTCATAATTTATTTTGATTTGTTTCGTTTAAGGTTTTCTCAGCCCATGACCAAGGTCATGAGTTTAATAGGTTAACTCAGGTGGACACAAGTTGTTTTTTTTAGTTTATTTCAATCATTCTTTTTGTACTTTTTATGAATTGAATTTATTTTTCCAATTACATTCTTCTATATTGAGATTGTTATGAATTGACCTTTGTAATTTTTTCCATTTGTTTTCTATTGGGTTATTATGGTTTAACAATTTGAGTAACGAGTTTGACAAGTTAACAAAAGTTGAGTTTGACTGGTTGCTTTTATCCTTTTTTTTCTTAATTGATTTTTTATTTTACAATTTTGACCTTCAATATTGGGTTGGCTTGGAATAAGTCATCATGATTTGTTTATATTTTTTACAAAAAAAATATCGAGTCTTGATCATGAGTTTTGTAGGTTGACTCAAGTTGTATTTATATTCTTTTTAAAACTAGATATTTTTTTGTAGTTTTATCTTTCAATATTTTGTTTATTGGTATATTCTTTTATATTCATAGATTAATTGAAAATGTATTCTTAGATATTTTTTCATTGAATTCTATTTTATTTTAAATTAGTTATCAAGCATGATTATAGGAATGTTTTCAAATATTGACATATGTTATTTAAACCATCTTGATCACTTTTATTTATTTAATTTTTTCACTATATAATTAAATTAAATAAAATTATTAAATCCAGACACAAATTTATAAATCAACACATATTTTTTTTTATTTTTTTAAAAACACACAATCACTATAAGTTTTTTTTTCCACGAGCATGAAGCACCAATCTAAGTATATCTTTACGTGTTCGTTGTTTCAATTGTATGTGTTTATTTGCATGTCTAGCTAAGAAAAATAACAGTAACATCATGGAGACAAAAATGCTTGAAATCAAGAATTCACTTCATTCTCAAAATCTAACACTCAATCCATCCAAATCCAAAAAAAAAAAACAAGAAGAGCAAGGCAAAGAAAGATTGAGAAAAATGTAAAGAAGCCTCCAATTAACATAGAGGAGAGAATTCAGACTTGCAAAACAGCATCCCGTGATGAGAATTCAGACTTGCAGTCCTATCCATGCAGAAGGGGATGCAAAAACTGGTTTTGTTCACGTTAAAAACCCTTCGCAGCATAAGAACTTGTCCCATATCAGCCTTAAGCTGTCCTCGAGCATTTTGGAGATTGAATCACTTTCAGCTCCCGGCTCCTTCATAATTCAACAAAAAGCAGAGCTTTAGATACAAGAACAGTATTTTAGAAAATGAAGAACATGAAATGAATATATATAGGCATGACAAATGTAGGATCCGATATAGATATAGGAACATTAGAAGGGATAGAGAGAAGCAAATGTAGGATCCGATACAGATACAAGAACAGAATATGATTGCAAAACAGGAACAACAACTAACTGAAGACAATGTTGTAGGGAGTTAATACACTTAGAAAGCTCACAAACTAGAAGTTGTATATGAGCCAAAGCTCACAAATTAGTGTTAGAGAAAAGTCAAACCAGATAAAGGAACTTGCCTGTATTTCTGAAACAATTCTTTTCAACTTCAGGTAAATCTCTCTCGTAGTTTCCCCAGTTCGAGTCCTATAATCATAGCGATCGGTATCTCTTGCTTCAAGCCTAAATGATGAACTTCTATAAGCTTTGGTTATTGCGTGCCAAACCCCAATGACCCTATATCTACCGCAAGAAGATGTCTTCCCCAGGGGCCATTTCAATCCACCCTTTCTATCTGAATCTACAACTGCAGAACTGATCAGATCTCTAAGGCTATTCATCTCGTCATCCTGCATCGATTCATACAATCAGTCATTCCACAGCTTCAGTATCGTGAGTTTCTTGGCTTCGATAATTTTAAGAAGTATATATGATTATCAGAAGAATTAAATGCTTACTTACCAAAGAGACAGTACCAAATCATTGCCTTCTGCTTAATAAACTAAAATTTTCATGCAAATTTACGGAAATCATGCAAATGCAGTGTTCATGCATGCCAACGAAAATCCTTAATTTTTCAAGCATGAAAGGCCAATATCAAGAAACATGGTTTTAAACATCTAAAGTTCGTTCTATTCCTTTTAGCCTATCTCGCTAGAGCAAGCCTGCTCAATGCTTGTTTTACATATCTTCTCTTGTAGGTGTGATCAAACTAAGTTATAGGATAAAGATTATTTGCTATTTTTCATCGTGATTAAACTGTAATTGGAGGAAAATAAAAAGGGAGGATGCTTCAATGAATTTTACAGCGAGAGACAGTACAACTTACCGTTACATCTTTTAAGATTCTCCGGGAGCAAAGCATTAGCCTGAGGTCCAGATTCTTATCAAGACAGGATACATCTATGACCATCTGGCGCACTTTGTTTAGCTTAACCTACAGGAAATTTCTATACTTTTATACTCCATGAACAAGCAAAAGTATAAAAGTGGAAATCCTCTTAAATCCATAAGTGATTATCAGAAGATTTCCATGATATTACACGATGTCACATTGATAGAGCAGAAATGACCAAAAACAGATTAATTCTACCATATAATATCACAAATTAACACACGAGGGGAAAAGACTCTAGGAAGTACGAAACCTGCCTTGTAGAGGTGAAGTTTTTTATTTTCCAGCACACTGCATTTGCATGAAATAGTGGCATCTGGCCGTGCATTATCAGACAACTGCTTGAAGGATGAAAAGTTAGAGACAAATTGATGGAACAAAAGACAGTTCAAGGAATCGGTATGCAGCAAAAAAGACTACCTTTACAGTGTAAACATCTTTCTCCCCTTCAAAATCAACTCCAATCCCCGGGACCACTCCATCTATAATATTTTCCATGTATGAAGAAGGAATATCTGTGTACAATGATCTTCTGAGTTTTGTCAAAGTGGATTCTTCAACCTGGTTTTATTGACACTTTCCAGTCCCACCGAAGGGCTCCTGCAACACACAATATGAATTTCAAGTTCATAAGGAAGAACACGAATCAACTCTAGGCGATGTCCTATATCATGGAGTTATCTTCATTTTGATTGATGCAAGAAAGAGAACTACAGCTTGTACGTAAAAAGTCCACAGAACACCAAAAGGACTATAACGTTTCAGAATTCAAGAATTCTATGTCTGCAACAAAAAGTTAAGGAATTCTAGGCCTATTTCAGGAAGCTGCCTGTGGAATTCAACATAAGCAATTTTCAGTTGCATAATAGTTCTAATTACCATTAGGGAGAAGTTGGGTTGCTTACCTATAAAAGAGAATTTTTCCCAATCGAGCGACCAATGTTGGCTTTATTTTTTCAGAACCCTGATCATCCATTTCGTTCCTCAAAATTTCGAAAGAAGAGACTAGTTCTTGATGTACGTTTTCCGCTATAATCTCCCATGGATTTTTGGAGCAATTCCTTTCCAGTTTGCTATCCTCTCCATTGCATGAAATTTAATACAAAATTTATAAGAACATTTAACTCAAACACCATTCAAGGGAAGAATCACCTAACAGAGAAGGAGGGAGCACCGACCTTCAGTTACAACGCTATTCACCAAGGCCAGAGGCTTCTCTCCAGTTTTACGCTCAAGATATTCATAGGAAATCGGCTCGAGATGCATATGAGGTGGAAACTGGCCATCATCGTCCAAGCCAACAGCAAACCATTTAGATATGGCTTGGTCTGCATAAAAAATTGTTCCACTCTTGTTCATTTTTCTTTGAAACTGAGGGTTCATTGCCTCTGGAATTGGGGATGCCATTCTCGCATCCGTGGAATGCCGCTTGTGTGGAGGAATGTAAGCCATCAAATTTGCAGGAAACGTATGTAGCCTGGCTGCCCCAAAAGAACACATTATTGAAACAAGAAAGCATAAGGAAACCTACCAGGACAGAAAAGAAAATCTGCTATTTCAAGAACCCAGAATAAATAAACAAAGAAAGAACGAAAACTTCAGTGACAGATGATCAAAATATGAATTCCAAAGAAAAAGAAACAACTAAGACCAACAAATCAAATGATTAATTTAAGTTAACAATTAAGACCCAGAAATGAAAAACGTTAACTGAGTAAGATTATGGCAGTGGAGGGACGATCATACCTCAGTTAAAGATTCTTGTTGATCGTGCAACGGATTATCTCTGTTCTGTTTATATATATAGATAGATAGATTAGTGATAGAATCCTACTAAAGAGAGAGTATAAAGCGGGAAAAGAACCCCTCGCTTAAGCAATGAACGTACTTGCAATTAAAATTAGTAAAATTACATTAACAACCTCGAGGTGGTGGCATTTTTGTTAGAGAATAATATAAATCATATTATGGGGTCTTACTTAACAGTTTAAGCTTTTAGGTGAGATGGTTCCTTAACATGGTATCAGAGCCTTGTTGACCCAGTGGTCACGAGTTCGAATCTCACCACCCCTATTCTATTTGATAAAAATCAAACACAAGGTAGAATGGACCAGTATGCAAGTTTCAAGCCCAGATGGCTTTCACTTGAGGGGTGTGTTAGAGAATAATATAAATCCTATTATGGGGTCTCACCTAATAGCTTGAGCTTTTAGGTGAGATGGTTCCTTAACAATTTTCACAGTTTTAATTATAAATCTTAATTATTAATAAATTAAATGTTAAATAATAATTTTAAAAAAAAATATATGGATTTAAAAACTTGAATTTATCCATTAAATTTATAATACAGATCATAAACAAGATATTCATATAAAACAATTATAAAAAAATAGGTGTATTATCTAATAACATGTCATAATCTCTTAAATATTATAAAATTTATTAATGATTTAACTTGACCTTAATATCTCGAATTTATATTAAAGCATGAAGTATATCTATCATGTTAAATCATGTTTGTTTAAATAAGATTAAACTTCTTTTCAAATTTCATTCCATTTTAGCTAAGGATATCTCAGTCAATACTATTTGACAACAAATAAAATATTTTTTTCTAATTCTCCTAGGGTGATTAATCTCTCTTGATCACTCAAGTATTTTCATATAATTTATGTTATAATAGGATCACAACAAAGATAATGTATGCCCTTTCATTACCTCGATTAAGATAACATATAATAGGATCAAAGCATAACATATTCTATATAAGATAACTTAGTAATTTCAAGTATAAAATCACGTACACAATCACAACGTGAGCCTTTTCATATATATAAGTGACCTCTTCATATGAAATTCTCAGGCATGTCAGTTTAGTGTAAATATCTTATGACAATTATCTACATATTAGTTTTAGATATCTTTTATACTTTAACTTATGACAACAATTGCTTCTTTTAATAAAAAAAAAACATAATATATATCAATATTTAGGACTTTAATAATAAATATTCAGTATTTGAGAGAGCATTAACCAAGAATATTTTAGGAATAATGCTTTGATGTAATATGAATCATAGTTGTCGGTTTCGTTCCGTTTGGCCGAAACAACCGAAACATTTCGTACCAGTTAAAAAAAAAGACAAAATGATGTCGTTTTTACCTTGGTTTAAATTCCATCCCGTTCCAGATTTTTTGGCAAAATACCGGCCGAAATGCATTGGTTTTGTTTCGCCCATTCCGTTTCTGCCAAATAGTGTTTTTTTTTAAATAATGAATAATTTTACAATATCAATATATCTCTTAATCCAACCGTTAGATTAAGATGAAATTTTATGATATTCTCTTGATATATTTATATATATATATTATGTTAAAATTTCAGAGCAATCAGAAAGTATAATGACCTTGCAAAATTTAAGAAAGAATTCTTGTAATATTATACATGCTCATAATTTTGTTGAGAAAAATCATTTTATTATGTCTTTTTTAGATTAAATTGCACAATTCTACATAATTTTATTTTTGGATTTGAACTATTTTTTAATTAATATATTTAATTATATATATATACATAAACAGTGCAACCCCAAAACAACACGCTGAAACGCTCCAAAACCGAAACATTTCATTCCAATTAAAAAAACAAATCACTAACCGAAATAGTATTGACAATTTTGATATGAATATCATAATTATAACAACTTTATAATTTTTTTTTGCAAAATATTTTTATCTCATGCGCTTTATCTTTACTATGAAACCTAATGATCTACGAGAGTCTAAGTAAGGTAACTTATTATGCAAGAGAAAAACACATCATTAGTTAAAATATTGTTTGATTATTTTTCTAAGTCAAATTTTTATTCAATGATCTTTTTTTAATATTTAAGTAGATCTATCTTTGTGAGAGAGTTTCTACCTCATTTGATCAAAACATAACCATTAGAAGGCCTAAATTTTAGCTATTATCACAAATATTTTAAAATACCCCATTCAAATTGTTTGGATTTTTTTTTATTTTTTAAAAATAATATTATATTATTCTTATTATAATATATTATATTAAATGGGCTAGGTTAAGCCCAACCCACTCTTTTGTTTTTTGTTTTGTTTTTTTAGGTTGGTCTACTTTGATCTATCCATTTAAGCTAGACCTAGTCTAAGCCCACGTGGTTGTTGACCCATCCCATCAACCATGTTAATTATTTGGTTGTCATTACAATCAACTCTCAATTTCATTCAAAATTCTCAACTTGATTTTTCCATCACTCCAAACCTTTTGGGTGAATTTGAGAAATAACCAAAAAATGAGTTACGACAATGATGATGATAATGATAATAGGGGTGGGGGTGATTATGATAATGATGATGACAATGATAATAATAGCAACAATGAGAATTGTGATAATATTGGTGTTGGTGGTTGAAGTAATAATATTGATAATAATGCTAATAATAATAGTAATAATATTAATGATAATAATGAAATTGTTAAAAAAAAAAAACTAAAAAGGAAAGGGCCTACCCATTAGCCATAGAGACAGTATATTATCCATTACAATAGTCAATTACCGTCTATAACCTTCTAAAAAACAAGAATTTTCTTGAAGTCATGGGTGTTTTTGTATTTTTACATGGGTTATTAGTCATTACAAGTTTGATTGACATAATTTTTTTATTCAATATTTTTCATAATAGTAAAATAACAAAAATACGCTAGGGACAAGAGTATTTTGGTATTTGTATTTTTTATAAACACTCAAATTATACAAGTAATTGGTGTCAAGAGTATTAGGATCATTTAGCCTTGTTTTGTTTATATACGCGCGCTCGCACACACAATTATATGTTTCATTGAGGGTGATAGCATAATTTAAAATTTAAATAATATTTTTAAAACTTTAAGAAATAACTGGTACGATGAGGCCTCCTCACACTTTAAGAGGCGCGTGCATGGTTGTTAAAATTGCGAGTTATACAATTTTGCGAGTCAACTCATCAAACCTTGTTAATTCGGGTAGAAAAATTGGTTTGGGTCAAAATCGGTCAAAAAACAGTAAAATCATAAAGAATCATAAAAATCAGACCGGATTGGTCCGATTTTACGATCCCGGACTATTCTAATTTGAAATTTCTACATTCTGATGCAGACCCCTCTCTTTCTTGCCACCTAAGCAAAATAATGTTTATGTGCTAATGTCAAATATATTATATTTTGATTAGTTATTTTTCATTCCAAAATATAACAAATCAACTTATATGATACAATTATATTGTAATAAGTAATATATATGTAACATATAAGTTTTTTTATAAAATAAATGTAAAAAAGAAAGCAAAATTTCTACATTCTGATTATTTTTATGTGTTAATGCCAAAATAATTTGTTGGAGTTGGAGCTAGTATTATCAATATCGGTGTTGGGGTGTTGGTACCAGTAGTAATACTAATAATATTTTCAATAGTAATACTTTTGATGAATATATTAAAAATAGCGAGGCAGATGACGGTAATGACTAATGAGGCTGATTTTAGTTTATATAGCACGCCAACAGAATATTTGTTTTAAATTTGTTAGTTTTTACCTAATGAAATTCTATAGACATAATTGTTTTGCAATCTATTTCTAAGTTATTTTAAATTATGTATGAACCTTAAGTAATGAAGTTTTATGGCCATAATTATGATGTATTGTATTCAGAAATATTTTACTAACGATTTTACGATTTTTCTACTTACGTGATTTTAGCTGTGATTTTACAATTTTTGTAAGGAAAAATTCAGGTACGAATTTACGATTTTACAATCCGATCTTACGATCCGAGTTTCAAAATCCCCTTCCGTGTCATGTTAAAATCGTGATTTTGACAACCATGGGCGCGTGCAATGACTCCTAAAGGTAAAAAATAGGCCTCAACCATATAATTTTATTTATTGTTGTCTCCTCTTCTTTTACGGGTGACATGTATTATCCAAAAATAATCAATGTTGCTTTAGCCTTAGTTAGTGTTGTTATACTCTTATCATGATTATTTTTTAATGTATTTTTTTTAACCGTTTTTAAATACCTATATATTTTTTTATATAAAAAATTAATATGGCATTGCGGCGAGATGCAAACAAGAAAAACTAGTGAATATATATACAAAAAAATGAGAAAAAAAGATATCATACCACTTCACTACTAAGGATTTGAACAACTTCACAAAAGAGCTTTCCATTCTTTCTTCCAACATTCTTAAGTGGAATGAATCATAAAAAGAACGAATAAAGAGGGAAAGGGACACACACACATTCAATTAAGCTTTTGATTTACTTCCCTGAGAGTGTTTTCTTCTAAGATTCTTCAGTGGGGCATACAAAATTTGTTCATCCAAATTTGACTTGTCAACTTTATCATGCATTGTGTAGCTTGTCCTTTTCAGCTGCATGGAAGAACCGTATCTTTTCCTAAGTATAAGTAGTATCAAATATTAGTTTTTATTTGTAGAAAAACATTAAATTTATTGTTTCTAGATAGTTTTAGATAGTTTTGATATGAACACTATAAATCATATCTTAGATAGTTTTGATTATAAAAATAAAAAAATACAATTAAAAAAACACATGTTTGAAAAAAAAAAACTATTTTAATTCATATGTAAATTGGCATATCTCTTATTGTGATATAAAATATAAATATTTCTTTGCATCTCAATTCAACTTTCTGATTTTATGTGATGAATTTCATATGTATCATAATTTAAAATCGAATTTTACTCAAGAAAAAATAAATTTCTAATTTACTCTCTTTTCTTTCCTTTTGTTTTAACAAAAGGAACAAATAGAAATTGATGGTATGTCCAACTTCTCTTCTAAGTTGTTTAGCACATTGTTTAAGTTAGCTTAGGTCGTTGCTTTTTATAGTTTTTTTTTTTTATTCGATTGGCTAAAATCTTAGTTTTGTTATCTTTTTCATTTCAATAACTTTTTTTTTCATGTTCCCATGATTGTTTTTCTTAAAATTGATTCATTTACTATTGTTATTTGTTCTTTTATTCTATGATTTAATAACACAATTGTTTTTGCTTGGTCAAATCTATGATTCGAGTTTTTTTAATTTTTTAAAACACCATTATTTCATTTGAGTTTTTTTTTTTTTTTTTTTTTAGTTATAGACCTACAAATCTAGTTATACACTAGAAAATAATATATTTTAACTATGCACCACCTCACATATAATTCAATAGTATTTTATTTTATTGCCATTTTATCATTTCAAATTTGATTTTATAAGGATTGGGTTTCAAGTTTTGTGTCGATTTATTTTCTATAAGGTTATTTTAATTTTTATTTTAATCCAAAATTCAATTATATACTTATATATTTTCTTTATTGGTAAATTCTTTTATATTCTTAGATATATTGAAAATAAATAGATATTAATTTATTGAATCACTTTTTATTTTTATGTAGACCACTATGATAACTTTCTTTTATTTAATTAATTTTTTATCATCGTAGTTGCCTATTTTTGTTACTAGATAATTCAATGAAAAAAAATTATTCATTTCGGACAAATATATAACTTATATCATATTATTTGTATGTTTTTTTAGTTTAAAAAATTTGTTTGCCTAGCATGTAGCATATTAATCTAAGTAATTATATTTTTCATCATTTACCACACTAAGAAAAATAATGGAGAAAAAAATGTTTGAAATAATAGATAGCCATTAAAGCAATTAAAGTAAAACACACTTCCACAATCTCTGTTTTCTTCTTCTCTTTTTTTATTTTTCCATCGTCATTCTCAAAAGCTAACACTCAATTTACAGGGAGGAGAGAATTTGGACTTGCAAAAACTAGATTGTTCATAAGAGTCAAAAACCCTTCTCAGCATAAGAGCTTGTCCCCAATCAGCCTTAAGCTGTCCTCGAGCATTTTGGAAACTGAATCACTTTCAGATCCCGGTTCCTTCATAATTCAACAAAAGCAGCTTTAGATGCAAGAAAAGTATTTTATAAAATGAAGAACAGAGTATAATTGCCAAACAGGAACAACATGACATGAATCTAAGCATGGCATGTTAAGGAATTATCTCGTCTACAAGCTTAAGCTGTTAGGTGAGGTCCCGGGATATTATTTATATTATTCTCTAACATACCCCCTCAAGTGAAAGTTTTTTGGGCTTGAAACTTGCACACAGGTTCACACTGCCTTATGCTTAATTTTTATCAAATATAATGAGGGTGGTGAGATTCGAACTCGTGACCGCTGAGTCAAGAAGGCTCTAATACCATGTTAAACAACTATAATAAAAGCTTAATATGATTTATATTATTCTCTAACATGACAAATGTAGGAACAACAACTGACTGAAGAGGTGATTATTACAGGGATCAGATACAGATCTGTCAGCTCTCATTACAAGAGAATGTTGTAGGGACGTCCAGCATTAGAGTTAATACACTTATAATGCTGGATACAAGAAAAGTATTTTATAAAATGTAGGCATGAAAAATGTAGGATCAGATACAGATATAGGAACATTAGAAGGGATAGAGAAAAGTCAAACCCAGTAAAGGAACTTGCCTGTATTTCTGAAACAATTCTATTCAACTTCAGAGAAATCTCTCTCGTCGTTTCCCCAGTTCCAGTCATAAAATTATATCCATCGCCATCTCTTGTTTTAAGCCTAAATGATGAACTTCTATAGGCTTTGGTTATTGTGTGCCAAACCCCAATGACGCTATATCTACCGCAAGAAGATGCCTTCCTCAGGGGCCATCTCAATCCACCCTTAATATCTGAATCTACAACTGCAGAATTGATCAGATCTCTAAGGCTATTCATCTCGTAATCCTGCGTCGATTCAACAATCATTCACCCCACAGAGTCACTATCAGGAGTTACAAATCCAAAACAGAATGTGTATATTACAATGAAGTTTCTTGGCTTTGATATTTTAAGCAGTATATATGATTATCAGAAGAATAGTTTGGCTGTTATTGATATTAGATGCTTAGTTTACCAAGGAGCCAATACCAAATCATGGTCTTCTGCTTAATAAACTAAAATTTTCACTAGCAGCTTTGCGCTGTCTAGACTCTAGATGGAAATCTCTCAAGCAAGTTAGGGAAATCATTGTTCCAACTATGAAAATCCTTCATTTTTCATGCTGGAATATGGTTTTAACCTTTTTAATTCTGCTCTAAACTTGTTAGCCTATCTCCCTAGTGCAAGCCTGCTCAATGCTTGTTTTTACATATCTTCTCTTCTAGGTGTGATCATACCAGGTTCTGGGATACAGATTATTTGCTATTTTCTATCAAATGCAATTGTTTCCATCATGGCATTCTTCGAAATGGAGAAACTACTGGCTAGACTAGATTAAGATTGTAATTTTAGGAATATACAAAAGAGGGTGCTTGCTCAAGTTTTCTCACTAAGTTTCTGCTGGATTTGGGCAGAGCCCAAGAAACTTCATCCTCCAAGAAAATAGTAGCAAAATTGATGTTGACAAATGAATTTCTCAGCGACAGAGTATAGGTATAACTTACAGTTAGATCTGTTAAGATCCTCCTGGAGCAAAGCATTAGCCTGAGGTCCAGATTCTTATCAAGACACGATACATCGATGACCAAATGGCGCACTTGGTTTAGCTCAACCTACAAGAAATCTTTAACCTTCAATGCAGCTCCATGAACAAGCAAAAGTATAAAAATGGAAACCATCTTAAAACCACAAGTGAATATCAGCAGGAGCTGTCCAGGAGATTACATCATGTCACACTGATAGAGCACAAATTACCAAAAACAAATTAATTCTACCATATAATATGGCAAATTAACACGAGAGTACAAGACTAGGTAGTACAAAATATACCTTGTAGAGGCGAAGTTTTTTATTTTCCAGCACAATACATTTGCATAAAACAGGTGCATCTGGCCGTGTATTATCAGACAACTGCTTGAAGGAAGAAAAGTTGGTGACAAAATGAATTAAAAACATAAGAAAAACAGAACAAATAGTCGGTATGCAGCAAAAGGAATACCTTTACAATGTAAACATCTTTCTCCTCTTCAAAATCAACTCCAATCGTTGGGACCACTCCATCTATAATTTTTTCCATATATGAAGAAGGAATATTTGTGCTCAATGATCTGTTGAGTTGTCTCAAAATGGTTTCTTCAACCTGGATTTTATTGACACTTTGTAGTCTCATATAAGGGTTCCTGCATCAGACAATTACTCTAATAATTCTTGTTTGCTTATCCTTGCACAACTGGAATATAAAACATGTTTCTTATGCACTGATGGAGAATTTGACTTTCATTTAACATAGGAAGTTATGGCTTCTAATATATACATATCAACAATATCTTTACTAGGAGCACCAGCAAAATTTGTTTGGCAGCGATCAAAGTAATCACTAGAGCAAAACGGTTCATATGATACACTCAGGGGTGGCAGAAATTAATAGCTTAAGAAGAAGTGGTTTAGAAAAGTGTCGAAATAAACCAAATCAAAATATTAACTGAGATACAATCATATGGTCCAAGTTCACAAGGAAGAACACGAATCGACTGCAGGCGATGTTCTATATGGATGAACAAACACTTAAATGCTACGTTCTTCCCTTAGTTCATTGAATATGCCATGGAGTTAGCTTCATTTTGATAGATGCAAGAAAGAGAACTACAGCTTGTACGTAAAAAGTCCACTGAACACCAAAAGGACTACAACGGTTCAGAATTCAAGAATTCCATGTCTACAGTGCTCCAAAAAGTTAGAGAATTCTAGGCCTATTTCGGGAAGCTTCCTGCCGGAATAACTACAACGAGAACAAACTGAGACAATTCCAGGCAACATAAGTTGGAAAAACTGATAATGTTCCATATCATACCACTAACATTAACTCAATATGCAATATCTATAGAGAGAAGTTGGAATGCTTACCCACGAAAAAGAATTTTTCCCAATCGAACAACCAATGCTGGCTTTACTTTTTCAGAACCCTGACCATCTATTTCCTTCCTCAAAATCTCGAAAGAAGAGACTAGTTCTTGATGTACGTTTTCCGCTATAATCTCCCATGGACTTTTGGAGCAATTCCTTTCCAGTTTGCAATCCTCTTCATTGCATCAAATTTAATACAGAATTAATAATAAAAACATTTAACTCAAACACCATTCAAGGGCAGAAGCAAATAACAGAAAAGGATGGAACACCAACCTTCAGTTATGATGCTATTGACCAGGACTAGAGGCTTTTCTCCATGTTTACGCTCAATATATTCAAAGGAAATCGGCTCGAGATGGATGTAAGGAGGAAACTGGCCATCAACGTCCAAGCCAAGAGCAAACCATTTATATATGGCATGGTCTGCATAAACAATCTTTCCACTCTTATTTTTATTAGAAGTGGATGCTCTCAAATTCAAATTTCCTTGAAACTGAGGTTGCAGTGTCTCTGGAATTGGGGATGCCCTTATCACATCCTTGGATTGCCGCTTGTGTGGAGGGATGTATGCCATCGAGTTTACAGGAAACGTTTGAGCCTGGCTGCCCAAAAAGACATTATTGAAACATGAAAACAGAAACAAATCAACCAGTCTCTTCTTTCTATTTTGTTTGTCTTTTATAAGGTAAGGTTAACTCTGCTATTCCAAGAACCCAGAAGAAAGAAAAATTCAGTCACAGAAACTGAGTACGATTAAAGCAGTAGAGAGACGAATACCTGAGAGTTAAGATTGTTGGTGTTCGTGCAACAGTAGCTCTTTTATGGTAGTATTATATTGTGACAACTGACCTCATGGGGTATATATAGCGGGAAAAGTATATAATTAATTAATTATTGTGTTTTTATTGATTAATTAAAAATTTAATTAGTTAAATTATTATTGATACAATGTGTTTAAAATGGATTATTTGTTTTGTGCATTGAAGTTATTGAATATTGTTATTGTTCGAAATATTTGGATAATTATTTAATCGATAGATTGTCTATGTATATCGAAGCGCTTGTAAATAATTTGGCTCAATTTTCCCACCTATTTTGTTTATGTTGGGCTTCGTATAAATTTTTTTTACATGATATTTAATCTGAAATGTCATACATAAAAAAGTCATGCAAGTCAATTTTGAATAAAAATATCATCGACTAATGAGTTATTTTGATTATTATTATATTTTAATCATCATGATTCTTCAATTGTTATTATTATTATAGTTGTTATTATAATAATTATTGTAAATAATTTATATTCTGATTATTATTAGCAGTATTGTGATAATAGTTGTCATTATTACGACAATAATAATCATGATAACAACATCGTTGTTTTTATGAATATTATTTCAATTATAATTAGCATTATTATAATTATTATATTTTTTTTTCATTATTGATATTTTTATATTATTTTATGAGTTATTACTATTATTATTACCATCAAAGTCATAATTAGTTATATAAGGAGGACCATAACTATTAGAATACATTATAATCGCTATCATCATGATAATTTATAATGTTACTAGTATCATCAAGATCATAACACCTTAAATAATTATCATTAGTACAGTTAAAATAATAAATGTTATTAACTTATCTTGAGGAATAAAAAAACTCATAAACTTTAACAAAAGAGAAAGCAAGAAAAAACATATCTCTACTTATTATTATTATTGCATACATAATAAAAAAAAATTACCTCGAAGAATAAAAAAATAATAAAAATTATATTAAAAAAGTAAACAAAAAATAAATAATAAAGGAAAAATAAATATTATTATCCTTAACAAAATCATTTGACAAAAACATCTCAAATAATAATTATTATTATTGCATAAATAATGGAAAAAACAAAATTACCTCAAAGAATCAAAAAATAAAAAATACAACAAAAGAGGACGTAAAAAAAATAAATTAATGACGAAACAAAAAATATATTATTAGCCGTAAAAAATATTTTGAAAAAAACATATAAAATGATTATTATCATGCTAAAAAAAAATTACCTCAGAGAATAAAAAAACTCAAAATTATAACAAAAGAGTAGGCAAAAAAAAGAAATAAATGACAAAAAAAATATATATTGTTAGCCTTAAAAAACTATTTGACCTGAAGAATAAAACAAATATTTTATTTCACATGATCACTAATACAAATTAAAATTTAAGGACTAAATAAAAAAAGAGGCAATCCCAACAAAAGAGAAAAAAAAAAATTCTTAGTATTAGTGCATAAATAATGATAAAAAAACATTAACCTCAAAGAATAAAAAAGTTCAAAATTATAACAAAAGAGTAAGAAAACAAAGAAAATAAATGACAAAACAAAAATAAATATTACTAGCCATAAAAAAAGATTTGACTTGAAAAAAAAAAGAAATATTAATTTTCAAATTATCACTAACACAAATTAAAATTTAAGGGAAAAAATACAACCCCAACAAAAGAGAAGATTAAAAGAAGTAAAACTAAAACAAAGAGCATATACATATAAACATGGACAACAATAGGGATTAATGCATAAATTTATAAATAATAATAAAGAAATTAAATTCCAATTGAACAATTAAAAGTATAAAAGCTGAAATAAAAATAAATATATGATTCATTTCACTCAAAGGATCAAATTGACAACAATCCAAACTTCAATACCGAAAATATTAAGAGATTTAAAATCAGATCCAAAATTAAAAGAATATGGACCGAAATGAATATACAATATATAATTCATTTAATTGCAGGACAAAATTGAAAATATACCAAATTGCTAAACCAAAAAGATTAAGGGATTTAATACAAAACCGAAAAATAAAAGAATAAGGACCGAAATGAAAATGTAATATATAATTAATTTCAATTGATGGACTTAAATTACAGAAATTAGGACCATACAAAACAATCAAAAGCTAGAGGACGTAAATGAAGCCATCATGAACCTAGGGGATTGAAGTGTAAAATAGCCTTTAAGAGATAGAAAAGGGTACAAAAAAGTTCACTTGACCACTGTCGCTTCTCCGGCCATCATGGGTGACCACACGCCCCTCCATTAGACCAGGGACATGGCGGCATATCTTCAGAGATGCCAGGTAGATATTTTTAACCATCATATGATGTCGCACGCACCACCATTAGAGGGCATGACGACGAAAAGTGTCGACACATCCAGATGATGCACCAACAGTATCCGCAGGGAAAAATAATTAAAAAAAGAGCAAATTACCTAAACATTCCTCCAGCTAACTCTGTAATTTTGTCTTTTCGGGGGCATATCAGTATTTATATATTTTTCAAAAAAGTGAAATGTCAAGAAGACCCCGCCAACATTTCTTTGTTTTTGTTTTACATAAGGGTAATATAATTATTTGATTGTACAAAGAAATGTAAAAAATCACTGACAAAATTTTTCTATCAGTATTTATGTTTGCTTTTGAAAATTTTGTAGTTGTTAATATTTTGATTGGCTGTCATCTAGAGGATTGAGGCAAGTTAATATTTTTTATCTCTACACCTTGATTTCTTCCATGTTTCATAAAATTTTAAAAATCTTGGATGAACATCCACATGCTCATCCCAGGTGACCTCTTCACAAGATGTTTTTGTCAGAATCTTCACTTAGTTTATCCCCTGTAGCTCTAGCTTCACCTGTTATTTGTTGCAAGGCTTATAGGATGGATGTTTGTCGGAATATATTCATGTGTCCTAGCACGCTGTAAAATAAAATTCACTATTTTTCTTCCCGAAGAGATAATAACAAGAGTAGCTTTGTATAAAGTATTACAAAATAATATAATTTATATTCAGTAATCTCATATAACAACTTAAGTTTTTAGGTGAGTTGGTTCCTTGACATGATATCGGAGCCTTGTTGACCCAGCGTTCACAACTTTGAATCTCACCATCTCATTCTATTTGATAAAAATCAAACACAATGTAGTGTGAGTTTGTGCAAGTTTCAAGTTCAAAGAACTTTCACTTGATGGGGTATGTTAGAGAATAGTATAAATTATATTCTATAATCTTATCTAATAACTTAAATTTTTAAATAAATCAATTCTTTCATATAAAGTGATTGTGTTACAATGATGAATCCTAATAAAGAAAGAGAGAAAAAGGGTCACACCCACTCAAGCTACTTCACTACGAAGGGTGAAAAAGTAACACACACCAATCAAGCTAGGGTTTCATCAACTTTTTTCTTATAAAAAAAAGAAAAAGAAAGCAAGCTTTCCATTCTTTCTTAAGTAGGATGAATCATCTCTTATAAAGAATGAATAAAGGAGGAACGGAACAGACTAATTTAAGCTAGCACTTCACCAATAGGGTTTGATTTATTTATTATGCATGGTGTAGTTTGATTTACTTTGTAATATTTATTGTTTATTTTGTGCTATAGATTTTTTAGTTTTTTTTAAATGATGTTTTATTTGAAAAAACATCAAATTATACTTTATAAATGTTCTATTAAATAGTTTTGATGTGCTGATATTAAATTTTTCAAAAATCACCTTGATATTAATTAAAAATATTTTAAACAACAATTTTAATTAACCTATAAATTGGTATTGTCATATAAAATATAAATATCTAAACTTGCAGACCATTCATAACTCCTCAGTTGTAGTTTTAGAGAAATCATATATTTAATTTCTATCAAGTCCACTAGATGATTCATCCTCCAACCACAGCTTTGGATCAAAATCAGGATGGGTTGGCTTTATCATAAAGTTTTATCGAGCTTGGTTTGCATCCATGAATGTAGCTTGCAAGAGACAATTATTGTTAGTTAAATATATTTATAAAAAAAACAAAAAATAAAAAAATAGGTATAATTAAAAAATAACCTTGCCATCTACTTCATCTGCGAATTTAGTTGTAAATAGAACTTTTTGTTTTGGATTAAAAGGGATCGTTGTGATACAGGATTCAAATCAAATGAGTTGAGAAAAAAAAATCAAAATTAGATGTTTAAATACTCGATTGGAATTTTTCAGAGTTAATTGAATTTAGTAAGGACCTTATTAGAAGAAATTAATTATTTTTAAAGCCAATCCATTGTCTAACCTAAGAGTCCTTTTTTTACCCAGAATAAATAAACAAAGAAAGAACGAAAACTTCAGTGACAGATGATCAAAATATGAATTCCAACGAAAAAGAAACAACTAAGACCAACAAATCAAATGATTAATTTAAGTTAACAATTAAGACCCAGAAATGAAAAACTTGAATATATGGATTTAAAAACTTGAATTTATCAGTTAAATTTATAACACAGATCGTGAAACTAGATATTCATATAAAACAATTATAAGAAAATAGGTGTATTATCTAATAACATGTCATAATGCCTTAAATATTATAAAATTTATTAGTGATTTGACTTAACCTTTCAGCGACTTATTTCTCAATGTAATTAATATTTTAATCAATAATGTCTCAAATTAATATTAAAGCATGAAGTAAATTCTATCATGTTAAATCATGTTTGTTTAAATAAGATTTAAACCTCATTTAAAATTTCATTCCATTTTAAACACGAATTTTTCAGTTAATACTATTTGACAACAAATAAAATATTTTTTCTAATTCTTCTAGGGTGATTAATCCTCTCTTGATCACTCAAGTGTTTTCATATAATTTATGTTATAGCTAATGTATGCCCCTTCATTACCTCGATTAAGATAACATATAATAGGATCAAAGCATAACATATTCTATATAAGATAATTTAGTGATTTCAAGTATAAAGATCATGTACATAATCATCACATGAGTCTTTCCATAGATATAAGTGACCTCTTCATATGAAATTCTAAGGCAGGTGAGTTTAGTGTAAATATCTTATGACAATCATCTACATATTAGTTTTAGGTATCTTTTATACTTCACCTTATGACAATAGTTGCTTCCTTTCATAAAACAAAGAACATAATATATATCAATATTTAGGTTTTTAATAATAAATATTCAGTATTTAAGAGAGCATTAACCAAGAACATTTTAGGAATAATGCTTTGATGTAATATGAATATCATAATTATAACAACTTTATAATCATTTTTGCAAAATATTTTTATCTAATGGACTTTATCTTTGCTAGGAAACCTAATGAATTGCGAGAGTCTTAGTAAGGTGACTTGTTGTGAAAGAGAAAGACACATCATTAGTTAAAATGTCGTTCGATTGTTTTTCTAAGTCAATTTTTTATTCATTGATCTTTTTTTAATTTCGAGATAGATCTATCTTTGTGAGGGTGTTTCTAACTCATTGGATCAAAACGTAACCATTATAATTCCTAAATTTTAGCTATTATCAAAAATATTTTAAAATCCTTAAGATTGAAATTGTTTGGATTTTTTTCATTTTTAAAAATAATATTATATTATTCCTATTATAATATATTATATTAAATGGGATAGGTTCGGCCCAACCCACTCTTTTGTTTTTTTATTTTATTTAGTTAGGTTGGTCTAGTTCGGCCTATCCACTTTGAGCTGGACCCAGTCCAAGCCCACATGGTTGCTAACCTAGCTTAACAAGCATGATAATTGTTGCTACCCAATTTTTGACTCTTTATTTTTTTTTTTTTATGTTTCGAAAAAAAAAGTATTTCAAAAATAGATTTTGGGTTCAAGGGTGAAATCGAGCAATTTGGAGTTTAATGGCCGATTGAGGGTTAAATCGCGAAAATCAGGAGCCAAGGACCAGATTAGAAAGTTGCGCAAAGCCAAGGTTGAGATTGAATTTTTGATGGGATTTTAAGTGCATAAAAAAATTTTAAATTCAATTGGGTGCATTTATAGATTTTTAAAGGACCAAATCAGATTTTTACCTTCAAAATTTGTTTTGAAATCTGCATTAAAAGGTATGCTATTCCGGCATGAAATTTCATTGATTTTCAGGCGCGAGATCACAGTCATCAAATTTTCTTCCCTTTTTCAAATCTGATTTTCTTCCTAAATCACGGTGATCGGTCAGCAAATCAACAAAATTTTCCTTCCTATTCAATGTTGATTTTCTTCCAATCATTCTCACTCTCGGCGAAGCAGATCACTCAAATACTCCTTCCTTTTCCAAGTTGATTCTTTCCGTTTTCAGCTCCATCACAGCAGGGCAGATCAAGTTGATCTCCAGCATTTATTTCCTTCTCAAATCTCTAGCGTGATTTCCTAATTCTCCTTTGATTCGTCATTTTTTTTAGTTGTTTCCTTAAACACTGCACTTGGTTTCTTCTCTGCTATAAATAGCAGTGCACGGTGAGAAGAAAAAGAGAGGAAGAGGAGAGGCAGAGAGAGCAGATATTGACGTGAGAAATATTGTGAAGGACGCAGGTTTTTTACTCTGCCTTTCTCTCTAGAACCAGACCCTTGTTTCTCTCTCCCTCTCGGGTAACATCTCCGACCACCAATCCCAGCCAACCACCACCTTCGACCACCCATATCCCTCTTAAGCATCACCATCGTCTCTGCCAAACCCTCAGCGTCACAGCCATATTCTCTGTTAGAAGAAAAACAGAGTAACCCGAAGTAGACGCCCCAGCCCGTCAGTTTCAGAGACTCCGTCCGGCGAACTCAGGCCACCATCTCCGACGAAACAACGACCAGAAGAACCACCACGACATACTCTACACAAAGGTATTAACCGTTTCTCCTTTTGTCATACTTGAAAAATCACCATCACTGTGCATCGTCTTCTCTGCATGCGGGGGAAATGAACTGATTCATTTCCCCCGCGGGCCGTTTTGGGCCGGGCATTGTGCCCGGCCCGATCCAAAGAAGGCCCCAGCCAAAGTGACTGGGCTGGAAGCCCAGCCCCACAGGCGGGCTGGCAGCCCAGCCCATAGGCTGTGGCAGTCCAGCCCACCCCTATATATATATATAATAAATATAAAAATAAAAAAATATACAAATTTTCCAAAAATATTTTTATTAAAGAAAAAATGTGTTGTTTTCTTGCATACGGCCAATACACTAGCATATTTTTAAAAATTGTCTTTCTTTTGAAAAATATATATTATCTTGAGTTTTGAAGAGAAAATGAGTTTTAGCATGGATTTCGCAAAGAAAAAATTCATTTCTTGCATTTTGAGATTTTACAACATGTTTGTAAAATCCAAAGGGTATTGGCCAATATTCAAAAAAATATAAAAATCTTATTTTTTCTTTGGGAATTTATTATTCACCATCGGTATTTGGATAAATAAATCCTAAGGGGTTAATATCCAAAATATTCGGCGGGAATGATATGCTATTATTCACCATCGGTATTTGGATAAATAAATCCTAAGGGGTTAGTATCCAAAATATTCGGCGGGAATGATATGATATTATTCACTGTTGGTATTTGGGTAAATAAATCCTAAGGGGTTAATATCCAAAATATTCGGCGGGAATGACATGCTATTATTCACCATCGGTATTTGGATAAATAAATCCTAAGGGTTTAGTATCCAAAATATTCGGCGGGAATGATATGATATTATTCACTGTTGGTATTTGGGTAAATAAATCCTAAGGGGTTAATATCCAAAATATTCGGCAGGAATGATATGCTATTATTCACCATCGGTATTTGGATAAATAAATCCTAAGGGGTTAATATCCAAAATATTCGGCGGGAATGATATGCTATTATTCACCATCGGTATTTGGGTAAATAAATCCTAAGGGGTTAATATCCAAAATATTCGGCGGGAATGATATGCGATTATTCACTGTCGGTATTTGAATAAATAAATCCAAAAGGGGTTGATATCCAAAATACTCGGCGGGAATGATATCCCATCTGCCATTTATTTTAACGTATGTTATTTTCAAAGCCATAGCAAATCATAAGCAAACCAAACATCAAGCAGCTTACCTTAGGTAGGGCGTACTAGGGGTGCTAAAACCTTCCCTTTACGCAACCAGTCCCTTACCCTAGAATCTCTGAAAGACCAGTTTTAGGTTTCCTAGTAACCATTAATACTAGGTGGCGACTCCCCTTTTTCAAATATAGAGAACCCCCCGATATTTAATCCCCCGCTCACGGGAAAGAGTCGTCACGACGCCGCGCATCATTTTTTTGGGGTGCGACAGAATGGCGACTCCGCTGGGGACTTGGACTAAGCTTGATAGTTTTGTTTGTTTATGATATGTTATTGTTTTTCATATTGTTATGGATGATTTATATTTTTTTTTAGAAGCTTTAGCATGCATCTTTACATCCTGTCATCATGCATCTCTTTTTTATTATTTTTGAGAGCACACACTAAACTTTAAGTTAAGTGGGGGACTAGCAGCTTACCTATGACTTGAGTCAAGGTTGAAGTTTGTGTAAACCCCAACTCTTTGCTGAGTGTTTAGACTGGTAGTGAGTGGTATACGTGTCATCTCGCTATCTGCTGAACCCCCATATCGCCTTTACAAGGGTGATCACTGGGACAGTAAGAGACCCTCTTTAGAGACCAAATAGTAAACTTACCATATGTCTCACGTAAAGGAACTAGAACCTATCGTTAGGATGTATGTTCCATAATATCTTTTACAACATTTTTGCATAAGGCAGTGTGACGCACTCTCTGAAAATGAATTCCGTGATGCAACGAGAATTATTTTTCACCACAAGTTCAACTTTGGGTTGTCTGAAAGAAAGGTTGAAAAGCTTCTTTTATTGTTAAGTAAAAGAAAGATAAAAGACAGGCTGCTTGAGAGGCAATTTACCCGATCCAATGTTGCAAGATCAGTAGGGTACACTGCAAAAGAAGCTAGAAGTGTCACTGGTGACGGTAGCTTTGTAACGATTGATAACAAGAAAGATGAGCGAAATGAAGGTGCTACTTTTGGCTCTGCCATCTCCACAGAGAACTTTGGGGACTCTACCAGCAAGCACAGAAGAGAATATGATAGGGCTGTTACACCTCGTAAAGAATACGACGTCCAAGTATTTCGAAGTCAACGCTAATTTCGAAGCTGCTGAGAGTAACCACACTGCTATTGATCCAAGTTTTATTAATCAAGATATGGAAGTTGAAGAGGACTCTTATCTTTGTGGCAATTGTGGCAGTTTTTGGGACTAAAAAGTGTTCTCGTTGTAAATCCGTGAGATATTGCTCACAGGATGCCAAGAAGCACATTGGAAGGCTGGCCACAAGTTGAAATGCAAGGAGTTCAAATTAAATTCCTCACAAACAACAAGATCAAACTTTGGTTTTAAACCTTCAGGTGGTGGGATTAAAAGCTTTTCTAGCATTGCACTTGTTCCTGTTTGTGGAGTTTCTAACTCTAAGCCTATAAAGAAGCCAGGAAAGGTTCTTTTCCCGTATGAAGAGTTCATTAAACTTTTCAACTCAGATAAGCCCGGATTTTCTCCCTGTGGGCTCTTAAATTGTGGAAACAGTTGTTTTGCCAGTGTTTCTACAATGCCTCACATACACAAGGCCATTTGTTGCATATTTGTTGAATAAAGGACATCAAACAGAATGTAGACGTAATGATTGGTGTTTCAATCCCATGTTGAAAAAGCAAGCCAAAGCACGCTTCCCTTTTCACCGATAAATATTCTTTCTCGGTTACCTAATATTTGTGGTAATCTTGGCTATGGAAGACAGGAGGATGCTCATGAGTTCATGAGGTTTGCTATTGATACTATGCAATCAGTATGCCTTGAATTTGGTGAGGAAAAGGTTGTTGAACCTGCATCTCAAGAGACTACAATAATTCAACATATATTTGGGGGTCACCTCCAATCTCAGGTGATTTGTGCAAAATGCAATAAGATTTCGAATCAGTTTGAGAACATGATGGGTTTAACTGTTGAGATTCATGGTGACGCTGCATCCTTGGAGGAATGCCTTGATCAATTCACAGACAAAGAGTGGCTTCATGGAGAAAATATGTACAAATGTAACAGCTGCAATAACTATGTTAAGGCATGGAAGCGTCTTACCATTCAACGAGCTCCAAATGCTCTTACAATCGCTTTAAAGAGTTTCCAGAGTGGGAGGTATGGTAAACTTAACAAAAGGGTAACTTTTCCTGAGATGATGAGTGAAGGAGGAGATGACACCGATGTATACAAGCTTTATGCAGTTGTTGTCCACGTGGATATGCTAAATGCATCATTTTTTTGTCATTACATCTGTTACACCAAGGATTTCCATGGAAACTGGCATAGAATTGATGACAGCAAGGTTTCTAGTTTGAATTAGACGAGGTGCTTTCTCAGGGTGCATATATGCTTGTGTACAACAGGGTTTCTGTTCGGCCATCTTGTCTCAGAACCATTGAGCCTTCAAAGGAGCAGCAATCAATCGTGAAAGTAGATCTGGATTCTTACACAGAGAACCCAGCTGAACACCTTTCACCCATAGAGTTGATGGAGCCATATAATTCTGAGGTTTCTTTTTCTGTATTGGATGGTGATAGATTGCCTAGGTCTAATGCTTTATATTCAACATCTTATGGAGATGGAATTGGTGCATCCAATATTCCTTATGACCCAGATGCCCCCAGGCCTGGCAATAGGTGAAGAAAAATTAAGCCGCAGATGAAAAGGCAAGATGAGGTTACAAATTTCAAGGATAAGAAACAGAACCAGAACTCCCACTTATTAATGGGTCAATTGCCGAAGGTCTCAAAGGGGATTATCATGAATGATATTTCAGCTGGCAAGGGATGATCTCCAAATACCTGAAGTGATACCTTTTATAGATTTCAAGCGTCGTAGAAAAGCACAGAAAATTGTAAGTGCTGCCAATACAGGGAGTACAGAAAACATTGGCTTATCAGGTCAGCAGCATAAAAGAAGAAAGTTGATCAGGCCAAAATTCAGTGGTAATGGATCGTCTGGCAATGTTAATATCGGAAGTCAGGATAATGCAAGTAGGATGACTCAGAATGTTGAGTTACCAGATATGACACTTCATATTGACCTTGAAGAAAATAATACTGGTTTTCAAGGCTGTTCAGATTGTGAAGGAAACGAGAAGGTAGCAAACTGTGTGGTGACCCCAGCAATGCTAATGGAGACGGCAAAGAAGCATTACAGGATGTTGGTCCAATTTCTAGTGAATACAAAAAGTAGTTTGCCCTCGATGAATTTTGAGGCTGAGGTGATTATCAAGTGTGTACTTGATCATGATAGAGGTAATGGAAATATATCTGATAATGTTAAAGCTGAGAATAGATCTTTTCACCATGGAGGAAATAAAAAGATACCTGACAATGCTGAAGTCGCGAATAGATCTTGCCCAACAACTGGTGAGAATGCCTTAGATATTATGTTAAGCAGCAGAATGGATTATAATTGTGGATCGGAAAAGGCATTCAAAGAAGTTGGAAATGTTGAAGAAAGTAAACAGCAGCTATTTCTGCAATCTGTAGGGAAACAGTACAAAGCATCTATTGAAACCGTCAGTTACTCCAATACAAAAGAGTCTGCAGAATTATGTGAACAAGATGACAAACGTGTAGAGGTGATAGCAGCAGCTGCAGGCAAAGACTGTAAAGTGGTTGCTGAGCGAGAAGATAGTGGAAATGGAAATCGTGAAAGTCTCAGCCATTGACCATGGCGCAGTCACAGATCTCAAGCGAGAAGATCATGCATTTTGTTTTTGGTTCATGAGGTGAAGTTAACAACAAGAACATCCAATGCAGCGAACAAATTGAACCATCATAAATTGAAGAAAAGATGGTCTCCATTACGTGCTTATAGGATGTACCCAGATATTTGCCAGTTTCCCTCCTTGCACTTTGATGATAACAAGTTGATGAACGGAGAGCAAATGTCAAACAAATCAGCGTCATTTCATGAGATTGGAGTTCTTGGCCTTTATTTATTCTATGACATTACAGATGCCCAGGAGCTTCGCGGTAAAAAAAAATTCCGGTGCATCGGCTCTTATAATGAACGTGAGGTTGAAGCTACAGTTGAGCTGCTACGATTTTTCAAAAGGAGGTACTCATCCGAGTTTGTTGGTGGTAGAATTGGCGTCATAACTCCATATAAGTGCCAGCTCTCACTTATGCGCTCTCGTTTCTCTAGTGCATTTGGATCATCTGTTGTTGCTGATATGGAGTTCAATGCTGTTGATGGCTTTCAGGGCCTAGAGGTTGATACTGATACTTTCCACTGTTAGAGCAGCTGATTCAAGTTCATCTATGAATGGATTGAGCTCCAGCAGTATTGGGTTTGTCGCTGATGTAAGACGGATGAATGTTGCCCTGACAAGAGCCAAGCTCTCGCTTTGGATTTTGGGTAATGCGAGGACCTTGCAGACGAACCAGAACTGGGCAGCTCTAGTAAAGGATGCTAAAGAGAGGAATTTGGCCATCTCAGCGAAACAACCATATGAATCCTTGCTTGAAACAGCTCCTAGGGATGCTCGCAAGAGAGAAAGTATTAATAATCATTCAAGACTGTCTAGGCATGCTGAAAATTCTAGAGGCAGTGGCAAACTAGGCAAACAAAATGAGCAGAAAGTACACAGGGATAAAAAACTCTATTTGTTCTGTGACCCGATGCCATAGTACTGTTGCTGGAGACGGTAAGGAGTTTTATATCCAAAGTAGCAAAAGAAAAGCCAAAGAGGAACATGATCTTCCAGGGAAAATGGATGTCAAGTCTGTTATTCCAGGGGAATCTGTTACTGGTGATGAAAGCAAGGGAAGAGAAAGAAGCGAGAAGAAAACTTAACTCCGGTAAGAAGAAAGATAAATGTGCAAATTCAAAGAGTTCTAGGGAGCGTTCTGAACATGAACTGGGTGATGGCCACAAAAATCTGAAATTGAGCAAGGGAACAAAGAAATCTATTGAAGGTGAAAGAAGCCAGAAGAATTTGGAGAGTTCTACATCCTCAAATGAAGGCAGCCTCAAAAGCAAGAAGGTCAATGATGGTAAAGATCATAATCCTGTAGGTGCTTGTTTAGATATGATTACAAAGAGAAAACAACAATGTGAATCTGTTGAGGCCATTCTAAATAATAGCCGATACACATTGATATCAGAAGATAAACCAGCTCATTGCTGCTCAGTTGAAGGAGAAATAGATGGAACCTTTGGTACTACGATATCAATAATTTCATCCAAAACCAAGCTTATCCCTTGGGGGCATCCAAAAAGAGAAGAAAACCTTGAGGAGGTTAACGATGGATTTTTACCTTGATGGAGAAATTTTGTATAAGAGGTCATCTGACGGTACTTTGCTGAGATGCTTAGATGGAGTTGAAGCCAGAAACGCGTTGCGAGAAGTCCATGAAGGGATTCGCTCAACCCATACTAATAGGCATATGATGGCTAGAAAAATGCAAAGAAAGGGTTGTTTCTGGAGGACATTAGAGAAGGATTGCATCGACTATGTCCGCAAGTGTCATAAGTGTCAAGTCCATGATGACAAAATCAATGCCCCTCCGGCTCTTATGTTTAACTTGATATCTCCGTAGCCTTTTGCAAAGTGGGGAATTGATGTGATTGGGTATATCAACCAAAAGCCAGCAATGATCATAGGTTTATTCTCGTGGCTATCGACTACTTCACAAGGTGGGTAGAAGCTGGGTCATTTGCTCATGTAACGCAAAAGTTGTTGAAGAAATTTGTTGAAGGAGATTTGATATGTCGATATGGACCGCCAGAAAAGATCATAACTGATAATGCTCAGAACTTCAATGGAAGAATAATAATAGAACTCTGCGCTAAATGGAAAATCAAGCAACCCCACACTTGGGGGCATAGTCAGATTTGGATAAAAGCAAAGATCATCGCAGATAGCCCATGATAAGCAATACGCTTGCGTTGAATGGATGAATGATTTATGACAAACTTGAATGAGCCATCCAATCAGAGAAGACTGCAAAGCTTTGGAGATTAGACAAAGACGTCCTGTGATAATGGAACATCAGAGAAAGGCGACCTATGTGTCCAAAAGAGAGAAGCAGAATCTCAAGTGAACGAAACCACGGAAGAAATATGAATTGAGGACTGATGCTGTTTCGTTCCTCAAAGTCACTTATGACAACAAAACCGCCTTCATCTTAAACCCGGGCAGGTCACCCGTCATAATCAGACCCGGGTAAGTCATCCGTCACTATCGAGACTCTACTAACCCGGGCAGGTCACCCGTCATAATCAGACCCGGGTAAGTCATCCGTCACTATCGAGACTATTCTAACCCGGGCAGGTCACCCGTCATAATCAGACCCGGGTAAGTCATCCGTCACTATCGAGACTCTACTAACCCGGGCAGGTCACCCGTCATAATCAGACCCGGGTAAGTCATCCGTCACTATCGAGACTCTACTAACCCGGGCAGGTCACCCGTCATAATCAGACTCGGGTAAGTCATCCGTCACTATCGAGACTCTTCTAACCCGGGCAGGTCACCCGTCATAATCAGACCCGGGTAAGTCATCCGTCACTACCCGGGTAAGTCATCCGTCACTATCGAGACTCTTCTAACTCGGGCAGGTCACCCGTCATAATCAGACCCGGGTAAGTCATCCGTCACTATCGAGACTCTACTAACCCGGGCAGGTCACCTGTCATAATCAGACCCGGGTAAGTCATCCGTCACTATCGAGACTCTTCTAACCCGGGCAGGTCACCCGTCATAATCAGACCCGGGTAAGTCATCCGTCACTATCGAGACTCTTCTAACCCGGGCAGGTCACCCGTCATAATCAGACCCGGGTAAGTCATCCGTCACTATCGAGACTCTACTAACCCGGGCAGGTCACCCGTCATAATCAGACCCGGGTAAGTCATCCGTCACTATCGAGACTCCACTAACCCGGGCAGGTCACCCGTCATAATCAGACCCGGGTAAGTCATCCGTCACTATCGAGACCCTCCTAAATATCCTTTTTATCTGGGTAGGTCACCCATCAAAACGAGACCCATATCCTCCATTCTGTTTTTTTCTTTACAACACTTACTATTTAAAGTCTTTTACAAGACTTTAGTCGTAAGCATTGTAAAGAGGGGGCATCTGTTGCTACCCAATTTTTGACTCTTTATTTTTTTTTTTTATGTTTCGAAAAAAAAAGTATTTCAAAAATAGATTTTGGGTTCAAGGGTGAAATCGAGCAATTTGGAGTTTAATGGCCGATTGAGGGTTAAATCGCGAAAATCAGGAGCCAAGGACCAGATTAGAAAGTTGCGCAAAGCCAAGGTTGAGATTGAATTTTTGATGGGATTTTAAGTGCATAAAAAAATTTTAAATTCAATTGGGTGCATTTATAGATTTTTAAAGGACCAAATCAGATTTTTACCTTCAAAATTTGTTTTGAAATCTGCATTAAAAGGTATGCTATTCCGGCATGAAATTTCATTGATTTTCAGGCGCGAGATCACAGTCATCAAATTTTCTTCCCTTTTTCAAATCTGATTTTCTTCCTAAATCACGGTGATCGGTCAGCAAATCAACAAAATTTTCCTTCCTATTCAATGTTGATTTTCTTCCAATCATTCTCACTCTCGGCGAAGCAGATCACTCAAATACTCCTTCCTTTTCCAAGTTGATTCTTTCCGTTTTCAGCTCCATCACAGCAGGGCAGATCAAGTTGATCTCCAGCATTTATTTCCTTCTCAAATCTCTAGCGTGATTTCCTAATTCTCCTTTGATTCGTCATTTTTTTTAGTTGTTTCCTTAAACACTGCACTTGGTTTCTTCTCTGCTATAAATAGCAGTGCACGGTGAGAAGAAAAAGAGAGGAAGAGGAGAGGCAGAGAGAGCAGATATTGACGTGAGAAATATTGTGAAGGACGCAGGTTTTTTACTCTGCCTTTCTCTCTAGAACCAGACCCTTGTTTCTCTCTCCCTCTCGGGTAACATCTCCGACCACCAATCCCAGCCAACCACCACCTTCGACCACCCATATCCCTCTTAAGCATCACCATCGTCTCTGCCAAACCCTCAGCGTCACAGCCATATTCTCTGTTAGAAGAAAAACAGAGTAACCCGAAGTAGACGCCCCAGCCCGTCAGTTTCAGAGACTCCGTCCGGCGAACTCAGGCCACCATCTCCGACGAAACAACGACCAGAAGAACCACCACGACATACTCTACACAAAGGTATTAACCGTTTCTCCTTTTGTCATACTTGAAAAATCACCATCACTGTGCATCGTCTTCTCTGCATGCGGGGGAAATGAACTGATTCATTTCCCCTGCGGGCCGTTTTGGGCCGGGCATTGTGCCCGGCCCGATCCAAAGAAGGCCCCAGCCAAAGTGACTGGGCTGGAAGCCCATATGCTGGCAGCCCAGCCCCACAGGCGGGCTGGCAGCCCAGCCCATAGGCTGTGGCAGTCCAGCCCACCCCTATATATATATATAATAAATATAAAAATAAAAAAATATACAAATTTTCCAAAAATATTTTTATTAAAGAAAAAATGTGTTGTTTTCTTGCATACGGCCAATACACTAGCATATTTTTAAAAATTGTCTTTCTTTTGAAAAATATATATTATCTTGAGTTTTGAAGAGAAAATGAGTTTTAGCATGGATTTCGCAAAGAAAAAATTCATTTCTTGCATTTTGAGATTTTACAACATGTTTGTAAAATCCAAAGGGTATTGGCCAATATTCAAAAAAATATAAAAATCTTATTTTTTCTTTGGGAATTTATTATTCACCATCGGTATTTGGATAAATAAATCCTAAGGGGTTAATATCCGAAATATTCGGCGGGAATGATATGCTATTATTCACCATCGGTATTTGGATAAATAAATCCTAAGGGGTTAGTATCCAAAATATTCGGCGGGAATGATATGATATTATTCACTGTTGGTATTTGGGTAAATAAATCCTAAGGGATTAATATCCAAAATATTCGGCGGGAATGACATGCTATTATTCACCATCGGTATTTGGATAAATAAATCCTAAGGGTTTAGTATCCAAAATATTCGGCGGGAATGATATGATATTATTCACTGTTGGTATTTGGGTAAATAAATCCTAAGGGGTTAATATCCAAAATATTCGGCAGGAATGATATGCTATTATTCACCATCGGTATTTGGATAAATAAATCCTAAGGGGTTAATATCCAAAATATTCGGCGGGAATGATATGCTATTATTCACCATCGGTATTTGGGTAAATAAATCCTAAGGGGTTAATATCCAAAATATTCGGCGGGAATGATATGCGATTATTCACTGTCGGTATTTGGATAAATAAATCCAAAAGGGGTTGATATCCAAAATACTCGGCGGGAATGATATCCCATCTGCCATTTATTTTAACGTATGTTATTTTCAAAGCCATAGCAAATCATAAGCAAACCAAACGTCAAGCAGCTTACCTTAGGTAGGGCGTACTAGGGGTGCTAAAACCTTCCCTTTACGCAACCAGTCCCTTACCCTAGAATCTCTGAAAGACCAGTTTTAGGTTTCCTAGTAACCATTAATACTAGGTGGCGACTCCCCTTTTTCAAATATAGAGAACCCCCCGATATTTAATCCCCCGCTCACGGGAAAGAGTCGTCACGACGCCGCGCATCATTTTTTTGGGGTGAGACAATAATTATTTAGTTGTCATTACAATCAACTCTCAACTTCATCTAAAATTCTTAACTTGATTTTTCCACCACTCCAATCTTTTCTGGAGAATTTGAGGAATAATAAAAAAAATAAGTTATGAAAATAACAATGATGATGATGATAATAATAATAATAATAATAATAATAATAATAATAATAATAATAATAATAATAATAATAATGGTGTTGGTGGTTATAGTAGTAATATTGATAATAATGCTAATAATAATAGTAATAATATTAATGATAATAATAAAATTGTTTAAAAAACAACTAAAAAGGAAGGGGACTACCGTATATCCCTTACAATAGTCAATTTACGTCTATAGTCTTCCAAAAAAACAAGATTTTTCTTGAAGTCATGAATGTTTTTGTATTTTTTATAATTGTAAAAAAACAAAAATACCCTAAAGCAAGGATGTTTTGGTATTTGTAATTTTTATAAACACTTAGATTATACATTCACCCTCTCGAATCCAAGAAATATATGTAATTGGTGTCAAGAGTATTAGGATCATTTATCCTTGTTTTGTTTATACACACACAAAATTGTATGTTTCATTGAGGGTGATAACATAATTTAATATTTTAAAATTTGTAATAGTAGTTGGTACGATGAGGCCTCCACACAATGTAGGAGTCGCATGCAACGACTGCTAGAGGTAAAAAATAGGCCTCTACTATATAATCTTATTTATTGTTCTCTCATCTTCTTTTATGGGTGACATGTATTGTCCAAAAATAATCAATGTTGCTTTAGCCTTAGTTAGTGTTGTTATACTCTTATCATGATTATTTTTTAATATATTTTTTTTTAACCGCGTTTAAATACCTATAAATTAAGCTATCACTTCGCTAAGAAGGTTTGATTAACTTCGTCGGGTGGGTTTTCTTCCAAATATCAAACAAAAATCTCTAAACTTCTCAATCTCACCGCCATTTAAATAGAAGTTTAAGCCACCGTACATCAAAAAGGGTGTTATCAACCAATTTCTATGGCCGTAAACAAAGCTGAAAAATTATAGGAAAGACGTCCCACACTTGCATTCCATTTGTGCTGATTGCGCAACCTGTGTTCAACCAATTTTTTTAGATTTTACGGTGGAGTTTATATAAACTCACAGCTCTATGACGCTAATTTTACAGACAGGTTCATGAACGGAAAAAATATATAATATAAATTTAAACATTTATAATTTGAAATACAATTAATCTAGAAAGAGATGTGAGTCTTTGATTGTACTACCCATTTGTGATCTCATCTCTATTATCAATCAACAGAGTTGAAGTTCTTGGAACTGATTGCGAGCATTAAATGGATGAAACATTGCAGACCATTCATAAGTCCTTAGTTGTAGTGTTAGAGAAATCATACATTCAATTTCTATCAAGTCCACCAGAGATGATCCTTCCTCCGACCACAAGTAGGATCAAAATCCAGATGGGTTGAAGGATCATCAATGTATCTCTCCTTCAACCAAGAGTTATCTTGATTCTCCTAAACCCTCTTTGCAATAGCGTTGTCAGTTCCATCCTGTTAAGATTTTTCCTTGTAGTTAAAATTTGTACAAGAAAAAATTCATTAACAAGTTAAGAAACCAACCAGAATAAAAAAATAAAAAAAATTATTTAAGTTAATTCTAAAATTAAACCTTTCAAACCATGCATCAATTATAGGTTTCCATTTAGGTTGTTTGGAAGCCTTACACCATTGAAATAATGAAATTCCATCTCTGATATTATGGTTTTTGAACCTTAATATTTGTAAACTTGAAATTTCATTCATTAACTACAATTAGTTTTTCAAAATTATTAACATGTTGATGTGAAGGGAAAACAAACTTGCAATGAAAAGTTGTGCTTCCATTGAGCTTGATACTTCTAAGTGAGTAGATTCCGTTGAGAATGAATGCCACTTGACATGGCAACATCGCACTTGATGTGCTTGCATCGTGAGTGGATGTGTGTCTTGGATGCTTCTTTTTTATTGGCATCTAATGAATCATGGTCGTATGAATCGTAGTTATTGATTTTATACAAAAGAAAATGAGGTAGTCTAACAATGCAATATCTCACAAAACATTATTGATTTTATTTTATTTTTTTCAATTTCATCCTTTTATTTTTTATTTTTTAGAGATTGGGCTTCATGATTTATTTTTTTTGCTTTCTATGAGGTTATTATGGCTTCAAGATCTAGATTACTTCAGTTTTTTAATACATTTTGTTAATTAATTGTTTTTTTAATTATATCCTTTTACATTGTGTTGTGAATTGGAATATGTATTTTTTTAATTTATTTTTTATTAGGTTATCCTGGTTTATCAACTCGGATCACGAGTTTGGAAGCTCACGGAGATTAAGTATGATGTTTTTTTTTTTTTTTTAATTTGAAGCTTCAATGTTGGTTTGGTATGAGTTAGGCATTATGATATATTTTTTATTTGCTTTAAATTCTAATTTTCTGATCACGAGTTTTGTTAATTAACCCAGATTATTTATTGGTACATTATTTAATATTCTTAGATTTGTTGAAAATTGTATTTTTAGATATTATTTCATTGAATTCTTATGAAAACCATCATAATCTTTTATTTAATTGAATTTTCATTATCATAGATAATCGAATGAAGCAAAGTTCTATAACTCACTTTTTTTTCCCTACGTTATTATTGTTTATTTGTATGTTTTAAATTTATCTTGTTTGCACGACAATCAATCAAGTATTTGTATTTTTTGTGTGTTGTGTCGATTGTATTTGTTTCTTTGTATGTCTACGTTTCATCATTTACAATGCAGTAACGAAGAGCAGCCACCAAACTAAGGAAAGTAACAGTAGCATAGTGGAGACAAAAAAAATGTTTGAAATAATAGGTAGAGCCAGCCATTACAGAAATTAAAGCAAATCACACTTCCACAATCTCTCTTCTTCTTCTCTTTTTTGTTCTTCTCTTCAGCTTGGAGAGGAGAGGATGCAAAAAGAGTTAGAACTGGATTGTTCATGTTAAAAACCGTTCGCAGCATAAGAACTTGTCCCATATCAGCCTTAAGCTGTCCTCGAGCATTTTGGAAACTGGTTCACTTTCAGCTCCCGGTTCCTTCAAAGTTCAAGAAAAGCAGCTTTAGATACAATAAAAGTATTTTAGAAGATGAAGAACAGAATATGATTTGCCTGTATTTCTGAAACAATTCTATTCTACATGACATGAATATAGGAACTTGCCTGTATTTCTGAAACAATTCTATTCAACATGACATGAATATAGGAACTTGCCTGTAATTCTGAAACAATTCTATTCAACATGACATGAATATAGGAACTTGCCTGTAATTCTGAAACAATTCTATTCAACTTCAGATAAATCTGTCTCGTCGTTTCCCCAGTTTCAGTCCTAAAATCATATCGATCGGCATCTCTTGCTTTAAGCCTAAATGATGAACTTGTATAGGCTTTGGTTACTATGTGCCAAACCACAACAACCCTATATCTACCACCAGAAGATGTCTTCCCCAGGGGCCATCTCAATCCACCCTTCATATCTGAATCTACAACTGCAGAATTGATCAGATCTCTAATGATATTCATCTCGTCATCCTGCATCGATTCATACAATCAGTCACACCACAGCGTCACTATCAGGAATATGTATAACTCACTAGCAGCTTTGCGCTGTCTATAATCTAGATGGTTTTAACCTTTTTAATGTTGTTACAGACTTGTTACCCTATCTCCCTAGTGCAAGCCTGCTCAATGCTTGTTCTTACATATCTTCTCTTCTAGGTGTGATCATACCAGGTTCTGGGATACAGATTATTTGCTATTTTCCATCAAAAGCAATTGTTTCCATCATGATATTCTTCGGAATGGAGAAGCTACTGGCTAGACTAGATTAAGATTGTAATTTTAGGAATATACAAAGGAGGGTGCTTCCTCAAGTTTTCTCACTAACAAGTTTCTGCTGGATTTGGGCACAATGAGTAGCAAAATTGCTGTTGTGAAATGAATTTCTCAGCAAAAGACAGCCCAAGTACAACTTACAGTTTGAGCTGTTAAGATACTCCTGGAGCGAAGCATTAGCCTGAGGTCCAGATTCTTATCAAGACACGATACATCTATGACCATATGGTGCACTTGGCTTAGCTCAACCTACAAGAAATCTTTATCGTTCAATGCAACTCCATGAACAAGCAAACTATAGAAATGGAAATCATCTTAAAACCATAAGTGAATATCAGGAGCTGTCCATGAGATTACACCATGTCACACTGATAGAGCACAAATTACCAAAAACAAATTAATTCTAGCGGCGAATGATTTGACAAATTAACACGAGAGTACAAGACCTACCTTGTAGAGGCAAAGTTTTTTATTTTCCAGCACAGTACATTTGCATAAAACAGTTGCATCTGGCCGTGTATTATCAGACAACTGCTTGAAGGAAGAAATGTTAGTGACAAATTGTATTCAAAACATAAGAAAAACAGTACAAAGAGTCGGTATGCAGCGAAAGGAATACCTTTACAATGTAAACATCTTTCTCCTCGTCAAAATTAACTCCAATCGTTGGGAGCACTCCATCTATAATATTTTCGATATATGAAGAAGGAATATTTGTGCTCAATGATCTGTTGAGTTGTCTCAAAATGGTTTCTTCAACCTGGATTTTATTGACACTTTGTAGTCTCATATAAGGGCTCCTGCATCACACAATTACTCTAATAATTCTTGTTTGCTAATCCTGAATATAAAACATGTTTCTTATGCACTGATGGAGAATTTGAATTTCATTTAACATAGGAAGTTATGGCTTCTAATATATACATATCAACAATATCTACGTTACTAGGAGCACCGGCAAAATTTGTTTGGCAGCGATCAAAGTAATCACTAGAGCAAAATGGGTCATATGATACACTCATATGGTCCAAACAAACCAAATGGTCCAAGTTCACAAGGAATCAACTCCAGGCGATGTCCTGTATGGATGAACAAACACTTAAATACTACGTTCTTCCCTTAGTTCATTGAATATGTAATGGAGTTAGCTTCATTTTGATAGATGCAAGAAAGAGAACTACAGCTTGTACGTAAAAAGTCCACAGAACACCAAAAGGACTACAACGGTTTACATTTCAGGAATTCTATGTCTACAGTGCTCCAAAAAGTTAGAGAGTTCTAGGCCTATTTGGGGAACCTTCCTGCCGGAATTCAACCGAAATAACTACAACGAGAACAAACTGAGACAATTCCAGGCAACAAAAGTTGGGAAAACTGATAATGTTCCATATCATACCACTAACATTAACTCAATTTGGAATATCTATAGAGAGAAGTTGGATTGCTTACCCACGAAAAACAATTTTTCCAAATCGAGCAACCAATGCTAGCCTTACGTTTTCAGAACCCTGATCATCTATTTCCTTCCTCAAAATCTCGAAAGAAGAGACTAGTTCTTGATGTACGTTTTCAGCTATAATCTCCCATGGACTTTTGGAGCAATTCCTTTCCAGTTTGCAACCCTCTTCATTGCATCAAATTTAATACAGAATTAATAATAAAAACATTTAACTCAAACACCATTCAAGGGCAGAAGCCACTAACAGAAAAGGATGGAACGCCAACCTTCAGTTATGATGCTATTGACCAGGACTAGAGGCTTTTCTCCATGTTTACGCTCAATATATTCAAAGGAAATCGGCTCGAGATGGATGTAAGGAGGAAACTGGCCATCAACGTCCAACCCAAGAGCAAACCATTTATATATGTTATGGTCTTCATAAACTATCTTTCCACTTTTATTTTTATGAAAAGTGGGTGCTCTCAAATTCATATTTCTTTGAAACTGATGAGGTTGCAGTGTCTCTGGAATTGGGGATGCCCTTATCACATCCTTGGATTGCCGCTTGTGTGGAGGGATGTAAGCCATCGAGTTTACAGGAAACGTATTGAAACGTTGAAAACGGAAACAAACCAACCAGGAAAGAAAAGAAATTCTGCTATTCCAAGAACCCAGAAGAAAGAAAAATTCAGTCACAGAAACTGAGTACGATTAAAGCAGTAGAGAGACGAATACCTGAGAGTAAAGATTGTTGGTGTTCGTGCAACAGTAGCTCTTTTATGGTAGTATTATATTGTGACAACTGACCTCATGGGGTATATATATAGCGGGAAAAGTATATAATTAATTAATTATTGTGTGTTTTTATTGATTAGTTAAATTATTATTGATACAATGTGTTTAAAATGGATTGTTTGTTTTGTGCATTGAAGTTATTGAATATTGTTATTGTTCCAAATATTTGAATAATTATTTAATCGATAGATTGTCTATGTATATCGAAGCGCTTATAAATAATTTGGCTCAATTTTTCCACCTATTTTGTTTATGTTGGGCTTTGTATAATTTTTCTTACATGATATTCAATCTGAAATATCATACATCAAAAAATCATGCAAGGCAATTTTAAATAAAAACAACATCGACTAATGAATTATTTTGATTATTATTATATTTTAATCATCATGATTCTTCAATTGTTATAATTATTAATAATTATTGTAAATAATTTATATTCTAATTATTATTGGCAGTATTGTGATAATAGTTGTCATTATTACGACAATAATAATCACGATAACAACATCGTTGTTTTTATGAATATTATTTCAATTATAATTAGTATTATTATCATTATTATAATTTTTTGTCATTATTGATATTTTTATATTATTTTATGAGTTGTTATTATTATTATTATTATTATTATTATTATTATTATTATTATTATTATTATTATTATTATTACCATCAAAGTCATAATTAGTTATATCAGGAGCACCATAACTATTAGAATAAATGAAAATCGCTATTATCATGATAATTTATAATGTTACTAGTATCATCAAGATCATAACACCTTAAATTATTATCATTAGTACAGTTAAAATAATAAATGTTATTAACTTATCCTGGGGAATAAAAAATCTTAAAAACTTTAACAAAAGAGAAAGCAAGAAAAAACATATCTCTAATTATTATAATTATTATTGCATACATAATAAAATAAAATAAAATTACCTCGCAAAATAAAAAAATTACTAAAAATTATAACAAAAAAGTAAACAAAAAACAAAAAATAAATGATAAAAGAAAAATAAATATTATTATCCTTAACAAAATCATTTGACAAAAACATCTTAAATGATTATTATTATTATTGCATTAATAATGGAAGAAACCAAATTACCTCAAAGAATCAAAAAAATAAAAAATACAACAAAAGAGCACGTAAAAAAATAAATTAATGATAAAACAAAAAAATATATTATTATCCATAAAAAAAATATTTTGAAAAAAACATATAAAATAATTATTATCATGCTAAAAAAATTACCTCAAAGAATAAAAAAAAACTCAAAATTATAACAAAAGAGTAAGCAAAAAAAAGAAATAAATGACAAAAAAATATATATTGTTAGCCTTAAAAAAATATTTGACTTGAACAATAAAACAAATATTAATTTTCACATGATCACTAACACAAATTAAAATTTAAGGACTAAATAAAAAAAGAGGCAATCCCAACAAAAGAGAAAATAAAAAAAATAATTCTTAGTATTAGTGCATAAATAATAATAAAAAAAAAACATTAACCTCAAAGAATAAAAAAAGCTCAAAATTATAACAAAAGAGTAAGCAAACAAAAAAAAATAAATGACAAAACAAAATTAAATATTATTAGCCATAAAAAAACATTTGAATTGAAAAAAAAATATTAATTTTCAAATTATCATTAACACAAATTAAAATTTAAGGGAAAAAAAATACAACCCCAACAAAAGAGCAGATAAAAAGAAGTGAAAACTAAAACAAAGAGCATATATATATAAACATGGACAACAATAGGGATTAATGCATAAATTTATAAATAATAATAAAGAAATTAAATTCCAATTGAACAACTCAAAGTATAAGAGCCGAAATCAAAATAAAATATATGATTCATTTCACTCAAAGGATCAAATTGACAACAATCCAAACTTCAATACTTAAAATATTAAGAGATTTAAAATCAAATCAAAAGTTAAAAGAATATAGACGGAAATGAAAATACAATATATAATTAATTTAATTGCAGGACAAAATTGAAAATATACCAAATTGCTAAACCAAAAAGATTAAGGGATTTAATACAAAACCAAAAAATAAAAGAATAAGGACCGAAATGAAAATTTAATATATAATTAATTTCAATTGATGGACTAAATTAAAACCAATCGAAACTTAAATTACAGAAATCAGGACCATACAAAACAATCAAAAGCCAAGGGACGTAAATGAAGTCATCATAAACCTAGGGGACTGAAGGGTAAAATAGCCTTCAAGAGATAGAAAAGGTTACAAAAAAGTTCACTCGACCACTGTCGCTTCTCCGACCATCATGGGTGGCCACGCGCCCCTCCATTAGACCGGGGACATGGCGGCATATCTTCAGAGATGCCAGGTAGATATTTTTAACCATCATATGATGCCGCACACACCACCATTAGAGGGCATGACGACGAAAAGTGTCGACACGTCCAGATGATGCGCCAACAGTATCTGCAGGGAAAAATAATTAAAAAAAGAGCAAATTACCTAAACATTCCTCCAGCTAACTCTGTAATTTTGTCTTTTCGGGGGCATATCAGTATTTATATATTTTTCAAAAAAATGAAATGTCAAGAAGACCCCGCCAGCATTTCTTTGTTTTTGTTTTATATAAGGGTAATATAATTATTTGACTGTACAAAGAAATGTAAAAAATCATTGACAATATTTTTCTATCAGTATTTATGTTTGCTTTTGAAAATTTTGTAATTGTTAATATTTTGATTGGTTGTCATCTAGAGGATTGAGGCAAGTTAATATTTTTTATCTCTACACCTTGATTTCTGCCATGTTTCATAAAATTTTAAAAATCTTGGATATAGGTCTCCAAATCTCCCACCTGTCTTAGATCAATGAATTCTACGAACTTGGAGCGCAATACATCCACATGCTCATCCCAGGTGACCTCTTCACAAGATGTTTTTGTCAGAATCTTCACTTAGGCTTATAGGATGGATGTTTGTCGGTATATGATCATGTGTCGTAGCACTTTGTAAAATAAAATTCACTATTTTTCTTCCCGAAGAGATAATAACAAGAGTAGCTTTGTATAAAGTGTCAGAGAATAATATAAATTATATTCTGGAACCTTACATAACAACTTAAGTTTTTAGGTGAGTTGGTTCCTTGACATGATATCGGAGTCTTGTTGACCCAGCGTTTACGACTTCGAATCTCACCACCCTATTTTATTTGATAAAAATCAAGTACAAGATAGTGTGAGTTTGTGCAAGTTCAAGCTCAGAGAGCTTTCACTTGATGGGGTGTGTTAAAAAATAGTATAAATTATATTCTATGATCTTATCTAATAACTTAAGTTTTTAAATGAATTGATTTTTTTGATATAAAGTGATTGTGTTCGGTGATTTGTTCCGTGATTTGTTCCGTGATTAATGTATATACAATGATGAATCCTAATCCTAATAAAGAAAGAGAGAAAAAGGGACACACCCACTCAAGCTACTTCACTACGAAGGGTCAAAAAGTAAAAGAAAAAAAAAAGCTTTCCATTCTTTCTTAAGTAGGATGAATCATCTCTTACAAAGAATGAATAAAGGAGGAGCTGAACAGACTAATTTAAGCTAGCACTTCACCAAGAGGGTTTGATTTACTTCGTCGGGAGGGTTTTCTTCTAAGATTCTTCAGAGGTACGACCGAAAAAAAAAAGTTGCGTCCAAATTTGACTTCCTATATTTATTATGCATGGTGTAGTTTGATTTACTTTGTAATATTTATTGTTTATTTTTGTGCTATAGATTTTTTTTTTTTATGATGTTTTATTTGAAAAAATATCAAATTATACTTTATAAATGTTTTATTATATAGTTTTGATGTGCTAATATTAATTTTTTCAAAAATCATATTGATATTAATTAAAAATACTTTTAAAAAACAATTTTAATTAACCTATAAATTGGTATTGTCATATAAAATATAAATATTTATAACGCTGGATCCAAACTTGAATAATTGGTATGAACACAAAGTAATGTGTAATGTGTTTATAAGAAGTTATCTCCCCCACAACTTAAAATCTCATACCATAAACTAGAAAGAAATCCTGAACGGAACTAGTAGACCTTCGTTCCTTGAAAAAGGAATTGAGTTTGTAAAATACATTTTTAAAAAACTGAACTGTATTTTAATATTTAATTATGCCATCAAAATTGAGTTGCAAAATATTAGAATACTAAAAAAAAACACTACCAAAATTATATAGAAGTTTAAGCCACCATACATCAATAAGGGTGTTATCAACCAATTTTTATGCCAATAAAAAAATATTAAAAACAAAACTGAAAAATTATAGGAAAACAAAAAAACAAATAGAGCAAGCTAGCAATCTTGGACGTCCAAAACTTGCATTCCATGAGTGTGCAACCTATGCTCAAAAAATTAAACCAAACACTACCAAAAATTTTGGATTTAACGATGGAGTTCATGAACGGAAATAAGTTTTTTAAAAAAAACTCTCATCGATAATTGAGGTCTTTCAGTTGACACGTCAGTAATAATCTTACTGATAGACAAAGCACGCCAAAACATATTTACATATCACCCATAGAAAAAATGTATTTAATTCCATTAATGATTTTTTTTTCATCAATATTTTTTTTGGTAAATTTGACATATAACCATCAAATAGTTTGTTTGTTATTCTATCAGTGAGTAAATAGTGGTAATGACATTTGCAATATTTTTTTTCTAACTCTCTACAATATACCGACAAACTAGGTTTGTTAGTTCCCTATTAGTAATAATTTAAAGTATTTATTAAAAAGAAAATCCATTAAACATAAAGAATAGATAATTAAAATAAAATAAATATTTATTAGAAATTTAAACATTTATAACCTTAAATCCAATTAATAGAGAAAGAGAGGCAAGTCTTTGACAGGACCATAGAGAGAATTAAAAGCGAACATATGTAACACCCATTTGTGATCTTATCTATATTATCAATCGATAGAGTTCAATCATCACAGCATTGATTGTGAGCATTAAATGGATGAAACATTGCAAACCATTCATAAGTCCTCGGTTGAAGGGGTAGAGAAATCATACATTCAATTTCTATCAAGTCCACTGGATGATCTTTCCTCAAACCACAAGTTTGGATCAAAATTAATATTGGTTGAAGGATAATAAATGTATCTCTCCTTTAACCAAGTGTTATACGTATCCTAGAAGAAAAAGTTCGCAAATTCAAAACAATAATAACTTAAGAGAAAAGTAGATAAAAAAACAGCATACCACAAAGTGTTGAGCTTGGCTATCCACAAGTTGTTGCATCCATTTTTGGTGGTCATTCATTTGCACATGTGTTTCAACATAAAGTTTTATCGAGCATGGTTTGCATCCAAGAACATACCTTGCAAGAGACCATTATTGTTAGTTAAATATATTTATAAAAAACAACAAATAAAAAATAGGTATAATTAAAAAATAACCTTACCATCTACTTCGTCTGTGAAATGAATAAAATAGAGTTGTCGGTGTACGTGGTAATGGAATCCTAAACACGATGATTTAAGTTTCTTGCACCAAAGTGTGATCATTACATGAAATGTTCAGATGTCACATGTTGAATACAGTCTACCCACGCGGTCTTCAAGATGTTTGATAGGGTGAAATCCTTCTAAAACACTACATTCTTCCAACCTAAAAGATTTTTTTGTTTCACATAGTTTTTTACCTTCTTTTGCACCTTGTACCGAAAATCACGCAACTTATATGGTACAGATAAATTATCTGTTAGTAAATGAATAATAAAATTGAATAAGATGATTAAAGAAATAATCTTGATTTTAATCTTGGCTTATTACAATATGATTCTCTTAAACCTCTTTTCAATAGCGTTGTCAGTTCCATCCTATTCAGATTTTTCCTTGTAGTTAAAGTTTGTACAAGAAAAAAAAAATCATTAGTAAGTTAATAAACTAACCAAATTAACATAATCAAAAACATATTTAAGTTAATACTAATATTAAACATTTCAAACCATGCATCGATCATAGGTTTCCATTCAGGTTGTTTGCAAGCCTGACACCATTGAAATAATGGAATTTCCATCACTGATATTATGGTTTTGGCAACATTAATGTTTGTAAACCTGAAATTGCATTCATTAATTAGAATTGATTCTTCAAAACACATTAACATGTTGATGTGAAGGGAAAACAAACTTACATTGAAAGATTGTTCTTCCATTGAGCTTAATACTTCGAAGTGAATAGATTCTATTGAGAATGGATGCCCCTCGACATGGCATCGTGAGTGGATGTGTGTGTCTTGGCTGCTTGTTTTTCATTGGCATCTAATGAATCATGGTCATATGAATCATGGTTGGAAAAACTTATCGCTAAGAAAAATATTACTATATGAAGAACAATTATACATTCATCCTTTTTTTTTCATTGATATATTATGAAAGTAACCTAATAAAAAAATGCCCGAACTTAATAATATTAGTCACCTCAAATGATTAGCTAGTAATAAAATATATATCTATGAAAAATTGAGAAAATTAATTAAAGGAAATAAAATCAAAAGAAATGTATAAATAAAAAAGAAAAAAGAAAAAGAAAAAATTATATATTTGAGCTTTTAACCAGGACAAGCATTGTTTTTTCCCATGTATATTGGGAAAAAAGTGATGAAACAACTTCCTAGCAGTCATTCATATGGACAATGTGTTATTCTTTAGTCTTCTTTTCAACCATGGTTGTTAGAATTGCATTTGTTAGCTTCATATTGTATGTCTAACCAAACTTTAATTTTTGATTTATTTTTCTTTAATAGATTAAATAACCTCAAATTGGCCTTGGAAAAACATATATTATTTCAAATTTGGGAACACTGTTCACTAGGATAGTGTAATGACATTTTTTTCCTTCACCCAAAAATGACTTGTTAAAAAAGAATAAAGTATATAAGGTTGGCAAATTTGACAATGTGTTTTTACCTTATTAAAGCCCTATTAGCAATGTAAATTCAATTTAAAGAGAAAAAATCAAAATTATATGTTTCAAGACTCAATTAAAAAATTTCAAGGTTTAATTGAATTTAGTGAGATCCTAATTGCAAAAACAATTAATTTTTAAGTCAATTTCAGCTTGATTTGGAAGAAATTAAAGTTTGTGGGTTGAATTACAATTTTAAAGAGCTAACTTGGTCAGATCATGGCTTAATTACATAAAAACTAATGTTTGATGGGTCATTAGTGACTTAATTGAAGAAATGCCAAACTAAGAACCAAACTAAAAAAGACATAAATATAGGGGGTGAAATTGATTAAATCATGGACAAAGTTGAACAAATTAGAAATTTGTTCATCAAATGGAGGGTTAAAATACAAACATTCAAAACTAACAACTAAAATGAAAAAGGAGCCCAACTTTGGGGCTGACGGCTGTGTTTGGTGTGGAGAAATTTCAAGAAATTAAAAGTTTGGTGGCAATTACATGCGCAATTGAAAGATAATTAGAGATATAGATTTTTTATTTTGGTTAAAGGGAATTGTTAGAAGAGGATTCTAGGTTAATCCAGCTATAGACAATGATTTTGCTTCTAGTTAAAGGAATCACCATATTAGGACTCAAATTAACCTAGCAATAGACAATTATTTTGGTTAAAGGAATCGTCAAATTAGGATTTCATGTTAACTAAGTTGTAAATATAATTTTTTGGTTCTAGATTGAAAGGAAACGTTGTGATGCATAATCTTAGATCAACTGAGTTGAGAACAAAAGTTTTCAATATGCTACAATTAATTTCCCAAGAGAAATGGATTATAGTTCTAGTTGAAAGGGATTGTTACGAAGACAAAGTTTGAGGTCGACCAAACTACAAGCTTTGACAAAACTAGGTTTGAAGAACAATTCATTTGTCTTTACAAACTTGTTAAGAAAAACACTTGACAAGTCTTTGCTTCGTAAGTATGTATAGAGGATGCATCTGTTGTTACATATTTTTAGTGACTCATATACACATGTAAAAATAAATACAAAAAAAAATAGAAATATTGGAAATAAATAAATATATTAGTAAGAATAAATACATAAGAACACCTTGAAAATTATCAAAGACCAGTTGAGAAAAATCAAAATATACAAGATAGAAAAATCTAACACTATATGTTTGCGTGACGAAGGCATTGAAAATTTAATTGAAAAAAAAATATCAAAATTAGATTCTTAAAACACTCAATTGTGATTTTTCAAAGTTTAATTCAAGATATTGCCTTTTCAAAAGATTTATTTCAAAGTTTTATTTTAGTTAAGGGAATCATCATACTGGGATTTCAGGTTAACCTAACAATAGATAAAAAACTTTGGTTAAAAGGATTGTCAAATTGGAATTTCAAGTTAATCGGGCTATAAATGAAAATTTTGGTTTTAGATTAAAGAAAACCATTGTGATGTAGAATTTCACGTCAATAGAATCAAGACAGAAGTTATCAAAATAATATAATTCATTTCCTAAAATAAATAGTTGGATTATGGTTCTGGTTGAAAGGGATTGCTGAAAAAATAGGGTTTCAAGTCGACCAAAATGAGGCGTAAATTGTTACCCATTTTTATGGGCCTATATAAACATCCAAAAACGAAAGAAAAAACTAAAAAAAAAATAAAAATGTTGGAAATAAATCAAAAAAAATATATTAGTGGAAGAGTATATGAGAATTCTAATTGTCAAAAACTAGTTGAGGAAGATCAAAATACACATGATTGGAAAATATAACATTGTATTTTTTAGTAATGAAGGCCCTATTAGCAAGGAAAATTCAATTGAAAATGTAAAATTCAAAATTGTATGTTTAAAGATTCAATTGTGATTTTTAAAGTTTAATTCAGGAAACTTCCCATTACAAAGCTTCTCCTAATAGTTGAAATCAAGGGATAGTTGAGATTCAAATATCAGATCAACTGAGCTGGAAAAAAAACAGTGGTGTAGAAAAATAGTTATGAGAAAAGAATCTCCAAATAGCTATAGATTATAGTTTTGATTATAGAACTCATCAAATTGGAATTTCAAGTTAACTGATCTATTAATAGAGATTTTGCTTCTGGTTAAAAAAATTGTTATATTAGAATCTCAATTTAAAATAACTATAGATAGATATTTTTTCTTCTAGTCAAAAGGGAATTGCAAGATCAGGATTTCAAGTTAATCTTATTATAGATAGACATTTTTTATTCTGGTTAAAAAGAATTGTTAAATTGGGATTTCAGGTTTATCTAACAATATACAAAGACTTTGGTTAAAAGGGTTGTCATATTAGGATTTCAGGTTAATCGATGAACTCAATTTGCAATATCTATAGAGAGAAGTTGGGTTGCTTACCCATGAAAAAGAATTTTTCCCAATCGAGCAACCAATATTGGCTTTACTTTTTCAGAACCCTGATTATCCATTTCTTTCCTCAAAATCTCGAAAGAAGAGAGTAGTTCTTGATGTACGTTGTCCGCTATAATCTCCCATGGACTTTTCGAGCAATTCCTTTCCAGTTTGCAATCCTCTTCATTGCATGAAATTTAATACAGAAATTTATACTAAAAATATTTAACTCAAACACCATTCAAGGAATGTGTGGAGGAATGTAAGCCATCATATTAACAGGGAATGTATGTAGCCTGACTGCCCGCAAAGAACAGATTATTGAAACAAGAAAGAAGAAAAAACCTACCAGAAAAGAAAAGAAAAGAAAAGAGAAATTCAGTCGCAAATGATATCACAATCTGAATTCCAAAGAAAAAGAAACAGCCCAGATAAACATATATTACAATAAACTCATTAAATCAAACATTTTAGTGAAAGTGATTCACTGAAGCTAAGACTCATCAACGAAAAGGGTAAAGAAACAGAGTCAGATTAAAGCAGTAGAGAGACGATCATACCTGAGAGTTAAAAACTGTTGCTGTTTATGCCTGCTCTGCTGGTATTGTATTTTGAAAACATCAATTGGCGCAAGCATATATTTATAGGGATGAATCCTACTATAAAGAAAAAATAAAGATGGAAAGGTTCCACTCACTCGATCAGGTTAGCAAGTACTTCCATTGGAGGGTTTTCTTCGAAAAGAGCTTTTCATTCTCTCTTTTCAATATTCTTCGGTGGGGAGTGCAAAATTTGTCATGAAGATTTGATGTTATCTATAATTCCTAAACCCAATGTATCTCGACTCTTCGTTTCTTGGAAAAACAATTGAGTTCGAGAATAAAATTTAAGCTAGTAATTATGAATTGATCAACTTCATTGGGAGGGTTTTCTACAGTGGAAAATACAAAATTTGTTCATCCAAATTTAACTTGGATAAGCTAGAAATTTTCAATATGTTGATGTAAAAAACAATGGATAAGTTTTTAATTTAAAATATATCTTTAAAAAGAAGTAAACATGTTCGGAAAAAAATATGATATATAAATTTTTCTTAACATATAAATATTGATCCAACTTAAATAGATATGTGTGTAATTGGTTTTGAACACAAAGTTACTATATGGTTTTGCATTTCAATTCAACATGATGTGTTTATATGGTTAACTTATTATATATCATAATTAAAAATGTGAATTTTCTCTAGAGAAATTAAACTTTGAATTAAATTTTTTTTTCTTTTGTTTTAACCCTTATGTATCTTTTTGTAGAAAATTAGATTAATATTTTATGTGTTTATAAGAAATTATTTTCCCCCAACATAAAATATCAAACCATAAACAAGAAATACATCCAAAATGGAACTAATATAATATTTTTCAACATACATTATATTAAAAATAAAATACCATGGCTCTTTGTTTAGGAAAATATAGATAGTTATATTATATAGATTGAGTTGTGAAATATTATTTGATATTCATATATTGAAAAATATTTAGTTATGTTATAGAGATTGAGTTGTGAAATATTATTGATATTAGGATATTGAAAAATAACTTATTTTTTATGTTTTTTTATATTTTAAAATATAATAATAATTTTTTTTACCCCTTCATTAACTCATGTCAATGTTCAACCTGACCTATGACCTAATTTTTGAATTTCTTTTTCCAATTATATTCTTCTATATTGAGATGGTTGTGAACTGATCTTTGTGATTTTTTTATCTATTTTCTATTAGGTTATCATGGTTTAACAACTTAAGTAACGGGTTTGGCAAGTTAGAAAGGTTGAGTCTGATTGGTTGCTTTTATCCTTTTTTTCTTAGTTGATTTTTTATTTTACAATTTTGGCCTTCAATATTGGGTTGACTTGGAATACGACATCATTATATTTTTTTTATATGCATATGTCTTAGTCTTGATCATGAGTTTTGTAGGTTAACTCAAGTTGTTTTTATATTCTCTTAAAACTAGATTTTTTAATAGTTTTATCTTTCAACATTTTGCTTATTGGTATATTCTTTTATATTCTTAGATTAATTGAAAATGTATTCTTAGATATCATTTCATCAAATTCTATTTTATTTTAAATTAGTTATCGAGCATGATTGTAGAAATGTTTTTAGAATATTGACATGTTTTTTTAAATCATCTTGAGCCAAAGCAACATTAGAAGGTATAGAGAAAGTCCAAATTCTTATCAAGACATGATACATTTATGACCATCTGGCACACTTGGTTTAGCTCAACCTACAAGAAATATTTATCCTTCAATGCAACTCCATGAACAAGCAAAGTATAAAAATGTAAATCATCTTAAAACCATAGGTGAATATCAGGCGCTGTCCACGAGATTACACCATGTCACATTGATAGAGCACAAATTACCACAAACAAATTAATTCTACCATATAACAGCACAAATTTAACAGAATTGGTATGAATTGCATTCTCTCTTGCTCTACTACTCTTATTTATAATATGAGTACATTTAATTACAGCCTGCCAAGGTATATCCAGGGTACTAGTTATAATAAGTAAATCTGCCTATTTACACTTCTACTTTAGTGCAGGATATATGCTTTCCTTTTCTGTGTTTACTGTCAACCCTAGCATGCTTTTCCATTTCTGTATTAACTATCCACCGTTTTTGCTTCTCATTATCAAAATTGTCTTTCCTTTTCGGTTCTTATTGTCATCCCCCGTCAAATTGATGTTGGTTTATCCAGCAACATCACTTTATCAACAAGAAACTGATGTCTTTGTCGGGTGAGAGTTTTAGCAAAGATATCAACAACTTATAGGTTGTTGGTCACATGAGGAAGGGAAATAATCTTGTCTTCATAGGCATCATGATTGAAGTGGCAATCCACTTCAATATGCTTAGTCTTTTCATGGAACATACGACTAGACAAAATATGAATTGCACTAGTATTGTCCCCATGAAGAGGAGTAGGTGTAGTCTGTCAAAAACCAAGCTCAGAAAGAAGCCCATGTAGCCAAAGGATTTTTGAACATGCTTGAGACATAGCCCAGTATTCGGATTCAGCTGATAACTTAGAAACCCTATCATGATTCTTGTTTTTCCATGAAATGAATGCAGACCCAAGGAACATACACCATCTAGTAGTGGATCTTCTAGTATCTGAGCACCCAGCATAATCAGCATCATTGTAGGCATGTAGAATAGGGAAAGTGCTAGTAGGATAGCATAACCCTTGTGCAAGAGTACCATTGACATACATAATTATTCTTTTTATAGCAGTCATATGTAGATGTCTTAGAGAGGCCATATACTAGCTCACCTGTTGGACTGCATAAGAGAGATTCAGCCGAGTGTTTGTGAGATCGATCAAACTACACACAAGTGTTACATTATCTGTGAAATGAATAAAATAGAGTTGTCGGTGTATGTGGTAATGGAATCCTGAACATGATGGTTTCAATTTTTCGCACTAAAGTGTGATCATTACATGAAATGTTCAGATGTCACATGTTGAATAAAGTCAACCCATGCGGCCTTCAAGATGTTTGATAGGGTGAAATCCTTCCAAAACACCACCTTCTTCCAACCTAAAAGCTCTTTTTGTTTCACATAGTTTTTTACCTTGTTTTGTACCTTGTACCAAAAATCACGCAACTTATATGGTACAAATAAATTATTTGTTAATAATATATTATGGTTTTGGCAACCTTAATGTTTGTAAGCCTGAAATTGCATTCATTAATTAGAATTGATTCTTCAAAACACATTAACATGTTGATGTGAAGGGAAAACAAACTTACATTGAAAGATTGTTCTTCCATTGAGCTTAATACTTCGAAGTGAATAGATTCTATTGAGAATGGATGCCCCTCGACATGGCAATATCGCACTTGATATGCTTGCATCGTGAGTGGATGTGTGTGCCTTGGTTGCTTGTTTTTCATTGGCATCTAATGAGTCATGGTCGTATGAATCATAGTTGGAAGAACTTATCCCTAAGAAAAATATTCCTATTTGAAGAAAATTATACATTCATCCTTTTTTTTTCATTGATATACATGAAAGTAACCTAATAAAAAAAATGCCCAGACTTAATAATATTAGTCACCTCAAATAATTAGCTACTAATAAATTATATATTTATGAAAAATTGAGAAAATCAATTAAAGGAAATAAAATCATAAGAAATTTATAAATAAAAATCAAAAAAGAAAAAGAAAAAATTATATATTTGAGCTTTTAACCAGCACAAACATTGTTTTTTCCCATGTATATTGGGGGGAAACGATGAAACAACTTCCTAGCAGACATTCACATGGACAATGTTTTATTATTTAGTCTTCTTCTATACCATGGTTATTGCAATAGCATTTGTTAGCTTCATATTGTATGTCTAACCAAACTTTAATTTATTTATTTATTTTTATTTAACAAATTAAATAACCTTTAATTGGCCTAGGAAAAACATTTATTATTTTAGACTCGGGAACACTATTCACTAGAATAGTGTACTGACATATTTTTTCCTTCACCCAAAAATTGATTAAATCATGGATAAAGTTGAACAAATTAGAAATTTGTTCATCAAACGGAGGGTTAAATACAAACATTCAGAACTAATAACTAAAATGTAAAAGGAGCCCAACTTTGGGGTTGATGGTTGTGTTTGGTGGCAATTACATCCGCAATTAAAAGCTAAGTATAAATATAGACTTTTTATTTTGGTTAAAGGAATCATTAGAAGAGGACTCTAGGTTAATCGAGCTATAGACAATGATTTTGATTAAAGGAATTGTCAAATTAGGATTTCATGTTAACTAAGATGTAAATATAATTTTTTTGTTCTAGCTTGAAAGGAACGTTGTGATACATAATCTTAGATCAACTGAGTTGAGAACAAAAGTTTTCAATATGCTACAATTCATTTCCCAAGAGAAACAATTGGATTATAGTTCTAGTTGAAAGGGATTGTTGTGAAGACAATGTTTGAGGTCGACCAAACTACAAGCTTTAAGAAAACTAGGTTTGAAGAACAATTCATTTGTCTTTACAAACTTGTTAAGAAAAACAGTTGACATGTCTTTGCTTCATAAGTATATAAAGAGGATGCATTTGTTGTTACATATTTTTAGTGACTCATATACACATGTAAAAAAACAAAAACAAAATTCGAAATATTGGGAATAAATAAATATATTAGTAAGAATAAATACATAAGAACACCTTGAAAATTATCAAGGACTAGTTGAGAAAAATCAAAAAATACAAGATTGAAAAATTTAACATTGTATACTTGAGTGACGAAGGCGTTAAAAATTCAATTGAAAAAAAAAATATCAAAATTGGATTCTTAAAACACTCAATTGTGATTTTTCAAAGTTCAATTCAAGATATTGCCATTTCAAAAGATTTATTTCAAAGGAATCGTTGAGATTTAAGACCTAAGGTCAACTAAGTTGGAAAAAAAAACAGTTGTGTAGGATAATAACTTTGAGAAATGATTCTCCTAGTAGCTGAAAGATTTTGGTTTTGATTAAAGATACTTTCTTGAATGGGATTTCAAGTTCACTAAGCTATAAACATAGATTTAATTTTGGTGAAAGAAACACCATTTTAGAATTTCAAGTTAACCAAACTATAGATAAAGTTTTTTACTTTTAGTTGCAAGGAAATTGCTAGATTAGGATTTCAGGTTAACCTAGTTATAGATATAGATTTTTTATTTTATTAAAGGAAATTGTCATGTTAGGATTTTAGGTTAATCAAGTTATAGACAAATGCTTTTAGATAAGGGAATCGTCATATTGGGATTTCAAGTTAACCTAACAATAGATAAAAACTCTGGTTAAAAGGATTGTCAAATTGGAATTTCAAGTTAATCGAGCTATAAATGAAAATTTTGGTTCTAGATTGAAGAAAATCACTATGATGTAGAATTCACGTCAATAAAATCGAGACAGAAGTTATCAAAATGATATAATTCATTTCCTAAAATAAATAGTTGGATTATGGTTCTTGTTGAAGGGGATTACTATAAAAATAGGGTTTCAAGTCAACCAAAATGAGGCGTATGTTGTTACCCATTTATGGGGGCCTATATAAACATCCAAAAACTTTAAAAAAAATGGAAATAAATCATAAAAAGATATTAGTGGAATGGTATATTAGAATTCTAATTGTCAAAAACTAGTTAAGGAAGATCAAAATACATATGATTGGAAAATGTAACATTGTATTTATCTAGTAATAAAGTCCCTATTAGCAAGAAAAATTCAATTGAAAACATAAAATTCAAAATTGTATTTTTAAGGATTTAATTGCGATTTTTAAAGTTTAATTCAGGAAACTTCCTCTTAGGGCAAGTCCAACGAAGGAGCCATCAGTGGAGGCAAAGCCAATTTTTTTTAAAAAATGGCTCTTTTTGTTAAATTTGTCACTCCAACGGGGAGAGCCAAATGAAGAGGCAAAATGCCTCTTCCATTTTCGGGAGGCATCCCCACAGGTTTTGCCTGGGGAGCCAAAACTCAAAATCCGACCGTTGCCATTTTTTTTTTACCGTTGCATGAACACAGCAAACCAACATCACTCAGCAAACCAATTAATTGAAAAATTGCAAAAACACATATTTCACAGCAAACTCAAACAAGAAATATAGTAGGTGCAGAAAGAGAAAACAAGCCGAGTCTCCCCCGTGGGAATTTCCTTTCTTTTACAGGAAGAAAATTGGAACAGAGGTGTAGACACCAGGCACTAGTCTCGGTTGAAAACAAAGTTTCAGCAGAAGCAAATTGAAAGGAGGATTGTAGGTAAAGTAAATCCTTAGGGAGCAGTGTGAGGGGGGGATGGAGCCGGGGGGGATGGAGTGATTTAGGAGATTTTAGGAGAGAGGGGGGCTGGAGGTGGCAGGGGGTGGCTTACGGCTGAGATGGAAGAGGGGTGGCTTGAGGCTGAGAGGGGCTGGACGGAGAGAAGGAAGGGGGGTTGGAGGCTGAGAGGGGCTAGACGGAGAGAAGGGAGGGGGCGGCGCTGAGATGGAAATGGAAATTAGGGCAAGAGAAGGGAAAACCGGGGGTATATATAGTATAGGGGTTTTATATATTATTATTATTATTATTATTATTATTATTATTATTATTATTATTATTATTATTAATTATAATAGTTATAATAGTTAGTAAAAAATAATAGCTAGTACAAAAAAAAAATAGACCAGATTCGTTAATTAAGATTTTTTTATCGGTTAAAATAGTTAGCATTAAAAAATAATTAACACAGAAAAATAATTATGCGAAATTTGTTAATTAGGATTTTTTTTGTCCGTTAACTTAATTACATACTATAAATTTACTGTTAGATTTATAAACTGTTTAAATTTTGTGTTTAAAGCTGCTGTGAATTTATTCATAATTTGTAATAGAATATTTTTATCAGTTTTATTTAAACTGTAATAGAATTTGAGTTACATAGACAAGAGCAATAATACAATGTATTTTTTTATGCAGATGGACTCAAATGTGCAAAATTCATTCACTAACTCTATTATAAGTGAGTGAACATATTGTTTCTCAACAAAGTTATCCTAATGTTCATATTACGATTGAAGAATCAAGGGTAATGTTTTATTTTTAACATTTACATATAAAATAAGTTGTTTAACATATTTATTATGTAACGTAGTTTCATTTATTGAATTTGTTTTTCCAGATTAATGATGCTCGACAAATGTATGCTTCAGTCGTTGGCAAACGATTTTAACTGGAACATTGTTGGGTTATCTTAAAAAAAAATCAAATGGCAATTTGAACGTGCAAGTCTTCATCAGAAGTCAAACAAGAAACAAAAAAATCATGAAATTTTGGCAGGTTTTTTCAACATTTTAAAATTTCAAATTTCAAATATTCTGGATCTTTTAATTATAATTAATTTCATTTTTTTATTTTTTTAAAAAAATAATTTTATTGTTAGCTGGTTTCTCAAAAATAATTATTTAATTATATAATTTACTCATATTAATTGTATAATGAATTGTATAATTACACTATATACAAAATAATTGAATTTTATTTAAAATAAGTTTAAAAAAATGACTCTTAAAAATGACTCTTACCATTGGAGACCACATCACCTCAAGAGCCATTTATACACTATTCAAAGAGCCATTTCTATCATTTGCCTCTTAAAAATGCCTCTTACCATTGGACTTACTCTTACAAAGCTTTAAATCAAGGGATAGTTGAGATTCAAAATTCAGATCAACTAAGCTGGAAAAAAAATAGTGGTGTTGAAAAATAGTTGTGAGAAAAGATTCTCCTAATAGCTATAGATTATAGTTTTGATTAAAGAACTCATCAAATTGGAATTTCAGGTTAACCAATCTATTAATAGAGAATTTGCTTTTGGTTAAAAGAAATTGTTATATTAGAATTTCAATTTAAAATAACTACAAATAGACATTTTTTTCTTCTAGTCAAAGGGAATTGCAAGATCAAGATTTCAAGTTAATCTTATTATAGATAGGCATTTTTTATTCTGGTTAAAAGGAATTGTTAAATTGGGATTTCAGGTTTATCTAACGATATACAAAGACTTCAGTTAAAGGGGTTGTCATATTAGGATTTTAGGTTAATCGATGAGCAAATAAAAATCTTGGTTCTAGAATGAAAGGAACCGTTATGATCCAGGATATTAGATCAAGTAAGTTAAGAACCAAAGATATCAAATGATAGAATTGATTTCCTGACAAATACAATTGGATCATAGTTTTGATTTAAGGAGGTTGTTGTGAAGACAAAGTTTCAGGTTCACCAAAATGAAAGCTTTAAGAAAAATAGGTTTCAAAATATTGAAAAGATGTGTGTGTGTAATATATTGCCTAGGAAATTACCAAAAATCAATTGAGAAATATCAGAATTACAAAATTCAAAAATCTAACGGTGCATTTTTTTAGCAATAAAGGTTCTATTGGCAAGAAAAATTCAATTGGAAAATAAAAAATCAAAATTGAATGTTCAAGGACTCAATTGGGATTTTTCAGAGTTTAATTCATGAAACTACCTTTTAGAAAGCTTTAGTTCAAGGGAATTTGGTTGTAAATAGAACTTTTTGTTTTGGATTAAAAGGGATCGTTGTGATACAGGATTCAAATCAAATGAGTTGAGAACAAAAAATATCAAAATGATAGAATTCATTTCCTAACAAAAACAATTGGATCATAGTTGTGATTGAAGGGGATTTCTATGAAGATAGAGTTTCAGTTTGTCCGAACAAAAAGCTTTAAGTAAATTAGTTTTGAAGAACAATTGTTTGTCTTTACAATCTAACAACATGAAGACCTTGACAAATCTTTGTTTTGTAAGTATTTTAAAGAGAAGGTACATGTTGTTACTCAATTTTAGAGGCTCATATAAACATGCAAAAAACCAAGAAAATAGAGAAAATACAAAAAAGAATGAAAATGTTGGAAAGAAATCAAAAAATTATATTAGTGAAAGAATATATCAATATGCCCAAAAAATTGCCAAAGACTAGGTAAAAGATACAAGATTGAAAAATGTGGCATTGTTTTTTTTTAGTGATGAAGGCCCTATTGGCAAGGGAAATTCAATTTTAAAAGAAAAAAAATCAAAATTGAATGTTTAAATACTCGATTGGAATTTTTCAGAGTTAATTGAATTTAGTGAGGGCCTGATTAGAAGAAAATGATTATTTTAAAGTCAATTTAAATTTTATTTTTGAAGCCATTGTCTCACCTAAGAGTCCTTTTTTTACCCATAAAAATAAATTATCTAGTTACAAGCTCACAAATCTAATTATACAAAAGGAAATGAGGTATTTTAACTATGCAATCTCTCACAAAACATTATTTTATTTATCTATTTATTTCAATTTCATCCTTTCATTTTTGAATTTTTATAGATGGAAGTTCATGATTTTTTTTGTTTGTTTTATATTCAGATTTTCTGATCACAAGTTTTGTAAATTAACCCGGATTGTTTATTGGCACATTCATTAATATTCTCAGATTTGTTGATAATTGTATTTTTAGATATTATCTCATGGAATTCCGTTTTTATATTTGAAAACCATCATAATCTTTTATTTAATTGAATTTTAATTGTCATAGATAATTGAATGAAGCAAACTTTTTTTTTCCTTTTAAAAAACACGCTAATATTGTTTATTTGTATGATTTAAATAAACATAGAGGAGCCATTACAGAAATTAAAGCAAACCACACTTCCAAAATCTGTCTTCTTCTTCTTCTCTTTTCTCTTTTTCCAGCGTCATTCTAAAAAGCTAACACTCAATCCCGTGATGAGACAGGATCCAGTCATAATGGGGTCATCCTTGCTGAAGAGGATGCAAAAAGAGTTAGAACTGAATTGTTCACGTTAAAAACCCTTCGCAGCTTAAGAACTTGTCCCATATCAGCCTTAAGCTGTCCTCGAGCATTTTGGAAATTGAATCACTTTCAGCTCCCGGTTCCTTCATAATTCAACAGAAGCAGCTTTAGATACAGTAAAAGTATTTTAGAAGATGAAGAACAGAATATAATTGCCAAACAGGAACAACAACTAGACAATGTTGTAGATCTGTCAGATCTGTCAGCTCTCATTACAAGACAATGTTGTAGAAGCTCACAAATTACAAGTCGTATATGAGCCAAAGCAACATTAGAAGGTATTGAAAAAAGTCAAACCCAATAAAGGAACTTGCCTGTATTTTTGAAACAATTCCTTTCAACTTCAGATAAACCTCTCTCGTCGTTTCCGCAGTTCCAGTCCTAAAATCATATCGGTCAGCATCTCTTGCTTTAAGCCTAAATGATGAACTTCTATAGGCTTTGGTTATTGTGTGCCAAACCCCAACGACCCTATATCTACCACCAGAAGATGCCATCCCCTTTTTGGGCCATTTCAATCCACCCTTCATATCTGAATCTAGAACTGCAGAACTGGTCAGATCTCTAAGGCTATTCATCTCGTCATCCTGCATCGATTCAAACAATCAGTCACGCCACAGCGTTACTATCAGGAGTTACAAATCCAATACAGAATATGTGGATATTACAATGAAGTTTCTTGGCTTTGATATTTTAAGCAGTATATATGATTATCAGAAGAATAGTCTGGCTGTTATTGATACTAGATGCTTAGTTTACCAAGGAGCCAATACCAAATCATGGTCTTCTGCTTAATAAACTAAAATTTTCATGCTGGAAATAAATAACTCACTACCAGCTTTGCGCTGTCTAGACTCTAGATGAAAATCCTTCATTTTTCATGATGGGATTCGTTTTAAGCTTTTTAATTTCGTTCTAGACTTCTTAGCCTATTTCACCAGTGCAAGCCTGCTCAATGCTTGTTTCACATATCTTCTCTTCTAGGTGTGATCATACCAGGTTCCGGGATACAGATTATTTGCTATTTTCCAACAAATGCAATTGTTTCCATCATGACATTCTTCGAAATGGAGAAAATACTGGCTAGACTAGATTAAGATTGTAATTTTAGGAATTTACAAAGGGAGGATGCTTGCTCAAGTTTCTGCTGGGTTTGGGCAGGGCCCAAGACACTTCATGCTTCAATGAGTGTCTTGTTAGAGAATAATATAAATTATATTATGGGGCCTCACTTATAAGCTTAAGCTTTTAGGTGAGATGGTTCCTTAACATGATATCAGAGCCTTATTGACCCAGCGGTCACGAGTTCAAATCTCACCACCCCCATTCTATTTGATAAAAATCAAGCACAAGGTGATGTGGGTCTGTGCAAGTCTCAAGCCCAAAAGGCTTTTATTTGAAGGGATGTGTTAGAGAATAATATAAATCATATTATGGGGCCTCACTTATAAGCTTAAGCTTTTAGGTGAGATGGTTCCTTAACATGTCTAACAATTTTGCAGTACGATAGTAGCAAATTTGCTGTTGTCAAATGAATAACTCAGCAAAAGACAGTAAAACTTACAGTTAGAGCTGTTAAGATCCTCCTGGAGCTAAGCTTTAGCCTGAGGTCCAGATTCTTATCAAGACATGATACATCAATGACCATATGGCGCACGTGGTTTAGCTCAACCTACAAGAAATATTTATCCTTCAATGCAATTCCATGAACAAGCAAAAGTATAAAAATGGAAACCATCTTAAAACCATAAGTGAATATCAGGAGCTGTCCAGGAGATTACACGATTTCACACTGATAGAGCACAAATTACCAAAAACAAATTAATTCTACCATATAATATCACAAATTAACATGAGGGGACAAGACTCTAGGAAGTACGAAACCTGCCTTGTAGAGGTGAAGTTTTTTATTTTCCAGCACAACACATTTGCATGAAACAGTTGCATCTGGCCGTGTATCATCAGACACCTGCTTGAAAGAAGAAAAGTTAGTGACAAATTGAATTAAGAACATAAGAAAAAATTACAAAGAGTCGGTATGCAGGCAAAGGAATACCTTTACAGTGTAAACATCTTTCTCGTCTTCAAAATCAACTCCAATCGCTGGGACAACTTCATCTATAATATTTTCCATATATGAAGAAGGAATATTTGTGTACATTGATCTGATGAGTTGTCTCAAAATGGCTTCTTCAACCTGAATTTTATTGACACGTTGTAGGCTCATTGAGGTGCTCCTGCAATATATTATATCAACAATATCTACGTTACTAGTAGTACCAGCAAAAGTAAAAGAATTCTACTCCTAGTTCATAGAATATATCATGGAGTTAACTTCATTTTGATTGATGTAAGAAAGAGAACTACAGCTAGTAGTTAAAAAGTCCACTGAACACCAAAAGGAGGACTACAGTGGTTCAAAATTAAAGAATCCTATGCTTATAGTGCTACAAAAAGTTAAGGAATTATATTCCTACTTCAGGAAGTTTCGTGCTACAACGCAACAGGAAAAACTGAGACAATTCCAGGCAACTTCACAGCATAAGCAATTTTTCAGTTTCATAATAAATTCCCGTCACTCCTTCCATCTAAAATGGCATCATAAGTTGGAAAAACTGATAATGTTCCTTCTCATACCACTAGGATTAACTTAATTTGCAATATCTATAGAGAAAAGTTGGATTGATTACCTATGAAAAATAAATTTTCCCAATCCAGCAATCAATGATGGTTTTACTTTTTCAGAACCCTGATCATCCATTTCTTTCCTCAAAATCTCGAAAGAAGGGAGTAGTTCTTGATGTACGTTTTCCGCTATAATCTCCCATGGACTTTTGGAGCAATTCCTTTCCGGTTTGCAATCCTCTTCATTGCATGAAATTTAATACAGAATTTATACTAAAAACATTTAACTCAAACACCTTTCAAGGGCAGAAGCCACTAACAGAAAAGGATGGAACACCAACCTTCAGTTATGATGCTATTGACCAAGACTAGAGGCTTTTCTCCATATTTACGCTCAAGATCTTCATAGGAAGTCGGCTCGAGATGGATGTTAGGTGGAAAGTGGCCATCATCGTCCAAGCCAACAGCAAACCATTTAGATATAGCATGGTCTGCATAAACAATATTTCCACACTTATTTTTATGAGAAGTAGATGCTCTCAAATTCACATTTCTTTGAAACTGATGTTGCAGTGTCTCTGGAATTGGGGATGCCCTTCTCACATCCTTGGAATGCCGCTTGTGTGGAGGGACGTAAGCCATCGAATTTACAGGAAACGTATGTAGCCTGGCTGCCCAAAAAGACATTATTGAAACATGAAAGCAGAAACAAACCAACCAGGAAAGAAAAGAAATTCTGCTATTCCAAGAACCCAGAAGAAAGAAAAATCAACCAACAATGAAAGAAAAGAAATTCTGCGATTCCAGGAACCCAGAAGAAAGAAAAATTCAGTCACAGAAAATGATTTACTTAAGCTAAGACAAAAATGAAAAGGGTAACGAAACTGAGTACGATTAAAGCAGTAGAGAGATGATCATACCAGAGAGTTGAAGATTGTTGGTGTTAGTGCAACAGTAGCTCTTTTATGGTAGTATTATATTGTGATAACAGACCCCAATGGGAGCTTGTATATATAGGGAAGAGCCTGCTATAAAGAAAGAATAATATAGCGTAAGCTAACCTGCAAAATACATGACCTGAATAATAAGATTGGAATAACATCATATAAAAGAACCAAAATAGATCATGAAATCTAATTTCTAATTAATCTAATATTGAAAGATGAAGTTAGACAAAAAATCATATTGAAAAGAAAAAAATATGAGTCAACCAAGTTAACCCACTAAACTTGCGACACGAATCATGAGATTATGATCATTATATAGAAAATAAATCATAAATCTCTATTTTCAATAAAAACAAATGTTAAGTGCTAAAACTAAAAATATACAAAAAAAAAAAATAGTAATATTCAATGAATAGTGATTGTGAAGCGATGCATAATAAAAACATCATCTCTTTTAGTTATTTTTGTTAATATTTATATTCAATATTTTTTGTCCTTTTTTTAATTGATCCTTTATTTTTATTTTAATTGAATTTTTTACAGGTTTGCTTTCTATGAGAATATCTTAGTCTCATAACTTGAGTTATTTTTTTAAATTCTTTTTTTTAACTTTTATCATTTATCATTAGATTAGTTTGAAAACTGAGATTCATAATTTTTTTTCATTTTGATTTCTTATGGGGTTATCCTAATCTTGCGACTTAGCTGTAGTTTGGCAAGCCAACACGATTGACTTGGGTTGAGTGTTTTGTCTTTTTTTTAAAATGATTTTTTTAAAAAAAAATCATCATTCAACATTAGTTAGTTCAGGAACTGAGCATCGAAGTTTTTTTTTTTTTTTCTCTCTATAATGTTATTTTCATTTTATAACTCAAGTCACATGTTTAACTATTTAACCCAAATTATATTTTTTTTTTTACATATTTTTTTTACATTCTCATACTTTAATAATGAGTTGTTTAGAAATTAACCTTCATAAGTTTATTTATTCTGTTTTTCATAGGGTTATCTTATTCTCATCTCCTAAATCGCAAGTATGATAAATTTACGTAGGATGACTCGATTTATTTATTTTTATTTTTTAATTAAATATCTTTTATCATATTCATCTTTTAACAGTTGGTTTATTGAGCATTAAACTTTGTACTTTATTTTGATTAGTTTCTATAACCTAAGTTAAACAAGGTTAGTTTAAGTTGTATAAGTATATGGTTGTCTAATATATTTTTTATGTTTTTTAAAAAAACAAAATTGACTAGTGAGAAATCTTCTACAAAATATCGTTTTGCAAAGCTGCAGGCAAATGGGAGGGTTCTATTTCGAAAGAGCTTTTTATTATTTCTTTTACGAGCCTTCGATGGGGATTACAAAATTTGTCATACAGATTTGATTTATTATAATTAATAATCGTTTTTTCATGTTTGTTTATTATTAAAAAAAATAATTAATAAAAAACTATTTTCAATTAAAAAGAAATTAGTTTAGTTTTCATAAAAGTTTTTTATTTTATTTTATGCAGAATACATTTTTTCTTACGTCGCACAAAAATAAATAAAAAATATCATAGTATTTATTGATTATATCAATTTTAATCCTCAATTTACAATTTGTTATATATTTTTTGTACGTCACACAAAATTAAAAAAATATACATTATTATTTTTTTTTATTATATCAAATTTAATATTCAATCTTTTATTTGTTATATATTTTATCGTAATGTTTTTTTTTTTAATTTGGTTTTATATCAACTTTCATCTTCATTGTTTTTATTATTTTTTTCTCTTATTATTTTCTTAATTGAAACGTTTCTATATATCATATTTGATCCTTATTTATTTGATTTCTATTTATTTTATTTGAAATAATTTATGAATTATAATTTCTTCTTCAATGTCATCCTTTTTTAACTTCTTTTTTTATCTATTAGATTTTAATTTTATTATTTTTATTGTTATTTTTTAAAAAAGTATTTATGAAATTTGAGTTTCTTTTCAATTTCATCACTCTTTTCAATTTTATCATTTTTTATTGTTATCCTCGTTTTTTTAATAAACTTGAAAAAAAAACATTACTAAATTTTTTTCTATGACATCATCAAACACTAGAAATTTTTATCCCATTTATTTTTCGTAACATATCCAAATATATATATAATCTAGTTCTCATGGATTTTTCATAAAAATCGTTTTCTAAAAACAATATTTTTCAGCAAACAAACTGAAAATTAAATCTCGACCAAATTTAAAGAAAACCTATTTAGTCACTATTCCAAGGTCAAATATTTATTTGAGCTTTACCAAAGCATAACTATATAACATAAATCATAAAAGCAGGGAACCTATAAAAAGATCAAATGTGTGATTAGATTAAAAAAAAAAGAGTTAAATCTTGTCAAAAATTCAATGTAGGTATACACATAATTTACTATGAATTGCTACAGTGTAATTACTATTTTGCCTTTTGATTCATAAAAATTAATTCTTTGGTTTAGGGGTATTGTAGTCTTTTCTTGTTAATATTTTGTCATTAAATAATTGTTTGGATGTGTGTTTTCCAATTTTATAATAGTAAAAATATGAGGTTGCCCCTAAAATCAGGAGGGGGGAAGAAAATTTGTTGGACAAAGATATTTTAGGTATTATGTTTTTTAATGAACAACAAAATAAAGAATTTACACTTGGGAAAGACAAAATATAAGAAATGTCGATAAGGTTATTTTTGGTGCTTTCAAGTTTTTATAAACAGTTAAATCACTTATTTACCTTTGGAAAGACAAAACAAATTGTTAACCTTTGGGGTATTTTGGTATTTTCATTTTTTTTTTATTATGATGGGCTTCAGGGGGTATTTTGGTATTTTTATATTTTTAAATACGTTTCAATCCAAAAAGTTGGTGGCGCGTGTGTTACACCTGCTAGCAATTTTGAGTCGTCTGCTCTATACAAGCAGCACGTGGAGATCCATGCGGTGGCTAAAAATGGCTAACCACTCTGTCTCTGTTTTCTATGGTGGTCAGAGTATCGCCGATGGTCGATTGTGCTCTTCTTTCTTTCTTTTCTCTCTCTTAGCAGATAATATACATATATTTCCTCTCTTTGTATGGTTTTTTACATTTCAATTCTTGATATTATAATTTCTTATTTCATCCTAATCTCTTATATAAAAGTTTTGATTTGTTCAATTTCATCATTCAATTGGAATTTGTGATATGTTTTCTTTTCAAATAATATTTCCAATAAGCGCATTGCATAAAATTATTTTATTTAATTAATTTATATGTATGTTTATTTCTATTATCGTTTAACTGAATTTGTGATATGTTTTATTTTCAAATAATAAATTTTTTTCTGTTTATTATTTCTAATTGAAATATCTTGAACACTTTCCTCCATCTTCTAGTGCTAAAGCGACTTCTGTATAAGTTTAATTTTTTGGGCAACCACCCGGAAATTTCCCCATCTTTATCCTTTGTTATGTTAATAATTAATCATAATGTTTTTCATTGACTAATAATTAATTAGTCATATTTAAGTATTAATTAGTCATTTTGCTTTTCGTTAACCACTTACAGAACTCAGCCCACTGAAGGAGACTTGCACCTCAGAAAATTAGAAAATCAGCCCACAGAAGAATAATGTTTAGTGTAAAATAATATTATTTATATAATAAAAAAATATATCAATTTAATATTTGTTTTATAAAAACACTTTAAAAAAAGAAGTTGTTTCTTCTACACTCCATTGATATCTTTTTTTTAAATACTATTAAATATTTGTTTATGAGTGTGATTCAGGTTATTTTTAAAAGTAATTTTTATTCAGAAATACATGAAAATAATTTATTTATTTATTTAAGAAAAAATATTTTTAACATCTGATCTAAAAATATTAAAAAAATAAAAATTTTATATTTTTTTCAGTGTTTTTGAAAGTAATAATGAATAATGTTTTTTCTTAGTTTCAACTCTTATTAATTTTAAGTTATCTGCGAGCATCAGGATCAAGTAAAAATCAGTTGCGTGTTAAGCATTTTTTTAATTTAATATTAAAATGAAAATACATTAAATTAACATAGATTTATCTAAATTAGCATGTGAAATTTATAAAGATAATCTAAAAAATAAAATAAAATTAGAAGGCTAAATCTTGAACTAATACAATGTTAAAGGAAAAAAATATTTATTTTTTTTAAGAAAAAGATAAACATGTTTAAACTCAACTCAACCAATTGATTTTGCGATGCAAGTAATGTACTTTATCAGATTTAATCATACAAGATAGTGTGTGTATATATATATATAAATTTCAAGTTCAAATAATTTTTACTTGATAAAATATATTAAAAAAATTATAAATTATATATTGGAATCTTTTTTATTAGTTTAAGTTATTGAGTTAAATTGGTACTTTGACAAGACTAAGATAGGAAAAGCATATTATTGATAACAAAAGGTTAAATTGTATTATTTTTTAAGTTTTAAGTTAAATAAAAAATATATATTATTTGTGACGCCCCCAGCTCCCTTGCCAGTTACCTAACTGGCGTGACCAGGTTCGCCACACTGTTGGGACTAAGTCCCCTATTTCCTCCATCATAAACCACAAAATACATAGATAACTACATTGTTGAAAACGTACGGGATAATTTACAACATCCTTAGAACAATTCTATAATTTACAAAATACTCAAAATGCCTAGATATTTAATTTACAAATTTGGCTCATACCCCTTTTTTCCACAAAAGATATTCCTATTTTTATCAGTGACACATGAGCCTCTTTTAGCGAGAACCGGTAGCATCCTCGATCAGCTTAACCTTACCCTTGCCTGAACAACACACAAATACAATAACAGAATGAGTCAAAGCTCAGTAAGTAGGGTGATGCACGTGATATGCAATGCTATTGTGTTTCCCACATTTTCATCTATTTTAATCCGGGTACCCTAGGTATATGTAAGTCCGTGCGAACTATCACTCGGTGATCATGTTATCACCTACTACTCTATTACTTTCTCTCAGTGATCTCAATATCACCTACTGCTCGCAACGGCATTATCCCTCGTTGTAGCACACGGTTAGCGGAATTATCCCTCGCTTAACGGTGTTAGTAAATAGAGCTCGCACTATGGATTCCTTGCTATTACCCATTCCACTCAATTCGGTTATCAAACCGTGTCAATTCAAAACTCAATGATTTCTCTCAAATTAATTTCCCCCAATGCACGTGATGACATGTTTAAGCACATTCAAACAAACTCGGGTACCAATTCTTATTTCTCAAACCATACTCACGGTCCAACTCACACTCGGGATTCACCCATCGTTCACATACCAATCATGGTACTCATAGCGGAAACACAACCTTCGCTCATTAATATTGTTCATTAATTCCATTAATATTAAGATCTAAATATTTCCCTTATTAAAAGAATAAATTTATTTACTTATTTATTATTATTATTTTTTTGTCCAAGCTCGTTTCTTTTAATCTTAGCCCATCTATTTTTAAAACCAAGCTTTTTACTTGTAGTCCAAGTCCATTTAATTTATTCTAGGCCCATTAGCTTGATCCAAGTTTATTAACTTTATCTTAGTTCAAACTCATTTCTTTTAATCTAAGCTCAAATCCATTTGTTTTGATCTAAGTCCACCTTAGTTATAAGTTTAAGTCCATCTTGTTTTAACTTAAGTCCATTTAATAGAATCCACACTTTCCTTCTTTTTTTTTCTTTCAAGCCCATATGTTTTAGGTTAAGTCCATGGGTTTATTTCATGCCCACATTCATCTAAATCTAAGCCCACTTAATTTTACAAATATTTTTTTTTCCAGCAATGGTATGCCTACATAACCCATACCAATTTAGCCATAATTCCTTACATATATATCTAAAAATTACGAAATTTTAAGGAGAAATAGTAGACATATAGATCAACAACTTTCCTTCTTTGTATTGTTTCTAACAATCACTCTAAGATCTCGAAATAATTCACACACAAGAAATCTTTAGGTTAAATTCGGGTTTTTCCATCCCTAAAAGAAATCCAAAATTTTCACACTAATCACACTTCTCATCATGCATGCTTAACCATCCATCATCAAACATCAAGAGTTAAAAATCATTTCAAAACCATCATAATCACATTTTACATTAATTAAACAACTCATAAAAATGGAAAGCATAAACAAAACAAAAATAAAATGAAACCTACTTACTTTAGATTAAGTTTCCCTAAAATATTTTTAGCTTTTCCTTTCTTTTCCCTTCTTCTTCTTCCCTTTTTACCTTCTCTTTCACTTTTTTTCTTTTTTTTTCTTTTTGTAAAGTTACGGGATGCATCCAAAATGCCTCCTTCTCCCACATATTTGTTTTACTTAAATATCTCTTACATTTAATGCTTATGCCATGTGTCAATGAGTTATGGTGAAATGCAAAGTTAAATTAGGCTTAAATTGTGATGGATTTCAAGGCAATTCATTTAGTTAGGTTCTATGAATTTTATTTTTTTATTTTTTTTTATTTTTTAGGTATATATATTGTTTTATTATTATTTTTTTTGGCTATCATCATTTTACATACTATAATTTATACTTATTACATATACAAAGGATTTACTAATTAATTCACCTAAAATTATTTTTCCTAAATATTTACGTACATTAATTAATCCCAACAATCACGTACATAAACTCCAATTACGTACATACCATATATTCTAGTACATATTTTTACCTGGTTACAGATTGTCACGTACGTACCCTATATACTATATACATACGTACGAATATAATTATCCCGATCGGTACACTTATACGGTTACGAATTTTACGCTAGTTACATTTCTCCCCTCCTTAAAAGAAATTTCATCCTCGAAATTGATCTATTCGAATAATATCGGGTATTTTTCTCTCATCTCATCCTCCAGCTCCCAATTCATTTCTTCGCGATCGTGATTCTCCCACATAACTTTAACTAGCCTAATCTCCTTGTGCTTTAACTGTTTGGCTTGACTATCAAAAATCTGGACTGGTCTCTCTTCATATGTAAAGTCAGGAGTAAGGTTTGGTATGTCTGTCTCCACAATTTGGCTAGGCTCTCCAATGCACTTCCTTAGCATAGATACATGAAACACATTATTCACACCCGCTAAGGATGATGGTAGCAACAGGCGATATGCCTTATCGCCTACTCAATCCAGTATCTCGAATGGCCCAATGTATCGGGGACTCGGCTTTCCTTTCTTTCCGAATCGCAGCACACCTTTCATCGGTGAAACCCTTAGGAACACATAGTCACCGATTTCAAATTCTAGATCCCTTCGTCTCCTATCGGCGTAGCTTTTCTGTTTGCTTTGAGCCGTTTTTAATCGTTGACGAATTTTATCCACTGCTTCAGCTGTTTGTTGCACCAACTCTGGTCCCAGCAACTTTCTTTCTCCTACTTCATCCCAATGCACGGGAGATATACATCGACGTCCATACAAAGCTTCATATGGAGCCATTCCGATTGAAGCTTGGTAGCTATTGTTATACGCAAATTCAGCTAAGCGTATATATTTCTCCCATTTTCCGGACCAATCTAGAGCACATGCTCGCAACATGTCTTCTAAAATCTGAATTACTCGTTCGGATTGCCCGTCAGTTTGCGGATGATAAGTTGTGCTGAAGTTTAGCTTCGTGCCCAAGGTTTTATGCAGACTCTTCCAAAATACAGAAGTGAACCTTGGATCTCGATCAGATACAATTGAGATTGGAATCCCATGTAATCTTACAATCTCATCAATATACAACTGGGCAAGCTGGTTCAGATTATAGGTGGTCTTAACTGGAAGAAAATGGGCTGACTTGGTTAACCTATCCACAATCACCCAAATAGCATCAGACCCCTTCTCCGACCTTGGCAATCCCATGACAAAATCCATAGTTACATGCTCCCATTTCCATTCTGGAATTGCTAGTGGTTTTAACGTTCCCGAAGGTCTTTGGTGCTCCGCTTTCACTTGTTGACAAATCTGACATCTTGCTACATGATTTGCCACATCTTTCTTCATTCCAGGCCACCAATAACATTTTCGTAAATCCCGATACATTTTTGTGCTTCCTAGGTGTATCGAGTATGGAGTTGCATGTGCTTCCCTTAATATCTCTTCCTTCAAGTCCTTTACCGAGGGAACACACAACCTTCCCTTAAATTTGATTACGCCTTTTTCATCCATCGTAAAATTAGACTCTTTCCCAGCCTCTATACTCTGTTTTATTTCAGTCAGCTTTACATCCTTCTGTTGCTCCATCTTGATTCTCTCCTGCAGAGTCGGCTGGACAATCAAAGCTGATATAATATTCTTGTGGCCCACAGGAATCACTTCCAGTTCTAGCCTTTGAATGTCCCTCGCTATCGGCTGTTGAATTAATTGCATCAGTGCCATCGATTTTCTACTTAAAGCATCGGCAACAACGTTGGCTTTTCCCGGGTGGTAGTTGATTATACAGTCATAGTCCTTTACTAGCTCTAACCACCTTCTTTGCCTCATATTCAGCTCATTTTGTGTGAAGATATATCGTAAGCTTTTGTGATCCGTATATATCTCACACTTTTCTCCGTATAAGTAATGTCTCCATATTTTTAAGGCAAATACTACCACCGTTAATTCCAGATCATGTGTTGGATAATTCCGTTCGTATTCTTTCAGCTGCCGCGATGCATAGGCTATTACTCCTCCATTCTGCATCAACACCGCTCCTAGCCCATTTTTAGAAGCATCGCTATATACCACGAAGTTTCCACTTTTAGACGGAATGGTTAGCATTGGGGCGGTGACTAGTCTTTGCTTTAATTCTTGAAAACTCTTCTCACAAGCATCCGTCCACTGAAACTTGGCATTCTTTTTCATCAAGTTAGTAAGAGACCTGGCAATCTTAGAGAAGCCCTCCACAAATCTTCGGTAATAACCAGCTAGCCCTAAGAAACTTTGTACCTATGCCACGTTCTTTAGGGTAGGCCAGTTTTGGATAGCCTCTACTTTTCTCGGATCTACTGCTATACCCTCTTTTGTCACCACATGACCAAGAAAAGCAACTTGCTTTAGCCAAAATTCGCATTTCTTGAATTTGGCGTACAATTGCTGCTCCCTTAATAGCTGTAAGGTAGCTCTTAAATGTTCCCTATGCTCCTCATGGCTTCGAGAGTAAACCAGAATATCATCGATGAATACAATGATAAATTTATCCAAGAATCCTTTAAAGACTCGATTCATCAAGTCCATAAAGGCGGCTGGAGTATTAGTCAATCCAAACGGCATTACTAGGAATTCGTAGTGGCCGTATCTCGTTCTGAAAGCTGTCTTCTTCACATCCTCCGATCTTACTCTCAGCTGGTGATATCCTGATTGCAGATCTATCTTGGAGAACACCATCGCACCTTGCAATTGGTCGAATAAGTCATCAATTCGGGGCAACGGATACCTATTTTTAATTGTCACCCGATTCAACTCTCGATAGTCAATGCATAACCGCAAACTATCATCCTTCTTCTTCACAAACAGTACTGGAGCTCCCCATGGCGAGGAACTAGGGCGTATGAATCCCTTATCCAGTAAATCTTGTAATTGCACCTTTAGCTCCTCCAACTCCACTGGGGCCATCCTGTAGGGAGTCTTAGAAATTGGAGTCGTGCCCGGCTCTAATTCATTCTCAAATTCCACCTCTCTCTCCGGTGGCAACGTAGTCAAACTTTCTAGGAACACATCTAAATACTCCTGTACAACCTCTATATCTTCCGGCTTCGACTCTTGCTCTACCTGACTATCCAGCACATGTGCTAGGTACCCTGTACACCCTTTTCCTAGTATCTTTCGAGCTTTTACAGCTGAGATGATCGGTATTGGTTGAACTTCATATCAGCCTTAAATTCTAACTGCTCACCTCCAAGTAGATTAAAAACAACTCTCTTACCCCGACAATCGATATGGGCACCGTACTTCGATAACCAATCCATTCCTAGAATCAAGTCAAAATCTTGAAGGTCCAGTACTATCAAATCTGCCTCCAAACTCCTATCCTCAATCTGTATTGGACACTGTTTTTCTAGGCTTGTCGACTCCATATACTCTCTAGAAGGGACTACTATAAGATATCCTACTGCCAATGTTTCGGGTTTAATACCTAGGCTTTCTACCAATGTTTTGGATATGAATGAATGAGTAGCACCAGAATCAATCAAAATATAAGTAACCAAGCCAAGGAGTGAGACATTACCACAAATCACTGTCGAGTCCTTCCGGTCAGCCTCCTCTTGAGTCATCGTATACACCCGGGCAGGTACTCTTCCCGGTCCTCGTTTCTGTACTTGGGGATAGCTAGAGGCTATGTGCCCTTGCTTGTGACAGATATAGCAAGTTCTCAAATCCGGTGGACACTCCCCAGTGTGAAACCTCCCACATTTATTGCACCGAGGTTGGTTACCCAACATTGGTCTTGGTTGACTACCTGGTAGTAACCTTAAGGTATATGGTGTTGGTCTGACAGCTCGTGCACTTCCTGGACCACCGCTTCGGTTGAAGTTTCTTGGCAAGGCTCGTCTTAATGGCCCAGAGGAAGAAGTTCCAGATTTAAATGTTTGCCTTTTCTGTTGTATCTCCTTTGAAATCTCTTTCTGATCCTCGTGTGCTAGCAGTGCTTTGTCTACCATTTCCGAAAAAGTATTAGCAGCAGACATCCGTACCATACTCCGGACTCTCAGGTTCAGTCCTGTTAAAAACCGATTCTTTTTCAAGTTTTCATCCTCGGCAATGAATGGAACAAATCGATACCCTTGTTCAAATCTTCGTACATATTCTCCTACCGACATTCCATTTTTCTTCAATTCTAGAAAGTCCTGAATCTTCTTAGCCTTTACATCAGCAGTGAAGTACTTGTTGTAAAACATTTCCTTAAACTTCACCCAGGTTAAAGTGGGTACATTAACTGTTTCTCGTGCACTTTCCCACCAGGTGCGGGCATTTGTGGTTAACATGAAGATAGCACACGACACTCTTTCGTTATCATTGAAGTGTAGATACTCAAATATTGCCTCCAAGGATTTAATCCACTCTTCCGCTTTCATCGGGTTAACACCTCCAGAGAATTCTTGAGGATTCATTTTGCGGAAACTCTCCACGGCGTCATTCCTATGCTGAGGCGACGGAGGTGGAGGTTGTTGGCGCATAGCCAGAAGTTGTTCCATCTGTTCCGTATGAGTTTGTTGTTGTTGTTGTATTACCTGTTGTTGTTGCTGTAGTATGTCCAACATACGATTCAACGCATCTTGTTGGTTTATGTTGTTATCATTGGAGATTCCTTCTCCTCCTTCTCGCACAGGGTTCCTTCTTGGCGGCATGTTTTAGCTTTATACATGTCATGTTATATCTAGGTTAGTTATGATATCGATAACCTTTCATATCATATGCAATATATATCAAAAGTCATTCAGATATATATATACAAAAATTTATATATTTTTCATATATATATTAAACATTTCATACAAAATCGGCTTTTATAAGCACATCAACTCCTAAGGGTTTTCGTGCCATAATTATAACCAAAAAGGGTATTCGTATTCATATCAAAAGGGTATGGAGGCTACTACATCGTACTATTTCTTAGTAGTGCGGCTCATAGATCAGAATATGTATCGGACGCGTCGTGGAAAGGCGCCCTCTACCCTCCACCAATCGATAACATCAACTGATGCAATACGTTTGATCTCACGAGCAATCTCCACAGGTAGACCCCAATTATACATCATCCTATTGAGGGTCCGTCTAATCTGGATTGGTAAGAAGGCTCAGATTATGTTCCGATAACAATTTTGGTTAATTTGACCCTCCCATACCTCATCCAACAACTGTTGATCCCTGGGTAGGAGAGTCCTGCGTAAAGTCATCCGCATATAATCATGGTTGCGGTACTGGGTAAAACTGGCATCAACAAATACTATCTGCTGAATCAAATCATGTACTCTAGTCACGTGAGTAACTATGTCCTGATCCGGTGTCATAACAAGGTTATTTAGTTCCACCCAATAAGCAGCTAGAGTGACCCTCTGCCTACGGGTCCTAGCAACCTGGGGTACGCGTCATATATACAGCATCTACAACGCGAATATTTATAATCGTCATTATTTTACGGTGTATAATTGTATAACAACACAAAACATATACAACAATCATATACATTTATTGAACCAAAAAGGAAATAAATCAAAAATTTATTTATTTATTTACCGTCAAAAAGTGTATTGGTTCTCGGGCTCATGTGACACTTAGGACTCTACCCAACTTACTAAACCTAAGCTCTGATACCACTAAATGTGACGCCCCCAGCTCCCTTGCCAGTTACCTAACTGGCGTGACAAGGTTCGCCATACTGTTGGGACTAAGTCCCCTATTTCCTCCATCATAAACCACAAAATACATAGATAACTACATTGTTGAAAACATACGGGATAATTTACAACATCCTTAGAACAATTCTATAATTTACAAAATACTCAAAATGCCTAGATATTTAATTTACAAATTTGGCTCGTACCTTCTTTTTTTTTTCCACAAAAGATATTTCTATTTTTATCAGTGACACATGAGTCTCTTTTAGCGAGAACCGGTAGCATCCTCGATCAGCTTAACCTTACCCTTGCCTGAACAACACACAAATACAATAACAGAATGAGCCAAAGCTCAGTAAGTAGGGTGATGCACGTGATATGCAATGCTATTGTGTTTCCCACATTTTCATCTATTTTAATCCGGGTACCCTAGGTATATACAAGTCTGTGCGAACTATCACTCGGTGATCATGTTATCACCTACTGCTCTATTACTTTCTCTTAGTGATCTCAATATCACCTACTGCTCGCAACGGCATTATCCCTCGTTGTAGCACACGGTTAGCGGAATTATCCCTCGCTTAACGGTGTTAGTAAATAGAGCTCGCACTATGGATTCCTTGCTATTGCCCATTCCACTCAATTCGGTTATCAAACCGTGTCAATTCAAAACTCAATGATTTCTCTCAAATTAATTTCCCCCAATGCACGTGATGACATGTTTAAGCACATTCAAACAAACTCGGGTACCAATTCTTATTTCTCAAACCATACTTACGGTCCAACTCACACTCGGGATTCACCCATCGTTCACATACCAATCATGGTACTCATAGCGGGAACACAACCTCCGCTCATTAATATTGTTCATTAATTCCATTAATATTAAGATCTAAATATTTCCCTTATTAAAAGAATAAATTTATTTACTTATTTATTATTATTATTTATTTATTTATTTATTTATTATTTTTTTGTCCAAGCTCATTTCTTTTAATCTTAGCCCATCTATTTTTAAAACCAAGCTTTTTACTTGTAGTCCAAGTCCATTTAATTTATTCTAGGCTCATTAGCTTGATCCAAGTTTATTAACTTTATCTTAGTTCAAACTCATTTCTTTTAATCCAAGCCCAAATCCATTTGTTTTGATCTAAGTCCACCTTAGTTATAAGTTTAAGTTCATCTTGTTTTAACTTAAGTTCATTTAATAGAATCCACACTTTCCCCTTTTTTTTTTTCTTTCAAGCCCATATGTTTTAGGTTAAGTCCATGGGTTTATTTCATGCCCACATTCATCTAAATCTAAGCCCACTTAATTTTACAAATATTTTTTTTTCCAGCAATGGTATGCCTACATAACCCATACCAATTTGGCCATAATTCCTTACATATATATCTAAAAATTATGAAATTTTAAAGAGAAATAGTAGACATATAGATCAACAACTTTCCTTCTTTTATTGTTTCTAACAATCACTCTAAGATCTCGAAATAATTCACACACAATTTCGGACGGAAAATATTTTTCCAGCAGGTATCCATTTGAGCAACCCACGCCATATCAGTCATAACTCCATGTCTTTTTTTCTAAAAATCACGACATTTCACAGGGATGTAGTCCCACAACTTTCATGCTTTGCATTTTTCCTAAAACTCACTCCAAGATCCCGAAATAATTCACCCCAAATTCGGGTTTTTCCATCCCTAAAAGAAATCCAAAATTTTCACACTAAGCACACTTCTCATCATGCATGCTTAACCATCCATCATCAAACATCAAGAGTTCAAAGTCATTACAAAACCATCATAATCACATTTTACATTAATTAAACAACTCATAAAAATGGAAAGCATAAACAAAACAAAAATAAAATGAAACCTACTTACTTTAGATTAAGTTTCCCTAAAATCTTTTTAGCTTTTCCTTTCTTTTCCCTTCTTCTTCTTCCCTTTTTCCCTTCTCTTTCACTTTTTTTTTTCTTTTTGTAAAGTTACGGGATGCATCCAAAATGCCTCCTTCTCCCACATATTTGTTTTACTTAAATATCTCTTACATTTAATGCTTATGCCATGTGTCAATGAGTTATGGTGAAATGCAAAGTTAAATTAGGCTTAAATTGTGATGGATTTCAGGGCAATTCATTTAGTTAGGTTCTATGAATTTTTTTTTTTTTTAGGTATATATATTGTTTTATTATTTTTTTTTTTTTGGCTATCATCATTTTACATACTATAATTTATACTTATTACATATACAAAGGATTTACTAATTAATTCACCTAAAATTATTTTTCCTGAATATTTACGTACATTAATTAATCCCAACAATCACGTACATAAACGCCAATTACGTACATACCATATATTCTAGTACATATTTTTACCTGGTTACAGATTGTCACGTACGTACCCTATATACTATATACATACGTACGAATATAATTATCCCGATCAGTACACTTATACGGTTACGAATTTTACGCTAGTTACATTATTGATAAAAAAATGTGAAATTGTATTTTTTAAAGGGACAAGTAATATTTTTTAAAATATATTATAATAATTTAATTTGTAAAACTTATAATTTGGGTCATGAGCTTTACGAGTTCAATATTTTTTTTCATAAATCGAGTTACTTTATTTTATTTTTTTCTTGTTTTTTCTATAATTGGATTTTATGAGACTTAAATTTCACAGGTGGAACACATAATTAATTAAGGGTGATCATTTTCGATTTGGTTTGTTTATTATCTATAAAAACAATCAAACAAAATTATATAAAAACCAAAATCAAACAGAAACCGGTTTAAACCAACCAGTTTCGGTTCAGTTATTTTTTTTTATATATAAAAAAGGTAGTTTTTGGTTTTTTAGCCTCTTTTTTTTACTTTAACCAAATTTCTCTCTTCTCCCATTTCACCAAAATAGAATTAAATCAAAAAATTAGAACTGAACCGGAAGAATACAAAATATTAGTATATATATTTTTAATTTGAATCAGTTCAGTTTGGTTTTTATTTATCAGTTTTAGCCTTCAAAAACCAAAACCAAACCGGATCGGACTGGAAGTTTTTAAAAATATTCTAACTGATTTAATCATTTTTTTAATAGTTCAATTTTTCTTGGTTATTTTTTTTTCTCGGTTTAATCATTTTTTTTATTTTTTTTGCTCACCATTAAAATTAATACCCATCCTTTTTGCTTATTGTCAATGATTATTAATTAGCCCATACTAATTAATTATTTACCCACACGACGCGGTAGAGTAGTTTTCAAAAAGAAAATTATTATTATAACAAAGGACAGTTTTAGAAAGTACAAGATTTAAACCATTTCAAAATAAATATTTTATTAATTAAATAAGAAACTATTTTATGATTTAAAGACTAAAAAGTTGTATAATAGAAGCCTAGGTGTTGGGCCTTAAAGATGGGCTTGTGCACTTGGAATAATATAAAAAGCTTAGGTGAGTGATCTTGCATGGCCAAGCCTTCACTCTTGGCCTTCTAGCTTCTTCATTTTTAATAGGAGAAACATATCAAATATTCAAAGCTTTTCAATAAACAAATTTTTGGTCTTAAAATTCTTTCAAATTGGTAAATAAATAAATAAACAATTTAGTTTGCCTTAGATGAAATAAATGTTCTAAATCAAAAATAATATTTTTCTACTTAAGAAGAACCTAATGACACTAAGATAAATATTTTTTATTGCTAGAAAATGGTCAACAAACTATCTTCTCTTCTACTTTTCAATGATTTTATATCTCTTTTTTTAAAATAAATAAATTTTAAAACCTAAATGTAAAATTGTAAAACTCAAGGAATCAATGATTTTATATCTCTTTTTTTAAAATAAATTAATTTGCTTCTCAATTGTTTTTTGTACAATTAGGGGTTTTTGAGCTCAAATTTACATCCAATTGCATATTTGTTTTTGAAATGAATGGTTGAATTAGAAGACAAAGGACTAAAGTGCAAATCATAAGGAAAATATATGACATCTTAGAATTTTATTTGAAAAATAAATTAGTATTTCTCACAACCACCTAAAAAATCAAATAGAATTGAGTTTCCTTAGGTATTTAAGGAATGCTACTAATTAAAACCCACAATTTTGGAGGAATGTTGCCTGAAAATTTGGGCAATTTATCCAACCAGCTTAATATAGTTGCATTGGACATCAATCAAATAACAGGAGGGATTCCTTCTTCTCTTAGAAATCTGTAGTTGTTGATTGAGTTATGATTTTCAGAGGCATAAGCAAGTTTGCCACACTCAGGATCAATTAGTCGACCTACTAACGAAGCCTATATCCCATGAATGAACAAATTTCCTGCGAAACAAATTGGTCTTGCAGATGGAGACTCATTTTTGGAAGGCCATATTAAGGAAGGTGATACTGGGCATTCAAAACATAGTTGAATTGCCAAAACAATCAAGACAAGAATCATGCATTGATTCTGGTAATTATCTCCAGCCAAGAATCATGCAATGAATAAATCAAAGTGTTGTATTTTAGCAAAGGAAATTTGCAATCAATATAAATGTAATTTACCTAGTTGTACAAACTTTCTTAGACAAAACCATGTAAAGTCTATATATAGACAAAATTCAGTTGAGAAATAAAGTGTGTATATCTGTATACAAAATTCAATACTGTAAAACTACATTGAAGGTCTGTCTTTTATAAGCGTAACTTTTGAATGTTATATTTGGCGAGAAAACAAAAATATGTTTAAGTTCTCTATTATTTTTCTGATACTACCTTAAAATAGAGATAATATACTAAACAATAAAGCATGCTCTCTCAATAAAATGGAGTCACGCTAGCCTTTGTATATATGCTGATGGTTAAGAAACAAGACTTCGATGTAATGCAATAAAGAAAAGAAATGAACAATATCGTACCCGGATTTTATTACTATATATCTAAAAGAGGGGGGGGCGGGGTGCTTTTTAGGTTAGTTTTTTATTTTATTTTAAATTTGATTTGTTTTATTTAAATATAATTAAAATTAATAATTATAATGTGGGTTTTTTAAAAGTAGTTATTTAATTATATAAATTACTTATATTAATTGTAAAAAAAATAATTAGCTTTAAATATATTTTATTGTATTATAAAATTGATTTTAATTCAATTTGTTTTTTAAAATTGTTGTAACACTCAACGATAATAAGTGGCATTGATTAAAAGCATCATAAAAATTAAAATGATTCATGATGAACTTTAATGAAATAAAATAAAGATGGTTATTCTTAATAATTATATTGTTGGAAGGTTTATTAAAAGCAATTGTTTAATTGTATAAATAATTTCTATTAATTATATAATTAATTGCATAATTAAACTTATATATAAAATAATCGTGTCAAAATCCTGACTGCAAATTGTAGCATTGATTTCCGAGGCGCTGGTGCATGAGGTCAATGGAAATCTAGAAGAGTTGTGGAGACTCGTGAGGCATCAAGAAATTTGGATCTTCAATGGCGACTAAATAATGCCATTGATTTGGCTTCTGCACTGAGCTACCTTCGTCATCATATCAGCTCAAAATGTCATTTTAAAATAGTATAAATATAGATTTTTTATTTATATGTATTCTAACGATAAAAATTATTTAAAAGAGTCACGTTTACAATTACAGATGAAACATAATACAGTAACAATTGAAACATAATACAGTAACAATTGAGCAGTTGAAACATAATACAGTAAAAATTGAGCTAGTGAGATATCAACATTGATTTTAAACAGCATATTACTTTAAAATACAATAACGGTTATGAATTCGAATCTCATCATCTTTATTCTATATAATAAAAATCAAGCACAAGATAGTGTAGACATGTATGCAAGTTTCAAGTTCAAAAAGTTTTCATTTTAAAAAATATATTAAATAATAATATAAATCATATTATAAAACTTCACTTATAAACTTGAAGTTTTCGGTGAAATTGTTTCTTAACTTTGCGTTTATCAGAGACAACATTGAGACACTTTTTTTCTCACCAGTTTGTTGAGCGGCCCTTGACAATTCCACCTTAGTCGACTCGTTGATGTCATAAAATTAATTAATTTATTTAAAAATTTAAGTTATTAGTAAATATTTTTTAATATGATTTATATTATTTTTTTAATAACTAATATGTCCCCTTAAATAAAAATCTTTTGGCAAGAAGCCATCTCATTTAAAAATTTAAGCTACTAAATGAGGATCTAGAATATGATTTATATTATTCTCTAACATACTCTTTCAAGTTAAAGTTTTTTGGACTTGAAACTTGTATACAGTCTATATTACATTGTGCTTGATTTTTATCAAATAAAATGAGAGTGGTGAGATTTAAACTAGTGATCGCTGAGTCAATAAAACTCTGATATCATATCAAAAAACCATATTATTTAAAAAATTTAAAATACTTTCTGTTCTTAGGGCTCTGCCGAGATGACATCGCTCGTATGAAAAAACGTGATGCAAGAGGTGTTGAATCATGAATGAAGTGAAAAGAATAGTAATAATGATAATAGTAATAGTTTATTATAATAATGATAGTAATGATGATAGTAATAGTAATAATTTTATCATTTAAAAAAATATATAATTTTTATTTTTTCAATAATAATGGTTATAGAGGTGGTGGTGGTGATAATATTAGTACTAGTACTACTACTAGTAGTGATGATAATAGTAATAATGATAATAGTAATAGTTTATTATAATAATGATAGTAATGATGATTATGATAATCATGGTAATAATAATGATATTAGTAATAATTATAATGATAATAGTAATAAAAAAATGACGACAACAACAACAATGATAATAATATTTACTATTACAATAACAAACTACTACTACTAACAACTATTATTATTATTATTATTATTATTATTATTAAAAAATAGCATTATTAATATTAAATATATTAAAATATAATTAGTTTTTAAAAAGATTTTTTTTACTATTAAAATACATATAAAAAGATTATATCTAACTTATTAAAAAAAACTACATTGTTACTTTGGGTATTTTAAATAGCATATTCTTTAAAGATGCTCTTATATGATCAGTTTTATCATAAGCAAAGTTGAAATCATAAGGGCAAATCCAATGGCAAGAGCCATTTTGGAGAGCCAAATCTTTAAAATAGCTCTTTGAAAAGTGTATATATGGTTTTTTTGCTGATGTATTCTCCAATGGTAAAAGTCATTTTGGATAGCTATTTTTTTTTATCTTATTTTAAATAAAGTTCAATTATTTTGTATATAGTTTAATTATACAATTAATAGGAGTAAGTTATATAATTAAATAGTTGCTTTTGAAAAACTCTCAAACAATAAAATTATTTTTTTAATTATATTTAAATTAAAAAATGAATTTAAATATAATTAAAAAACCCACAATATTTGAAATTTGAAATTTAAGTTACTTATTGTATGTTTTTTTTTGATGTTTATTGTATTTGAAATTAATTAATGTTACTTATTGTCTTTAAGTGTTAGAAAAACTTAAAAAAACAAAATGAACACATTAACAAATAACCAATAAGTTCAAACAAAATTAATTAAAATACATTCCATTACAAATAATTCAATCAAATTAATTACAAATTAATACCCCTATTTTTTATGCTAATTATTATTATTATAATTAATAATAATAATTAGTATAAACCCCCACCCCGTTCCCCTTCATCTCTCAAACTTAAAAACACTACCTTCTTTCTCCACTCCCCTCCAGCCCCCCCTCCCCCCCACCCGTTTCTTCTCTTTTCCTCTTCTTCGAATCTTCTTCTTCGTTGACCCCCCTTTATCTCTCTCTGTTGTGTTGTTGTTGTTGTGTTTTCATTATTATTGTTGTGTGTTTCATTATTGTGTTTTCGTTGCTGTGGTTTTGTTGATTATTGTTGCAATGGTATAATTCCAACCGACTCTTTTTAATTTTTGGCTCTGCATCGATCACCTGTGAAAATGCCTTCCCTGCTGAAGAAGAGGCAAAATGCCTCTCCCATTGAAGAAATTAAATTGAACAAAAATAACTAAAATTTAAAAAATTTGGCTTTGCCTCTCGGGATCCCTCTCCCGTTGGACTTGCTCTAACAAATAAAATTCTATGCTCGCATTTTTCCGTACATGACTCATGATCTCCATCTATTACTGAAGCTATTTTTATTTTTATTTTATTAACATGAATGTCATGATTAATTTTCTTGCAACTAAAATATATTGATTAATCCTATAAATTCTGAAATTAATTAATAATGCATGTTATTTTTGTGCTTGTATAGCAATATCATTGAGGTTATTTTTAAAAATAGTTGTTGTTCAAAAATATATAACAATAATATTTTTTTATTTTTTAAAAATTATTTTTGACATAAAACCATCAAATAAATTTAATTTAAAATAAAAATAAAAATTTTCAAAACATAATATGTGCTTTATTGCAAGCACATTGGACGGACGGTAGCATTAAATTTTACGGCCACTCTTGTTTCCCGTCCGACCCCACCCTCCATCATTTCCTGAACCTATACCAGGCGAGGCCCCTTCAATTTATGATATCCCTTACTGTTTTCCGAAGCTATAATAATAAATACACCAACACATTCGTACAGGAATACTGACATGCCAAAAAAGATGATGAGAAAATTTAATTGATGATTTATATTTTATCAATTATTCTATTATAAATATAATTATCAATAGGTTCATAGAATAATAAGGCATGCCAAACCGAAAATTATTTAGATCAATTTTACCCTACATTAAGTTGAAATCATAACAAATAGAATGCTTGTATTATTATCTAAACAACTAAAACAGGTCAAGAGTCGACACCACCGTTCACCAAGAGACAAATCACTATTCAACGTTATTGTTATGCTCAATTTTCGGGCTGGTTTGGGTTGGTTCGGTTCAGTTCGTTTTGGTTCGGTCGGTCTGTTTTGTTTTGTCTTTTTTCACAGTGTATTAATGAAATTGTTCCTCGAAAAAAACAAAAACATGCACCTGGGTTGAGAGGTTCCGCGATAATTATAAATTTTCGGTCCGTTCCGGTCCGGTCAGATTCGGCTACCCGGTTTATTTATAGAATAATAAGGCATGCCAAACAGAAAATTATTTAGATCAAGTTTACCCTACATTAAGTTGAAATCATAACAAATACAATGCTTGTATTATTACAAACAATTTCTTTTTATTATTTTATCATTTTATACTATGATCTCACTAAACAATATGTCGATTAATATAATTATTTTGTTGGTTTTATGTTTTTTTTTGGATTTTAATGGAATTTTTATTGAATTTGATATCAATGAATAGTGATTCAAATATGTCTCAAGAATTCAATCCCAAAACTTATATACAAATATATTCACAGTTTGAATTTTTTTATTATTATTTAAAAATACATTTTACATTACATATATATGTCCAATTCAAACACACATATTTTACATTCCAAACTTTGTTTGTCCTTTACTGATTGAAATGAAATTAAAAACATTATAATAAAACAAGTAACCTCATAAACCTCTACCTTCAAGTTAAGTCTCGATTACATCCCAATATTTTTCACCTCAAATTACATCCTCATTGTATCAATAAATATAACAAATTCTCAAGGTTTTAAATAGTTTGGTCAAATCAATACCGTCAATAGTCAATTTATTAAATTATTTAATTGTAACAGGGTAAATATAAAAGCCCATTTAATTAAAACTTAAATGGAATGAAGTTTCAATTCGTGAGTTCACTTGGTTTAATTGTGAGTTGAATAATTAATCAACTTTATTGCCATAATTCTTATTAGGGCCCCCATCTTCGTGTGAGCAAAACGTGGCAGCTGGCATTCCTTTTGACAGCACATGATGGTCGGTCCATAAGAACTTGTGCCGTCGTGGAGAGGGAACTGTAGACATACACACGCATATATAGATATAGATATAGATATAGATGTGTGATACAGAACAATATAGATGTTTGATATAGAACAAGTGACAGAGACGTACATGTTTAAGAAAGAGCATCTAAAATTCAAAAGCAACTGCATTTCTAGTAGTCTGGGCGCTGAAGTCGGAATGAGACAAAACTCATCCAGTTGACGCGTCTTGGCGTTCCCAGAGTTATACAGCAGCTTTGCTGCTGATGCATACTATTTTTTGTTCGGATTTCATCGTTTAGCCCTGAAATCGTCGTTCTTGTCATTTTAGAAAAGTTTTGTTTTAGCCACAACTCTTGATTACCAAGTCCGAATAGACTTCCGTCATTTCTGGTTTTCTCAGGATTTCTAACATTTTCAATTTCCGTATTTATCTCAAATTTTCTATTTTTTTTTGTAATTTTTAATAATTGATGTTGTTTCCTTATCCGACAAGGGTTAAGGCTAAAGTTTCTGCTTTAAATATGGTTGTAAGCCTCTAGCCGAATTATTGAATAAAGTTTGAACCTTTTTTTGAGATTTCCTCTCATCCTAGAATTATTTAAGGAATATCGACGTTGGTTGAATTATTTACGCAACCTTATTTTCTGTTGCGTCAGTGTGTTTGACACCGTGTTTTAAAAATGCTTTAAAAAAATGAATTTATTTTATTTTAAATTTAATTTTTTGGTGTTTTTATATCATTTTGATGTACTGGTATAAAAAATATTTTTTTAAAAAAAATAAAAAAAATATCATTTTGATATATTTATAAATAAAAAAATATTTTTAAAAACAAACTCATCAATACTACCAATTATATATATATAATCCTTTGACTTTGCTGCGGCAGAAGTCAAATTTTTTAGGTAGTTTCTCGGAGAAGGAGAGGGATGGTTTGTTGGCATTTTTGTCATTTACATAAAGCAACAAGGTGTGAATGGAGGGAAGTCAAACTGTATCGGCACATATCACTCCACAAGAAAATGCCATCTGGCCTCGCTACTTTAACCACACCCACTTGGTCTGATTTCTCTCTCCAATTGACAACAAATTATTTGATTGACATGTGAGGTTGTTTGACCGCAGGATGTGGGTTCAAGTCGTGGGCCGGTAATTAGTATTTTTTAAAAATATATTTTTTAAATTAAATTTTAATTGGATTTTATTATTTCATATCTGATTTTAATATTTTTTTATCATATAATGAATAAAATAACTCATAAATTTTACGTATTTCATCATATTATTTTTCTGGAGCATATACTTTTTTTTTCTTTCTATTCCATTCATTACTGATAACTTGACTGAATCTAATTTTTTTCATATAAACCTTTTTATGAGAATTCTGATAATTTGTCGTCTTTCTCGTGTTCGATCAATTTATACTAATTATTCTGCAGGTAATGACATTTTACTCTCTAAGCACACCGAAACACCGTTATCCTCTATGGTATACTCTTTGTATTTAGATTAAGAGTCCGTTTGGCTTTGCGTTGCAACTAGTGTTTTGCTGAAATTTGATTTTTTTTTCATTTTAAATGAATATGTTTTGGTGTTTTTAGATCATTTTGATATGATGATGTCAAAAATGATTTTTAAAAAATGAAAAAATATCATTTTGATGTATTTCGGCACGAAAAGCACTTTGAAAAGCTACCGCACTCCCAAACAGGCCCTAAGTAAATAATTATTGAACTATAATCTCCTCTCTTGTGTTTGTATTTCTTCTGTATTGTTTGACATCTTGAAGTTATTTATTTATTTATTATAGCTATTCATTTTTTTGTTGTTTTTTTCCTACATCTTGGAGTCAAAAATCTTTGGCACGTTAACACGTTACCAAGTTGATTAACTTGCAAAGCAATGCCAAATTTCTGTCTTGAATTTGAATACAATAATCAAACTGGACACATTCTTGAAGAATTCGAGTAAATCAACCTATCTTTTCTTCGTTGAATTGGCTGTTGGTTGTTTTTGAAAGTGTTTTTCGTTTAAAAAAATATCAAAATAATTTTTTTTATTTTTCAAAAATTATTTTTGACATCAATACATCAAAATGATCTAAAAACACCAAAAATTAAATAAAAAAATAATTTTTTAATTTTCTTTTTCATGAACAATGTTAAAAAACATTATCTGCTTGACAATGGGTCAGCAGGGACAGCACCTTCTTTTACTCCTTTTTCAAATTTCAACCTCTTGGCAGCATTCATTGGTCAGTACAAGCAACAAATTCAACTTTACATGTTTCTACCGCACTCCTACGCAATTCTCGATCTTAAACAGTTCATAATTAAAAATAATTACCTCTCAGTTCGGCCATACTCCACCGTCAGAGACCCCCCTTTTTCCAGACCGAGGTGGGGGGATAAACCCTAAAACCTGTGGGTCCAATTTCCAGTCTGTGGCGTGAATCTAGGTTAAAGAAAGAAAGAAAAGATGGAGCAATATAGGGGGTAGAGGTCAAAAAGGTTGTCTACTGCTATATTATATTCTGTGAAAGTTGAAAGAAACTAGCGAGTAGCAGCACACAAATGGAGTAAAAGTGTAAAACACCAGCAAAAGCCAAACCCCTTTACTTTCTGTTCATGTACTGCTTGCTATAAACGACTGAAACCTATCTTCTTTTGCGTATCCTCTCTGGAATTCAGAACTAGAATCTGTAACTTTCTTGTTCTTGGGGTGTTTTCCTGAGAGAGAATGGTCCAAAAACTCCCATCTTTTTAACCTTTTTGTTCTCCCTTTTCAAGCTCCTATCTTTTCTCTGCCCTTTATAGATTTTCTGTTTCGCACTTTCTCTGTGGATTCTTGCGCTGTAGTACTGCCGAGATCAGCCAGAATGGATGTAAGCTCTCCTGCCATTTCTTGGCTTCTTACTTTCATCCTCTTTCAGAAATTGGCTTCATCCTGCTGTTTTTTGCTCCCCGTATACACTCTAATGGAGTTTAATCTTGAAATTTCTTTAAATGGGGTGTTTTTATTCACTTTTAATTCTTAGCTTCCCACTGAAGTTCAAGATCTAAATAAACATTTCATTTCCTTTATTTTCCTTGTATAAAATTGATTTTTTTTCATGTGTGTCTGCTCTGTGTGTTGGATAGGAGAGGAGGAGGAGTGGACAGATACCAGCATTTGGAAACTGGGACCAAGCAAATGAGCTGCCAATCACGCAGTATTTTGAGTCTGCTAGACAAGCAGGGTTGATCCGAGTCAGTACCACTCATAATTCATCTGGAGAATGTGGTCATCCGGACAAGCGTGGTGGTGATCTGTATGCTTCTGAGTTCAGCAAACCCTCTCGTAATCTTCCTCATCCTGCAAAGGTTTGTTCTTGATTTTGGCCATTTTCCAGGAACCCTTTTTTCTGATCAATCACATCCTCTATATATTTTGAAATGCTAGTGTTAGTTTTTTGTTTTTCCGAACCACATTTCTTGAAATAGATTAAGAGTATTCTAAGTGTAAGTAAATAGATTTGCTGCTGGGAAAATTAGAGTCAGCATTTGATGATGAATATAATGATGCTAATTACAGAACGTAAAGATGAATAATGACGACTGTGTTGAATTTGCAGACAAGAATGAGAGAAAAGCGAGGCACGCATGCTAAGGAGCAGAGAAAGCAGGGCAAAGTTTGTGACGTGAATGAGACGGCGAGGAAACACCGACAGCCACCACCCACGGTGTTCCATAAGAATAAGATATCACAATATTCTCATAAAATGGACACTCTAATTGTTTCCAAAGTTGCTGCTAAACCTCCTAAAGCCATCGATGAAGATCTCTACAAAATCTCGCCTGAGCTCCTCCGCTCTTCCAAACGGGTAAGTTTGCTTGCCTCCCCACCCCCCATTTCACAGAACTCAATTACAATTATATATATATATATATATATATATATATATATATGAATTTTATATGGGTATTTTGCAAAAGAAAACAAGCCATCATTTAGAAAAACGAGCCCCAAATGTCTTTAAGGTAAAAGTTGTGTCGTGTAGATAAATTATCTAGACACCGTGTGAGGATGAGGCTGCAAGAAAGTTTGGGCATGCCAGAGGCGGCCCCAGCACAACCTACCTCGCAAAATGATGCTCAATGCCGACAACAATTCCATGCCCTTACCCTCCAAACTCGACATTAAAGCTTCCTTTTTTCAACTTTTTCCACTTTTTTTAGCAGGGAAACATCAGTTTGATTTACTGGGGGGTTCGGAAAGTGATCTAAATGTGTTTTTTCCCACTTTTTCCACTTTTTTTAGCAGGGAAACATCAGTTTGATTTACTGGGGGTTCGGAAAGTGATCTAAATGTGTTTTTTCCCCACTTTTTCCACTTTTTTTAGCAGGGAAACATCAGTTTGATTTACTGGGGGGGTTCGGAAAGTGATCTAATTGTGTTTTTTTCCCACTTTTCTCTTGCTTTCATGCATGCAGAAGAAAAGACCAGGATTGTTTTCATGCCTCGTGCCCGCTTGTGTTTCATAGATTTGGAGTTCCTGCAATGACAGTGCTTCCATGGAGGTGAAGAACAAGAAACAGAAATCACTGCTCCATGGGTTTTTTTTTCCCTGTTGGAATGCCTAACTTATAGCAGCAGTAGTTAAAACTAAGCAACCTATGCTATGATATGATGTATCGACTACAGTATGGGACTTGAATTATCTTAATTTTTTGTGCTGATTTTAATTAATTTAACCATACCAGGCCTCACAGATCAGAGATGATTAGCTTTAGATTTTTTTTTTTTATTGGTGAAGTTCTTGCAAGTGTTTGGTGTTGTCCCGTGGTGATTTTATTATTATATATTTATATATCAGTATATTAAAATAAAAAATAATATAATTAACAAATATAATTACAAACAAAAATAAACAACTCTTTTGAAATTTTAAAAAGAAAAGAAAAGACTAGTTATTGAGTTTGAAAAGAAAAGGCAGATGTGCTGGCAAGCATTTAATGGTTCAAAATTTAGATCAAGCAAGTTATTAATTTGTCACTGGAGTTTTTAAAAAACAATTGGAAATTTTTTATTTTAAATTTAATTTTTTTTAGTGTTTTTAAATTATTTTAAATTTTATTTGGAAAAAAAGGCACTCACCAGCTATCTATCTCAAATAATTGAAAAAAAAAATCTGATCATTCTTGAGCTCTTTAAATTTAAAAAGAAAAGATGCTTATGAAACATAGTTTTAAACATATTGTAGACCCTGGTATATTTCAATTTGTTTTTAAAAAAATAATCAAAACTAGCTTTGATTGAAAATAGTGTAATTTGATAGCTAGGTTATCAATAATTCAGCTTGTGTAAATGATTTTTTTTATTAAATTAAATTATTTTAAAAAAAATCTTCTTAACAAATTTTCTCATATCAAGAAAGAAAAATATACATAAAAAAAAGAAAGAAATAAAGAAGATAAAATTAAAGAATTCTTATACTTTCAGATTATTAAAGGTGTTTGTTAATGTGTTTCGAAATTATTTTTAAAAAAATCATTTTAATGTGTTGATATCAAAAATAATTTTTAATAAATAAATAATTTTAATAAAAATTATTTTTAAAAACAATTTCAACCACACTCCCGAAGATGCACATTATATGAGATAACATAATAAGCATCATATAATTTCCCCATCATATAAATGTTTTTATATCATATAATTTATTTTCTTTTTTCTAAAAACAATTTATTTTCCAACACATCTACTTTTAAAAGGTAGACCAAGAGTTAATTTGTAAGAACACAGCATGGCCAAAAGGAGTACACGTGCAGCAGGTGCTTCAAGGAGGAGTCTCCAAACCAGTTGTTCAATCACCTGGTTAATAAACTCGAAAAGCTTGAGCAATTTGGGCTCAAGCCCAATGCTAATTAGGCCCTGTAGATGGGCTGACAATCTTTAGCCGAGAGGGTTGAAGAGTTTGGTTGTGTTTTTTCATCGGAAAAGATTATAAGTTTGTGTTTTTTTAATTGCTCTAAATTGATTTTTTTTTTATGTTTTTCAATCATTTTAATGTTATGTATTAAAAATAAATTTTAATAAAAATTAATATTATTTAATATATTTATAAGTAAAAAACACTTTATAAACAAACATTAGTTATGCGACGATGTCAGATGTCACAGACTCATTTTCATTTTTTTTTTACCCATAATAATTATAAAAAAATATAGACACGTTGATAGACTCGGTCACGGTCTAAACAAAACATCTCAAAACCAATCCGAAATCAAAACTCTTTTAAATTTTAATTTTTTTTTCATAAGTAATTTCAAGGCCAAAAAGTTAAAAATTTTCTTATCAAATAAAACTATTTAACACAATAACCAACTATTGATTTTCTCCTTTTTCTCTAAATTTATGGACTAATAAATAATAATAAAAAAAAAATGGATCAAAATAAAACTTTTAAAATTGGAGGGTCCAATTCTTGTAACTAGTAAGCAATATTTCCCCGTTTGTTTTAGATTTAATAATATTATTAATAATAATAGAGGCTTCCTAAAAAAGAAAAGGCTCATAGAGGATAATTTTGTGGACGAAGCACAAAAGATTCCAAGCGAAGCTTGAGTCTCGATCATGGAAGCGATGTGGCCTTCAACTTCTTATTTATCGTCCATAAACCTTTTCATAGATTAGTAGAAGAAAAGTCAAATTACATTGATTCCATGGCACCAAATTTGTTTTATTTATTTATTTATTTTGGAAGCTACATTAGTCACTAGTTTTAATGCAGTATAGTTGAAATTAAGTGGGACACGGTATTCATATTTGTTTTTTGAATGCGAGAAAACTTTATTCCCCGAAAATGTTTTTTGTGGATCCAGATGAGCGAGTAAAATCCTGGTTGTTCTAATTTTTTACAAGGGATGCACGCTCTAAATCGAACTCGAGACTTGCGGTGCAAATCGTAAGCTCTCTATCATCACACCGAGCCCTTTGGAGACAGATTTTTAAGAAATCACATACCAGTTTAACACAATACTTGTAACTTTTTTTTTGATAGTTGAATTAAACTGAAACTCAACCATGATTAAACTTGGAAGTTATTGTTTATTTTTTTCTATTTATATCAATTAATATTTTATTAATATGGATGTTTTTATTGTATTTAAACAGTTTTCTGTGCTATTTTTGAGTAGAAGTGTATGAGTTATTGGCTCTGAAGAGTTTTTTTCCAATTTACAGAGGAAAAATAACATTATATTACCACACAAGTCTTTCTTTCCTGCTGAAATGGTATGACAGCAATTCTTCAGACACGTGGAAGGAGGAAAAAAAGGGTACAGAAAATCAAATATGGTAATAATTCTAAGGTCCTTCATTATTAAGAAAACCATAAATTAAGGAAGGAATAATTGTCAGAAACTGATAATCTTCAACCATTTTTAAGGTCAAGTTCAGAAGAATTTTGTTCACTGACGTTTTCATGGACCACTTGAGACCGAAAGTAAACACAAAAATGTGGCCTTGACGCACCCTTTTTGTTTTGGTTGAAATCAAACGATATAGTTTTTAAAAAAACGAGATCAAACGATATAGTTTTTATCTTGTTTAAAATTTTGGTCCATTTTGAAAATTACATCCAAATTTCGACCGGAACATTCTGCACGTTCTGTTTCGGTCAAATAGTTTTTTTAAATAATAAATAATTTTACAATATCAATCATATTTCTTACTCCGGCTGTTAGATTGAGATGAAATTTTACGACGAGTCTTTGACATATTTATATATATTATGTTAAAATTTCATAACATTCAGAAAATATAATGGCCTTGCAAGATTGATGATGATTACATGTTTATAATTTTGTTCAAAAAAATAATTTTATTATATCTCCTTTTAAATTAAATTGCACAACTCTTATATAATATTACGAGATATGATTGATATATATATATAACTCTAAAACGACACACTGAAACATATTTATATATATGACTGCTATATTGAGATGAAATTTTACGAGAAGTTTCTTGACATATTTATATATATGTTAAAATTTCATAATGTAATGGCCTTATTGTTCAGAAAAATAATTTTATTATATCTCCTTTTAAATTAAATAGCACGCTGAAATATTCTAAAATTACGATGAGTCTCTGATATATTTATATATATTATGTTAAAATTTCATAACATTCAGAAAATATAATGGCCTTATGAGATTGATGATGATATTCTCGTTATATTATATTTGTTCAAAAAAATCATTTTATTATATCTCTTTTTAGATTAAATTGCACAATTCTAAATAATTTTATTTTTGGATTTGAACTATTTTTTTCAATATATATATATATATATATATATATATATATATATATATATATATATAACCCAAAACAGTTCACCAAAATACTCCAAAACTAAAATATTACATTACAATTAAAAAAAAAAAGAATCAAACAAAACAGAATTGAAAACCTTATCTATCCACCATGTCTGAAAGTCACAACAAAATCAAGAATCCTGCTCATAGAATCCGTCAAATAGGCTTACGACACGTCACAAGCTACAGTACAATAATGCAGGTTTTGGATGTCTTTTAGCGGTGGTGGTCAGCATTTCCTCATCTGCTAGACGAACAAACGTTTTCAAAGGTTTTGGATGGCCTTTAGCAAATCACACCACACTTTTGTTTTGTAATAACGCATCTGAAAGCAGAAGCACTTTTGTTTTCTAACGCGTCTAAGAGCAGACAAAAACTGAAGACTACCCATTATTCGATTCTGCAGATAATGTTGAACCCCATTATTCGATTCTGCAGATGATGCCGATAATCTGTGTAAATGCTGCCGTTGCTACAAAGGAAGTTCATAACACATAGCAGGGTAACTCTGAGCACCACAAAGTCACTAAATATATACCATCTTGCTTGACGTAGAATAAGTGACGGATGCGTATATGTTGAAGAGAGAATATTCGAAATTCAAGGGTTATTGAACTCCAATAATCTGAGCGTTGAAGTCAGAATGACACGAAATTGGCACAGTTAATGTGTTTCAGCGAGACCGTCAATAGCTTTATTGTTGAAGCATACCTTGTTTTAGTCGAATTCCATCGTTTAGGCCCCGAAATCATCGTTTTGTTGTTTTAGAAAAATTTCGTTTTACCCTTAACTTTTGATTTCTAAATCCACATTGACTTCCATCAATTCCGACGTTCTTAGGATTTCTAGCAGTTTTAATTTCCGCAATTATTTCAGCTTTGTTATTTTTGATAATTTTTAGTAACTAGTCCTGTTTTCTTGTCCAGCAAGAATTAGGGTAGGTTTTCGCTTTAAATATAGTTGTAAGCCTTTGGGCCTAATTCAATCATTTATTCTATAAAATTTCGAATTTTCTTGAAAGTTTCTCTCATTTCTAATGAATTTCAGAGTAATTTATTATTTAAATATACTTGTAAGCCTTTTGGCCGAATTCAATCATTTATTCTATAAAATTTCGAATTTTCTTGAAAGTTTCTCTCGTTTCCGATGAATTTCAGAGTAATTTATTCTTTAAATATACTTGTAAGCCTTTTGGCTGAATTCAATCACATATTCGATAAAATTTCAAATTTTCTTGAAAAATTCTCTCGTTTCTGATGAATTTCAAAGTAATTTATAAAATATTGACGTGAATCGTATTCTTTTTGTGTTTTCCGCCGAGTCATTATTGCTCGTTGAAACCCAAGTTCACAATCCATTGAGAAATATTAAATTTAGCCGCAGCAGTGGCAAATAGCCAAGTGATGCACAAACTAATGACCGAGACAGATTAACCAACCATCTTTAAAACAATGTCTGGGCCGGCGTGACAAGTGACTCAAGCAATTCAAGGAAGAGAGAAACAACTTTTTATTCAATTATTAGTCAAAGTTGGCATAATGACAATTAAAGTGTTACTGATGACAGCTAGAAATGTTTTTTGATGATCATTCACCGACACTGGTTCTGAGAATTCTTGAAGAAAAACAAAAATGGTAGAAAAGGTTAATGTGGCCTACTTACATGTACCTAATGAAAGGGTGCAAGAATGTTAGTCCCACCAGAGATTCATATTATAATAGGAAAAGATGTATGTGAATTTCTACTCACAACAAAAAGATTTTTGAATCAAAATTATTTGAGATTCTCTAAGATACTTAGATCATAGTTGTCCGTTTCGTTCTGTTTTGGCTAAAATATTTCGTACTAGTTAAAAAAACGAGACAAAAAAATGTTATTTTTACCTTGGTTTAAATTCTGGCCTGTTCTTGGTTTTTCAGCCAAATACCGCCCGAAATGTTCCGGTTTCGTTCTGCCCGTTCCGTTTCGGCCAAATAGTGTTTGTTTTTAAATAATGAATAGTTTTACAATATCAATCATATCTCTTAATCCAACCATTAGATTGAGATTGAATTTTATGAGGAGTCTCTTGACATATTTATATATTATGTTAAAATTTCAGAGCTATGTAATGACCTTGCAAGATTGATATTGACATTCTCGTAATATTATATATGTTAATAATTTGGTTCAGAAAAATTATTTTATTATGTTTTTTTAGATTAAATTGCACAATTCTAAATATATATTTTTTTTGGATTTGAACTAATTTTTTTGTATTTAATTATATATATATACACACACACACATGAACAGTACAACCCTGAAATGACGCGTCGAAACACTTCAAAACCGAACCATTTCGTTCCAATTGAAAAAACAAAACACTTACCCTGTTAATTGACAACTTTGCTTCAGACAAATAAACTACCTGTTTGCTTCTGTAATGAGGGGTGGCTATTTAACCTAGCAACAAGTTGAATACCTGGTGCCACTCTATAAAGAAATGCCCACCATGGATGGCAAGCTAGTAGATGACAGAAATGTGGAATAACCAGTCATCCCAAAATGAAGATACTGGATATCCCCATCACTTTTTACTCTTCATCTTCGTTTATTCTAGCTCTTGATTCCTACAAATCCGTCCGAATTTTGTCAGTGTACAGTGCACTTAACTCGAATAGTTAGGTACTTGAGCATTATTAAACAACATATATATGTTTTGTCATGCTATATGGTATTGGTGCCACCACTTTTAAAGTTAGGTGAAAGAAAAAGTTAAGACCCTACAGCTAAATTTGTCAATACCGTTTCGGTTGATGCTTTATTTTTTTAATTGAAACGAAATGTTTTGGTTTCGAAGCGTTTCGGCGTGTCGTTTCGAGGTTGTACTATTTATATGTGTGTGTATATATATATATATATATATAATTAAATATAGTAATTAAAAAAATTTAGTTCAAATCCAAAAAAAAAATTATTTAGAATTGTGCAATTTAATCCAAAAAAGACACAATAAAATATTTTTTTCTGAACAAAATTATGAATATGTATAATATTACGAGAAAACCATTATCATTCTCGCAAGGTCATTACATTATCTGATTGCTCTGAAATTTTAGCCTAATATATATAAATATATCAAGAGACTCCTTGTAAAATTTCATCTTAATCTAACGGTTGGATTAAGAGATATGATTGATATTGTAAAATTATTCATTATTAAAAAAAACAATATTTGGTTGAAACAGAACCGGCAGAACGAAACTAGAACGTTTCGGCTAGTATTTGGCTGAAAAATCTAGAACAGATCAGAATTTAAACCGAGGTGAAAACAACACCATTTTATCTTGTTTTTTTAACTGGTATGAAATGTTTCGCCATTTAAGCCGAAACTTAATGAAACTGACAACTATGCCTACAACTGCAATCGCTAATCAACCAGCCTGTGTGAATCCCTTTCCACCAACCAGGTGGCCCTGCCCTCTTTCAGTCCTCATAGATGGCAATAGTATCTGAATTACATAATGTAATCTCACAATCCATAGTTCTGCGTTGACATCGAAGGTACTAACTTGGTTTAAATGAAACAGACATTCAAGTTAAGGACAGGAAAACAAATTTGAAGAGATCAAGAGGCAGGAAGATAAAGATAGAACGTAAAAAACTCATCAGTATAACTATCTTATATCCACTCACATCATATTAGGGGTTAAACTCTATATGTTCTATGCTCAATGTGTTATCCTGGGAAGAACCAAATCTTGCCTGGGACAGAAATAGGAAACATGAACTGATACTTGAACTTTTTACAGTAAATGGCCGAACTATCGGTCTGTACAACGAGAGTGTAGGAAGAAGACAGTATGTACAAGGATTAATAGGCAATATCTTCGGACTAATGAGGTTTATTCTATCATGCAGTGTGTGTGAGTGAAGCAGCTCTATTCAGTCTCTCGAGGATGCTATTAGCTTTCCTCTTGGCGCGTGATGTCCCACTCTCCGCGAGTCTTGAAAGTGTACCATTGGCATTTTCCTCTTCCCTAATGTCCCTCCATTTAGTGTAATCGTTTAGACAGATTGTGTATAAAATTGCAGCACAATTCTCTTTGTTGCGCTCAGAACTGCTCTCCCTTGTAATGCCAAGCAAACAATGAACCGCACCGAGCTCCCCCATTTCCTCGACAGCTTTCTGATGGCTAGCAAGCATTGCAAGAATTGCCAGCAACTCGTCGACGAGGATGCAATCCATGATTTTCTTAAGGATTACCCTGACTGCCCCTTCTCGGACAGCCCGGCCTTTATTCTCAAGGACAAGACATAGGTTGAATATTGCCGATGCGGCATCCTTCATTGCCAGTGGATGCCCTTCTTCTAATAGATCAATTAGTGGTTTGAGAGCACCTGATTTTCCAATAATGAGCTTGTTTGAATCTAGGGCTGACAAGGAGAAGAGGGCGGCAGCAGCATTGCTTCTTGTTTCAATAGTTCCAGATTTTACAGATTCAATAAGCAGAGGGATGGCAAGTGGATTTTCTGCAACTAACCGTTTATTATTGTCATGAATGGAAAGGTTCAGAACTGTTGTGATCAAATCTTCTTGCAGATCAGGGTGAGTGTTAGCTCTGCCTGGTGATAGTGGATTGATCAATCTCGGAATGGCATCAGTTGAGTCACTAAAAAGGGCCCGAAATGATGGCATCCTTTTAGTAAGCAGCCGAAGCTCTTTTGCAGCTTCCTTTTGATCTGAAAGCGAAGAGGACATCTTTTCAAGCAGTGACTTCAAATGGCTTCGGTCTGCATCGGTATGCACCTCATCGTCAACATCCTTCACAGGCTTTGGTAGCTCAATTCCACGCTCCTTGCACCACTGCGAAATCATATCTCGCACCAAATGATTAGGGGTCAGGATAGTATGAGGAAGGACTTGCTGGGTCCGGGGACATGTTCGGTGCCCTTCATTTAGCCATCTTTGGATGAACGGTAGATCATAAGTCTAGAAATCAGAAAGAATTTCAATAAATGAGAAACTCTATAGGCAACAAATCATTGAATAGAAATGAAACCAGCTTGTAATAGCACAGGAATTCAAGTAAAATGAACATCGACGGATCATTCCTCATTCTAGCATCAGTCATAGCGCAAGAACATCTTCACTATGTTGGTGAGATGTTCATCAATGCTTAAGAACAGGGTTAATTCCTTGTCCTATTCTTTGACGCCAACATCCCAAAGATAGATTGGACATCTGACTAAGTTATCTCAAATATGGAAAATGATGGAAAAAGGTTGAACAGGAAATATCAAGTCTGTATAAAGAATTAAATCTGGAGTTACCTCAGCTCTTATCTCAAAATTATGGATGGAGGCAATGATAAAAAAAATCAACCAGATTTTCGCCCACAAAATACCCTTTCTTAATTTTGGACCAACTTCCTCGAAAGAAAAAAATTCTTCTACATTGGAAGCTGCAATTCCTTGCTCCAATAAATTTGTTAACAGAAAATAAATACACATAAACCAAAGAAAAAGGGGAAAATCTACACATTCTACAATTTCAAAAGAAAATCCCAGAGTTTGAAAAATTTCTGTTCTTCCAGAAATACCAAAAGATTAATTATACGCAAATCCAAAGCCTCAACAATTTTGTAGAAGAGCCAAAAACTTGAAATATCAGGACAAAATTTAGCATTAAGCCTTTAAAATAAATCCCCAAAGATGAAGAATTTTTTGCATGCACATTCGAATAGCATTCAAACCAAGAACAATTCGACTTCCACCAACACTCAAATCCAAAAGAAATATATATAAAAACAACAATCCCAAATGCATTGATAAAGTAGAAAGGACAAATTTTGATCGTCTAACCTGTCCAGTAGCCAAGACAACAGGGTCACCCATTATCTCCCTTGAAATGGGACATTTAAATTCTTCAGGCACAACAGTATCATCTACCATCTTCAAAGATTTCTTGAATTTCAGTTCTTTCAAGCCACTCAAAACCCTCATGGCTTCATCCGTGACCTCCACTCTATAATCCTCCTCGCCAAGAATAGCCTTCACTAGCTTCTCCAATTCTTTCTTCAACTCTGCTGCCTTTGTCACTGCGCATGGTATTGTCTCAAGAACCCCAGTTTTAGCCATTAAAAAGAAAGAAAGCAAAAGAAAAGAGGGAGAAAATCTGATCAGATGGGATTTATGAGTGAACAAAACTGAAAAAAAGTAGTATGTTTGGTGTGATTCATCCGTTCTTGTTTCTTTCTTTCTTTCTTGCAATTTCTTTTGTTTTGATTTCTCTCTCTCTCTCTTTAACCCCACAATTCCTTCTTTCTATACACAATGAAAAGGCATAGAATTACGAGCATGAAAAAGTTGGGCTACTCCACACTCGGACTTTTGAGAGAGATGTATTGTCCCCACCATTATGAGTGTTGTCTTCTATATGATGTGTGTGTGTCTCTTGGTGTATTGAATAGTCTTCTGTTGGGTTTTGTAAGCCAATTATTTCTTGCCAAGCAAGCAGTTGTTTTCCGAGCTTTACATGCATGGTAACTTTGCTTTGTGCCCTCGAATATTCATGATGTGGCCTTTTACGGTTAAATCTATTTTTAGTATTATTTAAATTATTTTTAATTTAAAAAATGTTAAATCAATATTTTTATGGGTATTCTTTTGATAATTTTGTTGGGCTAAAGTAAAAAAAAATACTCGTTATATTTCCACATTAGTTAGGGGGTGTTTGGTAGTGTGTTTGAGAAGTGTTTTTTTTTTTTTTAATATTTTTATTTTTATTTTAAATTAAAAGAATTTAGTGTTTTTAGATTATTTTTGTGTGATGATATCAAAAATAATTTTTATTTAAAATATCATTTTAATATATTTTTAAATAAAAAAATATATTTAAAAATAATCTTAATCTTACAAATAGTCGATGAACTCTTAAAGTGGAAAGGGATAAAATTTGGCGCAAGGTTGTCCAAAAATTCCATAATTATATGGAGAAAGTTTATATTTATTTATATTTTGTATATATAATGTAGCTTAAGTGAGTTTTCTACTCAAATTCCATATATTATATTTGAGCTATAACTTGTAATATTAATATTTTTTTCATAATTCTTCTAAAATCTTTAGGAAAGGGTAATCAATTTCTTAAATCAATATTTCTTTTCATAGCTTCATAAATCCAATATTGTTTTTCCCTCTTAATATGTTATTGATTTATCTTTTAAAGATTAGCGGTAGTTATTTAGAACAAACTTTTAAAGATTTCACCATTTTATAATATGAATCAATATATTATTTTGATAAATTCATGTACTTGAAATGGCTATGGATAAAAAGGCAAAAAAAAAAAAAGGTTCAATATGCACAAAAAATCAATAGAAATCAAATTTTTAAAGGTTTTCAAATTTGATTTTTAATGGAAAAAAAAAGAATATTTAGGCATTACTAGCATGTTTTTTTAGATTTAAGAACATTTTTAGCTCTGAATTGAAAAGTTGACATATACATTTAATAAAATAAATTGAAAATTATATGTGTCAATAAATATTAAATCTATTTTGTAACACTAATTAAAAACAAAATTGAGATGCCGAGAGATAGATGTAGAATAAGATATATGATATCATGTCATAAGGAGTTATTCAAATGTTTTTTAATTTAATTATATATCAATAATTTGTTTATAAAAAAATTATAATTAAATCTTATTGAAAAAATATTTTACAAGTATAACTGCCCCTGTGATTATAAATTTATTTCGTTGGTCTTTCGTTCCATCATATTCCTAATAACTTATCCAATTACAACGTATTAATTGCTAATGCACTATTTATTTTCTTATGTTTTGTCCTTTTATATATATATATATATATAATTGATTCTTTTATTTTAGTCGATTGATTTAATTGATGTATTAAACCTAATATGTTGTCGCAACTTATAAAAAGTTTTGAGGTAATTATTTACCCTAAATCTTAGTTTTAATTGAGCTCAATCCATAAAATTTGTAATATAAGCTAAACTTGTGAATAACAATAATATTTATATATAAAAAAATCAAGTCTGATATATCTATCTGAATCAAAGAATTTTTTTAAATTAATTAAATCTATAATTTATAAAATATAAAAAAAATGAATTGAATAGAATTATAATGTTACTAGAAAACATAATTTTATCTATCTATATCGATGAAAACGTGAAATTGCATCTCATGAGAAGATCAATCATTTTAGTGGGATATGACATTACACGTACTCGATTAGAACATCAATTAAAACAAATTTGGACAGCAAATGTACATTAATATGTTTATGAGATAGTGTCCCTTCAATAATAATAATAAAATAATTGAGGGAGAGATAATAATTAGAACATCAATTAGAACAAAATTCGACAGAAAACATACATTAATATGCTTATGAGATAGTGTCCTTTCTTCAATAGTAATAATGATTAGAGGGAGAGATTATAATTAGAACATCAATTAAAGCAAAATTGGACAACAAATGCACACATTTATCGTCAAGAAATAATAATTAAAACATCAATTTAGATAAATTGGCCTTAATATTTGTGAGATAGTGCCCCTTCAATCAAAATAATAATAATAATGATTAGAGAGAGGGAGATAAAAATTTCATATATCGAAAAGAATAGTATAAAAAGTTTATGGTGTAAAGAATATCACCTATCTTAAGATTTGTTTTGCATGTCGCGGGTTTGAATTAGAATATAATTATCTTGCAAGAGACTCAAACAGCTGGAATTTAACTCGTTTAGTCTAGATCCGTAAAAAAATTTCTAAAATAAAAAATAGAATTTCCTCGTATAAAAAAAATAAAGTTTACCTACAGTGAATTATTAGAAAATCATAGCAACAGGACCTTGTGTACATATCTCATATCCATAACCTCATTTAATTGTCTTATATTTATTTTTTAGTTGTTTAAAATAGATTGATTATATTTATGTGAATTTTTGCAAGTGTATGGGATCAACGAGCATTAATAATGATAAAATAAAAAATAAAATTTATAAAGATTGATCAATAAACTAAGTATCATAAAATACTTTCTATATTAATCCATGTAAATTTAAAAATAAAATAAACACACTAAGTTTTATGGATTAGAGTATATCAAAACCACTCAATCACATTTATCTACCGATAAATTCCACTTAATTTATGGCATTCATCACACAAAAAAATTATTATATATTACATTTGATTTTAATATAACCATTAAATCATATTGACCAAATATTGAAATGTGTTGAAAACAATGACACAAAATAATTAAAATCAGAATAGCATTAAATAGAGAAATTAAAACATTGTCAGGCTACATCATAGTTCATGATAAAATGAAACAAAAAAATGCTAAAAAAATTGAAGAAAAATACAAGGAGAAGATTTGTCGTGACAATCTTAGGCTTCAACTACTTGGGAAGTTCTAATTGCTCTGACTTTCAAGTGTTCTTCCTCCTCTCTTGCTTTTTTTCTGCTGAAATTTTTATATCCCATCCCCTAAAAAGTGTAGCTAGGGTTAGGAAAAAAAGAAGATGGGAACAAAATCCCCCTTGATTAGGGATTTTGTTTCTAGATTGGATGAGGACCCTAGCTTCAAATCACCCCCCTCTTTTAAAATTAGAGATTATTTGAGAATGTGGTTAAGATTAATTTTTAATATATATTTTTTTATTTTAAATTTATTTTTGACATTAACAATTTAAAATAATCTAAAAAATATTAAAATATGATTTGAAATAAAAAAATAAAATTTTCAAGTTCTTATAAAAATACTATTAAACAAGCAATAAATATCCAGACACCAACCAGTCAACTGTCCTTCCTGCTGCCTGATGGAGTGCTGGACTTGGAATGTTGATGGGATTGGGAAAAATTATGGAAATCATCTTTAGATATTTTTATTTTTTTAGTCTTCTAAAATTTTGAAAAATATAAAAGAAAATTATTTATGTGGAATATATTTTTTGAAACAAAATCAACTAGTATGGAAATTATTAAAAACCATTTTATTTGGTTTTGAAAAGTTTCGATATTTGGTTATTGGTTTTTTGTGTTTTTGAAAATTAATTTTTTTTTATTAAAACGTAAAAAAATGTACCAAACCAACTCTAGAACCAACTCTAGAATTCTAAAACTTAAGAACTAATTTAATTTTGATTTCTTGATACTAATTGAAGAATTATTATAACAAGTATTTTGAAAACAATATTGAATTTTTATAATTATAAATACCACTAATATGCAATTACTTAAATTTATATTTTAGTAAATATATAAATCTATTGTTATATAATTGGGGTAAATCTATATAGCTGTATTGTTATTATGCAATCACTTAAATTTATATTTAGGTAAATAGTTCAATTTATAGCTATATAATTGGACACGTTTTTATTATATACTTGTACTTTTTTGTTTTTTATATTACATTCTTTTATTATATCTAACTCTTTAATATGTTATTCTATTTATTTCTTTTTATCTAAATTGACAAAATTATATTTTTCATTGCAAACTTGCCTTTAAGTTACATAAGGATATAATAGAAAAATCTCTCAGACTGTACTCAGAATTAAATTTTTCAAAATTATTCCATTGAAATTTAATTTTTTAAGACATTATAGTATAATCATGGCATTTCTAGAATAAAAAAAAATATAACCATGTCACTTTGAATTGGAAAACTATAATAAACATAATTAAAAGCATTAATATTGAAAACGGTGCCCAAATTCCAATATCCTGCTCTCTCTCTCTCTCTCTCTATATATATATATATATATTGCTCCATAATACATAATATTATCATTGATTATGTACTTTACAGACTATTTTATTAGCTAACAGTTGGATAATAATTGTCTCAAAAGTATTATCTTGAAAATATCTTGATGACAGTCGAGTAATTGCATAAAATCACCTTGATTAGATGGCATCATGGCAACATTGAAGCTTCGACAACTCCCATAGAAAATAAAAGCTTTCATCAAACAGTTTAATGGGTTTCTTTGGTTGCTCTTGCCCAATAACAAAGTTCAAGAAATAATATGGTTCACCTTGCATCAAACTTGGCCGACTCAACTTTCGGGATATCCCTAATTTGTCTTGCTACTGAAAGTGTTTTTATTTTCTTTTAATGTATATTTTGAGTTTTTTCTTTGGCCATGTCCCCTGTGCTTGCTCTATCTTCTACAGTTCCTCTCTCCTAGGCTGCCTCTTTCACTTCCAAGGTGCTCGAGAAACTGTTCTGAGCAATCGAGAAAAAGAAGGGCTACAGCAAGAAATGCCATAGTTTATTTGGCTACATTTCAGAAGAAAAGGGCCATGCAATAGTCCATCACTATGTTGTTTTTGTAATACTCCAACTGTCGTTGGGGGCACTTTTGTTAACCACCATCTCATCCTAGATTCACAGATATCAGAATACCATATACTGTATTTTGACAAAAAGACTCGGATATCTTCGAGACTTCTACAAGCGTTTCTTTACGGGCAAGTTCCGCAATAAAACATAAATGAGTAGCTTGCCAGAATGAACATGAAAATGCTGTTATTTCTCATACAAACTATTAGCATTATCATCTCTTCATACCCCAGAGATACAAAAACAGAAAAGGGATTATAGAGGAAGAATCTACAGTGAATATCCAAGTGCTAGACAAATCAACAATGGAAACAACAGCCGATTAGCGATTTCAAATCCATATTTTAATGTGCAAGCACTAACTTGGCAGAAATATTTGAGAAATTCCATTGAATATCATCTTACCTGCCGAAGAAATCACTTTGCTTCATCGACCTTCTTGCCATGAAAAACCACCATGAGAAAAGAAGCCAAACAAACTTCAAATATTCTCTGGAAAAATCTGGTCTTCTTTTGCAATCTACAAGAAGCAATGTGAGCTATAAGCACATTCAAATTAATAAATTATCCATACTATTGTATGCAATAAAAAGACCACTGGGAAACTAAACTAACATTGGAAACATTATGATAAACAATAAGTATCAGGCTTTACCAGAAAAACAAAATCATAAACAGGTAACATTCTAAGCAAACCTGCAAACCCTGCTGATTTGGGTTATTTACCAGTTATTCCATGGTAACCAATGACCTTTACCATCAAAGCATTGATTGCCAAGAATTTGAATATTTTATTAATCCACAAAGGTACTGATGTCAAAATAACAAAATCAGATTTGATACACTTCAGATTTTATATACAGTATAGACAACAGAACAGTTACAAGCTGCAATAAGGCATTGTTCTGCTAGAATGTTCCTGTCAATCTTATTTCCTCTTCACTATGAAAGAAACTCACTCAAATGTGACCACCACTTATTCCATCATGTATCGGAAAAGTACTGGCATTGTATGGGCAGTGAGGGGATAATGAAATCACTGCCTAGACAATAAGGACCTTAGCAGTAAAGAATATAAAACAGTTAAGGATACAAAGGAGGATACAGATGCAGATAACTTGCTGAAGCCTGATGACTTCCTACTGCAAAGTTGTCCGGACAGAAAAATGTTAAAAGCAAGAACTTTTATCTAGTGCAGATAAAACATTTTCCAAAACAATAAAAACAACCACAATAGCTTACCTTGCATTCTGAAATGAGAATTTCTCAAGGTAATCAGCTTTATTGTGTTTTTGCACTGCACCTGCTAGATCAATCATGAACTTCTTCCCTGGCATATGTAATGCCAGTGTAGACATCATCCTCATGCATGTCATGAGATTCTGTAGGATCATATCTATCATCAAATGCATTTTGTGCCACAGAATTAGAACCATGATTGCCATATGCGTTTAACTTCTGATCATCCCTTTGCATACCATCTGCAGATTCTAGTCCAGAACTCAACGACTTATAATCAACATAGGACTTGCTAGATAACCGTTTCTCATGATCCTTGGATCTAGTCAATTTAGCATCATCTCGTCCTCTTTGGTGACCACTCCGCTCATGTGACCAGGCACGACTTCTGTATCTTTCTGGACTTCTTCTATACTCTCTTCTACTGTCTTGGTTGGCACTTCTCTGATATTCCAGCTTTTCATGGTGCCCATGATTGCTTCGTCCTTGTTGCTCATAATATTGACGCAACAAATCCTTCGAGGTTTTAGATCTAGAATTGTGGTCAGGGTATGATTCCTTCTGGTAGTGGTTCGATTCAGAAGAGTGGCTATTGACTTTTCTTAGTTCATTCACAGTAACTTCAGGGGCAGAAGGGGGCTTAGAAGACATCTCTTCCTCTTCAGTACCCTTCTCAAAGCGGCCAATTCCTCCAGCTAGCTTGATTTCCTCCATGTATCCGTCAATTATATCCCTCATCACCTTTGAAACAGTCATTATAACTAAGTAAGGGAGATTATTATAACTAAATAAGAGAGATCATTGTTTTGTTATATGACAGCATGAAGGTTAAATGTGAAAGTAGTTGTTGTCAAATGGATGGATTTTCCTTCATTGGTTTTCTCAAAATTTGAATATATGACACTACACATGCCAAGAAGATCAGCAACAAAATATTGGAACTTAACAAATCCAATTCATATGATTCCGACTTCCTATTATTGGAAAATACAATACAATATTTACTTGGCAATAAGGCAAACTATCACTTTAGGAGTCATTTGGAAAATACAGGAAATATGGCCTCAAGTATAAGCATTTGATGGTTTAGACAATAAATAAAAGTAAATAGATTTCAACATGAAAAACCAATGAAGCTAATAGCTTTGATAGGTATAATAACAGTACTAGTAGGAGTTTCTTTAGCTTTTGCTCATTAGCTTCCTACCTGTAAAGTTGTTCGTTTCAACTTCTTTCCACGGTATGACATTCTTCGACGTTTATAATCTCTTTCTTCAGCCAATAACTCCTCTTTTGTCTTTGTTTTGTTTGATTCCTTGTGCAAAAGAAAATGATCATTAAATTTATCACCAAAGCAACATTTGATGACAGACAGGCATTGTCAGGAGAGAACACGAGAAAAATATGTTAGCAAGTAAAGGGTCATCAATCCCATATTAACAACTACTTGACCAGTTGCCAGTTTTCAAACCATGGCTCTTCACAATCAATGAAACTCTGAAAATATTAAGGGATCTAAAGGATGTAAGAAACTATAATTTTTATAAAATAAACATCCATATAAAAACCCACCTTTTCCTTTAGTTTTCTTCAATACCTATTACCATGGACATGACTGTAAACGCTACAATTTCAGACAGTGGAACTCAAACCTCTCCAAATGCATACCAAGGATGTCCAAAAATTGCATTTTCTAAATTTAAATAAAATTTATCTCTAAATCATAGGCACGTAGAGAGCATGTGGCAGCTACCTTCAGTACCTGGATACTACAGCCCTAAATATTTCAGTAACGAGGGAGACAAAACTTCCACTGCCTATGAAACTTTACAAAATTCCTGAACTAGAATGTCAGTTGCCTTCTTTGATATCATGTCGCACTGTTTCTAAATTATTTTATATTTTTGATGGGGGTGGGCAGGAGGATTTTATATACATGTACATCCTGTCCTGGATATGCAAATTTGTCCAGTAAAAGAACAAAAACTAAAAAAAATAAAAGATCCAGCAATTAAAACAAAGAAAACCATCTACATGTTTAATACCTGGTTAGATAAATGCTTTCGAGGAAGGCCATCATGCTCAATAATAGCTTTGTAGTTAGGGCGTTTACTTCTCTCCTCATCGGCTCTTTTTGAGACAAAAGAAAGCTCAGCCATCCTACATAGAAGGTACTGGACTTGTGAGTGAAACATATTACATGCAAGCACAACAAGAAAAAGAATTAAGAACAGCAATATACCGCTGATATCTTGGTAGTTGTTGAGGAACCCGTAATAGCTTGATTTTTGCTTCGAGTATAGACCTTTCATGCAATGCAGCAACTGCAGCTGCCACTTGGGTCACAAAAATTACTCTATCATCACCTTCATCCACTGCTTTGATTATCTTACACTCTCTACTTCCTTCTCGAGTCTCTCCAAGTTTGCTATCCTTTATTTCATTCTCATAAGCATCTAAATCCTTCAGACTTTCTTTCAAACAAGAGTCCAGCAGAAACACCACCACCTCATTGGCAGCCTCTAATAGACACAGCTTCAAAACATGAATAGCAAAGCACTTTGCATTCACTTCACCATACAAAATAGAAAGCTGAGATGCAATCCACATCAAAACTTGAACCAAAATTGGACACTTCAAAGATTTTACATTCATCTCACTACTCACAGAGCTCAAAGCTTCCTTTCTAATAGCCTTCAAACAAAGCCTAAAAATAACACATATATGATCCCTCATATAAACATCAATCACCACACCATATCGTGGAGAGTTAGCAATAATCCATCTCCTCAAATCACTCCTTTTAATCAAATCCAACCTCAAAATCAAGCAAAACACACTATACGAATACACACTCGGATAATCAATCCAACCCTCTATCTCCCTCCTTAATGCCCACAGGTCGGATGGCAAAACTCTAAACCCATTTTTATCAAAACCCTCTTGCTCTCTCTCCCCACTAACCCCAAAATTCACACATTCAATTAACAAAACACCAGGTAATGCAAACATTCTTTTCGAGCTATCTAAATCATTCAAGTTAACAGCACCAGGGCAGTCATTGTAAGAGAAATGTGAACTAAACTGATTGTAATAGCTATCTAACGACAAACACAGTTCAGTTTCATTAGGGTCTTGTATTGATTGAGTAAAATTGGAATCTTTATGTGGGTCTTGAGGGTTAAGTGTATTGGGGTAGTGAAGATAATCAAAAGGGGAAGACGGGTGCTGAAAGAGAGGAACTGGGCAGTTAAGAGAGTGGAGGAAGAGGGATTCTGGTGGCATAAGGTGGTGGCGATTGAAAGGGCAGGGGATAAAGTTGGCATTTTGGGGTTTTGAAAGAGTAATTTGTGGAGAGAGGGAACTGAGGGTTTGGTGTGTGTGAGAGAGGAGGTTGGTGAGAGCAGAGAGTGTGGTGGGAAGATCAAGAATGGTGGTGAGAAGTGGAGGAACTTGAGGTGGTTGAGGTGGCGGTGGTGCATGGAGGAGGAAGTTATGGTTAGGATTAGGGTTTTGGGAAGGATATGGGAAGGGAAGGTGATTGAGGTGTGGAGTAGAAGGGTTCATTGAGAGAGAGAGAGATATGGAAAAGGTCAGCAGCAGCTCAAAAAGCAGATAGTTTGGATTCCTTCCCTTCTTATGCTTCTTCAACAATGGTGGTGGTAGCGGCAGTGGAGTGGATGTTTTATTATTAAAATTAAATTAAAAACAAATAGTATACTTAATTATTCACACGTGTACATGCACTGTGTATTTAGGTTGGACATTTTTTTCTCTAAAAAAATAATATTCACTAACCGCAAATGTGTTTTTAAGAAAATTAATATCAAATGAGGAAAATTATTTTTAAATAATAAAAAATATCAATCCATATTAATTTATTAAACTTGTGATTCAAGTAATTTGCTAATTTCTTTTTATTAAAATCTAATTTTTTTTTCTTATAGTGCTATATATAAGTTTAAATGACTTTTTTGTCCCTGCATAGTTCTAAGATATTCTTATTTTTAACTCATCTTCATAAAAAAAAGTATATAACAAAGATAATGGAAGCATTTACTACTGAAGAATGGTTCATCATGGAGATAAGAAAAAAATACGAAAAAAGAAGATAATCATTGTAGAGGAGGTCAACTTCAATGGCTTCCTTGTAGAAAGAGAAGACTTATTTCCCATGAAAGATTTCCCATCAATCCCTTCTAATAAACTCGAAATATTAAGCAAGATATGAGAAATGTGGTAAGTTGTTTTTGAAATTATTTTTTTGATTGGAATTGTATTAGAATAATTTTTTTTCTAATTTTTTTTTGACATCAACACATCAAAATAATCCAAAACATTAGAAATATATCAATTCAAAACAAAAATTAAAATTAAAATTCAAATTAATAATAGTCATGGTAGTAAAAGGAGTTTATCTTCATAGTGTAATTCATGTGTTTTTTATATGATATCAAAAATTAAAAACAATAAATTTTATTATTCAAATTTTATCTAACATTAAATTAAAATAATAATATAAGATTATTTTGATATCAAACAAGTTTGTTATTCAATACATTGGAGGCTTTCTGTAGCCATCAATTACACCCGATGCATGTTTGATAGTGTGATTGAAGTTCTTTTTAAAAATATTTTTTGTTTAGAAATACATCAAAATAATGTTATTTTTTCAAAAATTATATTTGACATCATCACATGAAATAATCTAAAATTACCAATTTTTTAATTTTTTTTAAATACTTTTAAATCACTGTGCCAAATAGAAAAATAGTAGTATGGATACCATCAACAATGCCTCTTTTGTGTGTATGAAGCACTTGATGCTAATATAAATTATTTCATAATGATTTCTTCTTTCCAACGCTCAACATTCTCAGAAACAACTCCAAGAGCATATACATGTCTTTTCCTAACATTTAAATAGTTAAATGAATCAATTACCCCTAATTTCAAAATAAATAAATAATTAAAGTTGTTGAAATAGGGTATTTAAGTCTTTATATTTTTTAAAACACATTAAAAAGTCAACTTTTATAAGGATTCTTTTGTGAAATTCTTATTTATTTTCAATTCTAATTTTTTCATATATAATATTTTTAAAATTGATCCTTGTATTAATTTTTATTTTTTTCTTTGGTTCTTTTGTCAAGTTTTGTTGGTCTTCAATTTCATCATTTAATTTAAATTTGTTTTTTTTTTTTTTAATTTGTTCTTATTCCTTTGATTGTGTTGTCATTTTTTTGGTTTAAATTCAATTCATATCTAATTTATCTTTTTTTTTTATTTTGATTTTAATCCTTAGTATTTTAATTTTTAGATCTTTTAGTATAATTGATTGTTTTTTGCAATTGTATCCTTCAACATTTAATTTGTTAAGGATTGAACCTCTTGATTTTTCCATGTATGGTTATGCTAGTCTAATTACTCATGTTACTCATTTTAAAAGTTATTTATAATATAGTTTTCAAACTCAACTCGGAGGTCGAATGTAGGTAAGTCATGCATTTTTTTGTATTTTATAAACATATAAAAATGACATCATTTAAAAAAATTAAAAAAGCTATCAAGTTTTAAGTAGGTTTTTCTAGGGTTGATTAGGTTTCACGTCAACCATGTTTTTTTACCATACCATACCAGGAAACATATCAAACCACTAGGTCAGGTCGGTTTTTAAAAAAGTGATATGTCTTGGTATCTCGATCTCATCACTTAGCTCATAAGTTTTGAAAGTTAGCATCAGTTGACTTGCTTCTTAATACCCAAACTACATGTTTATCACACAACCTCGAGTTTAAACGGGATGACTTGCCTAAAGGACAAGCTTGACATTGAGTAAGAGAACGCCTAGAAGTACAAATGATTATATTTTCAGAAACTAACAAATTTAAAATGCGAGGAGTTGGATGACCCAAACGCCGATGCCACGGGTCGATAGTCGCAGAGATGCATGGAGACCAAAAAGCTTGAGGTAGTGACGTGACAGAAGACTCGGAGAGGACATAGAGACCATCATGACTCTGACCGGAAAGAAGAACTTCCTTGGTGATGAGATCCTTCACATAAAACATAGAATCATGAAATTCAAAATAAACATGATTATCATGACATAATTTTTGAACAGATAACAAAGGTTTGGTAATGTAAGGCACATGGAGAACATTAGATAATGTAAACATGAGTTTTGGGGAATGTAATGTAGTATATCCAATATGGGATATGTCAAGGTCCTTACCATCACCAACAAGCAAAAACTCATTACCAAGATAGGGTGCAAAATCATTTAGAGTTCCAATATCAGGTGTGATGTGTTGATTTGTGCCGATGTCGGGTAACCAAGTCGGTAGATTCACTCCTAACAGCAAGGTGAGCAAATGATTGTTGAGTGCTATTGCGAAATTGAGAACACTAGGGAGCTGTGTGGTCGAAACTGGAGCACAATTGGCAGCGTACATGCTGCTGTCTAGACCACTGCCAAACACGGGAGTTTGTCTGGTTTGCTGCTAGTGGTTTGGCCGCCAATCTATAACAGGTTGGCCCCTGTTCTGGGGAGTGTAATGGTTGCTGTTGGGACACTAATTACCTCTATAGTGACCCCTATTACGGCTGAAGTTAGGGCTGTGACGAGACATGGCATGGTGAGCAGAAAGCTGTGGTGCTGGCAGCAATGATGGTTACTGCGGCAGAGAAGAAAAATACAATAGAGAGGGAGCAACAACCATGGAATGAAAGAAGTTTTTGTGCAGAAATTCATGGGTAAGAAGGTGGTTGTGAAGATCAGCATATGATAGCGGTTCTGCCTTGATTATAAAACGCGTTACAAAGTCTTTGAACTCGCCACAACGACCACGAAACACAAAGATTGAAGTCTTCAAGATATATTGGGCGACTAACAGCAGCCAATTCATCAAATAATGATTTGGCTTGCTGCATGTATATACTACCGATGAGTCACTTTGTCGAAGGTCTTGAAAGGGAGCCATGAAGTTGCATGATGCAAGAATTAGATGGAGAGACAAGTGCCTTCTCAAGAGTGCACCAAACACAATGAGAGGTAGAACAATCTACCACAGGATGCAACACATCCACGAAGATGGAGGAGAGTAGGGCACTCAAAATAAGTTGATCCTGTTACTTCCAACGAAGAAAAAGATGGCTGATGGTAGAGGAAGAACCAACAAAACTGTCAATAATATGAGCTGGAGGACAAGAGACTGAGCCGTCAACGAAGTGAAAAACACATTGACTAAGAAGATATGGCTTTATCTGCATTCGCCAATAGAGATAATTTGTGTTCATAAGTTTCAACGAAACAACTTGGTGGGTGTTGGATAAAAGGACCATAGCTAGAGTGTGCGTTCCCATGAGGGGCAAAGGAACCATAGAGTCTTGTGAAGAAGAATCAGAAACATGCTTTGCAAGTGGAGGCTGCTGTTGGGCAGCAGATTGAGGATGGCTAGCTGGCTATGCTGCACCACCGATGGAGAGGGAGAGGTCGGCAACAACAGTAGAATCCTTGGAGGAAAAATAGAGATATGACCTTATGCAAAGGGAGGTAGGGAGAAAAGAGTTTTGACGGTAGAAGACTCTGATATTAAGTTGAGAATAATTAGGAGACGTACCCTTTCTATATATATGTGTAGGGCAATATACAGTAGCAATGATGGAGATTACCACATAATAATATGTTTACAATATTTCCTATATACAATATTTTCTATATAAGTACATTCTATAATACACCAGAGTTTTTTAATGAAGCCTTGTGACAAGGCAGGAGTCCAGTCTAGTTACTTCAAAGAGAAGGTATAACGGAGGACATGGTGTGATTGACGTGGGATGTCTGATTGATGAGTTTAAAGACCATATTTGAGTTATAACTTTTGTTTTAATGTTTAATGGACGCAAATCTTAACAATCCAGAACGTTGAACGCAAATCTAAAAAAATTACAAGAACAAAGTGGAAAATCAACTTAATAAGAAGATAAAAATTGATAGAAGTAGAGAATATAAAGTAACATTTGATGAATTCTTTTTTCAAAATTGTATTATATATACCTATTCTATAAGAATTCTTTTCATCGGCAAAACAATCTTAAGTTTATAAGAAGTTAAGATTCATTACAAACTATTAGCAATCATCATGTTTTTTTTTTTTTTTTGTCAATTATCTTTATTCATTTCAATGAGATTTGTTTGATTAATTACATCTGGCAAAAGGGATTGACAGAATCATAACATCGAGAAGCTTTCTTTGAATTAACTAACCAACATTTAAAATAATATTTTCACACTATCACGTAACAATCTTTACCAACTCTCATAATTTTTAATGCAGCTGTGAGACGAGGCATTCAGCCCTTCCCTGGTTAACTTACTAGTATTATGTTGAGGAAGATGTTGGCATAGGATGGATATTGTCAAATGTTTTGAATCTTGCAGAACAATTCTCTCCTCATCACTGCTACCCAACAAATTGTTTCGTCACTGGCTTTCGTTGCAGATATGAATTATAAAGCAAACATTGGAGACTTGGGCAAAGTCGTCGTCGGCTTCGAATAGAGTAAGCATAACTCTAGACTATTTCAATGAAATCAGACAATAAATAGCCTTGCATCCATGCAAGATATCTCACCCCACACCAGAGACAAAATCAGTGCAGGATCTAATGGAAGGACTCAAGTTCGTACTAGTTTTTGTCCTCTTGGCTATGGCATCTTCACCTACCTTTGCCTCTGACCCCAGTCCTCTTCAGGACTTCTGCGTAGCCATTAATGAAACCGATGGTGGTATGTACTTTTGCAGTGTTTTGTTAGCAATGTTCCTTCAGAAAATATCATGTGCATCCTTTATGTATTTTTTAATATCCCTTCGTTTTCAGCTGGTATCTTAGTTCTCTGTCGATGATTTCTTAACATTCTATGAAATGTCTTTCTCATGCAGTGTTTGTGAATGGGAAATTCTGCAAGGACCCAAAGCTTGTCAGTGAAAAGGATTTCTTTTTCCCTGGACTCAACATTCCACGAAACACCTCCAATCCAGTTGGTTCAACAGTCACTCCGGTCAACGTTGTTCAAATTCCAGGACTCAACACTCTTGGCATATCTATGGTTCGCATTGATTATGCCCCATACGGTGGCCTGAACCCACCCCACACCCACCCTCGTGCGACGGAGGTCCTGTTCGTCATGGAGGGAACTCTTTATGTTGGTTTTGTCACATCCAACCCGGAGAATCGCCTGATCACGAAAGTCTTAAACCCTGGAGATGTTTTTGTTTTCCCAGTCGGACTCATTCACTTCCAGTTCAATGTGGGAAAAACCAACGCGGTTGCGTTTGCCGGTTTAAGCAGTCAAAATCCTGGTGTAATTACCATTGGAAACGCAGTCTTTGGATCAGAACCGCCAATCAATCCTGATGTTCTCACCAAGGCCTTCCAAGTGGACAAGAGTGTTGTCAACTTTCTTCAGAAGCAATTCTGGTGGGACAACAATTAGAAACAATCGCAAAATTAAGGAGCGGCCTCCCACATATGTGTTTGCTACTCTCCAATAATATAGCTCTTGTGCAATAAAGAGGTTGATGAACCTATATCTCTACGTACGTTTGTTTTCGGAATATTATAAAGAAAAATAAAATTTATTTTATTGTATATTTTGTTACATGCTCTTCAGATTTGAAATATTTAAGTCATATAAATGCATGGAAGATGTGGAAAACGGAGTCTGTGTAACAGTCGCTGATAGCATTGTATGAGTGTTAAATAATCAAGTCAGATCACATGTTATTATTTGAATTGAATAAATAATAGATAATTAGTTGAGTACAAATTGTTTATTATAAAATAAATGAGGTCGGTTATCATAGCATCATTGAATGGATAAAAAATACTTTATCTTAAAAGAATAGAACGAAAGAGAACATACTGTAAAATCCATTTAAAACCCTTTGGGCTAGGATAATTTTATAAATATGCTTATGAATTGTTGCCAGTTGTACTATGGTGAAGAAACTAAATTTAGCTAAGTGAAAAACCTTTAGGCATACAGGTATAACCCGAGTTGACTCACTTTTTATTACTTAGGTTACAAATTTATCACCCAGCCTTGAGTTTAGTCTATCTGAGTTTCTTTGATTATTTTTAATCAATTACATACTTCTAATTTTTTTTCCCAAGGTCATTTTTTTTTTAATTTTATCCACTTAATATCAATGCCATTTGTTTTTTTCATTTTATTAAAATAAAATCGACTTATTCAACCGAAATAAAGCTATAATTTGATTCTCTTTCTTTGATTTTTTGTTCCTTTGTTAATTGTTTATTGTTTTCAATTTAACCATCTTATCAAAGAATTGTTCTTTCCCTTTAATTTTTTTTATTTTAATTTTCACCATTATTATTTTAGTTGCAATTTTTTTACATCCTTTCACATAATTGAATTGTTGCTTTGATTTCATATTTTGTCATTTGATTTGGTAATGATTGAACTTCTTAATTTTTTCATATATGGTGCTTCCGTTCTAATCATATATTTAAAAGTTATCTATCACATAGTTTCTAAAACTTGATTTGAGGGTCAAACTACAATAGGTTCTGAATCATGAGTTAGGTTGTTTGAGCTAGATCAACCCATTTTTTTATTTTATAAAAATATAAAAATAATATCATTTCATTTTCTTTTTATTAAAAAAGGTCAACGAGTTTTGAATAAGTTTTTCCAGGGCTAAATGAGTTGGGGGTCTACCCGATGTTTTGTTGAGATCATACCAGGTCAATTCTAACATCCCCTTTCTCTAGGAGAAAAGAAAAAACATCAAATAAACAAATACAAAATGGATAGAATTTATTTTTAATTGATAAGATTCCATTGAAATTTCAGCTGAATCTCCTGGCAGATCTCAAGTTATCGACATATAACTTAACCTTTAAAGAAAAGTCCGATAACTTTTAATTCAACTTCGACCTAAACGTTCTAGGTCTACATATCCATAAATATCATTCCGATAACATCCATAATAAATGAAATAAACAAAATATACATTTAAGATCAATTGTCAATTAGTACATTAAATAGGATATCATGAATTCAATAATTAATTTTTTACATTCCAATCCTTTTTAAAGAGTGACATTCATACATGTTAAGTTTATCAACACTTAAATGACATAAAATACTCAAAATGGACTTCCTAGAGCTAAATAAAAAAAATACAAACAACAAATTCTACTCTTGACGTGCAGATGTTGGACCTAAAAGAAAATATAAAATAACTCCATATAAAAATCAATTAATTATAATAGTAAAGTTATTTAACCAACTACACACCATCATACGTAATCATAAACATAAGTATAGCTATTTGAGTCATAAATTTAACTTTCCTCCTACAATACTGTTTATATCTTCATCACTCTATTTGCGACATCATTGCAAAACCCCCTTTTCGGTTCCTAACATACCTCCTTGTGTGTATTTATGGAGGTGCGAAAATTCCATTTCTGGAATCTTAACATAAATTAATGTATGATTGACAATACACCACAATCCTCTAATCCAAGATTCTAACATACTCTCAATATATGTTAGCCTATGCATAGTGATTCTCATCCCAAATCCTAACACATATTGAATGTATGTCAATCTTTTGTAATGATCCTCTTATCTGGGATTCTAACATACACTAAATGTATGTTACTCATTTTTGGCAATACCAACATACACTAAATATATGTTAGTCACTACCATTTTCATTCATCCAATAGAGATTACAATGGCGATGCTGCCACAACCTTGAAGATTTTCAAAACATACTGACTTCCTTAACACATACAATTTAAATAGTTTTTTACTGAAAAATCACATCTTATCAAACTTCCATTGAAAACAATAAGCATATTTCACCTATTAAATAATGAAATTAAATCAAAAGACGTAGGCAAGGATCACCTACTTGTTGTGGATGCTCTACTCGTGGTCCTCAATTGTTGTTGAACCACACTTGTGATCCGTCCTGCAATTATAAGCAACTCTCATGAGTTATTCTTATTTATAATAACCACATTGAAAACTATCAAAATGAGCTCTTTTAAATCAATTATTCTTTCATTTTTATTTTATAACAATATCTATATCCTTTATCCAATTTAAAATAATATTATAAATGCCCAATACGATCATAACTTGTTTTTTTTTTTCTTTAATACATCTAATTTAGCTGTTTCGCAACGTACCCTCTTTGTTCTGTTTTCTTTTCCTCGAATCTTTTTCCCACACCAAAATAAACCTCCAAACTATTTGTAGACAAAATCATCTTGGAAGCTTGGCATCGTATAACATGAGGAAGAAAATTGTTTATATAAATGATAGACTTCAAATAAAATATATCAAAGAGGTTGTAACTATATCATCAGCCTTGTCCTCTTCCCGAAGAGATCTCAGGTATGTTGATTATACGTGGTCTAGGTTGGTTTTCAGGGGACCTGTCGAAATATTGCTGCTAAAGTTAAGATTCATTACAACCTATTAGCTGATCAATCGTCATGATTTTTTTTTGTCAATTTTCTGTATTAATTTCACTGAGATTTGTTTGAATAATTACATCAGGCAAAAGGGATTGACAGAATCATAACATCGAGAAGCTTTCTTTGAATTAATTAACCAACATTTAAAATAATATTTTCACATTATCACCTAACAATCTTTACCAACTCTCATAATTTTTAATGCAGCTGTGTGACGAGGCATTCAGCCCGTCCCTCGTTAACTTAAAAGTATTATGTCGAAGAAGATGTTGGCATAGGATGGATATTGTCAAATGTTTTGAATCTTGCAGAACTATTCTCTCCTCATCACTGCTACCCAACAAATTGTTTCGTCACTGGCTTTCGTTGCAGATATGAATTATAAAGCAAACATTGGAGACTTGGGCAAAGTCGTCGTCGGCTTCGAATAGAGTAAGCATAACTCTAGACTATTTCAATGAATTCAGACTATAAATAGCCTTGCATCCATGCAAGATATCTCACCCCACACCAGAGACAAAATCAGTGCAGGATCTAATGGAAGGACTCAAGTTCGTACTAGTTTTTGTCCTCTTGGCTTTGGCATCTTCACCTACCTTTGCCTCTGACCCCAGTCCTCTTCAGGACTTCTGCGTAGCCATTAATGAAACCGATGGTGGTATGTACTTTTGCAGTGTTTTGTTAGCCGTATGAGGAAAACAGACTGCAGAATTATAGCAATATTAAATATCATGTGCATCCTGTATATATATTTTTAATATCCCTACGTACGTTTTCTGGTATCTTAGTTTTCTGTCGATGATTTCTTAACATGTTATTTATTTCATTTCTACAGACTTGATCAAAACACTTAAGATTTTATTTATTGTACCAAAACACTTGAAATTTTATTCATGCTTGAAAACGAGTGCCTTGAGGTGTCTAGGATGATACAAGCACTAAACCAAGTACCAGCTTTACTTATTTCAGAAATGAAGGTATTTCGCAAACAGGAAATTTAAAAAATAAACAACCAAATAATTGATGATAATCTCTTGGTCTTCAAATATAGGACATAAATTATCCAGGCACCAAACCAAAATTCAAACCATCCATCATGTATGAGCGGCGTCATTGCATTAGACAACCTGACCAACTAGCACCTTGCGGATCTGCAATAAGAGATAGCATTAGGGTAACAAGCTTAGCAAAGCTTTCCTGAGATGTCAAATTACAATGATGCAGGCCACACGATTTGGTCTTTCCAAGGTAGCACTAACATTTTCAGCAATTTGCAGTCAAGAAAGGGTCATATAATGGTAAAAATACTAATATAACTTCTCACATAACTTTGTTTGCAATAGATTGTATAGAAACAATAATGAGGAGGTTTTGTTAAAGAATCTCTAATTCTTAAAAGAGATACCCGCATAGAACTGATAAAGAAAGTTGAAAAAAATAGGAAATTATAAGTTAGTCAGACTAAATAATTAGATTAAATAATTATGTCTTTAAAGGGACTTCCACTACACAGAACTCATACTAGAGGATTAGAAAAGGAAGTTTACAATCAAATAGCATATGCCCATGCTGCAAGTTTCATCTAAAAAAACATTTCTGCATTCTTTCTTCAGTAAAAGATAACCTCCTAGTATTTCAGATCCAAAAGAAAGAACCACTCGATCAAACTGTCCTTATCCTCTTTGCAGGACTATTGATAGATGGCCAGAAAAGAAGAAGAGAGAGAAGCCCCCATCCTCTTCCCATTATCCCACGTGTTTCAGCAAAAAGTAAAATTTATACAAGTTGGGCGGGAAGTGACTAAAGCAGCTATTTGAAGTGTAGCTATAGATTTCATCGTGCTAAAGCAATAACAAGAAGAAATGCTCAATTAGAATGAGTTAGAACAAATCTAGGAACTAACATGATTATTCTTACTCTTAATGATTAGTGAGTGTGGTAGTGATTTAAAAGATGTAGTAGAAACACAACAAGATCACCCAACAGACAAACACAGTCAATTTTGGAGAAAAATCCTTAAAAGTTGATGCCTGCGGAGGGTGTGATAAAATAAGAACTCCTAATGAAAGTAGGAAACACAAGGAAACTAAAATTTTAAAATTAAACCGTGTTTCCTTCTAAAATAAGCAGTCCCAAAAAATCTATAATGTTGTTCCGCTTTATGGAGGCTACTTCACAGCCATATTTTCAAAATAATAATTGGGTACTTCACAATTATTCATGATTGTTCCGTTTCTAAGAACAGACTCAATTCTCTCTCATTCATTCTATTGATATGAGTATACTATTAAGGAATTAGAGTGTAAGGAGATGTCAAGAATAAAAATAGCAACATCAATAACTAAAATTTATTGAACATACCTCAGGAAGTTTTTTACGGAATACAACATCCAACCGTGCATCAAGGGAATTTTCAAACACAATCTTCCCATCTCGAGATGCCAACACCACACCTCCAGAGCTTCACAACAAAATATACCATAGTCAAATTTCTTTTTCTATCTTCAATATCTTAGATAGCAATGAATGACTTTTTATTTGAAATCTTACACTCATTGCTTACATATTATGCAATTTGGAAACCCTCAGTTATATGAGTACAATTAGCAATGTGAATTATCCAACTAGAAGATTTTGGAAATCAACAGCAGCTATAGATTTACTACAGCGGCCACAATTAAGAACAGACTATGACACTCAACAAGCCCCACAGAAGCCCCACACAAACAGCTATTGATGAATGAATAAGTAAATGTACTCAGGTTAGTTTTTTGGATTTTCATGAACAATTTACCAGAAAGAACCGTGAGCATTATGATGGTGTGGCGCAGGTGGAAGATAGACATCTTGATCTACAATGATTTCTGGGGGATAAACATTTGCTTTCTCAGCATATTCTTCCTTCGCTGAATGCAGGACAGACTCCACCAAATGATAGTCATCTTTCCGACAACGTAGCAAGACAGACGGCTCCTTCAATCTGAGTAAACTCTGAAAAAAGAAAATCCAGATTATGAGCTCAATACTTTATTCATGGATGTAACACCACATTCCTGTTAAATAAGAAATCATAATGGTCATTTCTGAGCATTCCCTGATAATACAACTTTACATTTCTTCATCTAATTTACAAACAACCAATAATCCTCTATCTGCACGTTAAAAAGTTTGACCACATGATTCCCTCAAAGATCAAGCCATCATCAGAGTGTTAGTAAAATTCACTTCATATTATCAAAAAACACAAAAATGCTCAGTAGGGACCATCAAGTGCATGTATCTAACAACTGAAATGTAGGCATCATGTGCATGGATCAAGAGTTTATACAGATACAGAGGAACACAAGTAAAAAAGCACCATCAACCAAAGCGTCATAAACTATACGTGGCTAAGAAATTCCACAATTTTCTTCAATTTGAAAGAAACTGAAAAGCAAATGGGCATGCCGATTATTCAATAATGACCTGAACAATGAGATCTTTGAGAAGATGCTTGTACTGATGGTGATGTTGGCTGACATTCAGAAGATCCTTTCCTGCTACATCTTTCATGGAATTAACTACATCATCTTGAGCTTGAAGCACTTTGATCCGAGAAGCATTAAGCTGCATAGAATACTCACTGCCCATAAAAACCAACAAAACATAACGTCACTTCAACACCACCACTCCCGATCAGAATTGAGTAATATAATCCCATTCTCTACCTACACAAATCAACGTGAAATTATTTCAAATCCAGCCCTGATCTCCTTCCAATAAAATCAAACTAGTAATCTATCCTATCCTACACAGTTTCAAACCGAACCATATTTTAATAATTTCCCTTCATATATAAATAAAAGAAGAATGTGCTTGAAACATTACAAAAATATGATAAAATTCATATCAACACTAACAAATTCCATGATTGGCACCGCTTCACTTAACTGTTCACAAGATAACAAGTACAAGCAATCAAATTTAAAAGCATAATACAGCCCCACCAATCAATAAACAGCATAATTACCAAAAAGTTAACAAAGAAAAGTGGAGAATTACATCTTCTTACGAACTTGAAATTGCTTCTCTTTTCGCTCATACTCTTGCCTGATCTTCTTCTTCTCAGCCTCAACCAGTTGTAACTTCTCAATATTGAATTCCTTGAAGAAAATATTTTCTCAATAAGATCAAAACCGAAAAACCCATTAAGCAATTCAGCAAAAAACAAGCAAAGAGGGGGGAATTACTTCTTCAGCAGAAGCTAAAATCTCGTTGGCCTTTTCCTCCGCTTCTTGGTTGATGAATCGGACCATCTGCTGGATCTGCTTGGCGACATCTGCGTCGTTCATTTCGGATGATTTCGGTGGAAAGATCACACGAGAAGATCCAAATGTTTGGGACAGATTTGCGATCCAAAAATTCTACCAGAAGAAGATGTAAGAGAGTGTGGGGAGTCTCTCTCTCTATATATATATAGTGGAGGATACTTGGACCACGTTAGGCTGTTCAGTGATTGTTCACGTTTTCACGAAGTAGTCCCCTTGTATTTTTTTAGTTTTTTTTTTTATTATTATTATTGTTTATGTTCACAATTTTTTTCTCTATATGGAACGTAGCGGGTGTATATATATATTTTTTTGATATAAGAAAACCAAATCCCTTTGAAAATATATGTTTTTGACTCGAACTCAGAATCTGTTGTATATTTCAAATTTTTTGTCACCATGCCACCTCTCTTGGGTACATAACGGGTGTATATAGTACAAAGTTCAAACACTAATGAAGAGTAGGTGGATAAATTTAAAAATGGTTTTGTTGTAATATTATTTCAAGTTAAAATGATATTATTTTAAAAAATTAAAATAAATTTATTCAAGTTTTGATCAAGTGAATCATATAACTAATTGATATGTTAGATCAATCAAGTTTTATTACGTCAACTCTCACCTTATTTAATATTAAACTAGATGATTAACCCGTACTGGATTACGGGTCGGGTTATTTTTTTAACATGAAAAAATATTCAAGCTCTACAAACGTACTAGTCCCAAAAAAGAAACATGATAGAAAACACTCTAAATGCATTCCAAGAAAGCATAATAATAATCCAACTATCTAAACTATCTAACATATTAAGGAATCATCTCACTTAAAAGCTTAAGTTCTTAGGTGATATTCCAGAATATGATTTATATTATTTTATAACACACTCTCTCATGTGAAAGTCTTTTGGGCTTGAAACATGCACGGATCCACTCTACCCTATGCTTGATTTTTATCAAATAAAATAGGGGTGGTGAGATTCGAACTCAAGACCGTGGGGTCAACAAGACTTCGATACCATGTTAAGGAACCATCTCACCTAAAAGTTTAAGCACTTAGGTGAGACTCTAAAATATGATTTATATTATTCTCTAACACAACATTCTTGAACATACCCTGGCCACAATTGCGACTACATTTATCATTTTTTTTTATGTTACACGGTGTTTTACTGTTGGTAGAACTTTTTTTATGTAATAAAAGTAATAGGTTAAGAAAAATCAAGTCGTAAATCACTAGTTAACATAACAATTTAAATAATACAAAAAAAATCTAAAAAAAAAAACCGCACTCGAGCCCATTTGAGTTACCAAACAACCCAATGTTAACCTAACCGAAGAAAAAACAGAGAGTCAAACATAAAAAAAATAGAAAACTTCAACATAAAAAAGAGAGGGAAAAACAAACAAACCTAGACGATCCTCGTAAAAAACTTGTAACTTTTTAAATCATGCCCCCATGATAAATCAAAAAGCTTAAATATCATCCAATTTAATTTTGAAAGATAGAATTCTTGAAAAAAATATTAATAAAAAAAACTTGCAAAAGAGAAGGAACAAAAAAAGAGAGGCTAAAATCTAAAAGGAAAAAACCCTATGAAAATGAAATTTGAAAAAAAGAATTAACCCAAACAAAATAAAATTACAATTAAAACTCATAAGAGGTGAAATTAAAAATTATTTATAATACGATAGATTAAATATGGGTAGGGGTGAAATAGAAAAAAAATATTAAGTGCTAACCTAATAAAAACCAAACAAAATTTAAGAAAACAAAAAATAAAAAAATCAGATTTAAACGTAGAAACAAAAGATAAAAATAATAAAATATAAATTTAGAAAAAGAAAAAAAAAGGCAAACCTCTTAAAAGTGATCTAATCTCTAAAAGTTGTATCTCATGAATATTTTTTTTACTCAAATTCAATCAATGAGCATAATTCTCAACTAATTTAATTTTGAAGGATGAGATCATAAGAAAAATATTAATAAGAAAACTTGCTAAAGCAACAAAAAAACAATAATGATAAAATTGGATACAAAAAACCAATGATGATACAATTTCATGAAAAAATAAAATAAAATAAAATCAATTTAAAGAAGAAATACTATTTTTTGAAGATTAATAAAACATAAGGGGTGAAATTAAAAGTATTTTCAAAAACCAAGTAAATTTGGATAAATATTCTAAACATGTCCAGAGCTTAAAAAGTTCAAAACCTATGAAACTTACATATGAATCATATCAAGAAGTTTATTATAAGCCAATAGTAAAATACAAGTTTAAAAAACTTGTCAAAGCAAAAATAATAACGAAAAAAACCTTGAGTGAACCCAAAAGCTAACTCGAGTCAACAAATCAAACACGTGACATATAACATTAAATTGGGATGACCCTATGAATAGAAAAACGAAGAAAATACCATCAAAAAATATCATAAAAATGCTTTAAAATAATAAAATTGAGTCGGGCTAAACCTTCAAATATATAACTTGGGTCATACGACCAGGGTGACCCAATAAAAGAAAAACAAAGAAACATGACTGTTAATCAAACAATTATTAAGGAACAATATTGTGAAAATAAATCAATAAAAAAGCAATGCTAAACAAAAAAAATAGCAATTAAAAGAATTAAGACTAAATTCAACATAGAAATTAAATTAAAGTAATTGTTTAGGAGAAAATCAAATGAAATTAAATGTCGAGGGATAAAATTGAAAATGATTAAAAGTAGAGATTAAAAGAATTATGATCAAATTTGACATAAAAATTAAGAAACAAAAAATGTATAAGGGTGGAATTGAAAAAAACAAATAATCAAGAAAATGATTCAAAACAAAACAAAAAAAAAATAGTAATTAAAAGAATGAGGACCACATTTGAAAATAAATAAATAAGAGGAACGACATAATCAAAAGAAAAAATAAATTAAAGGTTTGATATGATTTTTTACATGGTGAGCACCCAATCCGGGAAAGAAAAAGAAGGAAAAGAAACAAAAATTTATAAATGATATGTCGAGAATATCTACCAAATGGTTTAGCGAGGTTCAAGTAAAAGTATTCGATATTTAATATCGGTTAGGCATGAAACTTATCGAGTAATATACACATAAATGTAAGCTTATCATTTTGTAAATACTAGCTTATAGTTAATAAAATGCTTATTTATTTAATAAAAAAAATTCTAATTGACTAAAATTGGAGGATTAGTTCCATAACATTTTTTATAGTTGCTGGAAAAAGTAATAATCTATCATGACGTAATGAGATTTTAGAAAGTTGTAGTTGTATTTTGTCGTGGGGATGGCTTTATGGTTGGGATTTGATTTTTTTAGTTGCAAGATCACATTATAGCTAAATTATTCAAATTTTGAAGGATGAAATTGTGTTCACAAGTGGACACATGTTTAAACGACATGAATAAATATTTGATAGTGTATTTAAATTAATTCAAAAAGAAAGTTTTTTATTTTAATTTTTTGATGAGTTTTAGTCATTAACTCATTACATAAGAACAACATTCTATATCAAATGTCATGCCATAAAGATCATTAGAAACTTTATTAATCTCATACTGCAACTATAAAATGCTTAAAAAATTGAATTTTAACTTCATTATGATCCTTCATATAATTTGGTTCATTAGATTAGAATTTTAACTCATCTTTGCAGAATGAATAACATAGCGTACACAAAACAATTTGAAATAAACTTCATTAAATATTTTTGTTATCATTGAACCATTTGCTCATATGAACATTTTAAAACAATTTGAAATAAACTTCATTAAATAACATAGCGTACATTTTAAAAGTTAATTTGTTTTATTATATGATAAAATGCTATGATAATTACCTATACACCTAAAAGAGTTTAGGTGCCTATTCACCCCTTTATTGTTCATATGAACATTAAAGGAGGTGGCCTGTTTTTCTTAATTCCTAGAGATCACTTGTTTGAACTCCACATCAGTCACGATCACTGGAGATTTGAACTGATTGTAAAATTTAGAGTCTGTGAAATTAGTCGAGGTACACATAAACTAATTTATACACTATATTCAAATCATTCAATATTTTTTTTTATAGAAGAGCACTTCAGATTAAAGTAACAGATTCATAATGCACTCCAAAAGTACACATGAGAATATGAAGATCAAATGCATGAGAAATTGAGAATACAATCCCCAGAAAAGAAGATACAGCTCTATAAAGTAACTTGAGTTTATTCTCTACTGGATGTGAGCTTACTCGAAGAATTTCCAGTCATTTCCTCTTACCTCATCAGCAATTACTGTACGATTGGAGGCATTTGACCGGTGATAAAATGCACCACTGGTTTCTTTCACATCATGTTACAGTCAGGTCCTGACGAAGTATCACAACCACCTATATCATCACCATCAACAGTTTGCTTTACGTCACGAAACATGCTTAGAATACCAGTAGTCAAGATTACAATTCGCATTGGCTTTCCAAGATTTTCAAGCACCTTGTTTCGCATCTGCAATGAAAGATAATACGCAAATATATTAGAGGCTGAGTTAATGTTTTATACTTAATATAGTACGTATTTATTAATTAGATAGAGATAATATTTTTATTAATGAAAATATGATGATTCCACTGGTTATTTTGAAGCCAGTCCTTAAAATATAATTAATCTCTTCGTCTAGATAATTAAATAATTTTATCAAGAAACTATCTTATCTAAAACTCAAATTATTAGCTGTGATTCTAAGATATAATTTATATTATTTTCTAACTCACGTCTTCGAGTGAAAGTTCTCTGAGCTTGAAATTTGTACAGACTCACACTATCTTGTGCTTGATTTTTATCAAATAAAATAGAGATAATGAGATTCAAACTCGTGATAGAAGGAACCATCTCATCTCAATGTTTAAGCTGTTAGATGAGTCCTTAAGATATAATTTATATTATTCTCTAATAAACTTCGATGACTACGAAAAATGAGAATTCAAATGTAAAGCAGAGAAGAATATATTAGAAAGAAAGGAGCAAAATCTAATAATAATAATAATAATAACATAGAGAACCTATAAAGCTCTATACTACAAGAGAAAATAAATCATTGATTAATCTTTTGTTCAGTTGTAATCAGTAGCTCAAAAGATCAAAAAATTTGAAATTATAATTAAGGAAAAATATCTTAAAAATCTTTACATATAATCCTCATGAGTCAACTTTTGATTACAAGGGTTTAAACTAAAAGCTCATAAAAACAATCATATATGCTATTTTAAATTTTTGTTTCCATGGTTTTATGTTTTAATATCTATATTTTGTTTTCTTTCTTATATGTATATTTTTTTTAACTAAATCATATATGTTTTATTGCAGCAATTTTTTGAATAAAAAATACAAAAAAGAATAAATATTTGTAAAAAAATTAATAATTTAAAAAATATCTTATTGTTTTAGTGTCTAAAATGAATTACCTCCAGGGGGGCCTCTTGTATCGCGCTCCTGCTTTGACGTAGCAAAGTATAGTTATCACAGAAGGTGGCGCCGCCGTGGTGCGTGAACCTCTTACCACCGTAGCAATCACAGCAAATTTCATAGGTGCTCTCTGCATCAACTTTGAAGAAACATTGAGAGCAGCTGAAGTACGTTCCTGGCATGAACGTCGTGCAAGACTTGCAAAATAGAGCTCTTCCACTCTTTATGATGTAGAACAAGAGGAATGCTTCCTCAAAATCCAAGCTTCCATTGTCGTCCTTGTCCAGCGCTCTAAAGATGCTCTGATGAGTTAAATCTGTGGCTTTTTTTTTCTTGAGATACTTCATGTATTCACGCAGGCTAATTTGCCCGTCTCTGTTCTTATCCATGGACTTGAAAGCTTTTCTGGCCATTTTCTTTTCCTTTTCCGGCAGTTGTTCGTAAAAAGCTCCAGCAGCCCGGCGAAGCTCCTCCATGTATGATTATGCGTGAAATCTTTACAAGGAAGGAGATTTTAGAGGATAATGGAAGAGGTAGCTTGGAATTACATCTGATTGTAAAGCTCTCCTGTTCGACAGTAATTTACAGTATATGGTTTCATTTAAATATTTGCCATGGGACCTTTTGTATATTGTAAACCTAGTAGAAATTACTTTTTAAATTAATTTTTATTTATAAATATATTAAAATAATATTATTTTTTGTAAAAGAAAAAACACCATACAACCTTATTTCTCCCTGTCCCACTAGCCACAAGCCATTCACGGATACACCCTTTTCTTTTTCAAGTTGAAGCCGTCTCTCTAACTAGGATTGAAGCGAAGGAGGGTGTGGAAACTTTGACATCTTGAATAATTCCTCCATCTCACATCCCCGGTTCATGCATCAAAGCCATGAAAAAGCGAAGGAGTTGCGTTTGTCCAAGGGTCATGACAGACTAGCCATGATGGAGTTTTTGGTAAGTTGGCAATCTTTACAAAAAAAAAATAATATTATCTGCAATTTTATACCACAAGTGCACACCAGTTCTAATTTATAAATATCATTTACGCCTCATGTGTTGTAAAAGTTATTTTTGTATTAATTTAGATATTCGGATCAACTTGTATATGTTTTGATTAATTTTACGGACTATAGAGTTATGAATATAAATTTCAAGTGATTATCATATTAGCAACAACAGGTCTCAAACCTGAAACCGTAGGAAAACAGACCATAGTATCAACTTCTGTCATTGTTTCTGGGGTCATTGGACGACATTGTAGGCCACCATTCTTCTTATTTTCTCATTGCAACATAGGGAATTAAATTGTGTATTTTATTCTTACTACTTTAACTATAGTTCAAGACTTGTTTGAACTTAATTAATACTTTATTTTAATTAAGATCTAAGGCTTGTTTGGATCAGTTTTTTATGCTTATCAGTATTGGTTTTGAGTCAATTTTATAAGCTAGCCAATTTAGTGCCTAGTGTTAGATCCATTTGGGTTATTTTTTAAAATTATTTAAACTTTTTGTAGGCTTAAAATTCAATAGTCATTGAATATTATCATTTTGATTTTTCAGCTTACGTGTATGAGTGATTTTTGCATTATTTAATTCTTGAAAGAACTACACCAATATATCTAAGATTAATTGGCTTTACGGTGTCATTTGATATAATTTCAATGATTTGGGTGTCTTAAGATAAATTTTTATTGTGTCATACTCCTATCATATTTATTTTAACTTTTTTTGGATTAGATTTCAATTCTGATTATGAGTTGCGCAACCATATTATCATGAGATTTGTATCCATAATAATAGATTTGCATCAACCTTTGAGTCTAGCATTGATTAGACCCCTCAGAACCTGTTGTACTATTCTTATAAGTTAATGTAATGTTGTTGTTTTAGTATTTGTAGTGTACTTTGCTTGTATGTTGTAGTGTTTTAGTAAATCTTTTCATAAAGAATTAAAGTTTGATTTTTTATTTTAAGGTTTGTTAGTGATTTTGAAATTTTTCAATTTATGTGTCTTTTGATATACTTGATTTTGATTTATAACTTAAGTGTGTTATAATGAAAAAAATCACGGGTTATTTAATAAGTACCGATAATATTTTATCAATTTTATTTTTATGTTAAAATTTTTAGAGAAAGAAATATGAACCTGTTGTACCGATAATATTTTAATCTTTTCATAAAGAAATTGATTTTTTATAGAATCAATAAAAAATAAATTATATTTATGTTTTGGTGCTTTGATACACATCAATTTTCGGCTCAAATTCTAACATATATTTAGATTCAAGAAATATAAATGTAGGTTAATATACAAGTCATTGGGTTAGTTCTCATATTACCGAGTGAACTCGGGTCTATTTTTATATTATCAAAATGATATCTTTTTAGTTTTTTTTTTTTTTGTAATTTATTGACCTTGACTTAGTCAACTTTGGCTAAATTCATCAAGTAATGGACTCATACATTGAGTCATCGAAATTTAACCAAGTCAATACAAAAAACATTTTAAATTAAATTGTGGAGACTTTGGTGTCTTTAATAAATGTAATAGAATTGAAGTCAAGCACGTTGGGCGTGGAAATCAAATGAGAGAAGTGATCATTTCAAAATTGAGTTTTTTTTTATAAAATTATATAAATCTCTTCTGTCGGGTCATTGTCTTGACATTATTTATTTGAATTTATTTTCAATTGTATCTTTCATTAATAAATATTTTAGTTTTATAACTTATTATTTATTTATTTTTCACGAGTTAGTACAATCGAGAGTTAAATATATTGAATAAAGGGTTTTTTAGCTGAATTTTTAATGTTATCATTCAAAATTAAATTGATTAAAAATTATGAATGTTTTTAGTCTGATTTCTATGAGATTTTTTTAATTTTCTAATCTAAATCATGAGTTTACTTAGTTGATTTGATTTTTTTATGTTATTTTTTTAATTTTATTTTTCAACATCGAGTTGATTATGAATTGAGATTAATAATTTATTTTAATTTGTTCTTTCTGATCTAGGTAGATTGGAATTTTTTTTATTGAATTTAGTTTTAAATTATATTGAAAAATATTCCACTTGGATCTCTCGTTGTAATCATATTATACTTCACTATTTTTTCATAACGTGAAACTTGCCCCCCGTTGAACCCTCTGGTTACCAAGTAATAATAATAATAATAATAATAATAATACTGTAAGTAGGGTCTTGCCTAGTGATTGAAGGGACTTGTTTCCTTTCTCTGCACTAGGGTTTAAGTCCCATCATTCATGCCTGTTATCCCCGCGGTGCATTACATGCTCACTGGATTTGAAAGATGTTCAGTGAATCCGAATATTAGTTGTGGTGCGTGTAAACTGGTCTAGACACTTGATTATCAAAATAATAATGCTTCACTAACTATGCGGTGTGAGAACATAATTGTGTTCTAAACTCATTTAAATATTTGCGATTCTACATGGGACCTTTTGTATCTTCAACGTAGAAGTTGGTTTTTAATTTAATTAAATATATTAAAATGATATTATTTTTACTTCTCTAAACAATATATTAGAATAAATTTTAAAAAATAAAAACAAATTCAAATTTACAAAATTATACATACAACTAAATTAAATCGTGGTTTTACTATTCAGATTTACTGCAGCCCTAGACATGGATTACTATGAATTGCAACAATGAAACCACTATTTTGCCCCCTCCATTCATTCACCTCAGCTTTAGCTTTGGAATCAAGAGTATTTTTTATTTTTTATATTTTTATGGGCAGTAAATAACCATAATAATATTGTATCTTCATCGGAGAAATTGTTTTCTAAATTAACTCTTATTTATAAATATATTGAAATAATATTATTTTACTTTTTTTAAAAATATATTAAATATAAAAATAAATTCAACCTTATTTCATATTAACGAAAAACCTTGCAACCTTATTTCTCCCTCTCCTACTAACCACCAGCCACACACCCCTTCCCTTTCCAAGTTGTAGCCGCCAGTCATATTTGGAGACAATATCTTTTCTTTGAATCCATTGCACCCATGAATTATTTATTTCTCCTCAAAACTTGAAATTGAAATTTTTGGCGTTTTCAGTGATTTCCCTGTCTTACAGCTCATAAGCAAATAAATGCTAAGGAATTAGAGTAAAGTTGCATGTGGAAACTTTGACGTATTCAATAATTTCTCCATCTCACACCCCATAAATAAATAAAAAATATATTAACTAAAAAATAAAACCCGTGCCACATTTATTATGCACTTTTTTACTGTTTACACAGACTCAACTCATTATTCATTGCGACAATAAAATTATCATTTTACCCTCAAGACCAAAAATTTTTAGCCCCGGGGACCTGGGGTATTTTTGATTTTTCCAGGGAACATGGATGGTATTTCCGGATTTATTGCACAGTAAAATGACACAACTAGCCCCCCTAAACGACAAAATCAGACACCTGGAACCGGAGGTATTTCCGAATTTTCACCCTTGTTTTTTTTTGTAGATATCACTGGGTAGGGGTATATGGGTAATTGACCAATTTTTTAATATTTCTTTATCCGGAACACTGCAAACACGTGGCCCAGACGCGCCAGCATTGTTCCGCCGGCATGTGTCCTTAAGATGGCGTGTGCGGCGTCTTCCGATGGTGAAAACAAGCCTTCCGCCATGTCAAAAGAAGCGTTGCCATGTGCTTTGTCTCTAGGAGCGGCGCGTGTCCAATGAATCAGTTTGAATGATCGTCGATGACCAGATTTATCCCCCCTTGCCCGTTTCTCTCTCCTCCACGAGAAGTACGGGGTGGTCCTTGATATTTGTATTAGTTTCATTTCAGTCCCTTATCTTTTAATTTTGTTTTTATTACTTATTTTTCAATGGAATTTATTATTATTTTCAATTGTGCCCTTCAATTTAAATTGATTATATATGGTATGTTTCATTTCAGTCCTTACTCTTTTGATTTTTTGTTTATTTTTGGTTCCTTTATTAATTGTGTTATGCAAGTGTTAATTTGTTCTAATTTGGTCCTCTAATTGAAATTTGTCATATATACCACTTTTCATTTAGATCCCTATTCTTTTAATTGTTTCAATAATTGTTTTTTTAAATCCCTTTATTATTTTTAGTCCCAAAGTTTTGATTTGTTTTTTTTTGTCCTTCAATAGAAATTAATTATATGTTTTATTTTTTATTTGGCACTAATTCTTTTAATTTTTTATTTCGTATTAATTTCTTTGGTTTTTTTGTCTTCTTGGACATTGTTTATTTTTCATTCATATTTATGTATTTATGTTTATCTAAATTTATATTATAATAAAAAAAATCTTACATAATTAATATTTTTTAACGTTGAAAAAAATATGATGCCGTCCCGCGGACGGCATTGGCTAGTATTATAGAATTGAAGTTGGATGTGAAAGCTTTGGCGTCTTCAATAATTCCCCCATCTAACACCCCATAAATGTAGAAATATGAAAGATTTAAAGTGGAGTTGGCTGTGAAAACTTTGACATCTTCAATAATTCCTCTATTTCACACCCCATAAATGAAAAAATATTAAAGAATTGAAGTGAAGTTGGATGTCAAAACTTTGGCGTCTTCAATAATTCCTCCATCTCACACCTCATGAACGAAGAATATTATAGAACTCAAGTGAAATTGGATGTGAAAACTTTGGTGTCTTCAATAATTTCTCTATCTCCCACCCCATGAAACACGGTTCACGTATAAAAACCATGAAAAGTCGAGTTGCATTGGTCCAAGATGCAATTTTCTGGTAAGTTATCATTTAAAAAAACTACTAGTAGTAGTAGTAGTAGTAGTAGAAGAAGAAGTAGTAGTAGTAGAAAGGATAATTACGATATTGGGATAATAATAATAATATGGTTAATTACTAAGGATAAATCCCTCTAAAATCTTATTTATCTTATCTAAACATTAACAAAAATTATGGCTTTAATTTTTTTATAAATGTTTTATTAGTATTTTTGTTGATTTCTAGGATAAATTTATTTTAGGGTTTTTCAATCTATGATGATAAAACTACAAACAAATATTTGGAAATAGTGCTATTACTGCATAAATGATTGTGTCGTAAACATATAATTTGCATTATCATTATCATCATTGTAAATCAAACAAGAGGTGGGATTGTTTTGAGAGTAACCATGTTAACATGGCAACTTGATCGAACCACTTGTATACATTTGTTGTTGATAGGTTTTTATCACTGCTGGGCGGACGGTGCTCTACTAGTATAGGCTTACCAATGTGACCTCAATATATAGAAGCACCTTAAAACAATTATAAAATTATTATAATTATAAAATTTTCATCTCACAAAAATATTGTTTATAAATATTCTTGATCAATACTGAATTAAAATTGAAAATTATTGAAATTAATACATTTTATATAATTTATTTTTTGTGAAAAAAAGAGAAAGGAATTCCAATAACTATTATAGTTTTGTGAATCGTTCCCATTATCATTTTTAAATTTACTTTTAAGAATCAAACCCTTTAAGACATGTTTTTTTTTTTATCGGTTGTCCACTTATGATAATAAAACCACAAAAAATGAAGAAGCACTAACCTTACAAATAACAAAAAAATCAAAATAAACATTCTTTTAAATATCCCAATGATTTATTCCATATTGAGAATCATCAAACCAAACATAACAATACAACAAAATGATTGAGTAATTTAACTTGGGTTCAAAATAGATTTTTCTAAGCAATAATAACAACAATAATACTCGTCCCTATGCAAGAGGCTAGGGATTGCGATGATAAAATTCATCATTTGTTCTTTCACATAATGGTACACAATGTACTCGGTGCAATTATAGTGCCAGCAAAAACAACCACGCTTGCAACGCCCACTGCCGTTTCAATTTTCCTGAGCACACTGCTTCCCACCTGAAATCATAGATAACGAAGCATATGATTAGATATATTCCTAATGATGAACAACCGAATCCAGAAACTAAAGAAACATAATTAGAGGCAATAAATCGTTCTAAAAATTGGAAATCTTAAGCAATCTCAAGAATTTCTTTCTACCAGGATCGAAATTGATATCATTTTCGAAGATTATTTACCTCTGGGGGAGCTGCTAGTGCCAAGATCCTGCCTTGATTTAGTAAAGTATAGTTATCGCAGAAGGTGGCATCATCGTGGTGCGTGAACTTCTTACCACCAAAACAATCACAGCAAATCTCATAGGTGCTGACTGTTGAATCATTACTGGTGAAACATTGAAAGCAACTGAAGTATACGTCTGTCAAGAACGTATTGCATGACTTGCAAAATAGAGCTCTTCCACTCTCCATGATGTAGTACAAGACCATTGCCTCCTCAAAATCCAAGCTTCCATCGCTGTTCTTGTCCAGGGCTTTAAACAAGCTTGGATGAGTAAGAGCCGAGGTCTTATCTTTGTTATGGTACTCCATGAATTCTCTTAGGTTAATTTGCCCGTCGCCGTCTTTGTCCATATCACTGAAAATGAATCTGGCATATCTCTTCTTCTCCTCCGGCAGGTTTTCATAATAAGCCGTAGCAGCGCGGCGAATCTCCTCCATATTAATAAGAGGATAGCTTTGGCCTACAATTTCAAGACTCCAAAGGGACTTCTATGGAAGTGGATCAACTCTAAGAACCTGCCTCTAGTCGCCATTGTTGAATTATCTGAACTATATTTATATCCAACTAATAGAGATGCAGATTAATCTACGAATTATTGGGTAATTTTTATATTTCCGAGTCAACTCAAGTCTTTTTCTTAAAAAAAAAAAAAAATATTATTTTATTTTTTTAGATTTTTTTAATATATTATAAACACGTTCTTTAATAACAATAAAAACCCATTATTCTCCATTTCCTCATACTAGCCACAAGCCACACCCTTTTCTTTGACAAGCTGCGACTCAAAGTCCAAGGAAACATGATCTATTCTATTATTCCAAAATAAATGTTGTGGTTTTTTTTTATATATTAATAGATAATTATAAATTGATTATAATATTTATTTTGTATTTTTAAAACATGAAAAATATAATTCATTTTGTATATAGAGTCTCTCTCTCTAAATATATAATGGACCACGTATGCTGTTCAGTGATTATTCACGTTTTCACGTAGTAGTCCCCTTGTATTTTTTATTTTATTATTATTATTTATGTTTACAATTTTTTCACTTTATTTCGAACGTGATGGGGGTATATCGTACAAAGTTTAAACACTCCAGCAGCCCGGCGAATCTCCTCCATCTGATTGTAAAGCTCTCCTGTTAGACAGTTTTGGGTGGGGTCCATGACAGCTTAATCTCACTAGAAGAAGTTATTTTTTAAATTAATTTTTATTTATAAATATGTTAAAATAATATTATTTTTTGTAAAAGGAAAAAACCTAACAACCTTACTTCTCCCTGTCCTACTAGCCACCATCCCCATGTATTACTTGTATAGATAACAAAATTAAATTAAATTATGGAGACTCTGTCGTCTTTGTTAACTCTTCCATCTCACACCCCCAAAAACGAAAACATTACAAAACAAATAAAACGTGTGGGATTTTGCACTGTAGCTCCCCTCACAATCCACTGTGGATTGTGGCAGTGCACGCCCGAAATTGGCCCTCGGGCGCGCGGCTTGAAGGGGCTGGCAGGCGGGGCTATTCTCGGTTTTTCCTCTTGATTTTTTTTAAATATTCATTTGTGAACAGTGTATTGACAATTTTGTCCCCGGTAATAGGACAAAAACAGGCATCCGGCTGAGGGGCACCGACGTAATTGCGCGCGGTCGGACCGGCCTGGTCCGCCGCAGCTTTTTAATTTTTAATTATTTTCTAAAATGACTAAATACGGTTTTAGCCCCTAATAAGACAAAAACACTGAATTGGGTCAAGGGACAGGACGGTAATTGACCCTATTTTTTCAATTTAATATTCGGCGTCTGGGAGTGCCTCTGCCGCACGCGCCAGGCGGTTTTCCGCCTCATGCCCTGTTTAGGCGGCGCGTGCGGCCTCCTCTGGTGGCCGGAAATTGTATTCCGGAGGACAGAACGATGCGCCGCCGCGTGTTCTTCCTCCCGCGGTGGTGCGTGTAACCACTAAATATCCGTGGACGCGGCGGAGGCCGGTTAAAGCCGCCGGCCACGTTTCTCTCTCTCCTGCACGTCAATGTGTAGGAGAGTCCCCCATGTTGCGTTACTTTTCACTTCGGTCCCTGGATTTTGAATTTCGTTTTTAGTCCTCAATTCTTTGATATAAATTTTGATTTTGTTCAATTGGGTCCTCCGATTTTAATTGATTGAATGTGTAAGTTTCACTTCGGTCCTTATACTTTCAATTTCCGGGTTGGCTATATATAACTCAATCAATTCGGTACAAAAGTTTCGATTTATGTAATTTTGTCCTCTAATTTCAATTGACAATAAATGTAACTTGCATTTCAGCCCTTTGACTTTTAATTTTTTAATTTAATCCCTTTATATTTGATTTTCATTTCAGCTCTTACACTTTTATTTTTTTAATCCCTACTTTTTTCCATGTATATATAAGTGTATTTAACACAACAACAACAACAACAACAACAACAACAACAATAATAATAATAATAATAATAACAATAACAATAATAATAATAATAATAATAATAATAATAATAATAATAATAATAATCATGATTTAATTATTTTTCATTCTTACTCTTTTGTTATTTTTTTCCCTCCTGATAATTTGATAATTTTTTGTTTTTCCAGTAATAGCAATGATAATTTTTTTTAAATTTTTTTTATCTTTTGTCAAAGTTTCTGGGATATTTTTAGTCTTTCATTTATTTCTGGGATAATAATAATTATTATAAGAATAATAATAATAATGATGATTATTATTAATATTATAATAATAGTGATTATGTATTCTATTATTATAATAATAGTGATTATTTATTCTTTCATCATAATTATAATAATAGTAATAATTTTTAATTTGTTTTTCTTGCTTGCTGTTTTGTTCATGATTTTTATTTTTTTCCCTCGGTATAATTTAATAATATTTTTTTTATTCTGGTGGCAATAATAATTTTAAATATTAAAACTCCGATGTTGCTATTGTGATAATATTTTAAATTAATATTGCTTCCTTTTCCGTTTTATTTTTTATTTGCTCTTTCTATTAATTAATTTTTATAATTTTATTATTTGCACAATAATGATTTCAGTAATTTGTTTTTTTTCTTATTCAAATATTTTGTTCTTTTTTCTAATGTTAGTGCGCGCTCTTTTGTGATAGTTTATGACGCAATACCTATATTCTAAAAAATGTAATCTATGCTTACGTGACAAACTCAACTCAAAATTTTAAACATTTTATCTTTTAATCTATAAATTTTTTTTACTTATATCATATAAATTTATCGTTGTAGATTTAATTATGTTAAATTATATACAAAAAGATACCCGCGGCAATGCGCGGGCAATTATCTAGTGATGATAGAATTGAAGTGAAGTAGAGGAGGGTGTGAAAACTTTGATATCCTCAAAAATTCCTCCATCTCACATCCCCGGTTCATGCATCAAAGCCATGAAAAGCCAAGTTGCATTTGCCCAAGGAACATGACAGACTAGCCATGATGGAGTTCTTGGTAAGTTGGCAATCCTTATAAAAAAATATTTTGTAAGGTCCTTTGGCAAGACACAATATTATCTGTAACTTTATTATGATAGATATCATAAGTGGCATGCCAGTTCTAATTTATAAATATCATTTATGACTCATGTGTCATAAAAGGTATTTTTTATTAATTTGATATTCAACTAGCTTGTACGTATATCGACTAAACTCAAGGACTCTGAAGTTGTGTATCATATAAACCTCCGGTGATCATCATATTAGTAACCACAGGTCTTGAATTTGAGACTACTTGAAAGCAAACCTCTTAGTGTCAAGCTTGAACCACTAGACCTCCTACTAGATGATTATCGTACTAGGTATTTTGACCTTTCTAATAGAGACAGTTTGTGATAGTTTATTTTGCCATTTTCAACTCTTTTTTCTAAAGCACTATAATTCACACAATCATAAACAATTAGTTTCTAAACATTAAAATACAATTCACATAGACACCATATAACTAAGTTATGAATGAATATGTTAAGGCATTCAAATTTAACTAAATCAATATAAAAAAATAATTTCAAATAACATAAAATCATTTTGAATTAGCTTGCAAGATATTATATTTATGTTAAGCCTTTAAAACTCATCCTTCTTGTTTTGAAATCACGTCAAAATATATAATTGAGGTGAAATTGGGTGTGGAACATCATTGTGTTTTAAACTCATTTAAATATATATTTTTTAATTAACATGATGTCGAGGATAACTTGCATATACCTTAATTAATCTAACGGGCTTTAAATTTAATTATCATGTAAGTTTCCAGTGCTTTTTATATTAGCAATCATAGAACTCCAACTTGAGATTATAGGAAGAGTAACCTTTTAGTTTCAAACTCGTACCACTACATCTCCTATTAGTATATGGTTTCATTTAAATATTTGCTATTGGACATGGGACCTTTTGTATATTGTATGCATAGTAGAAGTTATTTTTTAAAATAATTTTTATTTATAAATATATTAAAATAATATTATTTTATGTTAAAGAAAAAACACCTTACAACCTTATTTCTCCCTGTCCTACTAGCCACCAGCCATTCACGGATACACCCTTTTCTTTTTCAAGTTAAAGCCGCCTCTCTGATTTGGAGACAATATCTTGTCTTTTATTCCGCGGTCCCCATGAATTATTTAATTTGTCCAGAAACGATGAGTAACGATGATTGGTTGAAATTGGTTCTGTACATTGCTCTCTCCTGCATAGTAAATTACACGTAAATCTTTTTTGTTTATGATTATTTCATAGTAGTCCTTTCTCTTTGAATTGTGTGTTCTGGTTTTTATTGTTATGTTCAATTATGTCATTCAAGTCAAATTAATTGTATAATTCGTTTATATTTAAGTCCTTATTCTTTTATTTTTTTCGATTTGGTTTGAAATCACTAAATATTTTCGGTCCATAAGTTTTTATTTGTTCAATTTTATCCTTTGATTAAAATTGGTTATATATTTTATTTTCATTTCAACCCTTATACTTTAAATTTTAGATTTAAGTCGTTTATTGTTTTTAAAAATTCTTCAATTGCCTCTATTTTTAGTGTTTATTATTTTGTCCTTTTTAGCTAATATTTTTTTTTAAGAAAATTGTTCTTGAATTTAGATTGTTTTTTTTTATCATTGGAGAATTAATATTTCTTATTTTTTTTCCTTTTCCTCTCTATTAGTTTTTTAATTATTTTTTTAATAAAAACTAAAGTTATTTTTTTAACTAATGATATTAAATTTTTTTTATCATATATTATATTTTATTTTTTGCTCTTTTTTAGAGTTTGAGGCTTTTTTATTCTTTGATTTAATTTTGTTTTTTCCATTATTTACACAATAATAATAATAATTTTATTTTATTTTTCTTTCTTCATCTTTTTTTAAAGTTGTGGATTTTTTTATTATACATACAAACAGTGTGGGGAAAACATTGTAGTTGCCCACACATTACACTGTGGATTGCTATAGTGCTTTCCATTACAATGTTTTTTTTTCCTTTTTTCTGATTATTCCTTTTTTTTGTTTTTTTCTCATATTTTTTCCCCATTATATGTTTTTTTCCTTTTCCACTTATACATATTTTTTGTTTTATATAACCGGGGTGTACAAATCATATTAAACGCATCACAACTAATCCCCAAACTTTTTTTTTATAACCGGGGTGTTCGGGTCATACATTCATTTTAATATATGTAATTGTTTATTTTTTTTATTTAATTTCAATCCCTTTATTTTTTTGGTCGTCTAAGATAGTTTTTTTTTCTTCTTATTATAGTTATGTATCTATACTCTTATTACTTTGTCTCAAAAGGATCTATGATCTACTCAATAACCACCTTTCATGAAGGGAATATAGAGTGGAATATAGAGCATAGGTAATTATTAGGGCATAGCATGATCGTCATCACCAAGTAAACATTCAGCTCATAGCTGGATATTTTATGAATATGAAGGCATTAATACATATATAATGTACTTATGCATGAGCATTATGTAAGAAAAAAATCATGCTAAAACAAATATTCTAACATACCAAAACAAACAAACAATTTTTTTTTTTTGAAATTGGTTCAAAATGGATTAAAAAAAAGGGAATTTACAAGTGATGGTCTACCCACATAGAAGCAGGCAGTCGGCCTTGAAGGGACACCCCCCTAAAAGGCCCTCAAAGGAAAACATCCAAAAACAAAACAACAGAGTTGCTTGCTCGATCCCAACCAAGGAAGCCCCTAAGCTAAAGCCCCTCCGACATAGGAAGCCCAAAGAGAAACAACCCCCTAAACCTGACAGGCCTTCTTGCCGGAAAGGAAGAAAGATCCATCATTGATGCGCTAGCCCATCTCCCGTAAAAACTGGACTTGGGCTGAAGCCCCAGTCCCCTCCACGCCCTTCTTCTACCGAACCGAAAGCCGATCATGGCAAGCAATAAGCTCAGCCGAACAACCAAGAGCCCATCCCCTTAAGCCCAACTTTTAACTTAACCTAAACCCTGAACTTCTGAAATGGGTCGTACTCCTAATATCAAAAGCTCCCTAATCCGCCCAAGTTAAAGCCCTCCCGAAGCAAGCAACAACCCAGGCCGAACAACCAAGAACCCAAGCCCTGAAAACCGAGGCTGAGACTAACCCCAGCCCTTCTGCAATGGAGCCCAGTTAAGGACCCCGCAAGCCCAATCCAGACTTACTGGACTTCCCATTGATGACGAATTCTACTTGGCAGATCATCTTCTTCCCTTGTGTTGGCCAACTTGTCTCGAATCAGGTGAATAATATCCTCCGTCATCTTCCACAAACTGCCATAGTGCTGGTTATGGATGCGCCTGTTTCTCTCCTGCCACAGGTGATAGATAGTAGCCGCCAAAGCCATGCCCATGATCCTAGCTTGAGGACCTGTGTCATACTCTGTCAATGCCCATTCCCAAGCCACGCCCCAAGGGAGATGCGTCCACTGAATCTGAGCTTTACAAGTAATTGCACTCCACACCTCTTTTGAGTATCTGCACCTGAAGAATAGATGGGTATGATCCTCCACATGCTCATAACACAACCTGCAGGGGGGTTGAGGAAGAGGTTGGTTGTGAAGTCTGTCCATCGTCCTTAGTCTCCCTTTTGATGCAAGCCACAAAACAAAGGCATGTCGCGGGATGTGCCATTTATGCCAAATGAGATTTTCTTCCTTGCTTTGGGTCCTGCGGGATCGTAGAAAATCCCAAGCTGCGTGAACTGAACAAACCCTATTAGCACTATGATCCCAGCATATACTGTCTACCTGATACTTATTCGGGTAAAACTCAATGGAGTCCCACGTTGCTTGCAATTGAGCACTGGTCCTTGGAAAATTCCAGTTGTCCCCCTCAATGATATCCGAGACCATAACATTGCTCGTATGGCCTATTGCCGTTAAGACTCTCATGGGGAATTTGTCACAAAATCTTTCCCCACCTAGCAACCAGTAATCATGCCAAAGGTGGGTATCATGTCCATTACCGATAGCTGTTGAGAAGTTGCCACGGACCAGCTCTCTAGCTTGCAGAACTTTATGCCAAACCCATGAAGCATTTGCAGGGATGTCTACAGCCCATAATGATCTGCCCTTGAGGAGGTTGGCTTTCACCCAAGAGACCCAAATTGAGTTATTATTGACCGCAATGTTCCATAACTACTTTATGGTCACCGTAGTGTTCCATTCCTTTAGCCGTTTTATACCTAAGCCACCTTCATTAATAGGGATACAAATATCCTTCCATGCCACTTTGGCATCTCCACGGGCCAATGAAGCCCCACCCCAAAGAAAATTCCTTAACAGTTTCTCAATCTGCTGATTAATGAAGGCCGAAAGCATGAACTTTGTAGTCCAATAGAATTGGACTGAAAAGAGGACTGCCTTAATTAATTGCAGCCTGCCTGCATATGATAGAGAGGATGATGTCCATAGCTTAATTCTGGTTGTGATTCTCTCTATTAAAGGGAGCCAATTAGACTTGTTCAGCCTCTTTGTGATCAGCGACACCCCTAAGTAGGTAACTGGCAGGGTCTTTTGCATCCCCAGACTCTCAATAATCCCTCTCTGCGTTTCCAACCCAATTCCTGCCATGAAGAGGTGACTTTTACCATAATTAATAGACAGCCCCGAAATCCTTGAAAATTCTTCCATTGCATCCTTGACAATGCCTTCTGACTGCAAATCCCCGTGACAGAAAAGCATTAGATCGTCAGCAAAACACAAGTGCGTGGTAGCAGTTTTAGAACATCTCCAATGGTATTTAAAGGGCCGATGGTTGCTTCCCTTTTCAAAATGCCCGACAACCCTTCCATGGCTAATATGAAAAGGTACGGAGATAATGGAAATCAAGCTTAATCTAACCACACAAGGTTATCTCTCTAGTGTAGTCATCATCTTCTTATGGCGTACATGACATCAAATAAAAAAGATGGCTCTTAGTGTGTTGTAAAGGTTTTTGGGTATAATCATAAAGTTATGATTATGAAGTTCAGGATTTGCCACCTATTATTATAGATACCAAAAAACATAATAATCTGCGAGAGTCTAGATAAGAAAATAACTGTGCAAGGAAAAGACGCATCTTCCCTAGTGCACCCTACTTAAGATAAGTTATATTGTTTGTGGATTGTTTTTATAGGTCGTATTTTAATTTGTTGATCTCATCTAAGATATGAGACATGTCTTCTTTCATGAAGGAGTCTCTATCTTTTTGGGTTAAATCCTAACTATTCTAAGGCTCAAATTTAACATCGCATTTATTTTCTACTTAGTATCTTTAATACCTAAGGGTATATTTTACAGTGCAATTTTAAACCCCTAAATATTGAAGTCTATAACTAAATCCTAACACTCCAAATATTAAATAAACAAAATAAATGATGTGTTTTTTTTTTTGATATTTCATCCAGACCCTAATAGATAATTATAAACTAATTATAATATCCATTTTGTATTTTTAAAACATGATAAAAATGTTTTTATGTAGATTTAGAATATATGCATAACAAACTTTTAGGGTTTGGTCATATGCTTAAAAACCAAACACATTTTGCTTTTCGAATGAATGTTTATTTTTCAATTTTTAGAGTTTTTTTAAGTTTAAAAGAAAACTAGATATTTTAATATTGGATTTGTGTCTTATAGTGTAAATATACAACCCGATATTATATAGAGTAATTGGAAATAACATGTGAGGGACCCATAATTTAAAAAAAAACATTTAGAAAATTTTTAATTACTTAATTTTTAAATATTATTTATTCAGATGGGATGGACTTGGACCAACCATCTATGTTATCTAGTCGAGTCGAATTGGGCTGCCCTGTAGCTCAATAACCTTTTCTCTCTTTTTTATGTATTAGGTTGGGCCCAATCCAATCATCTAGTTTGGGTTGAAATGGATCCAACCTGCCAAATGATCATTGACCCGACCTAGTGCATGTAGAATTCATTCTGCATGTAATGGTTATGAGGGGAAGAAAAAGAAAAATAGAATGATACCTGGCTGAGTTGTTGTTGGTTACACACAGTGATGAAGGCTGACTTGTTGGCGAAGGGGTTGACAGTCATGGTGGCATTGGTAGAAGAATTGAGTTGTTGATATTGCTTCAAAAAAAAAACAGTTGATATCGGTGTAGGTGTTGCAATTATTGGAGAGAAGATGATTTGGTGAAGGAGGTTGAGTCATTGTTGGTACAACATGGGTGAGGTGGTGGTGGCTTGAGAAGTTGAAGTTGTGGCAGTTGCGAAGGAGAAGAAAAAATCGACAATATAATGGAAAAAATAGGAGGAGTGATTTTTTTCTCAACTCTAAACATTGATTTCTTGTTCCTCAATACCTAAAATTTTAATTAATAAGAATTAAAGGTCAATATTCTGGTATAAATGTTGAACCAATAATAAGGCTAGTATTAAAATATCAAGAATTGACTGGAAAATTCTTAGTATTATTCTAAATATTCACCAATTTTAATTAAGTATTTTTTCACCATAATACAAGTGTGGAAAACTTTTTCACTTTCCACAATAGTTGAACCCTGTCAAGGCACCTACATCGATCTTTTTCATAAGAATTCATTTGGGCACACGAGCCTATAATAAACTCAAAACTTCAAGCTCATTCACACTAATAAATCTTTATGCTAAACCATAGACAAATTACCAGTTAAGAACTTATTAAAACCTTTAAACCATATGTAGAACATATAATACAGCTTATCTCAAGCAGAGTGCGCTAGAATTGTTAATACTTTCCCTAGCCATAATCAATATCTTACCTTTAGAATCTTTTATAAGACCATTATACTCGGGTTTCCAAGCTACCATGAGCTAAACAATAGGTAATGACTCCTTGATCCCCTCGATGTTGCACGTTCGCGTAGGACAAACATAAAAAAAAACACCCATTGCATTCAAACAAACAAAAGGCTTTAAGAGAAAACATAATGGACACTCAATATAGAATATAACAATGAAAATGGAAAGGGAGGGGGTGTGCTCATTAAGCTATACCTCCTCATCAAAGTTGAAAGCTTACCTTATCTTAAGATGTTGTCTTCTTAGTATCTTTCTTGTAGTTGTGATGGTGTGTGTGGTAGTGTAGTTGTGTGTCTGAGAATGTTTACAGAGTTTGGTAACAATGGGTAATCTTTTTTTCTCTTTCTTCTCTCGTCCTTTCTTTCTTCTCTCGTCCTTTCTTTCTTCTTTTTTTCCTTTCCTTTCCTTTCATGGCCTTTTGCATGAGTTTTTAAAGGGTTATTAGGATCCTTTTAGAAGCATTGAGTTGGATTATTCACTCCTATTGATGTAGGAGAATCAATCCAAACCATTCATCAAGGCTAAGGGTTAGGCTTTGTAGTGTTTTGGAGCTGACAAAAAAATGTACACTAGCAAGCATCCTGGTTAGGGTGTGGGTTTTGGCTTCTTGTAACAACGCCTTCAGGATTGCTACATATTTTTTATTTTGTCTAGGTGGTAGTACAACAATGGTGTGAGAAGGTACATTCATTGTCCTCTTTGGGAAAAAGATGGTTTCAGGCTTGGAATGTGGCAACAGAATCAGCTTTCTTATGGTCTTTAGAGAATAAGAAGATTTATAGTGTCTATATAAGAAGTTATGTAACACTTTTTTATTTTTATTTTGGATTGATCAAAACAACATTGTTTTGAACTAAAACCATATGTTTTGGCCAAGACACCATTTTATTTAAATAAAACAATGTTGTTTTGATAACCCTTGGTTAATTAGGATTCTAAAATTGGGATTTTACCAAAATTCAAATTTGTCCCTAATCTCTCTATTTCTTTTAATTGCACTTGTAATTAACTTATAATTTTTAATTAAATATAATTTCACCCTTTGTTGAAGACATGAGGAAACTATAGTCCCAACTCTAAAGACAGATGACAGATGAGGGAGATGCCGATGAAGAGTTGATCACTAAACTGAGGAAGAGAGACCGATGATGGCTGCAAGAACAATGACAGCTGCAAGCTCTGTTCTGAACTGAGGAAGAGGCCGATGACGGCTGCGTGCTCTTATACCAAGTTAGAGTTTACGGGAGAAGGAGAGTTTGGAAAATATTATGAGAGATGCTATTGTATGTGTTAGCAGTACCCTAATATATATATATGTAGGGCTGTACATGATAGTAACAATGTGGTATGCCACACATGATTAGAAACCTATATAAGATAAATACAAAACTAAAGATTCCATAATAGGGGTGTATATAGTGTCTGTTTGGCACTGCGGCCAAACCGGCGTATGACCTTTTTTTTCATTTTAAATGAATTTTTTTAGTATTTTTATATCATTCTAATGAGCTGATGTCAAAAATAATTTTAAAAAAATAAAAAAATATTATTTTGATGTATTTCTAAACGAAAAGCACTTTAAAAAACAACCGCAACCACCCTCCCAATTAGGCCCAATAATACAAAGTTCAAACACTAATGAAGATTAGGTGGATAAATTTAAAAATGGTTTTGTTGTAATATTATTTCAAGTAAAAATGATATTATTTTAAAAAATTAAAATAAATTTATTCAGGTTTTGATCAAGTGAATCATATAACTAATTGATATGTTAGATCAATCAAGTTTTAACGAATATTAAACACTAAGTCAACTCTCACCTTATCTAATATTAAACTAGATAATTAACCCATACTGGATTACGAGTCGGGTTATTTTTTTAACATGAAAAAATATTCAAGCTCTACTAACATATTAGTCCCAAAAAAAAAATCATGATAGAAAACACCCTAAATGCATTCCAAGAAAGCATAATAATAATCCAACTATCTAAATTATCCAACATGTTAAGGAACCATCTCACTTAAAAACTTAAGTTTTTACGTGACGCTCCAGAATATGATTTATATTATTTTATAACATATTCCTTTAAGTGAAAGTCCTTTGGGCTTGAAACTTGCGCAGGATCACTCTACCTTGTGCTTGATTTTTATCAAATAGAATAGGGGTGGTGAGATTTGAACTCATGATCGCTGGGTCAACAAGACTCCGATACCATGTTAATGAATCATCTCACCTAAAAATTTAAGCTCTTAAGTAAGACTCTAGAATATGATTTATATTATTTTTAAAACAACATTCTAGAACTTGCCACAATTGCGACTACATTTATCAATTTTCTTATGTTACATGGTGTTATACTGCTGGTAGAACTTTTTTTATGTAATAAAAGTAACAGGTTAAAAAAAATCAAGTCGTAAATCACTAGTTAACATAACATTTTAAATAATACAAAAAAAAAACAAAAAAAAATCTAAAAAAGAAAAAACCACACCCGAGCCCATTTGAGTTACCGAACAACCCAATGCTACCTAACTGAAGAAAAAACAGAAAAAACAGAGAGTCAAACATAAAAAAAAATAGAAAACTTCAACATAAAAAAGAGAGGGAAAAACAAACAAACCTAGACGATCCTCGTAATCCTAGTTTAATCTGAAAAACTTGTAACTTGTTAAATCATGGATCCATGATAAATCAAAAGGCTTAAATATCATCCAATTTAATTTTGAAAGATAGAATTCTTGAAAAAAATATTAATAAAAAACTTGCAAAAGAGAAGGAACAAAAAAAGAGAGGCTAAAATCTAAAAGGAAAAAACCCTATGAAAATGAAATTTGAAAAAAATAATTAACCCAAACAAACTAAAATTACAATTAAAACTCATAAGAGGTGAAATTAAAAATTATTTGTAATACGATAGATTAAAAATGGGTAGGGGTGAAATAGAAAACAAATATTAAGTGCTAACCTAAAAGAAACCAAACAAAATTTAAGAAAACAAAAAATAAAAAATATTAGATTTAAACGTAGAAACAGAAGATAAAAATAATAAAATATCAATTTAGAAAAAGAAAAAAAAATAGGGCAAACCTCTTAAAAGTGACCTAATCTTCTAAAAGTTGTATCTCGTGAATTTGTTTTACTCAAATTCAATCAATGAGCATAATTCTCAACCAATTTAATTTTGAAGGCTGAGATCACAAGAAAAATATTAATAAGAAAACTTGCTAAAGCAACAAAAAAACAATAATGATAAAATTGGATACAAAAAAACCAATGACGATACAATTTCATGAAAAAATAAAATAAAATCAATTTAAAGAAGAAATACCAAAATTTGAAGATTAATAAAACATAAGGGGTAAAATTAAAAGTATTTTCAAAAACCAAGTAAATCTGGATAAATATTCTAAACATGTCCAGAGCTTAAAAAGTTCAAAACCTATGAAACTTACATATGAATCATATCAAGAAGTTTATTATAAGCCAATAGTAAAATACAAGTTTAAAAAACTTGTCAAAGCAAAAATAATAACGAAAAAAACCTTGAGTAAACTCAAAAGCTAACTCGAGTCAACAAATCAAACACGTGACATATAACATTAAATTGGGATGACCCTATGAATAGGAAAACGAAGAAAATACCAGCAAAAAATATCATAAAAATGCTTTAAAATTTTAAAATTGAGTCGGGCTAAACCTTCAAATATATAACTTGGGTCATACGACCAAGGTGACCCAATAAAAGCAAGTTTGAAAAACAAAGAAACATGACTGTTAATCAAACAATTATTAAGGAACAAAATTGAGAAAATAAATCAATAAAAAAGAAATGCTAAACAAAAAAAAAAGCAATTAAAAGAATTAAGACTAAATTCAACATAGAAATTAAATTAAAGTAATTGTTTAGGAGAAAATCAAATGAAATTAACTGTTGAGGGATAAAATTGAAAATGATTAAAAGTAGAGATCAAAAGAATTATGATCAAATTTGACATAAAAATTAAGAAACAAAAAATGTATAAGGGTGGAATTGAAAAAAGCAAATAATCAAGAAAATGATTCAAAACAAAACAAAAAAAAAATAGTAATTAAAAGAATGAGAACCAAATTTGAAAATAAATAAATAAGAGAAGAGTGACATAATCAAAAGAAAAAATAAATTAAAGGTTTGATATAATTTTTTTAAATGGTTAGCACACAATCCGGGAAAGAAAAAGAAGGAAAAGAAACATAAATTTAAGTTGAACCACATCCAACCACCATACATACGCCACCTAGAGAGGAAGAGGATGACAAGATTTATCAAATGATTTATAAGGGCTGTTTGGCATTGCGATCGGAAAGTATTTATATAAAAAAAAAAATTTATTTTTTGTACTAAGCAATAACAAACAAACCATGATCAAATTACAACCAAGCCCTGGACACAGGCTAAAAAATTTGAATGGTAAGAATAATGTGGTAATTCTATTAATCTATTAAATATGAAAAATACAAGCATTCTATTAATCTATTATATTATGAAAAATATAATATTTTATTCAAATGTTACATTAATAATTTTACTTGGCATTAAATAACACGGTTATCAAAATAATCCTGTAAAATCCGAAAACAATATTGATTTTATAATGAAAGAACTATCTTATGCCCAAAACAAAGAGAAAAGATAGGATGACTAAGAAGCAATACAGGAATTATATTTTTGTAAAGAATAATAACTTATGTCTTGAAACATAATAATATTGTTAAGGGGATTAGTTTTTTGAATAATAAATTAAGTATATCATTTTAATAAGGGTATGGAGTTTAAGCCTTATAACATACTAATTTGATAAATGATATGTCGAAAACATCTATCAAATGGTTCAGCGAGGTTCAAGTAAAAGTATATTTGATATCGGTTAGGCATGGAACTTGTAATATACTAGCTTATAGTTAATAAAATACTTATTTATTTAATAAAAAAATATTCTAATTGACTAAAATTGGAGGATTAGTTCCATAACATTGTTTATAGTTGTTGGAAAAAATAAATAATCTCTCAAGACTTAGGGCCTATTTGGGAGTGCGGTTGCGGTAGCTTTCTAAAGTGTTTTTCGTGCCGAAATACATTAAAATGATATTTTTTTTTAAAAAAAAATTATTTTTAACATCATCACATCAAAATGATCTAAAAACATCAAAACATATTCATTTAAAATGAAAAAAAAATTAAAATTTCAGCAAAACGCCGGTTGCAACGCTGAGCCAAACAGGCTCTTAATGAGATTTTAGAAAGCTGTAGTTGTATTTTGTCGTGGGGATGGCTTTATAGGTGGGATTTGATTTTTTTAGATACAAGATCACATTATAGCTAAATTATTCAAATTTGGAAGGATGAAACTGTGTTCACAAGTAGACATGTGTTTAAATGACATGAATACATATCTGATAGTGTATTTAAATTAATTCAAAAAGAAAGTTTTTTATTTTTATTTTTTAATGAGTTTGAGATATTAACTCATTACATAAGAACAACATTCTTTATCAAATGTCATGCCATAAAGATCAGAGTTTCTACTGCATGTGCATTAGAAACTTTATTAATCAAGTATAAAATGCTTAATAAATTTATGATCCATTATATAATTTGGTTCATTATATTAGAATTTTAACTCATATTTGCAGAATCAATAACATAGCATACACAAAAACAAATTGAAATAACCTTCATTAAAGGTTTTTGTTATCATTGAACCATTTGCAAAATATTATTTTTATCATGGCCACACATGAATGACAGATTTTATATTGATTAGTGGATAACTAGTGATATCTTATTAGTTACTTCTCAAGCCAACTTGAAAGAAAAAAATAGAGACAAGTAGATAAATTTTAGATGGCAATATTCTTATCATTTTTAGTAAGTTTTAAATTTGATTTTCTATGCCATTTTTTTCTGTTTTTTTATTTAAATCAAGTATAGGAAGTAACAAATAAAATATCATTAATTACTCCTGAAGTACCATAAAAAAATGTACTTTATTTTCTACTTGTAGTACATTTTAAAAGTTAATTTGTTTTATTATATGATAAAATGCTATGATAATTACCTATACACCTAAAAGAGTTTAGGTGCCTACTTCACCCCTTTATTGTTCATATGAACATGCCAAGATATTTGTGGAAGGAGTTATTAAGTTCCATGGCATGCCAAAGTCTATCATTAACGGTTGTGATCCAATGTTTGTGAGTGATTTCTAGCAAGAGTTCTTCAAGATGTCTGATACTAAGTTGCATCTCAGTTTCGCGTATCACCCACAGATCAATAGCCAAACAGAGTTGTGAATCAATGTGTTGAACAATATCTCAGGTGTTTTGCTCATCAATGGCCATGAAAATAGAGCTTCTACTTACCTTGGGCAGCATACTGGTACAATACAACGTACGACATATCAACCAGGTTGACCCCTTTTCAAGTACTGTATAGTAGGCTACCACCCACCATGCAATCATACAATGCAGGACAATTCCCAGTGCATGAAGGGGAGGTAACGATAGTCCACGTCGATCAACAAGGCCCATTAAGCCAAATCCCATATACATGTGTTGAAGTTGAACGTGATTTATTAAATTGCATGTCACATGCGACGTGATTTGTAATTGCATGTGACATGTAGATGTGATTTGTTAACTGCATGTGCAGTTGCAATCTATTCGTCACTTTTACTTTAATTGTTTTAGTGTTATGCTTAATGTTGCTTATGTGTTGCATTTTAGTGTTACGTGGGTAACATTACTAGTTTTTCCTTTATGTCAGGTTCCTATATATCAATCAGTATCTAAACTTTGTGGTACTTTGTCACCTGAAGAGAAACAAACATTTATTAGTGGGACCTATCATACATTTATTGCTGGGACCTAACATAAAATGCATCACGAAGTAGCAGCACCAGCACCAACACCAGCACCAGCACCAGCACCAGCGCGAGCACCAGCACCATCATCACCATCACCAGCACCAGCACCAGCACCATCAACACCTTTAGCACTAGCACTAGCACCATCACCACCACTAGCACCAACACCATCACTACCAAATATGTCATAAATTATGCCTCCAAGACCAATAGTTATGGCTGCAATTTGCAGTCCCATTTTAAGAATTTTAAGCACCTTGCTTCGCTTCTGAAATGAAAGATAATATGCAAATATATTAGAGATTGAGTTAATATTTTTATACTTAATATAGTACTTATTTATTAATTAGATAGAGAGAATATTTTTATCAATGAAAATGTGATGATTCCACTAGTTAGTTTGAAGTCAGTCCTAAGAAAATAATTAATCTCTTCATCCAAATAATTAAATAATACAAAAAAATGGGAATTCAAATGTAAAGTAGAGAAGGAATATATTCAAAAGAAAGGAGCAAAATCTAATAATAATACTAATAAATAGAGAACTTGTAAAGCTCTATACTACAAGAGAAAATAATATACTACAAGAGAAAAGAATAACTAGTGGAATCATTTTTGTCTTTTAGAAAAGAATAAGAGACAAGAATAACCAGTACTAGAATCTCTTACAAGGGATGCATGTTTTAATTTGAACTCAAGACCTGTTGTGCAAATCACAAACTTTATGTTATATTTGTCTTTTAGTTCAACATCTAGTCAGAGTTAGGATCCAAGTTTTTTTACTTTAAAATCTTATCTTAAACTTTTTTAACTTAAAAATACCGGAGAACTAAAAATCTAAACAAGCATATTTTCAATATAAAAAATGTATAAATTATTAAAATATAAAACGTTCCAAGCCCATCTATTTTCAGCAAGATCAATGTTAAAAGCCCACTTCAATGGCACTTGTCTCTGTAAAATTAATCCACGACTTCAATGACACTTTGAATTAGAATAGCATGCGTAGAAAATAAAATCTCCACAAATAAAATAATGAGGCTGAAATTGAAAAATAAGGACTATCAATATGATTAAAAAAAATGTAAAAAAGGGTCTATTAACAACGGATTGTATCAGTAGAAAAAATCCATTGTTGATGTTGCAACGGATAAGCATCGGATTATATTTAGCAACAAGAAATCTATTGCTAAACAATAGTAAATTATTTCAGAAAAAAATATATTTAATGAATCTACAACGGATAGTTTCGGATGCAAATTTCACTGCTCATGTTTCTTAACAATGGACTCTCTTGTTATCTACAACATATTAATACGTTGCTAGTAGTCTCCCTTCTTAGTAGTGAATGAGTTATCAGTGAATTAGGCAAATGTGTAGTAATAAACAGTAAAAATATCTTCTTGTTTTAGTTTCTAAAATCAATTACCTTCGAGGGGGCCTCTTGTATCGCGCTCCTGCTTTGACGTAGCAAAGTATAGTTATCACAGAAGGTGGCACCATCGTGGTGGGAGAACGTCTTACCACCGTAGCAATCACAGCATATTTCATAGGTGCTCTTTACATCAACTTTGAAGAAACATTGACAGCAGCTGAAGTACGCTCCTGGCATGAACGTCTCGCAAGACTTGCAAAATAGAGCTCTTCCACTCTCCATGATGTAGAACAAGAGGAATGCTTCCTCAAAATCCAAGCTTCCATTGTTGTCCTTGTCCAGCGCGCTAAAGATGCTCTGAGGAGACAGATCTGTGGCTTTTTTTTTCTTGAGATAGGCCATGTATTCATGCAGGCTAATTTGCCCGTCTCTGTTCTTATCCATGACATTGAAGTTTTTTATGGCCATTTTCTTATCCTTCGCCGGCAGATGTTCGTAAGAAGCTCCAGCAGCCCGGCGAATCTCCTCCATGTATAATTATGCGTGAAATGTTTACGGGGAAGGAGATTTGAGAGGATGATGGAAGAGGTAGCTTGTAACTACATCTGATTATAACGCTCTCCTGTCGACAGTGATTTACAGTACTGGAAAGTGACCACACAATGAAGAAATATTAAATAATTGAAGTGAATTTGGGTGTGGAATATCATTCTATCTCTGCTACTATGAGACGACCCGCAAATTTGGGAGAATTATTTATTTTTCCTGAAACCCTTCTGTTCGATAGTGATTTAGGGTACTCACAAGGAACCAAACTCGGGTCTATTTTTAATTTATTGACTTTGACTTAGTCAAGTTCGTCTAAATTCATCAAGTAAGGGACTTATACATTGAGTCATCAAAATTTAACAAAGTCAATATAAGAAACAGTTTAAATTTGCAGACTTTGGCGTCTTTAATAATCCTTCCATCATAAATTGAAGTGAAGCAGGGTGGGTGTGGCGTCTTCAATCACATCCCCGGTTCAGTCATCAAAGCCATGACGACTCATTCTAGCCAGGATGCAGTTTTTTGGCAAGTTGACAACTTTTAAATGATATTATTGGGTAAGAATAACAATAAAATTACTGATAATGATAATGATGGAGTTTTTTTGTAAGTTATCATTTTTTAAAATTATTATTATTAGTAGTAGTAGTAGAAATATTAACAACAATAATAATTATAATAATAATTTGGTTGTTTTGGCTGTAATTTTATTTATTTTATGTTAACATTGACAAACAATTATTATTATTATTATTTTAATTTTTTTTGAAAAGATATTATTATTATTTTTGTTGAATTCTAGGATAAATTTATATTGAGGGTTTTTCTCATCTAATATCAACCTATGATAATAAAACTACAAACAAATATTTACAATTTGGAAATATTGTTATTATTTTTTTGAAGCGGTCTAATTATCATTTTTAGATTGATTTTTAAGGATAAAAACAATCAAGGTTTTTTTTTTATCCTATATCAATCTACGATAATAGAACCTCAAATAAATATTTAAGGGTTGAAAATATATTTTCTTAGTATTATTTTGAAATTGAATTATACAGATAAAACTCATTGAGTATTTTTTTTTTGTTATCTTTTGTTCACTTATGATATTAAAACAACAAACATAAAAATGAAGCATTTATTAGTGTATATTTATTGTTATCAATCAGTAGATTCCTCCAACTCACATCCCCGGTTAATGCATCAAAGCCATGAAAAGCCAAGGTGCATTTGTCAAAGGAACATGACATACTAGCCATGATGGAGTTTTTGGTAAGTTGACATTCTTTACAAAAAAATATTTTGTGAAGTCGTTATCCGAGACACAATATTATCTGCTACTTTATTATAACAAATACAACAAGTGACACACTAGTTCTAATTTATAAATATCATTTACTGCTCATGCGTCATAAAAAGTATTTTTTTATTAGCTTGAATGTCGGGTCAAATTATACGCACCTCAATTAATTTCACAAGCCCTAAAGTTAATGATTATATAAGTCTCTAGTGACCATTATATTAGCAATCACAAGTCTCTCGACTTGAGACTACATAAAAAGAAACACTTTAGTCTCAAGCTTGTACCACTCACTCATACAAAGTATTTTGACTTATGTAATAGAGACAGTTTGGGATAGTTTATTTTGTCATTTTCAACTCCTTTTTCTAAAGCATGATAATTCACACAATCATAAACAATTAGTTTTTCAACATTAAAATACAATTCACATAAACACCATATAACTAAGTTATAAATGAATATGTTAAGGCATTAAAATTTAAGTAAATCAATATAAAAATAATTTTAAATAAAATAAAATAATTTTGAATTAACTTGCAAGATATTATATTTATGTGTGTGAGTGATTTTTGAATATTTAATTCTTGAAAGAACTAAACCAGTTTATCTAAGATTAATTGGTTTTAGGGTGTCATTTGATATAATTCTAATAATATTGTGTGGTGGTGGCAAGCACCAAAAACTTGTCACGACAAATGATTTAGTGACTGTTTTAGATGTGGTTGTGGTTGCGGTTGCGGTTGAAAATGATTTTCATTCAGAAATAAGTTAAAATAATATTTTGTTATTTTTTTAAAAAATATTTTTGATATTAGTACATCAAAATAATCTAAAACACCATAGAATTTTAATTTAAAATTAAAAAAAAAATATCAATTTCTTGAAAAAAATAAATAAATAAAAGGTATTGTCAACCACCTCTTATTTTCGGTGCTCATCATTCCTAGAAACACTAGGAATCGAGTTGGATCAAATGTAACTCTTGAATGTTGATCAAGTTCCTCAAATGGCTGCTTGAACCCAGCAACATAGATTCAGCTAGTTTTGTTGGGCACCCTCCATGTCGGTTTTGCACGTCTAATCCAGATACTCTTCTTATCACGAAAGTCTTGAGCCCAGGAGATGTTTTTCTGTTTCCAACAATAATAATTATAATAATAATTTGGTTGATTTGTAAGGATAAATCCTGCTAAAATTTTATTTATCTTATTTATCATTAACAAACAATTATTATTATTATTATTATTATTATTATTATTATTATTATTATTTTTTAAAGATTCTGATATTATTTTTGTTGATTTCTAGGATAAATTTATTTTAATGGTTTTTTTCATCAAATATCAATCTATGATATAAACTACAAACAAATATTTACAATTTGGAAATATTGTTATTATTATTTTGAAGTGGAATTATACAGATAAAACTCATTGAGTATTTTTTTTTAATCTTTTGTTCACTTATGATATTAAAACAACAAACATAAAAATGAAGCATTTATTAGTGTATATATACCTGTTATCAATCAATAGATTCCTCCAACTCACATCCCCGGTTCATGCATCAAAACCATGAAAAGCCAAGTTGCATTTGTCAAAGGAAAATGGCATACTAGCCATGATAAAGTTTTTGGTAAGTTGACAATCTTTACAAATCGTTATCGGATACACAATATTATCTGCTACTTTATTATGATAGATATCACAAGTGGCACGCCATTTCTAATTTATAAATATCATTTACCATTCATGTGTCCTAAAAAGTATTTTTTTTTATTAACTTGGATGTTTGGGTCAGCTTGCACGCACCTCAACTAATCTCACGAGACTCTGAAGTTAATGATCATATAAGCCTGCAATGACCATCATATTAGCAATCACAGGTCTCTGTACTTGAGATCATAGAAAAACAAGAACTTTAGTCTCAAACTTGTACCAATGGATCACCCATACATTGTATTTTGACTTCTCTAATAGAGACAGTTTGGGATAGTTTATTGTCTCATTTTCAACTCCTTTTTATAAAGCACTATAATTCACACAATCATAAACAATTAGTTTTTCAACATTAAAATACAATTCACATAGACATCATATAACTAAGTTATAAATGAATATGTTAAGGAATTAAAATGTAAGTAAATCAATATAATTTTTTTTTAAATAAAATGAAATCATTTTGAATTATCTTGCAAGATATTATATTTATGTGCTTGAGTGATTTTTGAATTATTGAATTCTTGAAAGAGCTAAATCAATTTATCTAAGATTAATTGGGTTTACGGTGTGCCATTTGATATAATTCTAATAATAATGTGTTTAGAATTCACCGCCCAGCATGTTTTTGGAATTTCACAATAAAAGGTCTGGGTGCTTCCTAACTAGCCATGAGTTGTAAGGTAAATAGACGACGACAATAACTTGGAAAAGTAGTCTCAATCATCTACATATATACTTATTCTCATTGAAAGCTTATATCTTCATACTCAAGAAACATGTGATCGTTTACTTTAAAACTAATTTATTCCTTGAATACATAAAGATACAAACTCCACACATTTATTCCTTGAAATTTAATTGGTATTTATAATCATTTTAAAACTAATTTTATTTATTTTTCACTTTATTTTTTTTTATTCTTCAAGTGAAATGATTTTTTAAGCTGATATTTTTTTTTATCATTTCTTTTATTTTTTGTTGTTTTTGATGTTGTTATTGTTAAAAAATAACTTTTGCGGCTTTTTTTATGTATGATATTTCAGATTTAATATCACATAAACAAGAAATATACGAAGTCACATATAGACAAAACGGGTAAAAAAATTGAGCCCAATTATCTACAGTAAAAAATATACGAGCGACTTGCCTTATGCTTCGCCACAGCCATAATCAAATTTTTTAATATGTAAAATAAATATTAATAATCCTAGATTTTTTTTATGATACTATATATCTAAGAGAAATAATCAACTTATAAATATTTTGATTATTTAGCTTTTTTACAATAAATGAGAGCAAGGAAGACATGTTTAGTTTTTGCTGGTAGGTCATCATCATTTTAATGGTGCAGAAAATCTATGGTTGGATCAAGGTATTTTTACTCCAAAAAACCCATATAAGAAATAAGTTAACAAAAATCAAGAGTTATCTGTGAGGGTGTCACGGTAATGCACATTTTTAGTGCACAGTAAAATAACCATTTTACCTTCAAATAAGACAAAACACATGAATTGCCTACGGGGTGTTTCGGTTCGTTCATTTATTTTGAAAATGTGTAAATACTGATATGCCTCTATGAAAGACAAAATACAAGAGTTGATTGTAGGGGTGTGTAGGGAATTTACCATTTTATTTTTATTATTTTTTTTTCAAATACTACAGGCGTGTCAGTAGGACGCGCCAATAGTTTTCATCCTCAAACCCCCTTCAGGCGACGCGTTTGGCAAATTCAGGCAGTCAAAAATGTTCATCTGACGTCTTACCAAATTCATCTCCATGTCTTTCACATCATGGTGAGGAGCGTGGAGTCACACGGTGGCTGAAAATGTGCCAGTTGTCGGTAGAAATGTTTCCCCCCTTTTCCCTATGTTGTTTTTATTTTCATTTGAATCCCTTAGCTTTTGATTGTCTTGTATAGTCTTGATTTCTATTATAGAAGTTTTGATTTTTTTTTAATTTTTCCTTTTATTGAAATTAATTATATATTAAGGTTGCAATTCGGTCCTTATTCTTTTAATTTATGGATTGGTTGAAATCCGTTAATATTTATGGTATAGAGGTTTTGATTTTTTCAAATTTTTCCTTCAGTGTAAATTAATTATATATACTATTTTCATTTCATCTCTTATACTTTTAATTTTTAATTTCAATTCCTTTATTTTTTTAAATTTCTGAAATTGTCCCTGTTTTTGTCCATGTTTACATATGTGCTCTTAGTTTTGGTTTTTAAGTTTTATTATTTTCACTTTTGTTTAGGTAATATTTTTGAAAATTATTTAGATCTTATATTTTAGTTTGTGATTGTGATCACTTAAAAATTGATATTTCTTTTTTTCCCCTTGTTCTTTCTTTTAGTTTTTCTATTATTTTTATTTGATCTTCAAGTGAAATGATTTTTTTCAGCTAATTATATTTATTTATTTTTGCTTGCTCTTCTGTTAAAGTTTTTAGTTTTTTCTATTCTTTGATGTAATTTTACGTTTTCCTTTATTTACACAATAATAATAATAGTTTTATTTTTTTCCTTACTCTTTTGCTAAAAAAAATTGATTTTTTTTATTCCTGGGGTAGTTTAATAATGTTTTTTTGTTTTGTTTTAGAGGTAATAATAGTAATGATATTTTATTTATTATAATCATAATTTTAATAGTGACATTATTAATCATAATAATAATAGAAATTATTATTTATTATAATGTCTTTTGTGCTTGTGGTGTTAATAATTATGGTTTTGATGGTAATAATAACAATAACTCATAAAATAATATAAAAAAAATTCTAAATTATCAATATTAACTTTAACTCTTTATTTTCTGTTAGAAAACTTAAGCCTTTAAATAACCTAGTTGAATACCAAAATAAAATTTTCCCTAAGAAAAATTATCAAAAAGTTCAAAAACAATTACCCCCGTTACCGCTATCTTTAAACGTAATTTATGAAAAGCTATTAAGCGCCATACATGTAGCTCTAGATCCTCTCGTGCCTTAGCAACCTGTTACCCCAATTGGTACACACCAAACCTCACTTGGGAATACCATGTTGACATTGTAAGACATAACAGTCATACTTGCAATGCCTTTAAGAAGAAGATCTTGTGATTAATTAAACTAGGATGGATAGCATTTGAAAAAAATCTAAACATAAGTACAAAACCCCTACCCCAACAAGTTTTGGGTAATGAGTCAATAAACATACTAAAAATAGAAGAGCTAAGAAGTAAAGTATCAATGAAAAGAAATTTATGAGATAATAATAAAAGGTAGGTACAAAGAAGATATCATGAATTTTTGCAAGTATTACTGTTGAAAAGGTCACATGATTAACCAATGTGAAGGCTTCCACAAGAAGGTGATACAAATGGTAATTCGAAGGGTTTTCTAAATTGAAAAAAGAATGGATAGAGAGTTGTCCAAGATGGATATATCCAATAAAAGCAATAAGTGTGCCAAGTGAAATTCATTATAGACAAGCTGTAAAGAATAAAAGGGATAATGATAAAGGTTGAAGGATAAGAGCTAGAGAAACTTGTCTCCCCATCACTCTAAGCAACTTTTCCAAAGTTTGTAGAAGTAATATAATCTGATATGATAGATCTTTACATCAGTACTCTAGAATGACAAGATAAGGAACAAACTAAGGGAAAAAATAAAAAATAAAAGACAAAGCTCTCCTGCGACTTTTTATTCACAACATTGATGAGATCCCTATAAGAGCTTTCATGAGAATACTAGCCGAATAAGTGTACCAAAATTGAAAGATGAAGCATGCTCCTATTATGTTCAAAAAGTAATTGCATTTGTTTGATCATGTGCGCAAAATTGTTTTGACTTGTTTTAGTCTTATTGATAATTTGACTCATAGATCCATAAGATGATTTCTGTGAAATGAGCTTTTCTTTTTAATAAAATCATGTATTTTCTTGTATATATGATATGTCTTCATTTTCTTTTTGTTAATTAAAAGTCAAAACCTTTGTTACGTGCTCAAATAAGAATCTTTAAACTTAATGATTTATTTATTTTTGTTAAAATCATCATGTTAGTCTTATATTGATCTCTAAAACTAGAAGACTCCTCAACCTAACCATTAAAATTAAAGCTTAATAAAAAAAAATTAAGAAAAAAATGATGAAAAGCTCTTTAACTCAATACTAAACATGTTTTAAAGCTAAAACTATTGTGTTACACTCATATTAGTCCCTAAAAAACTAGTAACATGATTACCTAATCATTTTAAACTAGTGAAAACAATTTAATACTCGATGAATGTTGACCTTAACCTACCTCAATTAGTGGAGTTTACATGAGTAGTTACCTTACCCAATAGAGTTACCTTAGCTTGCATGTAGCTTAATTAATTCTATGAGTCCTGAAGTTAATTATCATGTAAATCTTCAGTGGCTATTGTATTAGCAATCATAGGACTCCAACCTGAGATCACAAGAATAGCAAACCCTTTAATTTTAAATCTATACCCTAGATCACCTACCACATGGTTTCATTTAAATATTTGCTATTGGACGCGGGACAACTTTTGTATATTGTAAACGTAGTACAAGTTATTTTTTAAATTATTATAATTATTATTGTTGTTGTTGTTGTTATGTCAATATTTCTACTACTACTACCAATAATTTTTATAAATGATAACTTACCAAATACTCCATCATTATCATTAATCCTACCCAATAATATCATTTAAAAGGTGTCAACTTACCATAAAACTGCATCCAGGCGAGAATGAGTTGTCATGTTCCGTGGACAAACCATGTAGTAGGTGATCTATGATACATATTTAAAATTAAAGGGTTTTTTATTCTTGTAATTTCAGGTTGGAGTCTTATGATTGTTAATATAATAGCCAAAATTGAAAGATGAAGCATGCTCCTATTATGTTCAAAAAGTAATTGCATTTTTAATTAACGTGATAGCTTGCATGTAGCTTAATTAATTTTATGGACCCTGAAGTTAATTATCATGTATATCTCTAGTAGCTATTGTATTGACAATCATAAAACTCTAAAATGAGATCAAAAGGAAAAAAAACTCTTTAATTTTAAATTAATACCCCTAAATCACCTACTACATGGTTTCATTTAAATATTTGCTTGGACACGGGACAACTTTTGTATATTGTAAACGTAGTACAAGTTATTTTTAAATTAATAACTTGACAAACTCGGGTCTATTTTTATATTATCGAAATGATATCGTTTTAGATTTTTTTTATTGACTTTGACTTAGTCAAGTTCGGCTAAATTCATTAAGTAAATTGTGCAGACTTTGGCGTCTTTAATAATTCTTCCATCTCACACCCCCATAAACGAAAAAAATATAATAGAATTGAATTTGTCCAAGGAACATGACAACTCATTCTCGCCAGGATGCAGTTTTATGGTAAGTTGACACTTTTTAAATGATATTATTGGGTACGAATAACAATATAATGATAATGATGGAGTACTTGGTAAGTTATCATTTATAAAAATTATTGGTAATAGTAATAGAAATATTGACATAACAACAACAGCAACAATAATAATAATAAAAAATAATTTGGTTGATATGTGAGGATAAATCCGGCTGAAATTTTATTTATCTTATGTTAACATTAACAAAGAAATATGGTTTTAAAAAGATTTTATTATTATTTTTGTTGATTTCTAGGATAAATTTATTTTTAGGGTTTTTTCATCCAATATCAATCTATGATAATAAAACTACAAACAAATATTTACAATTTGGAAATATTGTTATTATTTTTTTGAAGTGGTGTAATTATCATTTTTAGATTGATTTTTAAGGATAAAAACAATCAAAGTTTTTTTTTATCCTGTATCAATCTACAATACTAGAACCTCAAATAAATATTTAAGGGTTGAAAATATAAATTTTTTTCTATTATTTTGAAATTGAGTTTTACAGATAAAAATCATTGAGTTTTTTTTTTTTTTTTTTTTTTTTTTATCTCTTGTTCACATATGATATTAAAACAACAAACATAAAAATGAAGCCAAGTTGCCTTATTCCAAGGAACATGACAGACTAGCCTTGATGGAGTTTTTGGTAAGTTGACAATCCTTACAAAACAATAGTGTGTAAAGTCGTTATTCGAGACACAATATTATCTACTACTTTATTATAACAGATACCACAAGTGGCACACCAATTCTAATGTATAAATATCATTTACTACTCATGTGCTGTAAGAAGTATTTTTTTATTAACTTGAATGTTTGGGTCGGCTTACCCGCACCTCAACTAATCTCATGAGCCTTGAAATTATTGATCATATAAGCCTTCAGTGACCATCATATTAGCAATCACAAGTCTCTCGATCTGAGACCATAAAAAAACAAACCCCTTGGTCTCAAGCTTGTACCACTGGATAACTACATAAGGTATTTTGACTTCTGTAACAGAGACAGTTTGGGATAGTTTATTTTGTCATTTTCAACTCCTTTTCCTAAGATGCTATAATTCACACAACCATAAGCAATTTGTTTTTCAATATTAAAATACAATTCACATAGACACCATATAACTAAGTTATAAATGAATATGTTAAGGCATTCAAATTTAAGTCAAACAATATAAAAATAATTTTAAATAAAATAAAATCATTTTGATTTAAGTTGCAAGATATTATATTTATGTGTGTAAGTAATTTTTGAATTATTTAATTCCTGAAGAACTAAACCAATTTATCTAAGATTAAATGGTTTTACGGTGTCATTTGATATAATTCTAATAATATTGTTTTTGGAATTCACCGCCGGGCATGTTTTTGGAATTTATCATTTGGTTATCTAGCCTTGCTAACTAGCCATTAGCTGTAAAGTAAATAGACGACGGTAATAACTCTTAAAAAAGAAAAAAATAAGGAAAAAATAGTCTGCATAAGTACTTATTCTCATTGAAAGCTTATATCTTCATAGTCAAGAAAACATCTGATCGTTTACTTTCTTTCCTCAAAACATAAAGATACAAAATCCACGCATTTAGTCCTTGAATTTAATTGGTATCTATAATCATTTTAAAATTAATTTTATTTATTTTTTCCCTTTATTGTTTTTTTATTTATTCTTCAAGTGAAATGATTTAATAATATTTATTTTGTCATTTATTTTAATTTTTTGTTGTTTTTTGATGTTGTCCTTACAAATCAACCAAATTATTATTATAATTATTGTTGTTGTAATAATGAAAGCTAATTACAAAGAAGATATCATGAATTTTCGCAAGTATTACTATTGAAAAGATCATGTGTGCAAAATTGTTTTAATTTTGTCATGTTTGAACTTGTTTTAGTCTTATTGATAATTTGACTCATAAATCCACAAGATGATTTCTGATAAATGAGCTTTTCTTTTTAATAAAATCATATATTTTTCTTGTATTTATGATATGTATTCATTTTCTTTTTGTTAATTAAAAGCCAAAAACTACGTTACATGGTCAATCAAGAATCTCTAAACTTAATGATTTATTTATTTTTGTTAAAATCACCATGTTAGTCTTACATCGATCTCTAAATCTAGAAGACTCCTTAACCTCACCATTAAAATTAAAGCTTAATAAAAACAATTAAGGAAAACTTGATGAAAAACTCTTTAACTCACTATTAAACACGTTTTAAAGCTAAAAATATTGCATTACACTCATATTAGTCCCTAAAACTCGAAGCATCACCTAACCATTTTAAACTAGTGAAAACAATTTAATCCTCAATGAATGTTGACCTTAACCTACCTCAATGAGTGGGGTTTATTTGAATAGTTACCTTACCTAATAGTTAATGGATAAAATATAATTATTTTCATATCCAATCTTGTGTATTGTAATACATATGGCATAGTGGAAGAGTTGTAACTTGCAATTGTTTTGATTTGTTCTTGATATATAAGAGTATATATTGTTGTTACTTTCAATGATTATGTCATGATAATTCTGGTACCACCTATAATCTTCATTGTGCTTGGTATGGTTGTAAGAGTTCACATACTATGATGATGTCATCTTCTACAATAACTATGCTATACCACAATATGTCAAAGCAAGTGTTTGATACAAAAAGCCTGTATGAAGGTATTTATGTTTGAAAATGATATCAAGTTCAATCCCTGATGTATAGTGGCATGCTTGAAAGATATACATGAGATAATATATGGATTGCCTAAAATTTCTAATTTTTGAAACAATTCAATTCTTCTAAAAATGTTTCTTTAATTTTGGTGGATTTGATTTAAATTATATTTTTCTAACAAATTAATGTAGCGTTTAAAAGTTTTTTTTAAAATATTTATTATTTTTTAATATTTTTGTATAAAACATAATTTAAAAACTAAAAAATATATATTTTTTAATACTCTTGACTATACTTGTATTTCTAAATATTGTTTTGCTTGTATTATTTTAGAAAATATATTTTTTAGAAGGTGGTAACTTACAGGAACGGAGGAATAATAGAATAGATCATGTTTCCTTGGGCGTTGAGTCAGCTTGAAAAAGAAAAGGGTGTGTCTTGTGGCTAGTATGAGGAAATGGAGAATGATGGGTTTATATTTGGTATTAAAAAACATATTTATGATATTAATGTATAAAAAATAAAATATTATTGTTTATTTTTTTTTATAAAAAGACTTTAGTTGACTCGGAAATATAAAAATTAACCCAATAATTCGTAGATTAACCTGCATCTCTATTTCGTGGGTATAAATACAGTTCAGATCTTTCAACAATGGCGACAGAGGCAGGTTCTTAGAGTTGATCCACTTCCATACAAGTCCCTTTGGAGTCTTGAAATTGTAGGCCAAAGCTATCCTCTTATTAATATGGAGGAGATTCGCCGCGCTGCTACGGCTTATTATCAAAACCTGCCGGAGGAGAAGAAGAGATATGCCAGATTCATTTTCAGTGATATGGACAAAGACGGCGACGGGCAAATTAACCTAAGAGAATTCATGGAGTATCATAACAAAGATAACAACTCGGCTGTTACAAATCCAAGCTTGTTTAGAGCGCTGGACAAGAACAGCAATGGAAGCTTGGATTTTGAGGAGGCAACGGTCTTGTACTACATCACGCAGAGTGGAAGAGCTCTATTTTGCAAATCTTGCAATACGTTCTTGACAGACGTATACTTCAGTTGCTCTCAATGTTTCACCAGTCATGATGCTTCAGAGAGTACCTATGAAATTTGCTGTGATTGCTATGGTGGTAAGAAGTTCACGCACCACGAAGATGCCATCTTCTGCGATAACTATTCCTTACTAAGTCAAAGCAGGAGCTTGGCACTAGCAGCTCCGCCAGAGGTAAATAAACTCCGATCCTGTTAGAAAGAAATACTTGAGATTGATTAAGATTTCCAATTTTTGGAATTACCTCTAATTATGTTTCTTTAATTTCTGGAATTGCTTGTTCATCGTTAGGAATATATCTAATCATATGCTTCGTTATCTTTGATTTCAGAAGCGACGCGGTGTGCTTGGGAAAATTCAAATGATAGTGGGCTTTGCAGGATTTGTAACTGGCTGTGTCATTATGTGAAAGAGTAATTTCATCCAATAAATTTTATCTTTACTCTAAATTTATTAATTAAATATTTAATGAATACTAATGATAAATAAACTTCTACTATCATTGAATATATTTACATGAAGTTAATGACACGTGAATCAACTGATTGATAACAGTATATATACACTAACAAATGCTTCATTTTTATGTTTGTTGTTTTAATATCATAAGTGAACAAAAGATAAAAGACAATACTCAATGAGTTTGATCCGTATAAGTTAATTTCAAATTAATAATAGAGAAAATATTTTCAACCCTTAAATGTTTATTTGAAGTTCTATTATCAGATAATTAGACAACATCAAAAACAACAAAAAATAAAAGAAATGATAAAAAATATATATTAGCTTAAAAAATCATTTCAATTGAAGAATAAAAAAAAAGTAAAGGGAATAAATAAATAAAATTAGTTTTAAAATGATTATATATACCAATTAAAATTCAAGGAATAAATGCTTGGATTTTGTATCTTTATGTATTCAAGGAATAAATTAGTTTTAAAGTAAACAATCACATATATAAGCTTTCAATGAGAATAAGTATATATGCAGATGATTAAGACTACTTTTCCGAGTTATTGTCGTCGTCTGTTTACCTTACAACTCATGGCTAGTTAGGAAGCACTGTAAACCCAATTAATCTTAGATAAATTGGTTTAGTTCTTTTAAGAATTAAATAATTCAAAAATCACTGAAGCATATAAATATAATATCTTGCAAGTTAATTCAAAGTGATTTTATTTTATTTAAAATTATTTTTATATTGATTTACTTACATTTTAATGCCTTAACATCTTCATTTATAACTTAGTTATATGATGTCTATGTGAATTGTATTTTAATGTTGAAAAGCTAATTGTTTATGATTGTGTGAATTATACTTCTTTATATAAAGGAGTTGAAAATGACAGAATAAACTATCCCAAACTGTCTCTATTAGAGAAGTCAAAATACCTTGTACGAGTGATCCAGTGGTACAAGCTTGAGACTAAAGTGCCTGTTTTTCTATGATTTTAGGTACAGAGACCTGTGATTGCTAATATGATGGTCATTGGAGGCTTATATGATCATTAACTTCAAAGGCTCGTGAGATTAGTTAAGATGCGTGCAAGCTGACTCGGACATCCAATTTAATAAAAAAATATTTTTTATAGCACATGAGTTGTAAAAGATATTTATAAATTAGAATTGATGTGCCACTTGTGATATCTATCATAATAAAGTAGCAGATAATATTGTGTATCCGATAACAATTTGTAAAGATTGTCAACTTACCAAAAACTCTATCATGGCTAGTATGTCATTTTCCTTTGACAAATGCAACTTGGCTTTACATGGCTTTAATGCATGAACCGGGGATGTGAGTTGGAGAGGAATCTACTGATTGATAACAGTATATATACACTAATAAATGCTTCATTTTTATGTTTGTTGTTTTAATATCATAAGTGAACAAAAGATAACAAAAATAAATAAATTACTTACCCCTCATGTAATGGCTTAGAACTTGCTTTTGGGTACACCATTCCTGATAATTCACTTGTTATGTATGTACATACATTTGCATTCACATGCATTCATCATTGCATAACATATCATTGGCAAACAGAAATATAGGTCCCCGAAGAGCTTCTGTCCATTAACACTCAACTCTGTCAAAGAAGTATGCGCTCACCGCCATGTCCACTTCCGAGAAAACTAGTTTGTCTGAAAGCTAGGGTGATTTAACGACGTACTCAAGCAAGCACTGAGATGATCTCTGCAAGAGTATTTGAGAAAGAAATGCACCAGAGTTGAAAAATTAAGCCTGCTTCCATAATTGCTCTTTGTTTGGTCATGCCCACATGTCATGTCTCGATTTCAACCAGTTTTGACTTGTTGGCAATTTTGCATGCAAACACCACAAATACCTTTTTGTTGTTAAGCAAACATTTTCTTTCAATGATTATGTATTTTCTTGTGTTTATGATGTGTGCTTGCTTTTGTGTCTAAATAACACAAGCACTCCATATACCTTTTCATCCAAAGTATACATGATCCCATGATTTCATAAAAAAATTTGGCAAATCAAAGTCTAGTACAAAAATAAATGCCAATTTGATTTTTGTTTAACAAATGTGTTTTGGGAATTCAAAGGATTTCTTTGAAAGGTGATCTCATACCACCAAAACCCACATAATAAAGCTAATCTCTTAGCCGAACAAATAATCCAAAAAATCAAAAAACTTGTTTCACATGGAAAAGCAAAGCTTATTGATTAAGATTGCATGTTTTTGAAATGAGGAAAGGCCATCTTTGATATGCCTTCACAAAGTCTTAAATATCCTTTGCAGTCCCTATTTGAGCCTTATAATTTTATTTTCTTGATAAGTAACCCTGACAAGGATCACACCCTACACTGGGGGCAAGTGCAAAAAATAAAATTACAATACAGTCCTCAAAAGGGTTTTAGTACACTATAGCAAATTAATTCAACATATTGGTAGTACTAAAACCCAACATAAAAAGCCCAAACAAAATACTTGGGGGTCATGTCAAGTCAGCACAACGTTAGTGCCAAATACCAATGAAAAAACCCAAGCAAATACTGGGGGGCATGTCAACATAGAAAGCCCAAACAAAATACTTGTGGGGCATGTCAAGTCAACACGATGTTAGTGCCAAAACCATGAAAAAGCCCAAACAAAATACTTGGGGGGCATGTCAAGTCGGCATAATGTTATTGCCAAAAAACCAATGAAAAAGCCCAAACAAATACGTGGGGGCATGTCAAGTCAGCTCAACGTTAGTGCCAAATACCAATGAAAAGGCACAAACAAATATTGGGGGGCATGTCAAGGTCAAAGCCCAAACCAACACTGGGGGGCATGCTAAGTCACTATGAAAATCAATCATGAGGGCTAAATGAAGTTCTAAGAGTAAGCACTAAGTGATCCTTAGTCTAAAAAACCCTTAAACACTTTTTGAGCCTACAAATATCTTTTTTTCGTAGCCAGTAACCTAAGCCTACGTTACAAGCCTAATAAAGCTCTTTCTAATCAAATACGAGTTATCTGGATCGATAAGCATTGCTTTTCCATTTGAAACAATCCTTACAAATGTTTCACACAACCTGATCGAAGCCTTCCTGATATACGAGACTTGCAAATATCATTTCACATTCTTGTCAAAGTCAACATAAAACCTGACAATGAGATCACTTGAATTTTTTCGAGAACAAGTTTGTTAAACAAACATCAAAATGGTTTTTGTGCTCGGGATGACTTTGAAATTCCAAAAGTTTTGCATGAAAATATTTTTTGCAAATAGCCATCCATTTCCTGCAAACACTCGTAGCCTAAAGCACTAGGGTGACATGACCCGACTGCGGCAATCAAAATGATTTTTGTGCTTGGAATGACTTTGAAATTCCAAAAATCCCACATGAAAACACCATTTTTGCAAATAACTAACCCCTTCCTGCAAACACCTGAAGCCCAAAACACTTTTGGGGCATGACCAAACTGGGGAGCAATCTAAAATGCAATTGAAGTTGGCTCCATCGTTTCTTTTCAAAGAATCTAGATCAAACTCAGGGGGGCATATCATCTCTAGTGGTCAAAATCAACAAGTTGAGGCCTAAGTATGCAGAAGCGAGAAGTCGTCAAATCATGAAGATTGACTCCATAGTTCCTTTTCAAAGAATCTGGATCAAACTCGGGGGGCATGTGGATATGGAAAATCTATCATCTCCAGTTGTCAAAATCACAAGTTGCGGCCTGAGTATGCAGAAGCGAGAAGTCGTCAAATCATGAAGATTGACTCCATAGTTCCTTTTCAAAGAATCTGGATCAAACTCGGGGGGCATGTGGATATGGAAAATCTATCATCTCCAGTTGTCAAAATCACAAGTTGCGGCCTGAGTATGTAGAAGCGAGAAACCGTCAAATCATGAAGATTGACTCCATAGTTCCTTTTCAAAGAATCTGGATCAAACTCGGGGGGCATGTAGATATGGAAAATCTATCATCTCCAGTGGTCAAAATCACAAGTTGTGGCCTGAGTAAGCAGAAGCGAGAAGCCATCAAATCCAGAGGTCCAAATCTCGGAAAAGAAGGCCTGGAGGAAGAAAGGGGACCTATATCTCTTAGGTAAGTATACATGCATCATCATGCATTGCATCCCCATTGAAAATCTAAAAAATATTCTGGAGGGATCGTAATTTACGAACCTTCATTCATTTTGTGTGCACGCTTTCAAGCTCTTACCTCTTTGAGAATGCTTTTCAGCTTTATCTCTTTCTTGATTTTGGGTGTTATCATGCATTGCATCCCCATTGAAAATCTAAAAAATATTTTGTAGGGATCGTAATTTACGAACCTTCATTCATCATTTTGTCATTTCTTTGAGCATGCTTTTCAACTTTATTTGTTTCTTGATTTTGGGTGTCATTATGCATTGCATCTCCCTAGGGATCCAAGAAATACTTTTGAGGGATTGTAATTTACAAGCCCATACTTATCATTTTTGTGTGCGCCTTCGAGCCCTCACCACTTTCATTTCTCTAAGAGTGCTTGCGAGCCTTTCATCAGAACAAATAGGGTGTTTTTCAATCCTATCCCTTTCTTTATTGGAGTGAGCTTTCTAGCCATCAACCAACTCAGATAGTATGCTTTTTGGCCCTATCTCTTTCCAGAATTTGGTTGAGCTCTCTAGCCATCAATTAAGATAGTGCGCTTTCCAACCCTATCTCTTCCACTCTTGAGTGTGTTTTCCAACCCTCAACCATCAATTAGGATCGTGCGCTTCTTAGCCATTCCTTTCCTGTCATTTGAGTGAGTTTTCCAACCCTCAAACCATCAATTAGGATATTGCGTTTTCCATCCCTATCCTTCTTGTTTAAGTGCGTTTTCCAACCCTTAACCATAAGCTAAAATACCACGTTTTCCAACCCTATTTTTCTTCCTTCTTGTGTGTGTTTTCAAACCACCAATTAAGATTGTGCGTTTTCCATCCTTATCCTCCTTGTCGAGTGTGTTTTCCAAACTTCGACCATCAATTAAGATAGTGCACCTTCTAGCCCTATGTTCCCTCCTCTTTGAATGTGTTTCCAACCCTCGACCATCAATTAGGATATTGCATTTTCCATCCCTATCCTTCTTGTTTAAGTGAGTTTTCCAACCCTTAACCATGAACAAAATTGTGGGTTTTTCCAACACTATTTTTCCTCCTTTTTTGAGTGAGTTTTCTAACTCTCAACAATAGATCCTAGATAGCGAGCTTTCTAGCCCTGTCATCCATCCAATGAAATCTTCATCACCACTTTTTTCTTCCATCTGGGCAGGTCGCCCATCACAACAAGACCATCTCTTTGTTTTTACCATCTTCACCATTCTCACTTGGTAAGGTCATCCATTACAATGAGACCATTTTCCTGTGAAATTTACAAATACCATCATCTTCCATCCTTTAAGTGTCCTCCTTAGGCCTCAATCCTTAGGTAGTGCACTTTCTAGCTCTATCTTACCATTTCCTTCTGAGTGCGTTTTATAGCCCTCATTCTCATTTCTGGATGGATCAACCATTTCTTGGTCTGGTAAATCCACTTTTCTTTTTCTTTACAACACTTACTATTTAAAGTCTTTTACAAGACTTTAGTCGTAAGCATTGTAAAGAGGGGGGCAACTGTCGTAACCCAATTTTTGGGTTACTCCCCAAAATAAAATAAAAATAACAAAAATAAAATAAAAAAGGTTTTGGCGTTGGCGGAAAATCACAGTGAAAAATTTGAATATTTCCTGAGTTGAACCATATCTCTTTTGTGCCCAAAAATGAGAGAAGATACAAATTTAAAGTAAAAATTAAGTCAAAAATCATAATTATATTTTAAATAAGCCAATTTGATATAATCATGGGCTAATTTAAAGTATTGTTACATTTGAGAATTAATTTAGGGTCCAATTGGAGAATTTAATTAAGTGCAAGGACTTAATTATGCTTTAAATTGGTCAAATTAATTTTATTTAGGGCTTAATTGATGAAAAATTGATTTCTCAAGTTTTATTTGGGCCCAATTGAGAAAATCAGAATTTTTGGAGGTCAAGTTGAATTTTTTTCAAGCTAATTATGCAAATTAAGGGCGAAATTGAAAATGATTAAGAGTTTAATTGTCAATTAAGGGCCAAATTGCATAAATCAAAGGTAAGGGACCAAAGTGAAAAAGGCGCTCAAAGTCAAGGGTAATGTTGAAATTCGGCCAGGGGTACAATTGCAAAACATTGAAAATTTTAAACCAATTGACGATGCAATTGAAACAATCAAAAATTGAGGGACCAAATTGCACTTTCACCTTCCCAAAAACTGCACCGGTAGCCACCCTTTTTTCACCTCTCCCCGACAGCCGCCTGAGCGCCCACCGAGAGCCCAACGCCGACCAGCCACCATCGTAGCCACCAGCCCAAAGCAAGTCACCACGCCGCCGACATCCAGCCCCCGTTGACGGGCCGAGCACGCCTATAAAAGGCCACCATACACGACGGGGACGGGGGGGAGAAAATCTGCAGAAAAAGAAGGAAGGAGAGAAAACAGAGTGTAAGAAAGGCAGAAGAGAGAGTAAGACAGAGAACGATTGGTAGAGAATTGGAAAGGAAGAACAGTGAAACATCACACGAAAATCATTTCTCCTTTTCATCTTCAACCCTCTCAGCTGAGCCTCTCTCTCTCTAAAACCAGACGCCGACGTTTCTCTCTGTCCTCCTGCAAAGGCTCTCGACGAGCACAGCAGCGGCGAGCACCTCCACCTTGACCTGCAACAGACCATCCTTCTTCTCCGGCGATGAGCAACGCAGCAGCAGCCACAAACGCAGCACAGGTCAGCAACTTCCAACGCCTCCTCCGGCCGCCACGGGCCACCATTTTCGACGCCACCACCATAAGGACAACCAAGTCGACCTCCTCTACCTGTAGGTGTTAGCAGGTAAGCCTTTCATTGTGGTCGACCATTTTACTATTCCTTCGTCTTCAACCTTCGGCTGCATGCAGCGGGACGCAATTTGCGTCCCGCTGTGCACGTAGGCCGGGGCCTGAAGTAGGTGGGTCGGGTTTTGTGCCCGGCCCAAATATTTTCCAGATGGGCTCCCTGGACTGGAGGCCCATGTACATAAAAGGTGGGCTAGAGGCCCACCTAAAATTTTTAGCCCAGCCCATGGAAGAATGGGCTGTCAGTCCGGCCCATCAGGGGCTGGACTGCCAGCCCAGTCTTCTGGAGTGGGCTGTCAAGCCGGCCCGTCAGGCCTGGGCTGACAGCCCACCCAGGTTGTAGGGCAGCCCTTTCAGAGATGGGCTGGACAGAATGTTATTTTATTTTTTGATTTTATTTTATTTTTATTTTAAAAAATAGCAAAAAAATATAAAAATACAAAAATTTCAAAACATAAAAATGTGTTGTTTTTGTGCATACGGCCGGATTCCAAGATTTTTTCCATCATATTTTTCATAAAAAAATATTTTTGCATCTTCCTCATGTTTTAAAACAAAATTGGATATCGTAACCGGTTTATGATTATCCATTGGAATTTGGCCAAAATATCAAAAATAATTTTAAACATTTTTGTTTTATCTATTAGGGTGTAAATTTAAATTGTAAAGTACACCCGTGGATAAAAAAAAGGTTTTAACTACGGTGTAAATTTATATTGTAAAGTACACCCGTAGATATAAAAAAAAGGTTTTAACTACGGTGTAAATTTACATTGTAAAGTACACCCGTAGATAATAAAAAGGTTTTTAACTACGATGTAAATTTACATTGTAAAGTACATCGGTAGATAATAAAAAGGTTTTTAACTACGATGTAAATTTACATTGTAAAGTACATCGGTACATAATAAAAAATATTCTTTTTGAAAATGCAGTGCAAAATTTTTTAACTTAGAAAAACAATCAAACAACAATGCAGCTTACTTTAGGTAGGGTGCACTGGGGGTGATGCGTCTTCCCCTTGCACAACAAGTCCCCTTACCTAGACTCTCGCAGACCAATAGGTTCCTAGTAACCTTAATACTAGGTGGCGACTCCTAATAATTATAGTCGTAAATTTTACGACTATAAAACACACCATTTTCATCGCGCGCCGTTGTCTCCCCCGAATCAAGGGTGATGGCGGGGCGCGAAGCCCGAAAAAACGCCGTCGCGACATAGACAAGTGTTGAAGTCAGTCATTCTACTAAGGAAAGCGATTGGATCTAACCCACCTTTCAATTCAACCTCAATGATTTGATAGGTTAGTTATGTTTTTTTTTTTTTTTTTTTTTTTTTTTTTCAGAGTCTTTGCATTGTCTATATGAAGAAAGCAAAAATAGAAAAAAGAACTTAATAATGTATTTACTAGTACTTGCTGTAGTTCTCCTCCTACTTTTTATTCAACAAACTGGATGGAGAGAAACAAGTGATTGATGGGTGTTAGTATCATGATTGAAAGAAACTCTATGACCATGGTAAATCCTTTTCACTTGACAGTATGGATTATCTTATAGATTTTTAATTAAGAAAGTATTTGACATTACGTTTAAAAAATATTTTTGAAAATAATTAAAATAAAATTATATTTAATTTTTACTTTAAATTAAAAAAATTGATGTTTTAAGATCATTTTCACATTTTAATGTTAAAAATGATTTTTAAAAAATAAAATAAAAATATTATTTTGACGTATTTCTGAATGAAAAACACTTTTAAAAACAACCTCAACTACACTCACAAACAGGTACTAAAACAACACAACCATTGATGATTTTGCTAACTTTTTTTATTATAAAGAAAATATCATTGAAAAACCACGAAACAAATTAGAGAAAACTAGATACTAAATATGTCAAAAAAATAAATAGGTTACTTTTTTTCTTCAAAAATTCAAAGAATCCACCATTGAAAACCATGGAACCATGACAGTTTAACAAAATTAGAAAAACCAGATGCAATTATCCATATGCTCTAGAAATGGTGAATTGGGAAATTAAATGCTAGAGAAAAGAAGATGAATGTATATCTATATATATATATATATATATATATATATATATATATATATATATGAGTACCCTGGAAAACAAAAAAAGAGAGAGGGAAACGAAACCCTAGTCCCACAAGATTTGATTGTGCTGACTAGGTTTCTAGGTATGCGAAGTAGGCATTTGGTAAAGCAAGTGCATGCAGAGAAGATATGGAGAGAAAATAATTTAACCTAATAACAATTAAAGGTGACACCAAATGTAACTGACCCACTTATTATCCAGTAAATCACTACTAAAAAGTTATAAAAGGATTATTTTACATTGTGTTTCAGAAAAACATAAAAAAAAATATTTTTATTTTAAATTAAAGTTTTTGAGAATTTATAGATCATTTTGATGTGATGCTGTCAAAATATTTTTTTTTAAATTAAAAATATCATTTTGATGCATTTTTAAACAAAAATATATTATAGAATGTAATTAAATAGAAAATATTGTAATCATATTCTTATGTGGTAATCTCCACCATTACTATTATATATTGCCCTACTCATATATATAGAAATGGTTGGCTAACTATTAGGTTAAGCCTCCTCATTATTCTCAACTAAATCATTTTCAAAATTAACTCAACCACACTCCAAATATCATTGGAATATTAATTCATTTTTTAATTATTTTTAATCCATCAATAATGATCAACTACAAATATTTCATAGTTATTTAATATATTGAAATGATTCTTTTTCTTACACCAATACTTAAAAACTATAAGAAAAATCATTTAAAAACAAGAATATAATATTTTTTTCAAGTTAAATGCCCTAGTGAAATGTATCTAGATACAATTACAAACACAAAGACAAACAAGTACCTAGTTTCATCCAGCAGTCATGTTTATATCTGTATTCAGAGTTCACCCTACTAGTAATGAAATCACTTCGGATGGTGCTCAATAATTTTACAAGATAAGCTTCTAGTTAAACTCACTAGTTACACTCCGAGTTTACTCTTTAAAAATTATCAATTCGAATTATATATCAGTTAGAACCACTAGAAATTTGAATTATTTATTAACTTTAGAGCACATGAAATTAGTCGAGATATGCGTAAACTAGCTCGAACATCTATGTTCAAAAACTTTTTTACAGAAGAGCGACTTAAGATTAAAGTAACAATTCATAATGCCCTCCAAAAGTACACATGAGAATATGGAGATCGAATACAGTTCCCAGAATAAAGATACACCTCTATAAAGTAATATTGATATTTCCAGTGAATTTCCAGTGAATTTCCAGTCATTTCCAGTGAATTTCCAGTGAATTTCCAGTCATTTCCAATGACCTCATCAGAAATTAGTGATAAAATGCATCATTGGTTTCTTTCACATAATGCTACAGTTAGATGTTGACGAAGTATCAGTTATGCCTCCAATACCAGTAGTTATGCCTACAATTTGCACTCCCATTTTAAGAAATTTAAGCACCTTGCTTCGCTTCTGAAATGAAAGATAATACGCAAACATATTAGAGGCTGAGTTAATATTTTTATACTTAATATAGCACTTATTTATTAATTAGAAAGAGAGAGTATTTTTATCAATGAAAAGAGGGCGATTCCACTAGTTATTTTGAAGCCAGTCCTAAGAATATAATCAATCTCTTCATCCAATTAATTAAATAATACGAAAAATGGGAATTCAAATGTAAAACAGATAAGGAATATATTAAAAAAAAAGGGGCAAAATCTAATAATAATAATAATAATAATAATAATAATAATAATAAATAGAGAACCTGTAAAGCTCTATACTACAAGGGAAAAGAATAACTAGTTGAATCATATTTGTCTTTTAGAAAAGAATAAACACTCAGTGAACAATCATTACTACAAAATATTAGCCACGGATTGTATCATTCAATTGCTGATATTGCAACGGATAAACATCTTGCTGAACAATAATAAATATTCAGGGTAACTAGTATGGAACTATTCGGGCGATAAGAAGAATGGTCTCAGATAGTAAAAATATTCAGATGAATGGATTGGGAGAGGGCAAGCAGAGGAAGGTGATCCAACAGGTCGGGTGGGCTTTTCCAGCTAATGATTGGATTAAGCTAAATGTGGATGGATGCAGTAAAGGAAATCCAGGTGCGGCAGGAGTAGGAGGAGTTATTTGGGATAATATGGGGTCTTGGATAGTGGGTTTTGCGAGAAATAATGGGAGTTGTTCTTCGGTTACAGCTGAATTATGGGCTGTTTATGTTGGTTTACAACTTACTTGGGATAGGGGTTATAGACAGGTTATTTTAGAGTCAGATTCTCGGGTTGTAATTGGGCTTATAAATGGGGATACAGTGAGCATGAACATAAATTTCAATTTAGTCCTGAAAATTAAGGGTATATTGGGTAGAGACTGGGAGGTTAAAAGCTTCCATGTCTATAGAGAAGCCAATTGTGTGGCTGATTGGTTAGCTAATTATGGGATAACGAGGGATTTGATAGATAGAGAGTCTGATGTACTAGAGGATCCTCCGGCAGGAGTTTACACTTTGTTGTACTACAACCTGATTGAGTCTACTATTCCCCGTTTAATTTAGTAGGGCTTAATGCCCCGATTTTTACCAAAAAAAAAAACAATAATAAATTATTTCAGAAAAAAATATATTTAATGAATCTACACCGGATAGTTTCGGATGCAAATTTCACTGCTGATGTTTTTTAACAACGGACTCTCTTGTTATCTACAACATATTAATACGTTGCTAGTAGTCTCCCTTCTTAGTAGTGAATGAGTTATCAGTGAATTAGGCAAATGTAAAGTAATAAATAGTAAAAATATCTTATTGTTTTAGTTTCTAAAATGAATTACCTTCGAGGGGGCCTCTTGTATCGCGCTCCTGCTTTGACGTAGCAAAGTATAGTTATCACAGAAGGTGGCACCATCGTGGTGTTTGAACGTCTTACCACCGTAGCAATCACAGCAAATTTCATAGGTGCTCTTTACATCAACTTTGAAGAAACATTGACAGCAGCTGAAGTACGCTCCTGGCATGAACATCTCGCAAGACTTGCAAAATAGAGCTCTTCCACTCTCCATGATGTAGAACAAGAGGAATGCTTCCTCAAAATCCAAGCTTCCATTGTCGTCCTTGTCCAGCGCGCTAAAGATGCTCTGAGGAGACAAATCTGTGGCTTTTTTTTTGTTGACATACTTCACGTATTCACGCAGGCTAATGTGCCCGTCTCCGTTCTTATCCATGGCCTTGAAAGTTTTTCTGGCCAATTTCTTATCCTTTGCCGGCAGATGTTCGTAAGAAGCTCCAGCAGCCCGGCGAATCTCCTCCATGTATAATTATGCGTGAAATGTTTACGAGGAAGGAGATTTGAGAGGATAATGGAAGAGGTAGCTTGTAACTACATCTGATTATAACGCTCTCCTCTTCGACAGTGATTTACAGTACTGGCAAGTGACCACACAATGAAGAAATAATAAATAATCGAGTCATCAAAATTTAACAAAGTCAATAGAAGAAACAATTTAAATTTGCAGACTTTGGCGTCTGTAACAATCCTTCCATCATAAACGAAGAAATATAATAGAATTGAAGTGAAGCAGGGTGTGGTTCAGGCATCAAAGCCATTAGAAGCCGAGTTGAATTTGTCCAAGGAACATGATAACTCCTTCTCTTTTAAATGATATATTATTGGGTAGGAATAACAATATAATTACAAATAATGATAATGATGGAGTATTTGGTAAGTTATCATTTATAAAAATTATTGGTAGTAGTACTAGAAATATTGACATAACAACAACAACAACAACAATAATTATAAAAATAATGTGGTTGATTTGTAAGGATAAATCCCGCCGAAATTTTATTTATCTTATGTTAACATTAGCAAAAAATTATGGTTTTAATTTTTTTTGAAAGATCTTATTATTATTTTTGTTGATTTCTAGGATAAATTTATTTTGATAATAAAACTACAAACAAATATTTACAATTTGGAAATATTTTTATAATTTTTTTGAAGTGGTGTAGTTATCATTTTTAGATTGATTTTTAAGGATAAAAACAATCAAGGTTTGTTTTATCCTGTATCAATCTACGATAATAGAACCTCAAATAAATATTTAAGGGTTGAAAATATATTTTTTTGCTATTATTTTGAAATTGACTTATACAGATAAAACTCATTGAGTATTTTTTTTATCTTTTGTTCACATATGATATTACAACAACAAACATAAAAATGAAGCCAAGTTGCCTTTGTCCAAGGAACATGACATACTAGCCATGATGGAGTTTTTGGTAAGTTGATAATCTTTACAAAACAATATTTTGGAAAGTCGTTATCCGAGACACAATATTATCTGCTATTTTATTATAAAAGATACCACAAGTGGCACGCCAGTTCTAATTTATAAATATCATTTACTGCTCATGTGTTGTAAAAAGTATTTTTTTATTAACTTGAATATCGGGTCAGATTATACGCACCTCAATTAATTTTAAGGTGTCATTTGATATAATTCTACTAATATTGTGTTTGGAATTCACTGTCGGGCGTGTTTTTGGAATTTATCTTATGGTTATCTAAGATTAATTTCATACATAAATTTTGCTCAGCCCAACTAACTAGCCACTAGCTGTAAAGTAAATAGACGACGACAATAACTCTTAAGAAAGAAAAAAAATGAGGAAAAATAGTCTCAATCATGTGCATATGTACTAATTCTCATTGAAAGCTTATATTTTCATACTCAAGAAAACATATGATCGTTTACTTTCTTTACTCAAAACATAAAGATACAAAATCCACGCATTTATTCCTTGAATTTTAATTGGTATTTATAATCATTTTAAGACTAATTTTATTTATTCCCTTCATTGTTTTTTTTATTCTTCAAGTGAAATGATTTTTTAAGCTAATATATTTATTTTGTCATTTATTTTATTTTTTGTTATTTTTGATGTTGTTTTTGTTAAAAATTAACTTTTACAACTTTTTTTTATGTATGATATCTTAGATTTAATATCATGTAAACAAGAAATATACGAAGTCACATGTAGACAAAACGGGTGAAAAAATTGGGTAAAAACAATCAAAGTTTTTCCTGTATCAATCTACAATAATAGATCCTCAAATAAATATTTAAGGGTTGAAAATATTTATTTTTTCTATTATTTTGAAATTGACTTATACAGATAAAACTCATTGAGTATTTTTTTTTTTATCTCTTGTTCACATATGATATTAAAACAACAAACATAAAAATGAAGCCAAGTTGCCTTTGTCCAAGGAACATGACAGACTAGCCTTGATGGAGTTTTTCGTAAGTTGACAATCCTTACAAAAAAATAGCGTGTAAAGTCGTTATCCGAGATACAATATTATCTGCTACTTTATTATAACAAATACCACAAGTGGCACACCAATTCTAACTTATGAATATCATTTAATACTCAAGTGTTGTAAGAAGTATTTTTTTTTATTAACTTGGATGTTTGGGTCGGCTTACACGCACCTCAACTAATCTCATGAGCCTTGAAATTAATGATCATATAAGCCTTCAGTGACCATCATATTAGCAATCACAAGTCTATCGATCTGAGACCATAAAAAAACAAACCCTTTGGTCTCAAGCTTGTACCACTGGATAACTACATAAGGTATTTTGACTTCTGTAACAGAGACAATTTAGGATAGTTTATTTTGTCATTTTCAACTCCTTTTCCTAAGACGCTATAATTCACACAACCATAAATAATTCGTTTTTCAATATTAAAATACAATTCACATAGACACCATATAGCTAAGTTATAAATGAATATGTTAAGGCATTCAAATTTAAGTCAAACAATTTAAAAATAATTTTAAATAAAATAAAATCATTTTGATTTAAGTTGCAAGATATTATATTTATATGTGTAAGTAATTTTTGAATTATTTAATTCCTGAAGAACTAAACCAATTTATCTAAGATTAAATGGTTTTACGGTGTCATTTGATATAATTCTAATAATATTGTTTTTGGAATTCACCGTCGGGCGTGTTTTTGGAATTTATCGTTTGGTTATCTAAGATAAATTTAATACATAAATTTTGCACAGCCTAGCTAACTAGCCATTAGCTGTAAAGTAAATAGACGACGACAATAACTCTTAAGAAAGAAAAAAAAATGAGGAAAAATAGTCTCAATCATGTGCATATGTACTAATTCTCATTGAAAGCTTATATTTTCATACTCAAGAAAACATATGATCGTTTACTTTCTTTACTCAAAACATAAAGATACAAAATCCACGCATTTATTCCTTGAATTTTAATTGGTATTTATAATCATTTTAAGACTAATTTTATTTATTCCCTTCATTGTTTTTTTTATTCTTCAAGTGAAATGATTTTTTAAGCTAATATATTTATTTTGTCATTTATTTTATTTTTTGTTATTTTTGATGTTGTTTTTGTTAAAAATTAACTTTTACAACTTTTTTTTTATGTATGATATCTTAGATTTAATATCATGTAAACAAGAAATATACGAAGTCACATGTAGACAAAACAGGTGAAAAAATTGGGGTCAATTATCTACAATAAAAAAATATACATTTGACTTGCCTTGCGCTTTGCCACAGCTAGAACCAAATTTTTTAATATGTAAAATAAATATTAATGATCCTAATTTTTTTTTATGATACTATACATCTAAGAGAAATAATCAACCTATGAATCTTTTGATTATTTAGCTTTTTTATTATAAATGAGAGCATGGAAGACATGTTTAGTTTTTGTTGGTAGGTCATGAACTTCTAATCAAATTGAAGTTAATTCATAGAAATTGAAAACAAAACTCCTTACTTGGATGGAATCTAAACTTTACTTCACAAATTTTGGAAGAATCTTAGCCGTCTTCTCCTTGTATATAGCCAGCTACTCTTCTCTCTCTTTTCTTCCCCAATTCTTCAGTTTTCTTCTTGTTAATTCTCCACCCAATTGTGTTCCTCCACTTTAGAATTCCAAGGCTTGTGTGGGTTTACTAATTTATGGGTGTTTACTCCTAGTTTCATCAAGTAAAAATCTGAAATTCTCCCCCCTCATTCTTCTAGTTTCTTGCCGGCCATGGATGAGAGAAGGGATGGATATTTATAGTCCCATCTCTTCTTAATTCCATTTTGGCCCCATTTTTTTTCTTTTCTTTCTTTCTTTGCATAAATTTGGTATTATAACAACATTTTGAATTATTATAAACCTCCTCCCTCTTTGTATATTGTATTTTTGGTTTCACAATAAAGCTTCATCAATATCCTCACAATCTATAGGTCCAAATCTAGCCCATAATTCATCTTCAAAAGCCTCAGATGTCATCATTCGCCCTTCCTCTCTATATGTCTGATGAGCCCATTATCACCACTAAATTGTTAGAGTATAGAAGAATATTATAGAATAATATAATGTGTATAAATAGAGAAGTGCACACACAACAAATGTATGCAAAAACAGTATATCAATACAATAACTTTTCAAATTTCAATCTCCCTCTCTTTTCTCTTTTCTCCCTCTTCTCTTCTCTAAACTAATTCTTCTTTCAATTCAGCAAATTCTCTCAATCCTAACATGGTATCAGAGCTACTATGCTAGCGCATTAATTGATCCAAGCTTCTACAATCTGATTCTTCAATGAAAAAAAAAAACTACTGCTGAAGAAAACACATCGTTCAAGTTCTTCTTTATGATCTTTTGCAGCTTCTTCAATTCGTGTTGCTGTTATAGCAACATCTAGCATCTTCCATGCCAAATCAAGTCTCTGCACAACAAATTACTTCTAATTTTGCACAACAAAATTGAAGCTCAAACAGAGCAACAACAACAGAGTGAGAATCATTGTGAAGAAGCAGCGAAGCATGCCTCTGCCTCCAGCCACCACCACCGCAGATGTCATCTCCACCGAGAGCCACCTCCGCCAAGCTTGACTGATTCTTGAGTACCAGGAACTCTACGATCACTACAATGTCTCTCTCTCGCACCTCCAAACCCTAACCAATGAGCTTGAGTTGATTCGTCAAGAGAACACAGATCTTAGAGTCACAAATAGTGACCTCGTCAAGCTTATCAGTCTCTCTTCTCAGGCCGCCATGATGCAAAACCAGACCCGCGCTTTTGGAATCAATCATGATGTTGCCATTTAGATAAGGAACAATGTTCATAACGTGGAGAGAGAGAGGGTGACGTTGCCGAAGAGTATTTCCATCAGATCTAGTGGTTATGTGAAGAAATTAACCTGAAGCTGGGCAAGGATTTGGCAGAGAAGAGAGAAGAGGCTGAGGCGGCTGAGAGAGGAATTAGTAGAAAACCTAGATTTTGTGTGTGCTGGTGTCGTTTGTGCTGTGTGATGCCGTTTTGTGTGTCATTTTTTGTCACGGGAATTGATAATTGAGTATGTATTAATTAGAAAATAAATTACAAACTGTAAATAGTAGTATTTCAGTTAAACACTTGTTCCTTGAGTCTTAGCCCGAAAATATAGGAATTACATGTAAATCTATTTTCATTCTATTTAATGGAGAAGAGACCCAAGAGGGAGAGGATTCAGTTCCTAAATATTGACATGGTATCAGAGCTACTGACCTGTGAATCATCGTAAGCATAACGTTTTTTTTTCTTGATCTGTGTCAAGTCTTCTGTGTGGGTTCTTTGATTGTGGCTGTCGGCGTACTTTTCTGTGATTTTTTGGGGGAGATCGGTGACTGTTCCGGTGTGATTTTTTTGAGGTTGTGTGGCTGTGTCGTTTTTTTTTTTTCTGGCGTAAATTTTTGTTGTGGCTGAGTTATAGAGTGTATCGGTGCTCTCTGTGGTGGCTGGAAGTTCTGTGGTTGCCGATTCTGTGGTGGGTCTGTTGCCGGAATCCATTATGTGGTCTCTGGTTCTGTGCCGAGATTTTCGGCTCTGTGGGAGATTGGCGAACGAAGACGACGATCTGTGGGAGATTGGCGAACGCGTCGGGCTACTCTTCAGACGCGCTCTTCAAACGTGGCGTGGCTGCTGTGGGCTGCGTGAATTGGGCTGGATTAAGTGGTGCAGGCTGTGGGCTGGATTAAGTGGTGCAGGCTGTGGGCTGCGTGACTTGGGCCTTATTTTTGGGCTGCTGGATTCCAGGTTTGGGCTTCCGTTTTTTTGGGCTTTATTTTACCTATTTGGGTGTTGGGCCGGGACTGTTTCTAAAAGGAATTTTTGGGCCTTATTAGCTGGCCCTGTTTAATTAATTGGGTTAATATTTGGACTACTTGGGGTAATTTTCTACGGATTTGCATCATGTCTTTGGAGAATAATATTATTCGTTTTACTGGAAAGAATTTTTCGACATGAGAATTCCAGTTTAAAATGTTTTTGAAAGGGAAAGAATTATTTGATCATATTGATAATTCAACTAAAATTCCCACCGATGAAAAGGAATTGGCTAAATGGGAGGTCCAGGATGCTAAGGTGATTACTTGGCTATTGGGAACAATTGAGCCTCATCTGGTTACTAATCTTCGGTGTTTCTCTACGGCTAAGGATATGTGGGGATATTTACACCGCATTTATCATCAAGATAACAGTGCTCGGAAATTCCAGTTAGAGATGGAGATTAGCACTTACAGTCAAGGTAACTTAACCATTGAACAATTTTATTCTGGTTTTATTAATATCTGGAGCGAGTATTCTGCTATTGTTCATGCTAAGGTTCCTACTACGGCTCTCGCGGCTCTTCAAGCGGTTCATGCTGAGAGTCAACGCGATCAATTTTTGATGAAGCTTCGTCCTGAATTTGAACATGTTAGAGCTGGTTTATTGAACCGTGATCCGGTTCCTTCCTTGGATATCTGTTTGGGGGATTTATTGCGTGAGGAGCAACGATTATCCACTAATATGGGTATGGCCTCTCAAAAGGTTTTTTCTGAGCCTGTTAATGTAGCCTATGCTGCGCAAGGAAGAGGACCGCCCAGGTTGAAGTGTTACAGCTGCAACGAGCTTGGTCACATTGCTCGCAACTGTAAAAAGAAAATTTGCAACTATTGTAAGAAACCAGACCATTTCGTTAAAGACTGTCGGATGCGACCTCAGAATCGACAATCTCAAGCTTTTCAAGCTTCTGTCCAGCCATCACCTTCTGCTCCTCCCACTGTAAGCTCTGATTCATCTGTTCTCACACCTGTTATGGTTCAACAGATGATTGTCTCGGCTTTTACGGCCTTAGGCCTACAAGGTAAAATTCCTACCTCCACACCTTGGCTTGTTGATTCAGCTGCTTCTAATCATATGACTGGTAATGAGACGGATCTACATGATGTTCATGAGTATGACGGCACACAATCTATTCAGATTGCTAATGGCAGTACACTTCCTATTACTGCTGTTGGTGATTTGGGTCCTTCTTTTAAAGATGTTTTTGTCTCTCCTGAATTATCTACTAGCTTGATTTCTGTTGGACAATTGGTGGATGATAACTGTGATGTTCATTTTTCCCATGGTGGTTGTATTGTGCAGGATCAGGTGTCGGGAATGGTGATCGCGAAGGGGCCTAAAGTGGGACGTCTTTTTCCGCTATATTTTTCTATACCTAATGTTGTTTCTTTTGCTTGTATGGCTACTGCCAATAACAATGAAGTATGGCATAAGAAATTGGGTCATCCTAATTTTGGTGTCTTAACTCATCTTTTGAAACATGGTTTTTTGGGCAATAATAATAATTCTTCTTCATCCTTTGATTGTGCTACTTGTCGTCTTGGTAAAAGTAAAACATTACCTTTTCCTGTGCATGGTAGTCGTGCTTCCGCCTCTTTTGAACTTGTGCATACTGATGTTTGGGGGCTAGTCCTATTACTTCTCATGGACAGTATCGTTATTTTGTGACATTCATTGATGATTACAGTCGATTTACCTGGATCTATTTTCTTTGCTCTAAAGCTGACGTGTTCTCTGTTTTTCAAAGATTTGTGGCACTTGTAGAGACACAATTTAGTACTTCTATCAAAATCTTACGCTCCGACTCAGGGGGGGAATATATGTCACATGCCTTTCAAAATTATCTTCAGCAAAAAGGGATAATTTCTCAACGCTCTTGTCCTTACACCCCTCAACAAAATGGAGTCGCTGAGTGTAAGAATCGTCATCTCTTAGATGTTGTTCGTACTTTGCTAATTGAGTCATCTGTACCTACCAAATTCTGGGTAGAAGCATTATCTACAGCTGTTTATTTGATCAATCGCTTGCCTACGGTCACTCTAAATTATGATTCTCCATATCTTTGTTTATTTGGTATACCTCCTGAGTATAAATCACTTCATACTTTTGGGTGTGTTTGTTTTGTCCATCTGCCACCTACTGAACGTCACAAGCTTGTTGCCCAGTCTGTCACATGTGCTTTCATGGGATATAGCCCTACTCAGAAAGGATTTATATGTTATGATGCTCATGCAAATAAATTTCGAATCTCCCGGAATGTAGTCTTCTTTGAAAATCAATATTTCTTTCAATCTCATGTTATTTCTGATTCCCCTACTGCCCCTACTGCTCCTCTTCCTCCTTTTGATGATGTCCCTCTTTCTACTAAGCGATTTAAACCAGGTATAGTGTATCAAAGACGTCCTCCTCCAGTGCCCCTTCCAGACACCACTTCGTCACTTGATTCTACACTACCGGCACCGCGACGGTCTACTCGGGTTATACATCCGCCAGATAGGTATGGCTTTTCTCATACCTCGTTTACTGCCACTCTCGATACTATTTCTGTTCCTCACTCTTATACTCAGGCAGCAACTCAGGCTTGCTAGCAGCAGGCCATGCAAGAGGAAATTCAAGCTCTTCAAGAAAATCACACTTGGGATCTTATGACTTGTCCGCCTGGAGTCAAACCTATTGGTTGTAAGTGGGTTTACTCAGTTAAGTTTAGATCTGATGGCTCCCTAGATCGGTATAAGGCCCGGCTCGTGGCCCTTGGGAATCGACAGGAATATGGTATTGATTATGAAGAGACATTTGCACCAGTAGCTAAAATGACTACTGTACGGACTATATTGGCACTTGCTACGTCACAGGAGTGGTCTCTTAGACAAATGGATGTGAAAAATGCGTTCCTACATGGGGATCTGAAGGAAGAAATTTATATGTCTCCACCTTCGGGCATGTTTAAAACACCTTCCTCCGAGGTTTGTCGGCTACGCAGATCCTTATATGGTTTGAAACAGGCTCCGCGGGCATGGTTTGATAAATTTCGCTCTACTTTGCTTGATTTTCACTTTATTCAAAGTCAGTTTGATTCCTCTCTGTTTCTTCGCAAGACATCTTCAGGAATTGTATTGCTCCTAGTCTATGTTGATGATATTGTGATTACTGGATCAGATACTGAGTTACTTAGACACTTGCAAAAACATCTCCAAGACTCTTTTCACATGAAAGATCTTGGCAATTTGCAGTATTTTCATGGTCTTGAGTTTCAAAATACTCCGACCGGTACATTGTTACATCAGCACAAGTACACAGAGGAGGTCATTTCACTAGCGGGTCTCCAAATGGGTAACTCTGTTCTTACTCCATTGGAGGTCAATATTAAGCTTTGTCAGGAGGAAGGCGAGCTTCTGTCGGATCCATCCTTGTATCGGCAACTAGTTGGAAGTTTAAATTACTTGACGATTACTCGTCCTGATATTTCATTTGCAGTGCAGCAGGTTAGTCAATTTATGCAGGCCCCTCGTCATCTTCACCTCGCTGCTGTTCGCCGTATTATACGATATCTGAAGGGTACCTCTTCACGAGGATTGTTCTTTCCTAAGGAATCTTCCTTACAGTTGGAAGGATATAGTGACGCCGATTGGGCTGGTTGTGCAGATACTCGTCGCTCTGTTACCGGATGGTGTATGTTTTTGGGCAATGCACTCATTTCTTGGAAGAGTAAGAAGCAAGATAGAATTTCCAAATCCTCCACGGAATCCGAATATCGTGCTATGTCTTCCGCATGCTCTGAAATTACATGGCTTCGTGGATTATTAGGGGAACTTGGTTTTCCTCAACTTCATCCCACTCCTCTTCATGCTGATAATACTAGTGCGATTCAGATTGCTACTAATCCAGTCTTTCATGAGCGTACAAAACATATTGAGGTTGATTGCCACTCTATTCATGAATCTGTTCACCGCCATGAAATTTCACTTCCTCACATTTCTACCGAACACCAAACTGCAGACATTTTCACTAAAGCTCTCTCTCGACATCGGCATAAATTCTTTGTGGACAAATTGATGCTTCTTGATCGACCAGCATCAATTTGAGGGGGGATGTCACGGGAATTGATAATTGAGTATGTTTTAATTAGAAAATAAATTACAAACTGTAAATAGTAGTATTTCAGTTAAACACTTGTTCCTTGAGTCTTAGCCCGAAAATATAGGAATTACATGTAAATCTATTTTCATTCTATTTAATGGAGAAGAGACCCAAGAGGGAGAGGATTCAGTTCCTAAATATTGACATTTTTTACCGTTTTTGCCAAAAAAAAAAAAAACAGAAGAAGAAGAAAGAAAGAAAGCAAAAAAAAAATCATTAAGACTTACAAAATGAATTCTTACACAGATTAAGAAATTCATCGGCAAATGGAAAAACTTCAGAAAAACTGAAGTAGACAAAGGAAAAACTTTAGAAAAACTGAAGTAGACAAATGAAATGTCAATCAAGATATGGACATATGAAATGTCTTCTCTCTCTCTCTTCTATCTTCTTTGCCATTCGAGCATTTTTTTTCTTCTTAATCGCATTCAACCTCATATTTCTTTTACATAGTGTTGTGTTTTTTTTGTCAAAAAGGATTCAGTACTCATGTATTTCTTATCCATTGCTGCAATCTCATGCTTGGTTCATCAAAGCATGAGCTTGAGAGGGGATGTTAGAGTATAGAAGAATATTCTAGAATAATGTAATGTGTTTAAATAGATAAGTGCACACACAACAAATGTATGTAAAAACAGAATATCAATATAACAACTATTCAAATTTCAATCTCCCTCTCTTTTCTCTCTTCTCCCTCTCCTCTTCTCTAAACTAATTCTTCTTTCAATTCAGCAAATTCTCTCAATCCTAACATAAATTGCTTCTCCTTCCAGATGGAAAGAAGTCAATGATACCTTTTGGTTGGCTGGAGTATTTTGAAATTCAAAGAATTGCTCCACTCGATTAAACCATTATGTAGGGTCTTGTCCAGAATATCGTGGAAATTCTAGCATGGCCATTTTAGAAGAAAAGACTTGTTTGTTCCCTTCATTCTCCTCATGAATTGTATGACGTTTGTGTTGCCATGGCTTGATTCTCTTTTGCTTGATAACAACGCCTCTAAAATTTTATTGATAGTTTCTTCTAGTTGACGCATTTTTCCAAACATGCTCATCTCCATTCTCTTTACTCCCTCTTGCACTCCTCCTAGCCCAGCCTCCAACATTTCAATTTGTTCTTTGTTAGTCGCCATTTAAACCTTGTTTTGATACCAATTGATAAGGTCCAGTCAAGAGCCAATTTTCCACAGCAAAATAACATAGTTATTCTCTTAGGGTGAGAACGTACCACAAGATAAAATTAAATTTAGGATAGAAATTATATATCTTTCATTTCTTTCCAGCAGTTATTAATAACCTTACTTCAACCAATATTTCGGATGTACAGCCGAAATCTAAGGTTCCATTACAACGGTTACATTACTCAATTTACTGCAAAATAGAACAGAAAAGACACTGAATGAAAAATGAATAGAAACTGATGCCTAGCACTACTCCATAACTAGTTGACATGGTGAAGACCTCACGCCTTAGCTGCTACAATCAAGCCTTCGTGGATCAGGTTTGTCCTGGTCTTACGCTTGCACTTCCACCTCTCTTCACTATACCTGGGATTCGGTTTGCTTTTTCACATAATGTTACAGCCAAAATAAAAAGCCACGTCTGCAGCGCCCACCATCATATCAGTTTTCCCAAGCACACCGCGTCGCTTCTGAAATCAAAGATAACGAAGCATATGATTAGATATATTCCTAATGATGAACAACCAAATCCAGAAATTAAAGAAACATAATTAGAGGTAATAAATCGTTCCAAAAATTGGAAATCTTAATCAATCTCAAGTATTTCTTTCTAACAGGATCGAAGTTGATGTCATTTTTGAAGATTATTTACCTCCGCGGGAGCTTCCAGTGCCAAGCTCCTACTTTGACGTAGTAAAGTATAGTTATCACAGAAGGTGGCATCACCGTGGTGTGTGAACTTCTTACCACCATAGCAATCACAGCAAATTTCATAAGTGCTGACTGAAGCATCCTTGAAAAAACATTGAGAGCAACTGAAGTACGATCCTGCCATGAACGTCTTGCAGGACATGCAAATTAGAGCTTTTCCACTCTCCATGATGTAGAACAAGAGGAATGCTTCATCAAAATCCAAGCTTCCATTTTCGTCCTTATCCAGCGCTCTAAACAAGCTCTGATGAGTAAAATCTGTGGCTTTTTTTTTCTCGAGATACTTCTCGTATTCACGTAGGCTAATTTGCCCGTCTCCGCTCTTATCCATGGCCTTGAATTTTTTTCTGGCCAATTTCTTATCCTTTGCGGGCAGATGTTCGTAAAAAGCTCCAGCAGCCCGGCGAATCTCCTCCATTTATAATTATGCGTGAAATGTTTAAGATGAAGGAGATTTGAGAGGATAATGGAAGAGGTAGCTTGGAACGACATCTGATTATAAAGCTCTCTTGTTCGACAGTGATTTACAGTACTGGCAAGTGACCACACAATGAAGAAATATTAAGTAATATAACGAAGTCTTTTTAAATTCCTCCATCTCACACCCCACAAAACACGGATCTTAAGCCATAAACAAAGTGAATATAAAATGTGAAGACTTTGAAGTCTTTAATAATTCTTCCATCTCACACCCCGGTTCATGTATCAAAGCCATAGATGCAATTTAAACCCTAATTACAGCTGGAGTCTGAAAAATATGATTGATAAATATAGAATGGTGATAAATGATAGGGATTTTTAAACCCTAATTACAAATATCTTTTGTTCGATAGTGATTTATAGTACTGACAAGGGACCACACAACAAAGAAATATAATAGAATTGAAGTCATTATAAATTGTGGAGACTTTGGAGTCTGAGAAATATGATTGATAAATATAGATTGGTGACAAAAGACGTTTGTGTGTGCCTACCACACAACTAGGCAATTTCAAGTCCAATGAGAGCGATATGTCTTGAAAAAGGTAGTTTTTAGTTTTTGTTTCCCAAGCTCACATGCATTTCACCTAAGAAACTAGTTCTTAGTCTTTTTTTTATATGACAGATAAGCACATTGAAACCTATTTGCATGAAGAATTAAAGTTTGATTTTTATTTTAAGGTTTGTTAGTGATTTTGACAAAATTTTAATTTCGTTCTTTTGATATACTTTGATTTTATAACTTAAGTAAGTTATAATGAAAAAAAACTCACGGGTTATTTAATAAATAACAATCATATTTTATCAATTTTATTGTTATATTAAAAGTTTTTAGAGAAATTTATTTTTTATGTAATTGATAACAATTAAATTATATTTAATTTTTGGTGCTTTGAAACGCATCAATTCTCGGCTCAAACTCTGACATATATTTAGATCCAAGAAATATAGATGTAGGTTAATATACAAGTCATTGGGTTAGTTCTCATATTACCAAGTCAACTCGGGTCTATTTTTATATTATCAAAATGATATCGTTTTATTATTTTTTTGAAGTAGTCTTATTATCATTGAGTATTATTTTTTTATCTTTTGTTCACTTATGATATTAACAACAAACATAAAATTGAAGCATTTATTAGTGCATATATCATGTTATCAATCAGTTGATTCATGTGCATTAACTTTGGTCATGTAAATATATTTAATGATAATAAAAGTTTATTTATCATTTGTACTCATCAAATATTTAATTAATAAATTTAGAGTAAAGATAAAATTCATAGGATAAAATTACTCTATAAAAAATTTTATAAATTTTTTATTGCACAAATGTATTTTTTCTAAATATTGTTGGCCAATGCTCGATTAAAATTAGATATTAATAAAAGTTATTAAGATTGATACATATTATATAATTTGATTTTGTGAAAACAAAATCATTTTTTGTTGTAGATTAATGTAAAAGGAATTCCTATAACTATTATATTTATTTTAATTGATCCTACTATTATTTTTATATTGATTTTTAAGAATAAAACTGTTTTTTTTATGGGTTGTCCACTTATGATAAGGTCCCAGTCAATAGTCAATTTTCCGCGGCAAAATAACACAGTTATTCTCTTAGGGTGAGAACGTACCACAAGATAAAATTAAACTTAGGATAGAAATTATATATCTTTTATTTCTTTCCAGCACTTATTAAATAACCTTACTTCAACCAATATTTCGGATATACAGCCGAAATCTAAGGTTCCATTATAACGGTTACATTACTCAATTTACTGCAAAATAGAACAGAAAAGACACTGAATGAAAAATGAATAGAACTGATGCCTAGCACTACTCCATAACTAGTTGACATGGTGAAGACCTCACGCCTTAGCTGCTACAATCAAGCCTTCGTGGATCAGGTTTGTCCTGGTCTTACGCTTTCACTTCACTATACCTGGATTCGGTTTTGTTGCTCTCTCAGAACTGCATGGCTTATCAAATAACAATAAATCAAAATAAACATATCACCTAAAACACTATTTTTCTCGATCACAAATCAAAATAAACATATGTTTAACAATCCCAATCATTTATGCCATAAGTAGAATCATCAAAACAAAATGATGGCGTAATTTAACTTGGGTTTTAGCAAGCGGTTCAAGTTTCACCCTTTACCAGATTATACTAAAAGTGCGATTATCATAAAGTTCATCATTTGCTCTTTCACATAATGACACAGCCAGTTACAAATCCTGCAACGCCCACTATCATTTGAATTTTCCCAAGCACACCGCGTCGCTTCTGAAATCAAAGATAACGAAGCATATGAGTAGATATATTCCTAACGATGAACAAGCAAATACAGAAATTAAAGAAAAATAATTAGAGGTAATTCCAAAAATTGGAAATCTTAATCAATCTCAAGTATTTCTTTCTAACAGGATCGGAGTTTATTTACCTCTGGCGGAGCTGCTAGTGCCAAGCTCCTGCTTTGACTTAGTAAGTAATAGTTATCGCAGAAGATGGCATCTTTGTGGTGCGTGAACTTGTTACCACCATAGCAATCACAGCAAATTTCATAGGTGCTGACTGCTGAATCATTACTGCTGAAACATTGAGAGCAACTGAAGTATACGTCTGTCAAGAACGTATTGCAAGATTTGCAAAATAGAGCTCTTCCACTCTCCGTGATGTAGTACAAGACCATTGCCTCCTCAAAATCCAAGCTTCCATTGCTGTTCTTGTCCAGCGCTTTAAACAAGCTTGGATGAGTAAAAGCCGAGTTGTTATCTTTGTTATGATACTCCATGAATTCTCTTAGGTTAATTTGCCCGTCGCCGTCTTTGTCCATATCACTGAAAATGAATCTGGCATATCTCTTCTTCTCCTCCGGCAGGTTTTGATAATAAGCCGTAGCAGCGCTGCGAATCTCCTCCATATTAATAAGAGGATAGCTTTGGCCTACAATTTCAAGACTCGAAAGGGACTTCTATGGAAGTGGATCAACTCTAAGAACCTGCCTGTAGTCGCCATTGTTGAGAGATCTGAACTATATTTATATCCAAGAAATAGAGATGCAGGTTAATGTACGAATTTTTGGGTTATTTTTTATATTTCCGAGTCAACTTAAGTCTTTTTATAAAAAAACAAACAAAAAAAACAATGTTATTCTATTTTTTTGGATTATTTTAATATATTATAAATACGTTTTTTTAATAACAATAAAAACCCATTATTCTCCATTTCCTCGTACTAGCCACACCCTTTTCTTTTTCAAGCTGACTCAAAACCCAAGGAAACATGATCTATTCTATGATTCCACCGCACGTGTAAGTTACCTTTTAAAAAATATATATTGTAAAATAATACAAGCAAAATATTATTTAGAAATATAAGTATAGTCAAGAGTATTAAAAATAATATTTATTTTAAAAAAATATTTCTTATACAAAAATATTAAAAAATAATAATTTTTCTTTTGAAAATCCTAAGTGCTACATTAATTTGTTACAAAAAATATAATTTAAACCACATCCACCAAAATTAAAGAAACATTTTTATAAGTATTAATTTGTTTCAAAATTAGAAATCTTAAGCAATCGGTATATTATCTCATGTATATCTTTCAAGCATGCCACTATGTATCAGGGATCAAACTTGATATCATTTTTAAATATAAATATTTTTACACAAGCTTTTTGTATAAATCACTTGCTTTGATGTAGTGTGGTACAATATAGTTATCGTAGAACATGACATCATCATAATGTGAGAACTCTTATCACCGTACCAATCACAATGAAGATTATAGGTGCTAACAAAATAATCAAGACATAAACATTGAAAGTAACAAAAGTATACAAATCACAACAATTGTAAGTTACAACTCTTCCATTATGCCATATGTATATGTATTACTATACACAAGATTGATTTGACAATAATTATATTTATCTATTAACTATTGGGTAAGGTAACTATTTCTATAAACCCCACTCATTGAGGTAGGTTAAGGTCTCTATAATCATTGAGAATTGTTTGTTTATTTGGTTTTTTTAAAGTCATTGCATTGTCTATATAAAGAAAGCAAAAAAAAAAAAAAGCGCTTAAATAATGTAGTTACTAGTACTTGCAATAGTTCTTGTCCTACTTTTTATTAAACAAACTGACCGAAGAGAAACAAGTGATTGATGGGTGTTAGTATCATGATTGAAAGAGACTCTATAACCATGGAACATCCTTTTCACTTCACAATATGGATTATCTTATAGATTTTTAATTAATAAAATATTTGACATTGTGTTTTAAAAATGTTTTAGAAAAAAAATTAAAAAATAGTTTTATTTTTTAATTTAAATTAAAATATTTTAATGTTTTTAGATCATTTTCATGTGCTCATATCAAAAATAACTTTTTTTAAAAATAAAAAAAATATTTTGATGCATTTCTGAATAAAAAATATATTAAAAAACAACTTTAACTATACTCCAAAACAGGTACTAAAATAACATAACCATTGATGATTTTGCCAACTTTTTTATTTTAGAGAAAATATCTTTGAAAAACCACGAAAACAATTAGAGAAAACCTAGACACTGAAAGTGTCAAAAAAATAAATAGGTTACTTTTTTTCTTCAAAAATTCAAAGAATCCACCATTGAAAACCATGGAACCATGACAGTTCAACAAAATTAGAAAAAACAAATGTAATTATCTATATGCTCTAGAAATGGTTAATTGGGAAATTAAATGCTAGAGAGGGAAAGGAAACCCTAGTCCGACAAATTTTGATTGTGCTGACTACGTTTCTAGGTATGCGAAGTAGGCATTTGATAAAGCAATTGCATGATGTCAAAATTAATTTTTTGAAAATAAAAAAATATTATTTTAATATATTTTTGAATAAAAAATATTATTAAAAATATTTTCTTAAGAAAAGAAAAGAAAAAAAAACTGCTTTAATTTTTCTATTTTTATGGATTCTTTTAATATCATAAATACGCTTTTTACTAACACTAAAAGGCCTTCATTTTCCATTTCTTCAAACTAGCCACATGCCACACCCTTTTCTTTTTCAAGCTGACTCACAACGAAATACATTTTGTAAAATAAAGCAAACAAAAAACTATTTAGAAATATAAGTATAGTCAAGAGTGTTAGAAATAATATTTTTTTAAAATATTTTTAAAAAAGAAAAACTCTTAAACCCTACATTAATTTATTGGAAAACCAAATCCACCAAAATTAAAGAAACATTTTTATAAGTATTAATTTCTTTTAAAAATTAGAAATTTTTAGCAATCGGTATATTATCTCATGTATTTGTTTCAAGCATGCCACTATATATCAAGAATCTAACTTGATATCATTTTCAAATACAAATACCTTTACACAGGCTTTTTATATCAAATACTTGCTTTGATGTGGTGTGGTACAATATAGTTATCGTAGAAGAAGACATCATCATAGTGTGAACTCTTACCACCATACCAACCACAATGAAGATTATAGGTGCTAAAAGAATAATGAAGACAGAAACATTGAAAGTAACAAAAGTATACTCTTATATATCAAGAACAAACCACAACAATTGTAAGTTACAACTGTTCTGATTTTGGTACACTTATTCGGCTAGTCTTCTCATGAAAGCTCTTATAGGTATTTCATCAATGTTGTGAATAGGAAGATGAGGGGAACTTTGTCTTCTTTTTTTGCTTTTGTTCCCTTAGTTTGTTCCTTATCTTGGCATTACAGAGTACTGATGTAAGGATATATCATACCGGATTATATTACTTCTACATACTTTGGAAAAGTTGCTCAGAGTGGTGGGGTGACAAGTTTCTATTTCTCTAGCTCTTATCCTTCAGCCTTTGTTATTCTCACTTTTATTATTTGCAGCTTGTCTGTAATGAATTGCACTTAGCACACTTCTTTGCTTTTATTGGATACATCCATCATGGACACTTCTCTATCCATTCATTTTTCAAATCACAAAACCCCTCGAATCATCATTTGTATCACCGTATTGAGGAAGCCTTCACATTGGTTAATCATGTGACCTTTTCAACAATAATACTTGCAAAAATTCATGATATCTTCTTTTCACTTAGCTTTTATTATTATCTCATAAATTATTTTCATTAAAACTTTTAAACTCCTTAGCTCTTCCATCTTTAGTATGTTTATTGACTCATTGCCCAAAACATGTTGGGGTAGAGATTTTGTACTTATGTTAAGAGTTTTGCAAATGCTTTCCACCTTACATTAATTAATTGTAAGATCTTCTTATTGAAGACATTGCAAGTATGATTGTTATGTCTTACAGTGTCAACATGGTATCTGTAAGTGAGTTTTGGTATGTACTCTTGGAATCGTGAGAAGGTTGCAGAAACTCAAATATTATTGAAGAAGAAACAGAGTTGTGCTCTGAACAGAGAGAGAGAGAGAGAGAGAGAGAGAGAGAGAGAAGAGGGAAAATGAAATTTCAAATTACTTTACTGTTTTGGTTTGTTAACTTCACGCTTTTACCGTGTGACACTCACCAGCTTATATAACAATCTTAATAAGCCAAATATTGCTATTATGTATATTCTAGAATACACATATAGTATTCTAGAATATACTCTAACATCCCCCCTCAATCTCATGTTTTTATACACCAAGCATGAGATTGTTACAATGCAATTGAAAACGAGAAGTACTGAGCCCTTTGGTGAGTATGTCTGCAAATTGTTCTTTGGAAGAAACAAATTGGACAGCAAGTTGATTGCTAGCTACCCTTTCCCTGACAAAATGCACATCAATTTCAATGTGTTTAGTGTGTTGATGCTGCACAGGTTGAAAGACAAAGCTATGGCCGAAAGGTTGTCACAGAAGATAACAGGAGGCTGAATAATATCAACACTCATAAAGTCAAGGAGTTGCTTCAGCCAATCAATTTCAGCAGTAGTGGATGATAATGCTCTGTATTCTGCCTCAGTAGAAGATCTAGAAACTGTTTGTTGTTTCTTGGAAGCCCAAGAAATAGGATTAGAGCCAAGAAAAATGACCAAACCAGTAGTTGATCTTCTATCATTTGGATCGCCAGCCCAGTCTGCATCACTGAAGGCTTTGAGTTCGAAGGGACCAGGAGAATACCTCATGCCATAGTTCATAGTGCCCTTGAGGTAGCGTAAGATACGCTTGACTGTAGTGAAGTGAGACACCATAGGTTGCTGCATAAATTGGCAGACTTGATGGACTGCAAATGTGATGTCTGGTCGAGTGAATGTGAGGTATTGCAATGCACCAACAATACTTCTATACATAGTGGGATCGGCAAATGGTAGACCATCATCTTTGGACAGACACTGGTATGGAAGACAAGGTGTGTGGCAAGACTTAGCATCAGACATATCAGTTTTGCTCAACAATTCAGTGATATACTGGGACTGAGATAGCACTAAACCAGTAGAGGTGTATGTAATCTGTATACCCAGAAAGAAGTGTAAAGCCCCTAAGTCTGTGATTTCGAATTCAGCAATAAGAGCATCAATAACACACTGAATATCACATGAGGCAGACCCAGTTATAATAATGTCATCCACATACACTAATAATATAATGATTCCATGGTCAAGATACTTAACAAATAAGGAAGAATCAGTATAAGTATGCTTGAAATCCAGTGATAGAAAAAAGAAAGTGAACCTGTCATTCCATGCTCTCGGGGCTTGCTTAAGCTCATATAAGGATTTATGACGCTTACATACCAGCTGTGGATTGGTCAAGTCTATAAATCCAGGAGGTTGAGCCATGTATACCTCTTCCTGAAGGATGCCGTGAAGGAAGGCATTTTTCACATCTAGCTGACGCAATTTCCAGTTGTGATGAGCAACAATAGCCAACACAATTCTGACAGTGGTAGGGTTTAACCACAGGGCTGAAAGTTTCACCATAGTCCAATCCAGGTTATTGGCTAAACCCTTGAGCAACCAGCCGTGCCTTATGTCTAGCAATGGAACCATCTACATGCTTCTTGAGTTTGAAGATCCACTTGCACCCAACAAGATTCTTATGAGGAGTTAATTCAACAAGAGACCATGTTCCCTGAGAATGTAGGGCAGTGATCTCATCTTGCATGGCAGAAAACCAAACTGGGGTTTTTAAAGCTGATTTGTATGATAGAGGTTCACTTGATGGCAGAACTGCTGCACTAGATTGATGAATAGCAGTCAGACAAGCTCTTCTGGTCATAGCCCTACTTTTGCTGCGTGTCTGCATAGGGTGAATATTCATGGCAGGAATATGCAGAACAACATTCAATTTTTCAGGATCAAAAGGCTCCTCTGAAGTTGAAGAGTTAAGATGCTTACCTTCTGTATTGGATTCAGATGCCACAGGGATGGATGACAAGGACAAAGGAGCAGGAGTAGTGGACAGTGGTGAAGTGGAAGATGAAGAAATGTGATGGGAATTTAGTGAGCTAGAAGGTGGAGACATATTGTTACTTGTGACAGTGGTGGTATTTGTGACTGGGGCAAAGGCTGAGATTGAAATGATGAGGGCAATGCAGTAGTTGGAACAGATGATATACTTGGCATTGTGAAAGATGTGGATGATGATTTAGATGTTGGGAATTGTGTGCACAGGTCTTTGTAAGGAAACACATTCTCATTGAATGCAACATGCCGAGATATATATAGTTTCTTGCTAGAGACATGATAACATATATACCCTTTATATTGAGGTGCATAACCTAGAAATACACACAAAGTGGTCTTTGGTTGTAATTTATTCTGTATATAGGGACGAAGCAAGGGAAAGCATGCACATCCAAAAATTATGAGATGTGTGACAGAAGGTATAAGTCCAAACAACATTTCAAATGGAGACTTGTGTTTTAACACAACACAGGGCATTCGGTTTATTAAAAAAGAGGCAGTATGTATAGCATAAGTCCAAAAAGAAAAGGGCAATTTAGCATGTTGAAGGAGAGTTATTGTTGTTTCAACAAGGTGTCTATGCTTGCATTCAGCTAACCCATTTTGTTCAGGTAATAGGGACAAGATTTTTGATGTATGATACCTTTACTGTCAAGGAAATTTTTCAATGGTTTATTAACATACTCCCCTCCCCCATCACTTTGAAGAATTTGAATGCATGCAGAGAATTGATTCTGAACATAGTGAACAAATTTGATGAAAACTGAACACACATCACTTTTGTTAATAAGTGGGAACAACCAACAATACCGAGTGTAATCATCAACAAAGATTACATAGAATTTAAAACCATCAACAGAAATATTTGGAGAGGGACCCCACAAGTCACTATGAATTATATGGAAAGGTTTTACAGACTTATGAAAACTAGACTGAAAGGGAAGCTTAGACATCTTGCCCTATAAACAACTAACACAAACATCAAGTTCAGTGTCTGAAGAGCAGTGAATATTTGCCTTGTGTAACATTAACTTGACAATTTTATTTGCTGGATGTCCTAATCTGTGATGCCAAATGGAAGACAACACTAACCGACCAATGTAGGCTTGAAAGGGAGAGTTGACTGGAAAACAGGCAGGAGGTGTAAGAGGGAGTGCATAGAGTCCATTACTACACTGTCCTTTGTACAAGATCCTCCGTGTGAGTTTGTCCTGAATCCAGAAAGAAAAGGCATAAAAAATCAGATAACAATTATTGTCCAAACACACCCGATGAACTGATAACAAATTCTGGGTAAGTTTCGGAACACATAAAACTGAATTTAACTTGATTGGCTGAGGTTTAGTTGAATTAAAGCATAACCAATATGCGAGACCAATAGTCCTTCCCCATTAGCAGTCTGTACAGTGTCATTAGCAGGATAAGACGAGCTCAGTGACAGATTGGACAAGTCTACAGTCATATGTTTGGTTGCACCTGAGTCTGTAATCCAGACCTGTTGTGAAGCTGATGGATGCTGTGAAGATGAGCATATATTGTGCATAGCATTTAAAGGATGATGCTGAGATTGTTGTGGGGATGAAGAGCCACTTGCAGTGTTGCCAGCAAAGTTGGGTCCATTTTCATTGTAGTAACAGAACTAGGTTGTGTGATTGAACTTGCCACAAATGCTGCATTTGAACCTCTCATAATTTCTGAGACCACACATTGGAGCAGTGTGTCCCTCACTGATACACAGCTGACAAATGGTAACATTAGAGTAACCAGGAGAGGGATTTGGAACTGCAGGGGCCTTACCATGCACTGGTGTTCTCTGAAAGAAACTGCGTTGACCTGAAGAGGGGGACCTGCCCCTGCCTCGATTCCTATTAAAGGATCGATAGCTGCCATTGTCATAGGAATTGAAACCAGAATGGCCACGAGTTGGTCTAAAAGATGACCCAGGGGGTTTATAATTACCCGTAGAAATGGTATGCATGGCAGTTAGATATGAAGAATTTTCTGGAACAATGTTTTCCACAATGCGTTCTTCAGCAAGAAACTGAGAATGAAATTCCTTTAGAGGGATCACACTCTCTCTCCCCTTAACTACATACCTAAATGTATTATATTCAGATGGTAAACCATTTAAGGCTAAGATGACAATATCCTCATCAGCAAAATGAACCCCAGCAGCCATCAAATAATCTCTCGCCTCCTTTATTTTCTACAGATATTGGCTGATATTGTCTGATCCTTTCCTAATATTTTGTAAATTGGACTTTAATTGGAAAATGCTTGTCTTAGACACGGTAGAGAATTGTTCTTTCAATCTCATCCACAATTATCTAGAGCTATTACTACCGATTGCACAGGATAAGGCTATAGGAGACAAGGTGGTTGTAATGAGTTGCATTACAGCCCTATCATGCATTTTCCAAATCATCAAAGCATCACAATCAATGACAGAAGAGGAATTAGGATCACCTGAACCACATTCACCCAAGGCAGCAGAGGAAGGAGAAGGGCACGGTTGAGACCCATCCACAAACCCAAAAATTCCATTGCTCTCGAGCAACAATTGAATTTGAAAATTCCAATTGAGATAATTAGAATCGTCTAGCTTCACATTCACAGACGTTGAAACGGTGGATATAAAATGTGTAATTGGAGATTGAAGGATTTGTAATTGAGCAGCTGTCACCATTGTTGGTAGAAGACAGAGTATACTGAAGAAGATTTTTGAACAAAGAATGGGTTTAATTGGGCACTGAACTGGTAGTGCCTTTGAGTTGAGAAGATTTGAACAGAAACGAGAAATTTGTGGTTATTTGGTGAAGAATAGTAAATTGACAACAAGGATTTTTCCTTAAATCTCAAGATTTCTTTTCTTGGATTTGTTTGCGGAAGCAATATGATTAGCTTGCTTTAATTTGACTGCGTGAGCATTACCAGCTCTGATACCATGTTGGAATCGTGAGAAGGTTGCAGAAACTCAAATATTATTGAAGAAGAAACAGAGTTGTGCTCTGAACAGAGAGAGAGAGAGAGAGAAGAGGGAAAAATGAAATTTCAAATTATTTTACTGTTTTGGTTTGTTAACTTCACGCTTTTACCGTGTGACACTCACCAGCTTATATAACAATCTTAATAAGCCAAATACTGCTATTATGTATATTCTAGAATACATATATAGTATTCTAGAACATACTCTAACATGTACGAGATAAGGTAAGAGGTTGCAAAGGCGTGAGAGAATCTAGAGCTACATGTCTGATGCACAATAGCTTTTTGTACATCACATTTAAAGATAACAGTAACGGGGTAGTTGTTTTTGGACTTTTTGATAATTTTTCTTAGGAAAAAATTTGTTTTGGTTTTTGACTTGGTTATTTTAAGGCTCAGGTTTTCTAGTAGGAAATAAAGAGTTGAAGATAATATTGATAATTTAGGATGAAATGCAATGGTTTCAGAATTGTTTTTTCTTACCCCTACCATCAACATGATGAAGAGGATGAAGAGATTGTACATTTATTGTTTGATAAAAGCATCCACTAGATCTTTTCATCTTCTGATCTTTATTTTGTCCAATCTCATGTATTAGCTCCATGTTTCCCTACTTAAATTATCCTAAAAAAAGTGCATTAATAGTTTTTCATTGTGTAATACTCTGTCATTTTGTTGCAATATGATTTGAGATGAGTAATAGGACAATGAGCTCCATTGTATTTATAAACTTGAGAACTTGGAACTTTTTTGGTATGATTATGCTTTGGATTAAAAATATTTTATATGGTCTATACTAGGCCATACAAGTCTTCCTCTTTAATATACCTTATCATGGCTTCTAATGCTGCCGCCTTATGTTGATCAATATCATTACATTATTTTATCTTATATTTTTTTTAGCGAATGCGTCAATAACTGTAAGTGTCGATGTTGGTGTTGCTGACTGTAACTATATGATTATGCCAGGTTATGTTGAGGATCTTGAGCTTGTTTTCTCACCCTTTCTTTGAGCCGAGTTATCCCTCTAGTTTGATAAAAAAGAGGCAGGTCTATTGGAAAAACCCTTATTAGAGAATTATTAAGTGCTTGCGGCAAGAGAGAGAAAAGGGAGAAAAAACATAAAACTATCAATCGGCGATTCATCGACCACCATAATACCAAATGTGTCACTTAGGGAAGCAAAGTACATGACGACACACCTGGTGACACAACGAACAATCTATTTCAACTGCCGAAAGCCACCACATGCACCACCAGGGCGTGTGTGCATGAAAAACTACAGGTGCGTCTGTACGATGCACCTGCAGTGCTTCAGAAAAGAAATAATAAAAAAATAGTAGATTATCTAAACACTTCTGGACCCGCCGATAACCACGAAAAAACTTAAAGGGAATGTATCACAATACCCTCGGCTCCTGGGCTTATTTTTTGTTCTTTTCCGAGGCTATTTTAGTAGTGTTACAGTGTTGAAATTTGGAAAAAAATAAAAATACCCCACTTGTTTCGCGTCCTTTTCCTAGCACCCAAGGGTAAAATAGTAGTTTACTATTTGCTTTTGTTTGATAGTGATTTAAAGTACTGACAAGGGACCACACAACAAAGAAATGTAATAGAATTGAAGTCATTATAAATTGTGGAGACTTTGGCGTCTTCAATAATTCCTCCATCTCACACTCCACGAAACACGGATCTTAAGCCATAAACAAAGTGAATATAAAATGTGAAGACTTTGAAGTCTTTAATAATTCTTCCATCTCACACCCCGGTTCATGTATCAAAGCCATAGATGCAATTTAAACCCTAATTACAGCTGGAGTCTGAAAAATATGATTGATAAATATAGAATGGTGACAAATAATAGGGATTTTTAAACCCTAATTACAAATATCTTTTGTTCGATAGTGATTTATAGTACTGACAAGGGACCACACAACAAAGAAATATAATAGAATTGAAGTCACTATAAATTGTGGAGACTTTGGAGTCTGAGAAATATGATTGATAAATATAGATTGGTGACAAAAGACGTATGTGTGTGCCTACCACACAACTAGGCAATTTCTAGTCCAATGAGAGCGATATGTCTTGAAAAAGGTAGTTTTTAGTTTTTAGTTTTTATTTCCCAAGCTCACATGCATTTCTCCTACAAAAACTAGTTTTTAGTCTTCTTGTTTTATATGGCAGATAAGCACATTGAAGCCTGTTGCCTTGAATAGTGTAGTGTTTTACAATTTTTTCATCAAGAATTAGAGTTTTATTTTTATTTTAAGGTTTGTTAGTGATTTTTATTTTAATTTGACATATATTTAGATCCAAGAAATATAGATTTAGGTTAATATACAAGTCATTGGGTTAGTTCTCATATTACCAAGTCAACTCGGGTCTCTTTTTATATTATCAAAATGATATCGTTTTATTATTTTTTTCACATAGTCTTATCATCATTTTTAGATTGATTTTTAAGGATAAAAACCATCTACGATAATAGAACCCCAAATAAATATTTAAGGGTTGAAAATATATTTTCTTACTATCATTTTAAAATTGACTTATACGGATAAAACTCATTGAGTATTTTTTATCCTATTTTTTTTTTATCTTTTGTTCACTTATGATATTAAAACAACAAAAATAAAAATGAATCATTTATTAGTGTATATATCCTGGTATCAATTAGTTGATTCATGTGCCATTAACTTTGTTCCTGTAAATATATTTAATGATAATTATAGTTTATTTATCATTAGTATTCATCAAATATTTAATTAAGAGTAAAGATAAAATTCATAGGATAAAATTACTCTATAACAAAATTTATAAAGTTTTTATTGCACAAAAGTATTGTTTCTAAATATTCATGGTCAATACTCAATTAAAATTAAATTTTAATTGTCGAATGTCGCCGCGTAGCGTCCAGGGAGAGTGGTCTAGTCGGGAGTTGAACATTCGCCACCTGACTGTTGAGGGTCGCTAGGAAAACCCGGTTGCACTGGTTCGGTCAGAGATTTAAGGTTAGAGGACTGGTTGCGTAAAGGGAAGGTATTAGCACTCCTAGTACGCCTTACCTAAGGTATGCTGCATTGTATATTTTGATGTGACTTTGAAAGTTTCAATGGGTAGTATTTATTCATGTGAATAAATCTAACGTTTGAAATTTTTATTATGAGCTCATGAACCCAAATAAAATATCAGGAAAAAATATCCATGTAGATGCCTTAAAAGGATCATCTATCCCGAATGAGTGGATGAGTTTTTCGCAATTTATGCATCGTAAAAAATGTTCCGTTTCAAAAATATCAGTCACCGCTCAGAATAACTCTGGGAATTTCTAGATATTTAAATATTAGCCTACTTGTAGGTCCAACATTTATTATCTGAATTTAACCATTAATCCTCATGAATCAAGTTCATGAATTATTTCAATATCAACCCAAATTCTCAAGATTTAATAAACTTGTTATTAAATCTAGAATACTTTTTCTGGAAAGCATTGGCATATGCAAATAAAACACATTTTTTTTATATTTTTATATTATTTTTTCTATCTAAAATGACATAAATAAAATGCAATAAACACATTCATTTTATTATTTTCCATTACAATTCACCATTTACACAACATTGCAAGCATTAATAAATAAAAAAATATAATTAAAATAAACACATAAACATCTAAAAATTACAAAATAAACATTCTCGGGAACAACATTGACAGTGGAGGCAGCGCGGGAGCACTGGCGGCACGTCAGCTGACGTGCCACCATCACTTGCGATGCGTGGAATCATGCGCTGCCGCAGATGGAGCAATAGGAAGGGGGGAGTGGATTTGCCTCTTCCCTTCCTTCTCTCGCTAGTGGTGGCATTCACGGTGACCTGCAAACACAGACAAAGCAAGACAAACGCAACACAAACAATGGCAGCCCTCTTGTGGCAGTCCCGATCGCCTGTATTTTACATCTTTAATCTTTAAGTTGTAGTTTAAATTTGCTATGCATTCCTATGGTTACGCAGTGCTGTATTAACAAGGAAAACCAGGTGTACGGACATTAATAAACATTTCATGCAGTTTACTCGTGGTTTTTAAGGTGACCTAATTTTTATCCAAACAATGTAACTTATCACACTGTTAAATAGGAAGCCAACTATAAAAAAACTAAAATTTGTTGAGATATGCAATGGAAGTAACGCAACAGGAAAATAAGAAGACAATCATTTACAAGAAAAAAATGAGAGAGAATTCTATCAACCAAGAAAAGTTTTAGACTCTATTTCTTCCAATGCAAATCCATACTTTGATCTGATCTGAATGTGGGTGGGGGCTTCAAAATTTTAGTATTTTCTTAACTAATGGGTAGAACTTCTGCTTCAGCTATGCCTTGTTCAAAATGTTCGATGATTTGGCACTTCTTGCAAAAGGCGGCCTTATTGTCTATCATGGTCCTGTGAAGAAGGTTGAAGAATACTTTGCAGGCCTTGGGATTAGTGTCCCAGAGCGTGTTAATACTCCTGACCACTATATTGACATTTTGGAGGGTATAGTGAAATCAAGTGCGAGCTCAAGTGTGAATTATAAGGAGCTTCCTCTTAGATGGATGCTTCATAAGGGATACCCCATTCCCCCAGATATGCAAAAGTATGCTGCTGGACTTGTTATGTCACCTGTGGAACTAAATCCAGATCATGGAACAAATTCTACTAGCACTGGAATGGGGGAACAGTCTTTTGATGTTAAGAGTCATGTCGAGTTTCATCGGGATAAGATACGACACAAATTTTTGAAGTCCAGTGGTTTATCACATCCCGGAGTATTCCACGAAACAAATTAGAGAAAGCTGCTGGGTCAGATCTGGAACCATTAAAATGAACTTTTTTTATTTTAAAGAAAATATCATTGAAAAACCACGAAACAAATTAGAGAAAACCTAGACACTGAATATGTCAAAAAAATAAATACGTTACTTTTTTTCTTCAAAAATTCAAAGAATCCACCATTGAAAACCATGGAACCATGACAGTTTAACACAATTAGAAAAAATAAATGCAATTATCCATATGTTCTAGAAATGGTGAATTGGGAAATTAAATGCTAGGAAAAAGAAGACTATGTATATATATATATATATATATATCAATACCCTGGAAAACAAAAAAGAGAGAGAGGGAAACGAAACCCTAGTCCCACAAAATTTGATTGTGCTGACTAGGTTTCCAGATATGCAAAGGAGGCATTTGGTAAAGCAAGTGCATGCAGAGACGATATGGAGAGAAAATAATTTACCCTAATAACAATGAAAGGTGACAACAAATGTAACTGGACAACTCATTATCCAGGTAAATTACTACTATAAAATTATTAAAGGGTATTTGGCACTGTGTTTCAAAAATATTTTCGAATATTTTTGAAAATTTTTATTTTTAATTTTTACTCTAAATTAAGAAAAAAAATTAGTTGTTATAGATCATTTTAATGTGTTGATATCAAAAATAATTTTTTTAAAATAAAAAAACATTATATTGATGCATTTCTGAATAAAAAACACTTTTAAAAGCAACGTTAACCACACATATTTCATCGTTATTTAATATACTGAAATGATTTTTTATCTTGCACCAACACAAAAACTATAAGAAAAAATATTTAAAAACATAAATATAATTTTTTTTTTCAAGTTAAATGCCCTGGTGAAATGTATCTAGATACAATTACAAACACAAAGACAAACAAGTGCCTCGTTTCATCCAGATCTATATCTCTATTCAGAGTTAACCCTACTAGCAATGAAATCACTTGTGATGGTACTCAATAATTTTACAAGATAAGCTTCATGATTTACAGAAGAGTAGCCTTAAGAGGCGTTCGGCTCACTAGTTAGGCTCTGAGTTTACTCCTTAAAAATCACTAGTTTGAATTTTATATCAGTTAGGATAACTAGAGATTTTAACTAGGATAAAAAATCAATCTGGAGCATAAGATGTCAAAATCAAGTGATTCAAAAGCCCAAATTCATATACACATTTAGGGCTATAACTTTCATGAAGGGACCAAAGTCAGGAAAAATCATCTGAAGCACTAAAATCCTGGTGCAAGTTGGATGACGGGATATGCTCTCTAATCTGTCAAAGATTAGAGAGATTTTCTCTACAGAACTTATCTCATATTTTTTAGCTTGAGTAACAACATTAGGGTTAGGACTCTTCCAGAATAAAAAGGACTCTTCACTCTTTCTCCATAAATTTTTCAGATTCGGCAGCAAACAAAAAAACATGAGCAGCTGATTTACTTTCTTGGTTCAAAGGGGATAGCATACATCTTCATTATGGTTGTGAGAAGTAGCATTTCCATTGTAATTCTTACACTTTCAAATATTTATTTATCTTTGTCCAGATAAGCTATTGATTTCGGATTCATGCTTATGGAATTGGTTTGATATGGTTTATGTGCTTTCTATGTTTCTTTCAATCCGTAATTGTTGTGAGGAACAAGAATAAGAAGCAAATAAATTAATTTGATTATCTTATCTATTACATTAATTTATTTAGGATGAATAAGACGAGTAGATGTTCAAGCTTTTGAATGTTAGCTAGGAATAAATTGCGTAGATCTTGATCTTAAAGCTACTATTGAGTGAAGAAAGATTGCTTCTCAATACTTAATTCTCTTGATGATAAGAAACTAATTAGATGTTTATTCGGATTACTTTAACATGCCTCTAGATTTCCCTTAGCTTTAATGGAAGCCTAATTTATTTGCTTGATGTGAAAGGGTATTAATTTAACTTCTATGATTAACCAATTTGTAAGAATGGAGGAATCACCTCTTTGAACCGAGTTGTCAACATCTTGATTAACCTTCGTTAAGATTTAGCACTTTTATTTATTTAATTCTTGTTGATTCAAACCACCCCCCTTCTTATTAATTTGATATTTGTAGGAAAATAAATCAATTTCCCTTGGGTTCGACCTAGTTTCTACCACCATACTAAAATTATTGTTTCAGTGATAGTAAAATCAAAATTAATTTGTGAAGGTTTCAACAATCGTCAATATTCTATTTTTTCTTCCTTTTTTCTTGTGCAATTTATGTGATTTTTCTCTCGTCCATCTTCTCTGTTTTCGTGGTTTTTCTCTCTGTTTTTCTTGCTTCTCTTTACCGAAATTTCCTGCCAATTTCCCCCTGAGTTCTTCTTTTTTTCTTCTTCTCTGCGTAAACTCTCCCTTTTTGCGTGAAATTACAATCTCTTTTTTTTCTCCAGTTTCTGCCCCCCCCCCCCCCCCCCGCGATCATCTCTATTTGCATGCTATTTATAGCAGAGGATGGCAACCCTTTGGCTTCCCATTGCGTGCAGCGATGGGTTGCCGTCTGTGCTCGTAGGTGGTGTGCCTGCACTGTTCAGGTGACTGAACAATGTAGTCACGCCTATGATGATTGTGGGGAGGGTAAAAATTCAATTTGGTCCCTCAACTTTTAATTATTTAAAAACTTTTAATTTTGTGCAATTGTATCCCAGTCAAAAGTTTAGCTTTAAATTTGCGCGCCTTTTTATTTTGGTCCCTGGTTTCCGATTTATGCTATTAGATCCTCAATTAACCATTAAATTCTCAATTGTATTCAATTGGACCCCTGATTTCTCACAATTGGCTTGGAAAAATTTAATTCAGTCTCTAAAAACTCTAAACTTCTCAATTGAACCCGAAGTAAATTTAAGCCCTTAATCAAATTAATTCAACCAACTTAAAGTATAATTAAGTCCTTACACTTAATTAAATCCTTCAATTGGACCCTAAATTAATTCCCTAACATAATTATACTTTTAAATTGGCCGATGATTAAATCAAATTGGCCCATAAAAAAATAATTATATCTCTCGACTTAATTTTTACATAGATTTATCTAATGATAAATTATTTTCGCCTTAAATCTGTATTTTCCTCTATTTTTGGGGACAAAAGAGATATGATCGGATTCGTGAAAACAACCAAAATTTCCACATTGATTTTTCAACCAATGTCAACCCTTTTTATTTTATTTTTTGTTATTTTTGGGTGGATTTTGGGGAGTAACCCAAAAATTGGGTTATGACAGTAATAATAACAATAACTCATAAAATAATATAGAAAACAATTCTAAATCTACTGCATTTATCTCATTCATCCTAAATTATCAATATTAACTTTAACTCTTTATTTTCTATTAGAGAACCTAAGCCTTAAAATAACCTAGTTGAAAACCAAAATAAAATTTTCCCTAAGAAAAATTATCAAAAAGTTCAAAAACAATTACCCTCATTACTGCTATCTTTAAATGTAATTTATGAAAAACTATTATGCGTCAGCATGTAGCTCTGATCCTCTTGTGCCTTAACAACCTCTTACCGCAATTGGTACACACCAAACCTCACTTGTGAATACCCTGTTGACATTGTAAGACATAACAATTATACTTGCAATGCCTTTAAGAAGAAGATCTTGTGATTAATTAAACTAGGATGGATAGCATTTTAAAAAAATCAAACATAAGTACAAAACCCCTACCCCAACATGTTTTGGGTAATGGGTCAATAAACATAATAAAAATAGAAGCACTAAGGAGTAAAGTACCAATGAAAATAAATTTATGAGATAATAATAAAAGCTAGGTACAAAGAAGATATCATGAATTTTTGCAAGTATTATTGTTGAGAAGGTCACATGATTAACCAATGTGAAGGCTTCCACAAGAAAGTGATACAAATGGTAATTCGAATGGTTTCCTGAATTGAAAAAAGAATGGATAGAGAATTGTCCAAGATGGATGTATTCAATAAAAGCAAGAAGTGTGCCAAGTGCAATTCATTATAGACTAGCTACAAAGAATAAAAGGGATAATGATAAAGGTTGCAGGATAAGAGCCAGAGAAATAAAAACTTGTCTCCCCATCACTCTGAGCAACTTTCCCAAAGTCTGTAGAAGTAATATAATCTGATATGATAGATCTTTACATCGATGAGATCCCTATAAGAGCTTTCTTGGAAAGACTAGCCGAATAAATGTACCAAAATTGAAAGATGAAGCATGCTCCTATTATGTTCAAAAAGTAATTGCATTTGTTTGATCATGTGTGCAAAATTGTTTTGACTTTGTCATGTTTTAACTTGTTTTAGTCTTATTGATAATTTGACTCATAGATCCACAAGATGATTTCTGTCAAATGAGCTTTTCTCTTTAATAAAATCATATATTTTCTTGTATCTATGATATGTCTTCATTTTCTTTTTGTTAATTAAAAGTCAAAACCTTTGTTACGTGCTCAATCAAGAATCTCTAAACTTAATGATTTATTTATTTTTGTTAAAATCACAATGTTAGTCTTATATTGATCTCTAAATCTAGAAGACTCCTCAACCTAACCATTAAAATTAAATCTTAATAAAAAAAATTAAGGAAAAAATGATGAAAAGCTCTCTAACTCAATACTAAACACGTTTTAAAGCTAAAACTATTGTGTTACACTCATTTTAGTCCCTAAAACTAGAAGCATGATTACCTAATCATTTTAAATTAGTGAAAACAATTTAATCCTGGATGAATGTTGACCTTAACCTACCTCAATGAGTGGAGTTTACATGAATAGTTACCTTATCCAATAGAGTTACCTTAGCTTGCTCGTAGCTTAATTAATTCTATGAGTCCTGAAGTTAATTATCATGTAAATCTTCAGTGGATATTGTATTAGTAATCATAGGACTCCAACCTGAGATCACAAGAATAATAAACCCTTTAATTTTAAATCCATATCCTAGATCACCTACTACATGGTTTCATTTAAATATTTGTTATTGGACACGGGACAACTTTTGTATATTGTAAACGTAGTACAAGTTATTTTTTAAATTATTATAATAATTATTGTTGTTGTTGTTGTTTTGTCAATATTTCTACTACTACTACCAATAATTTTTATAAATGATAGCTTACCAAATACTCCATCATTATCATTAATCCTACCCAATAATATCATTTAAAAGGTGTCAACTTACCATAAAACTACATCCTGGCGAGAATGAGTTGTCATGTTCCTTGGACAAACCATGTAGTAGGTGATCTATGGTACATATTTAAAATTAAAAGGTATGTTATTTTTGTGATTTCAGGTTGGAGTCTTATGATTGTTAATAGAATAGCTAAAATTGAAAGATGAAGCATGCTCCTATTATGTTCAAAAAGTAATTGCATTTTTAATTAACATGATAGCTTGCATGTAGCTTAATTAATTTTACGGGCCCTGAAGTTAATTATCATGTATATCTCTAGTGGCTATTGTATTGACAATCATAAAACTCTAACATGAGATCACAAGGAAAACAAACCCTTTAATTTTAAATTAATACCCCTAAATCACCTACTACATGGTTTCATTTAAATATTTGCTATTGGACACCGGACAACTTTTGTATATTGTAAACGTAGTACAAGTTATTTTTAAATAAATTTTTATTTATAGATATATTAAAATAATATTATTATTTGTTAAAAAAATACCTTACAACCTTATTTCTCCCTGTCCTACTAGCTACCACCATACACGGATACACCCTTCGACGTCTACAAGGTGAGGGAGGGTGGTGTTTTTTTTTTATTGACTTTGACTTAGTCAAGTTCGGCTAAATTCATTAAGGGACTAATACATTGAGTCATCGAAATTTAACAAAGTCAATAATTAAATTAAATTGTGCAGACTTTGGCATAAACGAAAAAATATAATAGAATTGAATTTGTCCAAGGATGCAGTTTTATGGTAAGTTGACACGTTTTAAATGATATTATTGGGAAGGAATAACAATATAATTACAAATAATGATAATGATGGAGTATTTGGTAAGTTATCATTTATTATTTGGTAGAAATATTGACATAACAACAACAACAATAATAATTATAAAAATAATTTGGTTGATTTGTAAGGATAAATCCCGCTGAAATTTTATTTATCTTATGTTAACATTAACAAAAAATTGTGGTTTTAATTTTTTTTTAAATATTTTATTATTATTTTTGTTGATTTCTAGGATAAATTTATTTTTAGGGTTTTTGTCATCCAATATCAATCTATGATAATAAAACTACAAACAAATATTTACAATTTGGAAATATTGTTATTATTTTTTTGAAGTGGTGTAATTATCATTTTTAGATTGATTTTTAAGGATAAAAACAATCAAGGTTTTTTTTATCCTGTATCAATCTACAATAATAGAACCTAAAATAAATATTTAAGGGTTGAAAATATATTTTTTTTACTATTATTTTGAAATTGACTTATACAGATAAAACTCATCGAGTATTTTTTTTTTATCTCTTGTTCACATATGATATTAAAACAACAAACATAAAAATGAAGCCAAGTTGCCTTTGTCCAAGGAACATGACAGACTAGCCTTGATGGAGTTTTTGGTAAGTTGACAATCCTTACAAAACAATAGTGTGTAAAGTCGTTATCCGAGACACAATATTATCTGCTACTTTATTATAACAGATACCACATGTGGCACACCAATTCTAATTTATAAATATCATTTACTACTCATGTGTTGTAAGAAGTATTTTTTTTTTATTAACTTGAATGTTTGGGTCGGCTTACACGCACCTCAACTAATCTCATGAGCCTTGAAATTAATGATCATATAAGCCTTCAGTGACCATCATATTAGCAATCACAAGTCTCTCGATCTGAGACCATAAAAAAACAAACTCTTTGGTCTCAAGCTTGTACCACTAGATAACTACATAAGGTATTTTGACTTTTGTAACAGAGACAGTTTGGGATAGTTTATTTTGTCATTTTCAACTCCTTTTCCTAAGACACTATAATTCACACAACCATAAACAATTCGTTTTTCAATATTAAAATACAATTCACATAGACACCATATACCTAAGTTATAAATGAATATGTTAAGGCATTCAAATTTAAGTCAAACAATATAAAAATAATTTTAAATAAAATAAAATCATTTTGATTTAAGTTGCAAGATATTATATTTATGTGTGTGAGTAATTTTTGAATTATTTAATTCCTAAGGAGCTAAACCAATTTATCTAAGATTAATTAATTTTAAGGTGTTATTTGATATAATTCTAATAATATTGTGTTTGGAATTCACTGTCGGGCATGTTTTTGGAATTTATCTTTTGGTTATCATAGATTAATTTCATACATAAATTTTGCACGCCTAGCTAACTAGCCATTAGCTGTAAAGTAAATAGACGACGACAATAACTCTTGAAAAACAAAAAAAATAGTTTGCATAAGTATTTATTCTCATTGAAAGCTTATATCATCATAGTCAAGAAAACATCTAATCGTTTACTTTCTTTCCTCAAAACATAAAGATACAAAATCCATGCATTTAGTCCTTGAATTTAGTTAGTATTTATAATCATTTTAAATGAAATTTTATTTATCTATTCCCTTTATTTTTTCTATTTATTCTTCAAGTGAAATGATTTAATAATATTTATTGTCATTTATTTTATTTTTTGTTGTTTTTGATGTTGTTTTTGTTAAAAAATAACTTTTACGATATCTCAAATTTAATATCACGTAAACAAGAAATATATAAAGTCACAGGTAGAAAAAAAGGGTGGAAAATTGGATCAAATTATCCACAGTAAAAAATACGAGCGACTTGCCTTGCGCTTTGCCACAACAAGAACCAAATTTTTTAATATGTAAAATAAATATTAATGATTGTAGATTTTTTTATGATACTATACATCTAAGAGATATAATCAACCTATAAATCTTTTGATTATTTAGCTTTTTTATAATAAATAAGAGCATGGAAAGCATGTTTAGTTTTTGCTGGCAGGTCATCATCATTTTAACGGTGCAGAAAACCTATGGTTGGATCAAGGAATTTTTACTCCAAAAATCCCATATAAGAAATAACAAAGTGTGTGTGTGTGTGTGTGTGTGTGTGTGTGTGTGTGTGTGTATCAACTCCCTCTTTCATTGTACCACCAAACACAAATTACTGTGGGTTGTAATAATGAAATTACTATTGTACCCCTCAGTTTTAGCCTTGGAATCAGGGGTATTTTTTTAATTTTTACATTTCTGTGCACGGTAAAATAACTACTATATCCCCGAATAAGAAAAAAATTAAGAGTTGTCTGTGAGGTTAAGTCACAATAATTGCACATTTTTAGTGAACTCATTTTACCCTAAAATAAGACAAACACATTAATTGCTTGCGAGGCTGTTTCGGTCCGTTCACTTTTTAAAAAAATATATAAATATTGATGTGTCCCCATAAAAGACAAAATACAATAGTTGGTTATAGGGGTGTGCTGGTAATTTACCATTTTATTATTATTTATTTCTACCGAATATTGCATGCGCGTCCATAGGAAGCGCCAACCATTTTCGGCCTCAAGCACCCTTCAAATGAATTTTTGGTGAATTTTTTCAACAGATGGATACTTCTATATTGGATCCAATTTCTACAGTCTATTTTCAAAATAGAAAGTTGGAAATTATGGCAAATAGAGGTATTAATTTGTAATTAATTTGATTGAATTATTTATAATGGAATGTATCTTACTTAACTATGTTTGAACTTATTGGTTATTTTTAATGTGTTCATTGTGTTTTTTTAAGTTTTTCCAACACTTGAAGACAATAAGTAACATTAATTAACTTCAAATACAACCATAAAAAAAAATACAATAACTTCAAATGAATTTTTGGTGAATTTTTTCAACAATTAAAAGTTAAAATATTTTGGGTCTTTTAATTATATTTAAATTCATTATTTTAAATTTAAATAAAATTAAAAAAAAATTATTGTTGGAGGGTTCTACAAAAGCAATTATTTAATTATATAACTTACCCCTATTAATTGTATAATTAAACTATAAAGAAAATAATTGAATTTTATTTAAAATAATATAAAAAATAGTTCTCCAAAATAGTTTTTACCATTGGAGTACACATCAACACCAAAGCCATATATACACTTTTCATAAAGCCATTTTAGAGATTTGGCTCTCCCAAATGGCCTTTGCCATTGGACTTGCTATTAGTCTATTACTTAATGAATTCATCCAAACTTGACTAAGTTAAAGTCAGTAAATTGAAAACAAAAACTAAAATGATATCATTTTGATAATATGAAAATAAATATAATTTAATTGTTATCAATTCCATAAAAAATATTCTCTAAAATTTTTAACATAAAGATAAAATTGATAAAATATGAGTGTTACTTATTAAATAACCCGTAATTTGTTTTCCATTATAACATACTTAAGTTATAAAATCAAAATCAAGTATATCGAAAGACACGCAAATATAAAAAATTTTCAAAATCACTAACAAACCTTAAAATAAAAATCAAACTTTAATTTGATATGAAAAGATTGTAAAACACTACAATATACAAGCAAAATACACTACAAATACTAAAACAACAACAATACATTAACTTATAACAATATTACAACACCAAATGTGCCACCATGAAAGTGCCCTAGGTTTGGCACTAGCCACACCCAGGTTTTGACAGGTCTACTCAATGGTAGACCCAAAGGATGATACGAATCTATTATAATTGATGCAAATCTCATGATCACATGGTTGCGCAACTCATAATCAAGATTGAAATCTAATACAAAAAAGTCAAAATAGATTTGATAGGAGTGACACAATGAAAACTTATCTCAAGACACCAACATTATTGGAATTATATCAAATGACACCGCAAAACCAATTAATCTTAGATAAATTGGTTTAAATCTTTCAAGAATTAAATAATGCAAAAGTCACTCACACATAAGATGAAAAATCAAAATAATTTTAAATATTTTTGTTTTATCTATTAGGGTGTAAATTTACATCGTAAAGTACATCCATGGATAAAAAAAAGGGTTTTTAAACTACGGTGTAAATTTATACTATAAAGTACATCCGTAGATAAAAAAAAAGATTTTTTTACTACGGTGTAAATTTAGATTGTAAAGTACATTCGTAGATAAAAAAGGATTTTTACTATGGTGTAAATTTACATTGTAAAGTACACCCGCAGACAAAAAAAATGGTTTTTGAAAATGCAGTGCAAAATTTTTTTTAACTTAGAAAAACAATTAAACAACAATGCAGCTTACCTTAGGTAGGGTGCACTGGGGGTGATGCGTCTTCCCCTTGCACAACAAGTCCCCTTACCTAAGCTCTCGCAGACCAATAGGTTCCTAGTAACCTTAATACTAGGTGGCGACTTCTAATATTTATAGTCGTAAATTTTACGACTATAAAGAACCCTATTTTCACCGCGCGCCGTTGTCTCTCCAGAGAGGGATGGCGGGGCGCGAAGCGCGAAAAAATCGTCGTCGCGACAAAAACATGGAACCATGACAGTTTAACAAAATTAGAAAAAACAGATGCAATTATCCATATGCTCTAGAAATGGTGAATTGGGAAATTAAATGCTAGAGAAAAGAAGATGAATGTGTGTGTATATATATATATATATCTTCTCTGCATGCACTTGCTTTACAAAATGCTTGCCTACTTCGCATACCTAGAAACCTAGTCAGCACAATCAAATCTTGTGGGACTAAGGTTTCGTTTCCCTCTCTCTGTTTTTTTTTGTTTTCCAATATATATATATACGATGAGAAATGGAGAAGATGAAAGGAGTGCAGGCAAATGGGTATCAAAAAAATGAGACGAAACTGGGATGAAAACGCAGTCCCGAACGGCGTTTGAAAAGCACCTCCCAGGTGCTTTTCTTGAAACGTCGTTTGGGACTAAAAAAAAGGTGGGACCCACTCATTTGAAATGGTGTTTGGTTGTTACCAAACACCAAAACTCCATCTCAAACGGCAAACGCCAAACGCACTGGTGCGCCAAACGGGTGCTAAGTAAGGGACTAATACATTGAGTCATCGAAATTTAACAAAGTCAATATAAAAAAAAAATGTGCAGACTTTGGCGTCTTTAATAATTCTTCCATCTCACACCCCATAAACAAAAAAATATAATAGAATTGAATTTGTCCAAGAAACATGACAACTCATTCTCGCCAGGATGTAGTTTTATGGTAAGTTGACACCTTTAAAATGACATTATTGGGTAGGAATAATGATAATGATGGAGTATTTGGTAAGTTATCATTTATAAAAATTATTGGTAGTAATAGTAGAAATTTTGACATAACAACAACAACAACAACAACAACAATAATTATAAAAATAATTTGGTTGATTTGTAAGGATAAATCCCGCTGAAATTTTATTTATCTTATGTTAACATTAACAAAAAATTATTGTTTTAATTTTTTTAAAATATTTTATTATTATTTTTGTTGATTTATAGGATAAATTTATTTTGAGGGTTTTTTTCATCCAATATTTACAATTTGGAAATATTTTTATTATTATTTTTGAAGTGCTATAATTATCATTTTTAGATTGATTTATAAGGATAAAAACAATCAAGTTTTTTTTTTATCCTGTATCAATCTACGATAATAGAACCTCATATAAATATTTAAGGGTTGAAAATATATTTTTTTACTATTTTGAAATTGACTTATATAGATAAAACTCATTGAGTATTTTTTTTATCTCTTGTTCACATATGATTTTAAAACAACAAACATAAAAATGAAGTCAGGTTGCCTTTGTCCAGGGAACATGACAGACTACCCTTGATGGAGTTTTTGGTAAGTTGACAATCCTTACAAAACAATATTTTGTAAAGTCATTATTCGAGACACAATATTATCTGCTACTCTATTATGACAGATACCATAAGTGGCATGTCAATTCTAATTTATAAATATCATTTACTACTCATGTGTCGGAAAAAGAATTTTCTTATTAACTTGAATATTAGGGTCAACTTACACACATCTCAACTAATTTCACAAGCCTTTGAAATTAATGATCATATAAGCTTTCAGTGACCATCATATTAGCAACCACAGATCTCTTGATCTGAGACCACAGAAAAACAAACCCTTTAATCTTAAATTTGTACTACTGGATTACTCGTACATGGTATTTTGGCTTTTGTAACATAGACAATGTGGGATAATTTATTTTGTCATTTTCAACTCCTTTTCCTAAAACACTATAATTCACACAACCATAAACAATTAGTTTTTCAATATTAAAATACAATTCACATGGACACCATATAACTAAGCTATAAATGAATATGTTAAGGCATTCAAATTTAAGTCAATCAATATAAAAATAATTTTAAATAAAATAAAATCATTTTATTTAACTTGCAAGATATTATATTTATGTGTGTGAGTAATTTTTGAATTATTTAATTCCTAAAGAACTAAACCAATTTATCTAAGATTAATTGATTTTAAGGTGTTATTTGATATAATTACCTATAATATAAAACACGTCTCAGTTTTACTGTGCTAATCCACAGTAACGTTTACTATAAATATATGTTTTCGGTAATCATTAACAATATGTTGAGGCAGTCGAGTTGGTCCCAGGAACGTGACGTTATGGTTGCCTTCTGAGAGGACGTGGGTTTGAATCCCACTCTCAGCAGATTTTTATTTTACCCACAATACACTTACTATTAATATATATTTTTATGAACCAAGGAGGATAAGTTGAGGTTGCCGAGTTGGTCTGAAGTTCGCGCAGATATGGTTGTCCAAAGCGCACGTGGGGTTCGAATCACACTCCCGAGTTTTTTTATGTTTTTTTTGTCTTTTTTCTAATTATTTGTTTTTCATTTTTTTCCATAAACTATTTTTTTCTGGTTATATTTTTTTCTTTTTCCACTTATAGATATATCTTTTATTTTTTTTTTTTATAATTGGGGGTGTCTAGACTAGCTTAAGCGCACCACGATTAATCCTCGAACCAATTTCTGTTATAACTTTTTTTTTTCGGATTAAGTTTTTTTTTCATTTTTTTCCATGAAACATTTTTTTTTTATTTTGCTTGGAAATGTGATTGATTTTTAAAAAAATATATATTTTAAACATCAACACATTAAAATTATCTAAAAATATTAAAAATAGAATGTTTGGACAATGTTTATTTTATGTCTGTATTTATTCATTTATGCTTTTAGATTATTATTTTTTCGATTCATTTTTTATAGGTGTTTTATTTTTATTAATTTTTATTCTCAAATTTTAAAATTAATATTGCTCCTTTTTTTCCTTTGTTCTTTTGTTTTTGTGTGTTTTCTGTTATTTTATCTGTTTTTCGGATTAGATAATTTTATGCTTTTATCATTTGCGCAATAATAATGATAATATTAGTGATTATTTTTTTATTGTTTTTTTCTTAAAATATTTTGATTTTATTTTTATTTTTCGAGGTAATTTAATGATTTTAATTGTTTGAGCAGTAATGTTGATAATAATTTTAATTGTTATAGTAATAAAAATGACGGTAACGTGGGGATGGATTTATAATTTGTTTTTCATCTTTTTATGGATAGAAAATGAACTACTTATTTTTTATTTGATTATTGCAGGTTTTTTCACAATTTATATTTTGTTTTTAAATGTGATTTAAATTGAATTATAAAATGAACTAATCTTAATACAATGAATTCAATAATTCAAATATCCGAATCTTCTTGCTTTTTTAATGATGATGATAATTTTATGTTGGTTATTTCGTTTAAAACTACTAAACAAATAAATTTATATCAATTTAAAATTCATATATTATATAGAAAACTTGCACTTTACAATAATTCTGCATAGATTTATTATTTTGACTAAATTTATATTATAACAAAAAAAAAACACGCAATTAATATTTTTTTGTGTTAAAAAAAATATGGTGTCGCCCGCGACAAAGCGCGGGGTCATTAGCTAGTTCTAATAATATTGTGTTTGGAATTCACTGTCGGGCGTGTTTTTGGAATTTATCTTTTGGTTATCTAAGATAAATTTCATACATAAATTTTGCATAGCCCAACTAACGAGGCATTAGCTTTAAAGTAAATAGACGACGATAATAACTCTTGAAAAGGAAAAAAATAAGGAAATCATAGTCTACATAAGTACTTATCCTCATTGAAAGCTTATATCTTCATAGTCAAGAAAACATCTGATAGTTTACTTTCTTTCCTCAAAACATAAATATACAAAATCCACGCATTTAGTCCTTGAATTTAATTGGTATTTATAATCATTTTAAAATTAATTTTATTTATCTTTTCCCTTTATTGTTTTTTTATGTATTCTTCAAGTGAAATGATTTAATAATATTTATTGTCAATTATTTTATTTTTTGTTGTTTTTGATGTTGTTTTTGTTAAAAAAAATAACTTTAACGATATCTCAAATTTAATATCACGTAAACAAGAAATATACAAAGTCATAGGTAGACAAAATAGGTGGAAAATTGGATCAAATTATCCACAGTAAGAAATACGAGCGACTTGCCTTGCGCTTCGCCATAGCCAGAACCAAATTTTTTAATATGTAAAATAAATATTAATGATTGTAGATTTTTTTTATGATACTATACATCTAAGAGAAATAATCAACCTATAAATCTTTTGATTATTTAGCATTTTTATAATAAACGAGAGCATGGAAAACATGTTTAGTTTTTGCTGGTAGGTCATCATCATTTTAACGATGCAGAAAATCTATGGTTTGATCAAGGTATTTTTACTCCAAAAATACAATATAAGAAATAACAAAGTATATATATCAGCTCCTGCTTTCATTGTACCACCAAAACACAAATTACCGTGGGCTGTAATAGTAAAATTACTATTTTACCCCTCAGTTTTAGCCTTGGAATCAGGGGTATTTTTTTTAATTTTAACATTTCTATGCACGGTAAAATAACCATTATTTCCCCGAATAAGACAGAAACTAAGAGTTTCCTGTAAGGTTGTGTCACATTAATTGCACACTTATAGTGAACGCATTTTACCCTAAAATAAGACAAAACACATGAATTACCTGCAAGGGTGTTTTGGTCCGTTCACTTTTAAAAAAAAAATGTAAATATTGATATGCCCGCATAAAAGAATAAATACAAGAGTTGTTTGTAGGGTTGTAGGGGTGTGTTGGTAATTTACCATTTTATTATTATTTATTTCTACCAAATATTACAAGCGCGTCCACAAGAAACGCCAACCGTTTTTGGCCTCAAGCACCCTTCGGGCGGCGCGTGCGACAAATTCAGGCAGTAAAAAATGTCCTTCTAGCATCTCACCGAATGCACCTCCATGTTCTCCACCTCATGGCTGAAAACGTGGCGATTGTTGCTAGAAATCCCCCCCCCCCCCCCCCCCCCCGCCCCTTATTTTCTCTCTCTTGCGAGTAAAAGTGCTCGGAGGTCCCCTATGCTGTTTTTCTTTATATTTTATTTCATTAGCTTTTGATTGTCTTGTATCGTCCTTATTTGTGTTATAGAAGTTTTAATTTGTTTCAATTTTGTCCTTCTATTGAAATTAATTATATATTGAGGTTGCAATTCTGTCTTTATTCTTTTAATTTATGGATTGGGTTGAAATTCCTTAATATTTTTGGTACAAAGGTTTTGATTTTTTCAATTTTTTCCTTCAATGGAAATTTATTATATATTTTATATTCATTTCAGCACTTATACTTTAAATTTTTAATTTTAATTTCTTTATTTTTTTTTATATTTCTAAAATTTTCTCTATTTTTGTCCATGTTTACATATATATGCTCTTAGTTTTGGTTTTTAATTTTTATTATTTTCTCTTTTCTTGAGGTAATATTTTTTCAAATTATATAAATCTTAAATTTTAGTTTGTGATTGTGATAATTCGAAAATTGATATTTCTTATTTTTTTCCATTTGTTCTTTCTTTTAGTTTTTCTATTATTTTTATTTGATTTTCAAGTCAAAGGATTTTTTTTCATCTATTTATATTTATTTATTTTTGCTTGATTTTCTGTTAATTTTTTTAGGTTTTCTTTATCCATTGATGTAATTTTACATTTTCCATTATTTATGCAATAATAATAATAGTTTTAGTTTTTTTTTTCTTTCTCTTTTGTTAAAAAAATTGAGATTTTCTTATTACTCAGGTAATTTAAATCTACTGCATTTCATCCCCTTCATCCTAGATTATCAATATTTACTTGAACTCTTTTTTTCCTGCTAGAAAACCAAAACAAAATAACGTGGTTGAAAACCAAAACAAAATTTATTTATTTATTTATTGATCAAAAACCTACGTTACGTGCTCAATCAAGAATCTCTAAACTTAATGATTTTTTTTTTAAAACCATCATGTTAGTCTTACATCGATCTCTAAATCTAGAAGACTCGTCAACCTAACCATTAAAATTAAAGCTTAATAAAAATAATTAAGGAAAAATGGATGAAAAACTCTTTAACTCACTATTAAACACGTTTTAAAGCTAAAACTATTGTGTTACACCCATATTAGTCCGTAGAACTAGAAGCCTGATGACCTAATCATTTTAAACTAGTGAAAACAATTTAATCCTCGATAAATGTTGACCTTAACCTACCTCAATGAGTATAGTTTACATGAATAGTTACCTTATCTTAATTAATTCTATGAGTTCTGAAGTTAATTATCATGTAAATCTTCAGTGGCTATTATATTAGCAATCATAAGACTCCAACCTGAGATCACAAGAATCTCAAACCTTTTAATTTTAAATCCATATCCTAGATCACCTACTACATGGTTTCATTTAAATATTTGCTATTGGACACGGGGCAATTTTTGTATATTGTAAACGCAGTACAAGTTATTTTTTAAATTATTTTTTATTTATAGATATATTAAAATAATATTATTGTTTGTTAAAAAAATACCTTACAACCTTATTTCTCCCTGTCCTACTAGCCACCACTGCACGGATACATCCTTCGACGTCTACAAGGTGAGGTAGGGTGGTGTAACATTGACGTCTCCAATCGTTAGCATTTGTCCGAGGAACATGACAAGCTCGGGTTTATTTTTATATTATCGAAATGATATCGTTTTAGTTTTTTTTCTTATTGACTTTGACTTAGTGAAGTTCGGCTAAATTCATTAAGTAAAGGACTAATACATTGAGTCATCGAAATTTAACAAAGTCAATATAAAAAAAATTAAATGAAATTGTGCAGACTTTGGCGTCTTTAAATTAAAAAAATTAAAAAAAATTAAATGAACATGACAACTCATTCTCGCCAGGATGCAGTTTTATGGTAAGTTGACACCTTTTCAATGATATTATTGAGTAATTTTTTTTTATCTCTTGTTCACATATGATATTAAAACAACAAGCATAAAAATAAAGCCAAGTTGCATTTGTCCAAGGAACATGACAGACTAGCCTTGATGGAGTTTTTGGTAAGTTGGCAATCTTTACAAAACAATATTTTGTAAAGTCATTATCTGAGATACAATATTATCTGCTACTTTATTATGACAGATACCACAAGTGGCACACCATTCCTAATTTATATAAGCCTCCAGTGGCCATTTACAGGTCTCTCGATCTGAGACCATAGAAAAACAAACCTTTTAATCTCAAATTTGTACCATTGGATCACTCGTACATGGTATTTTGACTTTTATAACAAAGAAAATTTGGGATAGTTTATTTTGTCATTTTCAACTCCTTTTCCTAAAACACTATAATTCACACAGCCATAAACAATTAGTTTTTCAATATTAAAATACAATCCACATCGACACCATATAACTAAGTTATAAATGAATATGTTAAGGCATTCAAATTTAAGTCAATCAATATAAAAATAATTTTAAATAAAATAAAATCATTTTGATTTACCTTGCAAGATATTATATTTATGTGTGTGAGTAATTTTTGAATTATTTAATTCCTGAAGAACTAAACCAATTTATCTAAGATTAAATGAGAGCTAATTACAAAGAAGATATTATGAATTTTCGCAAGTATTAACGTTGAAAAGATCATGTGTGCAAAATTATTTTGATTTTGTCATGTTTTAACTTGTTTTAGTCTTATTGATAATTTGACTCATAAATCCACAATATGATTTCTATCAAATGAGTTTTTCTTTTTAATAAAATCATATGGTTTCTTGTATTTATGATATGTCTTCATTTTTTTTTTTTTTTGTTAATTAAAACTCAAAACGTACGTTACGTGCTCAATCAAGAATCTCTAAACTTAACGATTTATTTATTTTTGTTAAAATTACCATGTTAGTCTTACATCGATCTCTAAATCTAGAAGACTCGTCAACCTAACCATTAAAATTAAAGCTTAATAAAAACAATTAAGGAAAAATTGATGAAAAGCTCTTTAACTCACTATTAAACACGTTTTAAAGCTAAAAATATTGTGTTACACTCATATTAGTCCCTAAAACTCGAAGCATGATTACCTAACCATTTTTAATTAGTAAAAACAATTTAATCCTCAATGAATGTTGACCTTAACGTACCTCAATGAGCGGGGTTTATCTGAATAGTTACCTTACGCAATAGTTAATGGATAAAATATAATTATTTTCATATCCAATCTTGTGTATTGTAATACATATGGCATAGTGGAAGAGTTGTAACTTGCAATTGTTGTGATTTGTTTTTGATATAAGAGTATACTTTTGTTACTTTCAATGTTTATGTCTTAATTATTTTGTTACCACCTATAATCTTCATTGTGGTTGGTATGGTTGTAAGAGTTCACAAACTATGATGATGTCATCTTCTATGATAACTATGCTTTACCACGCTATGTCAAAGCAAGTGTTTGTTACAAAAAGCCTGTGCGAAGGTATTTATGTTTGAAAATGATATCAAGTTCGATCCTGATGTATAGTGGCATGCTTGAAAGAAATACATGAGATAATATACCGATTGCTTAAAATTTCTAATTTTTGAACAATCCAATACTTCTAAAAATGTTTCTTTAATTTTGGTGGATTTGATTTAAATTATATTTTTCTAACAAATTAATCTACTGTTTAAAAGTTTTTTTTTAAATATTTATTATTTTTTAATATTTTGGATAAAACATAATTTAAAGAACTAAAAAAAATATTTTTTAATACCCTTGACTATACTTGTATTTCTAAATATTTTTTTGCTTGTATTATTTTAGACAATATATTTTTTAGAAGGTGGTAACTTACAGGTACGGAGGAATAATAGAATAGATCATGTTTCCTTGGGCTTTGAGTCAGCTTGTGTCTTGTGGCTAGTATGAGGAAATGGAGAATGATGGGTTTATATTTGGTATTAAAAAACGTATTTATGATATTAATATATAAAAAATAAAATATTATTGTTTATTTTTTTTTATAAAAAGACTTTAGTTGACTCGGAAATATAAAAATTAACCCAATAATTCGTAGATTAACCTGCATCTCTATTTCGTGGGTATAAATACAGTTCAGATCTTTCAACAATGGCGACAGAGGCAGGTTCTTAGAGTTGATCCACTTCCATAGAAGTCCCTTTGGAGTCTTGAAATTGTAGGCCAAAGCTATCCTCTTATTAATATGGAGGAGATTCGCCGCGCTGCTACGGCTTATTATGAAAACCTGCCGGAGGAGAAGAAGAGATATGCCAGATTCATTTTCAGTGATATGGACAAAGACGGCGACGGGCAAATTAACCTAAGAGAATTCATGGAGTATCATAACAAAGATAACAACTCGGCTTTTACTCATCCAAGCTTGTTTAAAGCGCTGGACAAGAACAGCAATGGAAGCTTGGATTTTGAGGAGGCAATGGTCTTGTACTACATCATGCAGAGTGGAAGAGCTCTATTTTGCAAATCTTGCAATACGTTCTTGACAGACGTATACTTCAGTTGCTCTCAATGTTTCACCAGTAATGATTCAGCAGTCAGCACCTATGAAATTTGCTGTGATTGCTATGGTGGTAACAAGTTCACGCACCACGAAGATGCCATCTTCTGCGATAACTATTCCTTACTAAGTCAAAGCAGGAGCTTGGCACTAGCAGCTCCCGCAGAGGTAAATAAACTTCGATCCTGCTAGAAAGAAATGCTTGAGATTGATTATGATTTCCAATTTTTGGAATTACCTCTAATTATGTTTCTTTAATATCTGGATTTGCTTGTTCGTCACTAGGAATATATCTAATCATATGCTTCGTTATCTTTGATTTCAGAAGCGACGCAATGTGCTTGGGAAAATTGATATGATGGTGGGCGTTGCAGGATTTGTAACTGGCTGTGTCATTATGTGAAAGAGTAATTCCATCCAATAAATTTTATCTTTACTCTAAATTTATTAATTAAATATTTAATGATACAAATGATAAATAAGCTTCTACTATCATTGAATATATTTACATGAACAAAGTTAATGGCACGAGAATCAAGTATATATACACTAATAAATGCTTGATTTTTATGTTAGTTGTTTTAATATCATAAGTGAACAAAAGATAAAAGACAATACTCAATGAGTTTGATCCGTATAGGTCAATTTCAAAATAATAATAAAAAAAAAATATTTTCAACCCTTAAATATTTATTTTATTTAAATATAATATCTTGTAAGTTAATTCAAAATGATTTTATTTTATTTAAATATAATATCTTGCAAGTTAATTCAAAATGACTTTATTTTATTTAAAATTATTTTTATATTGATTTACTTACATTTTAATGCCTTAACATCTTCATTTATAACTTAGTTATATGATGTCTATGTGAATTGTATTTTAATGTTGAAAACTAATTGTTTATGATTGTGTGAATTATAGTGTTTTATAAAAAGGAGTTGAAAATGACAGAATAAACTATCCTGAACTATTTCTATTAGAGAAGTCAAAATACCTTGTACGGGTGATCCAATGGTACAAGCTTGAGACTAAAGTGCTTGTTTTTCTATGATCTTAGGTACAAAGACTTGTGATTGCTAATATGATGGTCATTGGAGGCTAATATGATGGTCATTGGAGGCTTATATGATCATTAAGTTCAAAGGCTCATGAGATTAGTTAAGATACGTGCAAGCTGACTCGGACATCCAAGTTAATAAAAAAATATTTTTTATGGCACATGAGTTGTAAAAGATATTTATAAATTAGAATTGATGTGTCAATTACGATATCTATCATAATAAAGTAGCAGATAATATTGTGTATCCGATAACGATTTGTAAAGATTGTCAACTTACCAAAAACTCTATCATGGCTAGTATGTCATTTTCCTTTGACAAATGCAACTTGGCTTTTCATGGCTTTGATGCATGAACCGAGGATGTGAGTTGGAGGAATCTACTGATTGATAACAGTATATATACACTAATAAATGCTTCATTTTTATGTTTGTTGTTTTAATATCATAAATGAATAAAAGATAACAAAAAAAAAAATACTCAATGAGTTTGATCCGTATAAGTCAATTTCAAAATAATAATAATAAAATATATTTTCAACCCTTAAACATTTATTGAGGTTCTATTATTGGATAATTAGACAACTTCAAAAAAACCTTGATTGCTTTTATCCAATCTAAAAATGATAACTAGACAACTTCAAAAAAATAATAACAATATTTTCAAATTCTAAGTATTTGTTTGTAGTTTTATTATCATAGATTGATATTGGATGACAAAAACCCTCAAAATAAATTTATCCTAGAAATCAATAAAAATAATAATAAAATCTTTTTAAAAAAATAATAATAGTAATTGTTTGTCAATGTTAACATAAAATAAGTAAAATTTCAGCAGGATTTATCCTTACAAATCAACCAAATTATTATTATAATTATTATTGTTGTTGTTGTTGTTGTTAATATTTTTACTACTAATAATAATTTTAAAAAATGATAACTTACCAAAAACTCCATCATTATCATTATTAGTAATTTTATTGTTATTCCTACCTAATAATATCATTTAAAAGGTGTCAACTTACCGAAAAACTGCATCCTGACAAGAATGAGTTGTTATGTAAGTTTATTAATACTGTAAGTTTGATAGAATTTGAGTTAGATAGAATGTCAAATGGGGCAATCACACAATTTATTTTTTATGTATATGGACTCAAATTTGCCAAACTCATTCACCAACTTTCTTATAAGTGAATCTGAACATATTGTTTCTCAACAAAGTGATTCTAATCAAGTTTCTTAGGACTCCATAGACTTTAATTCAATTGTTCATATAACTAAAAAATCACAAAGAAGTAAGAACTTATCACCTAAGAAAGATTGTTTACTTGTATCTATATGATTAAATACTAGCAAATATCCAATCACAGGAGTTTAACAGCAAACAAGACAATTATGGGCTCAAGTACATGTTTACGTTGTTGAGAATGGAGGAAACTTGAATAATCGTTCTCAAATAAGCATCTCAAATAGATGGCAAGAAATAAATAGAGAAGTTGGAAAATTTATTGGCTTTGTTACCCAAATTCAAAACCATCAACAAAGTGGAACGACTGAAAAATCAAGGGTAATATTTTTTTAAACATTTCCATATTAAATTATTTGTTTAACAAATTTATTATATAACATAGTTTTAGTTATTGAATTTGATTTACTAGATTAATGATGCTGGGCAAATGTATGCTTCAATTGTTGGCAAACAATTTCAACTAGAATATTCTTTGGTTATCTTAAAAAAAGAACCTAAATGGCAATTTGAACATTCAAGTCTTCATCAAAGTCAAACAAGAAACAAAAAAAATCATAGAACTGCAAGTCCAACTTCTTTAATCCATCAACCACTGATTTTGTTAGTTTAGGAGAAGATAGTGAAACATTTATTTATCAAAATAGACCAATTGGTCAGATATACGCAAAGAAACGTCTTAAATGCAGACAAGGAAAAGAGAAAGTTGGGGAGACAAGTGTAACAAATATCTTACAACAATTCAAGGATACTTTGGATGCAATTGAGGGAGAAAAAAAAAGATAGAAAATTTATACTAGAGCAACAAGCTCTAATGATTAAACAAAGGCAAGAAAAGTAAGAAATGGAGATTATGAAGATGGATACTTCTACATTGGATCCAATTTCTGCAGCGTATTTTCAAAATAGAAAGTTGGAAATTATGGCAAATAGAGGTATTAATTTGTAATTAATTTGATTGAATTATTTATAATGGAATGTATCTTAATTAATTATGTTTGAACTTATTGGTTATTTATTAATGTGTTCATTTTGTTTTTTTAAGTTTTTCCAACACTTGAAGACAATAAGTAACATTAATTAATTTCAAATACAACCATAAAAAAACATACAATAACTTCAAATGAAATTTTGGTGAATTTTTTCAACATTTAAAATTTAAAATTTAAAATATTTTGGGTATAATTAAAAAAAATATTTTATTGTTGGAGGGTTCTACAAAAGCAATTATTTAATTATATAACTTACTCCTATTAATTGTATAATTAAACTATATACAAAATAATTGAACTTTATTTAAAATAATATAAAAAAGGCTCTCAAAATAGTTTTTACCATTGGAGTACACATCAACACCAAAGCCATATATACACTATTCAAAAAGCCATTTTAGAGATTTGACCCTCCAAAATGGCTTTTACCATTGGACTTGCTATTAGTCTATTACTTAATGAATTCATCCAAACTTGACTAAGTTAAAGTCAGTAAATTGAAAACAAAAACTAAAATGATATCATTTTGATAATATAAAAATAAATATAATTTAATTGTTATCAATTCCATAAAAAATCAATTTCTCTAAAATTTTTAACATAAAGATAAAATTGATAAAATATGATTGTTACTTATTCAATAACCCGTGATTTTTTTTCCATTATAACATACTTAAGTTATAAAATCAAAATCAAGTATATCAAAAGACACGTAAATTAAAAAATTTCAAAATCACTAACAAACCTTAAAATAAAAATCAAACTTTAATTTGATATGAAAAGATTGTAAAACACTACAATATACAAGCAAAATACACTACAAATACTAAAACAACAACAATACATTAACTTATAACAATAGTACAACACCAAATGTGCCACCATGAAAGTGCGCTAGGTTTGGCACTAGCCACACCCAGGTTTTGACGGGTCTAATCAATGGTAGACCCAAAGGTTGATACGAATCTATTATAATTGATGCAAATCTCATGATCACATGGTTGCGCAACTCATAATCAAGATTGAAATCTAATACAAAAAAGTCAAAATAGATTTGATAGGAGTGACACAATGAAAACATATATCAAGACACCAATATTATTGGAATTATATCAAATGACACCGCAAAACCAATTAATCTTAGATAAATTGGTTTAAATCTTTCAAGAATTAAATAATGCAAAAGTCACTCACACATAAGATGAAAAATCAAAATAATATTATTCAATGACTACTGAATTTTAGACTTACAAAAAGTTTAAATAATTTTAGAAAATAACCCAAATGGGTCTAATCTTGGGAATAAATTGGCTCGCTTATAAAATTGACTCAGAACCAATACTGATAAGCCCAAAAACCTTCTCCAAACAAGCCTTAGATCTTAACTAAAAATAAAGTATCAAGTAAGTTCAAACAAGCCTTGGGCTATAATTGAAATAATAAAAATAAAATTCATAATTTAATTTCGTATGTTGTAATTAGAAAATAAGAAGAGTGTAAACAATTAAATTCATGATATAAGGCTCATGTTTAGCCTACAATGTCGTCTAATGATCCCAGAAACCAAGGGAGAAGTTGACACCCTTATAGTTTCCAAGATAGAAAAGAATTCTAGTTGTAGCCTTGTATTTATCTTTTTTTTTAATGAAAAGTTGTAGACTTTAATAATCAATTTATTGAATCCATAACAATTTAGCCAGTATTTTAAGAATCGCTAAAATTTTAATTAATGAGAATTAAAGGTCAAGAATAATTAAAGAAGCTTATTCAACCAAGTCCCTACTTGATTTTTTTTCTAGGTCAAGAATTGTAATTCCATGTATTAATTATATTCTAGTCCTGAATTTTAAAAATTAGCCATAAACTATAAACCCCTTGATTTAATGATAATATAAAGTTACAAGGGCAGAGAGAATGCATGCGGAAAAAAAAACCATTTTGTTGTGGGGTATGGGGAGCAGTAGTGTAGTGAGCGATACCATGAGTGAGTAAAAAAAAATTCAAACAACTCACCACCATTGTCTGAATATAGGGTTTTTATGGAGTTTTGAAAACGATTTTCAACAAAATTTTTAAATTGTGGAAAAATTCGACTGACATCAGATTTATTTGCCATAGGATACATCCAGATGTATTTTGTGTAATAATCAACAAATAGGAGGTAATATTGCGATCCATCAGTACCAGTGTAACTGGCCGAACCCCACACATTTGTATATATAAGATCAAGTGGCGCGTGACTCTTAAGACTATTGACGCGAAATGGTTGACGATGAGCTTTATTGATGGAACACGGTTGACAAAGGGAAGACAATTCTTTATTTGTGGAGACAGGGAGGAAATTTTTTTTAACTAGGTGATGAACAATTTTGGATGATGGATGCCCAAGGCGCTTATGCCACCCATCAATGGAGGTCCGTTCATGCACGTTGGCTACTTTTGGCGACACCACCATGGACTCCGGAAAAGTATAAATGCCATTGTTACATGCTCCTTTTAGTAAAGGTGCCCTCGTGATCTGGTCTTTCACAAGAAAATGAAAGGGTGAAGTTCAACAAACACATTATTTTGCTTAGTAAAATGATGAACAAAAATTAAATTTTTGCAAAGATTAGGAACATAAAGAGCATCACGAAGAGTAAAATTATGAAGAGGAGATTGTAAATCCAGAGAACCAATGTGGGAAACAGTCAAACCTGAACCATCAGCGAGGATGACTTTATCAGTGCCATCATATTCAGAGTGAATGGATAAGTTGTTTAAATCACCCGTGATATTATGAGAAGCAGCTGAATCAAGTAACCAGTTTTTATCCATGCCATTTGATGATGTAGTGTAGTTGATGGACGGATTTGTGATTGAATCTGGTAACATTTTTTTGCAATGTGTCCCACCTGGTCACAAAATTGGCACTTGGGTTGATGCCTTCTATTAAAGTTATTGGGCCGGTTTGAAAAAGTGTTGGGCCTGCGCCCATCACGTTGGGCTCCATAAAAGGAGCGATTTGGGCCTTGCGGTCCATCATAAAAGGGGCGGTGTGGCCCTTGAGGCCCACGGTTTTCATTCTTCTTCCACGCTTGCCTTCCTGCTGAGTTCCCTTGGTGAGTTTTCTTGGTAAAGTTGGCAGAGGCAACCATTTGCTGCGTTGCAGCTTCCAGTCGTCGCAGGTAGGTATCATGTCCTACCAGTAAGTCATGTATTTCTTCAAACGACAAAGAGGATTCTCGGGCACGGATGGGTCCTGCTATCTCCCTAAATTCGGAGCCTAACCCATTTAACACATACAATGTTAAATCATCATCTGAGATTGGATGATCGATAATGGTTATTTCATCAGCCAAAGCCTTCACAACGTGGAGATACTCCGTAATTGACCTGGGTCCTTGCTGAATTAAGGTAATTTCTTCATTCAACTGCATAGCCTGAGTTCTGGATCGTCTAGCATATAAATTGTAGAGTTTTTTTCCATGCTTCACTGGAGGTTTTCACCGTTGCAATAAGAGGAGTTATTGACGGAGATGTCGATGCTAAAATAGCACTTAGGATGAGTTTATCCTGTCTGATCCAGTGGGTCTTGCAGAGCTCGTCTGCAGTGGTGCCATTAGAGGAGGGACATCGAAGGGTCCCTTCAACAAATTTGAGTAGGTCATACCCGATGAGAAGTGCTTCAAATTGAGCACGCCATTGAGGAAAGGTAGAGGGTGTCAATTTTTCGTTGATTTGGGCAGTGATATTGAATGCAATGATTTGTTTGTCTGTTGCAGGGGAAGCTTGGGTGTTGAGATTGATGGTTGTGTTTTGCCCAGACATGGTGATGGGTTGGATCGGTGACTCGTTGGAGGTAGGTGGCTCTGATACCATAATGAATATTGGCTAATGGTGCAAGAGTCAAATACTTGTAGAATTATCACTAAATAAATTCTCAGACGCATTTTATTCATGATGAGTATAGCAGTATATATACATATCTTTAAGGAGTTGATTTGGTAACAAATCCTTGTTGCCATTATAATTGAGCCGTTACAGTATATGTGTAATTACAGAAATATTGACTTGACATTTATTTCCCAGATATCATGCTTGGTGTTGGCCTGAATGTTGGTTGCTTTCCTTTGATGGAAGAGCTTCCCTTATAGTAAAGCCTTGTATGTATCTTTTTTTTTTAAGGAAAAGTTGTTGCCTTTTAATTGTTTCTCTTTTCTACCAATTAATTGTCCTTCCATCACTTAGAAAAATAATTAAAGTTGCTGAAATATTGTCCTTGCAATTCTAGGAAACTTTGTCGCCACCTTGTCCCCCTTTTAAGCATGAGTTCTTCATTTCCTTTTGTTGTGTATTCTCCTCACTTGACATGAGGAGAAGTTGATATCGGTGTAGGTGTTGCAGTTATCGGAGAGAAGATGATTTGGTAAGGGAGGTTGAGTCATTGTTCGTCAGGACATGGGTGAGGTGGTGATGGCTTAAGAAGCTGAAGTTGTGGCAATTGTGAAGGAGAAGAAAAAAATGACGATAATGGAAAAGAATAGGGAGAAAATTGATTTTTTTTTCAACTTTAAACATTGATTTCTAGTTCCTCAATACCTAGAATACATTCCTGTTTATAGGGGTGGAAGAAGGATATTTTGTTTTAGTACAATTCTTGTTTCTTGATTCAGGTGGGAAGGATTCCAAGTCTTGGCTCAAACGTGTCATCGTGATTTGTCAAAATTGGCTGCGAAAAGTCTGTTGGGTTGGCCACTTTAGTATGGTGCTAAGGCTAGCTATAAGGGTAATTGGTTGGCGAGACCTGCTCTAGTGTGTAGTGTGATTTGTCTATTTTAGTGGGGAGAAGAAACATTAAATGCCCCTTATAAATAGCAATACGAGCAAAAATTTTAAAGCAAAACGTAGAAGATGAATAGTAATTAAATAACACATCATCTGTTTTCTTTTTTAAAATGATGTTGTTTTTTATTATATGGATTTAGATAAAGTTCAATGTAATCCTTCAATTTTTTATTATTTTTAATTGCACCTTTGATTGGCTTCAAATTTTTAATCTTATACAATGTTGCCTCTAATGAACTTCAACATCAGCCCTAAATTTCAATGTTTTTTCTCCTTTTGGTATTTGGTCTTGGATTTATGTAAATTAACTTTGAATTGGCCATAAAACTTTCAATTTTAATATTTTGACCTTGAAAAAAATCATATCTTGCTTAATAATAAAAAGTACATTATGTTTTAGTATTTTCAAACAAAAATCAAAATACACACACACACATAGATATATATATATATATATATATATATTCATGATTCTTGAATTTAATAATCAGTTTATTGAATCCATGACAATTTAGCCAATATTTTAATAATCACTAAAAATTTAATTAATGTGAATTAAAGATCAATATTCTGGCATAAATGTTGAACCAACAATAAGGAAAGTATTAAAATATCAAGAATTGACTGGAAAATTCTTAGAATTATTCTAAATATTCACCAATTTTAATTGAGAGTATTTTTTCACCAAAATACAAGTTGTGGAAAACTCTTTCACCTTCCATAATAGTTGAACCCTGTCAAGGCACCTACATAGATCTTTTTCATAAGAATTCATTTGGGTACACAAGCCCATAATAAACTCAAAACATCAAGTTCATTCACACTAATAAATCTTTATGCTAAGCCATTGACAAATTATCAGTTAGGAACCTATCAAAACCTTTAAACCACATTATGCAGTTTATTTCAAGTAGAGTGCGCTAGGAGTATTAATATTGTTCCTATCTATAATCAATCTCTTACCTTTATAATTTTGCAAGACCAGAAAAATAGAGAGAATGAGAGCCATTGACATAAAAAATTTGAGTTAATTTTCTTCCTACTCTCCTCGGCATTTTCCCTTCGTTTTACTCTGCCTATCTCTCTCTAAAACCATAAGCAGCCCTCTCCTTCATCCCTCTAGGTCAGCCCACTTGGACCACCATTCATCCACCTATATCTACCCTCATCATCTCCGGTAGCCTCCACTACATGCCAGACATCCCAGCAGCTGCTCAGGCGAAGAAACGGTGACAGCCCCGACGACAGCAAGCCAAACCGTGCATCTTCCGACGTCTTTTCCGGCCACCTCAGGCCACCATTTACAACGCCACAATGACCAGAAGAACCACCTCGATCTCCTCTACACAAAGGTGTTAACAGGTAAGCTTTCCATCGCACTCGAAAATTCATGATAGCACTGTTCATCTTCTTCATTTCGCATGCAGGGAGTGAATTAATTCACTCCCTGCCGAGTTGGGTCAGGCCGAGCTTTGTGCCCGGCCCAAACATTTGAACAGGGCGGGCTTGCAGCCCGTCCCAGAAATAAGATTTTCTGGGCCGATGGCCCAGACCCCAATGTCTTTGGGCCAACGGCCCAAGTCCCTCTGGGCTGGCAGCCCAGCCCGAGACAGGCTGGGCTGACAGCCCAGACTCTAAGGGCCTGTTTGGGAGAGCGGTAGCGGTTGCGGTTGTGGTTGAAAATGGAGTTTTGAAAATGGAGTTTTGAAAATGGAGTTTTTAAAAATGGAAAGTGTTTGGTTAAAACTGTGGTTGAGTTGAAGGTTGAAGAAAAAGGAGTTTTGGTGTTTGGTTTCCAAACTTTACAAACTGCTTTTCAAAAGTATAATTACTTAAAAGGGCATGGAAATATACACACACATACATCCATACATCCATCTATATATATATATATATATATATATATATATATATATATATAACTTCTACAAATAAATTTAAAAATAAATAACAATTTATATTAATGTGAAAACTTCAAATAAAATGGAAACATAATTTCATTCTCCCATCAAACTATTTGCAATGCTCTCGCGCACAATATCCATACGAGAATTTCTGCCCGAACTCTGACTAGTTTCACATGCTACAACATCTGGTAATAACTCATCTGGGATATAATCGGGATTACGATCATATTCACCAAAAACATCATCATGTTGCGATCTCCTTCTAATATAGTTATTGAGTGCCATCGATGCAACAATAATCTGAACCTGTGTTTTGTAAGGATAAGGTGGCATGCACTGCAAAATTTTTCACCTTTGCTTCCATACTCCAAATGTCCGTTCTATCACATTACGTAGTGATGAATGTGCACGATTAAATACTTCGCGTCGTCCACTTGGTTCACCCCGACGTCGAAATTCTTCTAAATAATACCTCTCCCCTCTATATGGACCTAAATATCCATACTCATTCGGATAACCGGCATCAACCAAATAGTATTTTCCTGAAAATAGAAACAAAATGCAACTTTTAAATTAATTCAATAACAAAAGATGAATAGTAATTTTTTTAAATTATCATATCTGTATGAGAAAAAAAATTGACAACCTTCAGGCGGTTTAGGAAATTGGATACTGGTACTGTGTATAGCCTCGAGAAAAATACGTGTATCGTGTGCACTACCTTCCCATCCTGCCCATACAAATGTGAATTGCATGTCAAAACTACAGGCCGCCATGATGTTTTGTGTTGGGACACCTTTCCTACCAAAAAAAGGAATTTGAAGTTCCGGTGAAATTGTTGCACGAACATGTGTCCCATCAATTGCACCAATACAGTTCTACAAGTATGCAAAGAAATGTATTACGATATAAATATTGTAACAAAATACACAATATTGGTGCAAACTATCTTAAATGTAAACTTTAAAAATTACCTTGAAATGTGGCATAAATCTTCGATTCATCGCAATTTGTATCGGTGTGTTGGTAAAGTCTGGATCAGTTGGTTTGATGATATCTATAGCAAACAGACATAATGCTTTGAGGCCTTCTTTCATACATCTACTTACAGTTTCACCAGAACGCTGAAATCTTTCTTGCACATGTCGATTTGATGCCCCAACTGCAAGGGTAAATATGAACATTCCTACCTTCTCCAGTACGCACATCCTCCGTGAAGGGTTTAAACCATAACGCGTTTCCAATTCATAACATAGGCTCAACAAAGTGTCTCTGTCCATCCTAAATATGTTAACACAGCGTTTCCAATGACCTCTTAAAATGTCATTCAACCAACGTATCCCTGTATTATATGAAACCATACATGGTTCTTTATGAATATAAGCAATATAATAATGGGTTAATGCGTCAGCCGTGCTTAAAATTATGTTATCATCATCATATTTTCTTTCTATAAAAGTTACGGCATCTTCGTCATCTTCGTCATCGAAAGCGTCTTCGCTACTGTCATCATTGTCATCATCATCGTTGTCGGTCCCAGCGGTTCCATCATCAACGTACGCGTTGTTGTTCCCTTCGTCGGCATCGTAGTTAATGTGCTCAATAACACGATCCATAACATTGTCATACTCACCTTCAAAATCCCCGTTTAATAGAGCATTAAAATGTGCATCATCCATATCTACAAAATAAGTCCAAACCTGTTGACATAATCAATATGGTGAATAATTGAATATTTTTAAAATATTTGGAAAACATGCGATCAACATATTACTTATGACGTTAGAATCCAATACAAACACAAATATGATAATCAATTATTCAAACAAAGTGCTAGAATTGCAGTTAATTATTAGGTGAATGTGCGATGGAATTTCTAAGCCAGCGGTATTTTTGATGTATGTCATTGAGGCTAGCCCACATTTCTCTATTTCTTCGCACTTGTAGAAATTGCATGGCGCGGAACAGAAAAGTATCGTCATCTGTCGAACCAGGTATTGATTGGAGCTCAGCCATAACTTGCGGAATACTACAGCCAGGCAAGTCTTTATTTGTAGAAGTTGAATCACTCCTACTAGATATGCTGTCGAGAAGCTGTTGCTGAATTGAAACTAGCTGAGCACCAATTCCAGGTGACTTTTTCTTTCTAGATCTTCGCTCCGGAACATCTCTTTGTTTTCGTTTACCACTGCTCCTGGTGTTACTACTAGATGATATATGCTGCCCCCTAATGCCTCGAGAATTTTGATAATTTTCAGCATTTATATCCTCATGCTCCTCTGAGTCCCCGCTTCCTTCCTCCAAATCAGCACCTTGTAGACCGACGTTTATTGCATCCAAATCCTCGTCACTGCCAGGTAATGTGCCCGACGATGGTGCCCATGCATGTTGTCCGGTAGCGGTGACTCCAGAAAACATTCTATCAAATTTGAACTTCAAAGAAGGCTCAATTCCAGCAGTTCTAAATTTTCTAACTTCTTTATTTTCCTACATAACAAAATTAATGCTTTTGTCATTGTCTTCACAGAACATAATAACATTATAGAAAAGTAAGGAATAACAAATACTGACCTGAATTCGTGCTCGCCACCACTCATCACTAGCAGCAATCGTTTTCAATTCATTACTCCAGCCCACACCAGTTTCACCAATCAACTTATTCCACAAACGCCAGTTTTTTTTACAAGAATCCCATTTATTTTTAAATTGTTCTCTTTGGAACTCTACACCCGTTTGCTCTGCAAATGATTGTGCAACGTACATCCAGCCGGGTTTATCAAAATGCGAAGTCGGTCGCATACCCATATCAATTGCCCTAATGCATATATCACAAAATATATGCAAGTGTTCTGGACTCCAAATAGCTTTCGCAGAATCAGCCATGATATGTTTTTAAACTTTGCAAAAACACAACAAATAAACATTACAAACCGGCACTACATAATATAAGGGTTTAAATCAATCATGCAAAAAATTAAAACAATGAGGGTTTAAAGAATCAACCTAGTCACATGGGTTTATAACCAAAAACTACCTTTAATTAACATAAAAACTCGAAATCAAATTAAATTGGAAAATTTTTACAAGGTTTGATCTTTTGTTTAACATCATTCAAAGCTAAAAACTTACTGAAAAAAAATGGGTTACATGGGTTTGATTTCAGCAACATTTCAACTTTGCATAAACGAAAAAAAAATACCAATTAGTTACATGAACTGTAAATCTACATAACCTAAGGGCATGGATAGTTTAAAAGGTACTAATAATGTAATTGTATGCAGACCATCGAAGTGTTAACATGTTCCTATTTGCGACAAAAAATTAACCCCTCTGATTTAAATTGCTTCCAGAGCATAGTCCATAGTTTTTTTAAGCCCGATAGCAAACTTTAGCCATCAAAATTTGCTCATCTATTTACCTATACTTAACAATCTAGCACCAGAGGAGCTTTTGATAAATCTTTTGCAACTACAGTCACTTGAAAAGAAAATAAAATCAAGCAAACCTTTACCGGCAGAAAATCTCCCATTCCTCCTAAAACTAAAACCATGCAAAAATTACACTGAGATAATCTCATATGGTTAAAAATAGAGCTTAAACGCAGCAAATGAAGCTTCTAAACTGACATATCACAATCACTTACAAAATCCATCAGCAAGTACACACAGTATCTGCAATTAAACAATCATCGGCTCCCAGACTCACATTATCATGAAAAAATAATTGAAATAGCAGAGAGTTTATAAACCATAACATACTGTAGGCACTGCAGTGACAAATTAATAACAAATTAACACCCTCTAGACTAACCAAAAAAATACACATGATTTAAAGAAAATAAACAAGTGAAAAAAAAACTCACCGAGATAGACCTGTAACAGAACAAGAAAATAAATAAGGCTCCACTGGCAAATCAAAATTCATTTGCCAGTGGAGCCTTATTGCAATCACCTATCTTCCAGAACCTAGACCCAGTATTACCTCTCAAAAAACTCTCTCCTTTCCCTTCAAATCACAGTTAATAGACCTCTAACAGAACCTAGATCTCTAACATCAAAAATTCACCCATTTCAGTTCATAGATCTCTAACATCATCCAGAAATAAATATTGATTCACAGCAAAAATTCACAAAACTTCCCACAAATTTACACAGAAAATAATTCTCACCAGTTTCACCCACTTCACCGAAAATTAACTACAATAATTCTCATCAATTTCACCCATTTCGCAACAAATTAACCGAGAAAAATCACACCAATTCCAACAATTTCACATAAATCTTCACAGAACAAACTCACCAAATTCATCAAAACATTCTCGGCAATTTCTCAACTATTTACAGTGCAATTTAAACAATTAAACATAAATATTAATTCATCAATTAAACAGAAAAAATAATTCAAAATTCCTGTTAAACAGAAATTTTCAAGTTAATTCTCAAAATATTCAACAATTAAAATACATATTAATTCAACAATTAAACATAAAAACACCAACTACAGAAGGGGAGAAGTGAGACAAATACCTGGATTTGTGCAGAGAAGGAGCTGAGGTTGACTGTGAGTGCTGGATTTACTTCGGAGCTGTGGGATAATTTTGAGCAGATTTTTGTGGGATAATTTAGAGAGAGTGTTGTGCAGAGAAGAAGGGGTCGACGAGAGGTGGATTTAAAGGGGCTGTGGGATAAGGTTTTGTGCAGAAGAAGATAAGATTTTCGGGATTTTTGGAGAGAGGGAGGTGCAGTGAAGATGGCCCGTGAAGAGGCTTTTGGCAGAGAGAGATTCGTGTGAATTGCAGTCTGAGAAGATGCCCCTCAATCAGTTGGCTTTTGGCAGAGATTCCTTGCAGAGAAGACTGATTCCTTGGTGAAACCCGTGAGCTGTGATGGGTAGAAGATGACGGGGAGGTGCAGTGAAGAAGAAGAAAAGGAAAGGCCAGAGAGTTGGTTTTCAGAACGGGAAGAGATCGGCGAGGGAGGTGTTTTGAGAAGAAAAAAAAACATGTGTAATGGGTCAGGGACGCCGTTCAAACCGGCGTTTCAAAAGCACCTCCCAGGTGCTTTTCAAAAACCTCCGTTTGGGACTTAAATTCCCGTCGGTCCCACCCATTTCAAATGCCATTTTGTTCTAACCAAACACACTAACGGCACTAAGCACCTGTTTGGGATGGAGTTTGGCAAACGTGCCGCCCTCCCAAACCGGTAGTAAATAAGGTGGGCTGACAGGCAGCCCACCAGTATTATATATATAAATATATAAAAAATATATATACAAATTTTCCAAAAAATATTTTTATTAAAGAAAAAAATGTGTTGTTTTTTTTGCATAAGGCCAATACACTAGCATATTTTAAAAGTTATTTTTCTTTTAAAAAATATATTTTATCTTGAGTTTTGAAGAGAAAATGAGTTTTAGCATGGATTTCGCAAAGAAAAAAATCATTTCTTGCATTTCTTGCATGGATTTCGCAAAGGGTATTGGCCAATATTCAAAAAAATATAAAAATCTTATTTTTTTCTTTTGGGAATTTATTATTCACTGTCGGTATTTGGGTAAATAAATCCTAAAGGGGTTAATATCCAAAATATTCGACGGGAATAATATACTATTATTCACTGTTGGTATTTGGGTAAATAAATCCTAAAGGGGTTAATATCCAAAATATTCGAAGGAAATAGAAACGCCAGCAGCCCTCTCTCTCTTCCCTGTAGGTAGCTCTCTCTCTCCCCGATGTGGTTCTGTCTCTCTAAAACAAGTTGCAGCGTCAGCCACCTCCTCTCTCTCTCTGAAAAACGGACATGAAGCAGCTCCTCCTCTTCCTCCTTCAGCCAGTTCTCGTAAATACCACACCAGCAGCTCCCACTAGCAAGCCTAGCCGTGACCTCCAGCTCCAGCGACGAAGAACAGCAGCCAGCAGCAACGAAGGCTGCACAGACCAGCCACCTTCTGACACCTCCCACGACCACCACGGGCCTCCGTTTTGGACGCCAACATGACAAGAAGAACCACCTCGATCTCCTCTACCCGGCGGCAGGTAAGCCTCTCGTGTTGGTCCACTAGTTTACTGTTCACGTGCATGAATTAATTTATACAGCGTGAAATTTGTTTGGGCAGGCTGGACAGCTTTCGGCCCAGCCCAGTTGGCTAGGCCGGGTCCAGGCCAACAACACAAGTCTATCCTAGTTGGCCCCTTGGCTGGGCCGGCCCATTTGGGTGGGCTAGGCCCAGCCTGAATTTTTTTTATTTAACAAAAATACAAAAAAATATTATTAAAAAAAACAAAAAAAAATGTGTTGTTTCTGTGCAGACGGCTGAATTCAAAGATTTTTCATGTATATGTTTCAGAAAAAAAATATGATGCATCTTATCATATTTTAAAACAAAAATTGGATACCGTAACCGGTTTATGATTATCCTTTGGAATTTGGCCAAAATATATATAAAAAAAATTATTTTAGCTATCTCAGTGTAAAATGACATTGTACAGTACACTTGGACATACGAAAAAAGATTTTCTTTTATTGCGGTGTAAAATTACATTGTAAAGTACACCCGCACACAAAAAATGTTTTTTAATGCAGTGTAAAATTCTTTTGGTTAGTCTTTCAAACTCCTAACGAGGTAGAGATTCTCTCACGAAGAGAAATCTACGTCGAACTTTAGAAAATATAGAAAAATCAAACTTAGGAAAAACAATCAAACAACAATGCAGCTTGCCTTAGGTAGGGTGCACTAAGGGTGATGTGTTTTCCCCTTGCACAACAAGTTCCCTTACACAAGATTCTCGCAGGCCACTAGGTTCCTAGTAACCTTAATACTAGGTGCGACTCCTTATATTTATAGTTGTAATTTTTACAGCTATAAAACAACCTCTTTTCATCGTGCGCCGTTGTCTTCCCAAACCCAGAGGATGGCAGGGCGCAAAGCGTGAAAAAATCGTCGTCGCGACAGAGCCGTTGACATATTTGTATATATTACGTTAAAATTTCAAAGCAATCAGAGAGTATATGACCTTGCGAGATTGCTGATGATATTTTCATAATATTATACATGTTCATAATTTTGTTCAAAAAAATCATTTTATTGTCTTTTTTTAATAAAATTGCACAATTTTAAATAAATTTATTTTTGGATTTGAACTATTTTTTTAATATATTTAATTGTGAAGATGGATCTTAAGTGTGTTGTAAAGGTTTTTGGGTATAATCATAAAGTTATGATTATGAAGTTGAGGACTTGACACCTATTATTATAGATACCAAAAACATAATGATCTACGAGAGTCTAGATAAGGAACTAATTGTGCAAGGAAAAGATGCATCACTCCTAGTGCACTTTACTTATGATAAGTGTCGCACCCCAAAAAAAATGATGAGCGCGGCATCGCGACGACTCTTCCCCGTGTGCGGGGATTCAATGTGTCGGGGGGATTATCTATTTTCGTAAAAAAGGGAGTCGCCACCTAGTATTATGGTTACTAGGAAACCTAAAACTAGTCTTTCAGAGATTCTAGGGTAAGGGACTGGTTGCGTAAAGGGAAGGTTTTAGCACCCCTAGTACGCCCTACCTAAGGTAAGCTGCTTGACGTTTTGGCTTGTTTATGATTTGCTATGGCTTTGAGAAAAAAAAACATATGTTAATTAAATGGCAAATGGGATATCATTCCCGCCGAATATTTTGGATATCAACCCCTTAGGATTTATTTATCCAAACACCGACAGTGAATAATAGCATATTATTCCCGCCGAATATTTTGAATATTAACCCCTTTTGGATTTATTTATCCAAATACCGACAGTGAATAATAGCATATCATTCCAATCGAATATTTTGGATATTAAACCCTTTAGGATTTATTTACCCAAATACCAACAGTGAATAATAGTATATCATTCCCGTCGAATATTTTGGATATTTACTCCTTTAGGATTTATTTATCCAAATATTGATGGTGAATAATAAATTATCATTCCCGCCGAATATTTTGGATATTAACCCCTTAGGATTTATTTATCCAAATATCGATGGTGAATAATAAATTCCAAAAAATAAGATTTTTATATTTTTTTGAATATTGGCCAATACTAAAATCTTAAAATGCAAGAAATGATTTTTTCTTTGCGAAATCCATGCTAAAACTCATTTTCTTTTCAAAAACCCAAGATAATATATATTTTTCAAAGAAAAACAATTTTTAAAATATGCTAGTGTATTGGCCTTATGCAAGAAAACAACACATTTTTTAAAAAAAATATATTTTTGGAAAATTTTTATTTTTTATATTTTTTATTTTTTTTTTATATATATAGGGTGGGCTGGACTGCCACAGCCTATGGGGCTGGGCTGCCAGCCCACCGGTGGGGTGGCTTTCAGCCCAGAAGAAAAAAAAAACCTTGGGCTGTCAGCCCAACTCTTTCAAGCTAGGCTGTCAGCCCAAAAATACTTGGGCCGTCGGCCCAGAATATCTGGGGTCTAGGCCGTTGGCCCAGAAATCTTGGGTCCGGGCCGTCGGCCCAGAAATCTTGGTCCGGGCTGGGCTTCAATCCGACCCGTCATTCCCTCGGGATGGGCTTCTAAATTTTATGGATTGGGCCGGGCACAAAACCCGGCCCAACCCAACCCGTAAAAAATGAAAACGTTCACCTTCCCTGCATGCAGAGAAGATGATGCACAGTGATGGTGATTTTTCAAGTATGACAAAAGGAGAAACGATTAATACCTTTGCGTAGAGGAGGCCGAGGTGATTCTTCTGGTTGTTGTGGCGTCGTAAATGGTGGCCGGAGGTTGCCGGTCGGAGCCTCTGAAACTGGCGGTCACGTTATAGGGGTTGTTGCTGCCTCGGCTGTCGTCACCTCTTCCTTTGCCTGAGATGAGGGATGCGTTTCTGGGTTTGAAGAGTGACTTATGGTGATGAGAAAGAGGAATAATGGTGGTCAACAGTGGTTATGCTTGGTTGGCCGAGAGTGAGAAAGAAAACAGAGGTCCGTTTTTTAGAGAGAGAGAGGTAGAGGAAACGAAAGAGAAGGCTGAGAGGAGCGCAGGAATTGACTCCAAATTTTCACTCCTTTCTCTGCGTTTCTAAACACTATATTTCTCACGTGAATTTCCCTCTTCATTCTCCTCTCCTTTTTTTCCTTTTCCTTTTTTCCTTTTTTCAGCCATCGGGCACTGCTATTTATAGCAGCGAAAATCTAACCGTTCAGTCGCTAAATGCAGTTGAGGAAAGCTAATAAATCGAGATCAATCAGAGGATAACTAGGAAGGAAATCATGTTGGAGCTAATTTTGGGAAGAAAATCACGTTTATTAGGAATGAAATTGAAATCATGATGATCTGCCTTGCTCTGATGGGGAAGAAAATCGATCTGAAAGTAGGAAAAAAATTTGATGACTGTGATCTCGTGAATTGGGAAGAAAATCAGATAAAAAAAAGGAAGAGAATTTTTATTGATCTGCTGTGATCAATATGGCGCGCCTGAAAATTCAATGCGCCAGTGCATGTTTCCTCTCTCTCTTTTTTTTTTTTTTTTTTTTTAAATGCAAATTTCGAAAATTTTTCTAGGAAGAAAAATATGATTTGGTACTTTAAAAATTCTCTAAATGCACCCAAATGGATTTAAACTTTTTATGCAATTAAATCCCAACAAAAATTCAATCTCAAACTTGGCTTTGCATGACTTTCTAAACTGGTCCTTGGCTCCTGATTTTCGCGATTTAACCCTCAATCGGCCATTAAAATCCAAATTGCTCGATTTCGCCCTTGAACCCAAAATCTATTTTTGAAATACTTTTTTTTTTCGAAACATAAAAAATAAAGAGTCAAAAATTGGGTAGCAACAATAAGTTACATTGTTTGTCGATTGTTTTTATAGATCATATTTTTATTTGTTGATCTCACCTAAGATATGAGACATGTCTTCTTTCATGAAGGAGTCTCTATCATATTGGATTAAATTCTAACTATTCTAAGGCTCAAATTTAACATCGCGTTTATTTTCTACTTAGTATCTTTAATACCTAAGGGTATATTTTACAGTGCAATTTTAAACCCCTAAATATTAAAGTCTATAACTAAATACTAAAATTCCAAATATTAAATATATCAAATAAATGTTGTGGGGTTTTAGATATTTTATCCAGACCCTAATAAATAATTATAAATTGATTATGATATCCATTTTGTATTTTTAAAACATGATAAAATGTTTTTATGTTTGTTTAGAAGGTATGCATAAAAAACTTTTAGAATTTGGTCATATGCATAAAAGCCAAACACATTTATGTTTTTCGAATGAAAGTTTATTTTTCAATTTTTTTAAGTTTAAAAGAAAACTATATATTTTAATATTGGATTTGTGTCTTATAGAGTAAATATATAACCCGATATTATATATATAAATTGGAAAAACATGTGAAGGACCCATATATATTTTAAGAAATAACTATAGAAATTTTTTAATTATTTAATTTTTATTATTATTTATTCAAATGGGATGGACTTGGACCATCCATCTATGTTATCCGAACGAGTCGGGTTGGACTGCCTTTCAGCTCAATAACCTTTTCATTTTTCTTTTTTATGTATTAAGTGGGACCCAACCTGCCCTACCTAATGACCATTTTATCCATTACATGTAGAATTCATTCAGCATGTAATGATCATGAGAGGAAGAAAAAGAAGAATATAATGATACGTGGGCTTAGGATTCTTGTTGGTTACACACAGTGACGAAGGTTGAAATGTTGGCGAAGGAGTTGGTAGTCATGGTGGCATTGGTAGAAGAATTGAGTTGTTGATATTGCTGCAAAAAAAAAGTTGATATCGGTGTAACCTCAATATATAGAATCTCCTCAAAAACAAATTATAAAATTATTATAATTATAAAAAATTCATTTCACAACAATAATGTTTCTAAATATTATTGATCAATGCTGAATTAAAATTAAATATTGATGAAAATTGTTGAGATTAATACATATTTTATAATTTATTTTTGTGAAAAAAAGCGTAAATTTACGTAGAAAAACTTCCTATAACTATTACAATTTTTTGAATCGATCCTACTATCATTTTTAAATTGATTCTTAAAAACAAAACCCTCTAAGATTTGTTATTTTATCAAAATAAACATATATTTAACCATCCCAATCATTTATGCCATATTGAGAATCATCAAATCAAACCAAACAATACAACAAAATTGTTCTAGAGGGTGGTGTTTCTAGAAAGTTCTCGCACCTTTCATTATTTCATCAATAATAATAATAGTTGTCCCTGAGCAAGCCGTTCAAGTTTCACCCTTTACAAAATCTAATTAAAATTGCGATGATAAAATTCATCATTCGTTCTTTCACATAATGATACAGCCTGCACTAACAGCGAGGCTTGCAACTCTCGCTATCATTTCAATTTTCCCAAGCACACTGCTTCGCTTCTGAAATCAAAGATAACGAAGCATATGATTAGATATATTCGTAATGATGAACAAGCAAATCCAGAAATTAAAGACCCATAATTAGAGGTAATAAATCGGTCCAAAAATTGGAAATCTTAATCAAACTGAAGTATTCTTTCTAACAAGATCGAAGTTGATATCATTTTCGTAGATTATTTACCTCTGCGGGAGCTGCTAGTGCCAAGCTCCTGCTTCGACTTAGTAAAGTATAGTTATCGCAGAAGATGGCATCACCGTGGTGTGTGAAATTCTTACCACCAAAACAATCACAGCAAATTTCATAGGTGCTGACTGTTGAATCATTACTGGTGAAACATTGAGAGCAACTGAAGTATACGTCTGTCAAGAACGTATTACAAGATTTGCATAATAGAGCTCTTCCACTCTCCATGATGTAGAACAAGACGATTGCTTCCTCAAAATCCAAGCTTCCATTGTCGTCCTTGTCCAGCGCGCTAAAGATGCTCTGATGAGTAAAACCTGTGGCTTTTTTTTTCTTGAGATACTTCACGTATTCACGTTGGCTAATTTGCCCGTCTCTGTTCTTATCCATGTCCTTGAAAATGTTTCTGAACAAATTCTTATCCTTTTCCGGCAGATGTTCGTAAAAAGCTCCAGCAACCCGGCGAATCTCCTCCATGTATAATTATGCGTGAAATGTTTAAGAGGAAGGAGATTTAAGAGGATAATGGAGGAGGTAGCTTGGAACTACATCTGATTATAAAGCTCTCCTGTTCGACAGTGATTTACAGTACTGGCATGTGACATCACAATGAAGAAATATTAAATAATTGAAAGGAATTTGGGTGTGGAACATCATTGTGTTCTAAACTCATTTAAATATATTTTTTTAATAACTTGGTGTCCAGTACAGGTCCCATATATTTTAATTAATTTTATGGATGTTTGAGTTAATTATCAGATAAGTTTTTAATGATTATTATATTAATAATTATATGATTTTAATCTAAAATCACAGGAAAAATAATTTTTTTAGTTCCAAACTTATATTACTATGATCATCTACTATATGGTTTCATTTAAATATTTGCTATTGGACATGGGACCTTTTGTATATTGTAAACGTATTATAAGTTATTTTTTAAATTAATTTTTATTTAGAAAAATATTAAAATAATATTATTTTTTGTAAAAAAAAAAAACGTCACAACCTTATTTCTCCCTGTCCTACTAGCCACCACCATACACGGATACACCCTTTTCTTTTTCAAGTGAGGTCCCCGCAAATTTGGGAGACAATATATTTTCTTTGATTCCACCGTCCCCAAGAATTATTTATTTGTCCTCAAACCCTTCTGTTCGATAGTGATTTATAGTACTCGCAAGGGACCACACGAAAAAGAAAAGGTTAAGTAGGGTGGGGAAACTTTGACGTCTACAATCATTAGCATTTGTGCAAGGAACATGACAAACTCGGAACTATTTTTATATTATCAAAATAATATCGTTTTAGTTTTTAATTAGCGAACTTGCCTCCGTGCCGTTGGGTTTTTTTTATGTAGTTTTTTATATAGAAAATTGATTGATTTTAAACGTGTTATAATTAGTTATTTTAATATTTAATTAGTAAAATTGTAATTAATAAAATTTATTATAAATGATTATTTTCCCCGCCTAAAAGTTATTGAATGTTGTTACTGTCAAAACTCTTTTGATAATTATTTAATCGGTAGATTATATAATTGAAATTGAAAAAACTCTATTAAAATGAGTCATGTGGCCCGTGTAACATACTGATTGATTGTTGTGTATGTTTTATTTATTTTATTAATTATTTCATTAGCAAATAGTTAAATTACAATCGTTGAATTTTAGCACAGATGAGTCAGTTTGATTGGTGGTTTTGTTTTAACTACCTTGATAATAATTTGATTGTTAGATAGCAAAACCGCAATTGATTAAATTGAGTAAAAATATATTATTTGTTGTCTGCAACATATTAATGGTTTGTTGGCCATGTTTTAACTACTTGACAAATAATTTATTTGACAGATAGCAAAAATACAACTACTAAAATTTATCAAAGATTATTTTTTTCATATTTTTTCTTCATATTATTATATTAAAAGTATTTTATAAATCTGAGATTAAATTAATGTGAGATTTCTAAAAAAAAAGTCAGTTTATTTTTTTATATACATTTAAGATGTTAATATCAAAAAAATATCATAGTATATAATTAGCCTCACATATTTTTTTACGGAAATAAACCTAAAATTAATAATTCTTATTATTCTAAATGTCCTATCAATAGTAAAATAAATACAAATAAAAACTGAGGTTAAAGTTGAGGTGCATCGAGAGGTAAAACCATCATTTCACTGTTCCAATCCACAATAATTTTAGTCTGTGTGTACAATAAAACACCGAGCTGATTTAGCTTTTTTCTTAATAAAATAATAATAGTCGTGGTGTGCGTAAGTTGGCCTGGACACCCCGGTTATCAAAAAAATGTATAATTAGGAAAAAAAAGAAAAAATGTAAAAAAGAGGGGGTCCGGGGATTATTCGTGGCGCGCGTAAGCTGTATGAGAACAAAATATATGAATACTTGGAAAACAAATCGTGGTGCGCGTAAGCTGACCCTGACACCCTGGTTATAAAAAAAACAAAAAAAATGTATAAGTGGAAAAAAAATTGTAAAAAAAAAGTGGGTTCGTAGATTGGTCGTGGTGCGCATAGGCTGTCGTGGACACCCCAGTTATAAAAAAACAAAAAAAGGAAGACGGGTTAAAAAGAAAGGGGAAAGAACCTTTTCAAATAGTAATGAACAATGAAAATCAAGTAAAATACTGAGTTAATTTAGCTTTTTTTAATAAAATAATAATAGTCGTTGTGCGCGTAATCTGCCCCGGATACCCTGGTTATAAAAAAAAAGTATAAGTGGGAAATAACAGAAAAATAATGTAAAAAATGTTGGTCCGAGGATTATTCGTGGCGCGTGTAAGCTGACCCGGACACCCTAGTTATAAAATAAACCATAAAAATGTAAAAGTGGAGAAAAAAACAAGAAAAAAGTAAAAAAAAAAAAAGTGGGCCCAAAGATTAGTTGTGGTGCGCATAAGTCACCCCGGATAACCCGGTTATAAATAAAAAAAAGGAACCCGAGTTAAAAAAAAAACAAAACAGGAAGCACCTTTTCAAACAGTAATGAATAGTGAAAAATCACTATTCATTAGCCGTGGTGCACGTAAACTGCCCCGGACACCCTGGTTATTAAAATAAAATGTATAAGTGGAAAAATAAAATGTAAAAAAAAGTGGGTTCGGGATTATTCATGGCGCGCATAAGCTGGCTCGGAACAAAATTAATATATTCATGGGAAAAAAAATTATGGTGCGCGTAAGCTGACCCGAACTCTGTGCTTATAAAAAAATAAACAAAAATCTATAAGTGGGAAAAAAAGGGGGGGGGGGGGGGGGGGGGGGGGAGAAGGTTAAAAAAAAAGTGGTCCTAGAGATTAGTCGTGGTGTGCGTAAACTAGCCTGAACACCCCGGTTATAAACAAAGAAAAAAAGGAAGCCAATTTTTTTTTTTTTTAAAAAAAAAAGCACCTTTTCAAATAGTAATGAACAGTGAAAAAAAATCGTGGTGCGCGTAAGCTGACCCAGATACCCTGGTTATAAAAAAAAACCAAACAAAATATATAAGTGGAAAAAAAAGTAGAAAAAAATATGTAAAAAAAAGTGGGCCCGAAGATTAGTCTTGGTGCACATAAGCTGCCCAGACACCCCGGTTATAAACAAAAAAAAAGAAGTCGGTTTAAAAAAAACAGAAAGCACCTTTTTAAACAATAATGGTTATAAAAAAACAAAAAAAAATATATAAGTGAAAATAAAAAACAGGAAAATAATGTTAAAAAATAGTTGTCTTAGAGATTAATTATGGTACACGTAAGCTGTCCCGGGCACCCCGATTATAAACCAAAATAAAAGGAAGCCGGTTTTAAGAAAAAAATGGAAACCACCTTTTCAAACAGTAATGAACAGTGAAAAAAATCATGGTGCGCGTAAGCTGACCCGGACACCCTTGTTATAAAAAAACCAAAAAAAATGCTTAAGTGGAAAAAAAACAGGAAAAAAGATGTAAAAAAAAGAAAGAATGGGCCCGGAGATTAGTTGTGGTGCGCATAAGCTGTCCCGGACACCCCGATTATAAACAAAATAAAAAGGAAGCCGGTTTAAAAAAAAAGAAAGCACCTTTTCAAACAGTAATAAACAGTGAAAATCATTGTTCATTACTGTTTCAATTGGTGATCTCTTTTAATTATATACTAATTTATTGCCTTTGAGTTAGTCAAGTTCGGGTAAATTCATTAAGGGACTAATACATTGAGTCATCGAGATTTATCAAAGTCAATATAAAAAACAATTTAAATTAAATTGTGCAGACTTTGGCGTCTTTAATAATCCTTCCATCTTACACCCCCATAAACGAAGAAATATAATAGAATTGAAGTGAAGCAGGGTGGGTGTTCAATAATTCCTCCAACTCACATCCCCGGTTCAAGCATCAAAGCCATGAAAAGCCGAGTTGAATTAGTCCAAGGAACATGACAACTCATTCTCGCCAGGATGCTGTTTTTATGGTAAGTTGACACCTTTTAAATGATATTATTGGGTACGAATAACAATATAATTACTAATAATGATAATGATGGAATTTTAGGTAACTTATCAGTTTTAAAAATTATTAGTAGTAGTAGTAGAAATATTGACACAACAACAACAACAACAACAACAATAATTATAATAATTATTTGGTTTGCTTTTTAAGGATAAATCCCGCTGAAATTTTATTTATTTTATGTAAACATTGACAAACAATTATAATTATTATTATTTTATTTATTTTTTTTGAAGATTTTATTATTATTTTTAATTTTTTTTGAAAAGATTTTATTATTATTTATCTTATGTTAACATCAAAACCATGAAAAGCCAAGTTGCATTTGTCCAAGGAACATGACAAACTTGCCATGATTGAGTTTTTGGTAAGTTGACAATCTTTACAAAATATTATTTTGTTATGACAATCTTTACACAATATTATCTGCTATTTTATTATGATAGATACCACAAGTGGCACGTCAGTTCTAATTTATAAATATTATTTACTACTCATGTGTCGTTAAAAGTATTTTTTTATTAACTTTGATGTTCACGTCAGCTTGCACGCATCTCAAGTAATTTCACGAGCCTCTGAAGATAATGATCATATAAACCTTCAATGATCATTATATTAACAATTACAGGTCTCTGTACCTGAGACCACATAAAAGAAACACTTTAGCCTCAAGTTTGTACCTCGTACAAGGTATTTTGCCTTCTCTAATAGAGACAGTTTGGGATAGTTTATTTTGTCATTTTCAACTCCTCTTTCTAAAGCACTATAATTCACACAATCATAAACAATTAGTTTTTCAACATTAAAATACAATTCACATAGACACCATATAACTAAGTTATAAATGAATATGTTAAGGCATTCAAATTTAAGTAAATCAATATAAAAATAATTTTAAATAAAATAAAATAATTTTGAATTAACTTGTAAGATATTATATTTATTTGTGTGAGTGATTTTTTGATTATTTAATTCTTGAAAGAAGTAAACTAATTTATCTAAGATTAATTAGTTTTACAGTATCATTTGATATAGTTCCAATAATATTCCAATAATTTTTATTTATAATCTTATTAAAATAATATTATTTTTTGTAAGAAAACAAACCTCATAACCTTATTTCTCCATGTCCTGCACCCTTTTCTTTTTCAAGTTGAAGCCGCCTCTCTGCTATAAGAGGTCCCCGCAAATTTGGGAGACAATATTTTTTTTTTATTCCACCGTCCCCAAGAATTATTTATTTTTCCTCAAATCCTTCTGTTCGATAGTGATTTTTAGTACTCACAAGGGACGACACGAAAGAGAAAAGGAACAAGACAAACTCGGGTCTATTTTTAACTTATTGACTTTGACTTAGTCAAGTTCGTCTAAATTCATTAAGTAAGGGACTAATACATTGAGTCATCAAAATTTAACAAAGTCAATAAAAATAAAATAAAATTGCAAACTTTGGCGTCTTTAATAATCCCTCCATCATAAACCAAGAAATATAATAAAAAGATTGACATAACAACAACAGCAACAACTATAATAGTAATTTGGTTGATTTGTAATGATAAATCCCGCTGAAGTTTTATTTATCTTATTTTAACGTTTACAAACAATTATTATTATTAATATTTTAATTTAAAAAAAAAGATTTTGTTATTATTTTTGTTGATTTCTAGTATAAATTATTTTAAGGGTTTTTTTCATCTATTGTCAATCTATGATAATAAAACTACAAACAAATATTTACTATTTGGAAATATTGTTATTATTTTTTTGAAGTGGTCTAATTATCATTTTTAGATTGATTTTTAAGGATAAAAACAATCAAGGTTTTAATTATCCTATATCAATCTACGATAATAGAACCTCAAATAAATATTTAACGGTTGAAAATATATTTTTTTACTATTATTTTGAAATTGACTTGTACGGATAAAACTCATTGAGTATTTTTTTTTTAATCTTTTGTTCACTTATGATATTAAAAAAAAAAAACATAAAAATGAAGCATTTATTAGTGTATATATACTGTTATCAATTAGTAGATTCCTCCAATTCACATCCCCGGTTCATACATTAAAGCCATGAAAAGCCAAGTTCCATTTGTCAAAGGAAAATGATATACTAGCCATGATGGAGTTTTTGGTAAGTTGACAAACTTTACAAAAAAATATTTTGTAAAGTTGTTATCCGAGACATAATATTATCTGCTACTTTATTATGACAAATATTACAAGTGGCATGCTAGTTTTAATTTATAAATATCATTTACTACTTATGTGTCATAAAAAAATATTTTTTTATTAATTTGGATGTGTGGGTCAGCTTGCAAGCACCTCAACTAATCTCACTAGCCTTCGAAGTTAATGATCATATAAGCCTCCAATGACCATCATATTTGTCGTAACCAAATTTTGGGTCATTCCCCAAAATTACCCGAAAATAAAATAAAAGGGGCTGGTGACGGTAGGAAAATCAAGTTGAAATTTTGGATGTATTCGAGAGCTTGATCGTACATTTGTTGTGCCCAAAATGAAGGAAATCACATATTTAAGGCTAAAGTAATTTATTATCGGATAAATCTGCGTAAAAATTAAGTCAAAAGATGTGATTATATTTTTATGGGTCAGTTTGGTTTAATCGTTGGCCGATTTAAAAGTATAATTATGTTTGAGAATTAATTTAGGGTCCAATCAAAAGATCTAATTAAGTGCAAGGACTTGATTATATTTTAAATTGGCCAAATTAATTTTATTAAGGACTTAATCGATGAGAAATCAAGTTCTTGAATTTAATTCGGATTCAATTGATGAGATTGGAATTTTTGGAGACCAATTTGAATTTGTCCGAGCCAATTATGCGAAATCGGAGGCCGAATTGAATAAATTGAGAGTTTTAATGGTCAATTGAGGGTTAAATCGTGAAAATCAGGAACCAAGGACAAAAATAAAAAGGGCCACACAAAGTTAAGCCGGTATTGGAATTATGACCGAGGGTGTAATTGCACAAAATCATAAGTTTAAATTCAATCGGGGTGCAATTTGAACAATTATAAAAAAGGGAGGACCGAATCGTTTTTTTTTCCTTTCTTTCTCTGCAAAATCATTGCGTGCACTCTTCAATCACCTGAACAGTGCACGCATGCTGCCTGCACAACCCCGTTACTGGGCAAGGCAGGCAGTGCCCTCTCGGCTACATGCCATGGGTAGCCGAAGAGGCCGTTTCCTCTGCTATAAATATGCAGAGCAGGGACGAGCAAAAGGGGAGGAGGAAAAAAGGAAGAAAAGAATAGAGGGATGAAAGAAAAAAGAAGATTTTTTGCGCAAGAGAAAAAGATAAGAGAAACAGAGGAGAAAGAGGGAAGAATTCACGTAAAAAAATCCTGTTTTTTGTACACCTGCCAAGCATCACCAGTTTCTTTTTTCCTCTTCTCTTTCCTCTCTTCTCTCTCGGTCCTGTTGTCTCTCTCTAGAACCAGAGGAGTTTCTTTCTCTTTCCCTCTTGGTGCAGCAACTCCAGCCACCCAATTTGACCACCACACACCTCCCCGTAGTCACCAGCATCCCCACCGTCACTCCAGCAGCACAGCAACCTCCTCCGGTGAGAGTAACAGCCACGACAGCAACGTGACCAATGCACCTTCCGACGTACATTCCGGCCACCACAAGCCTCCATTTCTGACGCCACCACGACCAGAAGAACCACCTCGACGTCCTCTACACAAAGGTGTTAGCAGGTACGCCATTCGTCACACTCGAAAATCTCCCATTTTACTGTTCATTATCTCCTACATGCAGCTCCGGTTTACTGTTCACGTTGAACAGTAACGGGTCGGGTCGGGCTGGGCTTGGTGCCCGGGCCAACCACTAAATGAGACGGGCTTCCAGCCGTCTGGGATGGAAGCCCAGCCCGAGGGAAAGACGGGCTTCTGGCCCATCTGGACTCAAAGCCCAGTCCGAGAAAAAATGGGCTGAGGCCCGTCCTTAGAATAAACGGGTCGAGGCCCAATATCAGATTCTTTCGGCCTAGAGCCCAGCTCCATGTAGGCTGGGCCGCGAGCCCAACCACAGTAGGCGGGCCACAAGCCCAGCCACAATGGGCGGGCCGCGAGCACATCCACAATGGGCAGGCTGGCAGCCCAGCCCAGCCCCCATGGAGGAGGGCTGGCAGCCAGCCCACCCATAACAAAAAAAATAATAAAAAAGAAAAAAGAAAAAAGAAAATAATAATTAAAATATAAAAATTTATGATTTGCAAAAAATACTTTTATAAAAAAATATATGTTGTTTTCTTGTATACGGCCAATACACTAGCATATTTTGAAAATTGTTTTTCTTTCAAAAAATATATATTATCTTGGGTTTTTAAGAGAAAATGAGTTTTAGCATGGATTTTGCAAAGAAGAAAAATCATTTCTTGCATCTTGAGATTTTACAACATGTTTGTAAAAATCCAAAGGGTATTGGCTAATATTTCAAAAAATATAAAAATCTTATTTTTGGGAATTTATTATTTACTATTCGGTGTTTTGGATAAATAAATTATAAGGGGTCAATATCCAAAATATTCGGCGGGGATGGTACGCTATTATTCACTGTTCGGTGTTTGGATAAATAAATCTTAAGGGGTCAATATCCAAAATATTCAGCGGGGATAATATGCTATTATTCACTGTTCGGTGTTTGGGTAAATAAATCCTGAGGGGTCAATATCAAAAATATTCGACGGGGATAGTATGCTATTATTCATTGTTTGGTGTTTGGATAAATAAATCCTAAGGGGTCAATATCCAAAATATTCGGCGGGGATAGTATGCTATTATTCACTTTTCGGTGTTTGGATAAATAAATCCTGAGGGGTTATTATCCAAAATATTCGACGGGATAATATCCCATCACCACTTAACCACCATTCTTTAAAAGATCAAAATCGTAACAAATCATAAGCAAAAAAAAAACATCAACCAGCATACCTTAGGCAGGGCGTACTAGGGGTGCTAAAACCTTCCCTTTACGCAACCAGTCCCTTACCCTAGAATCTCTGAAAAACCAGTTTAGGTTTCCTAGTAACCATAATACTAGGTGGCGACTCCCTTTTTCAAGAAAATAAAGATGATACCCCCGATATTGCAATCCCCCGCTCACGGGGAGGGTCGTCACGACGCCGCGCTCGCGATGGGGTGCGACAATATTAACAATCACAAGTCTCTGTACCTGAGCCCATAGAAAAATAAACACTTTAGTCTTAAGCTTGTATCACTGGATCACCCGTACAAGGTATTTTGAGTTCTCTAATAGAGACAATTTGGGATAGTTTATTCTGTCATTTTCAACTCCTTTTTATAAAGCACTATAATTCACACAATCATAAACAATTAGTTTTTCAACATTAAAATACAATTCACATAGACATCATATAACTAAGTTATAAATGAATATGTTAAGGCATTAAAATGTAAGTAAATCAATATAAAAATAAAATTAAATAAACTAAAATCATTTTGAATTAACTTGCAAGATATTATATTTATGTGTGTGAGTGATTTTTAAATTATATAATTCTTGAAAGAACTAAACCAATTTATCTAAGATTAATTGGTTTTACGGTGTGTCATTTGATATAATATTCTGAAATTCACCGTCGGACGTGTTTTTAGAATTTCACAATAAAAGTTCTGGGTGCTACCTACAAATTTTGGAGAGCCTAGCTAACTAGCCATGAGCTGTAAAGTAAATAAACGACAGCAATAACTCTTAAAAAAGAAAAAATGAGGAAAAATAGTCTTAATCATCTGCATATGTACTTATTCTCATTGAAAGCTTATGAGTGTGTTTGGTATTGCTTTTGTTTTTGTAGTTGAGGTTTTAAAAAAACAGTTTTCTGAAAAGTACTTTAGCTGCGGTTCATAATAATTTTTGAAGTGTTTGGTTAAAACTGTAGTTGAGTTTAAGGTTAATAAAAAGCAGTTTCAAGTGGTTGGTTACCAAACTTTTCATATTGCTTTCAATAAATTATTGTAAAGTGCATAAACACACACACACACACACACACACACACACACACACATATATATTGTATTAATAATCATAATGTAATGAATAATTTAAGTAAATTGGACACTTCTTTTTATTCTTCCATCGAACTACTTGTAATTTTATCACGAACTAAATCCATACGTGAAGGTCTCTGTGATCTTATATCTGATAAAATATCATCTGAAACAAAATTAGGATTACGAGGTAAAAGTTATATTATGATATCTTTTAATATATTTATTTATATTTTAATTAAGTTTTTAGATTTTTACATTATTTTAATATTAAAAAATATAATAAATAATAAACCCTACTCTCTCTCTCTCTCTTCAGAACCCCCCACCTCCTCTCGATTAATTATATTATTAAACCAATAAAATATTGCTCTCCAGACCCACCCCCCTTGATATTACGGCGTGAGAAGCGTGAGAAAGAGGGTATAATTCGTGATAAAGAGGGTATAATTCGGGGTGAAAAGCAGCTACAAGCTGCTTCGGATCAACCGGCGGTCTGCGGATAAAATTTATGGGTCCCATACAACTATTTCAGTTTTTTAATAAATTACCAAACACCCATTTTCATAGCTTTCTCTGAACCTCCAGTGTGACTACACTCCCAAACACCTTCTATGTCTTCATAGTCAAGAAAACATGTGATCGTTCACTTTCTTTCCTCAAAACATAAAGATACAAAATCCAAGCATTTAGTCCTTAAATTTTATTTGGTATTTATAATCATTTTAAAATTAAATTTATTTATTTATTCCCTCTATTGTTTTTTTTTTTAATTTTTCAAGTGAAATGATTTTTTTAAGCTAATAATATTTATTTTTTCATTTATTTTATATTTTGTTGTTTTTATTAAAAAATAATTTTGACGGCCTTTTTTATGTATGATATCTCAGATTTAATATCACGTAAACAAGAAATATACGAAGTTACACATAGACAAAACGAGTGAAAAAATTGGATCAAATTATTTACAGTAAAAAATATACAAGCAACTTGCCTTGCACTTCGCCACATCCAGAATCAAATTTTTTAATATGTAAAATAAATATTAATGATCTTAGATATTTTGTATGATACTATACATATAAGAGAAATAATCAACCTATAAAGCTTTTGATTATTTAGCTTTTTTATAATAAACGAGAGCATGGAAGACATGTTTAGTTTTTGCTGGTAGGTCACCATCATTTTAACGGTGCAGAAAATCTATGGTTGGATTAAGGTATTTTTACTCCAAAAAACCCATATAAGAAATAACAAATTTAATATATATATATATACATATATATTACCTAAAACATAAACGGCGTCCCTGTTTTACTGTGCACACAAACACAATTTACTATTCATTGCTACAGTGTAATTACTATTTTACCCCAGGATCGAAATTTTTTAACCCCCGGGACCGTGGGCATTTTAGGATTTTCCATAGGACATAAATGACATTTCTAGATTTGTTGCACAGTGAAATGATGCAATTAGCCCCCCATAAACGACAAAAAACACCGCCAGACCCGAGGGTATTTCCAGATTTTCACCCCCGGTTTTTTTCGTAGATATGGATGGGGTCAAGGGCTATATGGGTAATTGACCCAATTTTTTATTATTTTTTATCTATAACACTGCAGGCGCGTCGTACGGACGTGCCAGTAGTGTTCCGCCCACACGTGCCTGTCAAGTGGCGCGTGCGGTGTACCCAGTCGTCGTAAATTGTGCTTCCACCATCTCATATGGTTCAACTCCATGTGATCTTCCATCACACGCGTCGCATGTCTATAAAATAGGGTTGTGTGATCTCCGGTGGACGGTTTTTCTTCCCCCCTCTCTTTTTCTCTCCTGTTGCAGCTGAAATACAGGACAGTCCCTCATTATTGTATGAATTTCATTTCAGTCCCTAATCTTTTGATTTAATTTTTATTACTGATTTTTCAATGGAACTTTCAATTATTTTCAATTATGCCCATGAATTGAAATTTATTATATAGAGTAAGTTTCATTTCGGTCCTTCATCTTTTGATATTTGTTTTCTTTCTAGTTCTTTTCATGATTTTGGTATGCAAGTTTGAATTTGTTGTAAATTGGTCCCCAAATTAAAATTTGTCATATATATTACTTTTCATTTCGGTCCTTATTCTTTTAATTAGTTCAATAATTGCACTATATTGATTTTTTAAAATCCCTTTATTGTTTTTTGGTCCCAAAATTTTGATTTGTTTAATTTTTATCCTTCAATTGGAATTAATTATATATTTTGTTTTTTATTTTATCACTTATTCTTTTAATTCTTTTTATTAATTCATTTGGTTTTTTTTCTTCTTGGACAATTTTTATGTTTTATCCATATTTATACATTTGTGCTTTTAGATTTTGTTTTTATTTTTGTAATTTTATTTTTTATTACGGTTTTGATTTTGGCACTTATTTTTTTATTTTTTTTATTTAGTATTGATTCCTTTCTTTTTTTTGATCTTTCTTGGACAATGTTTCTTTTTTGTCCGTCTTCATTTATTTATACTTTTGGTTTTTCTTTTAATTTTTTGTCATTTTATTTTTTATTGGGGTTTTATTTTTATTCGGTTCAATTCTAAAATTTTAATTTATGTTGGTGATCATTTGAAAATTAATATTTCTCTATTTTTCTCTTTGTTCTTTTTTTTTGTTTTTAGTTATTTTTATCTGATTTTCGGATCAGATGATTTTTTGATTTTATTGTTTGCACAATAATAATGATAATTTTAGTGGTTTTTTTTATTGTTTTGACAAAAAAAAATTAACTCTTTGGGGTAATTTAATAATTTTCACTATTTGGATAGTAATGTTGATAATAATTTTAACTGTTATAGTAATGATAATGACAATAATGTGGGGATGAATTTTCAATTTATGTTTTCTTCTTTTTGGAGATAAAAAATTAACTATTTATTTTTTTTATTTGATTAATGTAAGTTCTTTCACAATTTATATTTTATTTATTGTGTTTAATTTAAATTGAATTGTAAAATGAACTAATCCTAATACAATGTATTCAATAATTCAGATATCCGAATCTTCTTGCTTTTTAATGATAATAATAATTTTATATTGGTTATTTCATTGAAACCTACTAAACAAATAAATTTATATCCATTTAAAATTCATATATTTTATGGAAAACTTGCACCTCAAAAGATTTCTGCATAAATTTTTTATTTTGTCCAAATTTATATTATAATAAAAAAAATTATACACAATTAATATTTTTTTTATATTAAAAAAAATATGATTCTAGCAGCGAGAGACGCGGGTGCCATGACTAATATATATATATATACCCCGCAAATTTGGGAGACAATATATTTTCTTTGATTCCACCGTCCCCAAGAATTATTTATTTGTCCTCAAACCCTTCTGTTCGATAGTGATTTATAGTACTCACAAGCGACCACGCGAAAAAGAAAAGGTAAAGTAGGGTGGGGAAACTATGACGTCTACAATCATTAGCATTTGTCAAAGGAACATGACAAACTCGGGTCTATTTTTAATTTATTGACTTTGACTTAGTCAAGTTCGTCTAAATTCATTAAGTAAGGGACTAATACATTGAGTCATCTAAATTTAACAAAGTCAATGTAAAAAACAATTTAAATTTGCAGACTTTGGCGTCTTTAACAATCCTTCCATCATAAACGAAGAAATATAATAGAATTGAAGTGAAGCAGGGTGGGTGTGGATACTTTGGCGTCTTCAATCACATCCCCGGTTCAGGCATCAATGCCATGAGAAGCCGAGTTGAATTTGTCCAAGGAACATGACAACTCATTCTCGCCAGGATGCAGTTTTTTGGTAAGTTGACACCTTTTAAATGATATTATTGGGTAGGAATAACAATAAAATTACTAATAATGATAATGATGGAGTATTTGGTAAGTTATCATTTACAAAAATTATTGGTAATAGTAGTTGAAATATTGACATAACAACAACAATAATAATTATAATAATAATTTGGTTGCTTTTTAAGGATAAATCCCGCTGAAATTTTATTTATCTTATGTTAACATTAACAACAAATTATGGTTTTAATATTTTTTGAAAATATTTTATTATTATTTTTGTTGATTTCTAGGATAAATTTATTTTCCGGGTTTTTTTCATTCAATATCAATCTATGATAATAAAACTACAAACAAATATTTACAATTTGGAAATATTGTTATTATTTTTTTGAAGTGGTCTAATTATAATTTTTAGATTGATTTTTAAGGATAAAAACAATCAAGGTTTATTTTATCCTATATCAATCTACTATAATAGAACCTCAAATAAATATTTAAGGGTGGAAAATATTTTTTTTATTATTTTGAAATTGACATATACAGATAAAACTCATTGAGCATTTTTTTTTTTACTTTTGTTCACTTATGATATTAAACAGACAAACTTATAAATGAAGCATCTATTAGTGTATGTATCCCCGGTTCATGCATTAAAACCATGAAAAGCCAAGTTGCATTTGTCAAAGGAAAATGACATACTAGCTGACACGGGGATAAAATTTTTGACAAGATTTTATTCCTAGCGCGGCAGTCTAGTCCCGCACTAGACTCAGCCTTCCTCACAATTCCAAGTCGTGTTTAGCCTATCACTAAGGTGTTTCACACACCCAAAGAACTTTCCCCGAATCCTTTCACGCAATAAACAATCAAGAATAACACAAGTAAGCAAATCAGAAACGCAAGCATGGATTACTGGAAAACACTCCCAACCTTTATTAATTCCGAAACAAAGGATACACAAAAAGTAGTTGTGTGTGCTCTGCACAAATCTGCTTGCAGGCTACACCCCCTTGGTTTCCTTTTATCTCAAGAGAACATGGAAGTTACATTTAAAAACCGTCCCCCTAGACAGATCTATACAGATGGCCATTTTGGACAAAACAATAATTGCCGAAAAACTACCTCCACATGCCCCTTTGCAACCTAGTTATGCTTCTGCATGTCATGGACAACCCTCTATCCAAGTCTGAAGTCGTGCCGAATATGTTGTCGATATTCGCACGTACCCATTACGCAATGCTGCCGAATCTGCCTCTACCCATGCATGTTGCCGATATCCTAATAGTGTTCTTGTTGGCGCGCCCTCGTGCCTAGGACTGTTGCAAACCACCCCCACCTAAAGAGTCTGACGCCCTTGTCGGAATCGATGTGAGGTAATCTCGCACCTTGTCCTCATACTGCCACAAGTCAGTATCTTTTTCCCATGAAACCTCTTAATTTCTAGCCCATTTTACTAGAAACTCAGTCCTCCGGTTCTTTCTATGCTGCCCAAGTCTACGATGATCCATTATCCTTGCAATGTCATCGTCAAACTGCTTTCGAACTATTAGTGGAGCACGCTGTGTCTTGTTCCTCTCCAGGTCCTCCTTGTCTTCATAGTAGGGTCTCAAGTAGCTAACATGAAATGTGGGGTGAAGTTTCATGTGTTCTGGCAAGATCAGTCTCTACGCAACAACCCCCACTTTCTCCCTAACTTCGAAAGGCCCGTCATACCTTGGTATCAACCCGCATTGAGCCAATCTTCCTCTAATCTTCTTCCAAATTTGAGGTGTTAATTTCAGTAACACCTTGTCTCCTACGTCAAACTCCAGTGGCTTTCTCTTCAAATCAGCATACTTCTTCATTCATTTTCTAGCCTTCCGCAAACTGTCCTGAGATTTTTTTATTCCTCAGGTAATTTAATAATGTTTTTTTATTTTAGCAGTAATAGTAATGATAATTTTATTTATTATAATCATGATTTAATAGTGACATTATTAATCATAATAATAATAGAAATTATTATTTATTATAATGGTTGTAGTGCTTGTGGTGTTAATAATTATGGTTTTGATGGTAATAATAACAATAACTCATAAAATATTATAGAAAACAATTCTAAAACTACTGCATTTCATTCCCTTCATCCTAAATTATCAATATTAACTTCACCTGTTTATTTCCTGTTAGAAAACCTGAGCCTTAAAATAACCTAGTTAAAAACCAGAACAAAGTTTTCCCTAAGAAAAATTATCAAAAACTTCAAAAACAATTACCCCCGTTACCGTTATCTTTAAACGTAATGTATGAAAAGCTGTTATGCATCAGACATGTAACTCTAGATCCTCCCGCACCTTTGCAACCTCTTACCCCAATTGGTACACACCAAACCTCACTTGCGAATACTATGTTGACATTGTAAGACATAACAATCATACTTGCAATGCCTTTAAGAAGATCTTGTGATTAATTAAAGTAAGGTGGATAACATTAGAAAAAATCTAAACATAAGTACAAAACCCCTACCCCAACATGTTTTGGGTAATGGGTCAATAAACATACTAAAAATAGAAGAGCTAAGCAGTTTAAAAGTATCAATGAAAAGAAATTTATGAGATGATAATAAAAGCTAGGTACAAAGAAGATATCATGAATTTTTGCAAGTATTATTGTTGAAAAGGTCACATGATTAACCAATGTGAAGGCTTCAACAAGAAGGTGATACAAATGGTAATTCGAAGGGTTTTTTGAATTGAAAAATGAATGGATAGAGAATTGTCCAAGATGGATGTATTCAATAAAAGCAAAAAAGTGTGCCAAGTGCAATTCATTATAGACAAGCTGCAAAGAATAAAAGGGAGAATGATAAAGGTTGAAGGATAAGATCCAGAGAAATACAAACTTGTCTCCCACCACTCTGAGCAACTTTTCCAAAGTCTATAGAAGTAATATAATCCGATATGATAGATCTTTACATCAGTACTCTAGAATGCCAAGATAAGGAACAAACTAAGGGAACAAAAGAAAAAATAAAAGACAAAGTTCTCCCGCATCTTTCTATTCACAACATTGATGAGATCCCTATAAGAGCTTTCATGAGAAGACTAGCCGAATAAGTGTACCAAAATCAAAAGATGAAGCATGCTCCTATTATGTTCAAATAGTAATTGCCTTTGTTTGATAATGTGTGCAAAATTGTTTTGACTTTGTCATGTTTTAACTTGTTTTAGTCTTATTGATAATTTGACTCATAAATCTGCAAGATGATTTCTGTCAAATGAGCTTTTCTTTTTAATAAAATCATATATTTTCTTGTATTTATGATATGCCTTAACTTTCTTTTTGTTATTTCATGTAAATGACACACTTACGCCTTATACTTTAAGAAATCTTGAAAAAAGCTCCATCGATTCACAAAACCTTTGCACTAAAAATTATTTGGTATTATTCCTGTTTTCATTAAAAACATGCATGATCTCATGTTTTCACATAGGTTTTTGGAAAATTAAAGTTTTAGTACAAAAGTAAGTGAAAATGGTGTTTGGTTTTAACAAACAAGTTCTAGGAATTCAAGTGATCTCTTGAAAAAGTGACCATACACTTAAAAACCATAAGAAAAACCCAAATACTATGAGATAACTTTAAAGCTAAGTTCTAGTTGTATGAAAAACGAGAGGCCATTTTGCAATCACATGAAAGAAAACAAGGCTTACAAATCCTTAATACATGCATTTGAAATGATAAAATATCATATTTGATAATCTTTTCACAAGACTAAATATATCATTTGCAATCTCTGATTAAGCCTAATATATTTTTCTTGTGAAATAACCTGGACTAAGATCATACCTCATGGTGGGGCAAGTGCAAAAATAAGAAAAGTAATCCAAATATATGAAATGATCCTCGATGACTAAAAAAGAGTCAAACAAAGTTAGAAATATTCAAAAAACCAAAAAGGTTTGAGCACACCAAACAAAATAGGAAATATGATGATACTACTCAAAACCAAGTGAAGAAAATAAAAGACGAAAAGCCCAAGCTTGACACTAAAGGGGCATGACAGACCATTTTACAAGTAAATAATCCATGGACTAAAAGGAGATTTGGAAACAAGCACTAGTGATCTTTAGTCTTGAAATCTCTTAAACACCTTTTCAGCCTACAAATATTTTTCTTCTTCTTAATTAAAAGCCAAAACCTACATTACGTGCTCAATCAAGAATCTCTAAACTTAATGATTTATTTATTTTTATTAAAATCACCATGCTAGTCGTACATCGATCTCTAAATCTAGAAGACTCATCAACCTAACCATTAAAATTAAAGCTTAAAAAAAATAAGGAAAAATTGATGAAAAGCTCTTTAACTCACTATTAAACAAGTTTTAAAGCTAAAAATATTGTGTTACACTCATATTAGTCCCTAAAACTAGAAGCATGATTACCGAACCATTTTAAACTAGTGAAAACAATTAAATCCTCGATGAATGTTGACCTTAACCTACCTCAATGAGTGGGGTTTATATGAATAGTTACCTTACCCAATAGTTAATGGATAAAATATAATTATTTTCATATCCAATCTTGTGTATTGTAATACATATGGCATAGTGGAAGAGTTGTAACTTGCAATTGTTGTGATTTGTTCTTGATATATAAGAGTATACTTTTGTTACTTTCAATGTTTCTGTCTTGATTATTCTGTTAGCACCTATAATCTTTATTGTGGTTGGTATGATGGTAAGAGTTCACACACTATGATTATGTCATCTTCTATGATAACAATACTATACCACACTACGTCAAAGCGAGTGTTTGATACAAAAAGCCTGTGTAATGGTATTTATGTTTGAAAATGATATCAAGTTCGATCCCTGATATATAGTGGCATGCTTGAAAGAAATACATGAGATAATATACCGATTGCTTAAAATTTCAAATTTTTGAAACAAATTAATACTTCTAAAAATGTTTTTTAATTTGGTGGATTTGATTTAAATTATATTTTTCTAACAAATTAAAGTAGCGTTTAAGAGTTTTTTTTTAATATATTATTTTTTAATATTTTGTATAAAACATAATTTAAAAAAATAAAAAATATATTTTTTAATACCCTAGACTATACTTATATATCTAAATATTTTTTTGCTTGTATTATTTTACAAAATATATTTTTTAAAAGGTGATAACTTGCAGGTACGGTGGAATCATAGAATAGATCATGTTTCCTTGGGCTTTGAGTCAGCTTGAAAAAGAAAAGGGTGTGTCTTGTGGCTAGTATGAGGAAATGGAGAATGATGGGGTTTTATTGTTATTAAAAAACGTATTTATGATATTAATATATTAAAAAAACTTAATTTTTTTTTTATATATAAAAAGACTTTAGTTGACTCGGAAATATAAAAATTAACCCAATAATTCGTAGATTAACCTGCATCTCTATTTCTTGGATATAAATATAGTTCAGATCTTTCAACAATGGCGACAGAGGCAGGTTCTTAGAGTTGATCCACTTCCATAGAAGTCCCTTTGGAGTCTTAAAATTGTAGGCCAAAGCTATCCTCTTATTAATATGGAGGAGATTCGCCGCGCTGCTACGGCTTATTATCAAAACCTGTCGGAGGAGAAGAAGAGATATGCCAGATTTATTTTCAGTGAAATGGACAAAAACGGAGACGGGCAAATTAACCTAAAAGAATTCATGGAGTATCATAACGAAGATAACAACACGGCTCATACTCATCCAAGCTTTTTTACAGCGCTGGACAAGAACAGCAATGGAAGCTTGGATTTTGAGGAAGCAATCGTCTTGTACTACATCATGCAGAGTGGAAGAGCTCTATTTTGCAAGTCTTGCAAGATGTTCATGGCAGGAGCGTACTTCAGCTGCTCTCAATGTTACTTCAATGGTGATTCAGTCAGCACCTATGAAATTTGCTGTGATTGCTATGGTGGTAAGAAGTACACGCACCACGGTGATGCCATCTTCTCCGATAACTACAGTTTACTAAGTCGAAGCAGGAGCTTGGCAGTGGAAGCTCCCGCGGAGGTAAATAATCTTCAAAAATGATATCAACTTGGATCCTGTTAGAAAGAAATACTTGAGATAGATTAAGATTTCCAATTTTTGGAATCACCTCTAATTATGTTTCTTTAATTTCTGGATCTGTTTGTTCATCGTTAGGAATATATCTAATCATATGCTTCGTTTTCTTTGATTTCAGAAGCGACGAGGTGTGCTTGGGAACATTGAAATGATAGTGGGCGTTGCAAACATCGCTGGTAATTTAGGCTGTATCATAATGTGAAAGAACGAATGATAAACTTGTACCGCTTGATTAGGGACGACTATTATTACTATTGTTATTGTTATTGTTATTGTTATTGAAAGGTGCGAGAACTTTCTAGAAACACCACCCTCTAGGAAGATCTATTTTGAACCCAAGTTAAATTACTCAATCATTTTGCTGTATTGTTTGGTTTGATTTAATGATTCTCAATATGGCATAAATCATTGGGATTTTTAAACATATCTTTATTTTGATTTATTGTTATTTTTGAGGTTAGTGCTTTTTTTTTTGTGGTTTTAATATCATAAGTAGACAACCGATAAAAATGATATAATAGCGAAGCAGTGTGCTTGGGAAAATTCAAATGATAGTGGGCGTTGCAGGATTTTTAATTGGCTGTATCATTATGTGAAAGAGTAATTTCATCCAATAAATTTTCAACCCTTAAATATTTATTTGAGGCTCTATTATCGTAGATTGATATAGGATAAAAAAAAAACCTTGATTGTTTTTATCCTTAAAAATCAATCTAAAAATGATAATTACACCACTTCAAAAAAATAATAACAATATTTCCAAATTGTAAATATTTGTTTGTAGTTTTATTATCATATATTGATATTGGATGAAAAAAAAACCCTCAAATTAAATTTATCCTAGAAATCAACGAAAATAATAATAAAATCTTTTCAAAAAATATTAAAACCATAATTTTTTGTTAATGTTAACATAAGATAAATAAAATTTCAGCGGGATTATTATTATAATAATTATTATTGTTGTTGTTATGATGTCAATATTTCTACTACTACTACCAATAATTTTTATAAATGATAACTTACCAGAAACTCCATCGTCATCATTATTAATTAGTAATTTTACTGTTCTTCCTACCCAATAATATCATTTAAAAGGTGTCAACTTACCAACAAAAACTGCATCCTGGCTTTTCATGGCTTTGATGCATGAACCAGGGATGTGATTGAAGACGCCAAAGTTTCCACACCCACCCTGCTTCACTTCAATTCTATTATATTTCTTCGTTTATGGGGGTGTGAGATGAAAGAATTATTAAAGACGCCAAAGTTTCCACACCCACCCTGCTTCACTTCAATTCTATTATATTTCTTCGTTTATGGGGGTGTGAGATGAAAGAATTATTAAAGACGCCAAAGTCTCCACAATTTAATTAAATTGTTTTTTATATTGACTTGCATTGGAGAAATGTATAAAAGAAATGTCAAGCAGAATTGGACAACTAAGATTAACACCAAGTGGAATGGGATTTTGGCTGAAAATTCCAATCATTTGAGCGACTGGAAAAAAAAATCAAGGGAAAACTACCATCAACGTTTATTTTCTGTTTTTTCAGTGTTCTTTGAATTAAGAGATTGCTTTTATCATTTCTTACAGCGTTTGTGAATGGGAAGTTCTGCATGTACCCAAAGCTTGCCACAACAAATGATTTTAGTATCTATATATGAATGGTTGTTCAAAAATATATTAAAATAATATTTTTTATTTTTAAAAATTATTTTTGATATCAACACATCAAAATGATCTAAAAACACCCAAAAAAATAATTAAAAATTAAAAAAATCATTTTTTTTCAAAAATATTTTTGAAACGCATTGTCAAACACCTTTTATTTTCGGTGCTCAACATTTCTAGAAACACTAGGAATCGAGTTGGATCAAATTTAACTCTGCAATGTTCATCAAGTTCCTGGGGCTTATCATTTCCTCACGTGGTGGCTTAAACCCACCCCACATTCACCGTCGAGCAACAGAGATTCAGCAAGTTTTGGTGGGCACTCTCCATGTCGGTTTTGTCACGTCTAATCTGGATACTCTTCTTATCACGAAAGTCTTGAGCCCAGGAGATGTTTTCGTGTTTCCAACTGGCCTAGTTCATTTTCAATTTCATGTTGCAAAGACTAATGCAGTTGCTATTGCTGCTTTGAGTACCCAAAATCCTGGCGTAATCGCCATTGAAAGTGCCGTCTTTAGGTCTAATCCACCTACTAATCCTGATGTTCTCACCAAGGCGTTCCTATTGGGAAAGAATGTAGTGAGTACGAAACAATTAAGAACAGGATTGTCAGTTTCATATCAGTTAAAGAGAAAAAAACATTAATTTTACTTTAATTTAAATTCTGATCCATTCCAAATTTTGGGGTCAAATACTAGCCGAAAAGTTTTGATTTTGTTTTGTCTATTCTGTTTCGGCCAAATAGTATTTTTTTTAAATAGTGAATAATTTTATAATATTAATTGTATTTCTTAATCCGACCATTAGATTGAGATGAAATTTTATAAGTCTCATAACATATTTATATATATTATGTTAAAATTTCAAAGCAATCAGAGAATGTAATGACCTTGTGAGATTGATGATGATATTCTCGTAATATTATACATATTCATAATTTTGTTCACAAAAATCATTTTAAGATTAAATTGCACAATTCTAAATAATTTTATTTTTGGATTTGAACTATTTTTTAATTAATATATTTAATTTTATATATATACATAAACAGTACAACCCTAAAACGGCGCACCAAAACGCTTCGAAACTGAAACATTCCATTCCAATTGAAAAAAAAAAAAAACACCAACAAAACAGAATTGACAAACTTTGGTAAGCACAAACATGCAAAACTTCCATAAACTGGCAGCTTGATTTGATTATGATTGGCAATATTTCCTCACCATGTCATATATAACCCTAATACATCATCTGGTTTCTTATGTGCTTTTCTGTGCTGATTTTTTTGTTCAAATTTTGATCCGGTCCAGCTTAAAACCCCACATTACGAAACTAAACTTTTCTTTTTATTCCACTCTCCTGAAAGGAAGCAGGTCATTTACTGCTAGCTTAAAGGAGTTATTTGGGCAATAACCATTCAATTAAGGGGATGACAAAGGCACAATAGAAGATCACTAACCTTTGAAATATATATTTAATATGCTGTTGTTGTTGCTTGTCAAGTTCTTTCACACAATGATCAAACAAGAATGGAATGCCCGGAGAAATATGAAGCAGAATGCGGTAAATTCTAGTCTTGACCATAAAAATAGTTTCCTAATATGCCTCAGTTTTCCTGCGTATAATTTGGAAGAGCAACATGAAGCCATCTGCTCCTCGTTTCTGCACAGTCCAACTGTGCAAGATTTGAACCACAAAACTAGGACATTTTAGATTGTTGCTTATGCATCATATTACGAAGCAGACATCTAATCAACTCCACTGATATGCAATAAAGCTAAAATTTGGAAGTATATACTTTTGATATCATTAAAGAAAGGCAGAAAAGTCCAGATACGACTAAAACCTAATGATTTTTACTACTGTAGTCCAGCTTCAGGTGTGAGACTTATGGTTATTTGGGAAAAAGAAATTCATCAAAAAGAGACAAGCTACAAAAAATATGTTCATTAAAAATCATTTTCAAAATCATTTTTCAAAATCATTTTCAAGATACATTTAGTTTTTTTATCCTCTTAACTTTATAATTTTATGTTTTTTTCATACGATATATTAACCAAAAGCATATTAATTATTTAATAGTTGGCTAAAAAAAGCTTTTTTTTTTTCCTGATAATTCATGAGAAAAACATAAAGGAAATTAGTCTAGTTATATCGTATAGTACATACAAGATAATCTGAAGATACTTTATAATTAAACATAAAAAAAATCATTTATGCTTGAAAACGCAATATCCACCCTATTGACAAGCGTACAAGTTCACATTTGAAATGCTTTCTTCCATCTATCTCTCTCAGCCTATTGAAAGCTTGTTTTTGGTCCATGGGAGTTTACTTGGAAAATCAAGCCATTCAAACTGGAAAATCAAGCCATTCAAAATTCTTCGGTTCATAAAGGAACCTGGAAAAACTTAGCAAAATAAAAATAAAAATAAAAAACTCTACCTCAACTAAAGAGAAAACTGTGTAATATAATAAATTTAAAATGTTAATAATTCTCAAATATTTTTGAAAAATAACTTAATAAACTATTTATTATTTGAAATTTAATATGAAAATAATAAATTAATTTGTTGCTATCTGTTTTGTCAAATATCAATAAACCATAAACAAATGTGCAATGCGATATTTATAAAAAATAACCTCAACTATTTATAAAAAAATTAATTTGATATTTTTCATTTTAATTTAGAAAAAAACATAAAAAAACAAAAGCTACTCATACTGACACTTTCACAAGACAGAAGAGTTGACTTTGAAAAGTCAGTATTATATGCCTCCATGTGCCGTGGAAGGAGTTTGTGGACTGGATGCGTATTGAAGTCTAATTGATTTTTATATCCATTCATTAACTCCATCACTTGATGACCAAGACCTGTCTTTGACGATGATGGTTTCCTTATATTAATTTATTAATTATTATTATTATTATTATTACTACTATAAAATATAGGTAAAAAAGCACTTCTATTTATGTAAATCATTTATAGATTATTTGCTTTCCTATAATAGTTTCTACAAATTGTATAAATTCTGCTCAATTGCAGTGTTCTAATACAAACATATTAATACAATTCTATAGTTCTTTCAAAACCCTCTAAGATTTATTTGTTATTTTATTGGTTGTCCACCTATGATAATAAAACCACAAAAAATAAAAGCACTACCCTAACAAATAACATTAAATCAAAATAAACATATGTTTAACAATCCCAATCATTTATGCCATAAGGAGAATCATCAAATCAAACCAGACAATACAAAAAAATTGATGGAGTAATTTAACTTGGGTTTAAGCAAGCGGTTCAAGTTTCAATCAGTTGATTCACGTGCCATTAACTTTGTTACTGTAAATATATTTAATGATAATAAAAGTTTATTTATCATTAGTATTCATTAAATATTTAATTAATAAATTTAAAGTAAAGATAAAATTTATGGGATGAAATTACTCTCACATAATGATACAACCATCAACAACAACAACAACAACAACAACAACAACAATACAGCCATCAACAACAACAACAACAACAACAATAATAATCAACAATAATAATAATAGTCGTCCCTAATCAAGCGGTTCAAGTTTATCATTCGTTCTTTCACATTATGATACAGCCTGAATTACCAGCGATGACTGCAAAGGTCACTATAATTTTAATTGCCTGAAGAGCATTTTCCCACTCCTGAATCAAAGATAACGAAGCATATGATTAGATATATTCCTAATGATGAACAAGCAAATCCAGAAATTAAAGAAACATAATTAGAGGTAATAAATCGTTCCAAAAATTGGAAATCTTAATCAATCTCAAGTATTTCTTTCTAACAGGATCGAAGTTGATATCATTTTCGAAGATTATTTACCTTCGCGGGAGCTGCTAGTGCCGAGCTCCTGCTTTGACTTAGCAACGTATAGTTATCACAGAAGATGGCATCACTGTGGTGTTTGATCTTCTTACCACCGTAGCAATCACAGCAAATATCAAAGGTGCTGACTGAAGCATTGAAGAAACATTGAGAGCAACTGAAGTACGCTCCGGCCATGAACTTCTCGCAAGCCATGCAGATTACAGCCCTTCCACTCTTCATGATGTGGAACAAGACTTTTGCTTCCTCAAAATTCAAGCTTCCATTGTCGTCCTTGTCCATCGCGCTAAAGATGTTCTTATGAATAAAACCTTCAGCTTTTTCTTTCTTGAAATACTTCATGTATTCACTTTGGCTAATTTTCCCGTCTCTGTTCTCATCCATGGCGTTGAAAGTTGTTCTTAACAATTTCTTATCCTTTGCCGGCAGATGCTCGTAATAAGCTTCAGCAACCCGGCGAATCTCCTCCATGGCCTTCAATTTTTTTCTGGCCAATTTCTTATCCTTTGCGAACAGATGTTCGTAAACAGCTCCAGCAGCCCGGCGAATCTCCTCCATTTATAATTATGCGTGAAATGTTTAAGAGGAAGGAGATTTGAGAGGATAATGGAAGAGAGAGCTTGGAACTACATCTGATTATAAAGCTCTCCTGTTCGACAGTGATTTACAGTACCGGAAAGTGACCCCACAATGAAGAAATATTAAATAATTGAAATGAATTCGGTGTGGAACATCATTGTCTTCTAAACTCATCAAAATATATATATTTTTAATTAACATTGATATCTCTTATATTTATTTTAATTAATCTCACGAGTCTTGAAATTTAGAGAAACAAACCTTTTAATTTCAAACTCGTACCACTAGCATCTATAGATAGTTTCATTTAATTTCAAACTCGTACCACTAGCATCTATAGATAGTTTCATTTAAATATTTGCTATTGTGGTACCTTTTGTATATTGTAAACGTAAAAAAAGATATTTTTTACATTAATATTTATTTATAAATATATTTAAATAAAAAAAAATACAACGTTATTTCTCCCTTTCCTACCAGCCATACACCCTTTTCTTTTTTCAAGTCGAAGCCGCCACTCCGCTACTATGAGAAGTCCCCGCAAATTTGATTCCACCGTCCCCATGACTTACGACCTGCCACTTAATTGCGATAGATACCACAAGCGGCACGCCAGTTATAAACAGTTATAAACAAGGGGTGTTAATTCCCCAGTTTTTCGTCTGGATAGCCGATAAATTATATTTCAGTTTAAAAGGGAAACAAATTGGAACATATTTTATCTCGGTCTGAATCTTAGATTGTTCAGAAAATTCCACTCAAATTCCACTTGGAATATTCTAGTTTTGTTTTGTCCGTTCTGTTCCGGTTAAATAGTATTTTTTTAAATAATAAATAATTTTACAATATCAATCATATCTCCTAATCCGACCGTTAGATTAAGATGCAATTTTATAAAGAATATCTTGACATATTTATATATATTAAATTAAATATTTAAAGCAATCCAAGAATATAATAATATTACAAGATTGAGAATAACATTCTCGTAATATTATTTAGGTTCATAATTTTGTTCAGAATAAAAAGCATTTTCTATAACTATTATATTTTTTTATCAAATTTATCCACATATTCGTATAGCATTTTGTTGATTTCACTGAAAATAAATCTGGCATATCTCTTCTTCTCCTCCGGCAGGTATTCAAAAATAAAATAATTTTTGAAACGAAATGTCAATCATCTTTTTATTTTCGGTGCTCCACATTCCTAGAAACACTAGGAATCGAGTTGGATCAAATGTAACTCTTGAATGTTGATCAAGTTCCTGGGGCTTATCTTTTCCTCTTATTTTCGGTGCTCATCATTCAGCTAGTTTTGTTGGGCACCCTCCATGTCGGTTTTGTCACGTCTAATCACGAAAGTCTTGAGCCCAGGAGATGTTTTTGTGTTTCCAACTGGCCTAGTTCATTTTCAATTTCATGTTGCAAAGACTAATCCTGGCGTAATCACCATTGCAAGTGCCGTCTTTAGGTCTAATCCACCTATTAACCCTGATGTTCTCACCAAGGCGTTCCAATTGGGAAAGAATGTCGAGAGTACGAAATAAGTAAGAACATGATTGTTAGTTTCGTTCTGTTTTGGTTGAATCAGTTGAAATGTTTTATACTAGTTAAGAAATGAGACAAACAATGTCGTTTTTATCCCGGTTTAAATTCTGACCCATTCTAGATTTTTCAGTCAAATACCACCTGAAATGTTCCGGTTTCGTTCTCCCCATTCTGTTTCTGCCAAATAGTATTTTTTTTTAAATAATGAATAATTTTACAATATCAATCATATCTCTTAATCCGACTATTAAATTGAGATAAAATTTTACGAGGAGTCTCTTGACATATTTGTATATATTATGTTAAAATTTCAAAGAAATCAAAGAGTGTAATAACCTTGCGAGATTGATAATGATATTCTCGTAATATTATACATGTTCATAATTTTGTTCAGAAAAATTATTTTATTGTCTTTTTTAAATTAAATTACACAATTCTAAATAATTTTATTTTTAGATTTGAACTATTGTTTTTAATTAATATATTTAATTGTGAAGATGGATCTTGAGTGTGCTGTAATGGTTTTTAGGTATAGTCATAAGGTTATGATTATGAAGTTCAGGATGTGGCACCTATTATTATAGATACCAAAAAACATAATGATCTGCGAGAGTCTAGATAAGGAATTAACTGTGCAAGGAAAAGACGCATCACCCCTAGTATTTCCTACATAAGATAAGTTACATTATTTGTCAATTGTTTTTATAGATCATATTTTTATTTGTTGATCTCACCTAAGATATGAGACATGTCTTCTTTCATGAAGTAGTCTTTATTTTATTGGGTTAAATCTTAACTATTCTAAGGCTCAAATTTAACATCGCATTTATTTTCTACTCGGTATCTTTAATACCTAAGGGTATATTTCAAAGTGCATTTTTATCCCCTAAATATTAAAGTCTATAACTAAATCCTAACACTCCAAATATTAAATAAATAAAATAAATGTTGTGGGGTTTTTGATATTTTATCCAGACCCTAATAGATAATTATAAATTGATTTTAATATCCATTTTGTAAATTTAAAACATGATATTAATTGTAAAGTTTTGATTTGTTTTAATTTTTCCTTTTATTGAAATTAATTATATATTGAGGTTGCAATTCGGTCCTTATTCTTTTAATTTATGGATTGGGTTGAAATCCGTTAATATTTATGGTATAGAGGTTTTGATTTTTTCAATTTTTTCCTTCAGTGTAAATTAATTAATTATATATATATATATATATATATATATATATATATATATATATATATATTATTTTCATTTCATCTCTTATACTTTTAATTATTAATTTCAATTCCTTTATTTTTTTAATTTTCTGAAATTGTCCCTATTTTTGTCCATGTTTACATATTTGCTTTTAGTTTTGTTTTTTAAGTTTTATTATTTTCACTTTTGTTTAGGTAATATTTTTGAAAATTATTTAAATCTTATATTTTAGTTTGTGATTGTGATCACTTAAAAATTGATATTTCTTTTTTTCCCCTTGTTCTTTCTTTTAGTTTTTCTATAATTTTTATTTGATCTTCAAGTGAAATGATTTTTTTCAGCTAATTATATTTATTTATTTTTGCTTGCTCTTCTGTTAAAGTTTTTAGTTTTTTTTTTATTCTTTGATGTAATTTTACCTTTTCCTTTATTTACACAATAATAATAATAGTTTTAGTTCATTTTTCCTTACTCTTTTGTTAAAAAAATTGTTTTTTTTATTCCTCGGGTAGTTTAATAATGTTTTTTCTTTTTTTTTTTTGCTTTAGAGGTAATAGTAATGATATTTTATTTATTATAATGATGATTTTAATAGTGACATTATTAATCATAATAATAATAGAAATTATTATTTATTATAATGGCTATTGTGCTTGTGGTGTTAATAATTATGGTTTTGATGGTAATAATAACAATAACTCATAAAATAATATAGAAAACAATTCTAAATCTACTGTATTTATCTCGTTCATCCTAAATTATCAATATTAACTTTAACTCTTTATTTTCTGTTAGAAAACCTAAGCCTTAAAATAACCTAGTTGAAAACCAAAAAAAAAATTTCACTAAGAAAAATTATCAAAAAGTTCAAAAACAATTACCCCCGTTACCGCTATCTTTAAACGTAATTTATGAAAAGCTATTAAGCGCCAGACATGTAACTCTAGATCCTCTCGTGCCTTAGCAACCTATTACCCCAATTGGTACACACCAAACCTCACTTGGGAATACCATGCTGACATTGTAAGACATAACAATCATACTTGCAATGCCTTTAAGAAGAAGATCTTGTGATTAATTAAACTAGGATGGATAACATTTGAAAAAAATCTAAACATAAGTACAAAACCCCTACCCCAACATGTTTTGGGTAATGAGTCAATAAACATACTAAAAATAGAAGAGCTAAGGAGTAAAGTATCAATGAAAAGAAATTTATGAGATAATAATAAAAGGTAGGTACAAAGAAGATATCATGAATATTTGCAAGTATTACTGTTGAAAAGGTCACATGATTAACCAATGTGAAGGCTTCCATAAGAAGGTGATACAAATGGTAATTCGAAGGGTTTTCTGAATTGAAAAAAGAATGGATAGAGAATTGTCCAAGACGGATATATCTAATAAAAGCAAGAAGTGTGCCAAGTGAAATTCATTATAGACAAGCTGCAAAGAATAAAAGGGAGAATGATAAAGGTTGAAGGATAAGAGCTAGAGAAACTTGTCTCCCCATCACTCTGAGCAACTTTTCCAAAGTTTGTAGAAGTAATATGATATGATATGATAGATCTTTACATCAGTACTCTAGAATGACAAGATAAGGAACAAACTAAGGGAAAAAATAAAAAATAAAAGACAAAGCTCTCTTGCGTCTTTCTATTCACAACATTGATGAGATCCCTATAAGAGCTTTCATGAGAACAGTAGCCGAATAAGTGTACCAAAATTGAAAGATGAAACATGCTCCTATTATGTTCAAAAAGATATTGCATTTGTTTGATCATGTGCGCAAAATTGTTTTGACTTGTTTTAGTCTTATTGATAATTTGACTCATAGATCCACAAGATGATTTCTGTCAAATGAGCTTTTCTTTTTAATAAAATCATATATTTTCTTGTATCTATGTTATGTCTTCATTTTCTTTTTGTTAATTAAAAGTCAAAACCTTTGTTACGTGCTCAAATAAGAATCTCTAAACTTAATGATTTATTTATTTTTGTTAAAATCTCCATGTTAGTCTTATATTGATCTCTAAAACTAGAAGACTCCTCAACCTAACCATTAAAATTAAAGCTTAATAAAAAAATTAAGAAAAAAATGATGAAAAGCTCTTTAACTCAATACTAAACATGTTTTAAAGTTAAAACTATTGTGTTACACCCATATTAGTCCCTAAAACTAGTAACATGATTACCTAATCATTTTAAACTAGTGAAAACAATTTAATCCTCGATGAATGTTGACCTTAACCTACCTCAATGAGTGGAGTTTACATGAGTAGTTACCTTACCCAATAGAGTTACCTTTGCTTGCCCGTAGCTTAATTAATTCTATGAGTCCTAAAGTTAATTATCATGTAAATCTTCAGTGGCTATTGTATTAGCAATCACAGGACTCCAACCTGAGATCACAAGAATAACAAACCCTTTAATTTTAAATCTATACCCTAGATCACCTACTACATGGTTTCATTTAAATATTTGGTATTGGACACGGGACAACTTTTGTATATTGTAAACATAGTACAAGTTATTTTTTAAATTATTATAATTATTATTGTTGTTGTTGTTGTTGTTGTTATGTCAATATTTCTACTACTACTACCAATAATTTTTATAAATGATAACTTACCAAATACTCCATCATTATATTGTTATTCGTACCCAATAATATCATTTAAAAGCTGTCAACTTACCATAAAATTGCATCCTGACGAGAATGAGTTGTCATGTTCCTTGGACAAACCATGTAGTAGGTGATCTACGGTACATATTTAAAATTAAAGGGTTTGTTATTCTTGTGATCTCAGGTTGGAGTCTTATGATTGTTAATATAATAGCCAAAATTGAAAGATAAAGCATGCTCCTATTATGTTCAAAAAGTAATTGCATTTTTAATTAACGTGATAGCTTGCATATAGCTTAATTAATTTTACGGGTCCTGAAGTTAATTATCATGTATATCTCTAGTGGCTATTGTATTGACAATCATAAAACTCTAACATGAGATCACAAGAAAAACAAACTCTTTAATTTTAAATTAATACCCCTAAATCACCTACTACATGGTTTCATTTAAATATTTGCTATTGGACACGGGACAACTTTTGTATATTGTAAACGTAGTACAAGTTATTTTTAAATTAATTTTTATTTATAGATATATTAAAATAATATTATTGTTTGTTAAAAAAATACCTTACAACCTTATTTCTCCCTGTCCTACTAGCTGCCACCATACACGGATACACCCTTCGACGTCTACAAGATGAGGTAGGGTGGGGAAACATTGACGTCTACAATCATTAGCACTTGTCCGAGTAACATGACAAACTCGGGTCTATTTTTATATTATCGAAATGATATCGTTTTAGTTTTTTTTTTATTGACTTTGACTTAGTCAAGCTCGGCTAAATTCATTAAGTAAGGGACTAATACATTGGGTCATCGAAATTTAACAAAGTCAATATAAAAAAAAATGTGCAGACTTTGGCATCTTTAATAATTCTTCCATCTCACACCCCCATAAACAAAAAAATATAATAGAATTGAATTTGTCCAAGAAACATGACAAATCATTCTCGCCAGGATGCAGTTTTATGGTAAGTTGACACCTTTTAAATGATATTATTGGGTAGGAATAATGATAATGATGGAGTATTTGGTAAGTTATCATTTATAAAAATTATTGGTAGTAATAGTAGAAATATTGACATAACAACAACAACAATAATTATAAAAATAATTTGGTTGATTTGTAAGGATAAATCCCGCTGAAATTTTATTTATCTTATGTTAACATTAACAAAAAAATTATGGTTTTAATTTTTTTAAAAAGATTTTGTTATTATTTTTGTTGATTTCTAGGATAAATTTATTTTGAGGGTTTTTTTCATCCAATATTTACAATTTGGAAATATTGTTATTATTTTTTTGAAGTTGTGTAATTATCATTTTTAGATTGATTTATAAGGATAAAAACAATCAAGTTTTTTTTTTCCTGTATCAATCTACGATAATAGAACCTCATATAAATATTTAGTGGTTGAAAATATATTTTTTTACTATTTTGAAATTGACTTATACAGATAAAAGTCATTGAGTATTTTTTTTATCTCTTGCTCACATATGATTTTAAAACAACAAACATAAAAATGAAGCCAAGTTGCCTTTGTCCAAGGAACATGACAGACTAGCCTTGATGGAGTTTTTGGTAAGTTGACAATCCTTACAAAACAATATTTTGTAAAGTCATTATTCGAGACACAATATTATCTGCTACTTTATTATGACAGATACCACAAGTGGCATGTCAGTTCTAATTTATAAATATCATTTACTACTTATGTGTCGAAAAAAGAATTTTCTTATTAACTTGAATATTAGGGTCAACTTACACACATCTCAACTAATTTCATAAGCCTTTGAAATTAATGATAATATAAGCTTCCAGTGATCATCATATTAGCAACCACAGATCTCTTGATCTGAGACCACAGAAAAACAAACCCTTTAATCTTAAATTTGTACCACTGGATTACTCGTACATGGTATTTTGGCTTCTGTAACATAGACAATGTGGGATACTTTATTTTGTCATTTTCAACTCCTTTTCCTAAAACACTATAATTCACACAACCATAAACAATTAGTTTTTCAATATTAAAATACAATTCACATGTACACCATATAACTAAGCTATAAATGAATATGTTAAGGCATTCAAATTTAAGTCAATCAATATAAAAATAATTTTAAATAAAATAAAATCATTTTATTTAACTTGCAAGATATTATATTTATGTGTGTGAGTAATTTTTGAATTATTTAATTCCTAAAGAACTAAACCAATTTATCTAAGATTAATTGATTTTAAGGTGTTATTTGATATAATTACCTATAATATAAAACGAGTCTCAGTTTTACTATGCTAATCCACAGTAACGTTTACTATAAATATATGTTTTCGGTAATCATTAACAATATGTTGAGGCAGTCGAGTTGGTCCCAGGAGCGTGATGTTATGGTTGCCTTCCAAGAGGGTGTGGGTTTGAATCCCACTCTCAGCAGGTTTTTATTTTACCCACAATACACTTACTATTAATATATATTTTTGTGAACCAAGGAGGATAAGTTGAGGTTGCCGAGTTGGTCTGAAGTTCGCGCAGATATGGCTGTCCAAAGCGCACGTGGGGTTCGAATCCCACTCCCGTTTTTTTTTTTATGTTTTTTTTTGTCTTTTTTCTAATTATTTGTTTTTCATTTTTTTCCATAAAATATTTTTTTCTGGTTATATTTTTTTTCCACTTATAGATATATCTTTTATTTGTTTTTTATAATTGGGGGTGTCTAGACTAGCTTAAGCGCACCACGATTAATCCTCGAACCAATTTTTGTTACAACTTTTTTTTTTCGGATTAAGTTTTTTTTTCATTTTTTTCCATGAAACATTTTTTTTATTTTGCTTGGAAATGTGATTGATTTTTTTAAAAAATATATTTTTAACATCAACACATTAAAATTATCTAAAAACATTAAAAATAGAATGTTTGGACAATGTTTATTTTATGTCTGTATTTATTCATTTATGCTTTTAGATTATTATTTTTTCGATTCATTTTTTATCGGTGTTTTATTTTTATTAATTTTTATTCTCAAATTTTAAAATTAATATTGCTCCTTTTTTTCCATTGTTCTTTTGTTTTTGTGTGTTTTCTGTTATTTTATCTGTTTTTTGGATTAGATAATTTTATGCTTTTATCATTTGCGCAATAATAATGATAATATTAGTGATTATTTTTTTTATTGTTTTTTTCTTAAAATGTTTTGATTTTATTTATATTTTTCAAGGTAATTTAATGATTTTAATTGTTTGAGCACTAATGTTGATAATAATTTTAATTGTTATAGTAATAAAAATGACGGTAACGTGGGGATGGATTTTTATTTTTTTCATCTTTTTATGGATAGAAAATGAACTACTTATTTTTTATTTGATTATTGCAGGTCTTTTCACAATTTATATTTTGTTTTTAAATGTGATTTAAATTGAACTATAAAATGAACTAATCTTAATACAATGAATTCAATAATTCAAATATCCGAATCTTCTTGCTTTTTTAATGATGATGATAATTTTATGTTGGTTATTTCGTTTAAAACTACTAAACAGATAAATTTATATCAATTTAAAATTCATATATTTTATAGAAAACTTGCACTTCACAGTAATTCTGCATAGATTTATTATTTTGACTAAATTTATATTATAACAAAAAAAAACACACAATTAATATTTTTTCGTGTTAAAAAAAATATGGTGCCGCCCGCGACGAGGCGCGGGGGCATTAGCTAGTTCTAATAATATTGTGTTTGGAATTCACTGTCGGGCGTGTTTTTGGAATTTATCTTTTGGTTATCTAAGATAAATTTCATACATAAATTTTGCATAGCCCAACTAACTAGGCATTAGCTTTAAAGTAAATAGACGATGATAATAACTCTTGAAAAGGAAAAAAATAAGGAAAAAATAGTCTACATAAGTACTTATCCTCATTGAAAGCTTATATCTTCATAGTCAAGAAAACATCTGATAGTTTACTTTCTTTCCTCAAAACATAAAGATACAAAATCCACGCATTTAGTCCTTGAATTTAATTGGTATTTATAATCATTTTAAAATTAATTTTATTTATCTATTCCTTTTATTTTTTTTTAATTCTTCAAGTGAAATGATTTAATAATATTTATTGTCATTTATTTTATTTTTTGTTGTTTTTGATGTTGTTTTTGTTAAAAAAAATAACTTTAACGATATCTCAAATTTAATATCACGTAAACAAGAAATATAAAAAGTCATAGGTAGACAAAACAGGTGGAAAATTGGATCAAATTATCCACAGTAAGAAATACGAGCGACTTGCCTTGCGCTTCGCCACAGCCAGAACCAAATTTTTTAATATGTAAAATAAATATTAATGATTGTAGAATTTTTTATGATACTATACATCTAAGAGAAATAATCAACCTAATAAATCTTTTGATTATTTAGCATTTTTATAATAAACGAGAGCATGGAAAACATGTTTAGTTTTTGCTGGTAGGTCATCATCATTTTAACGATGCAGAAAATCTATGGTTGGATCAAGGTATTTTTACTCCAAAAATACAATATAAGAAATAATAAAGTATATATATCAGCTCCTGCTTTCATTGTACCACCAAACACAAATTACTGTGGGTTGTAATAGTAAAATTACTATTTTACCCCTCAGTTTTAGCCTTGAAATCAGGGGTATTTTTTTAAATTTAACATTTCTATGCACGGTAAAATAACCACTATTTCCCCGAATAAGACAGAAACTAAGAGTTTCATGTAAGGTTGTGTCACAGTAATTGCACATTTTTAGTGAACACATTTTACTCTAAAATAAGACAAAACACATGAATTGCCTGCAGGGGTGTTTTGGTCCGTTCACTTTTTAAAAAAATATGTAAATATTGATATGCCCCCATAAAAGAATAAATACAAGAGTTGTTTGTATGGTTGTAGGGGTGTGTTGGTAATTTACCATTTTATTATTATTTATTTCTACCGAATATTACAAGCGCGTCCACAAGAAACGCCAACCGTTTTTGGCCTCAAGCACCCTTCGGGCGACGCGTGCGACAAATTCAGGCAGTAAAAAATGTCCATCTAGCATCTCACCGAATGCACCTCCATGTCCTCCACCTCATGGTGAGGAGTGTGGAGTCACACGATGGCTGAAAACGTGGCGATTGTTGGTAGAAATTGCCCCCCCCCATTTTCTCTCTCCTGCGAGTAAAAGTGCTCGGAGGTCCCCTATGCTGTTTTTCTTTATATTTTATTTCATTAGCTTTTGATTGTCTTGTATAGTCCTTATTTGTGTTATAGAAGTTTTAATTTGTTTTAATTTTGTCCTTCTATTGAAATTAATTATATATTGAGGTTGCAATTCTGTCTTTATTCTTTTAAATTATGGATTGGGTTGAAATTCCTTAATATTTTTGGTACAAAGGTTTTGATTTTTTCAATTTTTTCCTTCAATGGAAATTTATTATATATTTTATATTCATTTCAGCACTTATACTTTAAATTTTTAATTTTAATTTCTTTATTTTTTTTATATTTCTGAAATTTTCTCTATTTTTGTCCATGTTTACATATATATGCTCTTAGTTTTGGTTTTTAATTTTTATTATTTTCTCTTTTCTTGAGGTAATATTTTTTAAAATTATATAAATCATAAATTTTAGTTTGTGATTGTGATAATTTGAAAATTGATATTTCTTATTTTTTTCCATTTGTTCTCTCTTTTAGTTTTTCTATTATTTTTATTTGATTTTCAAGTGAAAGGAGTTTTTTCATCTATTTATATTTATTTATTTTTGCTTGATCTTCTGTTAATTGTTTTTAGGTTTTCTTTATCCATTGATGTAATTTTACATTTTCCATTATTTATGCAATAATAATAATAGTTTTAGTTTTTTTTTTCTTTCTCTTTTGTTAAAAAAATTGAGATTTTCTTATTACTCAGGTAATTTAAATCTACTACTTTTCATCCCCTTCATCCTAGATTATCAATATTTACTTGAACTCTTTTTTTCCTGCTAGAAAACCTGAGCCTTAAAATAACGTGGTTAAAAACCAAAACAAAATTTTCCCTTAGAAAAATTATCAAAAAGTTCAAAAACAATTACTCCCATTACTGCTATCTTTAAACGTAATGTATGAAAAGCTATTACACATCAGACATGTAGCTCTAAATCCTCTTGCGCATTTGCAACCTCATACACCAATTGGTACAAACCAAACCTCACTTGTGAATACCATGTTAACATTGTAAGACATAAGAATCATACTTGCAATGGTTTTAAGAAGAAGATCTTGTGATTAATTAAACTAGGGTGGATAACATTTGAATAAAATCAAAACATATGTACAAAACCCCTGCCCCAACATATTTTGGGTAATGGGTCAATAAACATACTAAAAATAGAAGAGCTAAGGAGTTTAAAAGTATCAATGAAAAGAAATTTATGAGATAATAATGAAAGCTAATTATAAGAAAGATATCATGAATTTTCGCAAGTATTACTCTTGAAAAGATCATGTGTGCAAAATTGTTTTGATTTTGTCATGTTTTACTTGTTTTACTTGTTTTAGTCTTATTGATAATTTGACTCATAAATCCACAAGATAATTTCTATCAAATGAGCTTTTCTTTTTAATAAAATCATATATTTTCTTGTATTTATGTTATGTCTTTATTTTCTTTTTGTTAAAATCAAAAACCTACGTTACGTGCTCAATCAAGAATCTCTAAACTTAATCATTTATTTATTTTTGTTAAAACCATCATGTTAGTCTTACATCGATCTTTAAATCTAGAAGACTCGTCAACCTAACCATTAAAATTAAAGCTTAATAAAAACAATTAAGGAAAAATTGATGAAAAGCTCTTTAACTCACTATTAAACACGTTTTAAAGCTAAAACTATTGTGTTACACTCATATTAGTCCCTAGAACTAGAAGCCTGATTACCTAATCATTTTAAACTAGTGAAAACAATTTAATCCTCGATAAATGTTGACCTTAACCTACCTCAATGAGTGGAATTTACATAAATAGTTATCATACCTTAATTAATTCTATGAGTTCTGAAGTTAATTATCATGTAAATCTTCAGTTGCTATTATATTAGCAATCATAAGACTCCAACCTGAGATCACAAGAATAACAAACCTTTTAATTTTAAATCCATATCCTAGATCACCTACTACATGGTTTCATTTAAATATTTGCCATTGGACACGGGACAATTTTTGTATATTGTAAACGTAGTACAAGTTATTTTTTAAATTATTTTTTATTTATAGATATATTAAAATAATATTATTGTTTGTTAAAAAAATACCTTACAACCTTATTTCTCCCTGTCCTACTAGCCACCACTACATGGATACATCCTTCGACGTCTACAAGGTGAGGTAGGGTGGTGTAACATTGACGTCTACAATCGTTAGCATTTGTCCGAGGAACATGACAAGCTCGGGTTTATTTTTATATTATCGAAATGATATCGTTTTAGTTTTTTTCTTATTGACTTAGACTTAGTGAAGTTCGGCTAAATTCAATAAGTAAAGGACTAATACATTGAGTCAATATAAAAAAAATTAAATTAAATTGACACCTCATTCTTCCAATGAACATGACAACTCATTCTCGCCAGGATGCAGTTTTATGGTAAGTTGACACCTTTTAAATGATATTATTGAGTAATTTTTTTTTATCTCTTGTTCACATATGTTATTAAAACAACAAGCATAAAAATAAAGCCAAGTTGCATTTGTCCAAGGAACATGACAGACTAGCCTTGATGGAGTTTTTGGTAAGTTGACAATCTTTACAAAACAATATTTTATAAAGTCAATCTGAGACACAATATTATCTGCTACTTTATTATGACAGATACCACAAGTGGCACACCATTCCTAATTTATATAAGCCTCCAGTGGCCATTTACAGGTCTCTCGATCTGAGACCACAGAAAAACAAACCTTTTAATCTCAAATTTGTATCATTGGATCACTCGTACTTGGTATTTTGACTTTTGTAACAAAGACAATTTGGGATAGTTTATTCTGTTATTTTCAACTCCTTTTCCTAAAACACTATAATTCACACAGCCATAAACAATTAGTTTTTCAATATTAAAATACAATCCACATCGACACCATATAACTAAGTTATAAATGAATATGTTAAGGCATTCAAATTTAAGTCAATCAATATAAATATAATTTTAAATAAAATAAAATCATTTTGATTTACCTTGCAAGATATTATATTTATGTGTGTGAGAGTAATTTTTGAATTATTTAATTCCTGAAGAACTAAACCAATTTATCTAAGATTAAATGAAAGCTAATTACAAAGAAGATATTATGAATTTTCGCAAGTATTAACGTTGAAAAGATCATGTGTGCAAAATTATTTTGATTTTGTCATGTTTTAACTTGTTTTAGTCTTATTGATAATTTGACTCATAAATCCACAATATGATTTCTATCAAATGAGTTTTTCTTTTTAATAAAATCATATGTTTTCTTGTATTTATGATATGTCTTCATTTTTTATTTGTTAATTAAAACTCAAAACCTACGTTACGTGCTCAATCAAGAATCTCTAAACTTAATGATTTATTTATTTTTGTTAAAATTACCATGTTAGTCTTACATCGATCTCTAAATCTAGAAGACTCGTCAACCTAACCATTAAAATTAAAGCTTAATAAAAACAATTAAGGAAAAAATGATGAAAAGCTCTTTAACTCACTATTAAACACATTTTAAAGCTAAAAATATTGCGTTACACTCATATTAGTCCCTAAAACTCGAAGCATGATTACCTAACCATTTTAAACTAGTGAAAACAATTTAATCCTCAATGAATATTGACCTTAACCTACCTCAGTGAGTGAGGTTTATATGAATAGTTACCTTACCCAATAGTTAATGGATAAAATATAATTATTTTTATATCTAATCTTGTGTATTGTAATACATATGGCATAGTGGAAGAGTTGTAACTTGCAATTGTTGTGATTTGTTCTTGATATATAAGAGTATATATTGTTGTTACTTTCAATGATTATGTCATGATTACTTTCAATGATTATATATAAGAGTAATCAGATCTTGATATAATCTTCATTGTGCTTGGTATGGTTGTAAGAGTTCACATACTATGATGATGTCATCTTCTACAATAACTATGCTATACCACAATATGTCAAAGCAAGTGTTTGATACAAAAAGCCTGTGTGAAGGTATTTATGTTTGAAAATGATATCAAGTTCAATCCCTGATGTATAGTGGCATGCTTGAAAGAAATACATGAGATAATATATGGATTGCCTAAAATTTCTAATTTTTGAAACAATTCAATTCTTCTAAAAATGTTTCTTTAATTTTGGTGGATTTGATTTAAATTATATTTTTCTAACAAATTAATGTACTGTTTAAAAGTTTTTTTAAAAAATATTTATTATTTTTTAATATTTTGTATAAAACATAATTTAAAAACTAAAAAATATATATTTTTTAATACTCTTGACTATACTTGTATTTCTAAATATTTTTTTGCTTGTATTATTGTAGACAATATATTTTTTAGAAGGTGGTAACTTACAGGAACGGAGGAATAATAGAATAGATCATGTTTCCTTGGGCTTTGAGTCAGCTTGAAAAAGAAAAGGGTGTGTCTTGTGGCTAGTATGAGGAAATGGAGAATGATGGGTTTATATTTGGTATTAAAAAACGTATTTATGATATTAATATATAAAAAATAAAATATTATTGTTTATTTTTTTTTATAAAAAGACTTTAGTTGACTCGGAAATATAAAAATTAACCCAATAATTCGTAGATTAACCTGCATCTCTATTTCGTGGGTATAAATACAGTTCAGATCTTTCAACAATGGCGACAGAGGCAGGTTCTTAGAGTTGATCCACTTCCATACAAGTCCCTTTGGAGTCTTGAAATTGTAGGCCAAAGCTATCCTCTTATTAAATATGGAGGAGATTCGCCGCGCTGCTACGGCTTATTATCAAAACCTGCCGGAGGAGAAGAAGAGATATGCCAGATTCATTTTCAGTGATATGGACAAAGACGGCGACGGGCAAATTAACCTAAGAGAATTCATGGAGTATCATAACAAAGATAACAACTCGGCTTTTACAAATCCAAGCTTGTTTAGAGCGCTGGACAAGAACAGCAATGGAAGCTTGGATTTTGAGGAGGCAATGGTCTTGTACTACATCACGCAGAGTGGAAGAGCTCTATTTTGCAAATCTTGCAATACGTTCTTGACAGACGTATACTTCAGTTGCTCTCAATGTTTCACCAGTCATGATGCTTCAGAGAGTACCTATGAAATTTGCTGTGATTGCTATGGTGGTAAGAAGTTCACGCACCACGAAGATGCCATCTTCTGCGATAACTATTCCTTACTAAGTCAAAGCAGGAGCTTGGCACTAGCAGCTCCGCCAGAGGTAAATAAACTCCGATCCTGTTAGAAAGAAATACTTGAGATTGATTAAGATTTCCAATTTTTGGAATTACCTCTAATTATGTTTCTTTAATTTCTGGAATTGCTTGTTCATCGTTAGGAATATATCTAATCATATGCTTCGTTATCTTTGATTTCAGAAGCGACGCGGTGTGCTTGGGAAAATTCAAATGATAGTGGGCTTTGCAGGATTTGTAACTGGCTGTGTCATTATGTGAAAGAGTAATTTCATCCAATAAATTTTATCTTTACTCTAAATTTATTAATTAAATATTTAATGAATACTAATGATAAATAAACTTCTACTATCATTGATTATATTTACATGAACAAAGTTAATGACGCGTGAATCAACTGATTATTTTTTTTGGTAAAGATCGGGGCGAAAGCCCTTCTAAATTAAACGAGGAATAGTAGACCCAATGAGGTTATAATACAATAAGGGATAAATCCCAGACGGAGGATAGGATATAGTATCCGCCCCCCTAATCAATAACTCCCTAGTTAGCCCACAAAGTTTGCCAACCAGTCAGCCACACAATTGGCCTCCCGATAAACATGTAAAATACTCACCTCCCAATCCCTACCCAAAATATTTTTAATTTGCATAATCAAATTAAAATTTTGATCCACTCTCACACTCTCCCCATTAATTAGCCTAATAACAACTCTAGAATCTGACTCCAAAGTTACTTTCCTAAACCCTTTATCCCAAGTCAAATTCAAACCCTCATAGATTGCCCACAATTCTGCTGTTACCGACGAACAAATTCCAATGTTTCTAGCAAAACCCCCGATCCAAGTTCCCATATGATCCCGGATTACCCCTCCCGCACCCGCTATCCCTGGGTTACCTTTGCTGCAGCCGTCCACGTTAAGCTTGATCCATCCTTCCGCTGGGTATTTCCATCCTATGTTAGCCACCTCCGCTGAATTTTCATTTCCATTCCGTTGAATTTTCTTACTGTCTTCAACCATCCGTTTTATAGCCAAAACAGTCCCAAACCAATTCCCCTGGCCCCCTCCAAAAGTTGTATTGCATCTCTCTTTCCAAATATACCATAAGGTTATACCGAAAACTAGATGTCAATCACCATACCGGGTGCTTTCCTTTCTAGCAGTAAAATTAGAAACCAACCATGCATACCAATTTTGGCTGAAAAAAATATCTCTCTCCTCAGTCTTGACAAAAACCTCCCAAATTTTACGAGCTTTAGGGCAATCTCGTAACGCGTGAGTTACCGTTTCTACTACATTGACGCAGTGGCCACAATCTTTATTGTCTGTCATCTTCCTTCTCCATCTCACTTCATTAGTCATAATAGCATTGTGGCCTACAGTCCAAAGAAAAACTCTGATCCGTTCCAATCCTTTCCACTTCCAGATAATCCTCCACAATGGGTCTCTATCCATAGCCCCTCTTTCCTCCTGAACTATATAAGCGGTTCGCACTGATAGCCGCCCAATTGAGGAATGATCCCATACCACCGAGTCTTCTCTAGTATCCTGCATAGGAGGGATGTGACCCGCAATGTTCATCATAGTGTGTATAGGAAGTAAATGCGCGAACAACTCCCATTTCCAGTTTCTTCCACTATCCACCATATCTGTCACTGTATAATGGAGTGTATTAACCCTCGCTTCTGGATTTAAGAGAGTATTGAGAGGCCCATAATCTCCCAACCATTTATCTCTCCAAAATAAAACATGTCTTCCATTTCCCAGATTCCAGCTAACATTTTGACTCACTACATCCCATTCTCAACAGATAGACTTCCATAACACCGAGTCACTAGCCTTAGCCACCGGATTCCCTTTCCCCCTACTAGGGTTCATATATTTGTCTTTAAGGAATTTCACCCACATGCTTTCCTCCTGCATCATCCCCCAAGCCAATTTCATTATGAAAGCTTTATTCATCGTATCCATCTTCCTCAAACCCAATCCACCTTCCTCCTTAGGCTTACATAGAGTTGTCCAGTTGACAAGGTGGATTTTGTCTCTACCTTCTGTTTGGCCCCAAATGAATCTCCTACAATTTTTTTCTATCTCCTTGCAAGTATACTTTGGAATCACTGCTGCTTGCATAGGGTACAATGGGATGGTGGCTAAAACCGCTTTGCATAAAGTGATTTTTCCGGCCAAAGATAAATTGTTCGCTTTCCAACCTGCTAACCTTTTTTGCATATTATCAACTAAGTAACTATATGTTTGCTTAGTTATTCTCTGATGTAGCAGAGGAACCCCCAAATATTTGTGACCTGAAATCCACTTCTTCTACTTATAGCCCCTGCCAAGGATAATGACACATTCTTGGAAAAGTAAATTCTTGTCTTTGCAGCACTCACTTTCTGACCCGAAGCTGAGCAAAACATATCTAGACAGTCCCGGACTCTCTCTAACTGCTCCAACTTGCCTCAGTAAAAAGGAGCATATCATCCGCAAAACACAAGTGAGATATCTTCAACCCATTCCTCCGCACACTAACCGAAGAGTTTATGGATCAACTTTTAGGTGCCTTCTTGAGTCGTCATGGAATTTGACATCAAACCTCATGCACCTATACTCCACAACAAAATGGACTAGCAGAGCAAAAAAATAGGCAAATCCTGGAAATTGTTCGTGCATCTCTTTTTGGTATGAATATGCTAAAATTCTACTGGGGAAAAGCCATGAAGTTTGCTGCCTATTTAATTAATTAAACACCATCTAGTGTGATTGGATTTCAGACTCCCCAATAGAAGATGGAATCTCTGCTCTCTACTCCACATCTACCAAATCTTGAACCACGAGTATTTGGGTGTACGGTATATATTCACATACCGAAAGTCCTATAGAGTAAACTTGACCCATGTGCAAAATGGTGTGTCTTTGTCGGATACTTGGAGATTCAGAAAGGGTATCGGTGTTATGATCCCCAACATCAAAAGCTACATGTGACCTTGGATATGTCATTTTGAGAATTGGAACCCTACTATTTTGGGGGAGCATCTGGGCCTTCTCTTTAGGGGGAGAATAATAATGAAGAGAACGAAGATATATTTGAATTGGAGGAAAATGGAGGGTCCGTTGATAGAAATTTTGAGGGAGCAGAACCAAGTTTTGTCCCAAGCCATAGTACTGACATGGAATTATGTACAAACCAGAGATTACTCAGCGATAAACCCCCTTTGTCTCCATAGTTGTCCATGTCTGCACCACTAACCGAAGAATCAAACCCAGAATGTTTCTCCTCTGGTAAATCCGAATCCTATTCTTGATGAAACTAACAAAATTTCTCTTCTTGTAGAAAATGTATCTAATAAATATCCATATAGGTCAAATAGGGGAGTCCCGAAAAAACAGTATGAACCTGATCCAAAAAAAAAGATTAAATACACAATCAGTAATTATGTTTCTCACCATTGGTTATCGGAATCGTATGCATATTCTGTTAATCAATTATCCACTGTGCCTATTCCTAGTAATGTACAGGATGCATTAGCAAACCCAAAGTGGACTAAATTAATGAATGGGGAAATGAAGGCGGTTCAGAGGCATAACACCTGAGAATTATGTCCCCTACCCGAAGGAAAGAAGACAGTTGGGTGTAGGTGGGTGTCACAGTAAAACTGAAAGTGGATGGAAGTATTGACAGGTACACAGCAAGGTTGGTTGCGAAGGGATATACGCAGAATTTGGATATAAGCAAAGTAATTCAGATCACACTTTGTTTATAAAACATAGAGAAAGGAAAATAACAACATTGATTGTGTATGTGGATGATATGGTCTTGACAGGAGATGATCTAGAGGAGAGAAAAGCACTACAACAGTTTTTAGCATCAAAATTCAAATGAAAGACCTCGGAAAACTGAAGTATTTTTTAGAAATCGAGGTCTCAAGGTCAAAAACCGAAATATGTCTATCACAACAGAAATATGTGTTAGATGTCTTAGCTGAAACCGGGATGTTGGCCTGCAAGCCTGTTGAAAACACCTATAGAGAAAAATCATAAGCTTGGAGAGTCTGCAAATCATAATCCGATGGACAAAGGGCGTTATCAACGGTTAGTTGGTAAGTTAATATATCTATCACATACTAGGTTAGATATAGCCTATGCAGTAAGTGTGGTAAGTTAGTTCATGCACTCGCCAGATGAAGAGCATATGTCAGCAGTATATCGAATCTTGAGGTACTTGAAGAGTGCACTAGGAAGGGGACTACAATTCTCTAAAAATGAGGTTCATGAAATTGAAGGATATACAAACTCAGACTAGGCAGGAAATTAGATCGATAGGAGATCAATGTCGGGTTACTTTACTTTTGTAGAAGAAAACCTCGTTACTTGGAGAACCAAGAAGTAGAAAGTGGTTGCTAGATCAAGTGCAAAAGCAGAATACTGAGGTATGGCTCATGGTGTATGCAAATTATTATAGATAAAACATGTATTACAAGATTTGGGGATTGATTATGAGACATTCATACGTCTACACTGTGATAATAAGACAGCTATCGAGATAGCACACAACCCGGTACAACACGATCGTACCAAACACGTTGAAGTTGACTGATATTTCATTAAGAAAAATCTTGATCGAAAAATTATTGAATTTCTGTTTGTTCGGTCGGAGGATCAGCTAGCCGATATACTCACAAAGGTAATCTCAGGGAAAGCATTTCATGACGCAATTAGCAAGTTGGTCATGATAAATATCTATGCTCCAACTTTAGGGGGAGTGTTGAAATATAGTCGTTTATTACTATAATAGGGAAAATAATTCTAGGTGTTTAAAGTGTATTGTATTTTAACTAAAATGTATTGTAATTATTTCCTATATAAACCCCCCCTACTATAACAGCAAAGTAACTAAATATATTGAAATTAAAATCGAAGTTTAAAGTCTAAAAAGTAACAAATAAAATATCATTAATTACTCCTAAAGTACCATAAAAAAATTTATACTTCATTTTCTACTTGTAGTACAATTTAAAAGTTAATTGGTTTTTTTATTTGATAAAATGCCATTATAATTACCTAATACACCTAAAAGAGTTAAGTGCTTACTTAACTCCTTTATTGTTCACATGAACAATAAAATAGGTGGCCTTTTTTTTGTGCAGTACGCCTTTTTGTTTAGCATTTTCATTTTATTTTTTTATATTGGTATTTTTTAATTTTATTATTCAACTTTGTTGACTTTTTTTAAAAAATAAAGTTCTTAAACTCAGTAAAGTCCATTATCTGATTGCAAATTCATAACTTGGGTTAGATTATTTAATTTTAAATTTGGACTAGACAATGAATCATGTCAGGATGTTTCAAGGTCAATCAATTGGGTTAGATTTAATCATAATATCAATTAGTTTTTTTAAGCCTACATATAATATTTTACTTTTAAAAGTTTTTTGTAACATGGTCTTGTAAACTAGCATATATACAAAGGTTAGATTTTTGGTTAGGTTGCTTTTGTTGGGTTTTCCAAAACACATATACATTGTGCAAATGATAAAAAAAAATTAGAGATACAAGGATCCAATTAGATAGATTTAGGGTTGCTTAAGGTTTATACGAAAATTACCTAAAGGTCATATGTTCTTTTTGGCTTTTAATAATTTTCTCAAGTCTAAGTTAATGCAAATGACAAGTCATTTTCAACCTTTAATAGTAATCCATTCAAATTACCAATGAGAAATCTTCTAGATTCTTTTAGGAGAGAGAGAGTGATTGATATGACTTTAAGTTCTATTGCTTTACTTTTATGTTTTTTTAGGTATTTTGCACTGTTATACAATTAGTATACAGAAAATAAGAGGCAAAATATTCTATTTATAGAAAATCTTGAAAACCCTATAAATAGTAAAATATCAATTTGTCCCCTGAATAATATTACATATATTATTTCAAGATAATTTAAGAAACTTATTCAACTAAGTCCCTACTTGATTTTTTTCTAGGTCTAGAATTTTAATTCCATATATTAATTATATTCTAGTCCTGAATTTTAAACATTAGCCATAAACTACAAACCCCTTGATTTAATGATAAGATAAAGTTACAAGGGCAGAGAGAATGCATGCGGGAAAAAACTCAGTCTCTCCCATCAAGCATGGTCAACCAAAATCAATTTTTTTCTTATAAGAACCTAAACTCAAGTAATATTTAAGGAGGTGATGATTGAAAAAAAGACAAAGTTTAAGCATGTTGATTTCCCAACTCAAAAAATGGTAGATGGCATCGCCAATATAGAAAGAAAGAATAAAATATCAGGCATCTGGTGTGCTGACCACGCACCTTAACGTGTGCAATGAAATTCCAATAATAATGGTTATTCATTGTCGCACGTGACACAATATGCCTCTATTGTCTCACTAGATTCCATCAACTTCAATCTAATTCCAGATATCCAAAAAGCATGATGTCTATTTTTCTTATTACATGATTAGCTCTTTACCCAGAACCTTCGAAAACCAATAAGGATTCTAGTTACCATAAAACTAAATATTGACTTCTTTTTTAATATTTTTACCTTATTTACATGTAAACTCGTCTTGATGTCCACATACAGCACATAATAAATCACAAAAAAATATAGCGACCACAAGCAAGTGACTACAAGCTCCCATACAACAATATCATTAACCACAAATAACCATACAATAATTCTAAAAATCACAAGCAACAATATAATAAACTTAGTAACTATAAACAATCATTCAAGAATCCTATAAGTTAAAACATATTACATAATATTCACAAATACACTCTCCAACATTCTTTACTCTTTTGTATATTGTTTCCCTCTCACATTTTTTACTTATTTTAATGTTGGAAAAATTCTTCTTTCGACATGGATTTTATTTGTAAAAAGAGGTTGTAGACAAGTGCTGAAGTCAGTCATTTTACTAAGGAAAAGGATTGGATCTAATCCACCTTTCAATTCAACCTAGATGATTTGATAGGTTAGTGATGTTGTTTGTTTTTTTGGTTTTTTTTTAGAGTCTTTGCATTGTCTATATGAAGAAAACAAAAACAAAAAAAAGAATTTAGATAATCTATTTACTAGTACTTGCAGTTCTCCTCCTATTTTTTATAAAACAAACTGGATGAAGAGAAACAAGTGATTGATGGGTGTTAGTATCATGATTGAAAGAAACTCTATGACCATAGTAAATCTTTTTCACTTGACAATATGGATTATCTTATAGATTTTTAATTAAGAAAGTGTTTGGCATTGTGTTTCAAAAATATTTTTGAAAATATTTTTTACTTTAAATTAAAAATATTTGGTGTTTTAAGATCATTTTCATGTGCTGATGTCAAAAATAATTTTTAAAAAAATATATATTATTTTGATGCATTTCTAAACGAAAAAACACATTCAAAAGCAACTTCAACTACACTCACACAGGGGTACTAAAATAACACAGCCATTAATGATTTTGCTAACTTTTTTATTTTAAAGAAAATATTATTGAAAAACCACGAAACAAATTAGCGAAAACCTAGACACTGAATATGTCAAAAAAATAAATAGGTTACTTTTTTTCTTCAAATATTCAAAGAATCCACCACTGAAAACCATGGAACCATGACAGTTTAACAAAATTAGAAAAACCAAATGCAATTATCCATATGCTCTAGAAATGGTGAATTGGGAAATTAAATGCTAGAAAAAAGAAGATGAATGTATGTATATATATATATATATATCAATACCCTGGAAAACAAAAAAGAGAGAGAGGGAAACGAAACCCTAGTCCCACAAATTTTGATTGTGCTGACTAGGTTTCTAGGTATGCGAAGTAGGCATGTGGTAAAGAAAGTGCATGCAGAGAAGATATGGAGAGAAAATAATTTACCCTAATAACAATTAAAGGTGACAACAAATGTAACTGGCCCACTCATTATCCCGGTAAATTTATAGGAGTGTTTGTCACTGTATTTTAAAAATAATTTTTAAAAAATTAAAAAAATCAATTTTATTTTAAATCAAAATTTTTGAGAATTTATACATCATTTTGATATACTGATGTTAAAAATAATTTTTTTAAAAAAAATATATTAATCTATTTCTAAACAAAAATCACTTTAAAAAACAACCTCAACTATACTCCCAAACAGGCGCAAAATATCATTGGAATATTAATTGATTTTTTTATTATTTTTAATCTATCAGTAATGATCAACTACACATATTTCATCGTTATTTAATATATTTAAATGATTTTTTTATTACACCAACACTTTAAAACTATAAGAAAAAACATTTAAAAACATAAATTTAATATTTTTTTCAAGTTAAATGCCCTAGTTAAATGTATCTAAATACAATTACAAACGCGAAGACAAACAAGTGCCTTGTTTCATCCAGCAGTCATGTTTATATCTCTATTGAGAGTTAACCCTACTAGCAATGAAATCAGTTCTGATGGTGCTCAATAATTTTACAAGATAAGCTTCATGATTTACAGGAGTAACCCTAATAAGTTTACTCCTTAAAGATCATTAATTCAAATTCTATATCAGTTATGATCACTAGAGATTTTAACTTGTTATTAGCTTTAGAGTACGTGAAATTAGTCGAGATATGTGTAAACTAGCTCGAATATCCATGTTCAAAAACTTTTTTACATAAGAGCAACTTAAGATTAACAAATTCATAATGCCCTCCAAAAGTAACGTGAATACAATTCCCAGAATAAAGATACAGCTCTATAAATTAACTTGAGTTTATTCTCTACTGGATGTGAGCTTACTTGAAGAATTTCCAGCGAATTTCCAGTCATTTCCTCTTACCTCATCAGCAATTAATGTACGATTATTGGTGATAAAATGCATCACGAAGTATCATCATCACCATCATCAACATCAGCATCACCATCACCATCATCATCATCATCATCATCACCATCACCATCACCACCAAATAAGTTAGAAATTATGCCATCAGGACCAAAGAAGTTAGAAATTATGCCTCCAAGACCAATAGTTATGCCTGCAATTTGCAGTCCCTTTTTAAGAATTTTAATCACTTTGCTTCGCTTCTGAAATGAAAGATAATACGCAAATATATTAGAGGTTGAGTTAATATTTTTATACTTAATATAGTACTTATTTATTAATTAGATAGAGAGAGTATTTTTATCAATGAAAATATGATGATTCCACTAGTTATTTTGAAGCCAGTCCTAAAAATATAATTAATCTCTTCATCCAGATAATTAAATAATACGAAAAATGGGAATTCAAATGTAAAGCAGAGAAAGAATATATTCAAAAGAAAGGAGCAAAATCTAATAATAATAATAATAATAATAAATAGAGAACTTGTAAAGCTCTATACTACAAGAGAAAAGAATAACTAGTGGAATCATATTTGTCTTTTAGAAAAGAATAACAAGAGACAAGAATAACTAGTCCTAGAAACTCTTACAAGAGATACACGTCTTGACTCAAACTCAAAATTTGTTGTACAAATCGCAAGTTCTCTGTCATATTTGTCTTTTAGTTCAGCTTCTAGTCAGGGTCAGGATCCAAGTTTTTTTTACTTTAAAATCTTATTTTAAACTTTTTTTAACTTAAAAATACGGGAGAAACATCCTAAAAATCTAAACAAGCATATTTTCAATATAAAAAAATATATAAATCATTAAAATATAAAACGTTTCAAGCCCATCTATTTTCAGCAAGATCAATGTTAAAAGCCACTTCAATGGCACTTATCTCTGTAAAATTAATCCACGACTTCAATGACACTTTGAATTAGAATAGCATGCAAAGAAAAGAAAATCTCAACAAATAAAATGACGAGGCTGAAATTGAAAAATAAGGACTATCAATATGATTAAAAAAATGTAATGCTCCATGAAGAATCATTACTAAAAAAAGTTTTATTAGCAACGGATTGTATCAATGGAAAAATTCCATTGTTGATGTTGCTTTGGATAAACATCGGATTATGTTTAGCAACAAAAAATCCGTTGCTGAACAATAATAAATTATTTTAGAAAAAAATATATTTAATGAGTCTGCAGTGGATAGTTTCCGATGCAAATTTCATTGCTAATATTTTTAACAACAAATTCTCTTGTCATCGACAACAGATTAATACGTTGCTAGTAGTCTCCCTTCTTAGTAGTGAATGAGTTATCAGTGAATTAGGCAAATGTGTAGTAATAAATAGTAAAAATATCTTATTGTTTTAGTTTCTAAAATCAATTACCTTCATGGGGGCCTCTTGTATCGCGCTCCTGCTTTGACGTAGTAAAGTATAGTTATCACAGAAGGTGGCATCACCGTGGTGTGTGAACTTCTTACCACCATAGCAATCACAGCAAATATCAAAGGTGCTGACTGAAGCATTGAAGAAACATTGAGAGCAACTGAAGTACGCTCCTGCCATCAACGTCTTGCAAGACATGCAAATTATAGCCCTTCCACTCTGCATGATGTAGTGCAAGACGATTACATCCTTAAAATCCAAGCTTCCATTGCCGTCCTTGTCCAGCGCGCTAAAGATGCTCTCATGAGTCAAATCTGTGGCTTTTTTTTTCTCGAGATACTTCACGTATTCACCCCGGCTAATTTGCTTGTCTCTGTTCTTATCCATGGCCTTGAAATTTTTTTTTCTCAATTTCTTATCCTTTTCCGGCAGATGTTCGTAAGAAGCTCTAGCAGCCCGGCGAAGCTCCTCCATGTATAATTATGCGGTGTTTGATAGTGATTACAAATATCTTCTGTTTGGTAGTGATTTATGGTACAAATAAGTGACCACACAACAAAGAAATATTAAAGAATTGAAGTGAAGCGGGGTATGAAAGTTTTGGCGTCTTCAATAATTTCTCCATCTCACACCCCATAAACAAAGAAATATTAGAATAGAAGTGAAGCAGGGTGTGAAAACTTTGGCGTCTTCAATAATTTCTCCATCTCACACACCATAAACAAAGAAATATTAAAGAATAGAAGTGAAGCAGGGTGTGAAAACTTTGGCGTCTTCAGTAATTTCTCCATCTCACACCCCATAAACAAAGAAATATTAAAGAATAGAAGTGAAGCAGGGTGTGAAAACTTTGGCGTCTTCAGTAATTTCTCCATCTCACACCCCATAAACAAAGAAATATTAGAATAGAAGTGAAGCAGGGTGTGAAAACTTTGGCGTCTTCAATAATTTCTCCATCTCACACCCCATAAACAAAGAAATATTAAAGAATAGAAGTGAAGCAGGGTGTGAAAACTTTGGCGTCTTCAATAAGTTCTCCATCTCACACCCCATAAACAAAGAAATATTAGAATAGAAGTGAAGCAGGGTGTGAAAACTTTGGCGTCTTCAATAATTTCTCCATCTCACACCCCATAAAACACGGTTCACGAATCAAAACCATGAAAAATCGAGTTGCAATTGAAGTGGAGTTGGGTGTGAAAAGAGATTCAAATTTTACGAACACAATTCTAATCAGCATCGAAGTAGTATTACATACAATCTATTTTTATTCTCATATTAACGAGTTGTCCGGGTCTGTTTTTTTTATAATTAAAAAAAACGAAAACCTTACAACCTTATTTCTCCCTCTCCTACTAACCACTCCACTCCTGCGATAGGTCCCCTCAAACTTGGAGACTATCTGTTCTTTGATTCCACCGTCCCCGTGAATTATTTATTTATCCTCAAAGCTTTCTCTATCACAAAAAAAATAGTGATTTATGGTACCAATAAGTGAACACACAATGTGTGAAATATTAAAGAATTGAAGTGAAGTGGGGTATGAAAGTTTTGGCGTCTTCAATAATTTCTTCATAGACTTCTCAAGTATGCTAGTGATGTAAGTCATGCAATCTTTCATAGACTCCAATTCTTATAAGAAATGAGCGTCATAGTGGTGCTTTCTCTGCTACCATGAGAGGTCCCCAGCAAATTTGGTGACAATATCTTTTCTTTGATTCCACTGTCGCCATAAATTATTTATTTGTCCTCAAACACTGCTGTTCGATAGTGATTTATAGTACTGACAAGGGACCAAAATGCCAAACTTTTATTTTTATATTATCAAAATGATATCGTTTTACTTTTTTTTTATTATTGACTTTGACTTATTCAAGTTCGGCTAAATTCATTAAGTATTTTTACAATTGTTTTTTATTCAAAACTTTGTTTAAATAATGTTTTGTTTTATTTTTTACAAATTAATTTTGACATCAACATATTAAAATGATTCTAAACACTAAAAAAAAAATTTAAATAAAAAAAATTATTTTTTTTCATTTTTTAAAAATTATTTTTAAAATATAGTGTCAACCACCTTTTAATACATTAAATTGTCGAAAATTAATATAAAAAACAATTTAAATTAAATTGTGGAGACTTTGGCGTCTTTAATAATTCTTCCATCTCACACCCCCAAAAACGAAGAAATATAATAGAATTGAAGTGAAGTAGGGTGTGGAAACTTTGACATCTTCAATAATTCCTCCATCTCACATCCCCGGTTCATGCATCAAAGCCATGCCAAGTTGATGAGTCCAAGGAACATGACAACTCATTCTCGCCAGGATGCAGTTTTTTTGGTAAGTTAACACCTTTTAAATGATATTATTGGGTAGGAATAACAATAAAATTACTAATAATGATAATGATGGAGTTTTTGGTAAGTTATCATTTTTAAAAATTATTATTATTAGTAGTAGAAATATTGAGATAACAACAACAATAATAATTATAATAATAATTTGGTTGATTTGTAAGGATAAATCCCGCTGAAATTTTATTTATCTTATGTTACCATTAACGAAAAATTATGGTTTTAATTTTTTTTTAATATTTTATTATTATTTTTGTTGATTTCTAGGATAAATTTATTTGAGGGTTTTTTTCATCCAATATCGGTCTATCATAATAAAACTACAAACAAATATTTACAATTTGGAAATATTGTTATTATTTTTTTGAAGTGCTCTAATTATCATTTTTAGATTGATTTTTAAGGATAAAAACCATCAAGGTTTTTTTTCTCCTATATCGATCTACGATAATAGATCCTCAAATAAATATTTAACGGTTTAAAATATATTTTTTTACTATTATTTTGAAATTGACTTATACGGATAAAACTCATTGAGTATTTTTTTTTTTTAATCTTTTGTTCACTTATGATATTAAAACAACAAACAGAAAAATGAAGCATTTATTAGTGTATATATCCTGTTATCAATCAATTGATTCACGTGCCATTAACTTTGTATATTTAATGATAATAAAAGTTAATTTATCATTAGTATTCATCAAATATTTAATTAATAAATTTAGAATAAAGATAAAATTTATAGAATAAAATTACTCTATAAAACAATTGATAATATATTTATTGCATAAAATTATTGTTTTTAAATATTCTTAGTCAATGCTCGATTAAAATTAGATATTAATAAAATTTATTAAGATTGATATATATTATATAATTTGTTTTTGTGAAAAAAAGCGTTTGTTGTCGTAAATTAACATGTTATTGATAGGCTTGTATCACTGCTGCCCGGACGGTGCTACTATTAAAGGCTTACCGATGGGACCTCAATATATAGAAACTCCTAAAACAAATTATAAAATTATTATAGTTATAAAAATTTCATTGCACAAAAATATTGTTTCTAAATATTCTTGATCAATACTGAATTAAAATTAAATATTAATGAAAATTATTGAGATTAATACATATTATATAATTTGTTTTTTTGTGAAAAAAGAGCGTAAATTCACGTAAAAGGAATTTCTGTAACTATTATATTTTTTCGAATCGATCCTACTATCATTTTTAAATTGACTTTTACGAATAAAACCCTTTAAGATTATGATAATAAAACCACAAAAAAAAAAAAAGAAGCACTAGCCTACAAAATAACAATAAATCAAAATAAACATAAATTTAACAATCCCAATGATTTATGCTATATTGAGAATCATCAAATCAAACCAAACAATACAGCAAAATGATTGAGTAATTTAACTTAGGTTCAAAATAGATTCTCCTAGAGGGTGGTGTTTCTAGAAAGTTCTCGCACCTTTCATTACTTCATCAATAATAATAATAATAATAATAGTCGTCCCTAAGCAAGCGGTTCAAGTTTCACGTTCTTTCACATAATGATACAACTAGTAGCCGTGTTTGCAGCGCCCACTATAGAGTCAATTTTCCCAAGCACATTGCCTCGCTTCTGGAATCAAAGATAACGAAGCATATGATTAGATATATTCCTAATGATGAACAAGCAAATCCAGAAATTAAAGAAACATAATTAGAGGTAATAGATCGTTCCAAAAATTGGAAATCTTAATCAATCTCAAGTATTTCTTTCTAACAGGATCGGAGTTGATATCATTTTCGAAGATTATTTACCTCTTTGGAAGCTTGTAATGCCAAGCTCCTGCTTTGCCTTAGTAAGGAATAGTTATCGCAGAAGATGGCATCTTCGTGGTGCGTGAGCTTCTTACCAGCATAGCAATCACAGCAAATTTCATAGGTGCTGACTGAATCACCTTTGAAGAAACATTGAGAGCAACTGAAGTATACGTCTGCCAAGAACGTATTACAAGATTTGCAAAATAGAGCTCTTCCACTCTGCATGATGTAGTACAAGACCTTTGCTTCCTCAAAATCCAAGCCTTCATCGTTGTTCTTGTCCAGCGCTCTAAACATTCTTGAATGAGTAAGAGCCATGTCATTGTTGTTATCTTTGTCGAGATAGTCCACGTATTCTTTTAGGTCAATTTGCCCGTCGCCGTTTTTGTCCATTTCACTGAATTTAAATCTGGCATAGCTCTTCTTCTCCTCCGACAGGTTTTCATAATAAGCTTCCGCAGCGCGGCGAATCTCCTCCATATTTAAGAGGATAGTTTTGGCCTACAATTTCAAGACTCCAAAGGGACTTTTATGGAAGTGGATCAACTCTAAGAACCTGCCTCTAGTCGCCATTGCTAAATGATCTGAACTATATTTATATCCAAGAAATAGAGATGCAGGTTAATCTACGAATTACTGGGTTAATTTTATATTTCCGAGTCAACTCAAGTCTTTCTTAAAAGAAAAAAAAAAAGAAAAAAAAAACAATATAATTTTTGAAGTTGAAGCCGCATCTCTGATTTGGAGACAATATTTTTTCTTTCATTCCACGAATTATTTATTTGTCCACAAACCCTTCTGTTTGATAGGGACCACACGACGAAGAAATGTAACAGAATTGAAGTGAAGTAAACTTCTGTCCAAGGAACATGACAAACTCGGGTCTTTTTTTATATTATCAAAATGATATCGTTTTTTTTTTTTTTTCAATTTATTGACTTTGACCTATTCAAGTTCGGCTAAATTCATTAATATATGTTTTTTTGGTTACAAAATATATTAAAATAATATTTTATTTTATTTTTTAAAAATTATTTTTGACATTAACATATTAAAATGATTTTAAAACACCAAAAAAAGTAATTTAAAGTAAAAAATAAAAATATTTTTTTTCAAAAACAATTTTGAAATGTAATGTCAAACAACATTTAATACATTGAGTTATCGAAATTTAATATAAAAAACAATTTAAATTAAATTGTGGAGACTTTGGCATTTTTAATAATTCTTTTATCTCACACCCAAAAACGAAGAAATATATTAGAATTGAAGTGAAGGAGGGTGTGGAAACTTTAACATCTTCAATAATTCCTCCATCTCACATCCCCGGTTCATGCATCAAAGCCATGGAAAGCCAAGTTGCATTTGTCCAAGGAACATGACAGATTAGCCATGATGGATTTTTTGTTAAGTTGGCAATCCTTAAAAAAAAAAAAATATTTTGTAAAGTCGTTATGCAGACACAATATTATCTACAATTTTATTATGATAGATATCACAAGTGGCACGCCAGTTATAATTTATAAATATCATTTATAACTCATGTGTCATGAAAGGTATTTTTTTATTAACTTAATATTCAGCTAGCTTGCATGTACCTCGACTAAACTCCCGGACTCTGAAGTTAAGTATCATATAAGTTTCTAGTGGTCATCATATTAGCAATTATAGGTCTTGAATTTAAAACCATATGAAAGCAAACCTCTTAGTCTCAAGCTTGAACCACTAAACCTCTTAGTTAAGTATCATATAAGCCTCCAATGGTTATCATATTAGCAATCAAAGCTTATTTTTTGTTGTTTACTGGCAGGTTATGATAATAAGCCGCAGCAGCGCGGCGAATCTCCTCCATTTTTAATAAGAGGATAGCTTTGCCCTACAATTTCAAGACTCCAAAGGGACTTCTATGGAAGTGGATCAACTCTAAGAACCTGCCTCTAGTCGCCATTGTTGAATGATCTGAACAATATTTATATCCAAGAAATTGAGATGTAGGTTAATATATGAATTAATGGGTTAATTTTTATATTTCCAAATGTTATAGAATGTAACTATATAGGAAATATTGTAGTCATATTCTTATGTGGTAATCTCCACCATTACTATTGTATATTGCCCTACTCATATATATAGAAAGGGTTGGCTAACTATTAGGTTAAGCTTCCTAATTATTCTCAACTTGGTATTAGAGCCTTCGGCCATCAAAACTCTTTTCTCCCTTTGCGGTCGACCCTAATTTTTTTCTCCCCCATTGACTCTCTTGCTGCCACCGTTGACATCTCTCCTTCCACCGGTGCCGCAACATCACCGACCAGCCATCCTCACATTGTTGGCCAAGAACAACTTCCACGTGTAGAGCATGTGTCTAATTCTTCTTCTCATGATTCTGTCATTCCTTTGCCTCTCATGGGAACACACACTTCAGCAATGGTTCCTCTATCAAACACCCACCAAATTGTTTCATTGAAACTTACGAACAAAACCTATCTCTATTGGAGAATCAGATGAAGCCATATCTCCTTGGTCAAGGTGTTTTTCACTTGTTTATAGCTCCTTGCCATGTCCTCCAACTCATATGATTGATGCTTCGGCTGGTTGTTCCTCTGCCATCAGCCCTTCTTTTCTTCATTGGAAGCAACAAGATCAGCTTATTTGAGTGCTGTACTCTCCTCTCTCTCCGTGGATGTGTTGCATCTTATAGTAGATTGTTCTACTTCACATTGTGTTTGCCTCTCCATCTAATTCCCGGATCATGCAACTACATGGCTCCTTTCAAGACCTTCGACAAGGTAATGCATCAGTTAGTATGTACATGCAGCAAGCCAAATCGTTATTTGACGAATTGGCTGCTGCTGGTCGCCCAATATCTCTTGAAGATTTCAATCTCTGTGTTTCGTGGCCTTCGCGACGAGCTCAAAAACTTGGTAACTACCCTCATAACCAAGGCCGAACCGCTATCGTATGCTAATCTTCACAACCATCTCTTTACCCATGAGTTTCTGCATAAGAATTCTTTTCACTCCATGGCTGTCGGTTCATCCTCTTCGCCTCTGCTGTCTTCTTCTTCTTTGTCGCAGCAGCCACCATTGCTGCCAACACCTCTGATTTCTACTCATCATGCCATGACTAATCACAGCCGAAACAGGAGGCATTATTGGGGTAATTGGCGTCCCAACAACAACCGATTTCAGGCCCAAAATAGAGGCTACTCTGCTGCAGATTGGAGGTAGAATCAGTGGCAGAACAAGCGTAACTCTACTGTTGATTTCAAGCCGAATCAAGGGCAGTGGTCTGGACATGTACACTGCCAATTGTGTTCCAATCTCGGCCATTCAGCTCTTCAATGCTCTCAGTTTTATAGCAGCACATAGCAACCCTCTGCTCACCTTGCTGTTGCAAATGATTCTACTCCAATGACTTGGTTTCCCGACACCGGCGCGAATCAACATGTGACGCCTGATCTTGCAACTCTAACTGATTCTGCTCTTTATCTTGATAATGATTTCTTGCATGTTGGTGATGATAAGGCCCTTGACATATCCCATGTTGGACATACTACTTTATATTCCCCAAAACGCATGTTTACATTAACTAATGTTCTTCGTGTGCCTCATATTACCAAACCGTTGTTATCTGTTCAGAAATTCTGTCGTGATAATCATGTTTATTTTGAATTTCATGATTCTATGTTTTATGTGAAGGACCTCATCACCAAGGAAGTTCTTCTTTCCGGTCGGAGTCATGATGGTATTTATGTTCTCTTCGAGTCTTCAGCTACGTCAGTTCCTCAAGTTTTTTGGTCTCCTTGCATTTTCGTGACTGCCGACCTGTGGCATCATCGTTTAGGTCATCCAACTCCTCGCATTCTGAATTTGTTATTTTCCAAAAATAAATTATTTGTACCTCTAGACGATCTTTTACTCAATGTTAAGCATGTCCTTTAGGCAAGTCGTCCCGTTTGTCATTATGACCGACGGGTCACAAAACTTCTACCCCACTTGAATTATTTTTTAGTGATGTTTGGGGCCCTGCTCCTATGTTTTCTTCTTATGGTTTTCATTATTTTGTTATCTTTGTTGATGTGCACACTAAATATATATGGTATTATTCGCTTGTTGCAAAATCTGATGTATTTTCCACGTTTCAACGTTTTCAGACACTTGTTGAGCGTCAGTTTTCTCTTAAAATTAAATCTGTTCAAACTGATTGGGTGGTGAATATCGAAAATTAAATAATTTTTTTCAAACCATTGGTATTCATCATCGATTAATTTGTCCTCATACTCATGAACAAAATGGCACAGTTGAACGTCATCATAGACATTGTCGAAACTGACCTAACCCTTTTAGGCCAGTGTAATGCCCCATTGCACTTTTGGAACTATGCTATGGAATCATCGGTATATCTTATTAATCGCATGCCTACTCATGTTCTTCAAAATAAATCTCCTTTTACGTGTTTGTTTTATCGCACCCCTGATTATAACTTCCTACGTACATTTGGGTGTCTCTGTTTTCTATTTTTACATCCATATCATGCTCATAAATTAGATTTTCGGTCTTCTCCTTGTGTGTTTTTAGGCTATAGCTCGTCTCATCTTGGTTATCGATGTCTTGATTTAGAGTCTGATCGTGCCTATGTCTCCCGTCATGTTCGTTTTCATGAAAGTGTCTTTTCTTTTATGAAGTTTGAACAGGTAACAACACCCCCGGTACCTCCCACTCCACCTACCTATCTTCCATCCTTGCATCCCCCTTAATGTTTTCAGCCTATTCATTCCCAAATCGGTAGAAACCACACCCCACCTTTGCTCTTTGTCGCACCTCCCCAGCCTACCCCCTTGCCCGTTATTTCAACTGCCCCTGCCTCACCACCCCACACAGCCATATTGTCACCACGTGCTTGTCTTTTTGATGATTATTGTGCTGGAACAGGATTTCAGTTGCAGGATTCAGTAGCGGCACAGCCACGGTCTGCAGCTGAAATCTCCAGACTTGCTGCAACTTCACCACCGTTTGCAATGCAGCCCCGCACCTCCCCGGCTTCACCTCCTGGTCTGCAACTTTGTGTTGACTTCTCATCTTATCCTCTTCAACACATTCTAGGTACATGTACTGCTACCCCATGTCCTGCTGCTCCTAAACACCACATGGTTCTTCGTTCGAGACAGCCCAAGACAGCATTGTCCACCACCACGGCAGCCATATTTGTTGCCCCCTTCAGTCGGGAAGCTTCTCCTCCCTCACATGAGCCACTTATTTTTCATGATGCTAACAGATATGAGGCGTGGCATAATGCTATGAGTGAGAAAATTAAGGCCTTACGCACAAACGGAACATGGACTTTAGTGTCATTTCATCCGTCCATGAATGTTGTTGATAGCCGATGGGTCTACAAAATTAAACGCAGATCTGATGGTAGCATTGAGAGGTATAAGGCGCGCTTGGTTGCTAGGGGCTTCACTCAGCAAGAAGGTATTGATTACTCTGAAACTTTTAGTCCTGTTATGAAACAGGCAACGATCCGCTTAGTGTTCTCCATTACAGTCTCGAGTGGTTGGAAAATTCATCAGCTTGACATCCATAATGCCTTTGTAAATTGAGTCCTTGATGAAGAGGTTTACCTGAAACAACCTCCAGGTTTTGTTGATTCTGCTCTCCCAGGTCATGTGTGTCGATTACATAAATCTCTATATGGGTTGAAACAGGCTCCGCGGGTTTGGTACACTTGTCTAAATATTTTCCTATTATCCATTGGTTTTTGTGCTTCTAAAGTGGATACCTCATTGTTTATCTTCTCGGTTGGTAGCGACATTTGTTATCTTTTGGTTTATGTTGATTATATTCTGCTTATGGGTAATAATATTATTCTGCTACAACGCCTCTTTCAACTACTGAGCTTAGAATTTAAACTTCAGGATTTGGGTGATGTTCATTATTTTTTGGGTATTGAAGTTCGATCTACTGGTCTGAGACTTATGCTTTGCCAACATAAGTATACACTTGACATTCTCACACGAGCTGGTATGTTATCTTGTAAACCAGTTGATACTCCTATTTTGGCATCCAAAGCCACCATTATGTCTGATACATTCTTTTCTGATGCTACTCGTTTTCGGCAACTTGTTGGTGCTCTACAATATCTCACTTTCACACGCCTGGATATTAAACTGTTAACCGGGTATGTCAGTTTATGCATGCTCCTACAGAATCTCATTGGGCTGCCGTGAAACGCATCTTGCATTATCTTTGTGGTACGGCATCACATGGCTTACATATTACATGCACCTCTTCTTTTGCTTTACACGGTTTTACAGATGCAGATTGGGTAGGTAGTATTGAGGATAGAAAATCTACGGGTGGTTACCTTGTGTTCTTTGGTCAGACGTCGATTTCGTGGAAATCGAGTGAGCAACGCAGTGTTGCTCGTTCCTTGACGGAAGCTGAGTACAAAGCCTTAGCCAATGGCACGGCTGAAGTTATCTGGCTTCGGTATTTATTAATGGATCTTCAGATTCCAACTACCTCTACTCCTATTATCTGGTGTGACAACCTTGGTGCCACGTATTTGTCCGCAAACCCTGTATTTCATGCTCACACAAAACATATTAAGATTGATTCTCATTTTCTCCAAGATAGAGTTGCGAAGAAAGAGATTCAGATTCATTTTATTTCCTCTCAGGATCAACTTGCCGATGTCTTCACTAAGCCACTTCCTGCTTCTTCGTTTACTACTTTTATATTCAAGCTTCGGGTTGATCCTCCACCCTCAGCTTGAGGGGGTGTATTATAGAATGTAACTATATAGGAAATATTGTAGTCATATTCTTATGTGGTAATCTCCACCATTACTATTGTATATTGCCCTACTCATATATATGGAAAAGGTTGGGTGACTATTATGATAAGCCTCCTAATTATTCTCAACTCCAAATCAACTCAAGTCTTTTTTTTAAAAAAATAACAATAGTATTTTATTTTTTCTATTTTTTTACATTATTTTAATATATTATAAATAAGTTCTTTAATAACAATAAAAACCCAGTATTCTCCATTTCCTCATACTAGCCACACCCTTTTCTTTTTCAAGCTGTGACTCAAAGTCCAAGGAAACATGATCTATTCTATTATTCTAAAATAAATGTTGTGGGTTTTTTTTATATATTAATAGATAATTATAATACTTATTTTGTATGTTTAAAACATGATAAATATAATTCATTTTGTATACAGTGTCTCTCTCTAAATATATATAATGGACCACGTATGCTGTTTAATGATTATTCACGTTTTCACAAAGTAGTCCCCTTGTATTTTTTTTATTTTTTTATTATTTATGTTTACAATTTTTTCACTCTATTTGGAACGTAATGGGGGTATATTGTACAAAGTTTAAACACTCCAGCAGCCCGGCGAATCTCCTCCATATATGATTATGCGTTAAATCTTTACAAGGAAGGAGATTTGAGAGGATAATGGAAGAGGTAGCTCGGAACTACAATCAGATATCTGATTGTAAAGCTCTCCTGTTCGACCGTGATTTACAGTCTGGCAAGTGACCACACAGTGAACATATATTAAATAATTGAAGGGAATTTGGGTGTGGATCCGTGACAACTTGGATATTATTTAATTAATCTCATAAATTTTAAAATTAATTATTATATAAATCTTTAATGGCTATTATATTAGTAATTATAGGATTTTAATTCAAACCACAGAAAAAATAAATCATTTAATTCTAAATTCATCCACTAAGTTACCTACTATATAGTTTGATTTAAATATTTTGCTATTGGACATGAATTCTAAATTCATCCCACTAAGTTACCTACTATATAGTTTGATTTAAATATTTGCTATTGGACATGGGATCTTTTGTATATTGTAAACGTAGAAGAAGTTATTTTTTAAATTAATTTTTATATATAAATATATTAAAATAATATTATTTTTTGTAAAAGAAAAAACCCTTACAACCTTATTTCTCCTTCCCAGTCCTCCTAGCCACCAGCCATACACGGACACACCCGTTTCTTTTTCAAGTTGAAGCCGCCTCTCTGCTACCATGAGAGGTCCCCGCAAATTTGGTGACAGTATCTTTTCTTTGATTCCACCGTCCCCATGAATAACTTATTTGTCCTCAAACCCTGCTGTTCCATACTGATTTGTAGCATAGTTGTTAATTCCGTTCCGTTCTGGCCGGAACGTTCCGTTCCATTCAAAAAACTGAGACAAAACGGTGTCGTTTTCATCTCGGTTTTAATTCTAGTCCATTCCGGAAATTCCGGCCAAATTCCGGCCGGAACGCCTCGGTTCCATTCCGGGCGTGCCGTTCCGGGTTCAAAATCTATTTTTTTTATTTTTTTAAAATTAATTTTTACATCTATACATCAAAATAGTTTAAAAGCACCAAAATATTTTAAATAAAAAAGAATTCAAATTTTAATTATGCATGTTAAATTAATATTTTATTTTTTTCATATATATATATATATATATATGAACAGTACGATACCGAAACGGCATGCCGGAACGCTCCGAAACCGGAACGTTCTGTTCCAATTGAAAAAACCGGAACGGCAATCGGAACGGCAACCGGAACGGTATTGACAACTATGATTTGTAGTCCTAACAAGGGACCAAAATGACAAACTCGGTTCTATTTTTAATTATCAAAATTATATCGTTTTAGTTTTTTTTTCAATTTATTGACTTTGACTAATGCAAGCTGGGCTAAATTCATTAAATAATGTACTCAGTAACTATTTGAGATTTTAGTTGAAATCATTTATTAAGAGAATGTTTTGATTTATTTTTTAAAAATTATTTTTGACATACTACTCATTCGATAATCCACCTGCCCTACCAAACCACCTACACATTTCAAAGATTACCAGGCTACCTGCAAGGTCGTGGCCCAGCAGTGTAGGGGCGCGCCCTCCATCTTTTGAACTTCGGTTCGAGTCCCAGTGGGAGTGGGGCTGGAGGGCTCCTCCCCTCATGTCCCTCTGGGTCCTTCCTTGCGTGGCATGCCTGTCACCCCCGCGGTGCCTTACCTGCTTATTTGGGCTTGCAGGATGTTCAAGTGAACCCGGGGAATAGTTGAGGTGCGCGTAAACTGGCCCGGACACCCCGGTCATTAAAAAAAAAAAAAAAAGATTACCAGGCTCGCCAAGCCACCTTGCTTGCCCCTAGAACCTTTTCCTCAATCACGTCTGACATTTGTTATCCCATCACATGGTATGTGTCTCACTCTAAATATCTCTCAATTGGTTAAGTCTAATTTTTATAAGGAGTCACGACATCAACCTCACTAGGTTGCCGCTATGAATACGAAAATAAGGCTCTAGAAGAGAATAACACTTGGCTCTAGAGGAGAATAACAATTTCGCTTAATTACAGTGTTCTAATACACACAAATTAATACAATTCAATAGTTCTTTCATAGCCCTCTAAGATTTGTTATTTTATTGGTTGTGCACCTATGATAATAAAACCAAACAAAAAAAAAAGCACTACCCTAAAACATAACAATAAATCAAAATAAGCATATGTTTAACAATCTCAATCATTTATGCCATATTGAGAATCATCAAATCAAACCAAACAAAACAAAAAAATTGTTCTAGAGGGCGGTGTTTCTAGAAAGTTCTCCCACCTTTCATTATTTCATTAATAATAATAATAATAATAATAATAATAGTCGTCCCTAAGCAAGCAGTTCAAATTTCACCCTTTACAAAATTATACTAAAATTGCAATGATAAAATTCATCATTCGTTCTTTCACATAATGATACAGCCTGCACTAACAGCAACGTCTACAACGCCCTCTATCATTTCAATGTCAATTTCCTCAAGCACACTGCTTAGCTTCTGAAATCAAAGATAACGAAGCATATGATTAGATATATTCCTAATGATGAACAAGCAAATCCAGAAATTAAAGACCCATAATTAGAGGTAATAAATTGTTCCAAAAATTGGAATCTTAAACAATCTCGAGTATTTCTTCCTAACAGGATCGAAGTTGATATCATTTTCAAAGATTATTTACCTCTTTGGAAGCTTGTAGTGCCAACCTCCTGCTTCGACTTAGTAAAGTATAGTTATTGCAGAAGATGGCACCATCGTGGTGCTTGAACTTTTTAGCACCATAGCAATCACAGCAAATTTCATAGGTGATGGCTGAATCACCTTTGAAGAAACATTGAGAGCAACTTAAGTATACGTCTGTCAAGAACGTATTACAAGACTTGCAAAATAGAGCTCTTCCACTCTGTGTGATGTACTACAAGACGATTACTTCCTCAAAATCCAAGCTTCCATTGTTGTTCTTGTCCAGCGCTCTAAATATTAACGGCAACATTCCATATATAATTACTAACGGCATCATTCCATATATACTTGATTGTATAGTCATTAGGAAATATATTCTGGAAATAGTTTAGGGATCATTAGCAGACATTTTAGCATTGATCTTCGGATCTTGTACCTTTCCCTTGTGTTATATATGCTGCAACCTGTAAAGAAAAGAATACACAGAAGATTGATTTCTATTTTCTACATCCTGAACTTTCCTATGTTCTCTCTTCTTCTATCTTAGCTTTCCTGTGTTCATCAATCTTCATATTCTAATATGGTATCAGAGCAGGTTCTCTGCATATTTTTTTAAATTCTTTCTCTCTTTTTCAACCATGTCAGACACCTCAGTTCCAGCAGAAAACTCTGCAACATCTCCATCAATTCAGAATGTATCTTCACCATATTCTCTTCACTCTGCTGATCACCCGAGGGCCATCTTAGTCTCAACTCTTCTTAATGGGGACAATTATCCTACTTGGAAGAGAGCTATGAAAATGGCGTTGAATGCAAAAAACAAATTAGGTTTTATCGATGGTACCCTCTCCAAACCAACATCCTCAACGACAGAAACTCAACTGTGGGAACGTTGCATTGACATGGTCTTATCATGGATCCTCAACTCCATTGATAAAACTATTGTTAACAGTTTAATTTATCATGCTTGCCCCCGTGATGTATGGCTTGATCTTGAGGATTGTTTCTCTCAAAGCAACAATCCAAGGACCTACAAATTGAAACGTGATATTGCCACTCTCACCCAAGGTTCCATGAACATCTCTGCATATTTTACAACAATAAAAGGCTACTGGGATGAACTTTCCATGCTCACTCCTACACCACAGTGCACTTGTGGTATTTTGAAAGAATTGACTCATATGCAAGACACTGAAAGGGTGTTTCAGTTTTTAATGGGTTTGCATGACTCATATGCTTCGATTCGTAGCCAAATTCTGGTCATGGATCCATTACCAAATGTTAACAAAGTATATTCGATTTTGCATCGAGAAGAAAAGCAACGCCTGCTTCATATTCCAATTGTCCCTACTGAATATATTGCCATGGCAGTACCTCGCAACTTCTCCCATCGTTTTGATAGCAAGGGACGAGGACGTGGTCGCCCAAAATGCGACTACTGTGACCGTGATGGTCACTGGAGAGCTAATTGTTATAAATTAAATGGGTATCCTGGAAATAAGTCCCAATCTCATGGAACAATCGGTAAGTTCTCCAGTTCTTCCAAGGCTACAAACAATGTCACCGGTTCTTCAACCCCTTCTGAGATTACTATCCCTGGGCTCACAAATGACCAATACAGTCGGCTCTTGGAATTTCTGTCAACACCAAACACCAGTTCTGCCAACTTTGCTGGTAATCTCATCTCTTGTAATTTTACTTTGTTTTCTAATCATGAGTGGATTATTGATTCAGGTGCCTCTGATCACATGACTTCCAATTTACCATCCCTTGATAACACTCAACTCCTTAATCAATCATGTCATGTTACACTTCCAAATGGTCATATTATCTCTATCACCCATACTGGAACATTATGCATTTCTCCAGATATTGCTCTTCCTAATGTTTTATATGTGCCTTCGTTTAAATTCAACTTATTATCCATTAGCAAACTCACTTCTACTCTCAATTGTGTTGCTATATTTTTTTTGACTTTTGTGTTTTTCAGGACCTATCAACAAGGAAGCTGATTGGAACGGGTGAAGTACGGGATGGACTTTACTACTATAAACCTTTCTCTGCCTCAACTTTAAATTCTCAACGCACTCCTAACTCTACTCGTTGGCATCAACGTCTTGGCCACCCTTCTATTTCAAATATTCCAAAAAATTTAAACATTCCTAAATCGCATTTGTCTTGTGATGTTTGTGCTAGAGCAAAACACACTCGCTTACCTTTTCTTTTAACTATCAATAAGAGCACATTTTGTTTTAATCGAATTTATTGTGATATATGGGGTGGTTATCCTACAGCTTCATATTCAGGTGCTCATTATTTTTTAACCATCGTGGATGATTACTCACGCACTACATGGGTTTATCTAATGCATATGAAATCTGACACTTTTCATTGTCTTACAATTTTTTTTGCAATGGTTAAAAATCAATTTAATTGCACTATTAAGCATATACGCACCGATAATGGTCAAGAATTTCTATCTCATAAAATTCAAAATTTCTTTCATGAAAACGACATTTTTCACGAGCGCACATGTGTTGATACACCTCAATAAAATGGTGTCGCTGAATGTAAGATCGCCACCTTCTTATTGTGGCTCGATGTTTACGTTTTCAAGCCAACCTTCCCATTTCATTTTGGGGTGAATGCATTCTTATTGCTACTTATTTAATTAATCGCACTCCTTCATCCAGCCTTAATCATAAGTCTCCTTATGAGCTTCTTTTTAACAAACCACCTTCGTATACGCATTTACGAGTTTTTGGGTGTTTGTGCTATGCCCAAACCACTCGTCAACATCGTGATAAATTTTCCCCTCATGCTCTACGATGTGTTTTCTTAGGATATCCCATACATCATAAGGCTTATCGTGTCTACGATCTTGAAAATAAAAAAATCTTTATCTCCCGTGATGTTACGTTTGAAGAAAATGTTTTTCCTTACCATCTCAAACCTGACAACCCTACGCCATTTGTCGTTCTTCCTCTTCCCATTCCTGAAAACCCCTCCCACAATATATCCACACAACCCACTTCGTCTTCTTCCCTACAACCCTCACAAGAACCCTCTCCCACATTATCCATTTCACCAATCCCTATCCCTTTACGACCAAAACGAGCAGTCATCCACCCCACTTTAATGATTATCTTTGCTCTTCTTTCCCACCGTCCTCCACGGCTTCACACGTTTCACGATCTTCCACAGGTACAGTTCACTTTCTCTCCTCTTTTTTATCTTATCATCGCTTCAATAATCAACATCTTGCTTTTCTTTTTGCTATATCTCAACATATCGATCCTAAATCATATTCCCAAGCTGTGCATCATTCTCATTGGCGTGATGCCATGACAGCTGAAATCCAAGCTCTAGAAGCAAACAACACTTGGACTCTTCAGCCTATTCCGTCTGGCAAAACACCAATTGGTTGTAAGTGGGTGTTTAAAACAAAATTTTGAGCTGATGGCTCCATAGAGCGGCACAAAGCCGGTTTAGTGGCCAAGGGATACACCCAAATCGAAGGTTTGGATTATCATGATACTTTTACTCCTGTTGCTAAACTTGTTACCGTGAGATGTGTTCTTGCAGTGGCTGCCGCTCAATGTTGGCATCTTTTTCAGCTAGATGTCAACAATGCTTTTCTCCATGGCAACCTTGATAAGGATGTTTATATGCTTCCCCCACCAGATTATTGCACATAGGGGGAGACTCGTGCCTGTCATCTTCACAAATCAATCTATGGCCTCAAACAGGCCTCTCGAAATTGGTTCTCTAAATTATCATCTGTTTTACTTACTGCAGGCTTCACTCAATCATAAGCCGATCACTCTCTCTTCACTCGCCTTTGGGGATGATCTTTTACTCTCATACTAATTTATGTTGATGATATTCTCTTGGCAGGCAACGATCTTGCTAATATCAATAATTTCAAAGTCATGCTTGCTCAACAATTTAAACTCAAGGACCTTGGCATATTAAAATATTTTCTTGGTTTAGAAATTGCTCACTCTCCCACTGGCATATTTCTAAATCAACGTAAATATGCTCTCGACATCCTCACTGATAGTGGTCATACTGGTGCTCGTCCTGCTTCTTTTCCCATGGAACAACATCTCAAGCTCAATAATACTAATGGTGACCTTCTCTCTGATCCCAGCTCCTTTCGGCGATTAGTAGGCCATTTGCTATACATCACCATCACCCGTCCCGATATTGTGTTTTCTGTAAACCTTTTGAGTCAATTTATGCATTAGCCAAGACAACCACATTATAATGCTGTTGTTCGTATCCTTCGTTACATCAAAACATCCCCAGGTCAAGGCTTATTCTTCTCTACGGCCAACACCTTTCAAGTCTCCGCCTATTCAGATTCAGATTGGGCTAGTTGCCCACTCACTCGTCACTCCAGCACCGGTTTTTTTATTCAGTTAGGCACTAGTCCTATTTCCTGACGCACTAAGAAGCAAACTATGGTCTCTCGTTCATCGGCTGAAGCTAAATATCGAGCTCTTGCTTCCACTACTTGTGAGCTTACATGGCTCAAAACACTTTTACATGATCTCGGTGTCCACCATTCCCAGCCCATGCTTTTACATTGTGACAATCAAGCGGCTCTTCACATTGCTCAGAATCCTGTTTTTCATGAACGAACAAAACACATAGAAATTGATTGTCATGTTGTTCGTGAAAAGTTACAGGACGGCCTCATCTCCACCAAGCATGTTCCAAGCCACAGTCAGCTTGCTGATATCTTCACTAAAGCTTTAGGATGTGAAGCCTTCAAAACCTTATCACGCAAGTTGGTCATTACCGATCTCCATGCTCCAACTTGAGGGGGAGTATTAACGGCAACATTCCATATATAATTACTAACGGCAACATTCCATATATACTTGATTGTATAGTCATTAGGAAATATATTCTGGAAATAGTTTAGGGATCATTAGCAGACATTTTAGCATTGATCTTCGGATCTTGTACCTTTCCCTTGTATTATATCTGTTGCAACCTGTAAGGAAAAGAATACACAGAAGATTGATTTCTATTTTCTACATCCTGCACTTTCCTCTGTTCTCTCTTCTTCTATCTTAGCTTTCCTGTGTTCATAAATCTTTCATCAATCTTCATATTCTAACACTAAACAAGCTTGGATGAGCAATATCCATTTTGTTATCTTTGTTGAGATACTCCAAGTATTCTTTTAGGTTAATTTGCCCGTCTCCGTTTTTGTCCATTGAACTGAAAATAAATCTGGCATATCTCTTATTCGCCACTGGCAGGTTTTCATAATAAGCCGCAGCAGCGCAGCGAATCGCTTCCATATTTAATAAGAAGATAGCTCTAGCCTACAATTTCAAAACTCCGAAGGGACTTCAATGGATGTGGATCAACTCTAAGAACATGCCTCTAGTCGCCATTGCTGAATGATTTGAACTATATTTATATCCAAGAAATAGAGATGCAGGTTAATCTACGAATTACTGGGTTAATTTCTATATTTCCGAGTCAACTCAAGTCTTTCTTAAAAGAAAAAAAGAAAAAAAAAACAATATTATTTTTGAAGTTGAAGCTGCCTCTTTGATTTGGAGACAATATTTTTTATTTCATTCCACGAATTATTTATTTGTCCACAAACCCTTCTGTTTGATTTAGAAAGTAAGAACTACTATAAACTTCTTCTATTTATTATTTTTTACCACACTATGAGAGATGGATTTGTAATACATTTATAGCATTGGTCTGGTGTAGAACAAGAATCATTTATTGTTGTGTACAATGCTAACGACTATGGGCTGCTATTGCTAACAGAATTAGTTACTGTGTTTGTTGTGCCTGCCACCTGTTTGTTACAATTTTGTTTCTGCAATTCTTTTTAGTGCAGGTGCCAGCTTGGATGGTGACTGATCTTTGTTTTCCAATCCTTTCATTCTAACATGCCCCCGCAAGCTTTGGTGTGGAGAGTGGACAACATCTAACTTGTCTTTCAGTTTGATGTACTGGGAAATGGTTAGAGGTTTGGTGAGGATGTCAGCTACTTGTTCTTCAGAAGTTATGTACCTAACTTCGATTTCCTTGTTCAGAACTTTTTCCCTGATGTAGTGTACATCTATTTTCAATATGTTTGGTTCTTGAGTGGAATACTGGATTAGCTACAAGTTGCTTAGCTCCCATGTTGTCGCACCAAATTATAGCAAGCTCTTTATTGTGAAATCCTATTTCTGATAATAGGGAGTTTAGCCACATGATTTCCGTGCTTGCTTGAGCCAATGCCTTGTACTCAGCTTCAGTGCTTGATCTGGCCACTGACTTTTGTTTCCTTGAACTCCAGCTGATCAGATTGCCTCCAAGATACACACAATAACCTGATGTAGATTTACGATCATCCAATGAGCTAGCCCAGTCTGAGTCATAGAAGCTTTCAATGGTTAGAGTGGGAGTATTTGTGAACTTGATGCCTTCACCAATAGTTCCAGCTAAGTATCTCTGTATACACTTGTAGACTTGCCAGTGATTATGAGTTGGTGCTTGTAGAAATTGGCTCAATTTGTTGACAGAGAAAGCTATGTCAGGACGGCTCAATGTGAGGTACTGAAAGGCTCCTGTGGTGCTTCTGTAAAGTGTAACATGTTCGAAGAGCTCACTGTCTTGGAGATGAAGTTTGTTGTTGTGATTCATTGGTGTTGGATATGAATGAGCTTCAAGCATGTTTGTCTTCTTGAGCAGATCAATGGTGTACTTGGTTTGTGACAAATGAATGCCATCAGCTCCTCTGGTTGTCTCAAATCCAAGAAAGTATGTTACAGAGCCAAGAGTTTTCAGTGCAAACAAGGACTAGAGGTGAGATATGATTCGAAGAACTTGCTGAGATTGATTACCTGTCAACAGAATATCATCAACATAGATTAATGCAAACATAAAAGCCTCCCCATTTCTATATATGAAGAGAGAAGTGTCAGATGCAGAGTTTTTGAAGCCAAGATTCATGAGAGAGCTGCGAAGTTTATCAAACCAGGCACGAGGGGCCTGTTTGAGACCATAGAGAGCTCGATGTAATCTGCAAACAGCATAGGGATAAGTGGGATTGATGTATCCAGTAGGTTGTTCCATGAAGACTTCTTCTTCTAAAGTGCCATTTAAGAAGGCATTATTGATATCAATCTATTGCACATCCCAGCCAAATTTGACAGCAAGAGTAAGGATGATTCTGATTGTGGAAGACTTGACGACAGGGCTGAAAGTTTCAAAGAAGTCAATTCCAGGTTGTTGCTGGAAACCTTTAGCCACTAGTCTGGCTTTGTGACGTTGGATAGTGCCATCAGCATTATATTTAACTCTGAAGATCCATTTGTTATCAACTGTATGCATGTGAAACTGTCATGGGACCAAGTCCCATGTGTTATTGGTCATTAAGGCATTGTATTCCTCATCCATTGCTTGTTTCCATGCAGGGTTGGTGAGTGCTTGTTGCACTGAATCAGGGGTACTTACAAAATAGGCAGCTGATGGTGAATTGCGAAGGATGGAGGCAAGATATGTTTTAGGTTTGAAGATGCCCAATTTAGATCTGGTTATCATGGGATGTGATGGAGGAATGGGTGGAGGGCAGGTAGGGAGGGTTTGGGACTGAGGTGAGATATTTTCTGAGACTGCAGATGGAGGGGAGTGACTGACAGAGGGTGATGGGGTCGAAGATGAGGAGGGAGTTTCTTCAGGATGCAATAATGAGGTACCTGTATCAGCTGCAGAGAAAGAAGGAGTGCAACCCCGCAAGTTGTTAGTAAAACAAGGTAACCAGGAACTGTGATGAATAGGTGTAGTGGTAGAGGTAGAGGTGAACTAAGATTTATTTATGTTAGGAAAACCAGTTGCAAATGGGAAATATATCTCATTGAAGGTGATGTTGTGGGCTATGTAGACTTGACCTGAGGGATGTAGGTATTTATATCCTTTATGATTGGGACTATAGCCTATGAATACACACTTTGTTGATCTGAAATCTAATTTGTGGTTGTTATAATCCCTTAGGTGTGGAAAACAGGTGCAGCCGAATACTTTGAGAAACTGTAACTTTGGTTTGAGATGAAGTAATGCTTCGATTGGGGATTTATGGTGAAGGGTTGGTGTAGAAAGATGATTGATGAGGAAGGTTAAGGTGCTGAAAGCTTCCCACCAGTATTTTACAGGCATAGATGCTTGAGTAAGAAGTGTAAGACCCATTTCAATGATATGTCTGTGTTTTCTCTCTGATTTTCCATTTTAGGGATGAGTGTGAGGGCAGGGATGTCTAAAGTGAATGCCTGAGGCAAATATGGGTGTTAGGCTGTGGTATTCACCTCCCCAGTCTGATTGAACAGTTTTGATTTTTGTTTTAAATTGTCTTTCTACAAGTTTATGAAATTTGAGAAAGGTTTCTTGTACTTCAGAATTTAATTTCAGTGGAAAAATCCAGGTGAAGTTACTATAGTCATCTATAAAATGAACATAGTAACGAAAACCATCCTTGGAAAGAATTGGAGATGGACCCCATACATCAGAATGTATTAATTCTAGGGGCTGATGTGTGACAGTGAGAGAAGAATTGTAATGTTTATGTTTGGATTTGCCTATGTGACAGGCATCACAGAATGCGAGTTGAGTTTTGAAGGAAAGATTTTCATCATTTAACATGTTTTTCATTACATTGATATTGGGATGACCTAGCCTCATGTGCCATAGGTCAAGCTTGGAAACTGATGATGAGGTTTTAGCAAATAATGATTGAATTAAAGACTGAAAGTAAATGGACTTTGTTGGACTCTTGACAGAGTTAAGACTGAATTGTAAAGTATTTAGTGCAGGAAGGTTCTGGTGAATACGCAACTGATACAGGCCTTCACATAGTGTTCCCCGAAGTAACTCCCTCTTTGTAAATCGATCCTTCACAATGCAACAATTATGATGAAACTCAACAAACACAGGATTGTCAGTTGTAAGTTTAGCAATTGAAAGAAGGTTTTTGGCAATTTATGGTACACACAATATATTTTTTAAGATGAGTGAGGTTTTTATGGCAAAAATTTGTAGAATACTGCATCCAAAATGATTGATAGGTAGAGATTTACCATCCCCTATGAGTAGGTGAGAGTTACCTTTGTATTCTATCTTGAGATGCAGGTTTGAAGGTTCTGCAGTAACATGATTTGTTGCTCCACTGTCCAGATACCATGCATTGTCAGAGGGTGTGACATTCGATGATGAGTAGTAGGCTTGCTGATTGTCATTGTTGAACTGATGCTGACCAGAATGGGGAGGTCTGTGGCCCTGATTTGGATTGTTCTGACCTTGATAGGAGATGTCAAAACGGTGGTAACACTTCAATGCTATGTGTCTAGGTCTGTTACATAAATGACATAAAGGTATGCTGCTTCTATTCCATCTTCCTCTACCTTGGCCTCTACTGGATGTATAATTGCGACCTGATGAGTTTGATGAATAACGATTGAATCCCTGAAGAGTAAGTGATTTGCGAAGTTGTGTGGCAAGGTTTGCACTTGGTATGAGAGTATCAGAAGCTGAGGGCATGTTAAGTTGTTCAAGCCTCATTTCCTGGCTTTGAAGCATATACTGAACTTCTTGGAGAGTGACTTGGTCATGTCTTGAGGTTAAATTGACTACAACAGAATCATAATCATGGCCAAGTCCCCCAAGAAAGTATAGTATCAGTTCATCATCTGATATTTGTTGTCCAGCAGAGACTATGGTTTCGGCTAGAGATTTCATTTTCAGCATGTAGTCATGAATGGACATATTTCCTTTTTTGAGAGATTGAAGTTGAAATCTCAGTTGGAGAATGTGAGCCTTAGAGTGAGTAGTGAAGAGATTTTCAAGAGTGAGTCAAACCTCACGAGAGGTATTGCATCTGACTATGTGCCCAAACATTGATTCTGAAATGGAGTTAAGTAACCAACTCATGATGGCTTGATCCATTCGGGCCCAGATATTGAAGCCAGGATTAACTTGTCTGATTGACTCAGCTATAGAGGAGTCATTTGCAGAATTGTCTGCAAACTGTGAAGGGCATGATTTGTTGCCAAGAACATAATCTTCAAGATTATGTGCACGAATTGCTGGAGTAACTTGTGAGCGCCAGTAGGAGTAGTTGGCTCTGTCCAGTTTGATTGTGATTGGAGCTAGATTTTGGATGATAGATGGATTTAGAGGTGCAGCTGATACTGGTTGGTTTGTGTGTGTGGCGGTGATTGAGTTTTCATTTTGAGAGGATTTTTCAGGTGAAGAAGCCATGGACGTTAGTCACTGGCTCTGATACCAATTTAGAAAGTAAGAACTACTATAAACTTCTTCTGTTTATTATTTTCTGCCACACTATGAGAGATGGATTCGTAATACATTTATAGCATTGGTCTGGTGTACAACAAGAATCATTTCTTGTTGTGTACAATACTAACGACTATGGGCTGCTATTGCTAACAGAATTGGTTACTGTGTTTGTTGTGCCTGCCACTTGTTTGTTACAATTCTGTTTTGTGCAGGTGCCAGCTTGGATGGTGACTCATCTTTGTTTTCCAATCCTTTCATTCTAACAGATAGGGACCACACGACGAAGAAATGTAATAGAATTGAAGTGAAGTACACTTTGACGTCTTCAATCATTAGCATTTATCCAAGGAACATGACAAATTCCAGAGTTTTTTTATATTATCAAAATGATATAGTTTTGTTTTTATTCAATTTATTGACTTTGACTTATTCAAGTTCGGCTAAATTCATTAATATGTGTTTTTTTGGTTAGAAAATATATTAAAATAATATTTTATTTTATTTTTTAAAAATTATTTTTAATATCAACATATTAAAATGATCTTAAAACATTAGAAAAATTAATTTAAAGTAAATATAAAAATATTTTTTTTCAAAAACGATTTGGAAACGTAATGTCAAGCAAGATTTAATACATTGAGTTATCGAAATTTAATATAAAAAACAATTTAAATTAAATTGTGGAGACTTTGGCATTTTTAATAATTCTTTTATCTCACACCCAAAAAACGTAGAAATATATTAGAATTGAAGTGAAGGAGGGTGTGGAAACTTTAACATCTTCAATAATTCCTCCATCTCACATCCCCGGTTCATGCACCAAAGCCATGAAAAGCCAAGTTGCATTTGTCCAAGGAACATGACAGACTAGCCATGATGGAGTTTTTGGTAAGTTGGCAATCCTTACAAAAAAATATTTTGTAAAGTCGTTATACAAGACACAATATTATCTGCAACTTTATTTTGATAAATATCATATTCTAATTCATAAATATAATTTATGACTCATGTGTCATAAAAGGTATTTTTTATTAACTTGATATTCGGCTAGCTTGCTTATACCTCGACTAAATTTCTGGACTCTGAAGTTAAGTATCATATAAGCCTCCAGTGATCATCATATTAGTAAACCTTTTAGTCTCAAGCTTGAACCACTAGACCATCTACTAGATGATTATCGTACAAGGTATTTTGACTTCTCTAATAGAGACATTTTGGGATAGTTTATTTTGCCATTTTCAACTCCTTTTTCTAAAGCACTATAATTCACACAATCATAAGCAATTAGTTTTTAAACATCAAAATACAATTCACAAAGACACCATATAACTAAGTTATGAATGAATATGTTAAGGCATTCAAATTTAACTAAATCAATATAAAAAATAATTTTAAATAAAATAAAATCATTTTGAACTAACTTGCAAGATATTATATTTATGTTAAGCCTTTAAAACTCATCCATGTTGTTTTGAAATCATGTCAAAATATATAATTGAAGTGAATTTGGGTGTGGAACATCATTGTGTTCTAAACTCATTTAAATATATATTTTTTAATTAACATGGTGTCGAAGATAACTTTAATAACTTAATTAATTCCACGGGTTCTGAATTTTTTAACAAACCAATTTATTTTTATGTTCAACTGTAGTCTATTCTTGCTTTGTTTTTTCATCACGCAACTAAAGCATGTCACTCCACTTAGCAAATCATTAATTAATAGCCAGTTCCAAACATTGACTTGTGAAGATTATGGACAAGGCATATAAATTAAAAGATCAAGAACTGTCAATCGGCAAATTACTTGTGCAGACAATAGCTTGTTTTAGATTACACGAGCCATAAATCCACGCTAGCTCCATCGCAGGGATTAGTTTTTTTTTTTATCTAGTTTTAACATATATAATTTCTTGTTTTGTGTTTTGATTTTTATTTTTTGATTTTTTTATTTAGTTTTGATCTCTTAATTTTTTCGGTCCTTCTGAAATAGTTTTAGTTCAAATTTCACCCTTTACTAAATTATACTAAAATTGCGATGATAAAATTCATCATTCGTTCTTTCACATAATGATACAGCCTGTAGAAACAGCGAGGTTGCAACGCTCGCTATCATTTCAATTTCCTCAAACACATCGCTTTCCTCCTGAAATCAAAGATAACGAAGCATATGATTAGATATATTCCTGATGATGAACAAGCAAATCCAGAAATTAAAGAAACATAATTAGAGGTAATAAATCGTTCCAAGAACTGGAAATCTTAATCAAACTCAAGTATTTCTTTCTAACAATATCAAAGTTGATATCATTTTCGAAGATTATTTACCTTTTTAAACCCCTTATCTTACAACTTTAGAGACTAATTAGAGTTTTCTAGTGACTAGAATAACCAATAAAATGTTCTAAATGGACCAATTACAAGGTCTAAAACAAAAGGCATCGAAGCATTAAATAGACTAGTCTTGCAAGTTTTAGCCAATGCATATATTAGAGATCCATTAGAGTATCAAGAGGAGGCCTTGATATATTTAGTTCATGTCCAAGAGGAGTCAGATCCCATCTTACTTGGGCCATAAACATTTAGCAACAAGGCTATTAATTTTGCACTAGCTTCGATTAACTTTGTTTTTGTGTTGTTTCCATTTGCTTTGTGGATTTTCTATTGCATATGGGAAAAATAATTATTTCCTTTACGTATTAAGATATCTTATTTAATTTATGTATTAGGATATCTTATTTTATTTATTTTACAAAAAAAAATAGAGAATCCATGCTTAAAAGGGGACACGGTGGCGACAAAGTTTCCTAGATTTGAAAGGACAATATTTCAGTAACTTTAATTATTTTTCTAAGTGATGGAAGGACAATGAATTGGCAGAAAAATAGAAACAATTAAAAGGGAACAAGTTTTCCTTAAAAAAAAGATAAATACAAGGCTACAATTAGAATTCTTTTCTATCCGGGAAACTATAAGGGTGTCAACCTCTCCCTTGGTTTCTAGGACCATGGATGACATTGTAGGCTATACATGAGCCTTATATCAGAATTGTATTGTTTTCTTTCTTTTTATTTTCTCACTTCACATAGAGAATTAAATTATGATTTTTTTATTATTATTTCAACTATAGTCCAAGGCTGGCTTGTTTGAACTTAATCAATACTTTATTTTGAGTTAAGTTCCAAGGCTTGTTTGGATTAGTTTTTTAGGCTTATCTGTATTGGTTTTGAGTCAATTTAATAAGCGAGCCAATTTAGTCCACAATGTTAGATCCATTTGGGTTATTTTCTAAAATTATTTAAACTCTTTGTAAACCTAAAATTTATCATTGAATAATATCATTTTGATTTTTCAGCTTATGTGAGTGATTTTTGTATTATTTAATTCTTGAAAGAACTAAACTAGTTTATCTAAGATTAACTGGATTTACGGTGTCATTCGATATAATTCGAGTAATGTTGTTTCGGGTTCTTTTTGGCAATATGACAAGTGACATGTTGTAAAATATTTCTTGACTAGTGTGTGTTTAAATAATTGAATTCATCCATGGACATGGTAAGCACATCACAATTTCATCTGAATAATTGACCAACCTTCTTTTTTTATCCCTAAATATTCTTTGATTATTTTCTCTGGCTCTTATCTACAATCCCGTCTATCGAACCTGTTCTCATCTATCGTATGCTGGCCTGAGCAGTGGATATTCCACATTTTGAAAACAATTTAAATTAAATTGTGGAGACTTTGATGTCTATGATAATTCTTCCATCTCACACCCATAAATAAATGAAGAAATATAATAGAATTGAAGTGAAGTAGGGGGTAGAAACTTGCTCGATAGTGATCTATAGTAATGACAAGGGACCACACAACAAAGAAATGTAACCTAGAATTGAAGAAAAACTTTGACGTCTTCAATAATTCCTCCATCTCACATCCCCGGTTCATGTATCAAAGCAATGAAAAGCCGAGCTGCATTTGTCCAAGCCCATGACAAACTAATTCTCGCCATTAACTTATACGGATAAAACTCATTGAGTATTTGTTTTTTTTTTTTTGTTCACTTATGATATTAAAACAACAAACATAAAAGGAATTAATAAATTTAATTAATTACTTTTCAGTAATTAATTACTATTAATTAATTACTATTTAATTAATAAATTTAGAGTAAAGAAAAAATTCATAGGATAAAATTACTCTATAATAAAAATTATAATTTTCTTATTGCACAAAAGTATTGTTTCTAAATATTCTTAGTCAATACTTGATTAAAATTACATATTAGTAAAAGTTATTATGATTAATGCATATTATATAATTTGTTTTTGTGAAAAAAAAAAAAGCATTTGTTGTCGTAACGTAAAAGGAATTTTTAAACTATTATATTTTTTTTATCAAATTTATCCACATATTCATATAGGTTAATTTCCCCGTCTCCGTCTTTGTCGATTTCACTGAAAATAAATATGGCATATCTCTTCTTCTCCTTCGGCAGGTTTTCATAATAAGCTGCAGCAGCGAGGCGAATCTCTTTCATATTTAGAAGCTGTTTGGCACGGCGTTTCACCGGCCGTGCCGCAGCTTTCGATAAATTTATTTTATTTTTTTTATTTTAAATGAATATAGTTTGGTATTTTTAGATCATTTTGATGAGCTGATGTCAAAAATAATTTTTAAAAAATAAAAAAAACATCATTTTGATGTATTTCAGCACGAAAAATACTTTGAAAAGTTACCGCAACAGCTCTCCCAAACAGGCTTTGCCCTACAATTTCAAAGGTATTTGATTAAAATTACATTTTTGGATTATTTAATGGATGCAAGTGGTTTTTAAAATTAAATATCAATCTAACGATTCCATTGAAAAATAAAAAAGCCTGCTTGGTTGCAAGGGCTACACATAACGTTAAAACATCGATTACACTAACATATTTTCCCATGTTGCTAAACTCATCACTATGCGATGTCTCCCCATTGTTGTTGTTGTATGCAACTGGCCACTGAATTAGATGGATTATATACAATGCCTTTCTTCACAGTGACCTCCATGAGGAAGTCTACATGCTTCCACCGCTGGGGTACCGGCACCAGGGGGAGCACACTGTTTATCGCCTCTACAAATCCTTATACGGTCTCAAACAGGCATCACGGGGCTTGTTCTGTAATTTTTCATCTACCATACAAAATATTGGGTTCTTTCAATCCAAAACCAACTATTCTATGTTCAAATAGACACGCAATCAATCTTTCACTGTTATTTTGTTATATGTTGATGATATGATAATTACTGGAAATGATGATGATGCCATACAAGACCTTAAACAGTTCCTCAACAACTGTTTCAAAATTAAGGATCTCGGACCTCTAAAATACTTCCTTGGAGTTGAGATTGCACGATCAAAAACTGACATTTGCTTTTGCCAGCGGAAGTATACACTAAACATCTTGGAAGACGCAGGCTTACTTTGTGCCAAACCACAAAAGATTCCTATGGAAGCAAATGTTGCTCTTATGCCTACCGAGAGTGACCCCCTCAAAGACCCCACTCGTTATTGAAGACTTGTCGGACGATTGATCTATCTAATGATAACGAGGCCAAAAATCACATATGCAATGAATACACTCAGTCAATTTATGCATGAACCTCGAAAGCATCATTTTGATACAACATGTCGGCTCCTTCATTATCTCAAAGAAGCTCCTAGTCAAGAGTTGACTTTGAAAAGTCAGTATTATATGCCTCCATGTGCCGTGGAAGGAGTGTGTGGACTGGATGCGTATTGAAGTCTAATTGATTTTTATATCCATTCATTAATTCCATCACTTGATGACCAAGTCCTGTCTTTGACGATGATGGTTTCCTTATATTAATTTATTAATTATTATTATTATTATTATTATTATTATTACTACTATAAAATATAGGTAAAAAAGCACTTCTATTTATGTAAATCATTTATAGATTATTTGCTTTCCTATAATAGTTTCTACAAATTGTATAAATTCTGCTCAATTTCAGTGTTCTAATACAAACATATTAATACAAATCTATAGTTCTTTCAAAACCCTCTAAGATTTATTTGTTATTTTATTGGTTGTCCACCTATGATAATAAAACCACACAAAAAAAAAGCACTAGCCTAAAAAATAACAATAAATCAAAATAAACATATGTTTAACAATCCCAATGATTTATGCTATATTGAGAATCATCAAATCAAACCAAACAATACAACAAAATGAATGAGTAATTTAACTTGGGTTCAAAATAGATTTTCCTAGAGGGTGGTGTTTCTAGAAAGTTCTCGCACCTTTCATTACTCCATCTATAATAATTAATTATTATTAAATAATTAATATGTAATTAATAAATTTAGAGTAAAGATAAAATTACTCTATAAAAAAATTATAAATATTTTATTGCACAAAAGTATTGTTTCTAAATATTCTTAGTCAATACTTGATTAAAATTACATATTGGTAAAGGTTATAATGATTAATGCATATTATATAATTTGTTTTTGTGAAAAAAAACATTTGTTGTCGTAAAGTAAAAGGAATTTTTATAACTATTATATTTTTTTATCAAATCTATCCACGTATTCGTATAGGTTAATTTCCCCGTCCCCGTCTCCGTCTCAGTCACTGTTTCAAGGTCGTCTGCAGAAGCTAAATACATATCCATGGCAGCCAGCGCATGTAAACTCACTTGGCTGCGATACGTCTTGCAGGATCTACAAGTGCCACACCACCAATCTGCCACCTTACTATGTGACAACAAAGCAACACTCTATATTGCAGCCAATCCAGTTTACCATGAACGGACTAGACACATCGAATTAGATTGTCACACAGTTCATAAGAAAATAAAAAATAGCGAAATCAAGACAGCTCATGTTCAAACACAATTTCAAGTCGCAAATATCTGTACCAAGCCTCTACCTACACCCTTGTTCCAAACTCATCTCCGCAAGTTGGGTGTAATCGACATTCATACTCCAACTAAAAGGGAAGTGTTAAAAGAAAAGATGATATTTGACAATAATTGTAATTGATTGTAAATTATATTCTTCCTAATGTGTTAGCTGTAATTGAGACAATCACAATTATTGTGATTGACTTACCTAGATTAGATTATTTGCTTTCCTATAATAGTTTCTACAAATTGTATAAACTCTGCTCAATTGCAGTGTTCTAATACAAACATATTAATACAATTCTATAGTTCTTTCAAAACCCTCTAAGATTTGTTATTTTATTGGCTGTCCACCTATGATAATAAAACCACAAAAAATAAAAGGAACATGTTCTTCACCTTACTGAAAGTACTTTTTTCAAAATCATTTTAAAGATACATTTAGTTTTTTTATCCTCTTAACTTTATAATTTTATGTTTTTTTCATACGATATATTAACCAAAAGCATATTCATTATTTAATAGTTGGCTAAAAAAAGCTTTTTTTTTCCTGATAATTCATGAGAAAAACATAAAGGAAATTAGTCTAGTTATATCGTATAGTACATACAAGATAATCTGAAGATACTTTATAATTAAACATAAAAAAAAAAAATCATTTATGCTTGAAAACGCAATATCCACCCTATTGACAAGCGAACAAGTTCACATTTGAAATGCTTTCTTCCATCTATCTCTCTCAGCCTATTGAAAGCTTGCTTTTGGTCCATGGGAGTTTACTTGGAAAATCAAGCCATTCAAACTGGAAAATCAAGCCATTCAAAATTCTTCGGTTCATAAAGGAACCTGGAAAAACTTAGCAAAATAAAAATAAAAAACTCTACCTCAACTAAAGAGAAAACTGTGTAATATAATAAATTTAAAATGTTAATAATTCTCAAATATTTTTGAAAAATAACTTAATAAACTATTTATTATTTGAAATTTAATATGAAAATAATAAATTAATTTGTTGCTATCTGTTTTGTCAAATATCAATAAACCATAAACAAATGTGCAATGCGATATTTATAAAAAATAACCTCAACTATTTATAAAAAATTTAATTTGATATTTTTCATTTTAATTTAGAAAAAAACATAAAAAAAACAAAAGCTACTCATACTGACACTTTCACAAGACAGAAGAGTTAACTTTGAAAAGTCAATATTATATGCCTCCATGTGCCGTGGAAGGAGTGTGTGGATGTGTATTGAAGTCTAATTGATTTTTATATCCATTCATTTTTTTTTTATACTGACACTTTCACAAGACAGAAGAGTTGACTTTGAAAAGTCAGTATTTTATGCCTCCATGTGCCGTGGAAGGAGTGCGTGGACTGGATGCGTATTGAAGTCTAATTGATTTTTATATCCATTCATTAATTCCATCACTTGATGACCAAGACCTGTCTTTGACGATGATGGTTTCCTTATATTAATTTATTAATTATTATTAATATTATTATTACTACTATCAAATATAGGTAAAAAAGCACTTCTATTTATGTAAATCATTTATAGATTACTAGACAATGCCCCCGCGCTTCGTCACGGGCGGCATAATATTTTTTTCAATGTAAAAACTATTAATTGTGTGAATTTTTTATTATAATATAAATTTAGCTAAAATAATAAATATGTGCATAATTCATGTCAAGTGCAAGTTTTTTATAAAATATATGAATTTAAAATCGATATAAATTTATTTGTTTAGTAGTTTCAAACGAAATAACCAGCATAAATTTATCATCATCATTAAAAAAGCATGAAAACTCGGATATCTGAATTATTAAGTTCACTGTATTAAGATTAGTTCATTTTATAATTCAATTTAAATCAAACAAAAATAAAATATAAATTATGAAAATACCTACAACAATCAAATAAAAAAATAAGTTGTTAATTTTCTATCAACAAAAAGACGAAAACATAGATTGAAAATTCATCGTGACGTTATTGCCATTATCATTGCTATTAAAGTTAAAATTATTGCTAACATTACTTCCAAAACAATTAAAATAATTAAATTTCTATGAAAAATAAAAAAAAAAGCAAAAGATTTTTTATAAAAAAAAATAATAACTAAAATTATCATTATTATTGCATAAATAATAAAATCATATAATCTAAAGAACAAATAAAGAAACAGAAAACAAAACAAAAAAACGAATAAAGGGAAAAATAGAGTAATATTACTTTTAAAATGATCACCGATATAAATTAAAATTTCAGTAAAATATTTAAAAAAAATAAAAAGATTTTTATAAAAAAATAATCACTAAAATTATCATTATTATTGGTTCAGAGATTAGTGAACAAAAAAACGTATAAGGAAAAAAAATAAAAAATAATAATAAATTTGTTTGGAGATTAGTCATGGTGTGTCCACGCTGGTCTGGATATCCCGATTATCAAAAAACAGATTTGGTCCGAGGAGTAATGGTGGTGCACTTGAGCTGGCCCGGAGATCGTGGTTATAAAAAAATATATAAGCGAAAGAAAGAAAAAATATAAGTGTGAAAGCACTATAACAATCCATATTGTTTTTAAAAAAATTCAGCCCAAGAATTAGTCGTGGTGTGCCTAAGCTGGTCGGAGATCCAGGTTATAAAAAAAATGTATAAGTGAATAAAAAAATTATAAAAAAAAAGAAAAAAAAATATACCAGCATGAAAGCATTTTAGAAAAAAAAATATGGGTCCGGGGATTGTCGTGGTATGCATAAGTTGGCATGGACATCCTAGTTATCAAAAAAATTTGGATATGGAGATTAATGGTGGTGCATTTAAGCTAGCTCGGACACCCCGATTATTAAAAAACAAAAAAACAAAAAAATATATAAGTAGAATATATATATATATATATATATATATATATATATATATATATAAGAAAAAATGAAAAAAATAATAAGTAAAAAATACAAAAAAAAGAAGCAAAAACGGAGGAAAAAAAAGAAGAAAAAGAATAATTAGAAAAAAAAAGCAAAAAAAAAAATATATATATATATATATATATAATAAGAAAAAATGAAAAAAAAATAATAAGTAAAAAATAGAAAAAATAGGCCAAAAAAAAAGAAGCAAAAACGGAGGAAAAAACAAAGAAGAAAAAGAATAATTAGAAAAAAAAGCAAAAAAAAAAAAGAAACGAAAAAAAAAAACAGGAAAAAAACGTAAGTAGAAAAAAAAAGTAAAAAAAGCAAAAAAAAAAAAAAAACTGTTGCAACCACAGTGCACTGTGTCTGTGTCCACAGTGCACTGGTGCACAGTGATTTGCCCACGGGGTTTATATTATAGGTAATTTGCTTTCCTATAATAGTTTCTACAAATTGTATAAATTCTGCTCAATTTCAGTGTTCTAATACAAACATATTAATACAATTCTATAGTTCTTTCAAAACCCTCTAAGATTTATTTGTTATTTTATTGGTTGTCCACCTATGATAATAAAACCACACACAAAAAAAAAAAGCACTAGCCTAAAAAATAACAATAAATCAAAATAAACATATGTTTAACAATCCCAATCATTTATGCCATAAGGAGAATCATCAAATCAAACCAGACAATACAACAAAATGATGGAGTAATTTAACTTGGGTTTAAGCAAGCGGTTCAAGTTTCAATCAGTTGATTCACGTGCCATTAACTTTGTTATTGTAAATATATTTAATGATAATAAAAGTTTATTTATCATTAGTATTCATTAAATATTTAATTAATAAATTTAGAGTGAAGATAAAATTTATTGGATGAAATTACTCTTTCACATAATGATACAGCCAGTTAAAAATCCTGCAACGCCCACTATCATTTCAGTTTTCCCAAGCACACTGCTTCGCTATTAACTTGGGTTCAAAATAGATTTTCCTAGAGGGTGGTGTTTCTAGAAAGTTCTCGCACCTTTCATTACTCCATCAATAATAACAACAACAACAATAATAACAACAACAACAACAACAATAATAATAATATAACAACAACAACAACAACAACAACAACAATAATATAATAATAACAACAACAACAACAATAATAATATAATAATAACAACAACAACAACAATAATAACAACAACAACAACAACAACAACAACAACAATAATAATAATAATAGTCGTCCCTAATCAAGCGGTTCAAGTTTATCATTCGTTCTTTCACATCATGATACAGCTGGCTAAATTACCAGTGATGCTTGCAACGCCCACTATAGTTTCAATTGTCCGAAGAGCACTGCTTCGCTCCTGAAATCAAAGATAACGAAGCATATGATTAGATATATTCCTAATGATATGATGAACAAGCAAATCCAGAAATTAAAGAAACATAATTAGAGGTAATAGATCGCTCCAAAAATTTGTCAATCTCAAGTATTTTCGAAGATTATTTACCTTCGCGGGAGCTGCTATTGCCGAGCTCCTGCTTTGACTTAGCAAAGTATAGTTATCACAGAAGATGGCACCATCGTGGTGTGTGAACTTCTTACCACCGTAGCAATCACAGCAAATATCATATTTGCTCTTTGCACCATCAAAGAAACATTGAGAGCAACTGAAGTACGCTCCGGCCATGAACTCCTTGCAAGACATGCAGGTTATAGCCTTTCCACTCTCCATGATGTAGAACAAGACTTTTGCTTCCTCAAAATCCAAGCGTCCATTTTCGTCCTTGTCCAGCGCTCTAAAGATGCTTCTAGGATTTAAATCTTTATCTTTCTTGAAATACTTCATGTATTCACGTCGGGTAACTTGCCCGTCTCCGTTCTTATCCATGGCTTTGAATTTATTTTTTAACGATATCTTATCTTCTGCCGGCAGATGTTCGTAATAAGCTTCAGCAACCCGGCGAATCTCCTCCGTGGCCATGGATTTTTTTGTGGCCAATTTCTTATCCTTTGCGAACAGATGTTGGTAAAAAGCTCCAGCAGCCCGGCGAATATTTAAGAGGAAGGAGATTTGAGAGGAGAATGGAAGAGGGAGCTTGGAACCTAAAACCGTAAGAGAAACAAACCTTTTAATTTCAAACTCGTACCACTAGTATATATAGATAGTTTCATTTTAAATATTTGCTGGTACCTTTTGTATTTTGTAAACGTAAAAGAAGTTATTTTTTACTATAATATTTATTTATAAATATATTTAAATAAAAAAAAATTACAACGTTATTTCTCCCTTTCCTACCAGCCATACACCCTTTTCTTTTTTCCAAGTTGAAGTCGCCACTCCGCTACTATGAAAAGTCCCCGCAAATTTGGAGATCTTTTCTTTGACTCCACCGTCCCCGTGACTTATGACCTGCCACTTAGTGGGTGTTTAGGACCGGGTCTAACCTGTTTTTGCGTTGGACCGCGGACCCAACAATACTTACTACCAAACAGGATCCCAGCGTTTGGCTGGGGTCCCACCACTAAAATTAAAAACACACCGCGACTACAAAAGCAGTTGAGCGGCATGAATGAAAATACACTGTGAAAAGAAAAAATCACGTGAAATCCACAACGGGCAAAATAATTGCAGGTCATCCTCTCGTCTCCATCTCTGCCTCTCGTCTCCCTCATCTCTCATCAACTCAAACGCAGCCGCAGGCACACCCACTTGCATTCCCTGAACCCTTCTCCCTCAGCCACACCAGTCACCGAAGCCTTCTCCCTCAGCTACACCAAGGCAGCCACACCAGTCACTGAGGCTAACTGCGTTCTGAAATGCAAGACTTCCCTTTCATTCCTTATCAAGCACTTCGAAACAAATAATTAAAACTATATTTGTTTGTTACGTAGACATGATTTGTCACTATAATTTAAAAATATTTATGAATAAAAAAAATATTTATTTTAATTATTTTTTATTTCTGAAGATATTTTACTTGATGTTGTTCATCGATCACATAGTCAGAAATCACAGATGCGTTCATGTATGAATTTAGTTTGTGATAGAATTGAAAATAATTTGATGAGAGAATAAAAACAAGTGTCTAATTTACCTAAATTATTAAATAATTTTATTTTTATGATTTTTAATCTGAAAGTACTATGAAAAGCATGGTAACCAAACACTCGAAACTGCTTTTCATTAAACTCAACATCAACCACAATTTTAACCAAACACAAATTTCAGTTACGAACCGCAGCTAAAAGCGCTTTTCATAAACCTGTTTTTTTTCAACCTCAACCACAACAGCAACAGCTGTGCCAAACAGGCCCTTAATTGTGATAGATACCACAAGCGGCACGCCAGTTATAAACAAGAGGTGTTAATTCCCTAGTTTTTCGTCTGGATAGCCGATAAATTCTATTTCAGTTTAAAAAGGAAACAAATTGGAACATATTTTATCTCGGTCTGAATCTTAGATTGTTCAGAAAATTCCACTCAAATTCCACCTGAAATATTCTGGTTTCGTTATGTCCGTTCTGTTCCGGTTAAATAGTATTTTTTTTAATAATAAATAGTTTTACAATATCAATCATATCTCCTAATCCGACTGTTAGATTAAGATGTAATTTTATGAAGAATATCTTGACATATTCATATATATTAAGTTAAATATTTAGAGCAATCCAAGAATATAACAATATTACAAGATTGAGGATAACATTCTCATAATATTATTTAGGTTCATAATTTTGTTCAGAATAAAAAGCATTTGTTGCTACGCATTTGTTGCCGTAGCGTAAAAGGAATTTCTATAACTATTATATTTTTTTATCAAATTTATCCACGTATTCATATAGGTTAATTTCCCCGTCTCCGTCTTTGTTGATTTCACTGAAAATAAATCTGGCATATCTCTTCTTCAAAAAATAAAATAATTTTTGAATCGAAATGTCACATCTTTTTATTTTCGGTGCTCCACATTCCTATAAACACTAGGAATCGAGTTGGATCAAATGTAACTCTTTAATGTTGATCAAGTTCCTGGGGCAAGTAATAAAACATAAATTACTTGGGAAAGAATGTTATGAGTGCGAGACAAGTAATAATCAGGGTTCTCACCAGCCGTCTTTGTCATCTGTTCCTCGTTTCTGCATGGTCCCCAAAACTAGGACAGTATAGATTGGTGCGTAGGCATCATATTACGAAACAGACATCTAATCAACTCCCACTGATATGCAATAAAGCTAAAATTTGAAAGTATATACTTTTGTTATATTCCACTAAAACATAATGATTTTTACTTCTGCAGTCTAGCTTCAGATGCGAGACTTGTGGTTATTTGGGAAAAAGAAATTCATCAAAAAAAGACAGGCTGCAAAAAATATGATCATTAAAATTTTCAGTGCTGGCAACTTGGAGGTTGAAAAGATATGGTGCGATCAATATTTTGTTTAGAGTAATATTCAGACATTATTTCAAAACATGATTGGGTACACATGTCAAAACTAGGGAGATGCATTGGCAATTATATGCAACTTCTAACAAGTCACTATATTAGTGAGATACAAAAATAAGGTGAAGCTTTTAAAAACCTAGTCTCTGAGATTACTGCAAAAAACAGAAATTTCCATGGGATGTCATTTCATTATCACCCCCACTTGGCAATCCATAGCAGATGTCTTGTGTTTTGTGTATTTAATGTCATTATCAACAACCAATCTCTTAACTAACCAATTTAGTTTTACGTACAACTCTAGTCTATTCTTGCTTTGTTTTTTCATCATGCAACAACTAAAGCATGTCAGTCCACTTAGCAAACCATTAATTAATAGCAAGTTCCAAACATTGACTTGTGAAGATTATGGACAGGGCATATAAATTAAAAGATCAAGAACTGTCAATCGGAAAATTACTTGTGTAGACAATACTTGTTTTAGATTAGATATATCATACTCAATTTTGAAGAATGATGCATCAACATTCAAAAGACATGCTGTGAAATTGCTCTGTACTCTCATCTCAACACTTCCTCTACTGCCTATACAACGCTAAAAGATGATGCCATGAATTGGAAAATGAATCAGAAATTCTGTGTACTAAAAGGGCTGAATGCAAGCCATTGATATCTAGGAAAATAATATAGATGAGAAAAGTAGCACAGTCATATCCCTTTGGCATATGCTTGATCAGTCATGTGAGCTATCTAGAATATCCAGACATTAGAGCATATTTCCTGTAGCTGCAAAATGATATCTGGCCAAGTAATAGAAGAGAAACCTGAAATGATGAACATTGAAAACTAAGATGAGGTACTGCAGGGAATTGTGAGATCAGAAAAGCAGTGCAGGTCTTGAAAGTTGACCGACGCTCATCCCCTTGCTAGTTCACCTCTCATGAAATAAGATCTTGACAGAGAACAGAACCTCAATGATGCTTCTCTGACATCTACAGTTTGTTCAGAAAATACAACCAACTGTAAATCAACATTTGCAAATGGCAATCCTCGACACATTTTTTTTTGAATGACTGGAGACAATTCAATAAGTGGAAGAATGCAAGCATTATTAACCTATTAGCACAACTAATGAATTTATCTACTGAAGATGCTGAGAACAACTGCTAATCATCGCATCAAACAACAGCCTATCAACTAGACACTTGGATAAGGAATTAAGAAAAAAAACAAAGAAATTCACAGCCTATCTACTGTGAGGCAGTAAGAAGAAAAAAACAAGAAATTCACAAATGCCCACGACTGTGTTTGCTAGCAAAGAAATAGAGCATTAAAATAGAATGGAATAAAGCTAATGTGACCAGTGTGTAATTATTCTGAAGAAAAACATCTCAGTTTCTATGTCTAGGGACAAAAAGTGCATGTCAGCAGACACAAGCTTGGTAAAATTGAACTTAAATGTTGCCAATATTTGAGAATTCATAACCATAAATGCTGAATTAAGAACAGCATGATAGAAATATACCTTTTTGATACTAGCCAGCTTTTTCATATTTAAGCAGCAATCATACCAGCCTTCAGTTTGGTGCTGTTAAACAATACCAATATCCATATTCAATGAAGAAATTGGTAATGACTTGCAGCTTTCAATTCAAACACCACGAAGAGACACTTCCAACTGCTCTATCCTTTTAGCAAGATCATGCTTCCCACAATTCTTCAGCCCATCAGTAACCATATCAAAGCACCTAGAAATTGGCACCAGACCTATCTCAGTCATCTCCACCAGATAATTTGCCGCCTCCACATGCTTCCCTCCACGTCCACACATTGTTATCATCATTGTATACACCGGCCTATTGGGAGGATGTCCCTTGACCTTCATCTCACTAAAGAAACAAAACGCATCATCAAACTGCCCTCTCCTAAACATCCCCTTAATTATTGGCGCATACAAGCTAGGAAATGGCTTATGCCCATCCTCAATCAAATTATGCAAAAACCTGAAAGCCTCGTCAATCCTACACACCTTTGAAACAGCTGGAATCAAAATCTTATAACTGTTTATATCCGGACAAAACCCCAACTTACACACACTATGATACATATCGACACAAAAATCAACTTCCCCCGCATTACAAATCGCCTCAACCAATGAATTAAATGTATTAACATCCGGAACAAACCCTTCCTTCATCATCCTCCTAACCATATCCTTCGCCGACTCTAAACACCCTGCATTCAACAACCCTTCAATCAACAAGTCCCTCCCTCTCACCGGTGGATTAAACCCCTTGTTACTCATTTCCTCCAAAAACCCTTTCGCCTCTCGTAACTTCCCACTCGAACACCACCCATTTACAAGAACCCCATAAGTCCTTTTATCCGGCACTATCCCCTTTCTAATCATTCTCCTAATCAAAGCATAAGCACCATGAAACATTTTAACCTCACACAAAGCGAAGAGCAAAGAGTTATAAACACAAACATTTTGTTGACAATTTAAACTACAGCTACATTTATTAAAAACCTCTACCGCTTGATCTACCAAACCATGTTTACCATACTCTTCGATGATAAAACAAACAGTATCAGAAGAAACAGAAAATTTGTCGCCGAGGTTGTTTTTAACTTGGGCTATGAGTTTCCACATTGAGGCGTATTTCTTGTTACGTACAAGGGTTATGATGAGTTCTTCGTATTCTATAGTTGTAGGAGAGTAATAAGAGCGAGCCCAGTTGAAGAAACGGAGGGATTCGGAAGGATAGTTAGAGCTAGCTCGAAGGACACGAAAAACGAGCTCTGAAGTGATGGGGAGGTTTAGTTTGTTGAGGGTGCGCTCTGGGTAGACTTCTTTGCGGATTATGTTTGTTATGTTGTGGATTAAGGAGAAGTAGGCGTCTTTGGTGGTGGTGGTGGTGGTGGAGGAGGAGGGGAGGGTTTTGAGGTGGCGGAGAAGGAGGAGTTTGGTGGCGGAGAGGTGGTGATGGAGAGGTTTTGTGGAGCGGAGAAGCATTTTTATGTGTTTGGTGGTTCCGGTGGTAGAATAGTGGGAAGCTGAGGCTGTGGGTTATGGCGTTATGCAGTCTTGTTGGCTGTTGGGGTTAAAAGTGTGTTGACAATGCAAGGACCAAATTAATTACTTCTCCTTAACAAAGGACTATTAAATAATTTTTAGTAAAAAATATATTTATATGGATTCTTTTTTATTTTTTTTAATTATATATAAAAAATGAGTAAAACAATATTAGGTAATTTTCGACTTTATGCTTTTTTAGTTTGGCTTTTTTTTACTGCTCTCGTTGCAGCGTTATTTACTATTTTACTAGCGTTTTTCTTTTGGAGTTTCGTAGTTTCTTGGAATTTTTATCTTGAAATATTAACTATTTTACTTGATTTTATTTTCTCGTCTTATTTTATATTTATTTATTTTTATCCACCTTTCTTTTACTAACACTTTTAATTGCCAGTAGTTTTCATCTTCTCATCTATATATATATATATATATATATATAATGGTCTAAATTCATTTTAACAATGGTTAAGTCGAAGAGAAGTTTGAAAATGGGCCTGGGCTCCAGTTTGCATCATGGGCCTAGTACCAAGCTCTTTGACCTTAACGAGTAGTTGAGCCCAATCTTGAACATTATTCGACTGACCCAAACGTATTAGCCTGGACAGAAAGCCCAGTATCTGTTTTTTTTTTTAATTTCTCGTATATAATACAAGAGATTTAACATGTTTGAAATATAAAAATCTTATTAATACATATATTTATCTTAATTCTTGTATAAAAAATATATTTTAAATAATAATAATAATAATAATTGTTATTATTGGTTTCAGGTTCTTTTGGCTATTCTTGTAAACCATTTTATTTTATCATTGACTATATGCTGTGAGATTCTTGATTACCTCCAAAGATGATGCACGTGTAATCTCTCTGCAAAAGCACATACTGCACATAAGAATCAGCAAGCACAGATTTCATCATTTCATTTCTTGTCTAGTGTGTGTTTAGACAAGTGAATTCATCCATGGACATGGTAAGCACATCTCAATTTCATCTGAATAAATTGACCAACCTTCTTTTTTTATCCCTAAATATTCTTTGATTATTTTCTCTTGCTCTTATCTACAATCCCGTCTGTCGAACCTGGTCTCATCTATCGTATGGGAAGTCAAAATCATTTTCAGCAACTTTGAAGTGATGGGGTTGCTGGCCTGAGCAATGGATATTCCACATTTTGAAATATGCCCTCTCCAGGTTTCTCACCTGCATTTGCAAGTGCATGGAGAAATTGAACATTTGTTCCTCAAAATCAAAAATTGAACATTTGTTCCTCAAAATCAAAAGCATGGTAGCTGCGAAAATAAAGGGTCTGTTTACGCTTACCCAGCGTTCCGTGTCGAACAGAGGGCAAGTCAGACGGACTGCCTTCAATCTGTTCGTCAGAGACTGAAGCTTTGGCCTATCTAACGCAAGAGAGACGGCCTTTTCTTCGTATTCTTTCATACTGTAAACATTGTCAGAACAATGAGAAGACAAATCTCACAATCAAACAATCAAAGTGAATGGTATGGGAACGTGATGCCAGCTCAATTCATCTTTGTACCGTACCTGCTGACAATCATCTCGTCCCCGAGTCCAGTGGCAAGGCAAAGAGATCCAGCAACTCTTGTAGCCATTTTTTCAAGGGGCCTGGTCACCATTGGCAAACCTGCCCACAGAATATCTGTCCCTGTGGTATGTGCATTGCATAATGGCCTACGAGAAAAATCCAACCATCAACATCGAAGAAGCCCCGGGGCAATGTAATGACAGCATTCGGTAGTGAATGTAAGAGAGTAATACTTACGTGTCGAGAAATAGATCTGCCAACGCACTGCGCCTGATATGCTCTTGCTTCATGGCAACATCTGTGAAAATAATTTGGTCTGGATGCACCCCCTGCGCAACAGCATCTGAACAATGTCCAAAGCTCATTAACATAATGCCACAAGCTTAATGCTATTGTGATCCTTATGAGGGTGAGAAAAACTTCACTTACATGCGCGCAGTCTCATTTCCCCGGCAGCAGGGAACCTAAGGAGCCAGAGTGCACTGTTGGGTACGCGTTTAAGAATGTTGCACCTGCAATATTTATAAATAAACATGAACTTGCCATGTATTACAGTCCTGCACAGTTATAAAAATGAATTAAATGTAAGGGCTGTCCCTAGGACTTTGGATTACCAAGTATTGAAGATTTCAGGATCCATTTTGTACAACTGATTGAAGCATGCAAATATGAATTTATCTTCAGGGAGACCATAATCTGATCGCTTGTGCTGGAGAGTTGGATCCAACACATCCAGATTTTTCTGAAAACAACAGTAGTGGTTTTAAATATTCATGTTCCACAACAAAGCAAGCGAAGTACATAGTCTGGGACTAACCTGTTTATAATCATTCACAAAGTAGCAATGTGGCAGGTGAACCAGCTTTTCAGAATAAATATGTGAGAAATGGGTCGGTGAAACAAACTGAAAGGAAGGAGCAGGTGCATCAGAATTCAGACAGCAAAGACAAACAATAACACAGCAGATGGTGATGCAAATTTAGATTCTTGTTCCCTGCCAACCTCATCAGTGACCAAGTAATCAATGTATGTTGCTCCTGTAGTCCCAGGGAATCCCATGTATGAAACCTGTATAGGTGCAGGCTGCATAGCAAATATTTCATTTCTGGCCCCCTGGATGAACATACACAGAAAGCAAGTTATAGCTGGAACTCAATGATTTGCAAATTTAGAATGGATAAAACCATTAGAATGTTTAAAGACTGATCCTCTCAAGAGTTTACACCACCAAAATAAATAAAACAAATGACACAATGCCATGCAACCTATAAAAATCCTCAGAAAATTGGAGTAGAACCACCAACAAGAACACAAATAAAGATTGCCAATTATTTAAGAGAACTTAATGTATTTGACAAATAGCCATAAACAATAACATAATGTCTAGACAAGTGTGTATTTATAGAAACATAAAGATAAAATTAGGGGGGGAAACACTGAATAGTCCGAATTCAAAAAGGAAAGTAAATTCTACTCTAATTACTGAATAATAAATACTAATATTTCAAAATAACACCAAAAATATAAAATAATCATGCAGCTCTAAACTTAAAAATAATCAAGGAACAATTCCCTTTATAGTCTTTCTTCATCACCACAACACATGGTGTTTTTTGTAGGAAAATTATGAACTGAGCATACCTTGGTATACCCATTAAGGTTGATGAGGATCTGTATCTTGTCCTCATTAATTAGTTTGGCAATCATATCTGATGACATGGAAGATACATCTATGAAATGCTCAGCCTCAAACTGAGTACGCTGCCTCCACTCAGTACCATCATTTGGACTTAAAGCGTAGCAGAAAACCTGCACATCTTGTTAAGTCATAACATGCATCTGTAGTGAAAAAATGTAGGGAAAAAAAATAGATAGCCCTTGCAGTGGCAAATTAAATTTACAAACCTCAACATTTTCTCTGTTGTGCATACCAAATACAGAGCCCATAAGGTGTGACAAAGGATGGTTGCCAAAGTCACTGCTCACGTATCCAATTCTAAGTCTCCCACTTTGATGTTCATGCTTAACAGGAAGAGGGGCAGGATACTTGAAGGGAGAAAGTGCAAAACGAGATGCAATTACGGAGCAATGAGCTGCGTATTTGCGACTGTAAAATAGAGGTGTAAACAATAAGGCTTAGATCATACAGATCAAGTGAAGCCAAGTCAAAACAATAATCAGACCTGATTTCAAGTGCAAGCACGGGATCAATGGGATATGCTATAGCATGAAAAGGCTGCACACTAGGAAGAACTGAAATCTGAAATTGGTATGGCAGTTAGAAACATTGGTAACTCCATGTAACAATATTCAAAAGCTAAAAAAAATGAGGAAAAAAACTTTAAAACATCAACAAACATCATAAATTCTTACCGAAACCTGTCTCTGAATAATCCCTTCAACTTCATTGAACATTTTATCGCGATCCTCCCAACAGCAGACACACTGGAAAATAGGAAATGGGAAATAAGGAAGACATCAGCTCAAAACTTTCTTGTAGCAAACAAAGTGCTTCAACATCCAACTTATTAGCTTAAACAAGCTGAAAAGGAAAATTGTATGAACAAATACGTAATCATGGAAGGATAGAGGAGGGGGAGAGAGATGCAGCATATTTGACAGTGAATTCATCAGAATCAACACCAAACATTGAACTGTGCACAGAGAATGTTCTGCACAAATCAATCACATCCTCGATGCATACAGAATACAACCAGTATTGACCAGGACAAGGCAACTAATAAAAGGAAATGAGCAGCTCAGTTCAGCAAGTCAAACAGTATTGCTTTTACACTATAAATCTAACACATTGAATCGATACCAATCCAGGTTAAACCCTCTAGAAGGACAGTGCTGTATGAGCATCAATTTTAAAGAATACCTGCAATGTATGTAAGAGGTTACATGTTGCTTCTGGAAAGTCTGGTCGCAGAAGCAGTGCCTTCCTATAGCTCTTTATAGCAGCGTCCACATGTCCACTGCATGCAACACAAATCCAAATTCAACAGCAGTTAGCTAGTTCTCATAGCCAACACGAATATTTTCAATAACATAACTTTTGATGCATTCAAACTCAATAGTTGATTTCTAGCTAGATATTTTGCTCCACTCAAGTGCAATTAAAGAAACATTTGGGATAGTTTTCAGCAAAATTGCAGCAAATCAAATATAACATAACCTGGTAGGTTGATGAAAAAGGAGCTAAATAAACAGCTCTCTGAAAAACCTTATAAAAAGCAAGCAATAGCAAATCAAACATGATGAGACTCCCATTACAAGATCAAACTAGGGAAAGTAATCAATACTCACTCGACTAAGAGATTCCTTTTCTCTCCACCCACCAAACACCACCAGTAAAAGCTATTCTAATTGCATTGGATTCTCAAACTAGTAACTAGCATGTACCTGTCTTTATAAGCTGAAGCCAAATTTGCATGTGCTTCTGCCATGGTTGGCCGGATATTGATAGCATGAATGTAGTCTTGAATTGCCTCGCTTACTCTACCAATCTCCTTGTAAGTGTTGCCCCTATTTACAAGTCCATCAGCTGCCATGGGTTCAATCCGAAGAACCTCATTATAGCAAGATATAGCATCTGAGTAATTTCCCTGACAAGCAAAGACAGGAATGTAGAAGGAACAATGGAAATCCACTGTCATCAAAACATAGTATTGGGGGGGGGCAACTGTTGTGCAGATGTCCTTTCATTTCATGGAAAATTCATCAGAGAAATGCTCACTAGAAGCATTTCAGCTGTCTTTACCTGTTGTTTATAGATTACAGCAAGGTTATTGAAAGGAGCAGACAGCCCCGTTGTGACAGCCAGAGTGGCCATATAACATGAAGCAGCAGCTGCAGACATATTCCTGCATGTTCAAAAAATTCTCATATAGATCCAAGTTACTTCAAATCCTATATCTATCTGACAAAAAAAAAAAAAAAAAACATTCAATAAAAATAAAATATCAAGAATTCAAGATCATATACCATTCCATATATATATTTCCAAGGTTGGTAAGCGCTTGAGGATGACTTGGTTGTAGCGAAAGACATTGCTTAAGCCAACAAGAAATGAAGGTTAGAAATTACTAAAACAAGCAAATTGCAGAAGGTGAAAAAAAGAAATGTCAACCTACATTATAGCAATGCAGTGCTTCATCCACTCTACCAACATCTTTCAATGCATTGCCCTTCCAGTTAGAGAATAAATCCAAAAGTCAGATTAGTGAATATAAAAGAAAATGAGATTGAAAATTGAAAGAACTCGAGGCTAATAAAAGGCTGCTAGCTCAAGACCAACCAAGTTATTGTAAGCCTCTAAAAATCTCTGATCACAAGCAATGGCTTGCTTATAATGAAGAATCGCCAGCTCCACTTGGCCTCGCTCATAACATGTACTAGCCAAATTTCCTGCACCATATTACAAGCCAAACAGTCACAGAAAAGTTTGAGGAATATAACAGTTATTCGACCCTTCAAGCAGAATTACTCCAAAGAATATGTTTGGTACAAGGATAAAGGAGGTGCAAACTTAACCTTGTAATTTTTCTTCACCTTTACTCATGTTTGGAACATTTTTGTGAAAGGAAGTTAAAATGTAATTAAATGTTGACCTTGGAGAGATGGAAGTAAAAGACTTTTCAAGGGGAGAATTCTATGTCATAATGGTATATATTTTAACCCCATACCAAACACTCAGCTTGCCAATGTATGGAAAAAAGGATACTCAGCCAATAAATCAATAATAATCTCCCCTAAAGATAAATTCTCCATATATATTCATCACCAAATAACAAATAAAACAAAAGAAAAACCAGGAATGGGCATGAAAGAAGCAACGACTAGAATTACGAGAGTTGTGAAGCAAAAGGTCCCGGTCTAAGCATAACTGCAGTCACAACCACAAAATTTGCTAAAAACCATTATGACATAGAATAATTATCCCACGAGTTTATGGACCAGATTGACAAGGCTAAACTTGAAATTAAGTCTGCAGAGAAATGCAGAAGTATCTCATATGAATAGTGAGGTTAATGTTTTCTGTTTTAATTATTTTCCAAGATAATTTTGGATTTTAATTATTTGTTTCCTACTTAACTTAGAACATTTAATATAATTCATATTTTACTATTTAGAAATCCTAATGCTAGATGGGTTATATTAATTAAAGTTTTAATTAGGAAATCCTTTAGTACAAATATAAATAGGGATGTCTAGTTTATTTAATGGCGATTAAGACTATTATTCAGATTAAAATACTAGAGAATTTTCTCCAAATTTCTCTACGATTTGGTATGTAACCTTAGGGCTTGAGAACCCTAGTTTTATCTTCGCTATACGTTGTGTCACATTATTTACATTTTCATAAACGAAATAGTGGTATTGATAGTTTAATAGCAACAATAACAAAAAAAGAGCCCAACAATAGATAGATTGTAAAAAGAAAACCAAAAGCGCACCATAAAAAGGACATGGCAATAATACAAGTTAAGAAATACAAATATCCAGTCAGCATTTTAAGGGTCTAGTGCTGAAAATTTGGAACGTTCAGCAAAGCAAGGGAGACTCACCAAAAGCCATCGCATAGTTTGGTCGTGTCTGAACTGCTCGCTGATAGCACATAATAGCCTCTTGAGGCATTCCCAAGGCCTGAAAAGGGCAATGAAAAACTGTATTTTCCTACATAGACCAATAGCCGACCAGGCAGCAACTGCTCCACTTTAAGGGCACAAAACATGACAGTTACCTTGTAAACATTTCCAAGATTTAAGTACGCATCAGGAAATTTAGGTTTAAGCTTTACAGCTTCCTGCAATTTTAGTATTACAAAATGCAATCAGCAAGCATTATAACAGTTAAGAAAGAAACAGAACCAGAACATTTACAAATGGAGATGATTAACACAATTTAATATGATATATGGTGACCAAATAAATTCAGATTGACACTAGTTGCATTCATAGCTCACAATCGACAGTCAAAATCTAACTCCAAAAGGAAAGAAATGACTGAAATCGATTACAAAAAGCAATCAAAGAATAATTTTTGTCAATGTTTAGACTTGATGACTGCATAAAATTTGATGTAATATTCCAGCAAAAAATGAAAAGTTTAAGAACTGGTGGCAGTTGAAGCAGATTGTCAAAGCAAACTCTAGAGAGAAGGGGAAAACAAGCAAAACTCAACTTAAAAAAGAAAAAGAAAAAGCTGAAAATTGAAGTAGAGATCAGCTGTACCTTATAATATTGAAGTGCTCTGTTAAGGTCACCAGACTCCATAAAGAGACCAGCAAGATTTGACCATGCAATAGCAAAATTTGGTTGTATCCGTAGAGCCTCGAGGTAGCAGCTGTATGCCTGCACAAAATGTTAGATTCTGACAATTTGGTGTCTTCACATGGAAGTTACAACTAGATCAACCATCATCTGAGCCCTGGCCTGTGGTAACAACTTGATATCTGTATTGAACTGTGAATTAAGACACAGTCCCACACAGGAATTATAATGATCAGTAACTTTGCCAGAAAGGACAGACGCATACTACACATACATAGACATGGAAACAATGACCTCCTCCCTCCCACAAGTGAGATGGGGAAGTTGGGCCAGATGAATCTACTAGAGCTTTCACTCATTCACTCAAACTGGAGTGCCAAATTTCCAATGGACTGGTATCCTACTCCTAGCTATTAGGCATGGCAGCCAGAGAAGGTATCAACACAGTTTAGTAGACCATATACCATAGCTCAAATACTTTACATCTGGGCTAATTGCTAAAAGTAACAAGGACTGACAAACAAAACATGGTTGTAGTTCTCATTCATTGACACTTACTTCTTGCATTAATCCTTGAGCCTTCATTAAATTCCCAAGATTGCTATGAGCATCCACCTGCAAGACAATTGATGAAAACAAGCAAGCAATGAACCCTCACCACAATTGTAATACCATCCATGCCTGGTTGCTAGCATAGAGCAAGCAATAAAGAGCACTGAAATTATAAATTTTCTTTTCCTCAAGCCCATCTAATAGGCAACCAGCCAGATCATCATAAAACCATGTTAGACCAAAATATACCAGAAGAGGATTCAATGCCAGGGCCTGACGACAACACTGTGACGCCTCATCAAGTCTTCCCTTTCGCATGTATGCACTTGCCAAATTTGACCAAGCATCAGCAAAGTTGGGTCGAAGCTGCAACCAAGTTGCAAACACAACCATCATTACTATCATATACAAGAAGCTAGCAAATTAAGGTGGTGCTGTTATAGAAGAATATTAGAAGGATGTTGTTCAACTAGACAATCAAGATCATGTGCAAATCTTACAATAATGCAGGCCACATTAGTATGAGCGAATTTGATGGTGAATCCCTACCAGATTATATTTTGTATGCAAGGACTCACAATACTTAAATTCCCATGATAAGAAATGAAAAGATGACTGCTGACAATTGAGCTCTATACCAACTGATTGTGCTTCACATGATGGGGTCTTCTCTCTGTAAATATTTATATATATGTACTCTCCCCATGTATATAGAAACACATGCATGCATGCATGCATGCACTTATGGATGTTTCTGTCTCAATGCCTGAAATACGAGAATGGGGAGAAAATAAAGGTTAAGATAACATGCTAATGATGCAGTGCTTTGGGAGCTGTTCTGTATCTGAGTTACAGGGGCTGTTTAAGGCTTGATTGGTGCAGGAGAGATTTCTAGGAGTCTCACCTTCACACCCAAGAGGAGATTGAGTCACACGATTAAAAAAATGTGAAATTATTTAATATTACTCCAATTGAACCATCGAAAGATTACTACTTGCATATTTATAGAGTTTTAATGTTCCAAATCCAGTATGGACATGGATGACTAAACCTTCAACATAACTATTCCTACTTAGAGGTTAGAATTGTAAAGCCTAATAAATTTGGAGCTAATAAAATAAATAATAAACAAAAATATACCAAGACTATAATTGTCCGGATTTTCCATATCTGAAATTACCAAAATACCCTTATAAACAACTCAAGCTTCCAACTAAGTTTCCCACCATCAGCCATGTGCCAAATATATTGCAACCATTCTTAAAAGACACCTTGTAAGGACCTTTGGAGGCTTCTGCCAGCATGTCCCAATAGTAGTTCTACCCTAACACTCAAGATTAAGGAAGAGACGTTCACATGAACTTAATACTATCACATGCCTGTATTAAGTAAGCATCCATGGAATTTAAATCAGCTAAAAAACCGTGTTCATTTTTAAAACTTCCTAAACAACTCATTTCCAGTGTAAAAAAAAGAGCTAGTTGAGGGAGAAAAAGTTTAGTATCTGCACACTAACCTCAATGGAAACCAAATAGTATCGAATTGCAAGATCGATATCGCCCTTTTCCTGTATTATTATCAAACAAAATATCACCTTCATCAGTAACCAATCCCTATCATTTATTAAGGGGATCAAACACATCCATAATTCCACACAAACCCACGTGATATTAATTACCTTCCAAGCATTTGCCATGTTTCCATAGCATTCCGCAAAACGCGGCTGAAGTCGAAGAGCTTCCTCGTTTTTTGCAATGCACATATCATAATCTTGCAACTGCAGGCAAAAAGGTAAATAATTTACAGTTTTAGCCAAAACAGAACAAATAAAAAAAACTAGCAGAGAGATCAGAATGGAAAACAACCTGGTAATAAATAGCACCCAAAAGAAGAAGATTATCAGTCCGCTGTGGACTTCTCTCGTAAACAGTACTGCTATGCTCTAACGCTTGTTTGTAATTCCCAGATTTGTACAGCTTATGCGCCAGCTCCAAGTGTGCGTCTTCATTAACAACTGCGTGCAAAAGAACCAATTTTTCAAAATTAAGCGATCTGAAAAAATACACTTCTAAATCAAAAACTTCTTCAAGGCAAAAATTTTTTGACAAGAATTAATAAAAAAAGAGAACCATGATGATGAAAATCACGGCCTTTAAAAGGAAACTGACCAACCTTCATGATGAGAATCACGGCCTTTAAAATGCAACTGACTCAACGTAGCCGAAGAAGAAGCCGACTGCTCCAGCTGAAGCTGGAAGCCACCGATAGCGTCATCGCGAGCCGAACTGAAAGCAGCTGGGCGACCACCACTCTGCAACGAAATCATTTCGATCTCGATCTCTCCTCTCACCGATCAAATTCAAGTCATGAAATGAAACAGCAAGATCTCCAGATCAGATGAAACAGATGATAAACACCCACACAAAAATTCTGAGGAACTCGATTTACAAATAAAAAAAACCCTGAGCTGCTAGTTAAGGATTAGAATTTTTTATAAAAAAATTCGAGCTTTTTGCTCCTCCGATTTTTCGCTTCTTTTGGAGTTTTCTAGAGAGGAGAGAGAGTGGGGTGGCGGATTATATAGTTCGGATGGAGGGAGGTCAGGAAAGATCAGAGCCGTTGAACTGTACGGTAGTGATTCGATTATATTGGAGTAACATCAAAGGAGATGCGGTCAGTTCTGACACATATCTATGTAGCTTCTTTTTGCTGAGCTGGCTTTTGTCTTAAAAGAAGCGGTTTTGCACCGTGTTTTACCCGCCCGCCGTGTCGCAGTTTTTTTTTTTTTTAAATTAATATGTTTTAATATTTTTAGATCATTTTGATATGTTAATGTCAAAAATAATTTGTAAAAAATAAATAAAGCATCATTTTAATGTATTTTAGTATAAAAAATACTTTGAAAAGTTACCGCAACAGCTCTCTTAAACAGGCCTTTAATAGGGCTTTAAATTGTTACAACGTTTATTTAAAAAAATATTTTTTTATTTATAAATATATTAAAATAATATTTTTTATTTTACAGAAATATTTTTAATACTAGTATAAAAATATCAAAAAATAATTTTAAAAAATCATGAAACACAATTTTACAAAAAGTAAATAGACTAACGCTATCAAAGTTTCTATATATTTATATATATGTTTCTTTTTAATTGTTTTGCCTAAAATAAATTAAATATTCTTATAGTTTTTATTTCATTAGGTGATGTGTAAGGTTATTTCCTTGGAGAACATACAAATCGGTGCCCAAATTATGTAGATAGTTTCAATTTAGTTCCTACAATTTATTTGTTTTTCATTTTTAATTGTGCAATTCTTATGACACTATTTTATGGTAGGATGACTGCGATTTATTTTTTTTACTCGACTACTCCTTGTTGGGACCCATAGCCTGCAGAGGCAAACCTTTAATGTATTATATTAATATTTATTTTTTAAAGAAGTATTTTTTTAGAAATATATTAAGATAATATATATTTTTTATTTTTAAAAATAAATCAAAATGATTAAAAAAATATTTTTTAATATATATATGCTTTAAATGCTAATTTATTATTGTGGCGCACCACAATTATAAAATAATAAAAAAGCATGAAAATCTTTTCATATGAGGTGGTACCAAGCATTGCTATTAATTTTTTTTCTTTTCGGCTGAAATATTTTATACCAGTTAAAAAAATAAAATAAAACAGCATGATTTTTACCTCATTTAAAATTTCAACATGATCTGGAAATTCCACCCAAATTTTGGCTAGAACGTTCTGATTTCGTTCTGCCTGTTCTGTTTCGACTAAATAGTATTTTTTTAAATAATGAATAATTTTACAATATCAATCATATCTCTTAATCCAATTGTTAGATTGATATGTTATTTTTATGAGGAGTCTCTTGATATATTTATATATATTATGTTAAAATTTCAGAGCAGTCAAAGAATGTAATGAATTTACGAGATTGATGATGACATTCTCGTAATATTATACATGTTCATAATTTTATTCAGAAAAATCATTTTATGTTGTTTTTTATATTAAATTGCATAATTCTAAATAATTTTTTTTGAATTAATATATTTAATTATATATATATACACACACACACAAACAATACAACTCTGAAACAACACGCCGAAATACTCCGAAATCAAAACATTTCGTTCTAATTGAAAAAATGAAGAACCGAGCATTCTTGTTAATTTCATTTCGATTTCGTTCTGTCTGTTCCGTTTCGGCCAAATAGTGTTTTTTTAAATAATAAATAATTTTATAATATCAATCATATCTCTTAATCCAACTGTTAGATTGAGATGTAATTTTACAAGGAGTCTCTTGATATATTTATATATATTATGTTAAAATTTCAGAGCAGTCAAAGAATATAATGAACTTGCGAGGTTGATGATGACATTCTTGTAATATTATACATGCTCATAATTTTGTTCAGAAAAATCATTTTATTGTGTTTTTTATATTAAATTGCACAATTCTAAATAATTTTTTTTGAATTAATATATTTAATTATATATATACACACACATATAAACAATACAATTCTGAAACAACACGCCAAAATATTCTGAAATCAAAACATTTCGTTTTAATTGAAAAAATGAAGCAACTACCGAAATGAAATTAACAAACTTGGTACCAAGGATGACACCCATAACTAACCTGACAGTGAATCAATTAAAGTAAATCCTCTTGGCCAAGTATGTCTTGTCTCCACTAAAAATTTAAAAATATGTAGTTAATTAACACGATTATATTCTTACATGTACAACTAAAAACTCTTTCTTAAACTTAGTTTTGTAAGAGTTACCTAGCAACTCTGAAGGTACTTCTCATTAGCTAGACAACCAAAATGGAGGTGAGCAAATATGATCATGGTGTTAGGAATATACAATGCAGCACTAAAGGATAAATTGGCTACTAAGAAAATCAAAACTTTTTTTTTGATAACCGGGTGTCCGGGCCAGCTTGCGCGCACCACAACTAAATCCTGGACCCACTGAACATCCTGCAAGCCCAATGAGAAGGTAAGGCACCGCGGGGGTGACAGGCATGCTGACAAGGCTTGAACCTGGGATGAGAGGAAAACAAGCCCCTCTCTGACCACCGGCCAAACCTTGTTGGCTAAGAAAATCAAAACACTATAGCTTTTTACACATTTATGATAAGTTCATCGCTAGAATTGGCATGGTGGCTCGACGAAGACGATGAGAAAGAGGAGGAATCGACGTGCCCTTCAAGTTTATTCGACTCGATGAGCATCAAAACAACCTCTCGCATTGTTGGTCTGTCATGGGGAGACATGCTTGTGCAGAGCAGAGCAATTTTCATGGTGGTAATCATGTGAGGGATTGTATTCTGATCCTGGAGATTGATTCGTTCATCAAACATTCCGGGTGATAATGAATGAGCTTGAATGTAGCTTCTCACCCAGGACACAAGATCGCCGCCTTGATCTAGTGGTTGCACCGGTGCTCTGCCGGTTAGCAGTTCGAGTAAGACGACGCCGTAGCTATATATGTCGCATTTTTCGGTGACTTTCATGGTGTACGCATATTCTGTCATTGGGATGAAAAACATTCATCAGCAATATGAAGAAAAAATTACTGGGAGAGCAGGAAAGTTCTTGGAGAGATTATGAATTTCCTGAAACTCATATGTTCAATATCAGTAGGAGCTCAAGCTTTTGATATGTTGATGAACAAGGCGATCTTGCATGATTCATTTACTCAATCTTGTAAGAAAGAGTATCAATAGGAATGCAGAAATGATTACTTTTGAAAATCCCAGCTAAATGTATATAGTTTTCTAATATATAAAATAATCTCCATACTCATTGATGATCACTGGAGGTTGACTAATCTAATATATTCACTCAAATGAAGAAATTACTGTTCTAATATATAGTTTTCTTCAAAAAACATGAATTTGATGTTTTTTTTAAGATAAAATATAATTTGAAAAACATTTTAAGAAAATAAATTGAACTGCATTACCAGAAACAATCCAAGTAACAGTTAGATTTATGTCGGAAAATGCAGGAGCATTTCATGAGCACATGAACTATGGATATCTTACCAGGGGCAATGTAGCCATAAGAACCGGCAACAACAGACATTGATTTCGAATGTGGCATATCAATCACCTTTGCGAGACCAAAGTCCCCGACATGAGCTTCAAACTTATCATCAAGCAGAATGTTGTTGGACTTTATGTCTCGATGAAATATCCGAGGCTTGCAATCATGATGCAAATAAGCAAGACCTTGAGCAGATCCAAGGGCAATCCTGAATCTTGTCCGCCAATCAAGACTACATGATGATCCATGGAGCAATTCTCCCAAGCTTCCCTTTGCCAGGTATTCATAAAGAAGCAGGTTGGAGCCCTGGTGATTGCAGAAACCATACAGCTTCACGATATTCCGGTGCCTGATATTTCCCAGAGTCAGAATCTCAGCACGGAAGCTGTTATCAATGGTGTTTCCCTCCCTGTTAGACGCCAGCTTTTTAACTGCGATGATACGACCACATCGCAGGACTGCCTTATATACAGTTCCACAGGCTCCCCTCCCTAAAATGAAGCTATCATCGAAATTCTCAGTTGCCACCACTAAGTCCTGGAAAGTGAAGCCATCCTTGGGGGAGAAGTAAATGTCTGAAACTAGAGAAGATGGTGGTTCATCTTGCAAAGGAGCAACCATGTCGACCGGACGTCTCATGAAGTGTATAATCACTATAATTAAAATGAGAGAAATCCCACCAATGACTGCAGAAATAATAGCAATTATTTTTCCTAAACGAACACTTGTCCCTTTAGTATCTGAGGGATGAGATGACAACTGTGGAGATTCATTACAGTTTCCAAGAGGTCCACCACAAAGCCCTTTGTTCCCAAGAAAGCTGCTGATGCTTGTCTTTTGGAATAGTGGCAGGGAAGGTAAAGGCCCAGTCAAGTCATTGTTAGAGAAGTTGCATCCAAGTAAGCTAGATAATTTATCAAAGGCGCCTGGGATTTCACCACTCAGATGATTGTCGTTGAGAAGCAGAAATTCCAGCAATACAAGATTTCCAAGCTCTGCGGGGATTGGCCCGGTGAGATTGTTGTAACTAAGATTCAGGGCAATCTGCAAGCTTGAAATGCCACCCAACTCAGCGGGTATGTCGCCAGAAAATGAGTTGCCTCCCATTTGTAATTCGGTTAAGCGTGACAATTTTCCTACTTCCACAGGTATGTTCTCAGAGAGTTGATTCTCTGAAAGCTTGAGAATCTCCAGTTGGGAAAGGTCTCCTATCTCACCTGGTAAAGCACCCACAAAATGATTCCTGGTGAGATCAAGCCGTTGAAGCATCCTGCAGCTAAAAATCTCTGCTGGTATCACTCCGGTGAGCGAATTCGTTGAGACGTTAAAAAACACCAGCTGAGACAGTTTACCAATCTCTTTTGGCAATTCACCGGTAAAATAGTTACCAGAGAGATGCAGCCTTTGCAGAGCATGGCATTGACCAATCTCTGGAGGAATTGGCCCAGTGAACGTGTTCTGATCTAATTCAAGACTAGAGAGGTTCGCCAACTTGCACAAATCAGACGGGAAGCTTCCCGCAAGGCCATTTTCTGCAAGATGAAGTTGAACCAGCGGCTTGCAATGTTGCACCCCACTTGGGATGTAACCTGTGAGATTGTTTGACCCCATGTTCAGCAGAATCAGGTTCTCATTTCTGCAAAGATGGCGCGGTATTCTTCCTGTTAAGTGGTTGTTTGACAGGTCAACCACCCAAAGTTTGCCGTAGACTCCAAGTCCTTGAGGAATGACACCGCTTAATGAGTTACCGAAAAGCTGCAACATGATCAGGTGCTTCAAATGCTGGAACCCCACAGGAATAGTACCAGTGAGATAATTGGCTGATAGGTCAAGCTTTGTCAGGTTTTCCAAAGTTGTGAGCTCAACTGGGATGACACCGGTAAGCTTGTTCTCAAAAATATAAAGCAAAGACAGCCCGGCTATGTTCTTCAGCTCAATTGGTATCTCTCCAGTCAACTCATTCTCCGAGAAGTCGATCTCTAATGCAGAAGACAGATTTCCAATCTCTCTTGGAATTGTCCCATTCAACTTATTTCTGTAGAGGTATAACCTCTTCAGACATTCAAGATTACCAAGTTCCTTGGGTATAGGCCCTGCAAGTTTGTTGTCATAGAGAGCAAGGGTCCTTAAATAGGTGCAATTGCTCAGCTCCATTGGAATAGGCCCAGAAATCTGATTAGACAAAAGGATCAAATCTGTCAAGTTCTGGAGCATTCCAATTTCTTTTGGTATTTCACCACTTAACTGATTTTGTGCAAGACCAAGATACTCCAAACTCTCACATCCACCAATCTCCGAAGGTAAGCTTCCGGATATCAAATTCTGCCCTGCCCTAAAAGTCCTCAGACGTTTAAGGTTGCCAAGAGAAGCAGGCAATGGTCCGGTGATGTTATTACTGTATGCAATCAACAGTGACAGAGAGGAAAGGTTTCCAATCTGATCAGGAAAAGGACCTGATATTCTGTTGTTGGCTATATTCAAAGCTGTCAAACAAGAAAGCCTAGCTAATTCCACTGGGATTTGGCCTTCAAAATGGTTATTGTTCAGATAAAGAAGCTCCAAACTTGAACAACTCCCGATTTCACCAGGTATATTTTGAGACAAAGCATTAAAAGAAAGATTAAGAAGTGTCAAATGAACCAATCCACCTAAACTTGGCGATAAAGAACCAGAAAGATTCATTGAACTCAAATCGAGACACCAAACTACTGGATTGTAATCACTGGTGCAATCCACACCTTTCCATCCACAAGGGGTGGAATCATTAGGGTTCCAGCTGCTAAGATGGTTATAGGTGTCACCAATTCTACTCTTTATATCCAAGAGGTATTGCCCCTCAGAATTAAGCCCCGCAGATTGATAAAACGAGAGGGAAACAACAAGAACAAATATAGGGAGCGGGAGCAACCTATATGATATTCTCGCCATGCCTACCAACCAGAAATTAGCTGCATTCACATGAAGAAAAAACAGTGGAAACAGGACCAAAACATCAGCCCTTCCCAGATTCAAACTCCACAATATGAACAAAGACAACGAAAAGCAATGACCCCAGAGCTACATAGTACATACCTCTAAACGTCAATGGCCTATTAGAAGAAGAAGATGGAACCAAACCCAGCAAACAAAAACTCTACCTTGTCTCGGGACTGAAAGAAGAGTTCTTGAGCTTCACAGAGAATTTCCCACAAGGAGGATCTCTCGTTTTGCGTTCAAAGAGTAGAGCATAGAACAAATATTTACTTTTTTTTTTTGAAACCTGAGCTGTAAGTCTTCGAAGTGTGCAATGAATTGCGGCAAATTGTCAAGTTCTTTTTATTATCATGAAGGATAGCAGAAACTTCGGACTTTATTTAGTCTTCTGTGCAATGATTAACAAAATATTTCCCACAGGTTTCATAGATCGACCATTTTCATATTTATACTTTTTTTTTATTGCAAACAATTCATCTGTGTGTTATGTATGGATGTATGCGAGAGAGATGGCCGACCACGCATGAGGACACTTTCATCTTCCTCCTCTACATTATTTTAGTGCTTCGAAAAGCTAAGCTGAGTATATTTGCCATTCTTTCTTTCTCTCTTTCTAGCTTCAAGCTTTTGTTAGCTTAAAATAATGTTTTGCTGTCATGTACACGTTTAAGCTAGTTAGTATACATACATACATACATACATACATACATACATACATACATACATACATACATACATACATACATACATACATACATACATACATACATACATACATACATACATACATACATACATACATACATATAGATTATTGGTATTCTTGGGATAAAAAAATAATCATTTTTTTTATTTTTAGCAGTGAAATATGAATCATACAAGTTTAGTTATTATCCGAGTATAAATAATAATAATAATAATAATAATAATAATAATAATAATAATAATAATAATAATAATAATATTTGGTTGGAGAGATAAAAAACAAAAATAAAAAAAAAAATTCTCTTCCACGTTAGTATTTTTTTAGGAGTGTGGTCGGGGCTGTTTTTAAAAGTATTTTTTATTCATGAATACATCAAAATAATATTTAAAAAAAATAATAATTATTTTTGATATCAGCATATAAAAATAATCTAAAAATACAAAAAAAGAAATAATTTAAAGTAAAAAAAAAAAGTTTTTTCAAAAGCACACTTGAAATGGCCATAATTTTAAACTTTGAACATATTTTATAATTTTTTTTCTCTGCCTACGTAAGCTGCTTTACTCTATTACATTGACTATAGATATCCAATAATCTCAGACCCCTTGTGAATTTTCTACAAAACACCATTTTTGTCTTCAAGTTCTTCGTTTAGTAGGCATCTATGCACAATTTCACTTCAATAATGCAACCTCTCCAATTGGTGTTTCTTGACCTAGCTACTACTATTCACATGAGCAATGGTTTTGAGAGCACATGATCTCCTTTTATTCTATTATATTCTTAATTACTTGTTTTATACCATGGTGCATAATATTTTTTAAAAATACTTTCTACTTTAAAATATATTAAATTATGTTTTTTTTTCATTTTTGATAATAGCATAATAATCCCACAATTTTATATGTATATTAGATGGGTTTTATAATTTTATTTTCTTAGCCATGTCATTGCTGATGTGATGTCCTCACTCACACACCATGAGTCATGGTGCTTGTGGCAACCCTAATAATTTTATGGTCGATGAATATTTCCTCATCACCAACCTCCTGCCTGTGATATATTTTATAATTCTTGCAAGTTTTATAAACTGTTTGAGATTTGTTTATTTCATAGGCCATAGCATGGTTAACTCGGTCCTCTCAAGGTGGCTGCAACAGTGAAGAGGCACCCACATTATCTGACTCTCTTTTTGACATTAGAAACGAAGGTTGAATTCTTATTTGTATGAACATGGATAAGAATAATTTTTTTCTTACTAATATAGAATGTCAGGATCAACTTGTACATATCTCGACAATTATTATGGGTCTTGAAATTAATGATCATATAAGTATTCAATGATCATCATATTAGTAATTACAGGGTTTGAACATGAGATCAAAGGAGAACAAAACACCGAGTCTAAAATTTGTATTACTAGATCACCTGCTAGATAACTAAGAATAATTTGTTTTGTTTGGTGGAATAGTGGAAGTATAGCACCTGTGTGAAGGAATTATAAAGCAATTTTATGGAAATCAGAAGGGATTTACCTTAAAAGGTAGGGCTGGAATTGTATGTCGTGTTAATAATTAATAATATATAAAAAAATGAAGGGGGAAGGCTGATTTTGCTTCTTTATTCATTTTCTTTCCCAATTCTTATAATAGAAATTACAAAGGGTCTTTTTCATGAAAAAAAAGTCAATATTACAACTATTTTTTATATAAAAAATCAAATTTATAATAACCCTTTACTATTTTGTATTATGATGATTTAATTACATGAAATATTAATACTCGTACAAAACAACTGCGAATATATATTGATTAAATAAATATTTTTAAATTTATAGTTATAGAAAAACACATCTCACCATATAAGTATTAAAAAAGAAGAGAATTTGGTAGTGTAAAGTCATGCTGCATTGGCATATCCCCCTACCTCAAGAGAGCCGATACCTTATAAACACTTAAGAAAAGTCTTGTGCTAATACCCAAAAAGAAAGTTTGATTTTTTTTGCACTACAAGGTTATCAATGAAGAAGAATTGAGAAGAAAAAAGTTGGTACAGAGAGGTTTCGTACAAAAATAATGTTAGAGAATAATATAAATCATATTTTAGATTCTTATTTAATAATTTAAGTTTTTAGGTGAGATGATTTATTGACATGATATTAGAGTTTTGTTGATCCAACTGTCACGAGTTTAAATCTCATAATCCTCATTCAATTTAATAAAAATCAAACATAAAATAATATGAATTTGTATGCAAATTTCAAGCACAAAAAGTTTTCATTTAATGAGATGTGTTAGAGAATAATATAAATCAAATTCTGAGACCTCACCTAACAGTTTAAGTTCTTAGGTGGGATGATTCATTGACAAATAGAAGATATTTAATATTGTGTTAGTTTTTGTTGTTATGTTTTTTTTTTAAATATATTTTAAAAAAATAAGAGCTATTATATCCAAATTTAAAATGAAAAGCAATTTAAACAATGGAAACTAAATAATCTTTTTAATTTTAAAATTTCACTGTAATTTAAAAGAAAAAAACGTAATTAAACAATAAAAACTAAATAATTTTAAAAGTGTAATCCAACCGCAATACACCTCAATTAAAAAAAGGCTAATGGGATGAGTTGTATCCTACCCTAATCATTATCCATTTGAAGTTAGATGTTGGCTTTCATGAGTAATGTGCCCACCCTAGACTTATGCTGCCACCACCCATTTTGCTATTGTCACTCCACGTAGAATTCCATTTTGATTGGATGGATTCAATACCTTACATTTGGAGCAAATTAAAATAAATCTCCTTATATAAACACAAATTAGCACTTGACTAACCAACATCAAAACACCACTACATGGAAAGAGGGTTTAGATTCTCTAAGTGCCTGTTTGGGAGTGTGGTTGCGGTAGCTTTTCAAAGTGCTTATTGTGCCGAAATACATCAAAATGATATTTTTTTTATTTTTTAAAAATTATTTTTAAAATCAGCACATCAAAATGATCTAAAACACACAAAAACATATTCATTTAAACTAAAAAAAAAATTTCAAATTTCAGCCAAAAATCGGTGGGATCACATTGCCAAACGGAGCCTTAAATATCATTATAAAAAGAAGTGTTTAGTAATAAAAAAAACAGTATATATATCACCTAAATGATGCGAGGGTATCCTTGTACTTTTTCATTTATCAAACGAGTCAACATGTTGTTTTAAATAATATTTAATAAATGTCAATTAAAATAATACTTCTAAGCAATATTTAAATTTATAATAAAACAATATAATATGATTGAAAAACTCCTAGAGAGACTCGTATTGTTTTTGTCTCTAAGGTAATAACACTATTTTGAAGATAAATAAAATGATTAAAACACTGCTGAGTGAAAAACATTGGATTTTTTTATTTATTTCAAGGCTAAAACAATAATCTTATTGCTAAAAATTAAAATGATAAATCTAACACCTAGTTGAAAGATAAATTTATCTTCAATGCCTAGTTTAATAGTTTTTTTTTCAAGAATAAATTTGTAATTATACTATTATAATGAATAGTATTTTAAATCCTATTATATAGTAACTTTTCAAGGGAATTTAATTGTCTTAAATAAAATAATCATTACATGTATGTTATGTCTTAAATCATAACACTTTTTTAATGATAACATAAAGTACTGAGCATTTAAATGACTGTATAATATAGTTATATAAGAATCTAATCTAAATACACTTTGCGTGTCTTAAATCAAAGTGTACTGAGCTTTGGAAAAGTGTTTTTTTTTAAATATTTCTTTTTGTTTTAAATGAATTTTTTTATGTGTTTGTAGATTATTTTGATATGTTGATGTCAAAAATATTTTTTTACAAATAAAAAATATTATTTTAATGTATTTTTAAGTAAAAAATACTTTGAAAAATAATCACAATCACAATACCATTGTATCTATTATATCGATTAAATAATGGAAAATTTTACAATTAAATAAGACTAGTTTTTTAAAGTGATTCTACAAGCAACTTTTATATGGAAACCACTTTGTCACTTATAGACTATTGAATCTATTAGAATTAGAATTTATAATTTATTTTACTAATTTTGTTATATTTGTTGAAGTCATTGGATTGCAATATATTAATAAATTGTACTTATAAAATTACTCATAACACCCAATTTTTGTCTTTCCATCTCTTAATTATCCCTTGCATGCATGAGCTACTTGAAAATCAATAATTGCAATTTCGCATTATTTTATTTTATTTAGTTTTTTTAACGGACTCTAGGTGGCAAAGTTGTTAGATCATAAGACAATATTCATACAAAAATATAATCCCGCGTTGACCTTTTATTTCTTTGACCATGTCCCATTCTAGTCATTCAGGGTTTCATGGGACTGACAAGTGTATTAGACATGGCAGTACACTAATTGTAGTACATTGTAGTAGCTTTTGAGTTTTCAGGTATTTTTTTTTAAATATTATTAGTTTTGATTTTTTGAAAATTAAACTAAAAAGATATATTTTTTAATAAAACTGTTGTGAATTAAATATAAAAAAACTATACTAACTTTTACAAAATAAAGATTTGAAGCACAATTATGTATATAGTCTTAGTATAAAAAACAAAAATTATCTAGCGATAATGGTCAACGCTTTCTCATTTGCATTCAAGATTGATGTCCATTTAAAAAACAAAAATGGAAATAAATCCCATGTGTGTTTGTAGATAATATACAAATTGAATTCAGTTCAGTATCTCAGGGAACACATTACCAACTACAATTTGATAATAAATAACGATAATGGTAATAAAACTACAAGTTGATGACACTAAATGCATGGATATTACAAGATGAGACAAAAAGCAATAGAAGTTTAGGGTTAGTTCAGGCACCTTTCTGAGGCAATGTTTCAAATGCTGAAACAGTGTTCTCGAACTTGATCCGATGGAGAGGGGCCCCACTCTGCTTGATAGCACACGCAATCTTGTCTTCGAGTGGGCACCGGGCTTTCAGCATCGAGAAAACATGATTGTTCAATCTTCTTGCTTTCTTCATTGCTTCTAATAGGGTTTCCCATCCCTTTGCAAAAAAAAAGAATTTTAATAAGCTAAGAGACAGGATTAATCAATCAAAGCATGAAAAATGTTAGCAGGCACTGTTTCCGTTGCACTTGGTTGCAAGTGCAGTCAAAGCTAGATTTTTTTTTCGATAACCGGGGTGTCCGGGTCAACTTACGCGCACCATAACTAATCCCTGGATTCACTGAACATCCTGCAAGCCCAGTGGGTAGGTAAGACACTGCGGGGGTAACAAGCGTGCACTGTGGAGCTTGAACCCGGGTGCAGAGAAAGGAAACAAGTCCCTTCCCCCCCGCTAGTCAAAGCTAGAAATTGATTTTACTAGTTGCGGTTTTTTCTTTGGAGGGAAGAAAACATGAGTAATTGTATATTCTAGTTCTATGGTTACAGATTATGAAGCATCATGTTTTCTGTAATTTATGATAGATTTTATTGCTATAGACCTAGAGTGCAGCAGAATAAATGGTAAAACATGATGAACTGCAATCATTTATTTTAATCCTACATAATGATTAAAATCCTACATCATAACGAGTATGAGAAGATATAAAAGAAAGAACTAAATGAAAAAAAATGTACATGGCATCAGTTACAGCACAACTGGCAGATGATAATCCATCAATTGAGGAATTTGTGTTCATGTCCAGCAGCAGAAGAAAATATTTTAAATATATAACAATGATTTTCTACAGACAGGCATATTATGAATGAATGAGGAAAACTTCTTCAAGTGTAGACATATATTTTAATACCTGGGCAACATGAGGATTCTTGTGTGATTGGCTAAGTAATCCAGCCTCCACTTCTGCAACATTGAGGACTTGATATGAAAAATCAAAGAGTTCAAAATGCATCTGCTGTCCAAGCAAGTAGATTATGGTACAGCCACCCCATGCAACTGAGTCACCCAAGATTTCAAAATTATTCGATGATACTTGAACAGAATCCTCCAGGTGTCCCTACAATTCAAGTATCAAAACAGATTAGCAGAAAGAAAAGATATCACCTCTGTGGCTAAGCAAGAGGTAAACCTAAAGGTTCATCATTCTTCTAAAGGAGTAGTCAATTATTTTAATGCAAGAGTTTATAGATTTTGATAATAATTTACTATTAAAGCTTGCCATATGATTGTGATTTTGCAGAATCTGAGAATGACCATCAACTGTCTAAGATTTTAGTACGAAAATAAAATAATTCATGTGTGAAATTTTTGGCCCAAAAATACATATCAATGAGAGGTGCCACCCGCAGCACTATGGAGGTGGCTGCTGAGAAAAGTTATGTATCAACTAACAGTATCTTAGTCTAGTATATGAACTAATACCTCGACAAACTGAAGATGATTATTGTTCAGATATATTACCCAAGTGCGAAGTTATTATAAAAATAAACTGTAGAGGTTCATTCCTTACAATTTGAAGGCCACTATATATACGGTAAAAGTCCTTTGAAGTTGTTATGTCAATGAACCCTGTCTTGGGAGCAGCACTCCATTTATTGCAATATTTATCCAATGCAGCACTGGTAAAAGCAAGGGCATATTCCAGCACACTACCAGCATTCATGTTAGCTTTGTAAAGAAGATCTGCAACAAAATGAAGACACCAGGCCATAAAATTAAAAATTAAGGAAACCAAGGGAACAAAACTTGAATATAATAACAGGCACAGTGACTAACTACTATTATTACAAAAGAACTGGCATGTGTTTTTGCCTCTATAAAGTTGGTCAACCAAACATCAAAAAACCATATGAAGAGATAAATTATGCACCTGCAGCTTCTGCCTGTTTTGACATGGTATATAAAGATGTTGGATTTGGACAACCAGGGTTAGACACTATTGCAGCGGTGGCTGATTTGAAAAGATTGACAACAGGACTATCCCCACCATCCTGTGTATGCAATATTTGGCCATCTTCACCAGGAAACAAGCCCAACCAAGGGGCAGTTTGCATGAAATGCATGGTATCAACTTCCCTCTGTCAATCATGTAAAACAACTATTAGAGGCAGCATGAAACATCGGTTCCCAATCATAACAGAAGTCAACAGATGAGCCTTGTTAATGTTTTGCAGACTAAACAATATATTGTGGCATACAAAATTAGGTTAATTAGCCTGCCAGGCTTTGCCTTACCAAATTAAAGTGAATGAAAACCTAGTTCAGATTTTATTTTTTATTTTCATTATTTTTGTTATGCTCATCTTCATTTTCATTAATAGTCATTTACTCAACCAAATGTTATATTCCACATGTGATTTTACAAATAAAATAGAGATAGATTACAGGCCCCTGTGAAGTATTATTATAAGAAAATGTTTCATATGACTAAATGCATAAGCAATAATTGTATTACTCCATCAATAAGATTGATCTAAGATCTAAACATACAACATCATTGATTACTGCAGTAGTTCAACAAATAACAATTGGATCCACTTGCACATCATTTACAAAAAAACAGGACATAAATATTAACATCCACTAGGACATCAGTCCCAAAAATATAACAAAACAAATATGACCAATAATGAAGATAGATGGTGAAAAGAGATTTGCGCATCTGGCATTGAGTGATTGGTTCAATGACTTTTAAGTAGAGTAGATCAAGCACACATTCAGAGCTCTAATTTAAGATGAACGTGACAATGATCCACCACTAACTAAACATGGCAGAGCGTCACAGCTAACTGGTAGAAAGCAAAATTCTTCAATATTTGCTTGCTGTTTTTGTCTACCCAGCATTTATCCCATTAGGATTTGAGCATTTAAAGTAGCGAAGACAAAGTCCATCAACTCCCCTATAGACTTGGCCAATAAATACAAGACAAATAGCTAGAAAGACCAATGGTCCCACTTGATGATGTGATTTTCATCCATATGTCTTGTCTTTATTAGCCTTATCTATGATGAGTTGGTAGAGTACATTTACGCAACTATTTCTCTATAATGAGAGATAGTGTGATACTCCTGCTATCCCTATTGATCTAAAAGTGCCCCAAGGCTCTACAAAGTACTCAAATAATTGGGCTTTCTTGTTCTAAGGGATTGAATCCATCAGACACAGCTACAGTTTAGAGCATGAATAAGTGCGTCTAGACATGTTCTCAATATAGTATCATGAAATAAAGAAACCAGGATACTGACCAATACAATGTCAAGAAGCCCCATCCAATACAGCACACTGCCAATCTCTTTAATCCCTCGAAGAACCTTTGCTTTGAGCTCTGATTTAGTTCCCCAGTTAAGATTTTCTTTAACAACCCTCATACAGCCTGTATCGGAAGTTAAAGACGCAAAATAGGAAAATGAACACAAATGTACACACACCCAAAAGCATGCACAAATAGCAAGTGACGCATGCATAAAATTCCAGGAAAGAAAGCATTCATAATATCAGTAGATTCCAAATTTCTTTTGACCAAAAAAATATGATGTAAGCAGGCACTTGGTAAGTAAATAACATACGCATTGGAAATATTAAATCCACTGATGAATAAAAGATCAAACACAGTTGAGACAAACCCTCACATCTAATAACATATGCAATGGAAATATTAAATCCATTGATGAATAAAATGACAATCAAACACAGTTTAGACAAACCCTCACGGCTAGAAATCACTCAACAGATTTTTTTCACCTCACATTCAAGGAAGCTCTCACCACATGTATCACACCTGGGCACCCACTTAACTTTTCTCTCACTGACACTAATTGAGTGCATAAGATCCTAGAGGTTGGTGGTTGTTAGAATTGAATGTGGGAAACTTTACACCAGAGTCTTCCTGAAGTTCTCCAAACAAGCATTGATTCCTAAAGTACACTGTACACCCATAAGCTTTGATTCACTGATCCATAATAAAACATGTTGGCATAATGCAACTGTGATGCATGTACACATGCATAGGTTAATATATCATATAAAAGTTCTTTCAGCCTTTTTTAACACATCCAGCAGTGTGTGTAAAGAAAAAAGAAAGGGAAGACACTATCAGAATCATGACACCACCAGAATCATGACACCACCATGTACCTGTGACTCCATCATCAAAAGGGAGCAGTCCAATAGATTTTGGCAACGCTGCTTGCAATCCAGTAGTCATTGGTTCAAGTGTAGTTACCTGAAACACATAATAAGTGAAATATTAAACTCAATCTTTATATTCATCTACACAGCTTCAAATAAAATGATTCAAATAGTATCAAGATCATCTTTTCGTGACATTGAGTGTTAATAAATGAACATAGACTAAATTCTCAAAGGCATCACATACCTTATTTGATATATGATCTAACAAGGCTCGGATAAGCCAAGGCAACGATCTGGATCCTAGAAGTCTAACAACAGAAAACATGTGGGGAATTCCAAAGAACCCGCTGTGCAAACGAGCAAAGCTTTGATGTGCAGAATTCAACTCCTGCCAAGATAATATTAAATGTGAATGAAAGAAAAAGGTATTATGAGAAACAAAATATCATCATATTGGTAAAACCCAATCACAGGATGGTCTAAGCTCTAGTTTGTTACCTGAGTACCACAATAGAAGTTGTCCTTTGCATGGGGAACTGATGGCTTTTGCACAGGAACAAGAGGAACTCTTGATGATCGGACAAAACGCTGAGTAGTGTTGCATAAGACAAAGTTCGGCAGGAAATCACTTTGCATCTCTGACCAAATCTACCATGCACAAATGAATTGATGAGTAAGACCACCTCCTTGGAAAAGCAAAAGATAAATTTAAACAGCACATTTGGGAATTTTCCTTTAACAATATCATACCTTTTCTTACACTTTTCTTTAAGTTAATGATAAGAAAATTATGCATCACTCTTGGTATGTACATACAATACCATGGAATCCCCAAGGTCACATGAGAAGTCCTTTAGAAAATGCATACACAATGACAAAACATAAAAGTCCTAACCCAAAATGCTAATAAATTGGCCTAGATGTGATTTTTTCTCTAAATTAATATCATCCTCTAGCAACATTTTTCTTTTCAAAGATAGGAAAGGATGCATCATGCTTTGTTTTAGGCACAAGACTAGGGATTGTCAAGCTCAATCATCCACATAATACAACATGCATGAAAGGTCTCCTTTAGACAATGCATAGGCAATGACGAGATATAAAAGTCCCCAGGCAAAAATGCTAACTGTCCCCAATGTGAGATATATTTTCATTGCCAAAACAAGAATAAGAAAGCCCAAATGATATTCAACAAGTACATCAGATATGCTAATCTTTAAAATAATTCTTCCCAGAATCAGAGAGACAGGAGAGTATCCATATTATACAATACGATTAACGATGCACAATGCCACCTCATCCATATAAACTATCAATTCTTCCCTTTATGTCTAATGGATGTATAGGCTTAAGAATTGAGACTCCAAGCAATTTATCTGCATTACTAGACTTTGAAATTTATAAGACAGGTACATAATAGAGATTAGAGTGAAACACTGCCCAGAATACCATGACTGTACACTATGATTCAACAATTATAGCATGCATAACTATTACAGAGAGATGTGCCCATAAAATAAAAGTCAGAAATAGTTTGCCAAACCTGAGTAGCAAGCCGACTAGAAAATGATACAAGAGACAAGTTTTCTTGCATTTCATTCAATATGAGACTGAAAGAGTCTATTGAAAGATCTTTTGAGAGCAGTCCATGAGCATGCTTTAATATTTCCAGAAGTTTTTCTAATTCCTGCACGAAATCAAGGTATTTATTTTTCCAGAAAAAAAATTATTGATTTAGTGTTTATCATTAGAGAATTCAACCAAAAAGCTCTATTGCGTAAGTCAAAATGCCCATGCATTACATAAATCCATATCTCATTATAATTATGAATATGTGAGAACTGAGTAGTCAGCACCATTCCGATGCGCAAGCCTTTGTCCATAATATAAAACCAGCAGATGGGCTTAGCACAATGAAAAGGTGCATCTTGAAGGGTCACAGCAGGAATGATGAAACACGAGGAACCTTGTTAAAGCATCCTGAAGTAAGGTTGACTACTACAAGAATTTTGAACACTACATCCTACAAACTTTATTTTTAATCAATATGATAGTTGTATTACTACTATGAGAAACACAAGAACAATCTACTTACCACTACTGCACATAGATCTTGAGACTCAAAACGATCAAAAAGAAACTCGATATTGTCTCTGAAAACCTTGTTCATCCTTTCAGAAATCAAGCTTCTTAAATCAATGTTCCTTCCAAGTAGCTGTACACAATTACATCCAAATGAAGGGAGGTAGTATCAGAGAGCATGGTCTAAATTACTATTCCTCTTCAGATTGACAGAAAGAAAGAGAAAGGTGATTAAAACATGTAAAACAACAGAAGAGATATATGGTCAAATCATGAGTTGAGAAATAACAGTGTGAAATAATCCCACAGTTGAGGTACCCTCTCCTCGGTTAAAGAGTAAATTGAAAAAAATAAAATATGATGTTTTCAAGATTTCTGACTGTCATTTGCTAGAAAGGGAGAAGGTAATTAGTACTTCACAAGACAAATTTGGCCCAAACACATCAGCGACCACAGGTGCAGTAAATCATTGACAACATAGGAAAATTATACGTTTACCTTTACTCTTGTCATCTTAAATAGTGCAGTGAACCTCATAGGCTGTACATAATACTTTTCTCCATTGTCCAAGGCAAAGAGGAATGAAGGATCAAGCAGTTCACTACAGAATACAGCAAACCAATGAGACAGATGATTTAGTACATTGTATTTCCAGTAGAACATGCTATTAAAGAGAGAAGGAAAAGCATGTACCTTGCTGCCCAACTCTTGTAAAAAGTGAAAATAATTTCAGAGAGTTTTGAAACAAATAAATCAAAACAATGGTCCACCTATAAAAACTTGCAACCACTGAGTTAGAGCGAAAATTCAACAGGTCACAGCCAGCTTATCACATGACAAATAGAAAATGCATACATTTCCAACACGAGATGCAAAAAAATTAGTCCTGGAAAATGCTAAAATATAGTATACCTCAGCCTCAATTTCATCATAGAGGAATCGCTGCCTCAATGCAGCCAGAGCTTGCTGAGCTGAATCATTGTAGATGTCAAATGGCATCAGAACACTTTCAAGAAGACCTGCATTCTGGGACTCAAGCACGTGATCCACCAGCATCCAAGGAAGAGAGCATTCAATAGGAAACTGCATATGGATAGCAAAGACAATTCTACAAATCAGGAAAGTAATATAATGAATAAGAAAGTGGATGAAAGGAAAATAAAACAAAGAATTATCACTTCACTATTATAACATTAAAATAAGCTCCCACGAGTTTATTAAATTTTAATGACCTATCAATTGAACATGCCACTTTCTTTCATTTGGAAACCTTCTGTTCTGATACACCCTTATCACACTGTCTTCCTAATAAATGTCTAAATCTATGTACAGCCACCAGAAGTCATTTCAGGTGATTCCATAAAAGAGAAAATAAGGATCACTTCATGACCAGATGTAAACGATTAAAGCAATAAAATCTCATTTAATCAGGATTGGAATGAAACTTAATAACTTTCCCAAGCAATATGATTTAAAAAAGGAAATAGAATTAAAGGAGTTAAACAACAGAGAAAAATGACTGAAGTTTCTAATTAAGAATTCATTAATACAACTACGCCCTTCATACCAAGTTAATCACTCCCTCAGATCAATTTAGTATAAAAATAAGAAAGAAAACAATTTATGAGTTAACATCAATTTAGTAAGGTTAGACTGGTTCTCTCCATGTTTAGAAGAGTTTCAGCAGGTCCACAAGAAATGCTGTTTTCTTACCTGAATAACTCGAGATGACTCCAAATAAAATTCTCTAAACCATAAGAAACCAAGATCTGTCAAAGTTGCCACAGTCGCTGCAAACATTTTCAGAATTGTTAAACTTCAGTATATATCACTTGAAATTTGGCGCAGCAAAAGAACAATGTACTTCATTTTCCACCTACCCTGGACCAATAAAAAACACTAACAGGAGCAAAATTAGTTATACTACCCTAAAAGAAGTCAAATTATCCTCAAAGAAGCAGAAGCACCATGAACATGGATGTGCTGCTAATATGCCAATTATCATTTTCTGTACTGTGCAAAGCAAAGAATATCCATTGAAGAAAAGCTATCTCTCTTCTTCATTTTTATGAGGCCCACAGAGCTAATTAGACAAGGGTTCTGTAAGGGGACAATTATGTCCCTATGCTCCTATTAGCATGATCTAGTGACAATGAATCAAGATATCAAATGGATGATATTTAAGAATTGGGCATCTTGGTCTTGAGGACCATGTAAAGGTTGGATAATTTCAGGATACATCATACCATGTGAAGAATCTTCTTATTCCTATGCTTACTATGAGCTTATTTGTCCGGGAAATTCTGTAGTCATTTAAAGTTTTTCACGAAAAGGATTTGCATACTACAATTCACCAGAAGATCAACAACTAAACAGTGTAAAAAAATCAGGGAAGAAAGTCTTTATCGACATCAGACTGCTAATTATAAAAATAGCTGAGAACTTGGACCAGCATGACTAATTGTCGTCACTCCTAAAACAGGTTAATCTCTTCTTTTGGAAAAGACAAACAACTAGATAAGAATACCTGAATAGTCCAATATATGAAGGAAGAAGCTAAGCTTGTAAAAGAAGCTCTCCAATTGCTTTAAATCGCTCACAGGAATTTCAGACCCACTATTGCCAAAGAGCCCACCTGGCTTCCGATGATTACCACCAGACACCACTTCATATATCAAGAACTGCAAACAATGGACCTGAACCAAGAAAGTTGATGATCTTAATTTGTTATGCACATATGTATGCATGCAGTGATGATATTTTAATCCAAACTCATTCATTGAAGGAACCATGAGGCAAGCATAGTGTGGTAGCCCATATGTTGCACAATTAACATCTGTCTTTTATGTAGGATAGCAACCCTGGGCAGTTGTATTTCAATTGTTCACTTATACTTCTATTGCTCACTATTATGTTTTAAAACAAAATCTTCATTGAACATTTGAGTAAGACAAACTTTATAAATAACTTCCTTGGTAGTTGGTATCTAACCACTTTTTTTCAAAAGTGATAGCATGCCTTAAATCTTTTCTCAGTCACCCTGTCTTACAAAGCTTCATGGTGCGACTGAGAACTAAACCATAAAGGTTTTTCTTCCGGAGCTCCACTTATCTGACAATGTTATATACTAAGAACTATGATTCCTATATCTTGACTGGAAACATAAAAGCATGAATAAGTGGTGTAAATGAGTAAAACCTGTGTGGCTGTGGGTGCCACTGGCCGCGGATAAAAGAAGTTCCCTTTGCTTTCATCACCTCCATGCGACTGTAAATCAGATTCAGGCTTGCTTGTATTTGCCATCCAGTCTGCTGAAAGCGTCCTCATGTCAGAAAGAATCCTGAAAGTTACCAATTGCATAAAATAAATAAGCAGTTGAAACATTTAAGTGAAAACCATTTAGAAGCAGATTTTATCTTTTTTAGCAAGTTAAAACATATCAATAGTCAGTGGTTGAAACATTTAAGTGAAAACCATTCAGAAGCAGATTTTATCTTTATTAGCATGTTAAAATATATCAACAGTTTGGGCATAAAATTAGGAAGAACAAGTTGAGAATGTTGTTGAATGTAGCTCCTGATTATCTTATGACTGTAATGTCTCACATGTAATAGCATTGCCATTGACATTTTCCCATGTCTATGTGAGTGATTGTTTCTCAACGATGTGTCGCAGAATCATTACCAGCTAACTTTATGTGCCTTAGGAGGGTTAAGGATTGCAAAGGTAAAGACATGTTGTGCCATAAATGACACAATGCATGCTTGTGGAGAGCGAAAGGTTCAAGAATCGGTTCATTTTCCAGAAAATACAATAGGACAGATTGGGTTTTGGGTTTCGTAGACACTTCATGGTAGGGTAGATCTTTTTGAGAAGCATCTTTAGCCTGCGTTCAATAGAACTGGGCAATTCTTATCTCTTTTTTTTTCAAAAAAGTTACTTTTTACCACTAGTAATTTCCCATTCCTTTGTCTCTTAACAAAATCTTCATTTATCATTTGAAAAACAAAATACTATGCTAATGGTACATAGTACATAATATTGACAATAATGGGCACCTAATTTTTGATGGGTGAGAAAAATAATAGGGTTGTTCTAAAGAGAGCTTAGAATTGTGAAACTCTACCCATAAATTCAAATGACAAACAATGACTAAAAAACCCACCTCGATTGATCCTTCTTCTTTCTAAAGGTAGTCCTCAACATGGTGGCTAATGTGTTTTGGACAAAATCTTGGACTTCAGCATGTATTGTTTCCCATAAGGCATCAACTACCAATGTGTCACACCGATGCATCAGCGATCCAACACTTTTTATGTAACTAACAAGTTCAACAAGTGCTTTCCTCTCCTCAGCACTGTAATTATATCGTACCACCTGCAAACTAATTCGGCATTACTATATGTTAAATCAAGCAAACAATAAAATGATACTGAGTCAAGGCAGTAGTCCTTGAATTCTTACAACAATGTGTACGCTATACAGGCAATATATCAGGTATGGTTATCACAAGTATGGCCCCACATAAATCCTTCTAAGTTGTTGGATTTCTCAAGTGAGCATCGCTGACTGAACTTCAGCATTCAAATACATACCAACCACGATTGAAGAGGATCAACCATCCAAATAAAAAAAAAAAAAACATAAAATATAGAATATAATACCTTCTCATAGTCAAAAAGCGATTCTGCAGATCCATTTGATTCTGAAGGGATTGCCTCTTTGCATGGGCGAGAAAATTTCCAAGCACATTGTTCCCAAATCCGTGCAGTCCATCTGCTTAAGAGCTGGAACCCTTCAACAACCATATCATACATGTTTCCCTTGACTTCTTTGCACCAATCAACATCTGCACCATCTATTGACTTCAATAATAATAGCTGTGAACACAATTTGAAAAGATTGGAAACACGCATTAAAAAGCTAATAGCTTACTCAAATTATATATAGGGAGGGGAAAAGGCAGGGTGAAGTGGGGGTAAGCACCTGATTCAAGGATGAAGCAAAACGAATTGTGAAATCATCATGCTCGGCACGAATAGTTCCAATGTGATTAATGATGAGATAATGTCTCTGATAAGTACGATATGTTAAGGCTTTAAAGATTACACATACAAGTGCTACAGAGCAAAACAAAAACCAGGAATTATTCTAACTCCAAAATGGATATAACAGAAGCATCAATGGTCTATTGCTTGACATGGGGGCGGTAACTAATCAAGTCCTCTTGTCCAAACAATCACAAAGATGAGAAGTGCATACCTATTTTGTCAAGATAATGGTCAAAGCAAATGATAGAGAGAGGGGAGGCAGCAAGTCATGATAAAAAATAAATGTAGAGGATATTCTTGTGCGTCCCGAGGTGGGAGCTCATGAGGTGCTGGAAGGGTGAGAAGACGAGTTTGTGCAGAAAACCTTTGAAAGTAACTGGACAATTCTTTCAGGATTGCAGCAGGAGAAAGATGAAGATCAGGGAATGCAGGAATGACTGGATCATTCTGCCACAAATCACAAACAAATAAGAAAATATCAATGAATTGACTAGATTTCAGACATGTAAAAAGAAACTTTTGTGCAAGCACAGCCCAATGACATTTTAGATTACCAGAGCACCAAGAAATGTGAACAGAATACCTTGAAAATATTTATCAGCCTGTTTATTTTTACCCTCTTGTACAGTGACTCACTGTCTTTTTCTGATGATGTTGCCAAGACAACAAGGACAGGTAAAACACGTAGAAGAATGTGTCTCTCTGGAAATAAAAGCGCAAAATCCAATTCCAATGACTCGACAGCAAAGACTATCAGAACTTGAAGAATATCTTCTACACTTTTTTCAAGTCAAGGACCACATTGAGAAGAGCCAGACAGATAATAATCTACATAGAATGATGGTATCATAAAAGAATTTATGTCGGGCAAGGTAAATTTTTGTTTCAAACAAAGAAATCAAGTATTTCTTCCTTTCCTGTCACACTGGAAGGCATTCAATAATTATTAAGGATACTTGTTCACCCGAAACATCTCGACATGCAAGTTCAATAAGATTGCCCACCTTGTGCTTAAGAATATCTGCAGCAGTTGAGTAACAATGCAGTTAATATTGACCATATCATCAGACTAATATTGAATAATAGAAGATATCACATCAGAACTTGGCCAGCCAAAAGGAAAAAAAAAATAGTCACTTCAAAAACAGTAGAGGTAAAATATTATTTAAGACAGATAAGTTCACACAAGAAAAGTTCTCCACCTGTAAATCATCCAACTCCTCCCTCATAGAGTCAATGTCTTGCCACTGAACACTAACTTGGGTGAATGTCCTGTCAAAAGCAGACACAAGTAACAGAAAGAAACAATGTTAGACTGCATGGAAAAACAGCAAGTCAATAATTCTAATATTGGGTGAAAAGAAACTAAAAAACTTGGAAATGTCCAAAAAGAGACTGTAAGAATAAACAGCCAGCAAGTATAATCTGATTGGAAACACTTTGTGTTTTGAAAGTTGGATTTAGTAGCTTGGCCAACACTTATTTAATTGATATGTATAAGAGGAGAGAACAATTCCGACGAATTAATAGCAGGAAATAACTATTCTCTATTCACCATTTTGGTAAAACAAAAAATATAACCAAAAGGCATAAATTTTGAACATAAAAAGTTCATATTACACAAGCTAAAACTTGAATAGAAAACAATTTCACCACCACTGAGATTTACCAATCCATAGAATAAAATTATGAAATTAACGAAGTCACATTCCAAGATGTTTTACTAGACATATTTGCAGAGTAAGGAGTGGACTGCAAGATGCTCAAGCTAGAAAAATTAAGGACCGGATTAGTGAAAATATATGCTTTAAAATTGAAGTTAAAAGAGGCCCAATTTTTCATAGTCTCAAATGCTTGTTTTCAGTTTCAAATCTATACCAGGGAGAACTCCCTTGGAACTTGCCTTACCATGTATGTGTTTTGGGAATTAATCAAAATTTCTGAAGATGAGAAATATTAGTGACCTATTTTTGTAAGTGATCTGTAGGGGTTATAGATTAGGTTTTGGTCATCCAAGTAATAAGCCAACAGAAAATCCTAAAATTGCTAAACATACAGTACTGAAGATATTCTTGATAAGTTCAAATGAGACTATCAACAATTATAGAGAAACTATAACAAATGACTTCCAATTCCCATCCAAGTGGCTCTACAGTTAGAAGCAAAGGTGGGAAAAAAATGAGAAGTTGGAGGATCCATATCAAACATCAAAAGGGGCATGTAACCTAGGTAAAGTATTTAACTTTCATACCTCTTGTACCATGAGAAGTCATTAGGTATGCTTGCCTTGGCGTTTTTGAGATGATCAAGTTGAACCAAAACATCAAGCAACTTCAACATGGACCTGGAATTTAAAAAAAAAAAAGATAAAAAAAGAATCACTGACCAAGTAAAAACCTTCTAAGATCCCTCAAACTGAGGACAAAGTTCAGAGGATGTCAAGGAGCTAACTTTAAAGTACATTAAGAACTTCAAAATGAGGTAATAGCTTTACAAGAAAATAAGGCAACTGAAGTAAGGGAAGAGGAAGACAGATAATGAAAAGGCAACAATATACCAGAGATGGGTTATTGTGGGGCCATTAATTCGCCTCTCAGGCCTAGAAAACCGCTGCATATCAGCTGCTAGCTGCATTATCAAACAACACACAAAGGTGTTAGAAACTCAGCAAGAGCAAGAAACCTCACATGGTACATTATCTGTAAACAATAAATAAGAGAAGGTATGAGATCATATACTTTCGATGCAGCCGATGCTTGCCATCTCTGGATTTCTCGCAACCGACTCATCTCCATGTCCAAAACTTGATAAGTCTCCAGATACAAGTCAGCCTGACTGTGCTTCATGGATTCTGGAAGCTGCACATTATATACAGTTTTCAAAGAACCAGAAAAAAAAACTCATTATTCAGTGACGTATTTCAATGACAACAATCCTAAACATATTTATTAGAATTGAAACCAAAATAGACCTGAGGAAGTGCTTTGACGCAACTTCTATACGTATAAAGCACCGATGCCATCTCCTTTCCCTCTTGGATAAGTGCATTCTGCACTCACATTCCGCAGTCATTGCCATAAAAAAACCAACCAAACCAACGAAATTACATTCATCAATAAAATAAAGAAAAGCAAAACGTAATTTACACCGAACAGTAATTACCATAAAAAATCCACCAAAGCAATGAAATAACGTTCCTCGATTAAAAAAAATGAAATTCATAAATAAATAAAAAACCGAACAGTAAATAAAAGAAGAGGGCGGCCACAGCCACATACCAGCTGATTCAGAGCTTTTGTGTCTTCTGATAGAGATAACCGGTACGCAGAAACATCACCATACTCTATGGAAAGGAAGAATTTCACCAGTCATCACCATCAATTAACACAAATTTTTACCACCTGATAATAATAATAATAATAATAATAATAATAATAATTGCCACCAAGAATTTCACGAGCAAGACATTATTAAATGATAAAAAAAAAAAAAGCAATTACCAATAGGACTGTTGGTTGCTCCTCTTTCGGATGAAACCAAAACCCCAGCTCCTTGGACCTCTGCTTGCTCATCCTTCCACACAAATCATAAAAATATGATTAATTATTAATATATATCATAGCATTTTGCATGAAGTTTTTGAAAAAAATGTAAAGTAGAGAGGTAGGGGGTACTTCAAGAGAGAAGGTAGAGAGAGCTGCTATAGCTTCTTCGACTGGAACTGCCATTACTCTTTCTACTAGTAATTAACTGATTGGATTATTCAGAAGATTAACTGTTTGGATTATTCAGAAGATTTATCCTAAGATCTGCATTGCCATTGCCATTGCCATTTTATGTGTTTTTGTTTATAAGAAAATGAGAGAGAAATAAAGATGTATTTTAGAAGGTGAGTTGGATGGATCGGAATTTAAATTAGTTTGTTTGTCTCGAACTGAGTCTGTCATGACTCGTTCACTTGATGTATCCTTGATCTTCACTGCAGACTTACTTTCGGAATTGGACATCGATGTTAGGTTTATTTACGCTATTGCCGTTCTGTGGGGTTAATTTTTTTTACTCAAGCATAGTATTTTTAAAGAAAGAGCATGAAAAATGGATTTAAGTTATTGATTTGAATGTATTCAATACATTTAATTAATTTAATAATATAATTATAAGGAAACAATAATTATGAAAAATGAGAAAAAATGATAATCACTAACTGAAAAAATAAATGTTTGTCAATATTACAAAAAGATATCCTCTAAATATTCTTAAAATGTGTTAATAATCTTATTTGATAACAAAATAAAAATAGGAAAACCTTACAAAAAGAAGAAAAAAAACAATTCAACTTCAATTACTATCAAATCATATGTTAAATGATGAATTAAAAAACCGGGTTGGTAACCGGGTTGGTCTTCGATAGAGGGCGGGTCGGGTGGGTTGGGTTGGGTTGCCAATAAACCAACAAAACCGTTTGGTAAAACTCATTCAAACTGGTGCTTACCAAAAGGGAGCATCATCATGATTTTTTTTTTCCGGCTGTCTTTGCCTTCAATATGCTTCAAGACAAAACAGCTCCTTTTTTGGGTTTTGCTTGCTTTGTGCCAAGCAAGGATACCGTTATAATATAGTTAATAGTTGTTTTTTAAAATATTTTTATTTAAAAATATATTAATAATATTTTTTTTATTTTTTAAAAAATGATTTTTAATGTTAATATATTAAAATAATTTAAAAACACAAAAAAAAACTAATTTTTTTCAAAAATAGTACAATGACGAAAACATTTGAATGAACAAAGATTTTGTAGTGTTATTTGCCTCCAAGGATTTCATAACGTCTTCCCTATCAGGGAATGTGATTGTTTAGAAATATAATTCAAATTGTTATTTAAAATATTTTTTTAAAAAATATTTTTGACATCAATACATCAAAATAATCTAAAAACACACAAAAAAAAAATAGTTTCAAGTAAAAATTGAAAAATATATTTAAAAAAAAAACACTTTTGAGATTGACAAAGACATTTGAATGAACAAAAAGACTTTCTAGTGTTGTTTGCCTTCACTGAAATAAAAATTTAAAGAGTGTGGTTGCGGTTACTTTTAAAAATATTTTTCATTAAGAAATACATCAAAAAGATATTTTTTTTTTATTTTTTTAAAAATTATTTTTAACATCAGCACATCAAAATAATCTAAAAACATCAAAATGATATAAAAAAAAATTCAAAATTTGACCAAACAGCGATTCAGCCGTTTAGCCAAAAAAACACTTATACTCATAGTTTATGTGTTAATTTTACACTCGTGTGTTCCGCTGCCAAAACAATGCAATAAATTTTGCAGCACCAAAAAATGACGATGGCAAAGAAGGCACATCGTGAGTGCTGCTGCATTTATGCAGGCTATACAGCAAAAAAGATAGGAGTAAACGCGGTTGTAGCTATGACAATGTCTCCTCCACAACACTCTCAGGCGCTTGTTTAGCAGAAATGACTCGATCAAGGGTCTGGTCTGGGACTGCAATTCCAGCAGTTTCCAAATCCGCAACTATTGCAATCGCTGCATCCAGTTCCCCCAGCTCAACACACAAGGAGATTATTTCATCGTATAGAGAACTGCAAATTGATGAGATTATGATTATTAGATTTCAAATAAATATTGTTGGAATAGCTACAATAAATATTTAAACACTGTTAGAGAATAATATAAATCATATTCTGGAGCTTCACCTAAAAGATTACACGTTCCCTCAAGTGAAAACCCTTTGGGTTTGAAACTTGTCCAGGCTATTTTGTGCTTGATTTTTATCAAATAGAATGAGTGATGAGATTCAAACTCGTGACCGTTGGGTCAATAAGATTCTAATACCGTATTAAGGAACTAACATCTCACCTAAAAGCTTAAGTTTTTAGGTGAGACTCCAGAATATGATTTATATTATTCTCTAACACACTCCCTCAAGTGAAAGCTTTTTGGGCTTGAAACTTGTACAAGCTACCTTGTACTTGATTTTTATCAAATAGAATAGGAGTGACGAGATTCGAACTCGTGACCGCGAGGTCAACAAGACTTTAATATCATGTGAAGGAGCCATCTCATCTAAAAACTTAAGCTTTTAGATGAAACTCTAGAATATGATTTATATTACTTTCTAACAAACACTTCATTGATATAACAAGTTTCTAGCTCGCAGAAAAGACCAATTCATCTTCATTTTCTTGTACAGATGGACGGATCTTACCTCCCAAATTGATAGCCTAGGCTGTGCGTCGTCTGCAAGATTTTCAAAAAAGCTGAAGGCATTGGAGCCCTAATAGCTGCCCGCAGTATCATGGCACAATCTCCAATAGTTGGTGTCCCACCCAATTCCATGACCTGAAACATAATTCAGTTCTTTCATTCCTCATGGTAAGAAACTAATAAAAATCACCAAAAGAACACCGAAAACATTAGTAACCTTGCTAAAACTGATCTGGAAAACAGAGAAATTTGAATGATTTAATAGAAATGTGGATAGATTTCCCTAACGAGCTACTTAAGACCTTGATTTTTTGTTTATAAGGCTAACGGGAAGATAACTAGAAAAAAGGGAAAAAAAGTTACTAGGAACTTGCCTTCTGCATTAATTTAATTGCCAACTCGACTTCCCATTCTTGTGACCACCTGTGGAGAGGCCTCTTCTTTACTTCTCTCTCCCATGTCCAACCCCAAGCATCAGCTATTGTATACATGTCTTCCACATCAAAAACTTTTCTGTTCCTCATCTCCTTGAAAGCCTCTAGTATATCTTCAGGAAACCAGTCGTCATCGTCATCGTCCTAACATGGGAAAAAATAAATTTTTATTTTTTTAGGCACACATTAATTTGACATTTAACAACACAGTACATTGAATCTATCAAGCAAAATGTTTTGATTAAGTTTATAGATTTCTGTTGACAAGAAACCTTAATATGATGCAAAAGGGAATGCCTAAGTGTTACTTTTTATAAAAAGTGAAACTACAAAAGCTATAAGACAAATCAACTTGATAAACAGCATAAAATGAATAAAAAAGAGGAAAGGAAATAAAAAGGCAGCAAATCTAATGGATTCTTGTACCGCTACAGCCAGTCGAGCAGCTCTTCTTCTTGATTTTTTTGACATTCTACTTGTTTGATCAGAGTCTTTCAACAATTGCACTCCAATCATTTGAAGGGGCTTCTTAGCCTCAGCTTCCTTGGCCTTCACAATCCTTTCTGCATCTTGGCTCTCAGATTGTTCTTCTGCCTCAACTCCCCCCTCTTCATCAGCCTCCTCATCTTCTACCTCTTTTGCCACATCTTCTATGTCGTCATCCTCGTCGTCGTCATCATCTTCATCCTCATCCAATTCATCTGGAAGTTCAGATGCCTCCACGTCCACTGGCTTAACATGATTGCCATCGAAACCCTCTCCAAGAAATCTGCGCTTCCAGAATTCTGTATCTCCTTCATGCAACTGGATTCGTGAAATTAGTTCATCTACCTCTTCATCAACCTGCAGACAAATTACATCCGTATTTGATCAAATGAAACCAAGATGGCTTCTTGGCGAAAGCATTGCCAAGAATGTCAGGTACACAACAGAAATATTTTTTGGATGAGCACTGGAGAAATGTGAATGAGTAGTCTTTCTTTTTGTTTTTTCCAGCCCATGACAATACTATTGAGAATAGAAGGAAAAGAGAGAATAAGTTTGACAAATGATTAACCTCCTCCTCCTCCTCCTCCACAGGTGGGACCCAGAGAGGCCGACCACGAGAACGGTTTATTCTCCTTGCCTTTTGCACACGCTGATAAAGAACATTTCTAGTTCCATCAGTTGGCAGACCTTGCGCTTCTAGTTCATCCTTCAACTCAGACACTACCATCTTGCTAGCAGCCTTAGGCTTTAGAACATTACGGTCTGGACCTCTGATTATTTTCCTTAATCTCTCCTCTACTCTAAGGTAATCAGATTCAGATGCATCCCCCAAAGCTGCAAGTCCTTCATTTCGTAACATCTTCAAAAGCTTTCGATGGTGAGCCCTCCAATCCTCAAGACACCTTTGCTTCAAGGAGGTTTCCATAGGGTTTGAGTATATAAATCCATCACAGTCAGGATCCAGAGGAGTTTTACCTCTTCGAGGCACCCAACGCTTGCGCTCACCAGTAAGCCCGCCCTCAGCAACGTATCTGAATTATGTTCAACAATGGTTAATGCATCCCTAATGGATTAACAGCTGCTACATGCATTAATCTCTAATTCATTAATATGTATAAGGACACTGATAGGAAAATGTTGTTATGAAAATAAAAAAAGCACAAAAACAAATTTCTTAGGAGACTCGGGACTCTTTGTGTGTCAATAACATTAAAACAAACATAACAGACTTGCAGCATCTGCCTTGGGTTTATTAATAAGCACACCTAGCAACATAATCAATCTCGTATCCAAGTTCAGCTTCTTCTTGCAAAGGTTCGATCCATGAGCTAACTAATGTCCGATATTTTCTGCTCAATATCATGGCCCTTGGTGGAATAGGTTGATTATCTTTGGCCATGGCTTCTAAAGCTTCTAACAAGTCAACAATCCTACCTGATTCAAAAAAGGACACAATCTACAAATTATTTTTGTGTCACACAATCCAAACATAGTTCAAGGATCCAATAAAAAAAAAATTATAAGCATCTTCCAGAAAATACAATAGATGGAAATTCAATATATGTAAGCATGGACTGACAATGTGTAGAATTAAAGATGAAGCACGTTGCTGTATATCACATAATATGATTTACTAAAACATAATTCTACCTAAAGAAACCAGCAACCTAGTTGTCCAAGGTTTCAATGCTTTTGATAAAAACATCAAAAGATACAAGAAATGGAAATCTAAGAAAAGGTTGGGACCTTGGACTTCACATATCCTGACTGCTTCATATTTATGGGCATTTATTTGTTTCTCTTATAATCATCCAACCATAAATGTTCTCTCAAGTGTTATTTGTAAAATTTGTATACGAGTGATGTGGAACTGAGAAATAAGAAATTACATGTCTGTTGGAGCAGATTGAACCTAGGCCTTGTCCCAGATCACAAAAACCACCATCCTCTGACTCTGATTAATTGGTTTAGCTGGTTGACCTTTTTTAAAGTTGTAACTAAGAGCTAGCATTTCTTCAAAAACATATCACCTAGGAGCTGACACAGTTCCTCAGATATGGTATCAATGTCAAGATCCCAAGTTGGCATAACAATGCAATTCCTGAAGCATACACACACACACACACATCGTATGCATAGTAGTTGCTTATTAACTTCTATCATATTGCACAAGCTCTTTCTCTTATTCTCTACCCTATATTACTGTCAAATTCCATAAAGCACAAACAAGGGGCAGAACTCAAGTGAAGAATGATAACAAAAGGTGTTCACTAGGTAATTTTTTCAAGTTTTCTATTGAAGAAATCTGAAAAAATAAGGGGGCAAGCGAATTAAAAAGTTAAACAAAAATGTCACTGTCACACTGAGAATTCTGTGTGTACATGTGTGTGTGCACATGTTTGTTTGAATGTCAATAATGTTATTATATAAACAAAGACTTCAAACATACAAAATATGTATTGTGCATACCTTCTCGACATAAAGCTCGAAGATACAAAGAAAGTGGGTCCCCAAACTTCCCTTCATGATGCAAAACTTTTGTTCCTCCTTCAAACTTTCTAAGTGCACGAAAATGCCGAATAGCTTCACGCACTACACAGTACTTGGAAAAGCACTCCACTAACAGCCTGAACATACAATATGATGTTAGATATCACAGAAAAAGAAATTAAGGTAAAACGTATGGAAGTTATCATGTGAGTTTGTTACCATCAAGTACGCACAACTGCATGTTTGAACAACTAATCTAGGTCGCATTCCAAGGTCAACATGGAAATGATGGTGAAAAAAGTTCAAGTTCTATGGCCTATCAAGAAGGAATAACGAGGAATAGAGTCTTAGGAAGTTGTTTTATTTGCTATAAATTATTAACAGACAGGAATGTATTAAATTTGTTATTAACATATAAATAGATATTAGTATACATTTTCCTTGCATGAAGAAATTATGTTATTGGCTAGAAAAAGTCAAAATAATTTCCATGTGCTTAATTTTTTTATGTTCATGAACTGATGTAGAAGCTTGAGCCGATCAAAAAGTTATCAAACAAAATTAAGTGCTTGTTTGGGAGTATAGTTGCGGTTGCTTTTGAAAATGCTTTTCGTTCATAAATGCATCAAAAAAAAAATTTTTTTTTAAATTATTTTTGACATCAGCACATGAAAATGATCTAAAAACACCAAAAAATTTAAATTTTAAAAATAAAATAAAATATATATTTTTTTAAAAACGCTTTTGAAACGCAGTGTTAAACACCCCTTAAGTGTTTGACACTTGGATCATCTCTAAAGTTGAACTCTAACCAAGATATTTAACCATGGAAAAAGTACAATCAATTGCTTTCCCATCGAATAAGGAATTTTTAAAATTTTCCTTCTAAGTTTCTTCAGTAGGAGAAAATAAATGGCCACCTAACAAAATCAAACACCTTATCTCACCATTAAAGCCCAGAAAAAGAAAATTATGGACACCTTAAAATTCAGTCAAAAACCATTTGTAACTGCTGCATTTCAGCAAGACACCACTCTAAACACCCAAAGATTACCATGTTGTTAACAATAAGAACCAACAATACTGATGTGTAATATGAACACGTATAAATGGATGTCTTAAGACAACAATATTTATGTGATATGAAAACTTAGCATGAACAGTAAATTACACTGAATTGATCATCAGTTGCACCAAATAATTCAGTGATAAGCATAAAACAATCAAAAGAAACATGGTGACCTGGGATTAGTTTTCTTGAAGTATTTACTCTGTCATGGATAATTGCAACTTACGCGTAAGTTTTCACATTAGGTTGTATACGCTTGTGGTCTTCAACCATCATGCCAAGCAATTCAGCAACATCTTGCACCCTGTGTTTCATGTCAAAATCCCAGCATGTAAAATAGGGATTCTAAATAAAACATAATTAATAAATAATCTACCTTTTCTAGCATAAACTAAGCATAAATTCTTCGAAGAAATTATGCATAATGCATGGGGTCTTTCGTATGCTTCCTTGTTAAGAATCAGTGGGCATATTAATACAAATCATAACAAATTACATACAAGGTTGTAATAATATAAAATTTCAATTTCAGACTACATCCACACAATAAAAGTCAAATTTCAAAATTTCCAAGCAGAGACTATGCAAACGATTCTTGGAAGAAACTAAGCATAATGCATGGAGGACTTTAGTATGCTAGCTGATTAGAGCTTAATTCAGCAAGAAATACTCAGTAGGAGATTGCCTATCAATACAGAGAGCATATTCCTAAAAGCAAAGAATGATGTGGCCCTTACAAACACCAACCTAGAATATTTACGAAACCTAACCAAGCACCATTATTGAACTGCAAGTGCAAGTATAGGAAAAATGACAGCTGCTAATAAAGAAGCATGGCTAATACATTTAATTTGCAATAGAATTTACCTGTCATAGGATTCAGCTCTGGTATATGCTTGAATCACCCAATTATACGACTCGGTATCAGGTTTCATATAGTCTGATCAAAGACACTTATGAGCAATGTTGAAAAATCAAAACCAAACCTAAAGATGTCAGACCAGCTAAAAAAAAAAAAACTCAAGTTGTCTCAAGGCTTGGTATACTACAAAAATTATAACCTCAATTGAATACTGATTTCAAGTAAATGCAACAAAAACAAAATTTTGATTATTGATCAAAGAAAGGTAGAGGTAAACTTGATCAACAAATGAAATAACTGAAACTAAACTATTCATATCCTGAAACCTCAACATGGTCAAGGCCCAAAATGGTGGCCATTTAGCAAAGCAATTGCATTATTCATATGCCTGGGGATTCCTTCAAAAAAGATTACTCTTCTCCACAGAAATAACATGATTACACTGCTACAAGATCAATGCAACATGTGATCGATCTCAGACTGAAACATAATGCTTTATATAATATGAGCAGCTTTAATGAATTAATCAAGAAACAATTAAAATCCCAAATGTCAATCCCCAAAGTAAGGAAAGTAAACCTTCTCCGTACTCCATGTTCTCAAATGTTGCAAAAGATATTTCAGGTATTCCACAAGTAGCCTATATAAAAAGAAACAACAAATATCAGTCTGAGACTGAAATTTCTAGAAAACTGACTCTGCATGATAGCATGTATTCTGCAAAAGCCTAAAAAAAAGAAAGAAAAGAAAACACTTTAAAGCATCCATCGAACAGGCAATTGTTGATACCACATTGTTTAAATATCATAAATACATACTATAACCAAGTATCCTTTCAAACAACTACAGAAATGTTAAAAACCAGCTACACTTTCAAAAGACAAATTCACTCAACAACCAAAAACCAATTAAAAAACGTGACCATCACATACCAAAATTAGAAACGACTTACCTGCACACTAAGAAGACAATTAAAATGAAAAGTCGTTGCCATCCTCCCCGCTTCCTCCATTGCATAAGCAATATCTAATGCATTAGAATGATCCCCAACTTTACAATCCTCCTCAATCATCAAATCATAAAGCTCATCCGTAGCTCTCAATCCGCCGTTTGCTCCCTTCAAAAACACTCTATTGGCGTCCTCCATAAATCTTCCCCTAACAAGCTCCTCTAACCACATACAAAAACAATAACTAACTAAACAAACAAATAAAGTTATAAGCACAACTCATCCCAATTCTATAAATTAAATTATCAAATTTTACCAACAAGAAGTATCCAAGCGCGCCGAATATCATAATTTAATTTCCCCATTGCCGCTAGTAATTCTAATCCTCTAGTACCAAATCCTTTTGACCCAAACAACCGGATTAAAGCTATACATGTTTCGTGCAGCGGCCGATGTCCTGCGCTCAATTCTCTTCTTAAAGATTGCATCTAATTTACAAAAAAAAACATCCATTTTTTTTACATCAAAACCTAAATATTCAAAATTCAAGTTAAAAGAAGGGAAAAAATGAGTTTTGAGAGGGAGATGGTAGAGTGTACCGCGCCTTCATGATCACCATTGAGAGTATGAGCAACAATGAGACCGTGAAAGGAACGGGGCCCAGGAGAGAGACCAGCTGCGATCATATCATAAATGACATCCGACACGCCGATGGTGTCGCGATTTCTCGCCCGGTGCATGAGCTCTTCCATGAATGCGAACCGGAGGTTTTTCTCCTCTGCGGAAACGACGAAAGAGAGCGGTGAGCCATTGTCGTTTAGTTGTTTTGGTGGTTTCTTTCGCCTGGATTTTTTCGGCGCAGCTGCTGAGGTAGAGGCGTAAACGACGCCATTTTTGGAGGGGAGGGAGTGGCGGGGTTTGAAAAGAAGTGGAGTTTGGAGAGAGAGAAGAGACATTTTTTTTTGGATAAGAGAGGTTTAAGAGAGAGTTTGCTGGTAGCCAGTGGTGATAAGGAGGGGAAGATGGTCACGTGATATGTCACGTGTTAACGGTAACATAATTAAAGGCGCTTTTCCAATACTTAAACTAGAAGGAATCATCAAAGTTTTAATTATCTGTTAATTTAGTACCTTTTTGTATACTTTATTCAATTTAGTCCCTCCAAAACTATTTTACGTAGTTTTCGTAGAGATCAAATGATAGTTTTTTTATATTCATATCTTAAATATTGGTTAAAAAAAACAGATATTCTTATTTTATTTATTAGATTTCAGGTATTCATTTAGATACTCATCAAAAACAAATTTAATAACTCTCTTATAATTTAATTATTTTATATTTTTTTTGAAAATAATGATTTACATCTAGAATCAATTTAATTTTAAAATTTTGATGAAAAAATATCTTAATACATAATACATCACAAACACTCATAAAAGACATTGAGTTAAATAAAAAATTTCTTTTTAACTTTTCTTGTTCTTTTTCAAATACAATCAAAACTTGCATTAATGATTTATAGATTAATAACTCTACATGATTGATGGTAGAAATTAAAAGGGCTTGTTGCATTTCACAAACTCAAATAAGTAAGTAAAATCAAACACACACATATTTGAGTTAGATCTCGGATCGAGATTTATTATATTTATACCTTATGTATTATCGATCATGTAATGTAACTAATTTTTTAATAAAAAACACTCATTCAAAGTTAGTATATATTATATTCAAATTAAATTATTATTCCCAAAACATATCACTTATTCAAATCTCTCTTTTTCCACACCTCCACCAACTTTATTAATGATACTAAAATATTGTTTATAGTAGTATTTCTAATCAAAAAATGTTCTATAACATTTCCTACCACACCATTCATTCAATAATTAGGAGCTAAGGATATTGTACTAAATCTATTCTATTTTTTTTTTAACTATGTATCTTGATAAGGTATATCAAGTTTAAACAAATTAAGTGGGCATTTTAATCACATGATACATGTTTTTTTTCTAGTCAAGTTGTAAAGATTTCAATAAAGAATTTATGATGTGCAATCTTAACATATAATAATTAAACAAAAGAGTATAAAATTAAAGAGTGAATTTTCAATTACTTTACCATTTATCTTTATTATTTAAAAGCCTTCTCAGAAATATATTGCATTACATACATCGCTTTGCAAATAAAAAATGCTTGTTCGTTCAATAATTAAAGTATTTTAGGTAAATGAAGTGAAAGTTTTTTGAATTTGAAACTTGTACAAGCTCGTCATTATCTTATGTTTAGTTTTTTTTATTAATTAGAATGCAAAGGTAACATTCAAACTCGTGACCATTTAGTCATCAAGATTATAATATGATGTAAAAGAACAATTTTAACCGGAAAGTTTACGCTGCTAGGTGGGTTTCAATAATGATTTATACTATTCTCTAACATGTTTTTTTATACCTTTAATTTATGTGATTTGCAAATAGGAAAACTTTCATATATCACTAACTTTTTCATAGATAGATGACTTCTATGAAACTTTATTTTTATGTAGAGTTTATACATCTCTACATAGATAATGAAAGGAAAGTTTGAAACAAAGTCTCACTAAGCCAAGACCTCACAACTAAAATGGTACCTAGGTACACATCTCATTGCTCAATTAGGTCTTGTCTGCACAAGGTTGGCGGATTATTTGTTGTCGGATTCCGGGAGGAAGGAGGAAATCATAGCTATAGTCAATGGCTTTGAAACACAGTGGTTCAGGCCTGCTTCTATGAAATCTTTGTGCGCAGACTCAAAAGTACAAGATGTGACACCAACAATGTTGCTCTTAACACCCATTGCTCGAAGCTCTCTTGTTGCCTGCTAAACATGATGATTTGTAAATAATTACACGAGTACTAAATAAATAAACAAAAAGCATACATAATATAATCATACTTGTATGAATAATCAAAATAAATTGATTTAAAAACTCATCATTTTAGCTTTTCTTAATTCATTAAAAACAACTTTCAGTTTTAATTTTGGTTTAGTGATCAACAACTATCAGAACTAAAAATTTATATCTTTACTACCTCAATGATGATCACCAACCCCATTTCTCTCATTGGAAAATCTTGTTTTGATTTTAATACTTAAATTGTATTTAATTTGATAAAATTGAATGTGTATTTGTAGATATAACAAAGGAAAAATTACCCTCACCAAATTATAGCTTAGTTGTTTCTACTTACCATTTGTGTTTTTAAAAACTACCATTTACATCATAAACTTTGCATGCGCGTCACAATATATATTTATACCATTCTATACTTTAGTTTATTCTACACTTATAAAAGATGTAAACTGTAATTTTATAAAACACGAAAGGCAAGTAAGAACTCCTACACTATAAAATGTTCATGGTAATGTTTTCTATAATAAACTGACCAAGATAGTAACAAAAGTGTTTGTGTTGATGAATTGATGAAAAAACAATGCAAATAATGGATTGAGACTTAATAAATTACATTATTATACAATTGCTACAATTGTCATTCTTTTGATGAAACAAGTATTTTTATAGTTTGTAAAACAAATTCATCATAAAGCGACTGAAGTTCAATTTCACAAGAACATACCGTAGGACCATTCATGATGGGCATTTCCATATCCATGAAAATAAGATCAAAGTAAGCTCCATTGATATGAAGATCAACGGCTTCTTTTCCATTTTTGGCTTCTTGAACTTTCAACCCAAGACTTGTCATCAACATCCTATGGACCATTCTAACGACAGTACTATCATCCACAACAAGCACATGGAAATCGGTTTTTCCACCATCACTGTTCTCTTCTCCATCAACCATCACTTTGCTCCTTGTTATTGAACTTTGTAAGCTACACATGCATATTTCAAAAACTATTTTCATGTTATTCTTCTTTTTTGGATATATAAAACACTTATTAGTGTAACATAAACTCACAATGAACAACGATAAGCAAAATAAAATATTCACAAATAGTTATAATAAGATCACTCAAATGCAATATGTTTTTAATTACATGAAAGACATTTAGGTCGCCTATTGAGATCTATGCAACCTCCTAGTTGATTCAATCACATCCACACTTGATGATAACTAATTAAATATACATGTAAAAACACTTATACAACAAACCATATTAAATACAATAATTTTAACACATCTCACAGGAATGATCACTAATAACACAAATTATAACTACATATCTATTAGTTATAAAGGATTAAAAAAACAAAATCAAAGACTAAACATTTGATAATACCTGGGCAACAAAGTTACCTAGAAAAAGAATCTAAAGACGATTGATTTTCGTTGTGCCGCTTCTTGCTTTCATAACTTGAATTATATAGGCTTAGAAAAGTGAAAGCCCTCTAATTTTGAAATTCACAAGGAGATTGTGTGATTGAATGAAGATTATCTAGTAGTCAGATTCGCATTTTGTCACCTAATTACTAAGTGGCTATACAAGGTAAAAAGAAATAAAAAGGTTGTTGGAACGTGTAAAGTGAAATTCATCAACTTTGATTTTTTCTTTTGCTATAAATATTTTGAGATTCAGAAATCTAAGAAAAAATCTAGCTTTTTCTTCAAATACAAAAGTGTCATTAATGTCACTATCTCATAAGATGGATAATAATGAAGTATTCTAGATATTTATGCATATGCATAATCTAGTTTATGGATTCTTGTATATCTTTTACAATTGTTTTAGATATGGTGGGATACATTATACTAAAGTTGTCTATTTTTCTTTTCCAAATTGGATTTTAGATACAAAATCAGATTTTGTAATTGAGATGTTCACACGTTGTTGAAAATGTTTAACTTTCATGATACTAAAAATCAAATAATTTTATTTTAGGTATTGATTGTATTATTATATATGTATGCATCATAGTTGTCAATACCGTTCCGGTCGCCGTTCTGGTTTTTCGATTGGAACGGAACGTTCCTGTTTCAGAGTGTTCCGGCGTGCCATTTCGGTGTTGTACTGTTTATTTATTTTTATATTATTTTAAATATAGTGTAATTATTTGTATGTAGTTTAATTATGCAATTAATTATATAATTAATTAGAGTAAGTTATATAATTAAATAATTGCTTTTGAAAACCCTTCAACAATAAAATTATTATTATTATAATTATATTTAAATTAAAAAAATAAATTTAAATATAATTAAAAGACCCGCAATATTTAAAATTTGAAATTTAAGCAATTTATAAAAATCTCTGTAAAAACCCTACTCTATTATTATTATTATTATTATTATTATTATTATTATTATTATTATTATTATTATTATTATTATTATTATTATTATTATTTAAAAACCCACAAACCCTACTGCCCCTCCTTTTATTATTATTAGTATAAAAACCCAGTAACCCTACCCCCTCCCCACTTTCTCTTTGCTTGCGCCGTCCCCCCCACTTTCCCTTGGCTTCCCTTTGCTTGCTACTGCCCCCCCACCCCCCCAATATAAAAACCCAGTAACCCTACTGCCCCACCCTTCCCTTTGCTTGCGTCGTTGCCTCCCCACCCACACAAAGAGCTGAGCCTCGAATGCAAGGGAGCTTTCTCTTTCTTTTTCTCTTTCGGCCCCAGACCATTTACAAGTCATTATGAGTAATCCTCCTATTCTCACAGCTTGATCTGGCACGTGAACCTATTCGATTGGATTGTATTGGGCCTCCTGGGTGTAAATCTTATGGTTACAAGGTGTAATTAATTGGATGTGGACGGGAGCACGAAATTACAACGGGAGCTTTCTCTTTCTTTTTCTTTTTCTCTTTCGGCGTCGTTTTGATTTTGAACCCGGAACGGCACGCCCGGAACGGAACCGAGACGTTTCGACCGGAATTTCCGAAACGGACCGGAATTAAAACCGAGACGAAACGACGTTGTTTTGTCTCGATTTTTTGAACGGAACGGAATTAACAACTATGGTATGCATGCATATATGTATTTGTATGAATAAGTATCTAGTCATTAAATTAATTGTGTTAGTTCTCCATTATCCCTTTTAAAATAAAACAATTAATTAAAACAAAACAAACAATATTTAAAAAATTATGAAAAAGATTTATGATATCAAATGTACCTTTAGATTCAATCATATATTGTTTTAAATATTATGGGCTAATTTAAGTATAGAATTTCTATTACAATTAGTTGGAGATTTTATTTAGGTACAAAATTAGAGTTTGTCATTATTTTATTTTTCTTTTGTTTTATATTAATGTACTCTTTAAAAGTTCTTAATTTCTTCTATTTATATTTTTTTATGATGGTGTTTTTGTAATGATTTTTTTTTGTTTCTTCTTTGATTATGTTTGATTTCATAAATCAATTTTAGCCCCCCTAAAAACGTTTTTCTTGAAAAAAAGTGCAAAAAACAATTAATTTAGAAATCATGTTTTTCTATGATTTTGATTACTTTATCAAATTCTAACTATTTTCATAGTTTTTGAATATTATTTTTATTCAAATCAATGTTATTTTAATATTTTTTTAAATAATATCATTTTGGATTGATTTACCAGTTAACTTGCTTAACCTCTAATATCCGAGCATGGTTTTAAAACCCTGCTTTTTAAATTCAAATATACAAGAATATGCAAGGCAGAGTTGAACATTATCACAATGGATGTGCAAAAATGTACAGGAAATTTCAATTATTCACCTTACATTACAAACATAATTTTATTTTATCCTCAACGGTATAAAATTCCATGATAGCAAACACAAATGGAACAAAAAGAGCTGAAATAACATAAATGGAACTGGGTTGAATGAAGTTATGGCCATCAAGAAGGTAGATTCTTGACAAAATTATCATCTTCAAGACCTAGAATCCAAGTCCAGGATGGTGCTGAGGTTCATAGGTTTCATATATTGGGTGGAGCCTGTAAACATCTGCTGCACTATAAATCTGTTTGCCTTCTCTGATGGATGGAAAGAATCCCAAAATGCATAGAGGTCGCGGTTAGGGCACAAGTCTGACAGTATTGTACACAGTCCTACGCCATTGTATGGTCCTTGTCCACAGCATGCTATCTTTGATGTACTAAATCCTGCCAGATTAACCAAGACAGTGGCTTTTTTTCATGATAAATCACAGCAAACATATTATCTGAAGAGTCTAATCTGAAGATATTGCTTACCATATGCTTGAGGATTGCTGATAAAATCAGTGTGCATTTGGTGAGTATTCGCACCAATAAACACATTACTGCCGATTTTTCTGTTGACATCGTTTATCATGGTCTCAAGTTGTGCGTGATACAAGGCGGCCGCTCGCTGTAGTTCTTCTGAGCAACCACCATTTGTGCTCCTCGTGGCTAGCTCTGCTGGAACACAACCTAGAGCTCCGGTGCCGGTCACCAGAACTCGGCGTGCCCCAAGATAATACAGCCTCTGCAGTGATGAAAAACGGGGAGGTATCAGGAATAACTCATGTTATAACTGTTGTGAAATATATGAATGTAATGAACGAAAACAGATTCTCGAGGTGTGTTTGTGCCAGTCCTTGAGGATATTTCCAACATGATTCAACAAGTTTTTTCCAGCAAATGAGCAGAAGAGAAAAGTATTTCGGATTGTACTTGTTTGAAAAAACTTCATGGCATTTATAGGTTACCATGATATAATAATCATATTTAATTTTATTATGAAATTAAAATGGTTATACAATAATTTAAAATATAGTTGTTCTAATTAAATTATGATGACAGTTATAGTTGGAAAAAATAAACGGAAAATATCAATGTTTTCAATTTAAGGGTTATCAAAATATTTTAACAAAACAACAAAATTTTAAGAAAATATAGGCATTGCCTTGCATGCGGGGGGGTGAATCGAAGATTTTTCTCACTCAACTCATCCTTGTGTGCGAGCTCACTCACAAAATGAGTGCTTGAGTTGAGCATGCATTTTAGTTATGCATAAAATGTTATGCAGGTTTGTGCTTGAGTTGAGCATAGAAGAGAACTTACCAGCAATAGTTTTCGGTATTCAGAAATGAGAAACTTTACATAATCTGGTAAATCATATTGGCGAGACCTTGCAGAATATGGAACCAAGTAATAGTTGTTGACAAAATCATTCCCACCAACGGTAATCAGGACAAGAGCTTGATTGACTAGTCGCTTGGCCTGCTCGGCTCCGATGAGTGCACTGACTCGCTGCTGGTATTGCTGGAAATATTCCAATTGGCTATGCATTCTTATTATGTTTATCTGAAATTTTTGCATTTTAAGCCACATAAGATCACCTGTTCGGATATCTATGGATTGAAATTGAAAGCAAGAGATTGCTTAGAATGAGTTTGTCAGTGAGAAACTCGACAGGCAGGCTACTTACAAACTGAATTCCAGTGTCACTAAGGATTCCAATTCCGGCCGAAGCAAAGTTGGCACCGACAAGCAGTCTTTGGTTTCTTAGCTCTGGACTCAGGTAAGGCAATGGGGATTCTGACCCAATATGCTCACCTGAAAAATGCATTTTATAACTCTTAATGAGACCAAGATTTCCTGAGAAAACGTTAGCGTGCGTGTAAACAGTTGTGATTATCTAAAAGTTTAAGTTGTTAAGTATAGTCCCAAAATATGATTTATATTATTCTCTAACACATTCTTTCAAGTGAAAGCCGTTTGGGCTTGAAACTTGCACAGACTCATACTATCTTGTACTTGATTTTTATCAAATAGAATGAGAATTGTGAGATTTGAACTCGTGACCGCCGAGTCAACAAGATTCTGATACCATGTTAAAGAACCATCTCACATAAAAATTTAAACTGTTAGGTGAGACTCTGAATATGATTTATATTTTTCTCTGACATTTGATAATGTGTACAGATGTATGAGCTAGCTAGCTAGGTAACAGAGAAATATAGATCACATAATAGAATGAGAATAGTAAGATTTGAACTCCTGACCGCCGGGTCAACAAGACTCTGATACCATGTTAAAGAATCATCTCACCTAAAAGCTTAAACTGTTAGGTGAGACTCTGAATATGATTTATATTATTCTCTAACATTTTAGAATGTGTAAAGGTGTATGAGCTAGCTAGCTACGTAACAGCGAAATATAGATCATATACCACATATATAATGGCAAAATGTATAGGACAGTTAACTGATAAGACTCTGATATCATATTAAAGAATCATCTCACCTAAAAACTTAAACTGTTAGATGAGATTCTAAATATAATTTATATTATTCTCTGACATTTGAGAATATGTAAAGATGTATGAGCTAGCTAGCTAGGTAACAGATATAGATCATATACCACATATATAATGGCAAAATGTATAGGACAGTTAACTGATAAGACTCTGATATCATATTAAAGAATCATCTAGCCTAAAATCTTAAACTGTTAGATAAGACTCTGAATATAATTTATATTTTTCTTTAACATTTGAGAATCTGTAAAGATGTATGAGTTAGCTAGCTAGGTAACAAAGAAATATGGATCATATGCCACATATATAATGGCAAAATGTATAGGAAAGTTAACTGATAATATCAGGAATGTTGAGGCCATTCGAGAATCGGCCTGTTGCTTGTTGCGTTGGATAATCGATCCCGTAAGGGGGTGAATCGGCTCGAGCAGTTGTTGCCAGGTAGTTGTTGTTGCCACTGTCGACTAGTGAATCACCGAACACGAAGAAAGCCCTGCCGTCAGCTCGGTTAACCATGGCTACCAGCACCATTGCCAGCCCTGTGATCATCCCCCAATAAGAACTGCAAGCTGATGAGATGGCAGCCATTGAAATGGTCAACGAATCCAGGAAGAGAATACTTGTATTGACAAATGGTCAACGAATCCTGGAAGAGAATACTTGTATTGACAAAGTAAGATCCCCGAGGATGAAAGATACAAGATGGACGTGCATCTATATATACAACTTCTGGCTCTACCACCCTGGATGGTTAGGATTGTATTTGAAAGTGTTTTTTTTTTTTTTTTTCAGAATTGTATTAAAATGTTATTTTTTTATTTTTTTAAATTAATTTTTGATACCAAAACATGAAAATAATCTAAAAACACCATAATTTTTTAATTTAAAATAAAAAAAAATTTTTTTTTTTTCAAAAACACTTTTAAAATTCAGTGTCAAACAGGGGACTAAGTAGTTGTGGATGCTAACAAGTTGTACGAGCTATGAATTAAATCCTTGCCACAAAATCTGTTATGGCTTTATTGATGTAGCTGGATTTCAATATACTGTTTATGCCTTAATATTTAAGAATGCATGTGCTTGTATAGTGTGGTTATCTTTCTGATCGATACAAGTTCTTTTCACACATCTAACAACTACATTATCATAGAAATGATTTAATGGCATTATAATTTCTTCAAGGTAAAACTTAGTATAGCAATATTAATTAGTTTTAAAAAATAATATAAATCATTTATAAGATAAACTTAAACTTTTAGGCTGGGATAATTTTTTAATATTTTATCAAAATCTTTCAAATCCAACTTCAATTCTCTCTTCTAATTAATATTAGTTACTATTACAAGGTAATACCAAACACGTTACAAGCTAAAAGAGTTTTCATTAGAAGAGTGTGATAAAAAAATAATACAAATCATATCTTGGATTTTATCCAATATCTTGAGATTTTATATACAGATAATTATTTTACACCCAGTACTAGAAAAACAATTAATTCATATGAAAAAAAAAACCAACAAATTTTTCCTGCCAGTATTTGTTTGTGAACATTCCAATAACAAGTTTTTGCGTATACAATGATATTAGAGTGATCCATGTGCTCCTTTTATGTCTCACAATCCCGACCAACCTCCTCTTCCTCCTCCAACGCCACCTCTATTTTAGATTTATTGTACTTGAATTTTAAATGTTCAAAATTTAATAATTTGTAACAAATATTTGAATTTTTTAATTTATTTTTTTGAGAAATATTAAAATAGTAGTGGCTAAATTAAAAAAAGAAACTTTCTGTTAGTATTTTTCAAAGAGTTGAAATACCACTATTATCAATGGTTATAGCGAAAAAATAGTACATGTGAAATCATTGACGGAATATTAACGATGATATCACCGATAAAATATATTAATGTAGATACTGATGGAATATACCGATGCAATGTTATAGTCGGTGTTTCCATCCATATATTTAATTCCGAACGACACACAAAGAAAAGAAATTGTCGACAAAAAGTTTCTGTTCGCGTGGTTGTCAAAAAAAATTACGAAAAGATTTTGGTAGTGATATATCTAGGGCCTGTTTGGGAGTGTGGTTGCGGTAGCTTTTCAAAGTGCTTATCGTGCCGAAATACATCAAAATGATATTTTTTTATTTTTTAAAATTATTTTTGAAATCAGCACATTAAAATGATCTAAAACACACAAAAATATATTCATTTAAAATAAAAAAATAATTTTTTTTCAAATTTCGGCTAAAAGCCGGTGGGATCGCAATGCCAAACGGGCACCTAAACTCCTAAGGCTACCAAAAATACCTAACGCTCAATGGGGCTAATGTTTCAGATTCTTTTGCATGCTCAAACAAATCGATCATGATGTTTAGGAATGTATTTGGAAAGTGTTTTTGAAAAAATTGAAATTTTTTTATTTTTTTACTTTAAACTAAAAAAAATGATGTTTTTAGTTCATTTTAATATGCTGATGTCAAAAATAATTTTTAAAAAATAATAAAAACATTATTTTGATGTATTTTTGAATAAAAAACAGTTTAAAAACAACATCAACTACGATTCCAAACCAAATCCAAATCAAAGTGAAGTTAAAAATCCAGGTTTTGCTTTTTCTTCACAGCCTAGTTTCCTTGTTTTGGTGAGTCAGTGACTATAGCTTTGAATTTTGAGGTTTTGACTTCGATAGGATGGATGGAGGACAAATACAAATATATTATTTTTAAAAATATTTTTCATTCAAAAATATATTAAAACGATAATTTTATTATTATTTTTTAAAAATATTTTAATATCAACACATAAAATAATAAAAATAATCTAAAAATATTAAAATATTATAAAACAAAGCTGTAGAGACTAGAGAGCTCAGCCGGAACCAACCCACTTGCACCTTCTAGGTTTCCTTCAATTATTATAGCATATGACGTGCATATAGTGGTAGTAGTTAAAGTAAGTAGCACCTAGTCTACACATTAACTTCCACCGCCCAAGTCGTGACCCATCCTGAAAAAAAAAAAAAAAAAAAATAGTGACCCATTCTGAAAAAAAAAAGAAAAAAAAATAGTGACCTAGAAATTACATGATCACTGAAGCATAAAACCAAATCTATAATTTAAATTAAATGTTTTTATATCATTTTCATGAATATATTAATATTAAAAATAATTTTAAAAAATAAAAAAATATTATTTTAATATATTTTAGAATAAAAAACACTTTAAAAAATAATTTCAATCAAATTTATAAACAGTGATATTCCAGGACTTCCTGCAACATGAACTGTAGAATATTTAAAAAGCACATTATATTCTAGTTATCCAGTCACATCGGATAGGGTTTGAACAATATACCTCAACTTAACTTTATACTTCAAAGTCAATTATTTAAAATTGCACATGAACAACGACAGGAATTCTACCTTTTCAGTGACCTAAGTGTAAGTTATGTCCCTCAAAAAGTTAAAATGTGGCTCATATAATGCATTTTATATATATAAATACAAGTTAAATGAGTAGAATTCTGATTATCTCAGATTTTTATAAGATAAATATACCCTCACTTGAACTTGAAACCTATAAAAATATATCTTATTTTTTTCTCCGAGTAAACTTCATTCTTTTTAAAACAAAAATATGAGTCCGAGTTAAATGAATAAAACTTTGATTATCTCAGATTTTTACAAGATAAATATACCCTCACTTGAACTTGAAACCTATAAAAATATATCTTCTTTTTTTCTCCGAGTAAACTTCATTCTTTTTAAAACAAAAATATGAGTCCGAGTTAAATGAATAAAACTTTGATTATCTCATATTTTTACAAGATAAATATACCAAACCTATAAGAATATATCTTCTTTTTTTCTCCGAGTAAACTTCATTTTTTTTTTAAAAAAAAAAATATAAGTCCGAGTTAAATGAATAAAACTCTGATTATCTCATATTTTTATAAGATAAATATACCCTCACTTGACTTTGAAACCTATAAAAAAGATTTTAAATTTTTTTCCATCACGAAACGCTTTTGTGAACAATTTTTTTTATATATATCTCCAAAAACCTAACTGCAAAACACCAAAATAATAATGGTTTGTTAATGCTTTGGTTGGTCTTGACACCTTTTGTAGCACCTAAGTGACTTAACAGTAAAAAACAGTTCAGAAAACTATTAAACCCACATAATCACAGACTAAACTCGATTGCTTGCGAGCTAATTTTTTCAGGCTCTTAATTTCTCAACGGTGCTTTGAAATGAAAGTCACGCCCTGCCTGCAACTTCCACTTCACAGAAAAAAAATTGCCTTTTTTCTTTCTAGTTGTCAAGAACTTTAATACCCACAAGATGTATATGAGAATGGACAAGTTGACAGCACAATTACTCTGAATCAAATTATCATGTGATGAAAATTTTCAGCATCGTGCGTTGCATGAACTGAGACCAGAAAAGTTTGCAGCAGGTGATGGGGGTGAGGCAATTTCTTTTTTTAGAGAATTGATAGACTTTAACAAGTCTCATGTTCCTTACAATGGCATTGTCGGACAGAACAATTTTTTAAGGTTATTAAGAGCCAAATTACGAATAACGGTTCTTTGCAAACTGTGAAATTGCGATTCATGTAGAAGATCTGGCTAGAAATAATTTTGGCTGCTTTAGTTGATGTTGTTCTACAGAACAACTTGCCAATTTGTTTATTCATGGTCTTGTTTAGTTGATGTAGTTTTTTTTCAGGACAATCTGTCGATTTGTTTATCTTCATGATCAGAAGACTCCTTTGTGATGTATAGACAGACAAGAATGTTGAAGAGTTATCTCATCTAAAAGTTTAAGATGTTAGGTGAGATTCTAATATATGATTTATATTATTCTCTAGCACATCTTCTCAAGTGAAAGCTTTTTGGATTTGAAACTTTCACAGGCTCACACTACCTTGTGCTTGATTTTTATCAAATAGAATGGGGGTGGTGAGATTCGAACTCGTGACCGCTTGGTCAACAAGGCTATGATACCATATTAAGGAACTATCTTACCTAAAAATTTAAGTTATCAGGTGAGGTCCATAATATAATTTATATTATTCTCTAACACCCAACGAATCAAGCCGAAAGTCAATCCCTGTTTATGACACAGTTTACATTTTGTCTATTATGAGACTCTCTTCTGCAACTGCTTTATCTTCTTACAAGTGAGAATTGAGATAATGTAAAGAAATTAAGATTAATGTTTCGCAGGATAATAAATTTCTCTTGACATCATTTGTGAAAGAGCAAGAAATGAAACGCATATAAATAGTTACTTTATTTAACAAAGAAAGCCATGCAGAGGATGAGTTCATGCCCTGGCATCCAAGGTCATGATTGTGCTGAGATTCATGGGGTCCATGTACTTGGTAGTGCCGGAGAACATCTTCTCCACGATCAATCGGTTTGCCTTTTCAGATGGGTGGAATGCATCCCAGAATGCGTAGAGGTTTCGATTCGGGCACAAGTCGGATGATACCGTGCATAGTCCTAGACCATTGTATGGTCCTTGTCCACAACATGCTATCTTTGAGGTGGTAAATCCTGCGAGTAAATATTGTTAGAGAATAATATAAATTATATTTTCTTATTTTAATTAATAGTTTAAATTTTTAGATGAGATGGTTATTTGATATGGTATCGGTGCCTTGTTAACTCAGCAATCACGAGTTCGAATCTTATCACCCCCATGTTATTGGATAAAAATCAAACACAAGATAATATGGGTCTGTGCAAGTTTCAATCCCAAATGAATCATCTCACCTAAAAGCTTAAACTGTGAGACCCCAAAATATGATATATTATTCTCCAACACACATCTTCAAGTGAAAGTCTTTTGGGCTTGAAACTTGCACAAACTCATACTATATTGTGCTTGATTTTTATCAAATAAAAAGAGATGGTGAGATTCGAACTCGTGACCGCTAGGTCACCAAGGTTCTGATACCATATTAAAAAATTATTTCATCTACAAGCTTAAACTGTTAGGTGGGACTTTAGAATAGATAATTCTATGAAGAAATAATCGTTTTTGACAATAGAAGTTGGCATACCATATGCTTGAGGATCAGTAATGAAATCCAAGTGTGATTGCTGTGTGTTCGCAGCAACAAAAACAGTTTTTCCAATCTTTTTGTTTAGTCCTTTTATCATCCCAACAAGTTGTGGATTGTACAAGGACGCAGCTCGTTGAAGTTCGGCTGAGCAACCCCCATTTGTGCCCCTCGTAGCTAACTCTGCCGGAGCACAACCCATTGGCCCAGTCCCTGTCACGAGAACTCTGCGGGCTCCCAGTTTATATAGCCTCTGCAGTGATGATAGAAAGAAGATGGTATATCATGTTTAATTCTCCATTTAAAGATAGCCTGGAGCTTTTTTTTTCAAAATCTCCATCGTAGGGACTTACCATTAGTATTTTTCGGTATTCTGAAATGAGATATCCGACATATTTTGGTAGAGACAATTGGCGAGACCTTGCAGAATAGGGTAACAAGTAGTAGTTGTTCACGAAATCATTTCCACCCACAGTAATCAGGACGAGGGCTCCTTTTACAAGTCTCTCAGTCTGATCAACTCCTATAAGTGCTCGAGCTCGTCGCTGGTATTCTTGGAAGTATTCAAGTTGTCTATACATTCTGATTATGTTTATCTGCAAAATTTCAACGCTCTAATAAGTTGACAGTGTTAAGAAACCAAACCATCTCACCTGAAAACTCAAGTTATTAGGTCAGATCTCAAAATATGATTTATATTATTCTCTAACATAATCCTCTCAAGTGAAAACTCTTTGGACTTGAAACTTGCACAAACACATATTATCTTGAACTTGATTTTTATCAATTAAAATGGGGGCAGTGAGATTCGATCTCGTGACTGTTGGGTCAACAAGGGTATGATACTATGCTAAAGAACCATCTCCCCTAAAAGCTCATGCTATTATGTGAGACTCCAAAATATGATTTATATTTTTTTCTAACAGATAACAAATATAAAGTCATGCATCTACTGCTGGCAAGTTTCACATTCTATCAGAATAAGTATATATTTCTAGGCATTATAATCATCAGATCAATTAACTCACAAACTGAACTCCGGTATCGTTGAGGATCCCAATCCCTGCTGAAGCAAAATTGGCACCTTGAAGTAACCTCTGTCCTCTTAGCTCAGGACTCAGGTATGGCAACACAGCTTTGGATCCGATCCGCTGACCTGAGGACATTGCATAGCTCTGTGAGATTGGAAAGGAAATTGCATCACAGGTTAAGTCACATTGCAAGAACTTAACTGATTAGGTCTGGGATGTTGAGGCCATTCGAGAAACGGCCAGTGGGACGATGAGTTGGATAATCGATCCCGTAAGGAGGTGAGTCTGCTCGGGCAGTTGTTGCAAGATAGTTGTTGTTGCCACTATCGACAAGTGAGTCACCAAACACGAAGAAAACTCTAGCCTCAGCTCGCAGAGCACCATAACTCAGTGCCAGCACAAGACTGAAAAACACCCCAGCAATGGATGGAGTTGCCATTGTAGGACGACGAAACTAGAGTAAAGTCTCTGTTAGGGCAAAGATCTCTGCTATGTGTTTGAAACGATAATGAACATGGGTATTTATAGCTTTTCCATTACAATTTAAGAATCATGCGAGCTTGGAGAGGTAGTTGTCTGTTGCAACTACTCTTTCACAATTTCAAATTGAATCCCATGATGAGAGTTAATTGCTGGCAGAGCTAGTTTCATCTTTTTCTGGCCTTCAATTATGCCTTGCATTTTTTGCGGGGAACATGGTCTACAAACATCGTTATATCATCAGAACCTAGAGATCAGTCCCCATTAACAGGTTTTTTGGACTTCCAATATTCTGAAGGTGACAGGATAATTAGGAGGATTATATATATATATATAACAAACTACATTTTTCAATTTGTTTTTGAATAATATTCAATGCCAAACGTGGTTATCTTTTAGTTATCAACGCAGGATTAGAAAATAATAAATAAATAAAGACATATTTCTTGCTTTAAGAATATAGAAATTCATTTATAAACCATCTCATAAAAATATTTATTTTATTTTGTTGTCTCTTCAATGAAATATATTTTTTTCAAAGACATCAGTGATTCCATCAATAGTAGTGACATTTCAAGTAATTAGTTTTCATCTCTCTAGAATATATCGATAGAATTTTTTGTCTGTAATTCCATCACTAATATTTTTAAAATATTTTGTCAGTGATTTTATCGGTAGTAGTGATATTTCAAGTAATTATTTTTAAACCTTCTTGAAAATACTAACGAAAATTTTCATTTATAATTTTGTCACAAATATTTTTTTAAAAATAAATATACTGAAAATAATTTAAAAAAATAAAAGTAATATAAAAATAAAAATATATGTCAAATTAAATTAAAGAGTCCATAGACCGTAGTTTCCGAACGAAGTCCGGTTGTCTCATCATGAAGCCACTTCTCTCAGCACATACTTTCTCGACTAAAGCCGCTTGGAACTCTAGAGTTTGTGTGAACATAATTGAATTGAATGAGGTTCCAATGGTCGAAACATTATGGGTTTTTCACAAAATTCTTGGTTGTAGTGTTAGAGAGTCCGTAGACCGAATTTCTATCGGGTCCACCAAATGATTATGCCTCCATCCACAAATCCAAATTGAAACTGGAATGGGTCGAATGATTGTCCCTTTTTTTCTCCTTCAATCGTCTATTATATATTTCCTGGAAAGAAAAAAAGTCAGAAAAAAAAATCAATGAAACAATAACTTCTTAAAAAAACAAACTGGTAAAAACCAACATACCATAAATTATTGAGCGCGACTATCCATGAATAGTTGTTGCCACTCCACACATGTATCTCAACAAAAAAGCTTCATCGATAAGGGATTGCGTTCAAGAGTCATAACCTACAACAACAAAAAGTTGTCAAATAAAAATATTAATAAAAAAAATTGAAAGAATTAAAAAATGAGAAGAGAAAAGAAGATGAGAAGTGAAAGACATACCTAGTTTAGGTTTAGAAGAAGAAAAGATAAGAGAAAGATTGAACAAGGAAAGAAAGAGAGAGAGAACCACATTTTTGATGTGTGTGTGTGTGAGAGAGAGAGAGAGAGAAAAGGAGGGAGAAGGAAAAAGAAGAAGATAAAATGCCCATGGGGGTGCTGGTTGTGGTCTTTTAAACTACATTTACCAATGGACGGATAATAAAAGTTTAATGTTTTTAATTTTTTTTCATCTGTAATTTCAGTGGTAAAGTTAAATGAAAACTTCTAGTCTACCTAAAATTTTTAGAGACCCTTTCAAATATTATCGGTGACTTTTCATTCCATCGATAATATTATAGGTAAATACCAACTGAATTAGTTTGTCTGCAATATCATGTATGATGTTTACAATGAAAAGTCACATGAGAAGGGGAACAATTATTATGACTACTAGACAATACTGATAGGATTAATTCATTAGCAATATCATGTGTGATGTCTACAATGAGTAGTGTTACGGATAAGGAGAACAGTTCTTGTGGCTACTGAAAAATACCAACATAATAAGCCTGTTGGTAATAATATGTATGATGTTCCCTCATCGGTATTCCGGTTAGTGTTGAGCAACTTAAAATACAAGATGTTATTTGTATTTTATATCCATCCATCTTGAAAATACTTAACACAATTGCACACACAATGTTATAACATCAATAATATTGTTGCATAATATATTTTTTATCATTTAATAATAATTTTATATCATTGTTATTATATTGAAATTAATTAATCAAAATTTTATACTTCCTCTTCAATTGATGTGTCCTTGTCCTCATCACGATCTTTAATGTTGATTTTGTTGTTATCATTAACATCAACATCAACAAAAATATTCTTGCCGATGTAAAAATATGAATTTTCTTCCAAGTCATTAGATGAAGCAACTTGGTATGGATCTATTAACTCACCGAGTTGAAAGACATCTTCTCCCTCGGTGATTCATCGTTTTGATGCTCAATAACGTGGACATGTTCCCTGGGTTTTGTTTTCACTATGAATAACTAATCAACTCTTGACCGATTCTTTTTTAAAGAATTAGTGTATTTGTAATAAACTTGTTGATATTTCTTGGAGAAAACAAAGACATTGTTGGAGTTTGTGAGGTCTAGCCTTTGAATTAATTTTGACCAAATCATGATAAATATCTACTCTAACTCCTCTTTCTTTACATTTGAATAAAAATACTCTTATGCTCGCTATGATATTTCGATTCAATGACCTCTTTTAACTTCTCATAGTAGTCAACTTCAAACTCATTAGAAATAGACCGTTCAACACAAACTCTATTGTTATATATCTTTATACCACATCTATATTGTTTAGTATAAAACACGTGTCATCTAACAAAATACTTGATGTGACACTTCACTTTTTCATTTAGAAACAGTACTTGTATGTGTTCTAAACCACATGAAAATTGTTCATCTTGTAATTGAAAGATTTTAGGATTTAGTCAGTTATGCGTTTTGGGACAATAAAAATTAATGATGTTGTCTATAAGAAATTCAACAATGTATCATTTTATGGTATTTGTAAGAGATAATTTGTTCGAAAACAACATGTTAAGTAGTATATTTACTAGATAAAAGGTCTCAAGTAATCGCAATTTAAAGCACATAATTATGTGCTTGTCTGAATTCTATTTCTGACAAATATCCTTACATATTAGCTTAGCTTTGTCCATGAATATTTTTTAAAAATTATTTTTTGTTGTCATTCTTTATTTTTTTATCATATTTTAAAGATAATCAAGAAAAAAAATATAATCCCCGTTTATTAAAACAGTAGAACAGCGTACATTATCATAAAAAAATGTATATATATCAAAATACATACATCTCAACATTAATTTAATAACTGAGTCCCAATTCCAAGACACTTAAAACAATAGAACAACATACATTTTCCCTATGAAACCACTGCAAACAACATAAATTAGGACATAATATAGTAGGATGGAAACGAAGTTTTGAAAAGGAGTTGCTTATTGATTGTCTAGCTAGGTCCTTGAGTCCAAGGCCAAGATGGTGCTCAGATTCATGGGGTACATATAGGCTGTGTCTCCGTTCAGAATCTGCTGGGAAATGATTCCGTTTGCCCTTTCCGATGGGTGGAATGGGTCCCAAAATGCATAGACGTCACGGTTAGGGCACAAGTTTGAAGCTACTGTGCATAGCCCTAGACCATTGTATGGCCCTTGACCACAACATGCTATCTTTGATGTAATGAACCCTGCATGACAGCAATATATAGCATTTACGTTAGAAAAAAAAAAACTTCAACTTTATTTATTTATGGGCTTCTTTCCACTACACAGTACACGCCCATCTGAGAGGTCAATTCATAAATGTATAGGCTTCAACTTGATGTATGGTGACAATTAATGAGGTGTTCTTTTCAATAATAACATTTTTTTTTCCATTTATTCACATATCTTTCTTTTTCTTTGCGTCGTCAAGCTTGCACGTCGACACAGATTAGATTTTTTTGCATGATGTTAAGCTTTAATAACGTACCCCCACATCGAAATATATATTTTTTTTGCAACAGGCCAGCACATGCATGCACAACTGTAGTGAAATTGACAGGTATAATTTCATAGAGGTAGCTTTCTTAATAAATGCAAATTAATGATCAACTCTCGATAGGTTGGGCTGTCTCCTCCATTTAGTAATGAAGTTATTGTCATTTTTCGTGTGTGATCATTCAAATCATGATAAGTATCTTGGACATTGGTTGGAGAAAACAAAGACATTGTAGGGGTTATGAAGTCTAGCTTTTGAGTTAATTATGATCAAATCATGATAAATATTTTTTTTGCAATTCAATGATTTCTTTTATTTTTTATTATGATCAACTTTAAACTCGTTAGAAGTAAATTATTTAACATAAACTCTATTATTATATATATTTTTTATCATATCTATATTGTTTAGTATAAAACACGTGTTTTTTTAATAAAATACTCGTTATGACACTTAACTTTTCGTTTAGAAACGAGGACAAGATGGCATTAACATTCCTTTCCAATTTGTAGTGTCAACCTCAATTTATAATCCCTTTTTGTTTACGGTAACGTATGTATAAGCACTTATCTTTTTAGTGATTGCAAACAGAAATAAATTTGTTGGGTTTTTAAGAAATAAAAATAATTAACTTGTTAATTAATTAAATGAAGGAAAGAAGTAAGTATAATATGCAAGCTTGAAATAGCTTTACCATATGCTTGAGGATTGCGAACAAAGTCAGTTGCCATTTGCCTTGTATTAGCAGCAATGAAGATATCCGCACCATACTGATTGTTGAGTTCTCCGACCATTTGAGCGAGTTGAGGGTTGTACAAGGCAGCTGCTCGCTGTAGCTCCGCCGAGCACTGTCCATCTGGGCTCCTCTGCGCCAATTCCGCCGGCACACAACCCATCGGACCTGTCCCGGTTACGAGAACCCGACGTGCTCCGAGATCATATAGCCTCTGAACAGCATTTTGAGATGAAATAACATCAAATTCTTGTAAATTTGTTCTAATTCAATACTTGTGGACAGATTTTGCATGCTGGGCACGGAAATATTTGAAGTGATGCAGAAGAAAGTTACCATTAGAAGCTTCCTGTACTCGGAGATGAGATATCTCACGTAATCAGGGAGCCGAAACTGGCGAGACCTAGCTGAGAAGGGCACCAGGTAGTAGTTGTTGACGAAATCATTCCCACCAACTGTAATTAGGATCAGTGCTTCATTTACAAGTTGCTGGGTGTTCTGAGCTCCGATGAGAGCTGTGACACGGCGCTGGTATTGCTCGAAGTACTCCAATTGTTTGTACATCCTGATTATGTTCAGCTGAAAAATGCATCACCTCAAGTCAAACCATTATTTCAGATAAAGTAACCGATCGAGATAGATTTAGTGCGATGGTGTTCTTGCTAGTGAAAGAATCACAGTAAAAGAATACGAGAAATTGTCAAAGATGTAAGAAATTATCATTATGTCCCTGATGACACGTTCATGATCATGGGATCAATTGATTAATCATGGGATCAATTGCTTAATTTTCTCCTTGATGGTACGAGAAAATTAGCTAATATATTAATGAGAGGGGTTCACAATTTACCTATAAATAATAGCATGTATACTTCATATACGGTTACTGGTAAGTATAAATCAAAAGTTTTTTCTCATAAAATTTTATTATTATTTTGAAACGATGTTGTTGTTGTTGCTGCTGCATTGGAAATTTTATTCGGAACTTGAGCGAATATGGTTTTCTCTATTACATGTGTTTAGCATTTGAATAATATAAAGTATATAACAAAATAATCACACTCACAAACTGAATCCCAGTGTCATTGAGGATTCCAATGCCAGCTGAAGCAAAATTGGCACCAACAAGTAGCCGTTGTCCAGATAGCTCGGGACTGAGATAAGGCAGTGTTGATTCCGAGCCAAGATTTTGACCTAGACAGCATGTAACGTGTTAGTTTAAACCAAAAACATGTAACGCAAACTATATATATATATCAACTGGAAAAAGAAACCCAACTGATAAAATCTGGGATGTTCAAGCCATTAGAGAATCGGCCAGTCGGCCGGCGAGTTGGAAAATCGATGCCATAAGGTGGTGAGTCTGCTCGTGCCGTGGTGACCAGGTAATTGTTATTTCCATTGTCCACCAGTGAGTCTCCGAACACAAAGAAAGCCCTGGCTTCTGCCTGTGGAGCAAAGGCAATGGCCATTGCCACGACCAGACCTATCAGTATGGAAATGGCGGCCATGGTTGCCGAGCCAGCAGCCATTACGATTGCTTGGAAGAAATAAATCTCGGAAGTAGGTAGGGAGGGAGGTGGAGTGACTGTGGGAGAAGATATTTTCTTGATGCATGGATCGAAGAATATTGAAGGAATTATATAGGTAAGGGTTATTGTCAGAGGATTAAAAATTGGCCCACTGTAAGTAAAGAAATCCGGTACCGGTGGTTGTGTGGTGTAATGCCACAAGAACAGGCTTCACCTCCACTTCATTTCAGCAGCCAAATTCCATCTTTCAGCAGAGAATCCCCGTAATCATTAAATAATAATTTATATTATAACATTTAGTGTGGTTTATTAAATATTCATTTTTTGCCCTTTTTTCTTTTTTTATTGGCACAAGAAACACAACATTTTATCTTAATATTTCATCCTAAATACAATCGAGAAATAACAAATAAGATCTCTTCGACGAGACGGTGCCAGACAATTATATAGTTACAGAATAATATAAATTATATTTTGAGTTTTTTTTAACAATTTTGTTAGCTATTCAGTGAGATAGTTTCTTTACATGATATAAAAATCTTATTGACCGAGCGGTCACGAGTTCGAATCTCACTACCCCTATTCTATTTCATAAAAATCAAACACAAGATAGTGTGGGTCTGTGCAAAGTTCAAGTTCAAAGAGCTTTCACCTAAAGAGAGTGTTAAAAAATAATATAAATCATATTTTTTTTATCTCACCTAACAGGTTAACCTTTTAGATGAAATGGTTCTTTAACATATAGGATGTACCAGATCATATAGTATGTACCAGATCAAGCACTTAAGGCAGCAATAATCATAATTTTTATAAACTAGAAATTAAATACAACCTTTCCAGTTATGTAAACTCTTCTTTGTAATTAATTACAGAGTTGAATTCTACATTCCATTGAACAGAATGGTCATGGAGAAATCAGAAAGGTCATAAAAAATAATGAGGGAATCCGAGAGGTCATGGAGAAATTAGAATGAAATTTATCAAATTTTAGTAGTTTATTTTTAAGATGAAAATGAATAATAATTAAAAAAAAAAAGGAATTATTGATGATGATAATAATAATAATAATAATAATAAAAAAAAAAAAAGAAATAAATGGTAATGTGGTGATAGTATTACAGTAATAACAATAATCATATTATATATAAAAAAAACAATTAATGTCAGTGTCAATCACAATAGAATGTAGAGATGATTATGGAAGAAAAGTGATGTAGATGGTAGAAAAGTGGTGATGCAATAAATATTTATATATAAGAAAATATATATTTTTATTTTGTTAGAGTATAATATAATCATATTCTGGGGCCTCACCTATAAGCTTAAGCTTTTAGGTGAGATGGTTTCTTAACATGGTATCAGAGCTTTGTTGACCCAGCGGTCACGAGTTCGAATCTCACCACCCCCATTCTATTTGATAAAAAAAAACTAAGCACAAGGTGATGTGGGCCTGTGCAAGTTTCAAGCCTAAAAGGCTTTCACTTGAGGGGGTGTGTTAGAGTATAATATAATCATATTCTGGGGCCTCACCTATAAGCTTAAGCTTTTAGGTGAGATGGTTTCTTAACACATTTCTTGTTTTTATTTACACTTTCCCCAATGATGGTTTTTATTAAATAATTTATATATGTATTCTTTATTGAAAATATTATTACATAAAATTAAAATTTATAATAAAAATAAATTATTTTTTAAATTTTATTATGCAAAAATATCAAAACAAATTAATTTTTTAAAAAATAGATTGAAACTCGCCCCTTGAATATAGACGGCTACGACCAGGTCTTACGGCAATAATTGCAGGCTCCTGTTTTCCGGTGCCGATCAACATTATACAGTCCTCGAAGAGGCAACATCTCTCTTATTCCATCTCCTCCTTTTCTTCTCTAAAATTTATTTAAAAATACATTAAAATAATATATTTTTATTTTAAAACATAATTTTTAATAAAAACATATAAAAATGATTTAAAAAAAATCTTTTTTTCTTAAAAAAAAAAGGCTTTTGAAAAGTTATGATCGAGTCGGCCGTCACTAGCTACTTTAAACGGCTTATAAATTCCTGACAGTAATTTGAAGCTGTACTTTCAGCTTTTCGAGAGATTATAATATTATTATTATTTTAGTTAAATAGAGTAAATAAACATTTTCTTTTCCTCCAATTTCCAAAAAAAAAAAAAAAGAAGTAAATTCCAGCGGTGGAATGAAATTAATAGCAACAACAAGTGGCGGTGGAATTGATTGCACAAAATGGAGGCTTAAATATGGAAGTCGTGGACCCAAAACCCTATCGACTTTTATTTTTTATGCTCCCTTGCCGTTCAAGGTTAAATGTGCTTCTAGGGTTTGAAAATTCAATGGTAGAGGTATGATTAAAATTAGTTTTTATAATATTTTTTATTTATAAATATATTAAAATGGTATTTTTTTTATTTAAAAAAAATGACTTCCATACATAAATATACTAAAAAAATTAATTAATATAAAAAATATAAATATAATTTTTTTTATTTTTTTTTTCAAAAAAAGATTATTCTAAGTTAAATATGCGTGACCATGGTGCTTAATGCACATATCAAAATTGCTTGGTAGTTCAACAACTACTACACGTTATGGTTTAAAATTTAATTCTCTGTTTTTCTACCTATTTTTTTAGGCGCTTTAATTCATACGCATAGCCAAACACATAAAGTTCTTGTCCCTACTACATACACGTACAATAATTTATCTCCATATATATATATATATATATTGCTTTCTACTTTCTAGGTTTTTTTATAGTTTTTTTAGATGGGTTTCAAGAACCATACATGGTATAATCATGAAGCTCAATCCTTGAGAAATGAAATTTTAATGTATGAAATTAAGAAAAAAAAACTTAAACAAAATCCAAAATTAAAAATAGAAATTAAGAGAATGAAAGTTACTAAAAATAAAGAATAATTTAAGGGTAACATGAAATGTTTACTTTGAGATCTAAATTGGGAACACAAAAACATCAACAAAAGGAGAAGAAGAAAAAGAAAACAAAATGAGGTTGAAAAAGAAAGAAAAAAAGCAATACACTATCAACTTGGATTTAAGATGAAATTAAGAACACCAAAATTGAGCAAGTAGAGTTCTTCAACGTGTTCTTAGAATAAAAAAATCAAAATGTAAATCAAAAAACATATGCTAAGTTTTATTAAATAAATCGTGAATTATTGTGTAAGTAAATAAATAAGTCATTAAAGATAAATAAAAACATAGTGAAAAAAATAGTAGAAAAATCAAGATATCTAGTATCTTAACATAAGTTATTTATATTGTTGTGTTTAATAAATTTGTTTATTAAAATCAATTTTTAATAAATATTGATATACATATAAGATTCATTTAATAAAAAAAATTTTAAAAAAAACAAGACTTCACATCTTCAAAAAATAATAAAAAAAAAATATTTAATTTTAATAAAATAGATTAAAATTTTTTACAAATGAGTCACATTAACCTCTTGACAAATTAAATACACCCAATATAATAAAAAATCAATCGCTATTTAAAAAAACCAAATAAGAAACAAATAATTATTGAAGGGGTATTAATTAAATTATTAATTTACTATTTTTATATGCAAATCAAAACTAGTATTAATTAAAAAAAAATGAGGCCACATATTAGCCCAAATAAAAAGAGCTCATGCACATACCTGTATTTTTTAAGTTTAAGATATGGACAACATGTGTATCTCTTCCAATGCCTTAAAAAAAAGATAATGTGCTATCTAAAATCTCATAATTTGATTATTATGGTAAATGAAAAAAACAAAATCTATTGTTTTTTCCATCCAAAATTCATTGTAAGCTTTTTGACCCAAAACATTTAGAAAATACACTAGAAATCTTGTTAAAACCAAATCATGTTCACCAAAAACATTTTAATAAATCGATTAGGAAACAAAATCTTTTTCAGACTTAAATATGTCTTTTTAATTGTTTTCAACAAGAAGAAAAGTTTAATCTTAACACACACCTTACCTATCCTACCTACCCCCAATTATATAGAACCCTCTAACATGAAAATTTTCATATTTTCATAGCCTAAATCTTATATGAGAGCAATTTTCTTTTTTTAAACCAAAAATCGCATGACCCTCTTTTTTACCTTCATCTAAAGAAGAACTAATAAAGAAAAAAAATTGGTATGGAAATATATTTTTGGAAATTATATAGATCAAATATCAAATAGCTAAAAAATTAGGGGACAAAAATAATTTAAATAAAAATTTCAAACTTGAAAACAATTTACATGTTTTTCTCACTTCAGCTCTATGTCTTTTAACTCGACTCTCACGTCCAACAAAATATACAATATGTCTCTAATTTGGGCTTGAAATGACTAAAATCATGCACAAATAACTTAGAGTTCCAAATTAAAATTCTTCAAAAAATTTATTATTACAATCTACAATGAAATATGAGAAGATAAACAGGAAAGTAGAAACAATGAAATCACCACACCATTTAGCTTTTCTCATAAAATGTACATAGTTTTATTAACAGTATATATTTGATTGAAAAATACTGAAGTCAAGTAACATAAATACCATTATAAGTAGATATTGTAAAGCATTCACAAAAAGAATTAGTTTTTGTAAGTAGATATTGAAAAGCATTCACATAAAAAAATATTTTTTGTATTTTTCATAAAAAGAAATTGATATGATGTAGGGTAATTTCTTCGATATCTTTGGTGTCATAATCTTTATTTATTTTGTTAATGTTCAAATAAACATTACTAAGTAAAGAATATTAAAACAAGTTTCCCAAATCATCATCAATAGAAAACTAAAAACTAAATCACCACTCATCAGCAAATTTGTTAATTGGTATAGTAATTTCCTTTCATGCTTATTGTAGAGTTTTCCCAAAAATAATGAACTCGAATCCTGCCAAATCAATACTTTACATTTTCCTTTAGCTAATATTTAATATTTTTTATGTTATAGTAATTAGAATTAAATGACTAATTAAGATAATAACCCAAAAGTTAATGACGACAAAGATTTTGTGTTTATTTGAGAATGTGATTAAGATTGTTTTTTAAAATATTTTTCACTCAAAAATACATTATAATGATTTTTTTTAAAAAAATATTTTTGAAATCATCACATGAAAATAATATAAAATTACTAAATAATTTTAATTTAAAATAAATAAAAAAATTCATATATTTTCAAAAATATTTTTAAAACTCAATAAAAACCGGTCGAAATCCTAAAACAAATCTTTTTAGACTTGCTCTCAGCTTTATGGAAATATCTGAAAAATATTTCTTAACTTTCTCTCCAATTACTTATTTAAGATAATAACTCAAAACTTAATGACGATAAAGATTTTTTTTTCTATTTAGCAGTGTAATTGAAATTATTTTTTAAAATATTTTTTATTCAAAAATACATTACAATGATGTTTTTTATTTTTAAAAATTAGTTTTGACAACAGCATATGAAAATGTTCAAAAAATACTAAATTTTTTTAATTTAAAATAAAAAAAATTCAAAAATAATTTTGAAATATAATAAAAAACCGGTCAAAATCCAAAAAAAAAAAAAAAAACGTTTTGGACTTGCAGTCAGCTTTTATTTTTGATACCAACAGTGTGTAATCTTTCATAAAGATTGTGATTATGATTGAGAACAGACAGTTTGCTTTAATTTGTGAAGATGAAGTTCGTGGAGACAACGTTGTATGGACTTTTGATTGACTAATCTTTTCAATCAAGCAACTTTTTCAAATGAGATTGACAAATTGCCCATAACTTTATTATTAATACTTTTTTTATATTAAAAAAATATTTATTATTTAAATTCAATTACCCTTTTAATGCAGCATTACAACTTTTTCGTTTTATTTTAATTTCGTGGGCTGGGTCTTTTGGTAAAGTGGTTGGATTATCTTGGAGCATCTTCGCCCACAGAAAATTCCAGGGCCTCTTTCACTTCATCTTTCATGTCAAATGTGAACCCATTGCACATATTGCTTCTGTAAATGAACTTTGCACTTGAAATTTCATTTCAAAGTGTTTTTTTTTCTTAAAAAAATATATATTTTAATTAAAAAAAATTGGTGGTCTTAAATTATTGTTATATACTGATATCAAAATTAATTTTTAAAATATAAAAAAACATCATCTTAATGTATTTTTAAATAAAAAAATATTTTAAAAAACAACCGCAATAGCTTCCAAATGGACATATTATCTCTTTTCTTTGGTCATAGTTCTAAGTCACTGCCCATCATTCCCGTAAGGAAAGAATCCAAAAAATTATTTGTTATTTTAAATTTATTTTTTATGTGTTTTTAGAATATTTCGATGTGCTGATATAAAAAATAATAAACTAATCAATCTTTACCTTGATTACAACTTAACATGTTAATTAATTTGGTTTTGACCCCCCCTTGTTACAGTCAATATTCAATAAGGATAGCGACTAGCATCCCATTTATATGAAGACAGTAGACTAATAGCATGATAAATTCAATTTTAACTTGGTTCATATAAAAAATCTAATAAACTCATAAAATCAAACTCATTTTACTGATTTTAATGATCTTATCGATTTTGCACGAGCTAAGTCTGATTTTACTGATTTTGATTTTTTAATCCGATTTTGTATGTAAATACATGCTATCTCATAAAATCATACAATTTAGCTCTCGATTTTGATAACAATGATTACAACTTACACATGTTAATAAATTTGGTTTGACTCCCACTTTTCACAGTCAATAGTCAATGAGGATGGCGACTAACATTCCATTTATATTGAAGTAGTAGACTAAGAGCATGACAAATTCAATTTTGACTTGCTTCATATAAAAAATCTAGTAAACTCTTAAAATCAAACCGATTTGATTGATTTTAATGATATTATCGATTTTGCACGAGTCAGTTTGATTGTACTGATTTTGATTTTTTAATCCGATTTTGTATGTAAATACATGTTACCTCATAAAATCATATGATTTTACGATTTAGCTCTCGATTTTGATAACAATGATTACAACTTAGACATGTTAATAAATTTGGTTTGACTCCCCCTTTTTACAGTCAATATTCAATAAGGATAGCAACTAGCATCCCATTTATATGAAGACAGTAGACTAATAGCATGACAAATTCAATTTTGACTTGCTTCATATAAAAAATCTAGTAAACTCTTAAAATCAAACCGATTTGATTGATTTTAATGATATTATCGATTTTGCACGAGTCAGTTTGATTGTACTGATTTTGATTTTTTAATCCGATTTTGTATGTAAATACATGTTACCTCATAAAATCATATGATTTTACGATTTAGCTCTCGATTTTGATAACAATGATTACAACTTAGACATGTTAATAAATTTGGTTTGACTCCCCCTTTTTACAGTCAATATTCAATAAGGATAGCAACTAGCATCCCATTTATATGAAGACAGTAGACTAATAGCATGACAAATTCAATTTTGACTTGCTTCATATAAAAAATCTAGTAAACTCTTAAAATCAAACCGATTTGATTGATTTTAATGATATTATCGATTTTGCACGAGTCAGTTTGATTGTACTGATTTTGATTTTTTAATCCGATTTTGTATGTAAATACATGTTACCTCATAAAATCATATGATTTTACGATTTAGCTCTCGATTTTGATAACAATGATTACAACTTAGACATGTTAATAAATTTGGTTTGACTCCCACTTTTCACAGTCAATAGTCAATGAGGATGGCGACTAACATCCCATTTATATTGAAGTAGTAGACTAAGAGCATGACAAATTCAATTTTGACTTGCTTCATATAAAAAATCTAGTAAACTCATAAAATCAAACCGATTTGATAGATTTTAATGATATTATCGATTTTGCACGAGTTAAGTCTGATTGTACTGATTTTGTTTTTTTAATCCGATTTTAAATGTAAATACATGTTACCTCATAAAAACATATGATTTTACGATTTAGCTCTCGATTTTGATAACAATGATTACAACTTAGACATGTTAATAAATTTGGTTTGACTCCCACTTTTCACAGTCAATAGTCAATGAGGATGGCGACTAACATCCCATTTATATTGAAGTAGTAGACTAAGAGCATGACAAATTCAATTTTGACTTGCTTCATATAAAAAATCTAGTAAACTCATAAAATCAAACCGATTTGAGTGATTTTAATGATATTATCGATTTTGCACGAGTTAAGTCTGATTGTACTGATTTTGATTTTTTAATCCGATTTTAAATGTAAATACATGTTAGCTCATAAAACCATATGATTTTACGATTTAGCTCTCGATTTTGATAACAATGATTACAACTATTTAACAATAATTTCTCGATTTTCTGAAATATTGATGTGGGGACTTCCTGATGAAGGTTCCATGTGATCGAAATAAATGGGGCCTGGTTGGAACTTAGTAACTCCATAACCCTAATCACAGGCTACACAGACGAAAGTCAGAAACTGAATATAAAATTATTTTGGTAAAAAAAAAAAATGAAGCTCGTCTACAATTACTTTCCACTTGAATGCGTAGTAAAGTGCATGCAGCCATTCAAGAGGCAATAATTTATGACATGGCTGTGCTATAGCAACTGCATAAAGAAGAAACCTATCGACAACACTTCTAGCTAGTTGTGCAAGAGTTTTCTAGAAAAAAAAAAAGAATTTTCGTGCCACATCCTGGATTTATAAAGTAATGATATGAGTTATTCTAGAAAAAAAAAACATTTTCTTGTAAGAATTGAGAATCACTATCACAAAATTTACTAATTCATATAAAATTGTCGACGAAAACATTTTATCGGTATTTAGTTGATAATATTATTGTTGGAATGTTAACGTCGCATTTTACCAACATCTTTACTGGTAGAAGGGTTCTATCGATAACTGTTAATGATAAATACTGAGAGAATTATATGGATATTGCCGATAAAATCACCGACAAAAATAAATTATTGAAGTATGTTTTCCATTCCTATATTAAATCACAATACTGATAATAATTCCCATAGTTAAAACAATTAATTGTGTACACAATAGTTTATTACTTAACATTAAAATGATATTTAGAAAATAACTAAATAAATAAATATTAGAGAATGTATATCTACTACGTATATTGACGTAGAAAATTAGGTAGCCTATTTTGGCATAGCTTTTAATGATGTAGCGGTGGTTGGCTTTTAATGCATTGAGAGTGGTTTTTATATGGCTTTTTCGTTGAGAGTGGCTTTTATTTGGCTGTGTATGCCTTGCATGGCTTAGAATGATATTGGCTTGCAGGCCTGGACATGCTCTAACAATTTTTTTTTTTTTTAATTTGAAAAAATCATATTTTTTTAGATATTTTTTTTTTGGATTTGGTTTAAATGAGTAAAATCTTAACTATTTTAATTTTTTACTAGATAAACATATCCTGACTCGAATCTAAAACTTATAACATGCACGTGTACATATATATACATATATATACATATATATATATATATATATATATATATATATATATATAGCTGCTAAGTGATTACATGTATTTATTCAATGGAGATAGAGGTTATATAATTTATAGAGAAATTGACACTCGTCCTCGTTTGTTGTTGATTTGATCGTTCATTAGAGGAAAATAATGTTTGGTGAGTGTGTGATCCATGCTTTTTCTATAGAAAATAATCATAGTTTCTAGTTGACCCTTGTTTAGCCCTTCGGCTTATCAGTCCATATGGTAGCAGTTCACCCAACAATCCCATGCCTTATTCGCTAGTGTTTGACACTGCATTTTAAATAAGATAGTCAATTTTATTTTGGTTGATGGTTTATTTTTTTAATTGGAACAAAATATTTCGGTTTCAGAGTATTTCGGCATGCTGTTTCGAGATTGTACTGTTTATGTGTATATATATATATATATATATATATATATATATATATATATATTAATTAATTAAAAAATAGTTTAAATCCATAAATTTATTTAGAATTTTGTAATTTAATCTAAGAAAAGACATAATAAAATGATTTTTTTAAACAAAATTATGAACATGTATAATATTATAAGAATATCATCATCAATATGACAAGATCATTACATTCTCTTATTGCTATGAAATTTTAACATAATATATATAATATGTCAAGAGACTCCTCGTAAAATTTCATTTCAATCTAAAGGTTGAATTGAGATATATGATTGATATTGTAGAAATTATTCATTATTAAAAAAACACTATTTGGCCGAAACAGAACAGGCGGAACAAAACCAGAACGTTTCGACCGGGATTTTGCAGAAAAATACTGAATGAGCCAGAATTTAAACTAAGATAAAAACGACATCGTCTTGTCTTGTTTTTTGAACTTGCACGAAACGTTTCGGTTGTTTCAGACGAAACGAAACGAAACTGACAACTATGATTTTAAAAGCACTTTTAAAATTTTTTTATTTGCATTTTAAATTAAAAAATTTTGGTGTTTTTAATAATTTTTATGTGCTGATATCAAAAATAATTTTTAAAAAATAAAAAAAAATCATTTTAAAATATTTCTAAATAAAAAATATTTTAAAAACAACATCAACCATACACTACCGAACAGTCCATTCAAGTAGTAGGCGCACAAATACTTGTTTTGCAGTCTCATAAATTGTTCCTGACACCATTGCAGACCTCATGAATTTGGCACACATATCAAGCCTTAGTTAATACTTTGCACAAACTCACCGACGCCCTCGCCTGATTCCGCTACAAACAATATCATGGAGGTGTTTTGAAAAATATTATTTTTATTTTAAATAAAAAATTTTAATATTTTAAATTATTTTGATGTGCTGATATCAAAAAATATTTTTGATTAAAAAAAACATCATTTTAATACATTTCTGAACGAAAAACACTTTAAAAAACATCTGCAACCATAATTCCAGCACCAAGAAGACTACAACTGTTCATAGTGTTCAATTACAAGAATCAGAAACAAGTACTTGTAATAAATAATTATCTGAATAATTAAACCAAAGAATCCAAGGCCATGATGGTGCTGAGATTCATCGGGTTCATGAACTTGGTGCTGCCGGTGACGATGGTGCTAACAATGATCCTGTTAGCTCTCTCAGTTGGATGGAATGGATCCCAGAATGCAAATATATCTCTGTTAGGGCACAAGTTGGAAAGTATAGTGCACAGCCCTATCCCATTGAAACGTCCTTGCCCGCAACATGCAACTTGCGACGTCACAAATCCTGCAGACAAGCCATTTAGAATTGTAGATCATGCTGGTGCAATGAGATATTCAAAGAATTTGCTAATAATTAGCTGTTTAATGGAGAAAAATTGCTTGGAAAGTAAGTTGATCGATCATTAATTGGTAAAAAATAAAAATAACAAATTGGGTGGAGTGTAAGGAATCAAACTCAACCAGGGCACAGGACTGGAATACCTAATATGGCATTAACTCTATTAGTAATGGTTCATGCATGCATATCCTTCCATTAATATCAACGCATTTAAGTCTATTAAATGTTTTTGGGATTCGAGGAAACCACACTTACCGAAAAATATATTTTGTGGACCTAGATAAGCGAATAAGACATCGATTGTCACGGCTCTTACAAGAAGTGCATTCGAACTAAAAGCTTATTGTGCAGATCACAAGCTCTATGTCATCATGTCAATTCCAAAGACAACTTAAGTCTTCTAAAAGTATTGCTATATCTCCTGGGAAAAATATTTTGTGGACCTAGATAAAAGAGTAAAACCTTGATTGTCATAGTCTCTTACAAGATATGCACTCTAACTAAAGACTTGCTATGCAGATCACAAACTCTATGTCATCACGCCAATTTCGGTGACAACTTAAGTCTCCTAAAAGTATTGCTATATATTTTGTGGACCTAGATAAGCGAGTAAAACTTAAATTATCACGAGTTCTTATTGAACTAAAGATCTACTGTGCAGATAACAAGTTCTCTATCATCACGCCAATTCCGGGACAACTTAAGTCTCCTAAAAGTATTGCTATATGCTTGGTGCATCTGCAAATTCTTTATGCATTTAAACTCCACCTTCGTTTTTTCTCTTCTTTTTAAGTAATCTATAAAAACAATTCTCTTTTTCTAGTAAATAAGGTAGTAATCAATCCACTAAGAGTTTACTTCGATGATCACTTACCATATGCCCGGGGATTTGTAACGAAATCCATGTTCAAATCATATGCATTGGCAGCGATGAAAACGTCCGATCCAATTCCCCTATTGAGTTCCAATAACATCTGCACCAGCTGTGGGTTGAACAGGGCAGCTGCTGTCTGCAGCTCCGCCGCACATTCTCCATTTCTGCTCCTCATCGCCCTCTCTGCTGGAACGCAGCCTAATGGTCCTGTCCCTGTCACCAAAACCCTACGTGCACCCAATTCATATACTCTCTGCATGGTGAAACATCAATTTACTTTGTTAATTAAGTGCGCAATTTAATAGGTCGGCGACAAGTCATTTCCGGCGACCGGAAACTGCAGGGAAATTGCAGTGATTTGTCTCGGAAAGGAAAGGGTGGTGTAATAATGGAGTAGCCGACGACAGGAAGGTAAATAAAGTGCTCTGTGATTTTACAAATAAATGTGGAAGTAGAGGGGGGTTAACTTGACTTTTATTTATAATTATTATCAGGAAAATGGGATTTAATTAACTTAAATTGAAGTAAAAAGGAGGTGTTTATGTGGTGCTGGGTTTTCGAAATTCAAACTCATGAGGATGATGATAGTTGTTGGTGGAACCAGTGAACCATGCGAGCTGGTTAAATGCGTGGGATAAAGAGCTTATATTACATGTTAGAGCGACTATACAAATAAAATTGATGGAATATAATAATTAACTCAGCAACAACAAAAAAACAGTAAAATTGATGGAAAATAATAATTATCTCAGCTGCAAAAAACAATGAAAAATCCATTGTTAATTTAAATCAAATAGCTATGATGAGTAATTCGTTGCAGATAAATTATCAACGATGAATTATATCGGATATTGTCTGATACAAACTCCGATGCTAATATTGTTTAATAATAAAGTTGCTAATAACTCACCAACATTTCTAAACAAAAAAATATTTTCAAAAATAATGTTAATCACACTACTAAACCGTCAAAAGAACATCAAAGATTCTTTTAGACGTTTAGTGGAAAATCAAATGCAGAATTTAGTGCAAATTGGACAGTAGGAGGTCAAATCATTTTAAAAGGGCAATAAGTTGATAATTTGCTATGGCTTTCAAAGAAGACAGAAAGTTTTGAAAGATATATAGAGACTGTTTGGGACTGCGTTTAAACCGCTGTTTTTAAAAACAAATTAGTATTTTTAAATTATTTTAATGTGTTGATATCAAAAATAATTTTTAAAAAATAAAAAAATACTATTTTAATGTTTTTTGAATAAAAAATACTTTAAAAAATAATCACAAATACTCTCCTAGAACAGACCCTCTTTAAATTCTCTGCGGATGATCTGACGAAAACGTTTTAATGAGAAAATCATGTATCAATGAAACTGTCTGAAAGGCTTTAAATAGCAAGTCAGAAAACATCAAGTGCTGGTTGACCTCATGACCAGCGAGCAGTCCAATCAATAAACTCCTTGTCGGTTTCGAAAAGTCACGAAAAACTTGTCAAGCTTGCCAATGATCTACCGGATACTAATGATCTACCTAGAGTGTCTCATTTATAAACGAAGACTTGTATCTTGCTAGATTAAAGGAAGATATTGGTGAACTTAGGGTTACGACATGTTTGGGAGAGCGGTTGTGATAATTTTTTAAAATGCTCTTCGTGTCGAAATACATTAAAATAATATTTTTTTTATTTTTTTTAAAAATTATTTTTAACATCAGCACATTAAAATGATCTAAAAACATCAAAACATATTCATTTAAAATAAAATAAAAATGAATTTAAGTAAAACGGCGGTTTGGCCGCATTGCCAAACGGGCTCTTAGTCTAAAAACAACCCACAAATGATATATACCCTCTAATTCAATACAACGTACTTTAGTGACTGTTTAATAGTGTGATTAAGATTACTTTTGAAAATATTTTTTTGTTTAGAAACGTATTAAAATGATTTTTATGGTATTTTTTGAAAATTAATTTTGACATCAGTACATGAAAATGATATAAAAACATCACAAATATTTAATTTAAAATAAAAATAAAAAATAACTAATCCTCTTTCGATATATATTTATCAGTGTTATAATATTTCTCGTGGCCTACTAGGTTAGTTTAACTTGTTTTTTTTTTTATGAAAACTATGTGACTTCAGAGTTTTTCTTTTTAAAATAAATAAATAAAACTTGCTATAGTCTATTAAATCTCTTTATAATCTCTCATTTTGCAACAAAAAAATTGGGAAAAAAATAAAAAATAAAAAGAGAGACTCGAAGACCAGATAAACACACAAGAACACGAGTATATTACCATTAGAATCTTGCGGTACTCGGAGATGAGATAGACGACATAATCAGGGAGGGCGAATTGGCGAGACCTTGCAGAAAACGGCACCAAGTAGTAGTTGTTAACAAAGTCATTCCCCCCTAGGGTCATCAGGACTAAAGCTTGGTTGACCAGTCGTTGAGCTTGCTCGGCTCCGATAAGTGCACTAACCCTTTGCTGATATTGCTGGAAGAATTGCAGTTGTCGTCCGATTCGGATAATGTTGAGCTGAAATATATGATGAACACTGTGTTTTTTGCTTTCTTGTACAACAAAATATAAGATTTATACGTAAGGAAAAAGAATTGAAAAAAAAAATGAACTTACGAACTGAATTCCAGTATCATTGAGAATTCCGATTCCGGCAGAGGCAAAGTTGGCTCCGACAAGAAGTTTTTCTCCCCTGAGCTGAGGATTTAGGTATGGCAATGTCGGCTCCGAGCCAATTGCCTGACCTGGTAATTATTTACATGGTTGAGATTAGTCAATCTAGAGTGCAAGATAAGAAAAAGAAGAAGATATACTTGCATGCAATCTAAGAAAAAAAAAAAACCCTACTGATGAGGTCGGGGATGTTGAAGCCATTAGAGAAACGTCCGGTAGCTCGATGGGTTGGATAATCGATCCCGTACGGCGGCGCATCGGCCCGGGCGGTGGTTGCGAGGTAATTATTGTTGCCGTTATCAACCAACGAGTCACCAAAAACGAAGAAAGCCCTCGCCTGAACTTCCGGAGCAACACTTGCCAGTGTTATTACAAGACCTAAAATAATTACAGAAACGAAACCTGATGAGATATCCTTAAACATGTTTCCCAGAAACCCTAGCTAGCACAGATTTGATGGGCACTGCTCTAACACAATTGTGATCTCCATGGAAATGAATGAGAAAAGCTCATGGGTATAAATAATGTTCTTCACTTCCTGTTATGAGCCTTCGATCGACAAAACATTAATGACTTTTTCAACCACCAGATAAGGGTGGTGACTGTCACAGCAGAAGCTAAGAGCTTACGAGCTGTTTCAAACATGGTTGTGGGTTTGTTCCGCTTTGGTCCAAACAGCCGAAATGTTCTGTATCAGTTAAAAAAATAAGATAAAATAATGTCATTTTTATCTCAGTTTAAATTCTTGATTTTTTGGTCAAATACCGGTCGAAATGTTCCGGTTTCGTTCCACCCTTTCTGTTTGGCAAAATAGTGTTTTTTTTTAAATAATAAATAATTTTATAATATCAATCATATCTTTTTTTTACCGTTAGATTGAGATAAAATATCAAAACGCTATGTCCCAGGGATATAGTGATTGAGAGTGTGGTTGTTATTGTTTTTAAAAGTGTTTTTTATTCAGAAATATATTAAAATTATATATATTTTTTTATTTTAAAAAAATATTTTTGACATTAGTACAGCAAAATAATCTAAGAATACCAAAATATTTTAATTTAAAGTAAAAAATACAAATAAAAAATTTCAATTTTTTTTTTAAATATTTTTAAAACGCAGTGTCAAACACCACCGTAAAATCATTAACGATGCCTTGCTTTTGTGCATGACACCTGCCATTAATGTACAGTCCATTCTCATGTTATAGTTGAGCTGGCAATAGTAATTTTCAAGCTTTTGGATGTTTGTTTAAAATAATTTTATAAATTTTACCCTTACACCCGAGTGAATGACAATTTCTTTCAATATTTAATTCAATTGATGATAGGAAATTGATTAGAGAATTTTATTTATAATTTAATTATAATCTCATTGATTTCTCTCAATTTTAAAGGATATTGAATTTATTTACTTGACATGAAAAAATATTTATTTTACTTTAATGATCAATAAATTATAGCAATGAATATCTAGATCTTTAAACTAAGTTAACGATATATTGATTTATTATTTTTATTTTAAGATTTTTTTTTCAAAATCACCCCATTCTTTTTTATCTTTTAGTATGAAAATTAAACAAAATTTTCTTTGGGTTCAACCTGGTATTCACGATCATTCTATAAAATTATTTTGCTTATGATAGTAAAGTCAAAGGTATATTTTAAAGGTTCCGATGACCGACTATCATGGGTTCTAGACCAAATGCCAACAGTAAATTTTAACCTTTAAAATCAATTATCAAATAGATTTGGGTTAGCTTCACTGTTTGTATTGCAAGTTACATTTTTTTTCTTATTTACTTTCTTTTTTTTATATAACCTAATTATGTTGATTTTCATTTTTTCTGAATTATTGCGGGGTGTTTTAGGGTTGGTGGGTTATTTATGAAGATTTCTAAAGTTTTAGTTGAAAAAATGATTTTTCATCCTATCTCCTCATTTTTTAGGGTGTTTGACATTGCGTTTCAAAAATATTTTTTTTTTAAAATGATTTTTTATTTTAAATTAAAAAATTGATGTTTTTAAATTATTTTTATGTGCTATTGTTAAAAATATTTTTGTCACTTAGCCAACTTATCGATTTACACTTGTCCTATTTATCACAATTCTTTTTATTCTTATCTCCATTCATTCTTTGTTGAGAAAAAAATACTTGCAGTATTTTTTAATTTGTTTTTACATTTCACCTATCTAACACTATTTTTTTTGTTTTTATCTTCATTTATTCATAGCTTTCTAACTTCTTTTAATTTAATTTAACTTCTCTTTACATTGACTTTTTGTCGCGATAGTGTTCCCAGCTAATCATAAAATTGTTATTATTATTTTTAGGAAAACCTTTTGTGAGTTTACTGAGAAACTTAAAAAGGTTGTAGAGTGAATTGGAGATTTATCGTCCGCGTATTGTATATGTTGTTATCCTGAGGAAACGAACAGAAGAAGACTGAATCTTCCAGCTATTGGCCAGCCTCAATCCGGATTATGAGGACCTTAGAAGTCACATTCTGATGAACTCCAATCTTCCATCTTTCCAAAATGTGTGTGCCACAATCCAACGTGAAGAAGCTCGTCGAAAGGTCATGTCTCATCAACTGCTCCCAGTAATCCTAATGTTCGTGCATATCTTACACGTCCATTATCTGAGGTAAAGCGTAGCTAATGCAAACTTTGAAAATAGTCAAAGTATTTTACTTGTATTTATCTCGCATTAGATATTGGTAGCTTTCATAATTTATAGGTTATTAATTCTGGAGCCACTGATCATATGTCTAATAAGTTGACCAATTTCTCTGATTTCTCTATTCTTTCCACTCCTGCTTTTGTTTTGGTGGCAAATGAGAAAGGTGCTTCTGTAAAGGGCAAGGAAAAAATGAAACTCGTGTCACACACTGTCGAGTCTGATGTTCTTTATGTTCCCTCCTTTCCTTTCCAGCTACTCTCTATAAAAAAAAGTTAACCTCCTCACTCAATTGTGAAGTTATATTTTCTCCTTACAAGGTTATCTTTCATGACTTCGTCACCAAGAAGAGGATTGGTGAAGGATAACACTTGTATAGACTTTACTACTTCACTCCTGATTCTCAAATTTCTAAAGGTTTCTAAGCAATGTCTTCTCCTACCAATGAGTATCTCCTTTGGCATCGCCATCTAGCTCATCCTTCAACATTCGTCTTTAATAACATATCTCCTGTTTTACCTAAAGGAACTCTTGATTGTGAGATTTGTCATTTTTGTAAGACATTTAGACTACCTTTTAAATCATTATTGTCTCAAACTACTCAGACATTTGAAATTGTACATTCAGACCTTTCTCCTCTTCCTTTGATAGTTTTAAATATTTTATAACCTTTATTAATGATTTCTCTAGAGTTACTTGGGTCTATCAACTAAAATCTAAATGTGAAGTATTTGAATAATTTAAAAAATTTCATATATTGGTCACTACTCAATTCTCAGCGAAAATTAAAATTTTATGTTCAGATAATGACTCAGAATATATGTCCCATAATATGACACACTACCTAAACTCTAATGGCATAGTGCATCAAACTAGTTGTGTCAGCACGCCATAACAAAATGTAATTGTTGAACCTAAAAATCATGATCTGATGGAGAAAACTTGAGCCATAATGCTCCAAATTAATGTTCCTAAATATTTTTGGTTCTATAGAGCTCTTACTACCACTCATCTTATAAATCATTTACCCAGCCGAGTGTTGGATTTCAAATGTCCTCTTGAGGTTTTGCAGGACAAAGTGCAAGATGTGTCATACCTGAAAGTGTTCGGTTGCACTTGCTACGTACATTTTTTCAGCCACTCAACATGATAAACTTGATCTCAAAGTTGTTAAATGTATCTTCTTGGGTTACTCACAAATGAAGAACGAGTACAAATGTTTTGAGCCTAAATCCAAGAAGCTATACATCTCTAAAGATGTTCGATTTGTCAAAACTAGTCCTTACTTCAAAGACACTAGTCAATAAGAGATCCTCCAAGAGTTTTTTCCTCTACTCAGTGTTGATCCTCACATTGAAAATTCTACTGATTTTCTCAAATCAGCTACAGATTTGACTACAACCGCACCATCTACTATGATTGTCTCTGATAACAATGTGGAGTCTTCTGCTAATGTTCCCCCAGTAGGTATTATTGGCTTTTTGGAATGCAAATCATCCAATGTCCAAAACAGAGTAAAACCTCTGCAACGTAATCCACCACGGACTCATCACCGTCCTACCAAATCGCAAGATTATCAAAGACTATCACCTATGCACATAGCTTTTCTTACAACAATCTGCAGTTTTCATAAAGTCAAAAATTTTCAAGATGCTCAAGCTCAAAGTATTTTGTAATAGGCTATGGCAGAAGAATTGACAGCTCTCGATGAAAATAAAACTTGGAGTATAACTCCTTTTCCTCATGGAAAACATGTAGTTGGGAGTCGTTGGATATTAAAAACAAAATTCAATTATGTTGGCTCAATTGATCAACACAAAGCCCGTCTTGTTGCTCAAGGATTTACTAAAAAATTCAGCATTGATTACAAAGAGACATTAGCTCCAGATGTAAAAATGACCACTATTAGAGTTTTGTTGTCTGTAACTATCAACAATGAGCGGAAAATATCATAGATGGATGTTAAAAACGCATTCCTACACGATGATCTTAAAGAAGAAATCTTTATGAAACTTCCACCTGGACACCTTTAAAGTGGAGATTTCAGAATGGTTTGTAAACTTCATAAATCTATTTATGGGTTGAAAAAAAGTCCTTGCGCTTGGAATGCTAAACTAAGCACTGCCCTTAAAGCTCTTGATTTTAAAAGGTGTTCGACTGATTCTTCCCTACATGTTCAACTCAACACAAATGACAATCTCATGGTTCTTATATACATTGATGATCTCATCATCACAGGTAAATAACAGTGATTCAATTGCCCTATTGAAAAAGAATCTCCAGCTCTAATTTCTAATCTAAGATCTTGGGAATTTGAAGTATTTTCTTGGAATTGAAATGACTACTTCTAGCAAAGAGATATATCTAAATCAACAAAAATATATTATAGACTTGCTTCAAGATGATGATTTGCTACATTCTAAGTTCATAGCCACACCACTAGACAACTAATTAAAACTAGAATCAAACGAAGAAGCTCTTGAATCTCCTAGCCACTATCAGAAACTTGTTGGAAAACTTATATATTTAACCATCACATGACCTGACATTGTGGTTGTTGTTAGTCTTGTCAGTCAACACATGCATGCCCCAATCATTCAACACCTAGGAATGGTGAAACACATTCTATTGGTCGTGGCATTGTTATGAATAATAACGGACATACGAACATTATGAGATACTCAGATTTTGATTGGGCTAGTAATGCACTTGATCATAGATCAATTATGGGTTATTGAATGTTCGTTGGTGGTAACCTTGTTTCATGGAAAAGTAAAAAACGTGTGGTGGCGTGCTCTAACACTGAGATTGAATATCGTGTTATGACATTAACAACTTGTGAGCTTGTATGGCTTAAACACCTTCTCACCGATCTAGGTTGTCCGTGCAATATTCCTACGACTCTTTATTATGATAATCAAGCAGCCATGCACATTGCGTATAATCTTGTTTTTCATGAATGCACGAAGCACATAGAAGTTGATTGTCACTACATTCAGTAACAAGTTCAGACAAAACTTAATGTTATTCATTATGTGTATACAACCGATCAATTGACAAATATATTTACTAAAGTTCTACCAGCTGCTCAATTTCACCAGCAATTAAGCAAGCTTAGATCCATTAATCCTCTTGATCCAGCTTAAGGGGAAGCATTGCTAGTTCTCACCATTTCCTGAAATTATGGTGACAGTTAGTAAATATTTTTTTAATTTTTTATAAATCATTTTTGACATCCGCACATGAAAATAATTTAAAAACATCAAAACATTATTTTTTAGTAAAAAAAAAAATATTTTTTTTCCATTTTTTTTCAAAAGCACTTTTGAAGTATAGTGTCAAACATCCCTTAATTCCAAAAATAGGAAAATCCCCCACCAGCAGCTAATTTCCAAGAAAGAGTTGGCATGGTAAGAAGGCATTGAAAGGTCCTAGTAAGAGCTAAGTCTCCACGTGCCAAACCAGAAGTGATGCCCAAGAACCACCACCGCTCGCAACTTGCTTCCTCAACTTGACATGGGAAACAAAGAGAATAATATAAATTATATTTTGAGAACTCACCTAAAAGCTTAAATTTTTAGGTGAGATGGTTTCTGAACATGATATCAAAGTGTTGTTGACCTAGCGATCATGAGTTCAAATCTCACTACCCTCATTCTTTTTGATAAAAATCAAGCACAGGATAGAGTGAGTCTCTGTGCAAGTTTCAAGCCTAAAAGACTTTCACTTGAGGGAGTGTATTAAAGAATAATATAAATCATATTCTAAGACCTCACCTAATAACTTAAGTTCTTAGGTTAAATGGTTTTTTAACAGAAAAAGTATAAACTATCATAATTTCAATTAGTTCCTTACCCCCTCCTACCCGACATGAAAATGTTGATCATAAAAGCAAGGGCTTTGAGCTGTAGCAACATGGCAAACCTCTCAGCCTCAGACCATATCAAGGGAACATTTTTAATTTCCTAGATCATGAAATGCAGGGGTCACAACAGCAACATCTCTATCAACTTCTGAATCCTAGAAATCACACCCACCCCCATCTCCTTAAATTGTGAACCAAAAGAAACAGTCATTACCATGAACCAACCATTGCCTAAGGTGCAAAATGTGTCTCTCTCCGCAGCTGCATGCTGCAAACCATGAGCACAAGTCACCTACCTTTTATCACGTGACAATTCCCAGGACCTACCCATTTGCAGTATTTTTTAGAAAAAAACTCGATAAGTTTTCCTTAACCTCCTCTGGCCAACCACCAACATGTTGGCGACCATAAATGCAAACACTAACACCTACAACAACTTGACCAAATTCTCAAACTCAGACCCCTCGACATGTTTTTTATGCCCCTGATTATTATAAGAAGGAACCATAGCAGTAGCACTATTGCATGTTACACCAATAATGGGCAAAAAACTTGCATCTGCTTCTCGTGGTAGTCCACATGCCAATTATAAGTCACGAAAAGCTCTCTTTAGATAGTTGTCTCTTGCACAAAACAAAGAGGTGGCCAACTGTTTGCATATGTCAACAATTTAAAACCACATTGCAAGATAAAAAAAAGTGCCCTCTGAACCAACCCCTGGATAAGTAGTTTGGAAATGCAATTCATGCGCAATCAATATGAAATGCAAAAGGCTATATGCACACATGCAAATGTGAAAGCTATTTTAATTGCACAATCCAAGAACCAACTTCTTAAGGCATGCTCTAACCTTGATATGCATGTTATGGAACCATCTGACCTAAAACTTATGGAACCATCTCACCTAAAAACTTAAATTTTTGCCGAGATGATGCGTTAACATGGTATCATAGCCTTGTTGATCCAGTGGTCATGAGTTCAAATATCACATTTCTCATTCTATTTGATAAAAATTAAGTACAAGGTAATGTAGATCTGTATGCAAATTTCAAGCCCATAGAACTTTTACTTGAGGAATGTGATAGAGAATAATATAAATAATATACTAGTAACCTCACTTAAGAACAAGTCCAACATTCCATGTATCATAAGAGCCATATTCAAAAATCTTTCCTTTTAACCTTTTATTTTACTGTAGAGCACTCTAACGGAACAATTATTTCAATAGGTAAAATAATTGTTCCGTGGTTGAAGTGCTATTCATAGCAGCCCTGAACATAAAAGCTATAGGACATTTTATTACTGTTGAAACACTATTTGAAGTAATTAAATCATTCAGAACATGTTGCTTCATAAAAGACGAACACAGACCAATTTCTTCTTCAAGGGATTTGTAGATTTGAGAGTAAAAAAGAAGAAGAAGAACACCAATCTAAGAGTTAAGATCCAACAATATGGATGTTGGTAATTTCTTGTTGGGTTGCAAAATAAGTTTTGCTTCCTTCCCAACATCAATGGTGATAAAAGGAACAAAGATTTGTTCCTGTTTTTGGATCGAAGCTCTTTCTCACCACTACTTCTTGCAAGAAAGAGATCTACAGGAAAGAGAAATGAGCAAGAGAAGAGAGAGAGAGAGAGAGAGAGATAAGTTGCGATTGTTGGAGAGGGTGTTTGTATGTGGGCTAAAAGAAAAAGTTTTTTCCCTCAATAATAATAATTTGTTAGAAGATGTAGAGAAGAAAAATGAAAAGTGGGAATTGATAATGACATGCTATGATTTTTTTTATTGAAATATAATTAAAAAAATTAAGAATTATAATGTAAAAGGGTTTTTTAAAAGCAATTATTTAATTATATAACTTACTCATATTAATTGTATAATTACTTGCATAATTGTATTATATACAAAATACTTGCACTATATTTAAAATAATATACAAAAAATGACTCTTCTAAATGACTTTTACCATTGAAATAGACAAATAAAAAAACTATATTTATACTATTCAAAAAGTAATTTTAGAGATTTAGATCTCTAAATAACTTATACCATTAGAGATGCTCTAATAACTTAAGATTTTAGACGAAATAATTTCTTAACAATACAACCTCTTTTCTAGCAGTTAAAGCAGCACAGAGATTGAAGCTCTTCAGCAACTACAAACCTGACAATCTAGAAAAGTAGAATGATAAAAGGCAAAGGAAAAAAAACTTCAATTACCCAACATGCAACTGATGGAAGGCCAGAAAGCGTCAATGGAGTTTCAAAAAACAGAAATCATGAAGAACCTGGAAATGAAGGAACGAGAAAACGCAAACAAATATTATAGCAAACGCACTCCAAATCTACCCTGGAGAAGCCGAATCAGAAAATGCAAAGCTGCACCAGAAAGAAACAACAACAAGGTCACGCTAGGCTTGCAATTATAAAGCGACACGAGAAATCATGGAAGGAAATGGAGCGAACCTAGCAGACATGGCCATGCACACAAAGTTTAAGAGCTTAAAAAAAGTATCGACTGACAGCCAAAAAAGTCTGAAACAAACCAGAATAGTTGGAGAGAAAAACCCAGATAAGCTCGTCGCAACTAGCCATCTTTAGCGACGAAATCAGAAACCAGTAGTCTAGCTGAAACCAAACGTCGAATCCCATTAGCTCTCCCAATTGCAAAGAAAGATTTGCCAATAATTTAATGCTCTCCCATCTTTTCCGAGTCTCTCTCAGCCAAAAGTAGCAACAAAATCTCAAAAATTAGCAGGGCAAGTGTTATCAGAGCCTTGTTGACTCAGTGGTCACGAGTTCGAATCTCACCACCCTTATTCTATTTGATAAAAACTAAGCACAAGGTGATGTGGGCCTGTGCAAGTTTCAAGTCCAAAGGGCTTTCACTTGAGTGTGTGTGTTAGAGAATAATATAAATCATATTATGGGGCCTCACCTATAAGCTTGAGAATTTAGGTGAGATGGTTCCTTAACAGGAAGCTCACCACTACTTATAAGCCTTGCCTCTTTAAGCCTCCAAAAACAGCTAAGCCGCCTTCAATTATAAACCCAAAGCCTCTCCAACGTGAAGAATTTGGCGTGTGTTTTCAACCATTTAAGTGTGAGTTGTTTTTAAAAGTGTTTTCTGTTTATAAATATATTAAAATGATTTTTTAAAAAGAAATATTTTTGATATTAGTACATGAAAATAATCTGAAAAGATTATTTTTTATAAATTTAAAATAAAAAATAAAACAAAATTCAATTTTTCAAAAGTATTTTTAAAACACAGTGTTAAATACTCTCTAAGTGATTGTTTGAAAGTGTGCTTGAGGTTGTTTTTAAAAGTGTTTTTCGTTGAGAAATATATCAAAATGATGTTTTTTTTAATAAAAAAATCACTTTTTACTTCATCACATCAAAATGATTTAAAAACACCAATTTTTTTATTTTAAATAAAAAATAAAAATAATTTCTTTTCAAAAACACCTTCCAAAAAATTCCCAAACACCCCTAAAAGCCAATGTCCAATCTTTGCAAGCATCTCTCAACCTAAAACTAAGCTGCCATCAATTGTAAACCCAAAGCCTCTTTAAACGAGCAGAAGGTGGCTTTAAAAACCAAGAAGGCAAGTCCACAATGCCATGTATCAATGGCACACAGTGGTTCCACAGTGTAATTCAAACGCAGTTTAGAGATCTCTGTAATGTAATAATCTGTAATTTATTTTATATTGTAACTCGACATAAAATGACCCAGGCTAGAAAATATTCCTTTTATTTTTGAATCATTTTGATATAAAAAGTTAAAAATAAAATTTAATAAATAAAAAATATTATCTTAATATATTTCCACCTCAAAAAAACATTACAAATCTAATCTGAATCCGATAAATTAATATCTCGTAAGAAAATAAAATATTATAATTTTAATAGATTTTTTATTTATGTTTTCAAGTTTTTGAATATTTAATGCTTGTTTGATATTGTATTTGATTTTTTTTTTGAAATTTCATTATTTTTTTTTTCAACTTTTTAATGTTTTCAAGTTTTTTAATATTAATATTGAAAATAAGTTCTTCCGCAATCAGTTTGAAAGTGTGGTTGAAGTTGCTTTTAAGATTGTATTTGATTGTGGTTGCTTTTGTGGTTGAGGTTGAAAAAAAATAGTTTCATGAAAAGCGCTTTTTGTTGCGGTTCATAACTGAAATTGAAGTGTATATTTAAAATTGTGGTTGAGTATGAGGTTTATGAAAAACAGTTTCGTGTGTTTGATTACCATACTTTTCATATTGCTGTCAACTTGTGAAATTACTTCAAAGGACACACACATATATTTTTTTAAAAAATTGTAAATTTAATAATCATAATAATAAAATGTAATTAATAGTTGAAGTAAATTAGACACCTGTTTTTATTCTCTCATCAAACTACTTGCAATTCCATAACGAACTAAATCCATACGTGAAAGTCTCTGCGATCCATTGCTATTTGATCTAGGAACAACATTTGAAAAAATATCATCAGGAACAACATTTGTGATCCATACTAATTTTCAGGATCTCTATCTACCCGTTGTAAAGATGTAATGTCAAGGTCAAATCCAGTTGCAAGTTTCTGATTCATAATCAATCGAAAAGCAACGTTTTTGTGGAGTGAAACGAAGTCACGCGCCTTTACATTTCATTAGACTAATCTTTATCTACATGTTTTTTTTTTTAAATATGATTTTTATATTTTTTTAAATAAAATATCGGGTTGGGCCTGACCCAACCAAATGGGCCGCCGCAACTCTGCTAGATCTGGGCTGGGCCAAGAGCAGGTCCAATCTAGGAATTTATGCTGAAATGGTGCGCTATAGTGCAACGTGAATTATAATTCACACGAACAATAACATGACCGACTATGATGATAGAGTCACCGCTCGATACCGACGAGTAGAGGAGGTCGAAGTGGTTCTTCCTACTGTGGTGAGATTGAAAATAGTGTCCTATGGTGGTTGGTAGGAGCGTTGGAATATTGCAGCTACTGTTGCTGCTTACGCCATGACTGTGGAGAGAGAGGGAGGGAGCTGCCATGATGTGGAGAGAGAAAAAGACTGCCGACGACGATAAAGAGGAAAGCAACGATGATGGTAGAGCTCGGTGCTAAGGTAATATCAATCCTAAAAACATGACGGACATGGCAGTAGAATATGAAAAAACACGATCCATGATGCTGCGGGCTGCGGTTGAAAAGCATCTCTGCGATGCTTTTCAAAACTGAGTTTGAAACTCAGTTTTTGTGCAGGACCCGCACCGATAAATTTGCAGCACAAATGCTTATCAAACAGTTTGGCTCTGTGGTGAGCCTCAATCACAGAACACACCGCAGAGCTAAACACCAACTAAAAGTGTTTTTTGTTCAAAATTTATCAAAATAATATATATATATATATATATATATATTTTTTTTTTTTTTAAAAATAATTTTTGATATCAATATATGAAAATAATCTAAAAACACTAAATTTTTTAATTTAAATAAGAAATAAAAAATTCTTTGAATTTTCTTAAAAACACTTTTAAAATACAATAACAAAAACAATTTTAATGCAAGTAAGAAGATGCGACTATCGTCAATAAAACAAAACAGATGCACGCTTTGTGTAATTATTGCAACACCTAAAGATGCATTATCATTATCATTAAAGTTAATGCAACAAGCCATGGGCCTCAACCAAATTCCCTCTGAGAGCCCATTAACCGCCATTTGCAGAAAAAAGACGCCACTCTCTTTCTAAAACCCTACACTCTAATACTACAACCATTTTCCTGGACCTTCAACATCCCCAATCCGGATCTCCTCCACCAATGGCGGACTCCCTCACGTCCCTCTCTACCTCCGTCTCAACCTCCTCCACCAAAATACGCCTCCGAATCTTCCGTCACGATGTCGTCTCCCTCCTCGCTAACGCAGAGATGACGGTCGAGCTAGCATCGATGTTAGTCGACACGATTTTTCGGACTCTATTCATATACGATGATCGCCGATCGAGAAAAGCAGTCGATGATGTGATTATCAAGTCATTAAATGAGGTTATCTTCATGAAAAGTTTCGCTGGCGCGGTTGTTCAGGCAATGGAGAAGCAATTGAAAGTTCAATCACATGTTGGATGTTATAGGCTACTTAACTGGTCCGTTTTGTTGTTAACTAAAAGTCAATTCAGTTCAGTTTCTAAAAACGCAGTTTCTAGAGTAGCTTCTGCGCAGGCTGGGATGGTTAATCTTGTGATGCAACGATCATTTCGGGAGCGAAGAGCCTGCAGAAGGATTTTCTTTCACTTGTTTTCACAGGTTCAGTGACGATGGCTGTTGTTCTTGTTTGATTTTTGCTTTTTTTTTTTTATTCGAATTTATTTATGTTGAAGTTGAGTTTTGATTGTTTGTGATAGTCGCCCGATATTTATAAGATATACATCGAAGAGTTAAAGAACGGGCGGTTTGCATATAAAGAAAGTCCGGAGTTAATTCGGCTATTACTTGAGTTTTCGAGTGCATCAACTTCTCGTTTTGAGCAATGCAAGGTTAGAGATTGTTTGATTTTCGGTTATTGTGGTGTTATGGGATGCCAGTTGTTTTGTTTGGTGTTAGGTTTTGATGTTGTTATTTGATTTGTGCAGTCTATATTTGTGGATATATACTTGAAAACGGTTTTGAATGCTAGAGAAAAGCCGGTAAAGGGGCTTAGTGAGTGTTTTCATCCGCTGTTTAGACATTTGTCACATGAGGATTTTCAGAATGCAGTGTTACCGTCATCGGTGAAAATGTTGAAGCGGAACCCTGAGATTGTGTTGGAAGCGGTTGGGGTTCTTTTGGAGTCTGTCAGTCTTGATTTGAGCAAGTATGGGATCGAACTTCTTTCAGTAGTATTATCACAGGTTCGGCATGCTGATGAAGGTAGAAGGGTTGGTGCATTGGCTATAGTACGGTGTTTGAGCCAGAAGTCGAGTAATCCTGATGCCTTAGAAGCCATGTTCAATGCTGTTAAAGCTGTAATTGGAGGTTTGGAGTTGAAAATTGTTTCATGCAGTGGTTGAAAAATTGATTTATTATGGTCCAGATGATAAAGTAGTGAACCTATTCGAAAATCAACTGATATTATATTCATTAAATGTGATCAGGGTCAGAAGGAAGACTGCAATTTCCATATCAACGAACTGGCATGTTCAATGCTGTGCAAGAATTGTCACATGCTCCTGATGGAAAATTTTTGAACAGTCTCGTGCTTACCATATGCAGTTTCCTTCTATCCTGCTACAAGGATGAGGGTAATGTATTACTAGATGAACTCCTTGACTGTTATTGTCTTTTACATTTAATTATTACTCCTGTTAATTAGTGAAAATTGAAATATCTTTTTTATAATTTTTATGGGCAGTTATCAGTATATTACTTCCACTCTTTTTATACAAGTTGCTTGGTTGTTTGTTTATTTTTCCATTTTATCATGTCATTCATCTCTAATGGTTGATTTTCAGGAAATGAAGAGGTAAAGCTTGCAATTTTGTCAGCTGTTGCTTCTTGGGCAGCACGCTCTGCTGATTCTGTTCAACCAGATTTAGTTTCTTTTATTGCTGCTGGCCTCAAGGAGAAGGAAGTTTTGAGAAGAGGGCATCTTCGATGTCTACAGGTCATATGTAAAAATGCTGATGCTGTTTTACAGGTAACTTTGGTCAATTAATGTCATCCCTCTCCAAGATGATGTTTCCATCACTTAAATGAACTTGTTGATGCTGCATTTCAGATATCATCTTTACTTGGACCACTTGTTCAACTTGTAAAAACTGGTTTCACCAAAGCAGTGCAGCGATTGGATGGGGTATATGCTTTGCTTGTTGTTGCGAAGATAGCTTCTACAGACATCAAAGCAGGTTTTCATATCTACTGCCAGTACTCATACAATTGTTCTAATCATTTCTCTTTCTGTCATTGATAAGCGACAGCTTTAAGCAGTCCTTTTCTGCATTCATGTTGTATTCCTCAATCAATTGTTTTATTCTTTTCTCTTGTTGTCAATGATAAGAGATGAAGCATTCCTTTCTGCTTTCATGCTGCTTTGGCTTCTGATTTTATTATCATTTAGTTGATTTTCCCTTTTCTTTCCTTCATTGTTTCTCAGAGGAGACTCTAGCAAAGGAAAAGATATGGTCTTTCATATCTCAAAATGAACCTTCCCTTGTTCCAATTTCTATGGTAACTTCTGAACTGACTCTCTGCTTTTTATCCTCTCCTTTTTCCTAAATGTTTCATGTTAATTTATTAATTCCACATATGGTGGCCTGCAGGCCTCAAAGTTGTCGAATGAGGATTGCATGACTTGTGTTGATCTTCTTGAGGTGCTTCTAGTGGAGCATTCACGCAGGTTCATCTTCATTTATACTCCACATTCTCTATCATAGCTTGTAATTTTTTTAAATGGTTCTTTCATTGCCTTGCAGAGTGTTGGAAGCTTTTTCAGTGAAATTACTGTTCCAGGTACTGCTTTGTAGTGCTGCGCAAAATTCCTTCAGCTGATTAGAGTACATGACTAAATGCTTATTAATTGGGTGCAGTTAATGGTCTTCTTACTATGCCATCCAAGTTGGGATGTTAGAAGGATGTCATATGGTGCTACCAGAAAGATAATTACTGCTATTCCACTGTTATCTGAACCTCTTTTACTGGAGTTCACAAATTTTCTTTCAGTAGTTGGAGAGAGACTCTCTCTTTTGGGGACCAGGTAACTCTTAAGCTGAACAACCTTTATATCCCTTCTGGTTTCTGGTGGCTAAAGTTAGATAACTGTGATGTGTGGTGAATCCTTTATGATTATTCTATTTAAATACTGATTGTCACATATGGTGCTCAACGTACTTTTTGTTACACATACGAAATGAAAACTTGCACTTTTAATGTCAATTAATTTACTTGATATCTCTTCACTACAATAATGGGTGACCCAAATTCAGATGCATTTTATCTTGTTCTAGTTTTGTTACATCAATTCCCCCCCGTCCAACCATCCATATGGAATCTGATTACATGTGATTGTAGTGATTCAGATAACTCATTGGACGCCCAAGCTGCATTTGTTCCATCTGTTGAGGTATTAGTGAAGGCTTTAACAGTAATATCATGTGCAACTCTTGCTGCATCTCCAAGTGTATCTGCTCATGTCATATTCTGCTCACATCACCCATGCATGGTTGGCACCGCAAAAAGAGATGTGGTTTGGAAGGTAGCTTCTTTCTCCCTCTCTGTAAATCATCCTTTTTTCTAAATTTGAAGTTAATTGCAATGGTTTTTCTGGAAACTTCTTATTGAGGGCATTGATATCTATGATTATGGTTTATCATAAAGCTAAGTGTAATTCAAGATGTTTGTATCCTAGTAATTCAAGATGGTTTATCATAAAGCTAAGTGTAATTTAATCATAATTTTAGCTGTTCAGGCATAACGAGTTTTGAAGCTGTTTTGTATCCTTGGAATTTGCAGCGGAGGAAAAGTGGCATATCATATCATTTATTGATCTGAACACTTCCTCTGTATTGATTTGTATGATTGGCAGGAATAAGATTCATTTGTCAAAGCTGAGGGAAAGGGTTTCTCATTACAAAGCCCAGTTTACTCAATCTTGTCTTATTATTTCATGTGTGATTGAAATAAGTTAGATGCTAAAATCGAAGAAAAGATAAAGCATGTGTTAGTTTAGTTCTAAGCCATTCAGAATTGTGTTTTGCTTAGATAGCATGAACTAATTAAGTAACAATATGATGGCTTACGGCATGCCAAATCTTAAGTAGAAAATGCTCTGGATAAGCATGAGAGGTTAGTGATTTTTCCAACAAGGATAAAAGTTATTAGACTATGGATGACAGCAAACATGGCCATATCTTATTTCAGGCTTTGGACCTAAATGCTAACTATCTTTCTGCTAATTTCATTTCTTCCCTTTTCCTCTTATCCATTTGCAGAGGCTCCATAAATGTTTGCGAAGACATGGGATTGAAGTTATTGGCATTGTTTCTGCTGATGTTGAGAATTTGTGCAAGGTAAAATTCAGCTTCTTATTTCTCCTTGCCTTTTGGAAACAATAACCAATGGAAATTTTGAGTGGAGTTTATATTTTCACCTGCTTCTTCTAGTGTTTTAGTGCCTGAACAACAAACCATGACTGTATATATAATGAATTAGTCTCCATTACTTTCATGGAAAATTTATCAGGTTATTAAAACTGAGCTTGATTTTTATGAAACTTATTTAATTTGCTGTGTGCCCTTCCAACTGCAGACATTATACGGGTTAGTTTCACTGAGTGACACTTACATTATTAGACACCAACTTTACTCTTTTTCTACATTGAGTACATCAAATTGTTCAAGTGCACCAACGCTTTGATTTTTAGGAAAGGAAAATTGCAATGTTGGTCCACCAATTCGCATTTTTTCAATCATGTACATGAACTATATTAAACTCAGTTTCATTTTGGTACAATGACCTTTTTGATTGTTCCAATGGTGTACTTTTACAATAATCCATTGGTTTTTACCTCTCCTGCCTGCCCTCCTCCAAGATTTGCAGAAGGGATATTGTATAATTTTGAGTTGTGAATGTTGCTGTGTAGTCACGTTTACTATTGCGGTGTCAGTATATGTAGTCAAGAGTATCAACTGCAAATTGAAAAATTAAATTTCAGTCTTTATAATTTGCTAACTGTATTCATCATTGAAATTCTTTAATTTTCTAATTGGTGCGTTGATGGTGGTACCATATTGGGAGGGGGAGGATTATTTTCACGAGCATGGCTGTGACTGGAATTGGTTTTGCAGCATGGATTGATCTTATTGTGTGGTTTAATTGCTGATGAATTATTTTCTATTTGTTCAGCATTCTCTTCTATAGCTTTAGGTTTTATTCCAATCAATTGCAGTTTTAGCATTTTTGTTGTTTGCAAGCTGCAAACCATGCTAAGAGTTCAATGTTCATACATCATGTCAGTCACTAACCTCCTATATTTTTTTTTTGTCAGGGTTTACTAGGACCAATGGGATTGACAAGTTTAAACCCTCTAGAACAGGAAGCAGCAATAAATTCTCTATCAACTTTGATGTCTATAACACCAAGAGATTTGTATTTGGCATTTGAAAAGGTTGTTACTTGTATATCCGTTGTTCTATTTTAAATGAAATCTTGATGAATTATGGCCAATTGGCCATATTTGTTACTGCTGACTGCTGACCATAATTTTCTTGTTCTCCTTGCCAGCAATTGAAAAATCTTCCAGACCGTTATGCACATGATATGCTTTCAGAGAGTGATATTCAAGTACTGTTTCTAAACTCACTTAATTGCTTGATACTGGATTTGCCAATATAATACCAGTCACTTTCTTATAGCAAGGCCATTCTCAAGTTTGCTACTTGAAGACTATACATGTGTGAAATGAGAGATAAAATTTTCAATCTTGGAATGAATATGTTGACATTGTGCACTGGGATGACATTTTAGTGGTCACTGCTGGGTGTGCATTTGTTAAGATCAGAGTTTGTCTTATAACTTTTCTTCCATTTCTTGTTTCTGGACCAGCACAGGATTGTTGACACAAATGACAGTTGGTTTGGCAACCATATGTCATTTGATTAATTGAGCTTGTTGGGCTTTGGCCTTTGAGAATGTGAAAATATATTATTAGGCTGATATTTTCTTGCAGCTACTACTGAATCTGTGTATTCAGAAATTCCAGTGATTATTTGTTTAGATGAGAAGATGTTAGTTGAGGGCTTTTGGCAATGAAAATTTGGTCCAAGCCTAGCTGGCAGGAGCATATTAATTCCACATTTGTACTAACAAATCCTTTTCCTTTACATTTTCCCACTGGTTCATTGTATTTATGTAAGGATAAATGTTTCTTCTTGTGACAGTTGCCTTCTATAAGCTGCTAGCCTTAGCCACTGGATTTCCTTTTGTTTTCTGTGTTTTTGACAAAGGGTTTTGTATTACTTGTAAAATTGTTCTTTCAGATTTTTCATACCCCCGAAGGAATGCTTTCTAGTGAGCAAGGCGTTTATGTTGCAGAATCTGTTGCTTCTAAGAACACAAGACAGGCGAAGGGTCGCTTTCGGATGTACGAGGATGACAATGATATGGTAGTTAGTGATCCTTTTCATTTTTCCCCTCGCTATTTTTTGCTCTTGCTGCCACCTGATGTTATTTTCATTTGCAACTGTGCCTCTCTTCCCAGGATCATGTCAGTTCTAATCATTTTGCGAAGAGAGAACCAACTGGTAGAGAAGCTGCTGGTATCGGTAAAAAGGATACTGGGAAGCTGACGAAGAAACCTGGCATGTTATTCTGCACTTGGTAAATTAATTGATACTGGTATTGATTACATTTATTTCCTGTTTAACATGCTTGTGTTTCATTGTCTCTGGTTTTTGTAGATAAAGGAAAGACAGCAAAAGAAGAGGCTCGTGAATTAATGCTGAAGGAGGAGGCAGTTATACGTGATAAGGTTAGAGGTATACAGAACAACCTTTCGATGATGCTGAGAGCTCTTGGGGAAATGGCCATCTCTAATCCTGTATTTGCACACAGCCAACTAACTTCCCTGGTTCGTGTCATGAAACCTGCTTTTCTTTGTGTGTTACTTTCATTGATGTATAAAGAAACAGGTGATATCTCACAAGCATGATGTCAGAATTTGACTGCTCTTCTACTTCTTACTCTGTTATGTGACAATTGGTCTCTTGAATGATCACTGTGAAACTAAACTTCAACTGCCTTTCCTTTTCTGGTCCAGCAAGTTAGCTTTGAGCACTTTTATTATCTGAACATCTGCATGCTAGGAGATGGGAAAGAATAATATGTCCATGCTTGCTATTGTTCATTTTAAGAGCCCATTATCTATTTTAATTTTATGATTGTTGTTTGGAAACAATATTTTTCATGCTAGAGAATTGCTCCCATGGTGGTCCTAATCTATTTCTCATATAAGTTCTGATTCTCTCTCTTAGATCTGGTGATTTAAAGTATGTTTCAGTGCTTGTATCTTTAAGGGTTTTTTATTTTTCATGTACTTTAAGCACCTCTACGTGGTCCTAATCCTCTTCTTTTGTGCATATTATCAGATTAAGTTTGTTGACCCTTTGCTACAGTCACCTATAGTGAGTGACATGGCCTATGAGACCCTGGTGAAGCTATCACGATGTACAGTTGCACCTCTTTGTCATTGGGCTTTTGACATTGCTACTGCTCTACGCCTTATTGTGACCGAGGATGTCAGTGTTTTCTTGGATCTTATTCCACCAGCTGGTGATGGGGAAGCCAATGAGAGTCCTTCTTTGGGTCTTTTCGAGAGAATAGTTAATGGCTTATCTGTATCTTGCAAACCTGGACCACTTCCTGTAGATTCTTTTACTTTTGTATTTCCTGTAAGTCTTCTTCCCTATCATGTATAACTAAATTTATTGCAACTTCATGTTAATCTATATGTGACGTCTTTGTTATCAGATACTGGAGCGCATTTTATTATCACCCAAGAAGACTGCACTTCATGATGATGTGCTTCGTATTCTCAATTTGCACATGGATCCGCTGTTACCCCTTCCTAGACTTCAAATGCTATCAGTTAGATATCTAAACTTTTGTTTTTGATTTTCAGATTTCTGTGTTTCTTTTTGCATGCTAAATTCACTCTTTGTGTTACAGGCTCTTTATCATGCTCTAGGTGTTGTACCTGCCCACCAGGGCTCCATTGGACCAGCATTAAATGAATTGTGCCTCGGTTTAAAACCAGAGGAAGTTGCACCTGTATGATGATACATTTTAACTTTGGTTTCAGTGTCCATGTAACTCTGTTTAGCCTTCAATGGTTTTATTTTCAAATATTTATGGTTGCAGGCACTGCATGGAGTGTATGCAAAAGATGTTCATGTAAGACTGGCCTGCTTAAATGCCATAAAATGTATACCAGCAGTTGCCAGCCGATCTGTTCCTGAGAATGTTGAGGTTGCAACTAGTCTTTGGATTGCCCTACATGATCCAGAAAAGGTTTGGTTTGCCAACTGTGGTTTCTTTGATGTAATTGAATTTGGAAACGAACTTTTCTTTTGTAACAGGAAATTGTTCAGTGGATAGTTTCTTCAGCTTATTTGTATCACCTATTCTATTGGTTGTTCACTTGTATTTTCCTTCCCTTTGATGTGTAATTATAAATGTCAACCTTGCATTTCCCCCCCTTGTTTTCACAATAAGTGCACCAAACTTGTTGCTCCACTTCTAAGATTCTTGTGGCTTGAGATTTCATTGCTTAAAATGTACTGTATGCTCTGAGGCATCCACTACTAAATTCCCTGTTTCACTCTTTTTGTGCTTTCCAAATGCATATTTTCTGCCATCATCATCAATTTATAAGTTTTGTCTATTTAAGAGTTTTGGGTGTTTTTTATTCAACATGTATTATTCTGTTAATAATAAAATTTTATAGTTAGGATTCTATTTCCTATTTATATATGTTTGTTTAGCCCCTATATAAAGTATCATATTTGTATACTGGATAATTGTATGTTGAAGGAGAATCATTGAGAATGTTGCAATTTAGTATTTTCCAAACTCTTTTTCTGGATTCAAGGAATCTCCTGTAGATTTTTAGGCTACTTGTATCCTTACCCTTAATTTGCCTATCATGTTCAACCAGTCATACTTTATTTTTCTGGTAAATTTACCAGAAGCTAAGTGCATTTTATATGTCCATGGTCCTTTTCCAGTTTTATTTGTTTGATCTGTCTGGTATTCTCTTCTTTGCTTGAGCAACTTAAATGCTGTAGCCTTCCTGGAGGTTTAGATAAATTTGATATGCATGTGGTAAAGTTTATCATACAAGGGATTGTGAACAGCCATGAAAACATCTATTTAAGACCTTGAATGATTGAGCAACTTAAATGTTGCGACTTCAGTCGCAACTCTATGCATTTGAAGACTTCACTTATCATATAATGAATGATCAATTTAGAAGTATTCTGAGACATTTGAATTAAGCTATTGTCATCAATGATTTGTCTCAAACAGATACCTGGAAGTTCAGTGAACTGGGCTATTAACCATTTAATCTATGAAAAACATTGTGTACGCAATTTATCCTCCAAAGGATACTTCTCTTTATATTACAATTATACAGATTACATGGTTCTGAACTTGATGTTGTAACATTCTTTCATCTTAAATTTCACTTATTTTACCTTGTTTTAAATCAGTAGTCTGTTTTTCAAATTTTCATACTGTTTTTTTTGTCAGTTAATTATTTCATTTAGCTGCCTGTTTTTGTTATTAATTTGATCTCACTCCCTTTGTTTTTTACTCAATGTTTACAGTCAGTTGCTGAAGCTGCAGAGGATATTTGGGATCGCTATGGACATGACTTTGGGACCAATTATTCTGGACTTTTCAAAGCTCTTTCTCATATTGATTACAATGTGCGGTTGGCTGCTGCAGAGGCATTAGCTACTGCTTTGGATGAAAAACCAGATACTATACAGGTTAGTATGACAAAATTATGATTCTTCTTCTGTGTGCTGTTTTCTAATTTTTTATTGATTTCTTCAGGAATCTCTTTCTACTTTATTTTCTTTATATATCCGGGATGCTGGTTTTGGTGAGGATACTGTTGATGCTGGTTGGCTGGGCAGACAAGGCATAGCACTGGCTTTACACTCTGCTGCTGATGTTCTAAGAACAAAAGACCTCCCTGTTGTTATGACATTCCTCATATCACGAGCATTGGTAAGATTTGCTTTGCTTTTCTGCTATGATCTTGTAATTGCATGAAAAAATTGCTTTCTATAATCTAATTATCAACTCCGTGTTTTGTTTTTCTTTGCGCTTGAAATCTCATTGATGGACTTGATCTTGTAAATCAACCATCATTCTGGATCATAGTGTCCTATTAAGATGGCGCATTTTTAAGAAATAATTACTTTCCCAAATTATCACATCCATTTTTGGTTACTTTTTATGGAGACTAGGTAGCTACAGTCATTTAATCAAAGTTCTACTTAATGGGCCTGTTTGGGAGAGCTGTTGCGGTAGCTTTTCAAAGTGCTTTTTGTGCCGAAATACATCAAAATGATGTTTTTTTATTTTTTAAAAATCATTTTTGACATCAGCACATCAAAATGATCTAAAAACACCAAAATATATTCATTTAAAATGATTTTTCTTTTTACCAAAAGCTGCGGCACGGCGGGTGAAACGCTGTGCCAAACAACTTCAATATTACAATCATGGCTAAACAGCTTTTCGTTGCAGTTATTGTCTAACCCTGAAAATACTGCTGTTACCAATGGAGTACTGATCTGCTATGTTTCTTATTAGATTAAAATTTCCATCATCTTCTATCTTTGCATTAAATAGAAGAAAGCTATACTATTTTTTCTTAAAGTGTATTTGGGACTCTTCAATTGCATTTTCACCCCATATCAAGGAGAATCACCATTTGCATTTCAATGTTTTGTATGGTATGGACGATCCTGTATGCCTTGAATTGGTTGTCATCTTAGCTTTAAATTGATTTTAATAAATCAATCTCTGTATTTTTTAACCCTTTTACGTTGTAGGGTGACCCTAATGCAGATGTTCGAGGGAGAATGATCAATGCTGGCATCATAATTATTGATAAGCATGGAAGAGACAATGTTTCCTTATTATTTCCAATCTTTGAGAACTACCTGAACAAGCAGGTCAGTCTTCATTCAAATTATAACATGCTAGACCTTTTGCACTCTGTTTTTTCTGTTTCCATACTTCATGTCTTCTTTAGATGGATAGACTCTGATGTAATGATTAAACAATATTTAACCTATTATATTTGTCCCTCTCATATAATTTCTTGTGCTTAGGCATCAGATGAGGAAAAATATGATTTGGTTCGTGAGGGTGTTGTTATTTTTACTGGAGCCTTGGCAAAACACTTGGCTAAGGTTTGATTTTATGTGCCAGTGCTCCTTTCATAGCAAATTCATCTAGCATTTTTTGTTGTTTGGTTTTAACATCTGTATTTTCTTGCAGGATGATCCCAAAGTCCATGCAGTGGTGGAGAAGTTGTTGGATGTTTTAAATACTCCATCAGAGGCTGTTCAGCGGGCAGTTTCAATGTGCCTATCTCCTCTAATGCAGTCAAAGAAAGTATGAAACAATTTTTGCCTAAAATTAAAATCTAAGTCTCACAGTGATGCATTTAGTTATTGTTACATATTGATGCTCGTGCCCTTTTTAATTCTTCTATCTGAAAAAATTGAACTAGAGACAGGATATTTCTGAAGTTTCATGCTGTTATATGTGGGTTTACAAGCTTCCCTAAAATCTCTTTTTCTTGCTTCAGGATGATGCACCTGCTCTTGTTTCTAGGTTATTGGATCAACTTATGAATAGTGACAAATATGGGGAACGCCGTGGAGCAGCTTTTGGACTTGCTGGAGTGGTCAAGGGATTTGGAATTTCTTGCTTGAAGAAGTATGGAATTGCTGCTGCAATAAGTGAAAGTCTTGCAGATAGGTATATTCACACTCTGGTTGGTTTATCAAAATAGTATATTCCTCTGATTCTGGTCATTTGATTTAATCATATTTGGCAATGTTAGTAGCTTCTCTCAAGTTAAAAATTTCCTGATCCTTTTTTTTCCCGTATGTAGACATGAACAGTGATTCCTTAATTTAGAGAAGTCAACAAGAATAAAATTGTATTCTAATAGGGTTTTTGTTCATTTAGCTGTCATAGTGCGGGTCGAGGTGATCCCTGTCTGCCAAGCCATAGTGCTTCTTGCTGTGGTTATTCACCTTTGTATTTTTTTTTTAATTTTGGTCTTTAACAAGCTTGTGTCTCTTTCAATCTACAGGAGTTCAGCAAAGCACCGTGAAGGAGCTCAACTGGCTTTTGAGTGCTTCTGTGAAACACTTGGAAAACTGTTTGAACCGTATGTATAAATAAATGTTGCCTAAAGACTGCAATGCTGTTGTGCAGACTTATTTGTATGATTAATGCATCTATTTTTCCTGTTAATATTCAGGTATGTGATTCAAATGTTACCGTTACTTTTGGTTTCTTTCTCTGACCAAGTTGTAGCAGTTCGTGAAGCTGCTGAATGTGCTGCTCGTTCAATGATGTCTCAACTTAGTGCACAGGGGGTGAAGCTTATACTTCCATCGATTCTAAAGGTGCTTTCTGTGGATTTAATATTTATGTATTCAGCACATTTGTTTGATAAGATATAATAATTGAATTGGTCATATAGTTCTTCTAAATCTCGAGGAACCATACTACGGATAGAGACTCAGTTTTTATTCTGACATAGGGATATACTTTCCATTTACAGTTGATAATTTAACTCTAGTAACCATGTAATGATTTTAGTTAGGTCTCATTATACTGCACATTTATGCTTGATTGATACAGTTACTTTAGTTGAATAATAAAATTCTTTTATCTCCCTGGATGTTGGACATTAATGATCTGTTAACTGTTCTCTGAATTGAATCAAATAACTTTTTATACTAGCTAGTTGACTACGATAAAACAGCAGATATTCACAAGCAGAGATGAAAGTGAACTATGTTGCATGCCATTACTGTGTTTGTGCCTTGTTTTAATCTCTTTGATATTTTTCTTAAGATAGCAATGAATGTCACCATGAGGATGATTCCTTATTGGTATTTTTATTTATGTTGTTGACATAGTGTTTAGTAATATTATTATTTTCCCCTTTTGTTTGTTTGTCCTGCTGCGTCTCACTATTTGGATCATGTTGCCCTGCTTTCAGTGTGCTTAACTGATCAAATTGTTGCATGTACATTTTTAAACTCAGGGTCTTGAGGATAAAGCCTGGCGGACAAAGCAAAGCAGTGTACAACTACTTGGTGCTATGGCATACTGTGCTCCTCAACAATTGTCTCAATGCCTTCCTACTATTGTGCCCAAACTGACAGAGGTTTATAAATTCATGCACAAGCCTTGTTGCTTGGCCTTCTTTAAATAAACATAAATTCTTGACCTTGGAATTTTGTTTCCAAATTTAGGTTTTAACTGATACACATCCCAAAGTCCAGTCAGCAGGACAAATGGCACTTCAGCAGGTTATATTATTAATATATATATATATTTGCTTGCATTTGTTTTTTGTGAGTTATTATTCATAATTTGTTCTTCATGCGTAGTGGTTCATGACTAACTGTCCATAATGTCATACCAGGTTGGGAGTGTGATAAAGAATCCAGAAATATCTTCTCTTGTCCCGACCCTTCTCATGGGCCTAACAGACCCTAATGACTATACAAAATATTCTCTTGATATTCTCCTCCAGGTATGGTCTATGGATGAACATTTTTTTAGGTTTTTAGTTTTATTTTAGCATGTTTCATGTCACTAAATGCCTCTTGGTTTCTTGCAGACAACTTTCATTAATTCAATTGACGCCCCATCACTTGCACTATTGGTACCTATTGTTCATAGAGGTCTTAGGGAGAGGAGTGCTGAAACTAAAAAGAAAGCTTCACAAATAGTTGGAAACATGTGTTCACTGGTTACAGAACCTAAGGATATGATTCCTTACATAGGGTTGCTTCTTCCTGAAGTTAAAAAGGTACTTTTTTCACTGGAGTTACGTACATATATTGGTATACAGTTTGTCCTTTGATTGAGTTTGATTTTGAATGAGAACAGGTTCTTGTGGATCCAATTCCAGAAGTTCGGTCCGTGGCAGCAAGGGCCATTGGATCTCTTATAAGAGGAATGGGCGAGGAAAACTTCCCTGATCTTGTTCCTTGGCTGTTTGATACTCTTAAAACTGATAATAGTAATGTTGAGCGCTCTGGAGCTGCTCAAGGATTGAGTGAGGTATTACTGGTTACTCTAACTTTCTAGCTGACTAGAGAACCACCTTTTCACTTAATTAAGCTTATTATATACGTATGGTTTCTCACGTCTTCTGCACTTACTGTCATAAACACAACTATTATGTCTATTGTGGTTAGATGAAGGCAATTAAACTGAAAATGGATTGTTATGATTATGAAGTGATACTTTTTGAAGAAACATTAGTTTCTGAATTTGCAGACTTCTTTTAATCGGCTATAACTAAGTTAGGGGCTTTTGTTTATCTATCTCCAGGTTCTATCTGCACTTGGCACAGGATACTTTGAACTTGTGCTCCCTGATATTATCCGAAACTGTTCTCATCAAAAGGCATCTGTGCGTGATGGATATTTAACACTATTCAAGGTGAACTAATATGCATCAGCTAATATTCTCATAAAAAAAGTGTCCAATAAAGTTTTTTTTTCCCAAACCACATTGAATTTTGCTTATGAACCTTTTCTGATTATGTTATTTTTGTGCTAATTTTATGCAGTATCTGCCAAGATCTTTAGGTGTTCAGTTCCAGAATTATTTGCAGCAGGTGTTACCTGCAATTTTAGATGGTAGGTTCAGTAATTCTGAAGGATATTTGCAGTAGTTTTGGTTGCTTAGATTGCTCAATTCCTTTTTAAACTAAAAATGTTTTACTGTGGATTTTTTTCCAGTACCGTTAGTAGTAGAACAATTTGGCTTATAAATAATGGCTGGTTTACTCTAACAGGTCTCGCGGATGAGAATGAATCTGTTCGTGATGCAGCATTGGGTGCTGGCCATGTCCTGGTGGAGCACTATGCAACAACGTAGGCATTCATAGTCTTGCTGTGCTTCTTTGTATTTTACTTGGTGCTGGATTGAAATTTACTTTTGTTACCACGTGTATGCAATTGATTTTTTTTTTTAAATTCCTGCCATAAAACTACTTGAGAATTTCTTGTTGGGGCCAAAACAATGTTGCCATTTCCATCATTTCAAATTTTATTTCCATATAACTTGAAAATATTCTGCTTCTATGAAAGACATGTGCAGTCTGTTATAGCTTTCTATGTCTTAAGAGTATTTTGCATATTTTTGTGATCTGTAATCTTTGTTGGATGTATGCTATTTTATCTTATTATGCTCCTTTTCATCCATAGGTCCTTGCCTCTTCTCCTTCCTGCTGTTGAAGATGGTATTTTCAATGATAATTGGCGCATCCGGCAAAGCTCAGTGGAATTGTTAGGAGATCTCTTGTTTAAGGTTCATACTACTTCACTTCTTTCCAGTTCTCCATTTTGCAAGTTCCTTTTGTTAAGCTTCTGAGATTGCCTTTTTTCCATGTCCAGGTAGCTGGGACTTCTGGAAAAGCTTTACTTGAGGGGGGTAGTGATGATGAAGGTGCTAGTACTGAAGCACAAGGACGTGCTATTATTGAGGTTTTAGGAAGAGATAAGCGTAATGAAGTTCTTGCTGCATTATACATGGTCCGGACTGATGTCAGCTTATCTGTGCGTCAGGTAGTGGCACATTCTCATCTCTCTTCCTCTTGCTTGTTGTTCGCTTTTTATGTGTTTTATGCACATTTGTAAACTGAATGCTCCTGTCCCTCTGTTCAGGCTGCCTTACATGTATGGAAAACTATAGTGGCCAATACTCCTAAGACTCTTAAGGAAATAATGCCAGTTTTAATGAATACTTTAATATCTTCTCTGGCATCGTCATCTTCTGAAAGGCGGCAGGTCTGTGCTGCTTTTTTTTCTTATTATTTCAGATTGTAGTTTCCTGATTGTTATTTTTTCCCAGTATTTATTTGGTATTTTTTTTTAATTCAGGTGGCTGCGCGAGCATTGGGTGAACTTGTTCGAAAGCTCGGTGAAAGAGTGCTTCCGTTGATCATCCCAATCCTATCCCAGGGGCTGAAGGATCCCAATTCTGGCAGAAGACAAGTAAGGATTTTATCTGTAGCGGCATAAGTTTGTCCACTTTCTCTGTTGAAACTCCCCTCTCCATCAATACTGTAAAATAAACTAAACCCAACAGGCAGATACAAGTCTTGTACTTAACTTGCAGAGGGATCTTGATCAAGTTTTCATCCATTAACCATATGCTTGGAAACCATGCATGCACTGAAATCACCATTTTGTCTACCTTGTCTCCTCATCTCTCAAGATATATGTAGACATTAATCAAGAAATTTTTATCTTTTTTTATAGTCCAAGTTGGTAGAAAACATTATTCAAGGAATTTAGTCACAAGAAAAATAGAAGAATTGATCAATCATGAGGAAATTACAAAGGTTACTTTTTGGTTATTTTCATGAAATTCTCATATGGCTTGGAATTACAGGGTGTATGCATTGGTCTGAGTGAAGTGATGGCAAGTGCTGTGAAGAGTCAATTATTGAGTTTTATGAATGAACTCATCCCTACAATCCGGACTGCCCTTTGTGATAGGTTAGTTTCAGTATCTCTACTTGTAATTTTGTAAATCTCTCGAATGTTTGATAATTTTTATGAAAACGTGTTAACAGCATGCCTGAGGTGCGTGAGTCTGCAGGCTTAGCATTCAGCACTCTGTACAAGGTACATCATTTCTATCTTCTGGGTTGTGTTTCACATTCTTGTTTAGATATTAATTTATGGGGCTCTTAAATTGTCTCTTTATTCAGAGTGCTGGATTGCAAGCAATTGATGAAATTGTTCCAACACTGCTGCATGCTCTGGAGGATGATGAAACCTCTGATACTGCACTTGATGGTCTCAAACAAATCTTAAGGTAAACACCTTGTGCAGCTTATGTATTGATATTCAAGTCTTTGTGTATATTTTTCTATTGTAAAATATGGTTAATTTCTGCTCTTGTGAATCTCAGTGTCAGGACTACAGCTGTACTGCCTCATATTTTGCCCAAGCTGGTCCATCTTCCCCTTTCGTATGTGTAGCTTCCTTCAGTTGCTATAATTTTTTAAAACATGCGTACAAAAATACATTATGATTGCTCTTTTTCTAAGACATTGAATATTTATCCAGTGCCTTCAATGCACATGCACTAGGAGCCTTAGCTGAGGTTGCAGGTCCTGGTCTTAACTTTCACCTTGGTACTGTTCTTCCTGCTTTACTTTCTGCAATGGGCGCTGAGGACGAGGTATGCAACTAGTTTGAATATGTCATATCAAATTTCAACTCTTGTTTGCCTATAAATATCAATCTTTTTTGGCATTAGTGTACCTTCATTTAAAATACATCTTGAAAATGCTGTTCATTCTATTAGATTATCTAATGACTGGAATTGTAGGATGTTGAAACTTTGGCTAAGAAGGCTGCAGAAACAGTAACCTTGGTCATAGATGAGGAAGGCGTTGAGTATCTGATAGCAGAACTTCTAAAAGGTGTTGGCGATACTCTGGTATGTATCCCATTTATCCTTGCCCTTCCATGCTCTCTCTCTCTCTCTCTCTACACCCACACCCACTCAAACACATGTATTTATCACTAATTTTGGTTCTGTATATTTATGGTGTCAGGCTTCAATCAGAAGAAGTTCATCATACCTGATAGGATTTTTCTTCAAATACAGCAAGTTATATTTGGTAGATGAAGCACCAAATATGATATCTACTCTGATTGTTTTGCTGAGCGATTCCGATTCATCAACTGTTGCGGTATTTATCAGATGCATAATTCAGTCATCTTTACTCTTCCATAAATTGTATCTAATGTTCTTTTCAATAGGTTGCTTGGGAAGCTTTATCAAGGGTTATTGGCTCTGTTCCTAAAGAGGTGCTTCCTTCATATATAAAATTAGTACGTGATGCTGTGTCCACGTCCAGAGATAAAGAGCGAAGGAAAAAAAAGGTTAGTGATCACTATTCTGCAGTGTAGACAATTGGGTATGAACTATGATACTGTTAACAGAATGCACAGAAACGTTAATTTTCGTCTGATTTGTGGAAGGATGACTCATCCGGGTATTTATGTCCATTTCAATATTTGTTGCAGGGAGGACCGGTTGTGATTCCCGGTTTCTGTCTCCCAAAAGCTCTCCAACCATTGCTTCCGATATTTCTTCAAGTAAGGATGTTTGTATTCTTATTGTCATAACATTGTACTTATGCTTTTCTTTTGTTATTCTTATTTGTCAGAATATTGTTTTTTTTTTTCTTTTGTTTTTATATCATCCTTGCATGCAACATGCATTTTAGATTTGGTTGTTAATTTCTACATTTCACTTTTATTTTTGAGAAATCTTCAAGAAAGATTAGGAAACATGATTTGAGATCTCTACTTTAATTTTTATCCCATACATATGGCAGTTGAACATTCTGTTTATCTGTAGTTATATTGGTCGTGGTAAAAATTTCATGTTATGAGCTTGGGAAGGCCTTTTTTTCTCCTCAGCCAGCCACCTTGATGCTGTGTTTGCAATTTGCTGGTTTACTAGCAATTAATGATATGGTTTCCGAAGTGTTTTGTTACTGCCTCGATTCTTCCTTTGGTTGGTTTATTACTAGTGTCAGTTTTCCTGTTTCATGAAGTTGCTATCCTGTAAAACACACACACACTTCATGTGATCCTATCAGTTATATACATTTGGTTCTCTAGTTGACCTACCAGGTTAGAAAAAGTATTAATCATAGTTATCTGCCTCTCTGTCTCATTTGTGGCTACTCGTTGACAATGTATTAATATTATCCTGTTTCTGATATCTTATCACATTTTAGGGTCTGATAAGCGGCTCTGCTGAATTAAGAGAGCAGGCAGCACTGGGTCTTGGGGAGCTTATTGAAGTGACTAGCGAAAAAGCGTTGAAGGATTTTGTCATTCCAATAACTGGGTATGTGAACCATATACATTTAGGAAATCTAGTTAATACTAAATGTTCATATATGTGAAAAATGTTAGTACAAGTTTTGACTTCTAGAATTAATGTACCATAAAAGTACAGTGCTGGTTTACAATGAGTCTTTTGTCTTTGGGAAATCTTGCTTTTGTGAATTATACTTTTGGGGACTCTATAATACTGACTGATTATGTGTGATGTAGTTATGGATGAGTGATATGTAACAACCATATCTTTTCATGGAATATCTGCTCCTAACGGTTTTATTAACTCTGGATTTGGATCATTTTTTTTTATTTCTTTTTCCTGAAATGGAAATTCCTTCTTTTTTTTCCAGCAAGGATAATTTAACTGTAAAATCACATTTGTATTTTAGATTCACACAATGAATTATTCTCTTAGAAACACCAGAATTTGCACCCTAAAATAATGGTCTGTACCAAGAGATGGGTATTGAATATTTGGCATGCCTCTAATCTTTATGAGCTCACCCTGTAAATTTTTCAGATTGTGTATCTGTTATCTGTAGGTTCTGTTAGTTTAATGGTCTTTCATTAAACTGTATGCTTGTGTAAGAGCTCATAATGACCACATAAATTTTTATATTTTTTGCTTCTGCTCTTAACATTCCCAAGTGCTTGGCGTGCTTATTGCCTTTTGATGCCTTGATTTTAATGGTTCTCTTATTAATAAAAAAAAAGTATATTCCCATCAGCAGAATTTTCCTAGGTGTCTACCTACTACAATGATGTATTTGTTTTATAATTACAGGCCTCTTATCCGGATTATAGGCGACCGGTTTCCTTGGCAGGTGAAGAGTGCTATCTTGTCTACATTGAGCATCTTAATACGGAAGGGTGGGATGACCCTGAGGCCTTTTCTCCCTCAGCTTCAAACAACATTTATTAAGTGCTTGCAAGATAGTACAAGGTTTGTTTGTACAATAAAAGCTCAGCTGTCAAACTATTGTCAAATTGTTTCGTAAATTATTTGTGGGTATCTTGGAACATTTTTTCCTTTCATATATCCTTTTACTCATGTCTTTTTGCTTTGCGTATTTATGGTCTGAGCTCCTATTTCCTGCTCATGAGATATTGAGTGAAATGCAGGACGGTTCGTACAAGTTCTGCTTTTGCACTTGGAAAGCTTAGTGCACTCAGTACTAGAGTTGATCCTTTAGTCAGTGACCTCCTGTCCAGCTTGCAGGTTTGGTAGTTTTTTGCTTTTTCCTTGCTCTGATCTTTGTTATGATAATGACATCGCTTTTAATTTTGTTGCTCAGGCATCAGATGCTGGTGTTCGGGAGGCAATTCTCACAGCTTTAAAAGGTGTCCTTAAGCATGCTGGGAAAAGTGTGAGTGATCCTGTCAGAGTTCGTGTTTTCAGTCAACTCAAGGATTTAATTCATCATGATGAGGACCAAGTCCGAATATCTGCTGCCAGCATATTGGGTATCACTTCACAGGTGGGTTTGGGTATTTTGAGTATCTTGGTTTTGCAATTATATGTTTTATTTTTAACTGATAGCAGTGTTGACATATTTGAAACTCTGGCTTAGACCTGATGTTTGTTCTATTTGAATAGTGAATTACCATTAACACCACCCAAGCCTGACTTCCGTTTCAACAAGAAGTTACTAGAATTAGGATATAGTGCCAGTGCTACATGCTGGCTGAGCTCTGGACAAAATATAGTTTTTTTTCTAAATAAACCTGTGGTGAGAAGCTGGATCTGGGCAGAACACCATGTTTTTTTTCAGCTTTCATTGCTCTTGATGGACCTTCCTTGTTTATTGCTACCCTCCTCTTCGTTAAAACTTGCAATTTCTTCTCCACTCACATTTTCAAATAATGACATTGCAGTACATGGAAGAGCCTCAGCTGGATGATCTGCTTGAACTACTCTCAAGTTTGGCATCTTCTCCTAGTTGGGAGTCTAGGCACGGCTCAGTACTCAGCATCTCATCCTTGCTTAGGCACAATCCTTCCTCTGTTGTTACATCCCGAATGTTTCCATCTATCATGCACTGCCTTAAAGATGCCCTGAAAGATGAGAAGGTATTGCAGTTCTAACAGTTGTAATTTTGTGCTTGTATTTTACCAATTACTGAATATGCTCTTCTGCAAATTAGTTTCCTCTTCGTGAAACTTCAACAAAGGCATTAGGAAGGCTTGTACTTCATCAGATTCAGAGTGATCCTTCTGAAACCACTGTGAATGTTGATATCATTTCGACAATAGTGTCTTCTCTGCACGATGACTCCAGTGAAGTCAGAAGGAGAGGTTTATCTGCTTTAAAAGCTGTTGCAAAAGTATGCACCTATGTTTCTTCTCTAATAAGGAATTCATGAACATTTAATTTCAGGAACTTTAACGGGCGTTTATTTTTCAGGCAAGTCCTCCATCAATTACGGTCCATATTTCCATTATTGGCCCTGCACTTGCTGAATGTTTGAAGGACAGTAGTACTCCGGTGAGGCTAGCCGCGGAAAGATGTGCTGTGCATGCCTTCCAGATGACAAAAGGTATTTTTTTATACATTGATTCAATATCATTTTTCCTTAGATCATGTTTCTTTTAATTGTCAATTGAGATTAAAATTGATCCTTCTATCTTTCATCTCTGAATGTCCATGGCATGGAAGGTCTTCTTCTAATTGTTTTTGCCTTGTTTAATGTGAATAAAAAAACTAAGAGGTTTCCTTATTTAATGGCCTGGATTCGTTTTTTCAGGTACAGACAACGTTCAAGCTGCTCAAAAATTTATCACAGGCTTGGATGCTAGGCGACTTTCGAAGTTCCCTGAATATAGGTATTATGGTTGAACATTTAGTTTTGGTTCTGGGATTTAGCTGCTTTTGAAATCAGTATGTGTGCTGGATATAATTTAGAAGGATAAAAAATTTCATTTTCTTCGCTTTGCCATACCTTGTTTTAAACCATTATATTCTGTCTCCTGGTATATTTATAGATACCAATCACACACTTCCGCTCTTTACTTGCTATAAATATTACTTGCATGTATGTATGGCACAGAATTATGCTTTTCATGTTTGTATCCATGACATGACATTCGTATACGATGATGTATCTGGTTGAACATAGCTCTATAAGGAAACAAAAATACATTTGGTTCTGAAGCTCATAAAGAGAATGAATGCTGATGAAGAAGTATAATGATACAAACTATGGGACCTGGAATAAAATAATTGGATCCTCAATCGGGAGTATCTGCCATTGGACTTCGATGGACATGATCCTTTAAATCTCAAGTTCGCAAATAAATCCAGCATATATGATTAAAAACTATGGATACAAAGTCAATTGGGAAGGACTTGATGATGTTTAGCTCATGCACTGATACCTCATATATCATAATTCTCGATTCACGTTCTATGGCTTTCTATGTGAACCATGCTGTGATACATACATACATACATACATACATATATACATACATATCAAGTGTACTGTGTATGGTCTTTATATGGCGGTTATTATTTTCTGATGTATTTTTCTGGTGGTTGTGGAATTGCAGCGATGCGAGCGAAGACAGCGAGGAAGAATCAACAAGTGGGTGATAGCTGATCGCGGATCTCTCTATTATTTCTGTGCTCTTCAAGGAAAAGGTACGCAAAAAACCACCAGGAAGTTTGGTCAAAATATTACTTGTGGCGACTCTTTGTTCATAGGAGTACATAGTCGTATTTAATCATAGGAAGATAAAAGGTTCAACACCATCAGTTTTGGATGTGGATTAAATGTAGATATAGCGGTGGATTTTTGCACTTGCTTTTGCAAACCCTAGCGATTGCTGAGAGGGATAGGAAGGGCTGCTCGACACGAGCCCCCCTTTTTTTGTTGTAATTTATGTCAGCACTACTAGCAGTTATCTGGATGAACAATTTTGCTCCTTGCCTGCCCAGATTGCTAAACGGATAAAATGCCAGTGCTTAATTTTTTTTCCTAAATTAAAATAAAGCAGATTTCTTAAATAATTTGGAGTCTAAATCTTGTATTACTTGAGATTGGAAGGGTCTTGATTTTGAGCTCCGAAAAAGAAGATGATTATAGATCAAGTTTGTGTTTCAATTGGAAGGGTTTTATTTTTATTTCCACACTTCCAAAGCACTGGTAAGGCCGTGAAATAAAAATACCCAAGCCGACGACTTGCAACTCATTTGGCTCGGCTATCCTACCTAGTGGAGCCGTTCACTTTTTATACCGAACCAAAAAGGGATGATAATTCCCATATTCTTCCATTTTTAGTTAGATTCTAGCAAAAAGCATAAAATAGGCATCTCCGTGGGTCTGGTAAGCGGTAAAAATCGGTGATTTTTCTGTTTTGAGAGGAAAAAACCATTTAAAGTTTTTTTTTGTTTAGAAATGTATTAAAATAATTTTTATTTTATATTTTAGAAATTATTTTTTTACATTAATATTAAAATGATGCCTATTTTTTAAAAAATAAAAACAAAAACATCATTTGTTTTTATTGAAAGGTTTTTTTAAAAGGGAGTGCTAGCGAATTCATTTACATGCGGATCTCTCTCTCTCTTAAATGAAGTGGTTAATGAATTGAGCTGCTCAATTAATTGAGATTGTACCCCCATGACCTCGTTTTTGGGAGCTTGATGAATAAAACATTAAAATCTATTTCTTGATGTTGTCCCGTGCTCTGTGTGTGCATGCAAGACTCAAAATGCACTTTTAAGTAGCATTCGTCTGGCAAAAAGAACTCAAGAATACCTTTTATAAGAGTTTATTATAGTCAAGATTTTACTAGTTGAATTTATGAAGTATATTTTTTAAGAAATGGGTTTCCTCTCACTAAAAAAGAAGAAATAATAAGTAAAATTAAGATCTGAATTCAAATTTTATTGTTGGTATAAAATAGTGATGTGAAAACATTAAAAAATAATATAAAATCAATTATGAAACTCATTTAATGAGTTCTCATGCACTTTCGAGTTGGTTGACAAATAAAATTGACTTGGCCCTTTCGTGTATCAACTTTCAAAACAACCGAAGAAGATTGTTGTTGGGTTGATAGCAGTAACTTGTGCTTACAACAATGATGGACCTACGTCGAAGTATTTATTTTTATTATTTATTTATTTATTTATTTATATGAATCATATAGGAATTATCTGAGATTCGAGAATAGAAGCTCACAAATTTTAATTTATTATTTTCTTAGTCAAATATTTTCTCTCGTACACACTGTGATTTGTATTCATTATAAAAAAATAAGTCATTATTATTTTCTTAGTCAAATATTTTCTCTCGTACACATTTATTTCTAATTAAAATACACAATCACATGGATAGGAGGAGCGCACCGCATCTGAAAACAAATCACATCTCCCTTTCCTTGGGTTTCATCACATTCAAAGTCCAAATCATTTTCTTATATTATTAAAAAAATATTGTATGTGGTGTCCTGGTGGAATATTTTATAACCTATACTTTAATTTGTTAATTAGGTGCGTATATCATATTATTTTCTACGGGGTTGTAAGCCATTGTGTTCATTTCTACATGAATTCAGTTGTAATTTTGACATGAACAGAGCCAAATATGCAGAGAAATCATGGTATACAATTATTTTATTTTTCTATCATGTTTTGCATGAGATTAATCATAGCTGCTAACTTTGCAAAATAAGATTTGATATTCATTACATATCTTATGCTTTGATTGGTTATCACAAAATTTACCTTTGCTAAGTTCATGCGAATAGAATTTTGCTTTCGTTTGTTCTTATTAGGAAATTCATTAAGATAGTGCCATATCTTATAATTTCTTCTTACATACCCTTAATAAAAGCCTCTAAAAAAAGTAGATATAAATTGTTAAGAAATCAGAAAATCTAAAAAATTTAATTGTTAGGTGAGATCTAAGAATATGATTTATATTATTCTCTAACACACCTCCTCAAGTGAAAACTGTTTGGGTTTGAAACTCACATGCACACACTACCTTGTGCTTGATTGTTTTTATCAATGTAGAATGAGGATGGTGAGATTCGAACTCATAACTACTGGGTAAACAAGACTCTGATACCATGTTGAAACCACCTTACCTAAAAACTTAAACTGTTAGATGAGATCCTTGAATATGTATATTATTCTCTAACATAAATTCAATTTATTTTTTAAAATTAACATATATATATATATATATATATATATATATATATATATATATATATATATATATATATATATATATATATATATATATATATAGCTCTTAAAGTGAACATTAATTGGCAGAGTTTTATGGTGGCAGATGAAGCACATTCAAGTAGCCACTGCAATAAAACGGAGCCTGCATAGATAATTGGGTGGGTCTCGGCTTTTATACTGCTTTCAAGTCTCTGTTTCTTCTCTGTCTCTGACTTTCGCGCGCGCAACTCCATACGACCAAACACAAAAGATTTAACAAGTTTTGATTGTTCATTCGTTTTTTTAATTGAAATAGAATATTTTGGTTCTGTATTGTTTCAGTGTTTTGTTTCGTAGCTGTACTTTTATATATATATACATGAATAAACACAAGATTTCATCAATGTTTTCAAGGACGAAATGTTTCAATTTTGAAATGTTTTAACGTGTTGTTTCGGGATTGTGTGTGTTAATTCAAAAAATAGTTTAAATTAAAAAATAAAATTATTTAGAATTGTATAATTTAATTAAAAAAACACAATAAAATGATTTTTTTGAACAAAATTATGAACATGTATAATATTACGAGAATATCATCATTAATCTCGCAAGGTCATTATATTCTCCGATTGCTCTGAAATATATATATATATATATATATATATATATATATATATATATATATATATATATAAAACATGTAAAAACAACGTTGTTTTATCTCAAATTTTTAAATGGTACGAAATGTTTCGTCTGAAACTGAATGGAAGGAACGAAATCAGAATGTTTTGGTCGGTATTTGACTAAAAAAATTCAGAATAAACTGAAATTTAAACTGAGATAAAAACAACATTATTTTATCTCAAATTTTGAACGGTTACGGGCCGGAAAAAAAAAGAAACTGACATCCCTGGATTTAACACTAATACATACATACATACATACATACATACATACATACATACATACATACATACATATATATATATATAGATGAATCTGAATCCAATGTAATCAATGATGAACTGCTTGATAGTGAATGTGTCAGAGAGGGAGCCGGCCTCTACATTTGCAGCTGGTTAATTAACCAGCTCCAACAACCTTTCTTCTCACCATAAAGAGCCCGGAAAGAGAGAGAGAGATTGATAGAGACGAGAGTCATTTTCCATTATCTGTTCTGGTTTCTGTGTGGGTTTTGGTGCATTGATTAGATTAATCTGTTACCTATTCTGCTTGTTTTTTCTAGCAATGCCCTGCTACCTCCCCACAGTTTCCCTCTGTGCTGAGCACTGAAAGAAAAAATCATGGGTTTTGCAGTGAAGAAGATAGGGTTTCTACCTCCTCTGGTTCTAGCTCTGGTTTTTTTCCACAGGTTTACTGCTGCTTTGTCAGCCATAAATTACACGAACTATAGCCAAGTCAGTAGCGTGAGACTTGAGAGGATTCAGAGGCACTTGGAAAAGATTAACAAGCCCGCAGCCATGACCATAGAGGTATATATTACATTTCTATCTTCTTAAATTTTCACCAAATTCTTGTTGTTTTGACGTTTTCCTGTGATCTTTACAGAGCCCAGATGGAGATATCATAGACTGTGTTCATAAGAGAAAACAGCCTGCTTTGGATCACCCTCTTTTACAGAATCACAAGATCCAGGTAAATAACCTTCAAAAAACCACCTCCTCCTCCCCTCTCTCGCCCTCTCCATTCCATTAACATGTAAAATTGCTATAACCTTCTTGTTTTACCACTATCTTTTGGTTAAGTACATGACGCGATAACAAAAAGTTTACGATCTGAACAGAAGGTCTTGAGTTCAAGTCAGGACATGTATTGTTTATAAAATTTAAAACAACCAATATTTTACTCGTTTATTTAAACCCACAAAATATATTCATAAGTTTCCTGCATAAAAAACACTATGTTTTGATTAACTTTCTGTTTGGCAAACACTACCATATTATAGCTTTTTCACGTGTAAAAGAAGGTTATGAAACTTCCCCCTGCTCCTAATTCGTGTGTACGAAAAAGGGTTTTCTTGGCTCCATGTATTTTGTCGTCTTCTTTTTCTCATCAAAAAATCAATATTCAATCAGTATAAAACTTGATGGTAAAGCTAAATATTCTCCTGTCTCTCTCTCTCTCTCTCTCTCTCTCTCTAGATAGCTAGCATGCAATAACGTTAGCTTTGACTAATGCTACTAACTATGATGATGATTATGGGATGTAATTAACAGAGAGAGCCCCCAGAAATGCCGAGACTGAAGGTGTTGAAAGACGGCGAAGAGTTGAGATCAGAAAGAACAAAGAAGAGCAAAGAAGCAGGAGGTGTGCGACGTTCATGGCAAATGTGGCACCGGAATGGGACAAGGTGCCCTAGGGGAACCGTTCCCATACGGCGGAGCACGGTGGGTGATGTGCTGAGAGCCAAGTCTTTGTTTGATTTCGGCAAGAAACGACGACGATCAATCTCTCTTGCTCGACGCAGGGATGCACCTGACGTAGTCAGTGGCAATGGACATGAGGTATCCTATCTTTTCCCCTCTCGTTGGAATTTGATTTTCAATATATATATATATATATATATATTGATTATTTTCATTATTAATTATCTCAAATTATTATGTATACAAAAATAAAAATGATTTTCACTGCTGAAGGATCATATGGTGTGGTGCCTTTAAGTCAAACATTCCTGTGCATGGTTTAAAGACAGCACAATTAGGCTATTTTGGGTTGAATTATTAATCATATGTTTCATTTATACACCTTCATATTTAATGTTTTATTAATGAGAGCTCAATATTTTTTTAATTTTCTTTTTGAGAATTATGAGATTTCGAAGAGCAAATTACTTTATAATTAAATTGTTAAACTAGGTTTTTTATATACAATGGGAAAATTTCATGATCATATCAGTTACATTCTCCACTCAAAAGAAAGAAACCCATCATAAATATATTTTTTTTAATCTAAAATTATATATATATATATATATAATAACTAAAGACATATTCACTATAAAACCCACAAAAATTTTATAGTGAATTTTTATTTCCTACAACTTCTTAGCTCTTGCTATAATTATTATTAAAATATAGAGTTTACAACACATTAAGTTTTAGTATTTTTTTATGAACAAATAAATAATTATTATAATTTAATAATATAGAGTTTACAACACATTAAGTTTTTTGGCTCATACCACAAAAATGGATCCGAATTTTTAATACACAAATTTTGTATTTGGTTATTATTTTAGGATAAAAAGAATAGATATAAAAATAAAATATAAACAAACCTATTTATGGATAATTTCATAGTGAATTGTTAATAAACAAATTTGTATTTGGTTTTTATTTTAGGATGAAAAGAATAGATATAAAAAAATATAAACAAACCTATTTATGGATAATTTCATAGTGAATTGTTAATAAACAAATTTTGTATTTGGTTATTATTTTAGGATAAAAAGAATAGATATAAAAATAAAAATATATATAAAAAATTCAATTTATGGATAATTTCATAGTAAATTTCTATTTCTTACCTCATAATAGTAGTACAACATTTGACCATTGATCTCATTCAATCACTTTCCTTTTTTGACAACAAATTTCTAGCCATGTGATTGAAGATAATTTTCCTGATCGGGACCCACAGATTTACCTTGAAGTTTGTGCTATAAGTTATTTTCCACCACGTGATCCTTCTTTTTCTCTGGCTCATAGCATGCAATTGCCTACACCGGATCATCGGAGGAGGTGTACGGAGCGAAGGCAACCATCAACGTGTGGGACCCAACCATCCAGGCGGTCAATGAGTTCAGTCTATCACAGATCTGGATTCTCTCGGGATCGTTCAACGGCCCAGATCTCAACAGCATAGAAGCTGGGTGGCAGGTATCTCCTGTCCACACTATCCCCCACTATTTTCTACTATTTTAATTATATAATTAATTACCATGGATTAATTAATATATGGTTTATATATTAATTATATTTTTTATTAATGGGATTTTCTAAAGTAATGATTGTTCTACTAGTCAGGTCAGTCCGGAGCTTTATGGTGACAGCAGGCCCAGATTGTTTACTTATTGGACAGTAAGATCTCTCATATTTAATTCTCAATTACTAATTATTTGTTTCTTGTTACTAATTTTTAATAATACAAAAATTATTCAATGAATATTAAAATAACTGAAAAAATAACTAGAATTTAAATAGAATCGTATTCCAGTTGAACAGGTAGTGAGAGTGAAAAAATAAATAAAAGATGAACAAATCAAATCCTTTGATATATATATATATATATTTCGATATAATGTTTATTGAGTTAAAGATTCTAAAGGGTGTGACGTGATGGTAAATAACTTAAAATCTGCATGGTAGATCTTGAGTTCGAGTTAGGACATACATCTCTTATAAGAGTCTGGGATAGTAGGAATATTATTCACTCACCTGGACTCACAAGTGTCCTTTCCGTGAGGTGGGGTTCTTCTCGAATCCAAAAAAATATTATAATATATTTGTTTTTGTATTTTAAAAATATTTTTGAAAAAAAAAATTCAATTAATATTTTTTTTATGTTTCAAGTTGTTTTGATATGATGGTGTTAATTTAAATTTTAAAAAATAAAAATATTATTTTAATATTTCTTTTTATAAAAAAATTAAAACTGTTACCATAATGATTTCATGGTTTACTATAAAAAAAATGAAAAATAGTTGGAGGAATTCCTTTGGTATTCTTACATGGAGTTATGACTGAATAAGAAAAATAAAAAAAATTAATAATTTTTTATGAGAGATTTGAAAATTCTATCAATAAATTTAAATGACTTAAACCTCCATAAATAATTTTCCCTGTATTTTCTTCTTTATTATATTTAAAAATAAATTAAAATTTAGTAGAAGTTATTCAAATGAATTCTCGTATTTTTTTGGATGTGAAGAATCTCATCCCTGAAAAATATATTTTATGGACTCAGGTGAACGAGTAAAATTTTGATTATTCCAAACTCTTATAAGAATGTACACCCTGAATCGAACTCGAGACCTATTATATAGTTCATACAATATTATCGTTTTCCAAAATCAATTTTTGGGAAAGAAAGATTTAATGATTTATAAATTTATATTTTGCAGAGTGATTCATATCAAGCAACAGGGTGCTACAACCTTCTTTGTGCAGGATTTGTGCAAACCCACAGCAGAATAGCCATTGGAGCTTCCATTTCTCCTCTATCATCATACACAGGCAACCAATATGATATCAGCATCCTCATTTGGAAGGTACTAGAACATCAAATATTTCCTTAAATTTCTTTAAATATCGTTAAGAATCTCACCTAAAAACTTAAATTGTTAGGTGAGGTCCCAGAATATGAATTATATTATTTTTTAACACATCTCCTCAAGCGAAAGTCTTTTAAGCTTGAAATTTGCACAAACTCACATTACCTTGTGCTTGATTTTTTTTATCAAATAGAATGGGGGTAGTGAGATTAAAACTCTTGACCGTTAGGTCAACAAAACTCTGATATCATATTAAGAAACTAGTGAGACACTAAAATATAAAATATATTATTCTCTAACAAATATTTCTCTGGAATCAGGACCCGAAGCTAGGTAACTGGTGGATGAGTTTCGGTGACGGTACCCTGGTCGGATACTGGCCGGCAGAGCTATTTACACACCTAGCAAAGCACGCCACCATGGTGGAGTGGGGCGGCGAGGTGGTGAACTCAAGGGCCGACGGAAAACACACGGCGACACAGATGGGGTCCGGCCACTTTGCAGAAGATGGGTTCGGAAAGGCAAGCTATTTTCGGAACCTGGAAATTGTAGACTCTGATAACAGCCTCGGCTCAGCCCGAAGCATCTCAACCATGGCTGAAAACACCAACTGCTACAATATCCAAAGCTCCTACAGCAATGAATGGGGCACCCACTTCTATTACGGTGGCCCTGGGAGCAATCCACGGTGCCCATGATCGTGCTCCTCCTCGTCGTCGTCGTCAAGAATTGAAGATTCAATTTCCAGGTCCACGTAAATCTCGAGCTCTGTCAAATTTTTTAAACGTGTAATTATGTTTCTGCTATTTCCATTCTTGTTTCTGCTAAAATGGGAAAGAAAAATATAGCATAAACAGCCATGGAAATAGCTGTGTTTTGGATAGGTATCTCTTGTGACAATTTTTAGCTTTATAATTATCTTCATGGGTTAAAGAATTGCTGGAGGTAACCTCTGTTTTTTATCATTCAATTTATCAACGATAGGTCTACTTGAGCTGTTTGTTTCAGCAAAACATCTTATTTTTATGTTGTGTGACTGTTTAATGTAGTGTTATTTAGAAATAATTTTTTTGAAAAAAAAAAATATATATATATATATAAAATTATTTTTATGTTTTTTAGACTATTTTCATGCTCTAATATCAAAAATAATTTTTAAAAAATAAAATAAAAAACATGAAAAAATAAACGAAGGACATTTAAATGAATAAAACTAGGATATAGAGCCTGTTTATTTTTATACTCTAAGAACTTTATGACAAATAGTTTTTTTCTTTATTTTTTTTATTTTCTTATATTATTTTGTTGTATTGATATTAAAAATACCTGGTAGCGTACTTTGTGGGTTTAGAAGAACGAGCAAAATTCCGACTATTTCAAGCTCTTACAAAGAATGCACGTCTTGACTCGAACTCAAGACCTGTTATGCCGACATCTAGAAAAGTAATCGCAACTTACATAGTTGTCAATACCGTTCCGGTCGTCATTCCGATTTTTCGATTGGAACGAAACGTTCCGGTTTTAGAAGCGTTCCGGCATGCCGTTTCGGTGTCGTACTGTTCATATATAATTAATTATATATATATGAAAAAAATAAAATATTAATTTAACAAACATAATTAAAATTTGAATTCTTTTTTATTTAAAATATTTTGGTGTTTTTAAATTATTTTGATGTATAGATATCAAAAATAATTTTTTAAAAATAAAACAAATAGATTTTGAACCCGGAACGGAACCGAGGCGTTCCGGCCGGAATTTCCGGATCGGACCGGAATTAAAACCGAGACGAAAACGACACCGTTTTGTCTCGGTTTGTTGAATGGAACGGAACGGAATTAACTATGGCAACTTGTTCCCTCCAACAAAAATTTCTAGTATAGCACCACAGACAAAACAGCAAGATTACTCTGGAATCAAACATAAGATACAGGAACAAACTGGATTATTTTGCCAATGTTATCCAAGATTCAACCGGAAAATGAAAGATTGGCATGCTTGGCATAAAAGCTCCGGTTTATTATAAACATAACCAAGAAAAATTATATTTGTCCCAATATGACTTCCCCGCCAGAAACCTTGAAATCAGATGGAGCTTCCTCTACATTTATAACCTTTACCTCTCCATCTTCCACATAGGCAGACCATCTACACAGCACGCAAAAGCCAAATGTCCAAGGAAAATATATCCATTATCAACACACAGATCAGTGGAGTCTTGGGTGGATGAAAGTAAATAACCAACATAAACTACGATTAAGTAAAAGAAAATGACAAAAACATGGATATTTCTTTAGGGTTTATTAGCTCGAAGCCCACACAGAAAACAGCCAAATAGGGAAATCAAATGAGATCCCTGAATCGGATAATTCAGAATGCTGGGAAATGTGTTAGGATGATGAATCCTTACTAAGAAATAGAATTAAAGCAGATTGGGTTTCAATGATCTTGCAGTGTATCAAGAGTTGATAAACGAGAGAGAGAAAGAGAGGGAAAAGTGAATTTGAAATTTTAGTGTTCTGTTTCAATTTACATACCTAGTGCGTGACCTCACTGTGCATATTTATAGGCACTGTTGTATTATACTACTTTGTTGTGTATACTATACGTATACTCTAACAAAATGCATGTTAGAACACCAAGAACAGACATGACAGCATCATACCTTTCAGAGCGATGCCCTAGCAAAGCAACAGAGAGATCTTTATGTAATTCCAAGCTCTTGTGAAGGCTCCCATCGAAGTCTCCGTAAAATTCAATCTAAAATGGAAAAAAAGGCTAGTTAAAGGGGAAATAAAGTGAAGAAGATACTGCATATTGGAACAGTTCACTACCCTAACAAGATGAAATGTTCCTGCAAAGAGGATGAAATTTCAAATTTCTACAGTACGAAAATAATAACAAATGTATATGATTCACAATAATCACTTACAGCATCTTTAGCTTGAAGTTTATCTGCCCAGGCGTGCATAGTGTATGGATCGTTAACAGCCACACAAATGACAGAATCAATCCCTTTAGCCTTGAACTTATCGATTATATTTTTGTAACTCGGCACATGCTGCTGCGAGCAAACCCCTGTGTATGCGCCCTGGACATGGTAAACACAATACATAAAAATAGTTTTCTATCAACAAAATTACATCACAAAATAGAAGGAATCATGTTTTAGCTATTCAGGTCATTCTTTATCAAATCTTTGACTTGAGAATCTTATTCCCAAAACAAATTAATATCGCTTCCACACTTTCTTGAATAAAAAACCACCCTCTTCCCCATTGTCATCCACACCAGTGTCTGCGATGAGACAACAATTATTTTGGCTTCCACTTTCATGTCTATCATACTAAAAGGAAAAGTGCAAAAGAGGATTGATTGTCTTAAGTGCTATTTGCTGATTTGTTTGTGATGCATAGCATGAGGCTAACTTGTATGATTAATTTAGAGGGTGTTTGGGAGAGCTGTTGCTGTAGCTTTTCAAAATGCTTTTCGTGCCGAAATACATCAAAATGAGGTTTTTTTATTTTTTAAAAATCATTTTTGACATCAGCACATCAAAATGATCTAAAAGCACCAAATCATATTCATTTAAAATGAAAAAAAAATAAAAATTGAAAAGCTACCAAAGGGCGTTTGAAACGCCATCCAAACGCCCTCTTAACAAGTTTGACATCTATTTGAAGCTATTTATAATTTTTTCCTGATTAGAAACCAAGTTTTAAAGTCAGGTTAATAGGAGAAAAGGATCCCTTACAAGTAAGTTTCACCTATTTGTCTGATACAATAATTGTCTTCTTTTTTTATGTCAGTCACTTGCAAAGATCTAGAAAATTTAAAACCTCAATTTCAAATATTTAATCACAGAACCAGCAGGCGTCTGGCCTAATGGTAGTGAGCTCCTTGTAATTGAGAGGAGGTCACAGATCCGAATCCTTTATAGAGTATCTGAGCTTAAAATATGCCCCATTACAAGAGAATGCCGGATTAAAACCTTCATCTTTTATCCCTAGAATGCTTAACAAATGATTATGAGATATAGGGACCTATCAAGAGCCACAAATGAAAATCAGGGGACCTAATTGCCAACAATCAATTCAAATTATACCAAAATATGTAATAAAAGAAGCAATAAGATATGAATTAAAAAGCAGATGATACTTACAGGGAGGCCAAAGATGACAACTTTCTTGCCCTGAAAATATGAAATTAAGGAAAACAAATCACAATTAATTAAAACATAAAAAAATGGGTCTTTTACGTATTTAATTTCTCAATTAATTAACCAACCTTGAAAATGTCTTTTAAAGGAGTTGTTGAGAATTTTGAAGAAACGCCTTCGTCCCAGGTCCGGGATTTTTGGAGGGAAACGCCTGGTGCGGCGGAGACTATGTCAGTCCCGACTGCAACCTTAGCGTAGGATCTCCACGATCCTCCGATGATTCCGAGACTATCAGCCATTGACTTGAGGAGGCAAGTAGGGCTTGTTCGCTTGAGGATTGCAGATGCCATGGCTTACTACGCTTTACTCGAGTGTGTTTCTCTCTTGTTTGTTTGCTGCTGGTTCTGCAACTTTGAGGTTTGTTGGTTGTCGGGGAGGAGGGGGCTTATCAAAATGAAAGTAGTGAACGACATGCACATACGAACGTTTGGCTGTCGTTTGAATAACAATTGATTATCATTATAATAATAATAATAAAAAAAAAAAGCTAATTGTGACATTTTCAGTCTACAAATCATTATTCCCCGTATAATATATAATTGTGGATTAAAACAGTAATTTTTTTTTTTATAAAAATCATTATTTTTTTTCCACAAAAGGGCATTTTTAAATTCAAATTAATACACAATTGCATGATTTTCTTAAGAGAAAATTGAATTGAAAGTTAGAGAACTAAACAACAATTTTTGTTTAAAAAATATAATTGAATATTTTTTTTACCTTGAAAGTGTCTAAAAAAACATATATGAATTGGGGAAGAAAATGAGTGTGTATATATATATATATCTTTTTTTTTTAATTTGAAACTTTTTTTTTAATAATTTTTAAGTTTGTATTTTAATTCAACTATGATTCTTTTGTGCTTATATATTTTTTAATTAGTGATTATTTTTTAATTAGTGATTATTTTTTAATTATACTAGATATGTTTAATTTTTTTAAGACATTAGTAAGAGTTATCAAATTTATTTTTAGAAATAAAAAATATTTATTCTTATAATGTTTTCAATATGCAAACTTTGCATTTTATTCAATAAATTTTATATATATGTCAATTTTTATTTCAAATTGACTTTAATAAACAAATTTATTAAACACAACCAAGTAAATGATCCATATTATAATGTTCAATATCTTAATCTATTATTGTCTCTCAGTTTTTTTCAATTTTGTTTTTGTTTTTTTTCAACGTAATTAAATATAATATGATCTTGGTTATGCAAGTCTCAAAAGAATAACGACCTTACATGATAGCTTATATTTTTAGATTGAAATGATTATTTAACATAATATCAAAGTTTTATTGACTAAGTGGTCACGAGTTTAAGAAGGTGTTTGGTACTTTGTTTCAGAGGTGTTTTTTGAAAAACAGTAAAATAAAAATTATTTTCTATTTTAAATTTAAAAGTTTTGGTATTTTTAGATCATTTTCACATGTTGATGTCAAAAATAATTTTCAAAAATAAAATAAAAATTATTTTGATATATTTTTGAACGAAAAATACTTTAAAACATATTAACCACACTTTTAAACAAGCACAAAATCTTATATCTTTTATTTAATTTGATAAAAATTAAATACAAATTAATAAAGCTCAAAAACTTTCATCATGAAGGTATCTTTTAATCTTCTATTAAAATCTTTGATGGTCATCACTTGCATGCCTCATATTAAGCAGTGACTGTTTGTTTGGGAGAGCTATTGTGGTAGTTTTTTAAATTGTTTTTCGTGTTGAAATATATTAAAATGATATTTTTTTATTTTTTAAAAATTATTTTTAATATCAGCACATCAAAATGATCCAAAAATATTAAATTATATTCATTTAAAATAAAATAAAAAAGAATTTTTTACAAACGGTGTTTGAAACACCGTCTCAGAAAGGTAATCAAATGGTCAAAGCTGCCACGCGTGAAACCTTTTCAGCTGAATAAAATTCTTCAGTCCTGTCAATTCTTCTTCGTAGAGATTATCTAACGATGAAAGAGAGATCAGCTGCTGGACGACGAAGACATCGCGCAAGAACTCTGTCCTTCTTCAAGAACTTCTGGTTATAAAAACATCCAAGATCCCTTTCTGCTACAAGCTTTTTCAATGGCTTGTGCGATCTCCATCTCCATCCTCCTCATCGCCATTTTCTCTTTCTCAAGCCCAAACCTTGTTGCTTACGCACAGAATGATACACTCAAACAAGGCCAGCTGCTCCGGGACGACGAGCAGCTAATTTCTGCCGGAGGGATCTTCAGGCTGGGATTCTTCAGCGCCGACTCAAACGCGGGGTTGATCGGCACCGCCGGTGCCCGGTACCTGGGAATCTGGTTTGAACATATACCGGTTTACTCAGTTTGGGTGGCCAACCGAGACACCCCGGTGCCGGATTCTTCCGGTGGGTTAACCATATGTAAGGATGGCAAACTGAAGATCACACACCAAGGAGGCCCACCGATAGTTATAAACTCAGATGTTGAATCACCGGAAAGTTCAGGCGACAACATCACCGCCACCCTGCTGGACTCCGGTAACCTGGTCGTTCGACGGGTCGATTATGACGGGAAACCTGCTGGGCCTGTTCTGTGGCAGAGCTTTGATGATCTACATAACATGTTACTGCCTGGGATGAGACTGCGCGTGAATCTTAGGGCTAGGAAGAACTTGACGCTTAATTCATGGTCAAGTGAAGAAGTTCCTGCTCCCGGCGCGTTCATGCTAGGCCCGTGGGCCCGCTTCTTCAAGTTGCGTTACTATTTTGTCGAGTAACTATCTCATCTGGAAATTTAATTTTTTAGATAGGATTCTAAAATATAATTTATATTATTATTTAATATATTTTTAAATAAAAAATTTTTGGTCTTGAAACTTGCACAGACTTTATGCTTGATTTTTATCATATAAAATAGACGTGATGAGATTCGAACTCGTGATTGTTAGATCAATAAGACTCTGATTCCATGTCAAGGAACAATCTCATTTAAATTTTTAAATTATTTTTAAATGAGATTCCAAAATATAGATTTATATTATTTTCTAATATAAACAGTAATGCATGCCCTATCCAAGAATGGAAGTTTTCAATCAGAAAACTGACATTATTAGAACCGGTTTTAACATGTTTTGGCAATTGAGTCCCCAAGAAACTTACGAGATTTATACTACAGGTTTTGAATTCAAGTTAAAACATGTTTAGAATATTTAGGATTTTATTTATTTATCTAAATTCATAAAATATACTTTCCAGAAATGAGATTTTCTAGTCATTAGATATAGAGAGAAATCACAAATTACAACAATGGAGGAGGAGGAGGAACACCTCAACTCAACTCCCAATCCTCTCAACCTCCCCAAACTTCCCTTACTTTGCAGCCACGATCCAGTCCATCGGCGACGTCGTTCCGAGCTTCAATTTCCAATCCACGTGGCAAACTCCTACTTGATTTGAGTAACCATCACCCGGTTAACTCTCATTTGATTTGAGTAGCCGTCAGCCAACTCGCTTGATTAAAGTGTTCGACTCACCCATGCTCATTGTGCATCCTTACACTTCATCTAACCCTAATTTTCATTGGCAGATTGATGAATATTAAAGAATAATATAAAATATATTCTGAGTCATCACCTATCAGCTTAAGTTTTTAGGTGAGATGATTCTTTAATATGGTATCAGAGTCTTGTTGATCCAGCGGTCACGAGTTCAAATCTCACCACCCCCATTCTATTTGATAAAAATCAAGCACAATATAGAGTGAGTCTTTGTGTAAGTTTCAAGCCCAAAAGGCTTTCACTTGAAAATATGTGTTAAAAGTATAATACAAATTATATTCTGGGACCTCACCTATTAATTTAAACTTAGTGAGATGATTCTTTAATAATAAATATCTCCATATGAATTACCACTACCTTGCTTGACTCAGGAAATGATATCATGGACTCATTAACTAGAGTTAAACATCTTATAGATATCATTCTAACCTTAAATCTTCTAATTAGATTTTATGGGATGTAAGAAAATAATTGTTCAAGTTATATATATATATATATATATATATATATATATATATATATATATATATATATTGAGTTTAATACAAGCAAAATTTAGATTAAATTTAATAATATCCACACCTATTGATATAGGAATCTAAAATTTTCTATTTAAACGTATTTAGCATGCGTTTTAAAAATATTTTTTAAAAAAATTAAAAATTAATTTTTTTATTTTTATAATATTTTTATATTATTTTCATATGTTAATATAAAAAATAATTAAAAAAAACAATCATTATTTAATATGTTCATATTTATTTTAAAAATATCCTGAAAAAAAAAAAAGAAAAAAAAAGACACCTTATCCAAAATCAAAATCATGTATAAGGTGTCTTTTTTTTTTTCATTATATTTTTAAAAATAATATTTATTTTTTTTGTAAATTAAAAACAACAAAAATAAAAAGAAAAGACACCTTATCCAAAATCATGTTCTTGGTCCCATTATACAAGAGTCCCACAAATATCAAGAATTTGATACCCCCAAATATTCTTTTTTTATTTTTTATTTTCAAAACACACGAAACTACTAAACTACTACTTCTATCAATCAGAACTCCAGTTGCTGACACATTTAACGGAACTGGAACTGGAACTGGAACACAAATGTCTTCTCCTCCTCCTCCTCTTCTCCTTCAACCTCTGCCAACTCTCACTTCTTCATTTTCTACCCTTCTCTTTCTTCAAAATCATCTCCATAGCCCTTCTCTAACCTCTCTTAAAAGACCCAAAAAAATCCTCTTTTCAAAACCTCTTAAAATCCCATCTTTTGCTCTCACAGAGTCATCAGACTCTCCTCACTCTCTCGAACCTTCTCCGCAAACCCTCCTTCAAGAGCTCTCGGTAAGCACCCACATACAAATTTAGACATACAAACATATATTCGCATGTACTATCATCTTGTACATTTCCTGAAAGTGTTATAGTGATTTTTGCTGTGTTTTTGTCATATGGGGTTGCAGGATTGCTTTGATCTTCCACCAGATTATTTCCAACAATTACCGAGTGATCTTAGATTAGATGTGAGTTCAGTTTGTGTGGATTCTTCTTTGTTGGGTTTCGTTTTAAGGCTACTTTTGTGATGTATTTAGTTAGTAGTAGCTCTTGAAAGAGGTTTTTGCATATGTCAATTGAGAGAATTTATGTTTGTGTTTATAGTTAAATGATGCAGCTTTTGATCTTTCAAATGGAACGGTTCTTGATGAGGTTAGTTGTTCTTGGTCGTTGCCTTGATATTAATAAATGATCCAACGAAGGTTTCTGTTTTTATTTTCTTTCTGTGCATCTCATCCTTGCATAGGGGCCATGCTAATATTCTCTATTTCGCTCCAATTTTATTGCATGCCGTCAAAGGGATGCTTTTATGGTGTTTTCATTTTATGAAGATCTGGGAGTTAATGATTTTTGTTTGCTGGGAAATTGGAAAGTTATGGTTTATTAAACTTGACCCTTTTTTTTTCTTTTTTTTCTTTTCACTGGGTTTGGAAGCATTGATAGTGGCACATTGCTGTTTTTCTAAAAATCATTAACCAAGCAATGGTAGTTTTTCTGTATGCCTGTATCCACAAGGTTAAGAACAAGATACTTCATACGAGAATAACAGTTCACATGAAAACCAGATTCTTAATTGATTGTTTTTGTACTCCACTGTTTTGGTTACAAAGGAGAAATGCAGTAGACCAAATGGCAGGAATCCAGGAAACTATGCCTTTGAGCTTAAATTATGTAAAAAAAAAACCCATTATGAGTACATAATCAAGCTGTACCGAGTTGTTGCAATAAGAACTGCAGGTATAAGTGACCAGTTGGCTTTCAACCATTTCTCATTTTAGGTGTCCTCTATATTAGTCTATATCTGTAATGTTGCTGAGTACAATGAAAAGCAGTTTTCGCTGAGAGTAGTTTCGGCGTTAACTTTTTAGTGTGGCAAAGAGCTGGGAGAAATCTTGTTAAATCTCTCTAGAGCATGGGAGCTGGCTGACACATCAACTTCCCAAACTTTAGTGAGCAAATTGTCTGTGCTGGAGATCTCTTTAGCGACCAATGCTAAATCAGGTACGAATAGGAGCATTCATAACTGACATTGGATGAATGGTTTAAGAGTTTGTTCTGAATCTGAAGCTTTTACTCCTTTTTTATACCGGTTTAGCATTTGGAAAACGTTTACTATCTGCTGGAATGAGGTTCCAATCCATGGGACAGTATGGTCAGGGTGAACTGCAAAAGGTACTTCATCTAACTTCAAAGCTAATCTTGTTCTTTCAACATTGTTATTTTACTCAAAATGTATCAATGAAACCTTTTTTTGTGGAGGATACAGCATGTGGGATAAAAGCCAGCAGCCATATTAGTTGTGCTAAATATTTAGTTCTTAACTTACATTGGTGTCAATTGTTCTTCTGAATTTCTCATTCAAATATAATAACCAAATCACTATATGCCTCAAGAGAGGAGCATGCCAAGATGTCAACTTGAAACCTTGTTGGCACAATCACTAGCAGTTATTTCCTTGCTTCCTTGCCACATTATGATTGTTTGGACATGTCTTGTAGTTTGTCCATTCAAACTGTATGCATCTTTTTTTCTGATTTGATTAAAAATGTAAAGGAGTTCTGTATCTCGGCACAATTGCCAAGGTTCACATAATCCATTTTTGGTTGCCCTTCTTGTGCTGCTTTGAGTTGAAGATTCCTTTGCAGTCTCTTGACAAAAGTAAAATAGCTACAGTTTTAATTGTTACAAGAAAGATTTTTTAAAAGAACTAGGAATGTAATTAATGCAAATTGTATGTTACCTTGTATCATATTCATAGTTTATATCTAGTAAGTTCATCAATATTGTTATTTCCCTTTACACGGGATCGTAGTCCCCCGAGAGATTGCGTTTCTGAAGTTACACAATTGAGTAACACCACTCAACCATTATAGATTGCAAAAACAATGATTACAACAGGAAAGCTGCTTTCTGCAAGTTCAATACCAACAGCAACTGACGAAGAACCGAAGAAAGAAACAAGAGTCCTGAAGGTAGCTGATAACGCCATGTTTATTGGGATATTTCCTCAATGAGATGCATTATAAATAAAATTTATAACAGACAATGTGAATCCAATCCGCAGTTTGGAGACCTGCAGATTGAGATAACACCCTTGAAGGCTAATATCGGGGCTGTCATCGGACTTGTGTTTGGGTAAATATTCCATTCAAACTGTCTGTTACCTATTTCAACGTTTTATTTCACAACGAAGAGGAGAAAAAATTTTAAACATCCAATTCTGAAGTGTAGGATTCTTTCATGGGAACTAGCTCAAGGCATTCAAAGCAGTCCAGAGAGTTCATTGGAGTATGCAAATGACAATGCTTTACTGCTGGCTAAGGTTTTGGAAAAATGCAAAATAGATTCTTATTGCCTCCGTTCCTCTCGTAACCTATTGATAATTAAATCCTGAAATTTTCTGGTTGCAGTCTCTGAGAGGAACTCTACTTGCCCTTTGCTACTCATCAACCTTACTGTCTGCTTGTACCACTGTGGGACTTCTCTTTCTGGCAAGACAAGTTAAGTCGAGGGAAAATTGAGCTTTCAGCCCACTTCCACTGTAAGTGATGACATGAAGGTTTTGGTATTTTTTCTAACAATGGAAGTCCAAAACTACTCAAGTATAATGTCATAATTGCCCCTTCCTTTCTTTATTTTTGACCTACCTCTGAAAGTGTAAAAGGCTTGTCAAAGGGTTTTGTTGTCTGCATTTTGCCTCATGTTTTGTAATGCAAAGATTTACATTATAGTTGTACAGCCAATATATACAAGTTCATACCTTCCTTATATCTCTGTTTGCTGTTTGTGTGTTGCTTTTGCCACTTATTTTTCTGTGTGCCTGTAATAGTGGGCCTCTCTGACTATTTTTTTTTTTTTTTATCCCTCAACAAGGTGTTTTAGTAATGAGTTTAGGGTTAAAAAATAATGAAAAACCCTCATCAACCAAAAGCTAGAGGCACAGATGGTTAGGATATATAACTTGTACCAGGATTTCTGTTATTCATTTACAGAGATTAATACCTTACGTCTTGCACAGACTCGATCATTAGCTATTGGCTGACAATTGGTTTGCAATAATTTTCATCCCTCCAGTACAAGGTTCTTGCCAGCTATTGGCAAGGCCATGAGAGGTTTTTTCTCTTCTTTTTTACGGATTGAAGTATATGATGTATTTTTTTTTATTGTTTTTTGGATTCGAGGAAATCTCACTTCCCAGAAATTGCACCTTGTGGGCCCAAGTGAGCGACTAAAACCCCGGTTGTCCTAAACTCTTACAAGAGATACACGCCCTGACTCAAACTCGAAACCTGCAGTGCAAATCTCAAACTTTTTGTCCTCACCTCATGCCATTTTGGGACTTAGAATGTATTATTGAGTCAGCATCAGACCCTTAATTTCTCCCCTAATTGATGCTGACTGCAGCAAAATTTCTGGTTGCTTGAGGTCACGTCTGTAAGATGAACAAATGGTTTGAAAATGACCAGAAAATTTATAATTCTCTTTTGACATTGATTATGAACTTTCAGTGATGGTTAAGGAAATTATTATGCCAATAGATGCGGCAATTAGCTGGTTACTGCTTAGAATAATGCATCCATAAAAATGACAGGAAGTATATTGGCAGCTGTTGAATTCAAGGCGTGCATGGAGTTATAGCAATGAACTCTAAACTTACCGTAGCCTTGTGTGCTGGTGTCTCAAAACTCCAGCATCCCATGATTTCTTTTCAAACACATTAAAACTCTGCTTGCAATTCACTGCTCTGCGATGAATTTTTCCTTTCAATGCGGTGATTTGCGATCTGCACAGTAGGTCTCGAGTTCAAGTTACCGTATGTATTTTTTATAGGAGTTTTGGACAACAGGGTTTTACTCGCTTACCTAGACCCACAAAGTACATAAAATGACCGGAATTTCAAGTTCACTCGTCATGGATTGAGTAATTGTATTTTTAATAAAAAAAAATGAATATAAGTTATTTTAATGTTTTTTTTTTTTATAAAATACTCTTAATTTTAAACTAAAAATTGATGTTTTTCATTTAATTAAATAAATTGAAAATTATTTGTGTTAATAAATACAAAACAAACCATTTACAATAACTAAAGACTAAACTATAAAAATCAGGACATGTATATTTTTCAAGATATTTGATCTTGCAATTAACAAATTTGGCAATAAAAAAGCCCAACCTCACATGTTTGAGATGACAATATATTTATTTTTAATGGAAATGTCTTTTTAATAGGGATGACTCGTAATTTATTGTTACAAATAATCAAAGACGTGATGTGTACCTTGCTTCTGTCTCTATTTCAACCATGATAATGACTGAAAATGAAGGTTGAAAAATCAAGGTTGGTGTTTTATGACATAGAAACCTATTTCTTAACTCATTTTTTACTCTAAATATCAACCAAACATTTCATTCATCTTGTTAAACCCATGAATATCCTTGTATAATCTAAAAATATGTTGTTAACCCAAAATCATCTTGAAATAAAAAACTATCGAAAATCAATTTTATTGTTGTTTTTTGGAGTAGAAGAAACTTCATCTCTTTTTATGTATTGTTTGTGGGTCTGGGTTAAACAAGTAAAATTCTGATTGTCTCAGACTCTTACAGGATGAACATGCTTTGACTCGAATCCGAGACCTGCAATACAGGTCTCACGCTAAAGGTGACCTAAGATCGCTATTTACATCAGAAGTTTCATTTATCTCACAGGGAAAAACAGAATTCATCCGAGACATGCATGCATTAATGTACTCTAATTCCCTTGTGTGCTGATGTCTCAAAACTCCAGCATCCCATGATTTCTTTTCAAACACATTAAAACTCTGCTTGAAATTCATTGCTCTGTGATGTTTTTTTCCTTTCAATGCGGTAGTTTGCGATCTGCATAGTAAATCTCGAGTTTGACCTAGGGTGTACATTTCTTATAAGAGTTTTGGACAACCGAGGTTTTACTCGCTCACCCAGGGCCACAAAGTGCATAAAATGACCGGAATTTCAAGCTTTAGATTTCACTTGTCATGGATTGAGTAATTGTATTTTTAATAAAAAAATGAATACAAGTTATTTTAATGTTTTTTCTTATAAAATACTCTTAATTTTAAACTAAAAATTGATGTTTTTCATTTAATTAAATAAATTGAAAATTATTTGTGTTAATAAATACAAAACAAACCATTTACAATAACTAAAGACTAAACTTTAAAAATCAGGACATGTATATTTTCAAGATATTTGATCTTGCAATTAATAAATTTGGCAATAAAAAAGCCCAACCTCACATGTTTGAGATGACGATATATTTATTTTTAATGGAAATGTCATTTTAATAGGGATGACTCGTAATTTGTTGTTACAAATAATCAAAGAGGTGATGTGTGCCCTGCTTTTGTCTCTATTTCAACCATGAGAATGACTGAAAATGAAGGTTGAAAAATCAAGGTTGGTGTTTTATGACATAGAAACCTATTTTTTAACTCATTTTTTACTCTAAATATCAACCAAACATTTCATTCATCTTGATAAACCCATGTATATCCTTGTATAATCTAAAAATATGCTCTTAACCCAAAATCATCTTGAAAAAAAAAAACATTTGGAAGTCAATTTTACTATTGTTATTTGGATTCGAGGAAACTCCACCTCTCTTTATGTATTCTTTGTGGACCCGGTTTAAGCGAGTAAGACCTCAGTTCTTCTAAACTCTTACAGGGTGAGAACACTCTGACTCGAATCTGAGACCTGTAATACAAATCTTAAACTATTTATCACCATGTCACGTTAATTGAGGACTATTTTATCATTTTAGGCATCTGGAAGAGAAAAAACACCGAGGTAAAACTTTTTCATTAAAAAAAACTCGTAGACACCAGAATTTATATTTTTAGTGACCATAATTGGTGTTAACCTAGATTTGACGGACTTAACTTGGAAAGTATAAGAGCCGCAATGAACATTTCATGCCATTGTTTTAAACTTGGTATGATACCTTCCACTTTTTTAACCTAAATTCCATTTCTTTCAACCCTGTCCTTGCTCAATAAATTTAAAACAATTGGGCTTCAATTTGACCCTTAAAAGATACAATCAGCTAAAGAATCTATACTAAAATATGAGAATAAAAATGATATTTTCGAGTACAATGAATATTCCACATGGTTTAGGGTTTCAGAGTTTCTTATATAATGTGGATCTTGCTGTAGAAAATCCTTAAAAAACAAACCTTCATCTCAATCTGACCAAGCATATACTCCCAGCCAGGTAAGACATCTTCATTTAATAATTGAGATTATATAGTTGGAATACTTCTGACCAGATATATTTTGTTTCTAATTTTTTTAAAAATATATCAAAATAATAAAATATTTTTTTAACATCAACATATAAAAATATTAAAATCATTAAAAAAATAATTTTAATTTTTTTTTTCAAAAACAATTTTGAAACACGGCCGAATTGTTTACTGGCAGATTCCTTTGACTTTCTGCATTTATTTTTCATTGAAAACTCAGATTCTTCAGCACCCGAAAAGGCATGCTGTCGCAATCCGATCAGGCAAGAATATTTTAGTAACCTGAAATTAGGGTTAATAAAATAAATATGTTGTATATTATAAGAGGGAAGGGTTAATAAAATAAATTAAAATAAATTTGTTGCTTAATTTAGCTTCATCGAGAGGCCATTTTCTTTCCCTTTCTTTTGACCTTGCATTGTTTGGGGTTCCCTGTCACATCTTCGCTGTCATTACTAGCCATGTTTTCTTCTCTTACATCATCTGTTATCTCATGTAAGAGGTTATTTTTTGTTAAATATAGATAAATAAATTCAAATTATTTATTATATATATAAAAAATTCAACTAGATTGTGTTGTCTAATGCAATACTTGTTGAAATGCATGTACTCAGTGTTGGGAATTGTGAGTGCATGTTACAGATTGCTAGCGTTTTACGTTTTATTTTTAAAAATACTTTAAAACAAATCAATTTAATGTTTTTTCGGTTACAAATTATTTTGAAAAGTATTGTAAGAAACATATTGTAATTAATGAAAAAACAAACATTTATTCAATATATATATATAAAGATCCTGGTTATTATTATTTTTGGATGCGAGGAAATCACACTTTTTAAAAAACACACTTTGCGAGTCTTAGATGAGCGAGGAAAACCCTGATTGTTTCAGACTCTTACAAAAAATATACGTCCTGACTTGAATTTAAGACCTATTGCACATATCATAATCTCTCTATCATCACGTCATGTCTCTTGGAAACTTAGTTATTATCCCACCATGTTTCATTTAGCATTGTGGATTCTAAATGAAAATTGAGGCTACAATTAAGAAAATCAAATTGAAGGACAATGTTTAGTATAGCTGGGATCCTCTAATGTTTTTTTTTTTTTTTAAAAAAAAAAACAACAAAAAAATAAAATCATTGTTAATCTAGAAGATAAAATTCAAATTAAATGAATATTATTTAATATGTAATAAAAAATATTCAGGTAAATTCTGTACTGGTCTACTATTACCTAATTTAAGTTCGTGTTTGGTTATTATCGTGTAAAAAAGAGGGATAAAAACATATTTAATTAAACACTAGAATAATTTTTTTATCTTGAAACAGCTACTAATTAACACTAAAACATGGTAATATCCAAATTCATTTGGTTATACTAAACAATACGTTAGATGTGTGTAGTTTGCAATCTGCAAAGCAGATCTCGAATTTGAATAAGAACTTATAAAAATCTAGAATAGCTAAAATTTTATTCACTCATCTAGAACCATAAAATACACTTTCTGAAAAATAAAGTTTACATAATATGTGCTAAAAGTGATTCATTTTCCCTCCTCCTCCTCCTCCTATTTCCCTGAATGAATTAATGAATATTATTTAATATGTAATAAAAAAATATTCAGGTAAATTCTGTACTGGTCTACTATTACCTAATTTAAGTTCGTGTTTGGTTATTATCGTGTAAAAAAGAGGGATAAAAACATATTTAATTAAACACTAGAATAATTTTTTTTTATCTTGAAACAGTAACTAATTAACACTAAAACATGGTAATATCCAAATTCATTTGGTTATACTAAACAATACGTTAGATGTGTGTAGTTTGCAATCTGCATAGCAGATCTCGAATTTGAATAAGAACTTATAAAAATCTAGAATAGCTAGAATTTTATTCACTCATCTAGAACCATAAAATACACTTTCCGAAAAATAAAGTTTACATAATATGTGCTAAAAGTGATTCATTTTCCCTCCTCCTCCTCCTATTTCCCTGAATGAATTAATGTCCCATCTTATGTAAGCAATTATTTAATATTGATTAAATCTTCTTAAATTATCATATTCTACTAATTTGACTTCGAAAAATGAATCTTAATTTAGAATCTCTTAAGTACATGTTGGCTGAAACATATAGTAATTATAATCAGTAGGTCCACTAGCTAGGTTAACCCCAAACCATGGTTTTTCATTTCTATGAACTGCGCAAGCACCACCTTTCTGGATTTTATTTTTATTTATTTTTTTATTCCTTCCATAATAGAAAACTTCATCCTTGGATTATTGAGGAAACTCATAAGCTTCTTTCCACATAAAAACAACAACATCTCTTGTCTCGGCACCATCTCTCATTATCTGCCAGCAAAAAAACAATTTAAATTCTTCAAAATAATTAAATTAAGGTAACTAGATGTATCTTATTGTTCAGCACATGAATCTCCTCCAAATCAATCAATTAAGGCAAGTAGCTAGCTAGCTTGTCTCCATTAATTAGGGTTTGATTGTAAGTGTGGTTAACGTTGTTTTTCAAAACCCAAGGGGTCCTGGCGTGAGTGGTGAGGGCGCTCTCGTCCCTTAAGAGAGGTCAGGGGTTCAATCCCTACTCTTGTATGGAGCTGGCCATTTGGGGAGCACTTTCACCCCTTCGAGACCCACCCGGTGCGAACGTGGATTAGTCTGGACCAGTGTCTAGGACACCGTGTGGTTTATACAAAAAAAAAAACGTTGTTTTTCAAAGTGTTTTTCGTTCATAAAAATAATAGAATGATGTTTTTGTTTACTTTTAAAAAAAAATTATATTTGACATCAGTACATCAAAATATCTAAAAACACCAAAAAAATTTAATTTAAAATAAAAAATAAAAAAATCAATATTTTTCAAAAATATTTTTGAAAACGCGGTGAAAAACCAGCACTTATAGCACAATGTTTTCTCCTAAAATTCCACCACCAATTGGGGGAAGATTCTTCAAGTTACAATACAAAATGTAACCGGCAAATTGTTGGTGTTTGATCTCTTCAAAAGATGGATCTTGATTATGTCAGCAGTTTCCTATCAACCACAAGAACTCCATTTTTTTTTTGCAGGTTTGAGTGGTGATGAATGTCAAAAGATGGATCTTCATTATTTTAATTATTAAAATAATATATTTTTAAATTGATTTAAATTAACTAGTTTAACCCAAAGTTCAATTAAGTCAAGAGCCGGATTAGGTTTAGAAACTATAGTTTTTTTTAGCTGTATTGTTGGATTCCAAACCAGAGATCATGGTTTTATAATTTCTTAACCCATGCTTAGATCAACAATCTAGTGTTTACGTAATTTAAATCATACAATAATTTTGAAGAAAAAAAGTAAAAAAAAAAAAAAGAGGGGGGAAAAAGTCTCCTCATTTTGTCTTTGCTTGACTCTCACTACCCTCTTCTCTCTATATATATTTTAGTCCCGTCCTCTCCTCTCTTCCACAGCCTATCGGCACATCTGTCTCTCCCTCTCTTTCCGCTTCCACCATGGCCTGCTCAGCCACTGACCTAGCTCCTCTCCTCTCGGCCACGGTGAACTCCACCGACGCTGCCACCTACTTGTGCTCCCAGTTCACCGGCATATCCAACCAGCTTTCAGACACAACCTATGCAGTCAACAATACCTACCTTCTTTTCTCTGCCTACCTGGTCTTTGCCATGCAACTTGGCTTTGCCATGCTGTGTGCTGGCTCTGTCAGGGCCAAGAACACCATGAACATAATGCTTACTAATGTTCTTGATGCGGCTGCTGGTGGCATTTCTTACTATCTCTTCGGCTATGCCTTTGCCTTCGGCTCCGGCAGTACTCACAGCAATGGCTTCATCGGCCGCCATTTCTTCGGTTTGAATGACTTTCCTACTGCTGATCAGGATTATAGTTTCTTCCTCTATCAATGGGCTTTTGCTATAGCTGCTGCTGGAATCACGAGTGGCTCCATTGCTGAGAGAACCCAGTTCGTTGCTTACCTCATATACTCCTCCTTTTTAACCGGCTTTGTCTACCCTGTTGTTTCACACTGGTTCTGGGCCGCCGATGGGTGGGGCAACCCGGCCAAAACAAAAAACCCTCTTTTATTCGGGTCGGGTGCAATCGACTTCGCTGGTTCCGGTGTAGTTCACATGGTTGGAGGTATTGCAGGTTTGTGGGGTGCTCTTATTGAAGGCCCGCGAATCGGCCGGTTCGACCACAATGGTAGGTCCGTGGCGTTACGTGGTCACAGCGCCTCGTTAGTGGTGCTCGGCACATTCATGCTGTGGTTCGGGTGGTACGGGTTCAACCCCGGTTCGTTTCTGACAATCCTAAAGAGCTACGGTGGCGATAAAGCGTATTACGGTCAATGGAGTGCTGTCGGGAGGACAGCTGTCACCACAACATTGGCTGGGAGCACAGCTGCCCTTACCACCTTGTTTGGGAAGAGATTACTGTCCGGTCACTGGAACGTGATTGATGTTTGCAATGGCTTGCTGGGGGGTTTCGCTGCAATCACCTCCGGGTGCTCCGTCGTGGAGCCGTGGGCTGCGATCATCTGTGGCTTCGTTGCGGCTTGGGTTTTAATCGGGTGTAATAAGCTCGCAAATAAACTACACTACGACGACCCACTAGAGGCGGCCCAATTGCACGGCGGATGCGGCATGTGGGGGCTGCTCTTCACCGGGCTGTTTGCGAGGGAGAGGTACGTGAATGAAGTTTATCCGAACAGGCCAGGGCGGCCGTACGGGCTGTTCATGGGTGGCGGCGGCAAGCTGCTGGCGGCGCAAATCATCGAAATCCTAGTGATAATCGGATGGGTCTCGGCGACAATGGGCCCACTATTCTATGGTCTTCACAAGCTGAAGCTGCTGAGGATCTCGAGTGAGGATGAGATGGCAGGCATGGATATGACGAGGCATGGAGGTTTTGCTTATGCATATCAAGATGACGATGATGCATCAGGGAAACCTTCGATCATGATGAAAAAAGTGGAGCATGCTAATGACACCACACCTGATCGGAAGTCACAAGCTATTGGTGTGTGATCAAATTTTCTTGATAAACATGATGCAAATCAACTTAAGGTGTGATTGATGTGGGATCTTGTTTCTTGATTAAAGAATATTTGTATGGGATTGTTATATAAGTTTTAAACTATTTTTGCTTTTAAAAGTTATCTTTGTTTTTATTTGAGTATGTGAAGGAAACATGTTATATGATGATTATATATTTTCCAAGTGTACATTTTCAATAATTATATGCAATTATTATTTAGTTTCTCGAGAATATTATAATTTTTAGGGTTAATCTCTCATATATAATATTTAAATTTGAAAATCGATCAAAATTTCAGGAAAATCTCCTCTATACTATGAGGTTACCAATTATTAGCCAGAAATTTATTACACTTTAATATTCAACTAATTCACATTCTATTCATTATCCAATTACCTTGGACTCGTCACATACTCAACAAATCACATCCAACGTATTTCTTTAGGGTTCATTACATATGTATACTTATGAGTATAAATTGTTCAAATCTTCAAAAATAAAAAACATAATCACACGTTAATTATCTAAGACACAATAAAAAAACTAATACGACATTATTGGAGCAAGGACGCACTCAATAATCACCACATTTGAATATTAGGTTAGTTTTAGAATTGAGCTTAGTAATTTTATTTAATATACTTTCCACATGTTTTTCTTGGTTACAAGCCTAGATTATAGATTTCATGTGTCAACTCTCTCTCTATATATAAAGTAATAAAAAATCAACCCGAGTAAACCCTATTAGCCTGCTCAATCTAAAAAAAATAACTAATTTTAAAAAGAATCTAAAAAAAAATGGAGCTAACCATATCTACTCTTTAAAATTCATTACTTGAATCATAAGGTTGAATTATAGCATAAATGACAAACCCAAAAAATAATAATGTCAAATTCTCAACCAACCAAAATATTAAGAGATAAAAAAAGTCAACAAAAAAAGAGATACAAAATTACTTATTATTAGATTTTCTAGTATTTTAATATTAGCAACTCCTGGAAATTATAATTTTATAATTATAAAAAAACTATTTTTCACGCACTTTCTAGCAATAGAGAGACAACACAAAAAAAGGTTTTTGCGACAATGGTGATAGTTTTGTCAAGCACAAGGAGAAATAGAAATATACCCCTGAAATTGATTGAACAGGAAGTTTGATACCTCCTTTGCTGTAACAATGATGTTCTTTTGAACGAAAATGGTGCCGTATTGGCCTATAAGAAAGTGGTAATTTTGAGTGCAAATTGCAGGGGTTTGGATCGAGAGGGAAGGTTTTGATACGAGAAGAAGAGCTGGATGATCTTACTGATTTGATTTCAATCTCAACAATTTATGAGAGTTATCTTAACTGCTTAATAATCCCAAAAATATGCAATACATCCAATGCATATTTTTGTTGAGACATAGAGATACCTTTCCAAGATCGTGACACTTCAATACCCAAAAAGTATTTTAGATTACCAAGATCCTTGATACGAAATTGACGCTAGAGATAATCTTTGAGAAGTTGGAGTTCATGTGCATCATTTCCTGTAATGAGTATGTCATCGACATAAATTAATATGCCAATAAATGATGTGCCTTTTACTTTGGTGAAGAGTGAATAATCTGTCTTGGGTTATCGAAAACCTACATTCTGAATGGCAGTGGAGAATTTAGAGAATCGATTGCGAGAAGCTTGTTTAAGGCCATACAGTGACTTGTTAAGTCGACATACCAAGTTTTTCCCTTGTCGGCGAAGACCAGGAGGAGGAACCATATAAACCTCTTCGTCATGATCACTATGAAGGAATGCATTTTGAACATCCAACTGATGAAGAAACCAATCACTAGAAGTGGCAACAACAAGTAAGCAACAGAGAGTAGTGAGTTTGGCTGTAGGAGAAAAGGTTTCAAGATAATTCACACCTTCAACTTGAGTATAACCTTTGGCAACGAGACCGTTCAATAGTCCCATCAGAGTTATATTTCATACGATATACCTATTTGTAGTCGATGGGTTTATAGCAGTAGAAGTGGCACAAGGGGCCAAGTATGGTTGAGGGCAAGGGCATCCAACTCAGCTTGCACGGCGTTGCACCATTTAGGATTTAAAACTGCTTGAGCATAGGAGGTAAGTTCCATGTGACCTGAATGTGAGCTAGAAAAGAGCGATGAGATGGAGAAAGATGAGAGTATGAGAGAAAGTTAGAAAGAGGATGTTTTGTACCTATAGGAATTGACATTGATTCAGGAGATTAGTGGGGAGAAATAATAAGATGAGAGAGATGGTAGTCATGATGCCATACAGGTGAATGTTTGGGGCGAGTAAAGACACGAAGTGGATTAGGTTGAGAGACAGGCTCACTTGGAGTAGGGGTTGGGTCGGGGGTAATGGAAGATGTAGGATTCATAGAGAGATAGAGGGTTTAGGTTGATGGTCATCTTGTTGGTTATGTGGTAGTGGTGTGGGTTTGATAGGATAAGAAGGGGAAATGTCATTTTGGGGTAGTGGCAAGACAGAGGAAGGACTATATGGATGGGTTTGATAAGGAAAAATATTTTCAAAGAGGTGGAAGTCCTGACTGACAATGAATTTTTTATTATCTATATCATAAAGTTTGTAACTTTTTTTTACCCGTGGGATACCCAATAAAGACACAACGATGAGTATGAGAATCAAATTTATGAGATGGATGGACAATGGTAGCATAGCTAAGACAACCAAAAACACGAAGGTGAAAGAGGGTAGGTATTCGATTATATGGAAGTTCACAAAGACTTTTTATTGGATAATAAGGGAGTGGGTAAACAATTTATGATGTCGACAGCGGTAAGAACACATTCACTCCAAAAATGTAGTGGGAGATTGGATTCACAATGAATGGCACGAGCGATATTTAATATGTGACGGTGTTTGCGTTCCACCGCACCATTTTTTTATGGAGTATAAATGCAAGATCGTTGAAACTCAATGCCATGGGAGAGGAATAAAGGTTGCATGGAAACAAATTTAGAGCCATTGTCAGAACAAATTGTTTTGATGGAAAGATGAAATTGATTCTAAACAAAAACAATAAAATTTTTGAGAAGATATTGAGTATTGGATTTTTGATTTAGTAAAAAAAGCCAAGTGCATCTGCTAAAATCATCCACAATAGTTAGAAAAAATAGTCTGTTTAGCCATAGGACAAACATCAGAAGTTTTGTCAAAAGAAACAGAAATAAAAGAAAACGATTTATGGAGTTGGAGACGGGCATGTGATGGGTGATCGAGGTGTTGATGCCAAAGATAAGAAGCTGGTGGAATGTGACAGGAGATTGGTGACGGTGAGGGTAGTGACATGTAGTATAGACCACTGCTTTGTTTACCCCCATCCAATCATCTTTCCCATAGCCAAGTCCTGTAAGACACAAAAGTCAGGAAATAGGATGATACAACAATGCAATGATTTAGTGATTTTACTAGCAGATAAAAATTCAAATTGAATGATGGAACATGAAGAACATCTGTAAGAGTAATGTACTTCTTAAAAAGAATTGTGCATGTGGAATCAATGAGTACAAATGAGCCTGTAGGTAATTTGACAGAGGGTACATGTGAGGGATTCTTGTCAACAAAACAAGAATCCAAGGTTGAGAAAAAATGGAATTGATGGAAGGAAGAGAAGGATTAAACAGACCTGCTACATTAGCAAAAACATTGGAGTGGTCAGATGAGGAATTGGTGGAAAACTTTACCATAGCAGTTGTGAGTTGTTTGCATTGTTCATCAGTGAGCCCAAAAAGAGATTCTAAACTGTAGGTTGATTAGGTCGATAGCATGGTGTGACTCAGTACCATTGGATCGCTTGGGCTAGTGGAAGGAAGTTGTCTGGCTTGTTGTATTGAGGAGGAACTGGTGTCCACTTGATGGGCTTTTGGTGTTTGTTGTGCACCATAATTTCCACCATGGTTGCGCCCATAGATCCTGTTGCTATGGGAGTTACCACTGGTTGAAGGGGTAGTTTTTCTGTCATCGCGATGAAGTTTATGCCCTGGTGGATACCCATGCAACTTGTGACAAGTTTCAACATTATGGTAGTCACGATCATAGTAACTACAATGGAGAGGATTACCATTGGTGTCTTGTCCCAGAGATCGATTTTGAGAAAAAGTTATTGTTTCTGGTGTGTTGGACGGCTGCAGCAAAGAAGAAGTTTTCAGTTGTGGATGAGCCAATTTCCCTTTATTTTTCTTCTTGGGTAATTAAAGAATATGCTATGCGGACACTTGGGAGATGATTCATAAGCAGAATTTGACCACGCACTGCATTATAAGAGTCATTAAGACCCATTAAAAACTACATGATGTGATCTCGATCTTTTTGTTCATTGTTTGTTCTCATACCCCCACAAGAACAAGTAGGAGGGAGATTATAAGATGCAAGCTCATCCCATAAAGCCTTGAGCTTGGTGTAATATAAGGATACCAACATGGTTCCTTGAATATGAGAAACAATCTGCTTTTGAATTTGAAAGATTCATGGAGCGTTTCCTTCGGAAAATTTGTCTTCAAGATCTACCAAAATTTCTCTTGTAGTGTCTGCGTAAACCATGTAATCTACTAAGTCGGAGTCCACTGGAGATAATAACTAGGAAAGAACCATCTTGTCACAACGATCCTAAAGAGTGTAATCATTGGGTTTCTGGGTAGATGATGGTTGTTCAAGGGAGTCGTCAACAAAACCAATCTTGTTTTTGGCGGGAAGAGCAATAATTATGGAACAACGCTAGGTTGCATAATTATCACCATTAAGTTTCTGGTGTGTTGGACGACTTGAAGACGTCATTACCGGATTCATGTCAGTAGTTTTGATTAGACCTTATAAATTTAGAATTAAAACTAAATGTTTTTAGCTTTAAATTAGGTGTTTTTTAGTTGAAAAACTATTTTTATGTATGTTTGCATAAATCTTTCTCAAAGAAAACTAATTAGTTCTATTATTTATGGGTTAGATTGGATAATATAATGGTTTGAAAAAAATAATTCTTTAAAAATTACTTCCAAATCCAAATTTAAGTTGGAAAAAATTATATTTTTGAGTTTATTGTAAAATAGTTTCTTAAGCTACAAAATAATAAAGTAAGTGTGTAAAATAATATTGTTTTTAGAGTGTTGTATATTATTTGTGAGGCTTTGTTTTTTATGGGATTAGTCCTTGGTTCATAATCATCACCAGTTTTAAATGTTAATGAGGGTCAGCTCTCTTTTATTTTTTTATTTTTTTAAATTAATTTATTTTAATTTTATCCTTCAATATGTAATTTATTTGAAATTAATCTTCATACCTTTTTTTTTCCTTTCTTTCCTATTGGGTTATCTTAATCATGCTCTCATGGTTGCGAGATTTGCGTATTAATCTAGATTGACTCAGATGTTTTTGTTTTCCATTACTATAAGATTAGTCCCGAGTTCATGATCAGAGTCATCAAACTTTTTTTATCCTTTTTTAAAATTGATTTATTTCAATCATCTTAAATCATTTGGAAATTGATCTTCATATTTTTTTTTTAACTTTTCTATTAGATTATCCTAATCTTGTATCCATAGTCATAGGGTTTATAAGTTAGCCCTGTACTTAGTTGTTAAACTTGTACTTAGTCAATAAGTTGATCTAAGATTTAAAAGCTTTTTTACATTATTATTTTTTTAAATAATAATCTAATGGTAAGAGTTTGAGACTAAGAGATTCGCTCCTCCTATAGTCTCAGGTTCGAGCCATATGGTTGTCAATATAATAATTACTGGAAACTTATATGATTGTTAACTTTAGAGCACATAGATTAGTCGATGTAACAAAACATTCATGCTAATAAAAAAAAAGTTTTTTTTGACCTAAAAAAGTTTGTAATGCCTCGATAGATTGGATGAACATCTAAGAAAAATAAATAAAATATCACGGTTTTAATGAAATAATTAACTCAATGATTGGTGAATTGATCCAATAATTCAATGAACTAGATTATTTTTTTTAATAAAAAATCAGCATTTTTTCACCATCTGGCGGGTCATGGGTCGGACCTTAAACGTAGACTTTGAATCGAATAGAAATGTTTTGATTTGGATCCCTGGAAACCTGTATCCCCAACAGGAACTGAAGTAACAGATAACGTAGTTTGATGTCTTAACAGATTGTTACAAATAAACAATAAAATCAGTCCAGCAAATGGGGACTCACTTTCTTCTCCCACAACTCTCCTTCCCTGCTAAAACAACGCCACCATCACTTCCGCTTCTAAACCATAATAACCACCATCTCTCTACCGGCAATCATACTAGTAGGCCTAGTGGCCCTCGCTTGGCTTGGAAGAATCATGGTCCTACTTCAACTGGACGCTCCAGGTTCAATTTTGAAGATGAGCTCAATACTGACAGTGGTGATTATGATGATGAGTTTGGATTCAGTGGAACTGGGAAGCAGAGGGTATGGTGGTTGGATGATGATGATTGGGATGATGATGATCTGGATGATGATGATGAGGAAAATGAGTTCGGGGTTTTTAAGGTATGTTAAAGGAGAGGATTTTCTTTGTATGTAATTGTTATTTTTTCTTCTCTAATCATGGGAAATCGAGGCTTTCTTGTTTTTAGTGATAAAGATTGGATTTTGGTAGCTGGGTTTTGTTGGCTGCAATGGAAGTGTTTGAAATGGAAGAAAAGATTTAAATTTTATCATTAATCAAAAGTAACTGAGTGGAAAATACTACTACGGGATGCTAGAAAAGCTTCTAAGAGCTAAATGAACGACCAATTACTGTATAAAGAAGAATGTTTGGGATTAGAAATTGCATCACTTAGCAGCTTAGTATTCTGAAGTCTTCGTACTCACAAACTGCACAATCCACTTAGTAGTGACATAAGAAGTAGAACCAGCGTGGCCATGAATTTCTTTTGTTTCTATGAGCCTAGATGCAATAAACAGCAACTTTCCATGACATTCTCAACAATACAGAGAGAAATCACTTCATTTGCAGAGCTTTTTGCCAACTAAATTCAGTAGCCCGGTTTAGCTCTCCTGTTAATCCCACTTTTCATGACAATACGGTTTAGCAGAATTGCATATCATTTGAAAGATTACTCCACATATAGCTCCCTGAAATTCTGCTAGAGATTCAGACCCTGTATGAGATCAACTCCATTCACTAACTTTAATCACTTCATTCACCTTAGTATCAGCTGGTGGCCTTGGATTTTGAATCACCTTCAATCCATGCTTCTTGACAAGAGGGACACGGGGATGCCAGCAATCCCACCAGAGATGAGTGGCATTACCATCACTAATTATATGCATAATTTGATCCCCAGACCATCTCCTTTAGCTTGAGAATTTTCTTCCAGTTCCAGGCTGCAGTCAGGTGGTACTTTTAAGCTCCAGAAACTTCATCCGCTAAGCTTGCAAGCTGAAATCCAGGCCTGAGTAGTAACAATGTTGCATTGGTTTTTCTCTTCTTCTTTTGCATTTTTTAAAAAAAGTCTTCGATTCTATCTGTTAGTTTGATTTTGGAATTAAGAAATGATATAAGGGAAGACAGTCTTATTGGTTTATTCAGGAAATTTCAGAGTATTGGATGTTCCCATTACCTTTGTAGAGAAACCTTTTTTCACTTACTTTGATGTTCATGGTTATGAGGGAAGCCTTAAACTCATGTGTAGGTGATTTTAAATTTCTGATATTGTTGCAAGGACCATAATCCAGCTGTTGAGTATTTCGATGGATAAAGGGTGAATCTTTGCAAAATATGGTTACTTGAGGGTGGGGGAGTGATTTTTCTTGGTGTATCACATGATTATTAGTTGTTTCTTTCTTGGGTGAGGAAGAGAGAGGGAGAGGAGGAAAAACATGTTTCCCTTTTGATGCCGGTTCCGCCTTTGTCTAGATATATCGCTTAGTTAAGAGTAACTTGGAACTGGTATTTTATTAGCTATTTTTAGTTTAAGACTTGCGAAGGGTGAGATCAGCTGAGAAGCTGATAGTTTAAAAGTTTTTGGAAGGGGACATTAGACATTAGCAGGGTTGCCCTCAGAATGACATGCTATTTTATTAGCTATTTTTACTGCCCGGTGCTTCTACGTACTAATATAAAGATGATCCTTTTTTGTGCTTATGGAAATTATGGTGCAAGCAGTCAATGATTGTTGAAAAGGAAGAATCATTCCAATGTAGATAATGATTTCTGCATGAATATAATGAGCTCAATTTGCTTTTGTTTTCGTAGCTTTGTTAAGCTTGTTTGTAACCCACCTCTATGATTAGTCCCATCTTTGGCTGGGGCTGCTAAAATTGCAATCTTGGTTGCCAATTCATTTGTAAACTAGCTGATCCTTATTAACTGTTCTTTTTTTTTATTATTATTATTATTATCATTGTTGTTGTTGACAGAGGTTTCTTCTCAACTGTAAAACATAATGAGTTTATATTATGTGCAATATAATTTCCTGTATAGCATGACTTCATGTGATTCAGTGCAGGTAATTAAAGCTTTTGGTTGGATGATTCCGGCCGTCGCCGTATCATTTCTGCTAGGAACTGACAACCCAAATGCTTTCTTAATGGCGTTAGCAGTTCCGTTAGGACAGACTGCCTTGTCGCTTGTACTGGATAAAGTCTGGGGAACTACAAGCACTAATCGAAAACGCAGATCAAGAACCAAAACCAGGAAAAAGCCATTTGCTAGAGCTTCCAGCAAAACAAAAAAGACTGAGCCTAAGGCAGGGGAATACAAGACTAATGAACAAAAAGGGAGTTACCAGTCGTGGGTGGCGGCAACAGATGGTGGTTCCACCAAGAAAAACACCAGCAGGGCACCCGGTTTTGGCGGATGGGATGATCTCGATAAAGCAAGCTATAAGGCCGGAAGGAGAAGTCAAAAGGGAGATGAGCGTCCAAAACAGAATGAAGGTAAATTGAGTAGGAGAAGAAGAGTCAGGGACAGACCACTTCTTCTTAGGCTGCTGATTGCTGTTTTCCCATTTTTGGATTCTTGGAGTAAGTTCTTATAATTGTTTGTCATCAACCTTCCATAATATTGGAAAATGTCTGGAGAGATACGTGAACACTAAGCTAATATATGTGGAGAAAAAATGAAGTTCCACGACAGGCTATCAGAATATATATGAAATTATTTCCATCACATTATCAAACACTGAACTACTTGATTGAGAGTGTCTTGATTTAATATATATTTCTTGATAAAAATATGTTAATTTAATATATTTTTATTTTTAGAAAAATTTACTTCCATCCATTGATAAACACTCGAACTACTTGATTAAGAGAGTGTCTTGATTTGGCGTGGCGTGATGACAGAGGATTTGCGATTTTTACAGCAGGTATTAAGTTTAAGTCAGAGTGTGCTCCTCTTGTAAAAATTTAGGACAGTTGAGGTTTTACTTGTTCATCTAAATCCATAAAATATGCTTTTCGGAGAGTAGAGTTTCCTCGAATAAAAAAAAGATAAATGTTGTGATTATATTTTCCTCAACATAAGCTTGTTCTTTCTGTTTGTCCCCTCCTGACTTTTCTCTATCTTCTTCCACCTGCTTGATCTCTTCATCTTCATCAAGAAAATTAAACCCATTTTGTTAAAAAAATTCAGGCGGCACAAGTTTGTGCCCTCATAATATATTTAATCATCAAAATACACAAGAACAGCTTTGAAATGGAGACTTTTGAAGGTCTTATTATCCAAATGTAGAACTAGCAGAGTTTAGTGATAACAATTTATTTCTTACAAGGTTGATGAGTGGTATGGGGATTGCTGTTTGTGTCGGTGCATGCTGCATGTTGTCCATGGAGCTTATGCATCACAGTGAGTAAGTTGAGTTGCCAAATTATTTCTATAAGGTTTTTTTAAAAAAAATTAAATAATTTTATCTTAATTTTTTTTTGTGTTTTTAAATTATTTTGATGTTTTGATGTCAAAAATATTTTAAAAAAATAAAAATATATATTATTTTAATATATTTCTAAATAAAAAATATTTTAAAAAGCAACATCAATTATACTTTTAAATAGATGTTAATAAACCTTATGCACCAAAAAAAACATTAATAGTATTTGGTGGTGCAATTGTTTTTTAATGTATTTTAAAAGTATGTTTTACTTGAAAAAAATATTAAATTGATTATTTTTTAGTATTTTTTATGATTTTAATGTGTTGGTTTCAAAGTTTAAAAAACAAATATGAACCGAAAAATTATTTTAAAAAAATATAATATATCATAATACTAACATATATTTAATTATTTAAAACTCCACAATAGCAGACACTTTATAATATGCATTTTTCACTTTAAATATAATGATTAAAATATCTTTTATTATTTTGCTAAACAATTTGTGCCAAAGTTTTTAATACCATTCCGGTCGTCGTTCCGGTTTTTCTATTGGTACGGAACGTTTTGGTTTTCAGAGCATTTCGGCGTGCCGTTTCGGGGTTATACTGTTCATATATATATATATATGATAAAAAATAAAATATTAATTTAACAAGCATAATTAAAATTCAAGATAAATTAACTTTAAATTATACACTATAAACACAAAGTCAAACAAACATAATCTCAAAATTAGAAACACAATCACAAGTTAATCAAAATAAGGAGGATTTTAAGGTCGGAACGGCACACCCGGAACAATACCGAGATATTCCGGCCGGAATTTGGAAGGAATTTCCGGAACGGGCCGAAATTAAAATCGAGATGAAAATGATGTCATTTTGTCTTGGTTTTTTTAACAGTATAGAACATTCCGGCCATGCCAACCAGAACAGAACGGTATTGATAACCCTGATTTGTGCCATGCTCATTGCTTGCCTCAACAATCAACAAGTTTTCTCAACATTTCTAATTCGGCATTCAATAATTATTGCACAACGTCAAAGTGTTAAAACTTCACAAATAAAATTAAATAGAATCAAATTCAAGTCTGAAAAATAAAAATAAAAATAAAAAATGGCAGGAAAATCCGTGATGTGGGGAATGGGAATTTAAAGATCCGTATATGCTCCATAGTATGGACAAACCCGTAAAACGATGCGTTTTTTCCTTAGAAAATGACATTATTTGTGCTTCATTTTCAATGTTGATGGTACTTGTGTTTATTAAAATTATATATATATATTTAGCTCTCGAGTATAGCATTGATATTATTTGATGGGTTAGTTTGGCAAATTAGTAATATAAACTCTATTGTTGATAAAAAAAAATCATTTTGATGCATTTTTAAATGAAAAACACTTTCAAAAGCAATCACAGCCACATTTTCATGTGTTAATATCAAAAATATTTTTTTTATAAAAAAAAACATCATTTTAATGTATTTTTAAACGAAAAACAATTTCAAGAGCAATCATAATCATATTTTCATGTGCTAATGTCAAAAATAATTTTAAAAAAACATTATTTTGATGTATTTTTAAATAAAAAACACTTTTAAAAACCATCAAAACCACATTTTCATATGCTAATATAAAAAATAATTAAAAAAATAAATTATTTCAATATATTTTTAAATAAAAAAACTCTTAAAAGTAGTGATAACCACACTTTCACTAGTTGAAGTGTGTACGTGGGCGATGTGCTTGCAAGTTGTATGAAGTCAACTCCATGAAATGGCTACACAAGGCAACAGAAGTTTTCATCCCTTAAGAGACTTGATGAGATCTGGACTTCAAAATTAATAATTTATTTATATTAATTAAAGGCATTTTACCCTTTAAGAGAGTTGATGAGATCTTCTTGCAATTTGAGGTTCAACTTCTAGCCTTCGAAAGAGTGTGCTCTCATGATCTCATAAAAGAAAATAATAATGTGTCCCAGAAAAAATACCATGGTAAACTTATTAGAGAATAATATAAATTATATTTTAGGATCTCATTTAACAGTTTAAGTTTTTAGATGAGATGGTTCGTTGACATGGTATCAGAGCCTTGTTGATTTAGCGGTTACGAGTTCGAATCTCACCACTCCATTTTATTTGATAAAAATAAAGCACAATATAGTATAGGTCTGTGCAAGCATCAAGCCTAAAAGATTTTTATTTGAGGAGGTGTATCAGAAAATAATATAAATTATATTCTAGGACCTAACTTAACAGTTTAAGTTTTTAGATGAGATGGTTCATTGACATGGTATCAGAGCCTTGTTGACTTAGCGGTCACGAGTTCGAATCTCACCACTCCATTTTATTTGATAAAAATAAAACACAATATAGTATAGGCCTGTGCAAGTATCAAGCTTAAAAGACTTTATTTGAGGAGATGTGTCAGTGAATAATATAAATTATATTCTAAGACCTCACCTAATAACTTAAAATTAAATAAAATAATAAAGTTCACCTCTCGAACAAATACAATAATAAAAAGTAAAACTGAAAAAAAAAACTCGGGTTAACTTTATTATAAATTTGTGATTTAGGATATGAAATAGAAAGAAACTTTATAGAAGAATTAACAGCAAAACTCATAAAAATGAAGGTGCAATAGTTTAATATTAATAAAGGATAAAACTTAGCAAAGATTAAAGTCAATTATTAATGATTATTTATCTAATTAGATACACTGACCCGAATTCTTTTGGCACTTCTAACCAAGGTTGTCAATATCGTTTTGGTTGTCGTTCTGGTTTTTTTATTAGTACGGAACGTTTTGATTTCGGGGTATTTCGGCGTGCCGTTTCGGAGTTGTACTATTCATATATAATTAATTATATATATATGAAAAAAATTAAAATATTAATTTAACAAGCATAATTAAAATTCAAGATAAATTAATTTTAAATTATACAATATAAACACAAAGTCAAACAAACATAATCTCAAAATTAGAAACACAATCACAAGTTAATCAAAATAAGGAAGATTTTAAGGCCGGAACGGCACACCCAGAACAATACCGAGACATTCCGGCCAGAATTTGGCCGTTATTTCCAGAACGGACCGGAATTAAAACCGAGACAAAAACGACACTGTTTTATCTCAGTTTTTTTTAATGGAACAGAATATTCTGACCATTCGAGCTAGATCAAAACAATATTGACAACCCTCCTTCTAACCTCCAAAGAAGTGCTCTCACGATCCCATGAAGGATGTCCTATATAAAATATGATCATGAGTCATGAGGGATAATTAATCACGAAATTCCGAAGGAAAATCATAAATAAATCAGAAAAGATTAGATCAGGATCAAAATTTTATAAACATTAATGATGATGATGATTAAAATATTGATAAATTTATGTTTTTTTTTTTTTTTGTGAATAAAGTTATTGAATATTATTTCAAGAATATTAAAGTAGATAGTTCTCACTCGGCAGCTTCCTAACCATGAACTTAGACTACGTCGTTTCCACGTACTTATGCTACCGAAAGTATGACTTGGTTGATTAAAGAGGCCTTCGAAAGTGTATGTAATGATGTTTATCTAGATTCTTTGTGGTGAAGATTAGATTGCTTGGATCAAAGAATTCAAAGTTGATAACGTTTAGAAAAAAATATATACTATAGTCTTGATATTTCTATATAGTAAAATATAATTATATGATATATATACTATAGTCTTGATATTTCTATATAAATATAATTATATGATAATTAGACAATTAAAAGACACTTATAGGTAATTGATGTAAATAAGATCTTGGAAAGAATATTAAAGGTTATAGAAGACATTGAAGGTTATAGGTGATTGATTTCATTCGGCTGTATAAGAAAGATGACAAGTATGATGGAGATAACATAGAACTCATCAAAAACTCAAGTCACCACTTCGTAGTTTTATCAAGTTCTTAAGACATTTCAAGCTTAAAATCGATAGGTGATAGTTTATAGGCGATAATTATGTGAGCGATATTTTTATTAGCGATACAATAGTATGTGATAAAATAATAGGCGATATGAATGTCACGCCGACACCGTGGAGAAGCAGTTTCAGCACGTCCCACAACTTGGAGAACATCCTAGTGCTAGAAATGGGTCTTTCACAGGTCTGAAAACGAGTCATCGATATAAGTAATACATCGGGCCATATGCCCCCTATTTTATTCTAGATTAAGCAACGATGCACAACACCCACACACCCGCGACAGGTCTATAGATGACCCACTAAGCTATCGCACCCGGTCATGTCACGAGGAGTGTTTTAGTCGACTGAGAAAAACAAGATCTTCTCTTCCTCGGAACAAGCAGGCAAGACACATGTGCGGTGACGCCCCCCACCAACTTATTATAAAAACATAGATGTGAAATTTAAAAACATGTAACTTATTATAAAAACCATGTGTAAGGATTGCAATTCAACCATGAAAGAAGAATTAGCATCTTAGGGTTATAGATATCAAACAAGACTTACAAGAAGGTATGAATTTCTCTTCAAGATTTAGTTTGTAAGGACAATCTAGACTAGTTCAAGTTCATCCTCAAATAGAAACCTATGAGAATCAAAAGATGCTAAAGGAAATTTAAGAAAAATAAATAAATTACCTAGAAAAAAGTCTTTAAAAACACATCTTCGTTTGAATTTATAAGAAAGCTAGAATAAGGTCAGATCTAAAGAGCATGAATGAGCTAATAAAATTCAAGAAAATAAAAGACTTAGGGATGTAGCTAAAACTATACAAAGAATATAATAGACTATAAATAAAAGAAGAGCATTAAATATTAGGAAAAATTTCCAAAGTTTTTTTTATTAATTAGATCAATGATAATTTGATCATTAAAATGGATGAAAAAAATAAAGGATACCTAATTAATTAGATCAATAAATAAATTATCCAGTGTTTGATATTGTGATGCTACTAAAATATTTTTGTTTGAAAATTCATCATAGTGAAAGAAATCAACACATATAAAATATAAAAAAATACTAAAAAACATTAATTTAATTTTTTGTAAGACAACATTTTCATAAAACAACTAAAAATGAAAGCTAATAAGCTTCTGATCGGCTCTACAATTAAGAGGTTGATATAACGTAATTAAACTTATTATGTATTAAAATTATATATTTTTTAAAATTTATGTTTAATATTAATATCTAAAAAAATCTTTTTATTTATAAAAAAAATTCAAACCACAAAAACAAATTACTTCCTAGAAATGAATATGCTGCCCCTCTGTAGTAGATTGGGGTAGCAAAAATGGGACACCCTTGAAATCAATAAATTTACTGAAGACAGCATTAAATTTGGCAGTCACTTCTTGGGATATTCTAAATGCATGTATTTTGGTGTGCTGTTTCAGGGTTATACTGTTTATGTGTGTGTGTGTGTATATATATATATATATATATAATTAAATTTATTAATTAAATTTTTTTTAGTTCAAATTCAAAACTAAAATTATTTAGAATTGTGTAATTTAATCTAAAATAACACAATAAAATGATTTTTTTGAATAAAATTATGAATATGTATAATATTACGAGAATGCAACCATTAATCTCGCAAGGGTATTACATTCTCTGATTGCTTTGAAATTTTAACATAATATATATAAATATGTCAAGATACTCCTCGTAAAATTTCATCTTAATTTAACAGTCGGATTAAGAGATATGATTGATATTGTAAAATTATTTATTATTAAAAAAATACTATTTGGCCGAAACAGAACGGGCAGAACAAAACCGGAACGTTTCAGCCAGTATTTGACCGAAAAATCCAGAATGAGCTGGAGTTTAAACCGAGGTAAAAACGATGCTGTTTTGTCTTGTTTTTTAATTGGTACGAAACATTTCGGCCGAAATAAAACAAAACTGACAACCGTAATTGAATTTTTTTTTAATACATTAATATAATGTTTTTTTATTTTTTTTAAAATATTTTTATATTAGTACATAAAAATATCAAAAAATATTAAAATTTTTAAATTTATAATAAAATAAAAATCATTTTTTTTTGAAAAATACTTTTAAATTGAAAAACACCCCTTACAAATCAAGCATCCATCAAAAATTTCCAACCCCCACCACAAACCAGCTCAACAAATCAATCACACCCAATCACGCCGTCGCCGCCGACGCCTCACCTCATCCTCACCACCGCCACAACACAGACAACAAGAAAAATCCATTAACCATTACCAAAATCAGAAAAATCTATCCAAGCCAACTTGTAAATTAAAAAAGAATAATTGAAAAAACAACTCCCTAATCCTTCCCTTTCTTTTTTGACACAAAAACCTCCCAGTTGCCATCTCGGACAGCACACAAACATTTTCATACCTCTATTTTAGATGCGCCTACTGTTGTTTGCTCCAAACCCCATCAAAACCTCTTCATCATTGTATTTCCTCAACCCGCTTCGATCCATCTTAACCAAACTCACCTTGCCAACTCAGAGATCTTTCATCCCTGCAAGAATGGCAATCCCTCCAAGATCAATAGCAGCAGCGCCATCTTGCACTACATCATCAGGCAACAGTAGCATCAACATTGGAGAGGGTCTTGCCAGTAAATTCTGGATCAAGTTTAGAAGAGAATCTGTTTTTGCTATGTACACTCCTTTTGTCATCTCTTTGGCTTCTGGCACTCTCAAGATTGATTCTTTTAGGCATTATATTTCTCAAGATTCTCACTTTCTCAAATCGTTTGCTCATGCGTGAGTGCCCCTTTCTCCTTTTCTTATTTTTTAAGCTATTTTGATTCTTGTGTTCTTTTGGAATTCTTGATTATTGTGATATAGTGATGGAAATATTGTTTTTTTTCCCCTTCCCTTTTGTGGGTTCTTGGTTTGTGGGCGAGTGAAGTAATGATTGATAATTTTTTATGGTTAAGTATTCAGGTAACTAAGAGAGAAAGGAATTAGTGAAAATTTGGAGATCTTCATGAAAGAGTTTGTTGAAGTATCAAATGGAGTTTATTGGATTATTAAACTGTGAAGTGAAGATAAGATAAGATAATTTATGATTAAGGTTCGGTCATTAGGAGGGAGAAGAGGGTTTGTTTGATGAATAATGGAGTTTCTTTTTATCATTTCTGTAAGTAACCAAGTTGTTTGGAAGCTGAGAAAGTGCGGGAAAGGGGAGGAAAATTTGTTTGATTTTGGACAAATAATGCTATAGAGTAGTAGAAAAGATGAAAGCAGCGGTGGTTCGTACCAATTTAGATGTGTTATCTGTGAATGGAAATAAAGTGATTGGTTTTTTTGATGAAGTGGCATTTGATTTCTATATGGCTTTAGAAACATGTTTGAATGATCCATTTTTAATTTCAGGCTCTGTATGTTGGTTTTTTAGCATGTTTAATAAGAAAATCTTGCAAAATAAAATGTTTGGGGTAGGGGGGTCAATTAAGGTTGGAGGATGTCCTATGCTTAAACCTTTCCTAGTGAATGATTTTTGATGATCTTCACTTATAATATGAAGAGCTGGAATTAAATCTTATAATTCATTTGTTTGCTGAGAGCGGTGGAAGAAAAAATGCAACCAAGAGCTGCTTCCCCTACTTTTTCTAAGCTAAGTTAATTAGACTTGTTGCCATATTTGATGAATTATGGTTCTTTTCGGTGAAAACAATAGCAGCATCACCTATATGAATAAAATTCCTTCCATCTTTTCTTGTGTCAGTTTCCATCTACTAATTGGAGGTTTAAAATGTTATTGTTTGAAAAAAAAAGAAAATACTAGCTGCATCACCTGAGGTGAGTTACACAATTGAATTACAGACAGTGTTTTATTTGCTTTTGTCAAGTATTGACTACATCAATAGTTTTAGGCTACTTTTCAACCGTTTGATTTGGTTTATTATTGATGTTATGGGATTTTAGGTTTGAATTGGCGGAAGAGTGTGCTGATGATGATGAAGCAAAGCTAGCAATCTCTGAGTTGAGGAAGGGTGTCTTAAAGGAGCTGAAGATGCACAATTCATTTGTACAGGTTAGATAATTGACGTTGAAAGCACAGCTTCCTCTTCTTTTCATTTCTATTTGCTATTTTGTTATTTGTTTTGATGGAGAAAAAAAAAATAGTTTGAGTTTTTTTAACCTTTGTTTGTAAAAGATGAGTTTTTTTCTTTCTTTTTTATCTTTTTCTGGGTTCCTACTAATGCCATGTTTAAGCATCTTTTCCTTCTGCTGATATTTTGTGAGAATCCTTAAGAATCATTTCTTTGCTGCCTTGCTTAAAACAGCTTTATTATGGAGACTATTTTTTCTTATTCCCCCCCTTTGCATTCTGAAATTCCAGTTGTTGAATCTATGTTACTGTAATGTGGTTCTGTCATCATGCATTTTGTAGCTTTACTTCTGCTTGCTCCTTCCAGGAAGCTCATTTCCATCAGTGGGCCACGGAGGAGAATAATTCTTCAACACTGGAATCTTAAGGAACAATTTTCTGCTTTAACCCCTGTGATGTTCATTCGTCATACTAGTGCTACTAAAATCATACTATTTTACTTTATATAATCAAATTAGAGATGGCAAGTTTCTAAAGAGGTGACTGCAACTTTTGTAGTAAACTAAACAAGGACTGATGAGTTCACAGGAAGGGCACCTCATCTTAATCACCATTTCTTGTGTGCCTTGAAGATTCTTTCTTTTAACACTTTGGAGCTAGTACCATAGATCTGTCTTAAAATTTTAATTTTCACCTAAAATAGTGTAATTATAAATAAGCTTACACATCTATCAATCTTTATTTTCCAATGCTGTAAGCATATGGATGTCTTAAATGAAACAGTTCTGTCAGTGTTCTGAATGTTTGAAATATCCAGGAATGGGGTATAGACCCAGGTAAAGAGGGGACTATCAATTCTGCTACTGTAAAATACACAGATTTCTTGTTGGCCACAGCTTCTGGGAAGGTTGAAGGGGTGAAAGGTCCTGGTAAACTTGCAACGCCTTTTGAAAGAACAAAAGTTGCAGCCTATACTCTGGGTGCCATGACTCCTTGCATGCGGCTGTATTCCTTTCTTGGCAAGGAACTCCAGGCAATTTTAGGTCCGGAGGGTAATGGGCACCCTTACAAGAATTGGATTGACAGTTATTCGTCTGAGAGTTTTCAGGTAATTCAAAGTATTGCCGGTGGTATTTTGCTTTGTAATGGGCCTCCTGATTACACTTTCCTGATTCAGTCTGAGGTTAAAATATATTTCATAAATGGCCTACTCTACCCCCAACATCTCAACTATTGTACTCTTTGAAATCTAGGCATCAGCTCTGCAAACTGAAGACTTGCTGGATAAACTTAGTGTCTCCTTGACAGGCGAGGAGCTTGACATCATTGAAAAGCTTTATCACCAGGCCATGAAACTTGAAATAGAATTCTTCCTTGCTCAGCCAATTGCCCAGACAACTTTAGCTCCCCTGACAAAAGGGCATAACCCTGAAGAAGACCGGCTTGTCATATTTTCTGATTTTGATTTGACATGCACTGTTGTTGACTCTTCTGCCATTTTGGCAGAAATTGCAATAGTAACAGCACCAAAATGTGACGTGGTTCAACCTGAGACTCAAATTGTTCGGATGTCATCAGCTGATCTGAGGAACACATGGGGTCTTCTTTCTGGACAGTACACGGAAGAGTATGAGCAATGTATTGAAAGCATAATGCCATCTGCAAAAGGTACAATTTTTCTGTGCAAATTCTTGTGAGGTAGAAGTTGGACTCTATTAATTGTTGCGGGATGTGAAATGGGCTGTTGCTGAAGAAGTTAGTATAATAATAAATCCTGTCTGGTTTTGACTTTCTGATTTTTTGCAGTGGAATTCAACTATGAAGCTCTTTGTAAAGCACTTGAGCAACTTTCAGACTTTGAGAAAAGGGCAAATTCTAGAGTGATTGATTCTGAAGTTCTTAAAGGTTTGAATCTTGAAGATGTAAAACGAGCGGGTGAACGTTTGATTCTTCAGGATGGTTGCATTGGTTTCTTTCAGAAAATTGTGAAGAATGAAAATTTGAACACTAATGTCCATGTGCTCTCATACTGCTGGTGTGGTGATCTCATCAGATCAGCTTTCTCCTCAGGTATGCTCCTTCCATGTGAGAACCTTGAGTAAAGAACTCGTAACAGAAAACACATAAAAGTTTGTGTTTGGTAATGCAGTTGAATGTTCATTTTCAAATTTGCTTTTCATCTGAAAAAGTGCATTTTAAGTGTTTTTTTTAATGATTTTGACATCCTCATACCAAAATCATCAAAAAAACTCAACATGGTGCTTTTTTCAGATGAGAAATACTTTGATAAGCACTTTAAAAAGCACCTAAACTGCAATACAAAACATTCCCTAAAAGGAAAAGCTATATCTTGTTATGGTCCTGCCGATTTGGTTTTTGGGAGGGGGAATTTGGAGGTGATCTACAGTTCAGTATTTTTGCGTGAAGCGACTGCTCTAAAAAATCAAAGTGATTTGGTGTACTGTAGCTTTGAATATGCACTCACACACATCAGTCAGAGTTTGTAGCTTTCTACTTTTCACATTGCTAACTCACAGGAACAGTGACCTCTTAATTACTATACAGTCTTATTGTTGCATTAAATTCTACTCTCCACTGATGATGATCCCTAACTATAGATGTTGAAAGTAGTTTGTGATGTAGGATAGCTCAATCCTTGTTGATGCTCAATTAGTTGCATCCTTTTCACATTGCTTACATTATGTGGGTTGCCGTGTTTGGTTTTTATCCTTGTTTTCCTGTTTTTCAAAACCACTTTTTTAAGGACTACCTTTTTCTGAGAGAGATCTGCTCTAGTTTCAGATTTCCATAATCCTTTGCAGCATGTGAGCACAGATGAAAAATCTGTCTCATATAATGTGCTAATTTTGGATATCAGAAAGCAATAAAAACAACATGAAAATCGCAAAATTATTTGGAAACATATGCTATCAACTACTAAGGTGAAAAAATAAATAAAAAACTAAATGTTTGTTGTGCAAGCACCAACAAATTAAATGAAATGAAAGGTGTATCGTAATAAACTCCTTTCTTATTTAATTGTGTGGAATTGGAAGACAGCATTTATTGCAATTTCTTACTGCAATGGTTTTTTCTTCTTCATCCTAAGATTTATGCATTGAAATTTTCTCATATAGTAACTAAATGGAATATGCATCTAAAATTTGTGCATGAAATTGTTTTAATGGAGCAAAGAATTTCATGGCATGAGTCAACATAATAGGAGGATACAGAAGTCAATCCTGGTATGTTGGTGGAAATTTTACATAGAAACCTCTTCTTAAATATGCAGTAGATAGGATCACAACATATAACAAATGAGAAAGACTGCGGTATTGTTACTCTTGATGAGCATAAGATCTCCATTAAGTTGAAAGAAAAAATTACTATCACACGGGGGAACTGCATTTCAGGAAACCTTAGAACAATAGATAAACCATTGGATCTAACAGTATGTATTGAGTTATACACCTAACTGGGAGTTTATAAATGTTATTTTGGGGGCACACCTGAGGCCTTGCAATGCCCTGAGCTGCTGAGGCTTAGCATGGCTGTGACATGCCTTGCCGTAGCGTGGATAACCATGACTTGCCCACAACATCTCTTCCAAGAGAACAAGATGTGGGTGAGCCTCCATGGTTACATAGTCACATTCTCTGACAGGTATGCATGCATACTGACAGACAGGATACAAGACTAATCATGAATTGCTATTTATTTATATTACTGTTTCTAACATATAGAAATGACCATCATAGAATCCATATGTGGGCTCGATGAATCAAATGCTTAATCCTTGCTAACTGGAATCTAGATATCAAAATCATTGCTCAAATGTTGGGACGATAACTTGTTGATCTTGTCATCGATGATGCAAGGAGAAGTAGTGGAGTCGGTATAGAATATTTCTTTGAGGCAGTATCATCACAGCTTCTCAAAATCTGTTATCATGCTAATGCTGGTTATATGTCCTTATCTTTTGATCTCCCAGTCCCTTGTACTGTTTGAACCATAATCAGCCATGGTTTGCTTTATTGTTATACAGGGGGTTTGGATGCTCTAAATATTCACGCGAATGAGTTAATTTTTGAAGAATCAATCTCCACGGGAGAGATTGTTAACAAGGTGGAATCTCCCATGGACAAAGCTCAAGCTTTCAACGACATCTTAAAGAATTATAGCGATGACAGAAAGAACTTGACTGTTTACATTGGAGATTCAGTTGGTGACTTGCTTTGTCTACTTCAGGCAGATATTGGTATTGTAGTTGGATCTAGTGCAAGCTTAAGGAGCGTGGGAAGTCAATTTGGTGTTTCTTTTGTACCACTGTTCCCTGGCCTGGTAAGAAAACAGAAAGAATCTGATGGAGAATCTCCTAGCTGGAAAGGGCTATCTGGCATACTATATACAGTCTCAAGTTGGTCAGAAATACATGCCTTCATTCTGGGGTGGTAGAATCTTTTTCGTTCGCACACTCTCCTGCGTTTTAGTTCGGAGAAATCAAGGAAATATTCATTGCTTGATGGAACACCAATACAAGATGATGGCCTATTTTATCAGGGGCCGCATATCTGCTGCTGTTTGTCCTTTTTTCTTTTCTCTTCACAGGTTTTCTGATAAAAAGTGTAATGAATTCTGCTGGCTGGATAATGCTGTGAACTTGGTATTTACAATCTCCTGTACTTTTGTTGCCAACCCCACCAATTCTTTCGTAGCCCATTGTAGATGCTTGTTGGCACTGGTTCTATACCTTCTATAAATGTTATTTTTTCGGCATGTAGATGGGACTTGTCAGTTTGTTCATATGGTGCATGAATCTACGCATTGCTGGTATTTGTGCTATTCATTGATGATGTATGAAGGTTCATAAATATACATATATATTAGAACTAATAGGTCACGTATTAAAAATCAATGGTAATGATATATTTCTGAAATCATGGATGCAATTTCATGAACAGGGCCAACAGATGCAGTGTAAGTTGCCAGAATTCAAGGTGTTTCTTGATGAACTTCCGGGAAATGACATCAATACTGTTTTCAAGTCTTTGCCAGAATTCTATGAAGAGGTTAGAAAGATCTTTGAGGGGACATCAATACTGACTCTGTCAGGAATAGGAAGAGTTAACTCGTTTGAATCCATTTTTTTATATATTTTATTAAAAAAACAGAGCGAAAATGTTTTTTAAAACACAGATTTCTCATTGATTTGGCCTGGTCAGGTTACACATGGGGGGCACTATAAGCATTGTGTGGAGCTCTAGGAATTGAAATGCATGCACGAGAGAGAGAGAGATAACAATTTACTTTTATTCGTAATGAGCCAAAACTACTTCCATATCTAAACAAGCAACAAAAAATAGCTTTTTAATTGATTTATGTGTTTTTGTCTTTTCCGCACACAGATGTTCACCTACAGTGTTTTGATTAAGGTTGTCTATTGTGTTCGGTTTCAGCCGAAACAGTCAAAACGTTTCGTACCAGTTAAAAAAAAAGATAAAATAACATTGTTTTTATCTGGTTTAAATTTCATTCCAGATTTTCAGCCAAATACTGGCCGAAAAATTCTGGTTTCGTTTCGTCCGTTCTATTTCGGCCAAATAGTGTTTTTTTTATTTTAAATAATGAATAATTTAACAATATCAATCATATTTTTTAATCTGATCGTTAGATTGAGATGTAATTTTACGAGGAGTTTCTTGATATATATATATATATATATATATATATATTATGTTAAAATTTTAGAGCAATCAGAGAATATAATGACTTTATGAGATTGATGATGACATTCTCGTAATATTATACTTGTTTTAGATTAAATTGCATAATTTTAAATAATTTTATTTTTGAATTTAAACTAATTTTTTGAACTAACATATTTAATTACACACACACACACATTAACAGTATAACTCTGAAACGGCGCGCCAAAACACTCCAAAATCAAAATATTCTATTCCAATTGAAAAAAAAAACCAATCGAAACAGTATTGACAATCTTGATTTTGATAGCACTGTTTTCTGCGAAACAAATTGTCCAGAGTTAATCATCAATACTATCTCCCAGGAAAAAATAAATGCAATAATATGAGGTAAAATGTGATTCCAAGAAGAAGGAAATGCATGCAGCGACGCCTACTTGCTTCTTTCATATGATTAAGCTTCTCTTATCTTAACTTGAAAATATTTAATAAGCTGTTACGCGAGGCCTCACTAAATATCTTAACTTGAAGGAATGAATTCTTGGCGTAGGTGGTTTCATCATCTCCTGATCATTTTTTCTTAGCTCCAACTTCTTATATATAGTTTTCAAACATGAAATGCCATTCTAGGACTTCACATATAAGTTTAAATTTTTAGGTGAGGTGGTTCTTGATATGGTATCAGAACCTTATTGACTCAACGATTATAAGTTTAAATCTCACCACTCCAATAAATAATGAGTAAAATTAAATTACTAAGATATGAATATTAAATTACTAATGAGTAAAAAAATGCTCAATAAAACGCCCCAACTTTAATAATGATCGTATGATCCAAAACGTTTTTCCATATTGGAAACGGTTTATACTCACCGGGGGAAGGGATTTGTTCTGTTCCTCTACGCCCTGGTTCGAGCCTCTCTATGCATGTTTGTCACCCCCGTGGTGCCTTACCTGTCCACTGGACTTGTATGATGTTCAATGGGTCCGGAGATTAGTTGTGGTGCATGTAAACTGACCCGAACATCCTGGTTATAAAAAAACAAAAAAAAAGTATTATTCATAGAATTCAAAAACTATAATCGTGTGATATCTTGACTTGATTTCATTTGATAAGCAAAGGAAATTGATCTTTTGTTTCCTTGGTATCATTAGATGAAGGAAAAAACCTTAATCATTTGTTTCCTAGGCTTAATTTTATGAAGAAAAGGACTTTTATCATTTTCTTCCAAGGTTTGATTTGAAAAAGAAAATGACTTTTATTTTTCTTTACTTGATAAACTTGAATCTCTTTGATAGGATTCTAAGTATTTGTGTTTGGTTTTTAGTTTCTGTTTGTTTTTTTTGTTATTGTCAGACTTTTTTTTTTAATGTAACTTTTAACTATATTTCATATTCTTTTTAATTAATAGGAATGCCAATTTAACATAAACTTCATGGACTTTGTTCAAACAAATTTAAATGGTTAGTTTTGTTTTTTGATAGTATTTAACTTTTATGATGGATAAAAAATAAATATTATTAAATTTTACTAATAACATACACACACACACACACACACACATGAAATCCAAATCCAATAAAGAATATATAAATATTATATTACTAATGAGTAAAATGCTAAATAAAACGCCCCAACGTTAATAATGATCGTATGATCCAACACGTATTTCCATATCGGAAACGGTTTATACTCACTGCCTTTAAACTTCTATAAATATAGTATAATGCAATAGCCCTTGATCAACCAAACCCTCCTTCTCAGTTTTCCCTACTCACCGGTCTCTCCTTGCAGCCAAAGTTTCCAAATCGATCGATCCACCACTTTCTTTATTCAAGAAAGCGACAGAGTCTTCAATGGCTGACGTTCCCGCTGAAGAATATTCAACGCGTCCCTTCCGTTTGGCGGCACCTCCTTGTGATGAAGAAGATCAAGAAAACATGGAAAAGTGTTTGATGGAAACAGACTCAACTGCTGACGAGTTCAAGATCAATGATGGGTTATCTAAGGGCTCCAAAGGTGTGATCACTCTTGAGGGATTGACGGCTGATCTGCTAGAAGATCTCGAAGCAGCTTCCAAACAGAGGGAAATTGAAGATGATATTGAGTGGATTCTCGCAGAGATTTTAAAGGTTGATGTCTATTCTTTCCCATCTAATGATAGCCGAATTTGATTCTTACTGGTGCAGTACTGTCACCGTTAGGGTTAGTTTGCTTCTGTACGTATTTCTTAAGGCTTACCGTTAGATCACCGTTAGGGTTCCAACTGTAGCTTATCTTTTTCCGTTTTTGTATGAAATAACAGATTGCTATTGGTTCTGTTGAAAGCAATGTGCTTTAGTTTTCTTGAGTTCTTGCAGTAAACCTAGGATGAATGCAGCGTGATCCTGTTTCTATGATAAACAGAAGGTACAGCAGTATACCCAGATCATTATAGCACCAAGTTACCATTAAATCTTTATTTTTTCTGATAAAACGAGAAGATTTCATAGAAAAATGATCAGGCTGCCATTAATTCTAGGTTTGTAGACATTTGCAGCACCCGACACAAGTCCGATATCTACTAGACCAACTAGGGCATGCATGAACTTGAGTCCCACCAGCACATTATATTTCAAATTGTTATCAATTGGTGATAATGTTACAGATGCTGTTTCATCGAGAAACAAACATAATTAAGGTTACATATTTCATGTGGGAAACATAAATAATTCAGTTTTCTGAAAAAATTATGAACTTCCACCGGGCTTATAATAGAATTGTGAAATCAAAACGTTAATTTCAAGGCCATGACAGAAGCAAAGGAAGAGGGCATGCATGAGCGTTGAGTCCCAAAAGTTAATTTCAAATTGCTATCAATTGGTGATCATGTTACAGATGCTGTTCCATCGAGAGAAAAACATAATGTTAGATGGGAGGTTCATAAATAATTAAGTTTTCTGAAAACAATTGTGAACTTCCACCGGGCTGATGATAGAATCTAGCACACAGTTTAATTGGATATAGGAGTATCAGAAAGGACGTTAAAATATGAAGTACCTTTTTCCTGAGCAATTTCTTCTTCTATTGGTGAATCTCGTAGATGAGCATTTCAAGGAGAAAAGTTATTTCACATGAGAGGAGGAGGAGGAACATCATTTAGAAATCAAGAATATCATGGTGTGCCTGAAATGAAAATGTATTTTCAAAGGCCATGAAAGAAGCAAAGGAAGAAGTCTTGGAGGTCATTTTGCTTCAAATTGTTCCTCTAAAGACAAGAATGTCAACTTTATTGAAAAAAAAAACTCTAATTCTAAAGAACCTACATTATTGTCGGCATGTGGAAATTTTGATGGTAACAACTTTAGCACTTGGTATCTAGATACAAGATATTAAACCATATATGTTGTATGAAGGAAACATTTATTGATATCGATGAAAATAATACAGGCAACATTACCTTTGGAGATATTTCATAAAGAGTAGTAGAAGGAAAAAAGCAAAATTCTTGAACTTAAAATGGTGATCAAAAGTTCATTTCAGAAGTTTTTTATATTCCAAATATGAAGAACATCATTTTGAGTTTGTGACTGTTCATGGAGAAAAGTATTGAAGTGCAAATGAAAGATAAGAATTTAAAGATTTTTGATGAGTCTAGCACTGCAATTGTTTTAGATAAAATGACTAGAAATAAGATGTTTCCTCTGGATCTGAGTATATATATATATATATATGTCAAAATATTTTAAGGCAGAAATCTCCAACATGAAAAATTCATGGATCTGCAATATAGACACTTAAACTTTGGATAAATGATGTTGATGGAGAAAAACAAAATGGTTCTTGGAATACCAAAGATAGAGAATACAAGTAGAATATGTGAGGTGTGTGTTTAGGGAAAGGAGCTCATAAAACCATTCCTATAGAAGAGTTCAAGAGCATCGCAACCTCTAGACCTCATATATTAATATGTGTGTGGCCTTATTTTACCTACTTCAATAGGTGGAAACAAGTGTTTTCTTGTTTTTACTAATAATTTCAGTGGTAAGACATTAGTATATGTGTTAAAAGAAAAGAAAGAAGTGCTAAGAAAATTTGAGTTTAAAAATTTAGTAGAAAAACAAAGAGAGTGTAAGTAAAAATGCCTAAGAACAAATAAAGGAAGATATTATATTTCTCATGATTTTGATTATTATTGCTAAGAAACACATTGCACAAACTCCATAAACAGAATGGAGTATTATAACGAAGAAATATAACTATTATATACAAGGTTAGATGTATGCTAAAAGAAAAAAAAATGTAAAAAAGAGTTTTGGGGGTGATGAAATTATGTGTTGTGTATTTGTTGAACATGTTTCCAACAAAAAAAAAACTATAGAAGATCACGCCAGGTAAAGCATGGAGCATGAAGAAACCAACACTTGATCATTTAATAAATATTAGTAGTGTTTCTTATGCCAAAATTTTAGAGGAAAAAAAATTAAACTTGAATATAAAAATCAGAAATGCATACTGCTAGGATATGAAGAAAATTCACAGGGTTACAAATTGTACAATCCTATGACAAAGAAGATGATCGTGTCAAGAGATGTGAGGTTTGATGAAGGGCAAAAATAAAATTGGAATTTAACGATCAACCACTTAAACTAATTGTAGATGAAGAACAAATTCAAAATGATAAAGAAGAAATCATGTTATCTCCATCTTCATCAACTCAAACTAGTACTTGTGTCGGTCCTTCAAGCTAAAAAAAAGACGGTGCATACAAGATATTTATGATGTAATAGAAAGAATCAATCTTGATGATGTTAATATGCTGTGTTTGATTTCAGGAAATGTCCCGATTATATTTGAAGAAGCATGTCAAAAAGAGAGATGGAAGGAAACAATGAAGGAGGAAATCAATTCCATTATAAAAAAAATACTTTGAAATTCAAAACACTTGCTAAAGAACAAAATGCAATAGGAGTGAAATTTATTTTCAAGACAAAAAAAAAATACAAAAGAAAAAAAATGAAAAACATAAAGCACATTATTGGAGAAGGGGTAGAGGCAACAATATGAAGTTAATTATGAAAATGTTATTGCTCCAGTAGCAAGAATGAAAATAGTAAGAACAATATTTTTCCCTAGCAGTTCATAAAAGATGGAAGATATTCAACATTCTTGAACGATAACCTTGAAGAGAAAGTTTATGTGGAACGGCCAATTGACTTTGTGGTAAAAGGGGAAGAAGAGAAGGTTACAAATTGAAAAAAAAACTCTTTATTTATAGGTTTAAACAAGCACTAGAAGCATGGAGATCTAGAATTGATGGTTATCTTTCATAGAAAGGATTCATAAGATGTCATTAGGAACATGTATTATATATGGAAAAAAGCTTACAAGGTTGAGTGATGTTTGTTTGTTTATATGCTGATGACATACTCTTCAATGGGGATGATATTACTATGATTCAAGACTTCAAGCAATCTATGCTGAAGGAATTTGAAATAGCAGACCTTGGTCTTATGGCATACTTTTTGGGATTAGAGGTAACGTAGTGCAATCATGAAATTTTCATTTCACAAGCCACATGTCATAACCTATTTTTGAGTTATTTCCTAAAAAATAAAAAAAATAAAAAAAATAAAATAAAAAGGGCTCATATTGGTGGAAAAATCAAGTTGAAAATTTTAGGTGGATTCAATACCCGATCATACCTCTATTGTTCCCAAAGATGATGGCAAATACAAATTTCATCCTAATAAAATGGTTTTAATAAATTATGATGATAGTAGTTAGTTTTGTTTTTTAGTTTTCCAATTTTGAAAACAATTAAGGAATTAAATCGGTAGTGATTGATATGAAACAATGCCTACAATAATTCTCGAGATTAGGGAATCCAGAATAGCCCAACACCAACAGTGTCTATTGGTTTTAAATTTAATTTTGTTTCAATAATAAATATTGAAAAAATAAAAACAAAATAAATAAACTAAGAAAGCTGGTTCGAGACGTCGAGCCCTTAAAACTTCTATAAATATAGCATAATGCAATAGCCCTTGATCAACCAAACCCTACTTCTCAGTTTTCCCTACTCACCGGTCTCTCCTCGCAGCCAAAGTTTCCAAATCGATCGATCCACCACTTTCTTTATTCAAGAAAGCGATAGAGTCTTCAATGGCTGACGTCCCCGTTGAAGAATCAATGCGACTCTTACGTTTGGTGGACACAGACTCGACTGCTGATGATCAGTCCAAGATCAGTGATGGGTTATCCAAGGACTACAAAGGTGTGATCACTCTTGAGGGATTGACGGCTGATCTGCTAGAAGATCTCGAAGCAGCTTCCAAACAGAGGGAAATTGAAGATGATATTGAGTGGATTCTCACAGAGATTTTGAAGGTTGATGTCTATTCTTTCCCATCTAATGATAGCCGAATTTGATCATTACTGGTGCAGTACTGTCACCGTTAGGGTTAATTTGCTTCTGTATTTCTTAAGGCTTACCGTTAGATCACCGTTAGGGTTCCGACTGTAGCTTATCTTTTTCCTCTTTTTTTATGAAATGACAGATTGCCATTGGTTCTGTTGAAAGCAATGTTCTTTGGTTTTCCTGAGTTCTTACAGTAAACCTAGGATGAATGCAGCGTGATCCTGTTTCTATGATAAACAGAAGGTATAGCAGTATACCCAGATCATTATAGATCATTAAATCTGCTACAGTGACCATTAAATCGTTTTTTTTTTTTTAGTTTTTTTATGATAAAACGAGACGATTTCATAGAAAAATGATCAGGCTGCCATTAATTCTAGGTCAAGTCCGATATTTACTAGATCAACTAGGGCATGTATGAACGTTGAGGCCCACCAGCACATTAGATTTCAAATTGGTATCAATTGATCGAGAAAAAAACATAATGTTAGATGGGAGGTTCATAAATAATTAAATTTTATGAAAAAAATTAATGGACTATATGATAATTGAAGCAAAAAAATTGATATGACACATTTGAAAATTAATGGAGTCATCTACTTGTATATCAATGCAATTAGAACAACACCAAGAGAGATTGAGAAATTGGAAAGTGTAGAACACCAGAATGGACTATATAATGATTTTGAAAATTAGCTGCAAAAAACAGAAGAAAATAATGAATAGTAATCATATGACACATTATCGAGTCTTTTTATCCCTTCTTCAAAACAACATCGTTTTAGAATTTTAGTCAAAATTCAATTTGGTTCTTTAACTTTTAATGCCTTTCAATTGCACCCTTAATTGACTCTAAACATTCAATTTTATAGATTTTTTCCCTATTGAACTTCAATATCAACCCTATGTTTTCACGCCTTTTTTTTATTTTAGTCCCTGACCATTCTTTTAATTTTTCTCAATTTCACTCTTGATTTCAATCAATCAAGCCCTTATGGTTTGCCATCTTTTGTGTATTGGTATTTGGTTATAAATGTTTTCAATTTAGTGATTAATTGAACCTCAAATTTGATTTTCTTCTGTTTTAGCCCATGATTTTAATTAATTGACTTTAATTGATTTTAAAGTTAATTGACTTTAATTAATTAATTGATTTTAATTAATTGACTTGATAAAATTAAATTTGGTACACTAAAATTCTAATTGTCTTAATTAAGCTCAAATTGTGCTCTTAAACTTAGTCTTTCAATTGGATCTAAATTAATTCTTAAACATATTTAAACTTTAATTTAGCCTATGATTAAATCAAATTGGCCTATTAAAATCTAATTATACCCTTGGACTTCATTTTTATTTAGATTTGTTCAATAATAATTTATTTTGACCTTGAATTTACAATGTTTTTTAATTCTTAGGCACAACAATATACAATCACAGGCTTTTGAATTTGTCCAAAATCCGAGCTTTATTTTTCCATCATGTTAGTCCTTTTTTTATTTTCTTGTTTTTATTTGTGTTTTTTTTTTGGAGAATAGCATAAAATAAAAATTTAATCGCGTTACTAGTTGCCAATGAAAAAGTTTATGCAAGCACAATATCATCATATAAGTGTTTAAAATGAAAGTTGATATTCTAATACTTTTTTAGCGCAATAATATTCTTCTCAATGAAATACGAAGAGAGAAAAGGACTTGATTAGGGAATCTACTTTAGTTACCATAAGGAAATTAAATAAATAATTATTAGTTAAAAATTTAAAAAAAAAATAGCAAGAGTTGATATGTATAAATATCTACTCACAAATGTACGTGTTCCTTCAACAACTATATATGAAAAAAAAAAATTGCTAAGAGAAAGAAAGCCAATTGGCAACCGCTCCCTGCTATCATTTGGCTATATGTATAGATTTCACTATGATCATGTCCCACCCTTTATAATATGTGCTTCTTAAAAAAAGTAAAATTAAAAACAAAAAGCAAGAATTAATAATAGCTTAAGTAAAATTATCAGTCTCCAAGGACGTGACGTGGTGATAAAAAATTTAAGATTTATCTTGTAGGTCTCGTGTTCGAGTCAGAACATGTTTACCTTATAAAAATCTTAGACAACCGGGGTTTTACTCCATTAATTCAGGACCATAAAGAATATCTAAAGGGAAGTGGGTTTCCATAAATTAAAAAAAATAAAATAATTGAAGATATGATGGGGGACCATAGTAATTGTATATCTACTCGTAAGATAATCATATGTTCTAATCCAATCTAACCTAATCTAATCTAATCTAATGATATGTTTAATGAAGTTTACTTTAATTATAAATTATTATTATAAGCATTAATAAAACTTTCTTTTAAGTGGGGTTGGTGTTAAATTAAGATATCTTCACTCAATGAGCTTTCAAAATTTAAATATTATTAAATTTTACTAAAAACATAAATTAACAAACGCACCTGAAATCCAAATCCAAATCCAAATCCAATAAATAATATATGAATATTAAATTACTTATGAGTAAAATACTAAATAAAACGCCCCAACGTTAATAATGATCGTATGATCCAACACGTATTTCCATATCGGAAACGGTTTATACTCACTGCCTTTAAACTTCTATAAATATAGTATAATGCAATAGCCCTTGATCAACCAAACCCTCCTTCTCAGTTTTCCCTACTCACCGGTCTCTCCTTGCAGCCAAAGTTTCCAAATCGATCGATCCACCACTTTCTTTATTCAAGAAAGCGATAGAGTCTTCAATGGCTGACGTTCCCGCTGAAGAATCAACGCGTGCCTTCCGTTTGGCGGCACCTCCTTGTGATGAAGAAGATCAAGAAAACATGGAAAAATGTCTGATGGAAACAGGCTCAACTGCTGACGAGTCTAAGATCAATGATGGGTTATCTAAGGGCTCCAAAGGTGTGATCACTCTTGAGGGATTGACGGCTGATCTGCTAGAAGATCTCGAAGCAGCTTCCAAACAGAGGGAAATTGAAGATGATATTGAGTGGATTCTCGCAGAGATTTTAAAGGTTGATGTCTATTCTTTCCCATCTAATGATAGCCGAATTTGATTCTTACTGGTGCAGTACTGTCACCGTTAGGGTTAGTTTGCTTCTGTACGTATTTCTTAAGGCTTACCGTTAGATCACCGTTAGGGTTCCAACTGTAGCTTATCTTTTTCCGTTTTTTCATGAAATAACAGATTGCCATTGGCTCTGTTGAAAGCAATGTGCCTTAGTTTTCTTGAGTTCTTGCAGTAAACCTAGGATGAATGCAGCGTGGTCCTGTCTCTATGATAAACAGAAGGTACAGCAGTATACCCAGATCATTATAGCACCAAGTTACCATTAAATCTTTATTTTTTCTGATAAAACGAGAAGATTTCATAGAAAAATGATCAGGCTGCCATTAATTCTAGGTTTGTAGACATTTGCAGCACCCGACACAAGTCCGATATCTACTAGACCAACTAGGGCATGCATGAACTTGAGTCCCACCAGCACATTATATTTCAAATTGTTATCAATTGGTGATAATGTTACAGATGCTGTTTCATCGAGAAACAAACATAATTAAGGTTACATATTTCATGTGGGAAACATAAATAATTCAGTTTTCTGAAAAAATTATGAACTTCCACCGGGCTTATAATAGAATTGTGAAATCAAAACGTTAATTTCAAGGCCATGACAGAAGCAAAGGAAGAGGGCATGCATGAGCGTTGAGTCCCAAAAGTTAATTTCAAATTGCTATCAATTGGTGATCATGTTACAGATGCTGTTCCATCGAGAGAGAAAAATAATGTTTGATGGGAGGTTCATAAATAATTAAGTTTTCTGAAAACAATTGTGAACTTCCACCGGGCTGATGATAGAATCTAGCACACAGTTTAATTGGATATAGGAGTATCAGAAAGGACGTTAAAATATGAAGTACCTTTTTCCTGAGCAATTTCTTCTATTGGTGAATCTCGTAGATGAGCATTTCAAGGAGAAAAGTTATTTCACATGAGAGGAGGAGGAGGAACATCATTTAGAAATCAAGAATATCATGGTGTGCCTGAAATGAAAATGTATTTTCAAAGGCCATGAAAGAAGCAAAGGAAGAAGTCTTGGAGGTCATTTTGCTTCAGATTGTTCCTCTAAAGACAAGAATGTCAATTTTATTGAGAAAAAAACTCTAATTCTAAAGAACCTACATTATGGTTTGCATGTGGAAATTTTGATGGTAGCAACTTTAGCACTTGGTATCTAGATACAAGATATCAAACCATATATGTTGTATGAAGGAAACATTTATTGATATCGATGAAAATTATACAGGTAACATTACCTTTGGAGATATTTCATAAAGAGTAGAAAGAAAATGCAAAATTCTTGAACTTAAAAATGGCGATCAAAAGTTCATTTCAGAAGTTTTTTATATTCCAAATATGAAGAACATCATTCTGAGTTTGTGGCTGTTCATGGAGAAAGGTATTGAAGTGCAAATGAAAGATAAGAATTTAAAGATTTTTGATGAGTCTGGAACTGCAATTGTTTTAGATAAAATGACTAGAAATAAGATGTTTCCTCTGGATCTGAGTATATATATATATATATATATGTCAAAATGTTTTAAGGTAGAAATCTCCAACATGAAAAATTCATGGATCTGCAATATAGACACTTGAACTTTGGATAAATGATGTTGATGGAGAAAAACAAAATGGTTCTTGGAATACCAAAGATAGAGAATACAAGCAGAATATGTGAGGTGTGTGTTTAGGGAAAGGAGCTCATAAAACCATTCCTAAAGAAGAGTTCAAGAGCATCGCAACCTCTAGACCTCATATATTAATATGTGTGTGGCCCTATTTTACCTACTTCAATAGGTGGAAACAAGTGTTTTCTTGTTCTTACTAATAATTTCAGTGGTAAGACATTAGTATATATGTTAAAAGAAAAGAAAGAAGTGCTAAGAAAATTTAAGGATTTTAAAAATTTAGTAGAAAACAAAGTGAGTGTAAGTAAAAATGCCTAAGAACAAATAAACTATAGAAGATCACGCCAGGTAAAGCATGGAGCATGAAGAAACCAAGAGTTGATCATTTAATAAATATTGGCAGTGTTTCTTATGCCAAAATTTAAGAGGAAAAAAAAACTTGAATATAAAAATCAGAAATGCATAGTGCTAGGATATGAAGAAAATTCACATGGTTACAAATTGTACAATCCTATGACAAAGAAGATGATTGTGTCAAGAGATGTGAGGTTTGACGAAGGGCAAAAATAGAATTGGAATTTAACGATCAACCACTTAAACTAACTGTAGATGAAGAACAAATTCAAAATGATAAAGAAGAAATCATGTTAGCTCCATCTTCATCAACTCAAACTAGTACTCGTGTCGGTCCTTCAAGCTAAAAAAAGACGGTGCATACAAGATATTTATGATGTAATAGAAAGAATCAATCTTGATGATGTTAATATGTTGTGTTTGATTTCAGGAAATGTCCAGATTATATTTGAAGAAGCATGTCAAAAAGAGAGATGGAAGGAAACAATGAAGGAGGAGATCAATTCCATTATAAAAAAATAATACTTTGAAATTCAAAGCACTTGCTAAAGAACAAAATGCAATAGGAGTGAAATTTATTTTCAAGACAAAAAAAAATACAAAAGAAAAAAATGAAAAACATAAAACACATTATTGGAGAAGGGGTAGAGGCAACAATATGAAGTTAATTATGAAAATGTTATTGCTCCAGTAGCAAGAATGGAAATAGTAAGAACAATATATTTCCCTAGCAGCTCATAAAAGATGGAAGATATTCAACATTCTTGAACGATAACCTTGAAGAGAAAGTTTATGTAGAACGGCCAATTGACTTTGTGGTAAAAGGGGAAGAAGAGAAGGTTACAAATTGAAAAAAGCTATTTATTTATAGGTTTAAACAAGCACTAAAAGCATGGAGATCTAGAATTGATGGTTATCTTTCATAGAAATGATTCATAAGATGTCATTAGGAACATTATTATATATGGAAAAAAGCTTAGAAGGTTGAGTGATGTTTGTTTGTTTATATGCTGATGACATACTCTTCATAGGGGATGATATTACTATGATTCAAGACTTCAAGCAATCCATGCTGAAGGAATTTGAAATAGCAGACCTTGGTCTTATGGCATACTTTTGGGATTAGAGGTAACGTAGTGCAATGATGAAATTTTCATTTCACAAGCCACGTGTCATAACCTATTTTTTAGTTATTTCCTAAAAAAATAAAAAATAAAAAATAACAAAAATAAAATAAAAAGGGCTCACATTGGTGGAAAAATCAAGTTGGAAATTTTAGGTGGATTCAATACCCGATCATACCTCTATTGTTCCCAAAGATGAAGGAAAATACAAATTCATTCTATATTTTAAAAAATTATAGTTTATGTCATATACACTTATTCTTATTCATAAAAGATTTTTTTTTCAAAACCTAATAAAATGGTTTTAATAAATTATGATGATAGTAGTTAGTTTTGTTTTTTAGTTTTCCAATTTTGAAAACAATTAAGGAATTAAATCGGTAGTGATTGATATGAAACAATGCCTACAATAATTCTGGAGATTAGGGAATCCAGAATAGCCCAACACCAACAGTGTCTATTGGTTTTAAATTTAATTTTGTTTCAATAATAAATATTGAAAAAATAAAAACAAAATAAATAAACTAAGAAAGCTGGTTCGAGATGTCGAGCCCATAAAGCTTCTATAAATATAGCATAATGCAATAGCCCTTGATCAACCAAACCCTACTTCTCAGTTTTCCCTACTCACCGGTCTCTCCTCGCAGCCAAAGTTTCCAAATCGATCGATCCCCACTTTCTTTATTCAAGAAAGCAATAGACTCTTCAATGGCTGCCGTCCCCGTTGAAGAATCAATGCGTCTCTTACGTTTGGTGGACACAGACTCGACTGCTGATGATCAGTCCAAGATCAGTGATGGGTTATCCAAGGACTACAAAGGTGTGATCACTCTTGAGGGATTGATGGCTGATCTGCTAGAAGATCTCGAAGCGGCTTCCAAACAGAGGGAAATTGAAGATGATATTGAGTGGATTCTCAAAGAGATTTTGAAGGTTGATGTCTATTCTTTCCCATCTAATGATAGCCGAATTTGATCATTACTGGTGCAGTACTGTCACCGTTAGGGTTAATTTGCTTCTGTATTTCTTAAGGCTTACCGTTAGATCACCGTTAGGGTTCCGACTGTAGCTTATCTTTTTCCCTTTTCTTATTAAACAACAGATTGCCATTGGTTCTGTTGAAAGCAATGTGCTTTGGTTTTCCTGAGTTCTTGCAGTAAACCTAGGATGAATGCAGCGTGATCCTGTTTCTATGATAAACAGAAGGTATAGCAGTATATATACCCAGATCATTATAGCACCAAGTTACCATTAAAATTTTATTTTTTTATGATAAAACGAGACGATTTCATAGAAATATGATCAGGCTGCCATTAATTCTAGGTCAAGTTCGATATTTACTAGATCAACTAGGGCATGTATGAGCGTTGAGGCCCACCAGCACATTATCTTTCAAATTGGTATCAATTGATCGAGAAAAAACATGATGTTAGATGGGAGGTTCATAAAAAATTAAATTTTCTGAAAACATTATTGGACTATATGATAATTGAAGCAAAAAAAATGATATGACAAATTTGAAAATTAATGGAGTCATCTACTTGTATATCAATGCAATTAGAACAACACCAAGAGAGATTGAGAAATTGGAAAGTGTAGAACACCAGAATGGACTATATAATGATTTTGAAAATTAGCTGCAAAAAACAGAAGAAAATAATGAATAGTAATCATATGACACATTATCGAGTCTTTTTATCCCTTCTTCAAAACAACATCGTTTTAGAATTTTAGTCAAAATTCAATTTGGTTCTTTAACTTTTAATGCCTTTCAATTGCACCCTTAATTGACTCTAAACATTCAATTTTATAGATTTTTTCCCTATTGAACTTCAATATCAACCCTATGTTTTCACGCGCTTTTTTATTTTATTTTAGTCCATGACCATTCTTTTAATTTTTTTCAATTTCACTCTTGATTTCAATCAATTAAGCCCTTATGGTTTGGCATCTTTTGTGTATTGGTCTTTGGCTATAAATTTCTTCAATTTAGTGATTAATTGAACCTCAAATTTGATTTTCTTCTGTTTTAGCCCATGATTTTAATTAATTGACTTGATAAAATTAAATTTGGTACACTAAAATTGTAATTGTCTTAATTAAGCTCAAATTGTGCTCTTAAACTTAGTCTTTCACTAATCAAGCAACAATAAACTTAGTTTTTCACTTGGATTTAAATTAATTCTTAAACTTAATTAAACTTTAATTTAGCCTATGATTAAATCAAATTGGCCTATTAAAATCTAATTATACCCTTGGACTTAATTTTTATTTAGATTTGTTCAATAATAATTTATTTTGACCTTGAATCTACAATGTTTTTTAATTCTTAGGCACAACAATATACAATCATGCTTTTGGATTTGTCCAAAATTCTAGCTTTATTTTTCCATCATGTTAGTCCTTTTTTTATTTTCTCGTATTTATTTGTGTTTTTTTTGGAGAATAGCATAAAATATAAATTAAATCGCATTACTAGCTGCCAATGAAAAAGTTTATGCACCCACAATATCATCATATAAGTGCTTAAAATGAAAGTTGATATTCTAAAACTTTTTTAGCGCAATAATATTGTTCTCAATGAAATACGAAGAGAGAAAAAGGACTTGATTAGGGAATCTACTTTAGTTACCATAAGGAAATTAAATAAATAATTACTAGTTAAAAATTAAAAAAATAATAGTAAAGTTGATATGTATAAATTTCTACTAACAAATGTACGTGTTCCTTCAACAACTATACATGAAAAAAAAATAGTAATAAATTTTGCTAAGAGAAAGAAAGCCAATTGACAACCCTCCCTGCTATCATTTGGCTATATGTATAGATTTCACTATGATCATGTCCCACCCTGTATAATATGTGCTTCTTATAAAAAGTAAAATAAAAAAGAGGCAAGAATTAACAATAGCTGAAGTAAGGATATCAAGTCTCCAAGGGTGTGATGTGGTGGTAAAATGTTTGAGATTTGTCTTCTATATCTCGTGTTCAAGTCAGAACTTGTTCACCTTGTAAGAATCTTAGACAACCGGGATTTTACTCACTTAATCTAGGACCACAAAAAATACCTAAAAGGAGGTGGGTTTCCATAAATTCAAATAAATAAAATAAGTGAAGATATGATGGGGGACCATAGTAATCGTATATCTATAATCATATCTTCTAATCCAGTCTAACCTAATCTAATCTAATCTAATCTAAGGATATGTTTAATGAAGTTTACTTTAATTATAAATTATTATTATAAGCATTAATAAAACTTTCTTCTAAGTGGGGTTGGTGTTAAATTAGGATATCTTCACTCAATGAGCTTATGAAACGTGTTAAAGTATGATTACTTTTGACAATGAGAAACATTTTTCTAAATAAAAACTATATTCCAAAATTATTATTTTGTTGTGTGGCATTGGAATAATCTCTTTTAAATATATTCCCAATTAAAAAAATATTCCCACTTTTTATTTAATGTCTTCTATATCTCTAATTTGTTCTTTCCAAGTTTCGTTACATGTGGTGTCATCAATGTTGTCACCATCAATAACAATTTAACACAAAAAAAATCTTAATTTTAACATTTTTTTTTCTATATTTGAATTTTATTAATTTATCATATTTCTCATAGTTTCAAACTTAGTTGTTTTGTTCCCACTTTTATATTTATAAGGTTTTATACTTTAATGAAAGCATATTTCAATTCTCTGTAAATAAAACAAATCAAGTATTTTTTGCTACTGTATTTTTTTATGGATATGTTCTTATAAAAATTATTTTATGAATTGTTTCATTTAATCATAAATTCTATCAAGATTTTCTTGTCTCGTGTCTAGTTATTTTAAATCAATTGCTAAGTGTCTCAGATATATAATTGGCCTTCGACAAAATTACACGTAAAAATTAAAGATTAATCGAAAATAAAAAAATAAAAAAATAATATCTATTATACTTAAAGATAAAGAAAAACCCAATTGCAAATAAAATACAATATAGATTCTGTCCATTCATCATCACAATCATAAGCTATAATCTGAACATAAGATCCAATTAAATAAGGAATAATCATACATGCTTACGGTGAGTAATCTACATAAATCCCTAAAAACAAATCCAAAAATTTCCATCATTGAGTTGACTCGGCATCTCAATGACATCAAAACCCTAACTCACCATCTCTTCTAAAAGGGTGTTTGAGAATGCGTTTGGAAAATATTTTTGAAAAAAAATAATTTTTTTTAATTTTTTTTATTTAAAATTAATTTTTTTATTTAAAATTAATTTTTTTGTTGCTATCTAGTTTTTTACCCTATTGTTTTTATTATAAAAACAATAAAAAAAAGATATATGTTTTTGCATTGTTTTTGGTATTTTTCAATGTCATCATAGAGTTGAAATTTATCAATATTTTCCTATTTGGACAACCTTTATCCAAAAATACACTGGAAGGAAGATGACATAAATTAAATTCAGATATGCATAAATTATGTGATATTTAACTATAATGAATTTATACCTCTTATTCGAGAGTGTGCATAATATATCTCAAGGGGCGTGATGTAATGACAAAGAACTTGAGATATGCACAACAGGTTCCGAGTTTGAGTCAGGATATGCATCTCTTATAAAAATATGGAATAACCGGGATTTTACTTGGTTTTCTAGACCCACAAAATACACTTTCTAGAATATAAAATTTCCTTTCATCCAAAAAAACAACATTCGCATCGACAATGTATTTTGATGAGCCCTAAGAGATGTCTTCTATTTTTCAACCCCACTACAATAAACAATTTTTTTTTTGGCAGCATAAAAGGTTGATATCCACGCCATATAACATATAAGATAATTTAATTATTTTTAAATGATTATGAAAATCGTTCTTAAAGCAAATTTCTCTCAATTTCAATACACTTGAGATGTGGAACATTGATACGATGCGCACACCAACCAATGAATGTGCATATCAAAACTTAGTTGGATAACCACTTGGAATAGGACCTTAATTTTTATTTTCTAAAAAATAAAAAATAAAAAAAATAAAAAAAAAAGCTCACATTGGTGGAAAAATCAAGTTGAAAATTTTAGGTGGATTCAATACCCGATCATACCTCTATTGTTCCCAAAGATGAAGGAAAATACAAATTCATTCTATATTTTAAAAAAATTATAGTTTATGTCATATACATTTATTCTTATTCACAAAAGATTTTTTTTTTCAAAACCTAATAAAATGGTTTTAATAAATTATGATGATAGTAGTTAGTTTTGTTTTTTAGTTTTCCAATTTTGAAAACAATTAAGGAATAAAATCGGTAGTGATTGATATTAAACAATGCCTAAAACAATTCTGGAGATTAGGGAATCCAGAATAGCCCAACAGTGTCTATTGGTTTTAAATTTAATTTTGTTTCAATAATAAATATTGAAAAAATAAAAACAAAATAAATAAACTAAGAAAGCCTGGTTCGAGATGTCGAGCCCTTAAAACTTCTATAAATAGAGTACAATGCAATAGCCCTTGATCAACCAAACCCTACTTCTCAGTTTTCCCTACTCCCCGGTCTCTCCTCGCAGCCAAAATTTCCAAACCGATCGATCCACCACTTTCTTTATTCAAGAAAGCAATAGATTCTTCAATGGCTGACGTCCCCGTTGAAGAATCAATGCGTCTCTTACGTTTGGTGGACACAGACTCGACTGCTGATGATCAGTCCAAGATCAGTGATGGGTTATCCAAGGACTACAAAGGTGTGATCACTCTTGAGGGATTGACGGCTGATCTGCTAGAAGATATGGAAGCAGCTTCCAAACAGAGGGAAATTGAAGATGATATTGAATGGATTCTCACAGAGATTTTAAAGGTTGATGTCTATTCTTTCCCATCGAATGATAGCCGAATTTGATCATTACTGGTGCAGTACTGTCACCGTTAGGGTTAATTTGCTTCTGTATTTCTTAAGGCTTACCGTTAGATCACCGTTAGGGTTCCGACTGTAGCTTATCTTTTTCCTCTTTTTTTATGAAATGACAGATTGCCATTGGTTCTGTTGAAAGCAATGTTCTTTGGTTTTCCTGAGTTCTTACAGTAAACCTAGGATGAATGCAGCGTGATCCTGTTTCTATGATAAACAGAAGGTATAGCAGTATACCCAGATCATTATAGCACCAAGTTACCATTAAATCTTTATTTTTTCTGATAAAACGAGAAGATTTCATAGAAAAATGATCAGGCTGCCATTAATTCTAGGTCAAGTCCGATATTTACTAGATCAACTAGGGCATGTATGAACGTTGAGGCCCACCAGCACATTAGATTTCAAATTGGTATCAATTGGTAATAATGTTCCATCGAGAAAAAAACATAATGTTAGATGGGAGGTTCATAAATAATTAAGTTTTCTGAAAAACATTAATGGACTATATGATAATTGAAGCAAAAAAAAATATTGAAAATATATGAGTAGACAATATGATAATTGCAAGAGAAACTAAAATAGAAAGAATGAAAAGAGGACACAATATAAATGGACTCATCTACTTGTATATCAATGAAATTAGAACAACACCAAGAGAGATTGGGAAAATTAGCCACTTGAATTGTCTTTCCCAGCAAAAACCAGAAGAAAATAATGAATAGTAACCATATGACACATTATCAAGTCTTTTTTTTCCCTTCTTTAAAACAAATCGTTTTAGAATTTTAGTCAAAGTTCAACTTGGTTCTTTAATTTTTAATGCCTTTCAATTGGACCCTTAATTGACTCTAAGCATTCAATTTTATACAATTTTTCCCTATTGAACTTCAATATCAACCCTATGTTTTCACGCGCTTTTTTATTTTATTTCTTTTAATTTTTTTCAATTTCACTCTTGATTTCAATCAATTAAGCCCTTATGGTTTGGCATCTTTTGTGTATTGGTATTTGGTTATAAATGTTTTCAATTTAGTGATTAATTGAACCTCAAATTTGATTTTCTTCTGTTTTAGCCCATGATTTTAATTAATTGACTTGATAAAATTAAATTTGGTACACTAAAATTCTAATTGTCTTAATTAAGCTCAAATTATGCTCTTAAACTTAGTCTTTCAATTGGATCTAAATTAATTCTTAAACATAATTAAACTTTAATTTAGCCTATGATTAAATCAAATTGGCCTATTAAAATCTAATTATACCCTTGGACTTAATTTTTATTTAGATTTGTTCAATAATAATTTATTTTGACCTTGAATCTACAATGTTTTTTTTAATTCTTAGGCACAACAATATATAATCAGGCTTTTGGATTTGTCCAAAATTCTAGCTTCATTTTTCCATCATGTTAGTTCTTTTATTATTTTCTCGTCTTTATTTGTGTTTTTGTTTTTGGAGAATAGCATAAAATATAACTTAAATCGCATTACTAGCTGCCAATGAAAAAGTTTATTCAAGCACAATATCATCATATAAGTATTTAAAATGAAAGTTGATATTCTAATACTTTTCTAGCGCAATAATATTCTTCTCAATGAAATACGATGAGAGAAAAGGACTTGATTAGGTAATCTACTTTAGTTACCATAAGGAAATTAAATAAATAATTATTAGTTAAAAATTAAAAAAAAATAGTAAGAGTTGATATGTATAAATATCTACTCACAAATGTACGTGTTATTTCAACAACTATATATGAAAAAAAAAAAGTAATAAATTTTGCTAAGAGAAAGAAAGCCAATTGACAACCGCTCCCTGCTATCATTTGGCTATATGTATAGATTTCACTATGATCATGTCCCACCCTTTATAATATATACTTCTTAAAAAAAGTAAAATTAAAAACAAAAGGCAAGAATTAACAATAGCTTAAGAAAAGATATCAAGTCTTTAAGGGCGTGACGTGGTGGTAAAAAATTTGAGATTTGTCTTGTAGGTCTCGTGTTCGAGTTAGAACATGTTCACCTTGTAAGAACTTTAGACAATCGGGGTTTTACTCACTTAATCCGGGACTGCAAAGAATACCTAAAGAGAGGTGGGTTTCCTTAAATTCAAAAAAATAAAATAAGTAAAGATATGATGTAGGACCATAGTAATTGTATATCTGCTCCTAAGATAATCATATCTCTAATCCACTCTAACCTAATCTAATCTAATCTAATCTAATGATATGTTTAATGAAGTTTACTTTAATTATAAATTATTATTATAAGCAATAATAAAACTTTCTTCTAAGTGGGGTTGGTCTTAAATTAGGATATCTTCACTCAATGAGCTTATGAAACGTGTTAAAGTATGATTACTTTTGACAATGAGAAACAATTTTCTAAATAAAAACTATATTCCAAAATTATTATTTTGTTGTGTGGCATTGGAATAATCTCTTTTAAATATATTCCCAATTAAAAAAAATATTCCCACTTTTTATTTAACGTCTTCTATATCTATAATTTGTTCTTTCCGAGTTTCGTTACGTGTGGTGTCATCAGTGTTGTCACCATCAATAACAATTTAACACAAAAAAAATCTTAATTTTGGCATTTTTTTCTATATTTGAATTTTATTAATTTATCATATTTTTCATAGTTTCAAACTTAGTTGTTTTGTTCCCTCTTTTATATTTATAAGGTTTTATACTTTAATGAAAACATATTTCTATTTTCTGTTAATAATACAAATCAAGTATTTTTTGCTACTGTATTTTTTCATGGATATGCTTTATAAAAATTATTTTATGAATTGTTTCATTTAATCATAAATTCTATCAATATTTTCTTGTCTCGTGTCTAGTTATATTAAATCAAATGCTAAGTGTCTCAATTATACAATTGGCCTTCGACAAAATTACACGTAAACATTAAAGATTAATCGAAAATAAAAATAAAAAAACAAATTATATCTATTATACTTAAAGATAAAGAAAAACCCAATTGCAAATAAAATACAATGTAGATTCTGTCCATTCATCATCACAATCATAAGCTATAATCTGAACATAACATAAAATCCAATTAAATAAGGAATAATCATACATGCTTACGGTAGAAGATGGAGTGAAATAAGGTGAGTAATCTACATAAATCCCTAAAAAAAATCAAAAAATTTCCATCATTGAGTTGACTCGGCATCTCAATGGCATCAAAACCCTAACTCACCATCTCTTTTAAATAAGCAATCAACAATCGTACTACTTCAATATTTTCTGATCCCATTTTGAAACGCTCATAGTGATGATGCTATGGTACGGTTTTATGTATGATAAAATCTCAATTTCTCAAATTAACGAGGAAAGGGGTTTAATTATTTTGACTTCATAACAAAAATTTAAACCTAGAAAAGAAATGGGGCAATGTTGTGTTTGAATGAGGAAGAAGAGTTTCCCTAGGCATAAAGGTGATGAAATTTAACAATTGTGAGTTTCATTATTATTATTATTATTATCATTATTATTATTTATTTAACAAAAAATATTGAGGTAAATAACAGTGATCTTTACCGACAAAATATGACATCACTATTTTCGTGAGTATTCACAAATGGAAGTGTTTTTATTAGTGAATACTGAAAGAATTACAGGTAAAAATAAGACAGGTGTTCCCTCATTATTTATGTTGAAAATTATGAAATTTTAATATTGCAGACAAAATCACCTATGAAAACTAATCACCAATCATATCCATTAGGAAAACCAATGATAATTTTATCAAGGAAAAGTGATAATCATTAAAGGGTACTATTAAAATAGATTGAATAATTTTATTAGTGAATACTGAAAGAATTACAGGTAAAAATAAGACAGGTGTTCCCTCATTATTTATGTTGAAAATTATGAAATTTTAATATTGCCGATGAAATCACCTATGAAAACTAGTCACCAATAATATCCATTAGAAAAACCAATGATAATTTATCAAGGAAAAGTGATGATCATTAAAGGGTACTATTAAAATAGATTGAATAATTTTGAATTCAATGAATGATAGCTAATTAATTTGGTATTCATAATTTGTTTAATCAAATTATTAATTAATATGTGTTGTTGCTACCCAATTTTTTTACCTTATTTTTGAAGTATTTTTGGAAAAAAAACAAAAAAAAGATAAAAAATAAATGTTTTTGATATTCTTGCATTGTCTTTAGTATTTTTCAGTGTTATCTAAAAGTTGGAATTTATCAATATTTTCCTATTTGGACAACCTTTATCCAAAAATACACTAGGAGGAAGATACTTAACATAAATTAAATTCAGATATGCATATAATTATGTGTTATTTAACTACAATGAATTTATAAGAAAAATATTAACATTTTACTTTTAAAAAAAACCGACTACGTTACAATTAAGATAAGAAAAAGAATAAAGAATATAGAAAAGAGCAATCAAATTAGTGATTTGTGTTTGTTCACATCTTAATAATGCACTAGGAATAAAATCATTACTAGTTTAGTTGAAATTGGTTCACTATAATTTAGTTAAACTAATAATAATAATAAAAACCCTCTTATTCAGGAGTGTGTTTGCGTAGTGTATTTTGATGAGCCCTAGGAGATGTCTTCTATTTTATTTTTCAACCCCACTACAATAAACAATTTTTTTTTTGGCAGCATAAAAGGTGGATATCCACACCATATAACATATAAGATCATTTAATTATTTTTTTAATGATTATAAAAATCGTTCTTAAGGCAAATTTCTCTCAATTTCAATACACTTGAGATGTGGAACATTGATACGATGCGCACACCAACCAATGAATGTGTATATCAAAACTTAGTTGGTTAACCACTTGGAATACGACCTTAATTTTTATTTTATAATTAAATTTTTAACACTTCTGTCTTTAATCTATGTATTAGCTGTCTGTTTGATATTGTGGTTGAGGTTGTTTTTAAAGTGTATTTTATTTAGAAATACATCAAAATAATGTTTTTTTTTTAATTTTAAAAAATTATTTTTGACATCAGCACATCAAAATAATTTAAAAACACCAAAATATTTTAATTTAAAATGAAAAATAAAAAATAAAAATATTTAAAAAAAAACAATATTAAAAGTAGGTGCCAAAGCTTCTTTAAATTTTTCATCTAAATGCATTGATGACTTCTCAACTAGAGGTGACTTGGTTAGTACCCACTTCTGATTAGTGACACGATTTTCAAGGGGGGAAAACATTATTCAATTATGTCATTAATTTTGAAAAAAAAGGGATGCCAATAGATTTTCAGTTTGATGAGGAAAAAGTCTCTGATTAATATTCATGTGGATTTCTTAATTTATAATCTAAGTTACTAATTGAATTATTTATCTTTAGTATCGTTATAGTTTGTGAAGGGACAATTGCCATAGACATTAGAATGGGAAAAAAAAAAACTAATTACATTGTCTTGATGTAATGCACTAACCACTTATAAACATTATTGAGAGATCACTTCACCATTTAATTTGTGTCAAATTGATAAAGACAAAAATAATATAAAAAAATAATAAGTAAAAACAATATAGAATTATGTTAGACAGGTTAACCCATGAAGCCTGAATCAATCTAATATATCATCGTTTTAATATAAAAAAAATATGCTCTTTAATTTTTTTTATCTTTGTTTTCACAAAACTTGCTTGCTTTCATGAAGCTAACCTTAACTACTTCTATATTAAAATAACATTATTTTTTATGTGGAAAGTCAAACCATGTTATTTACCGGTCATCCAAATTATCCTTGGACCCTTTAAATTGACTAGTTATATGTACATAATTATTATATAATTTAATTTGCAACTCAAGTTAAGTAAGAAATTAAGTTAATAGTCTTAAAAGTCTACTTGTTATGTTTAGTTTAGTAATAACGCCATGAAGTTTTCAATTAACGTGACGTGATGACAAAAAGCTTGTGATCTGTGCAACAAGTCTCGAATTCGAGTCAGGGCGTGCATCTCTTATAGAAGCCTGAAACAACCAGAGTTCTATTTGCTCACCTGTGCCCACAACATGTGATTTCCGGGGAATGGGTTGTCCTCACATCCAAAAAAAAATACCAAGAAATTCCTGGGGCCTAAACATTTTCTCAAGTTCAACTAAATTTTGATTCAATCCACAACATAACATAAGTACCATAATCTACATAATTTTTTTTTTATTACTACAACCCCAACAGAAACAAAATAAATATAAACATAATCACTAAAAAATTAAATAGGTAAAAAATATTGAGTATAAAATCAATATTGTGAGCTTTTCTTTTTTCTGAACTATCCAAGTAGATACCCATCTTACATCTCTTTTCCCTTCAAGTGAAGCAATCATCGCATTCATGCAAAGTCATCTCAAAAGTTGCTTTAACCCCTTTTTCTTTTTTCTTCTTTACTCCTCTTTTTTTTTTTTCCTATTAACCTTTAATTAAAAATCATTTCTAAAATGGTTTTTATTTTGATAAAAAAAAAACATTTTTTTTCCTTTTCTAAACAGATATACAGATTCTCAAAATAATTCTAAATTCAGTCAAGCCTTGATCAAAAGCTTGGACCATCCAAAAGGCACTGCCTAAAGCTTAAGAATGACCCTACTACTTTATAAAACATCCTATTGTTGCTACTTTAAGCATAATTTTCACCATCAAAATATATGGCCCTTTCATGTTCAAATTAAATAAATTCATCGTATTTATCAGCTACATCTATAATTATAAATATATAATAATGGTGTCTGCATCACTTTATCAAACTTAATTAATTAATTAATTAATAGTCACCAAGCTTGATGATAATAATAATAATAATAATAATAATAATAATAATAAAAAGATAATCATCCTCATGGTGGCTAATATTCAAGCCACGTATTTAATTATTGAGTTTTCTAAACTAATCCAAAATCAATTCTAACTTTTCCTCTCTTTACTAATGCTGTTTAATTGATATGTCCTTTCATGTTGAAATAAAACAAATCCATTGAGTTTGTCAGCTAACTGTCTGTTTGGTAGTGAAATTGGAGTTGTTTTTCAAAATATTTTTCGTTCAGAAAAGTATCAGAATGCTTTTTTTATTATTTTTAAAATTTTATTTTTGACATTAGTACATCAAAATAATCAAAAAATATAAAAAAATTAAAATATTTTTTTTTTCAAAAATACTTTTAAAATACAGTGTCGAACATTTAATAATGGTGTCTGCGCCACTTCATCAAACTTAATTGCTTAGTAGTCACCAACCTTGTTAAAAAAAACAATCAAGTTAATGGTGGCTATATTCAAGCCACGTATTCAATTATTCAGTTCTCTAAATTAATCCCTAATCACTTATGATTTTCCCTTCTTTCTTAATGATGGTTAATTATATTTTATTTTCTTAATGGACCTTACATTTAGATGGTTCACCTTATATTCCCACCATAGCATAACAAGGTTTATTAAATGAATAAGATATATTTGACTCACTATATATTATATCAAAGTAGACCTTCACTTGTACGTGGCTTACATTAATTTATTTTATTATATATTAGTTCTTGTGCCATCCGTCTTCAACCCAAGAGCAAGAAACCTCGTAACCTTAGTCTCTTAGTGTGCAAAAATAACCAAGAACTTGTGGGCTCCTTCTTTTCCTCCTTCCTTCCAATTCTTTCTCTCTAGATCGATTTTTCTTTTCATTTCTTTTCCAATTAGGGTTATCATTGTCGGTGGAGTAGAAGGAGGAGATGATCATGCCACTTATGAAGAGAAGATTTTTTGAAGGATTACTTGCTGAGCATAATGAAACAACCATGGAGCCGTGGCCTAATGATTCAAGAGAGAGATGGTGACAAGAGGCAATGAAGCCTCTAGGCAAGTCTAATTCTTGGCTTTGAATTATCTTTTCCTTCTTTTTTTTCTGTGTTTGGTTTCTAAGAAAATGTAAGAAAGAAAAAAATAACAAAACATATGTGGAATGTTAACTTCGGATGAGATTCCAAGGTTTTATTTGTTCAAGTTGTTGTGTCTTTTGGGTGACCATACAAATTCTCTCTTCCTCTTCTTCTTCTCCAGTGCTTTTGTATGCTTAAACACATTAAGAATGACCATTAATCATTTCAGAACATTAATCTTTGTTTTGTTTCCTATCTCATCTACTTAATTTTTCAATATTTTATTTTAATCATATCGTAGACATCTCCCTGCTCAGCTTTTGGTTCTTGTCCTTCGATCACTCTCTATTACTTTGTATGTGTTTGTACCTGTTTCTAGCATAAAAATTCTCTCCGTGAAGAATTAACTTAACGGGCTTTATATAAAGCTTAAAACATAAGTGATGTCAGTACCATAAATTCAGCTAATTCATCACCTATTTCATGTTCAGGAACCATTTCATCTAATAGCTTAATTTTTAAGTGAGATCTCAGAATATGATTTATATTATTCTCTAACACACTCTCTCGAGTAAAAACCTTTTGGGCTTGAAACTTGCACAAAGATTCACACTACCTTGTGCTTGATTTTTATCAAATAAAATGAGGTCAACAAGGTTCTGATACCATGTTAAGGAACCATCTTACCTAAAAGTTTAAGCTTCAGACGAGGTCCTAGGATATGATTTATATTATTCTCTAACAATTCACAAGGAACTACCGACGAATTTTTTCTATCGGTATTCTATTGTGAAAATTATTGACAGAAATAATTTGTTATCATTTTAGTCGGTCTTTACCAACAGGAAATCTCCGCCGCTAAATAATTTCCGGTAATGCAAATGTGAATAGGCTATGAAAATGCTAGCTAGGGTTTGTTACAAGGAGCAAAATTTCAATCAAATAACACATGAAGGAATAATGATAGCTCATGGTTTATTATTGCAGCTATACATTATTGGCATGGACCATGTTTCCACAATTTAAATAGCCAGACCCTAGCTGTCCTCTATGATTGTGAGTGATATAAGTGCTTGTTTGGGAAGGCGTTTCAAACGTCGTTTTCAAAAAAATTGAAATGTTTTTTTTTATTTTAAATAAATATTTTTTGGTGTTTTTAAATCATTTTGATGTGCTGATGTCAAAAATAATTTTTAAAAAATAAAAAAAATATTATTTTAATATATTTCTAAATAAAAAGTACTTTCAAAAGCAACCACAACAGCCCTCCCAAACAGGCCCTAAATAACACACCATCCCTCACATAACTGTGTAGCCTGTATATCGAGGGAAAATAATCTAAATTATTGAATGCAAAAACAGGAAAATAGCTGCCATAGTTTCAAGTGAAGCTATGGATCCATTGCCTAATTTGTATCCCACCCACCATGAGACACTGGCCTTGTCAGGTTTCATCTACTCTCATCTTGTCATCTACAGTCCGATTTACTCCCACCAAAAAACCCATAAATTTCGCGATCTTAATAATAATCATCAATCCAAACTGTGATCCTTTCCGAAAAACAAAAGTGAGAGCGAGGGAGAGGAAATGTTTTATGTGTTAAATAATTATATAAGCTAAAAATTTATATTCTTAGATGAGGATCTAGAATATAATTTATATTATTTTTAAGTGAAATTTTTTTAGGCTTAAAACTTGTACAAACTCATATTATCTTGTACTTGATTTTTATCAAATAAAATAGGAATGATGAAATTTGAATTCATGACCGTTGAGTCAACAAGATTATTATTATCTTAAAAAATCATTTCATCTAAAAATTTAAATTTGTAGATGAGATGATTTCTTAACGTAAACATTCTTATGTAATGAAAGAGAGGCAGATTTCGTTCCAAATACATGGGAAATAAGATAATGTTACAAAAAAAAAATCTCTACGATATGACAAATTGCAGGAACTGCAGACCTTCAGTATCAAGTAAATGAAGGTATCAGAAATGCATATTCCCAGGCTTGTATAATACTAAGAAACAGCCTCGGATACTGTCCAATCCATGTCCTTGTGGACTTATTTTGTGCCAGAAAATTTCATTATCGAAAATATATTTTGTGGACTCGGGTGAGCAAGTAATGTATTGATTATTCCAGATTTTTATAAAAAAATATATGTTTTGATTCAAACTCGAGATCTATTATATAAATCACAAATGTCCTGTCATCACGTCATACCCTTTAAAGATCCTTGTGAACTTACCAAGAGGAGGGAGCTAATTTCAAGATTTAGTTAGCTTCTTGAACTTGATTGGTTTAAACAAAATATTGTTTTCCATCTTTTCACAACCTTAAACACAAATAATGATGCTTTCATAGGATTCTGTGTGTCTTGATATTGAAGGTATTCATGCCACTTCCATGAACTATATAAATTTCAACGAGAAAAAGTCATGGTAGGGGTACACAGTTAGCAGCTTTCCTCATCTTTAAAGCTAAAATAATAGAACTTGTCATGAAGCATACAACCTTTAGGATAAGGACGATGATTCACTGATGTCCCACCTTTTATAATTTGCTTTTACTTTATAATTATTAAATATTTTAGGGTTAGTCGCCATGTGTTTTGATTATTGGAAAATGACAAGAAACTAAAAGCAAAAAAAAAAAAAAAGTCTTATATCAACTAGAGCTTTTCAATTGCTAATGACTCATGAAGGACTAGAGTAAAAGTTAATATAATCATTGACAAATGTGGGTTAGTTCGATGACAAATCACTAAAATTAAATATTTCAAAAATCAAACCATCTAGTAGGTGGCTAGTGGTAAGAACTTGTGATTAAAAGGATTGCTCCCTTATGATTTTAGGTTCGAGTTATGTGGTTGTTAATAAGATTGTTATTGGAGTTTTACATGATTGTTAACTTCAGGACCCGTAAGATTAGTCAAGATGCGCTTAAGTTGATCCGGACACCCACATTAATAAAAAAAAAATCAAAAATCATATAAGAAAATTCAATAAGCTTGTAAACCAACATCTTGCCTCAATAGTTTTTATTTTGGCATCTAGTACTTATTAGCTTGTTTAATGCAAAATAGTTATTTAAAGTGATTTTTTATTAAAGTATATTTCTAAAAATGAATTACTTTTCAATATATTTGACAGTATTATAAAAATAATTTTCAGTATTTAGCTATGTGATTGGTAATAAAAATGAAAATTAACTGATTAATATTTTTTTTTCAAGTATGTTAACAAAATAAGGCTCAAATATGATAGATAAAACAGTTGAAGGAGAATGAAATAAAAAAAAAATCACTTTTTAAATAAAACAAATAGTTATAAAAAAATTAAGAAAGTAGTGATTTAATCATTTCACCCTTTTTTTAAGACATTTTTTTTATTAGAAAGTATTTTCTTCTTGATCCACTTTTTTAAAAGTTTCCATTGCTAGTGGCAAAGTAGATATCCACAGTGTTCATATTTTTATGATGGATTTGGCTTGCTGCCATATTAAAAAGTTTGGTCCATGAGTTGGTTCAAAAGATACAGATTTTAAAAAGAAGGTTTCCCTTTAAAAAGATTATTATTGCACAATTAATTTATGCATTTATTTAATCTGCTTCAAAACAAAGCCAAATTGCAAATGCATCTCAGCATATGATAGTTGAGATTGTTTTTAAAAATATTTTTTGATAAGAAATATATTAAAATGATATTTTTTATTTTTTAAAAATCATTTTTAATATTAAAATATTTTAAAAACACCAATATTTTTTAATTTTTTTTAAAATATTAAACGCAATGACAAACACTTCAAAGAAGATAGGGCATCATATAACAAATGCAAGTGTTGGGTGGGCTGATGACAAGAGCATAATATAACTTATATTGATCTAAATCATGCTAGGAAACGACTCCAGCCCTGTTTCTGTGGACACAAACAGATTAAAGATGAATCTATGTGCAAATTAGGGATTAACCAAAGTTAATCATAACCACAGCCATAACCATCGATAATGGATGCTGCATGATCATCAGTACTCTCTTTTTTTATAAAATTTAACAGCTTTATTATTAATAAACAATTAAATAGGTTGCGTGAAAAAATATGTTAAAAACATGGCTATTTAGTCAGTGGCATCGGTAGGTCCATTGTTAGTCTGTTCAAAACTTTATTTTGTCTGTGTTATAAAATAATATTAATTATATTACGGATAAGTTGATTGTTGAAGGAAAATGGGTGAGCCCTACTAATATGAATTCTCACCAAATATCTTAAATTTTTATGCGAGATAGTTTATTAACATGGTATCAGAATTTTGTTGATCTAATGATCTTGAGTTTTTGAATTTCATAATCCTATTTTTATTTGATGAAAATGAAACACAAGATAGTATGAATCTGTGCAAATTTCAAACCCGGAAAAATTCTCACTTGAGAACATGATTTAGAGAATAATATTAATCATATTGTAGATGAAATAGTTTCTCGATAATTTGCACTGATTAGAATATGCGAACCCGGTGATTATAGGACTTCAACCAGTAAGAGAGACGGTGTGGACATATACTCAAGGTTGTGCATAAGGATAAAAGCTTCCAAGCTTTCTTTTGAAAATTTCCAGTAATTAGCGCACATCATTGATACACTGATACACTATTAAGAAATCATTTCATCTAAATATTTAAATTGTTGAGTGAAGTTTCAAGATATAATTTATTTTATTCTTCAGCATATTTCTATAAATAAATAAAAATTGGACTTGAAACTTGAACACATGTAAACTATATAGAATTTAACTTTTCTGAAAGTTTCAGGTTCGCACAGATTTTGCGCAGTGAAAAAGATCTTCAATGCTTATTACTACAATAGTATTTGAATCAAGTATACAACTGCATGAGTAATTCTGAGAGCCCGTGAAAAAGAAAAGCAAAAAACCTGAGACTTCTTACCATGCAACAAAAGCAGATTTCAAGTTTAACATTTAAAAAAAAAACCTGAAAATATTAAAACAACATGATCGTGGAATAAAGGGGGACTTGAGAGATTGCGAGCCATTACGTTTTCTGGGAGATAACACTATAGATAGAAGTGATTAGAATAAAAATCCTAAGAAATATTATTATTATTTAAAGAAAACTGAATATATCTTGTACTTGGTGGGAATATGAACAAAACAAGAATGCTTTAGATTCTATTAGTTTTGATAGTATTGACTTATTAAATAAATGGATCTGTTAAGAACTTTTATTTTTTAATGGAACTATGAGACATGTTTGTGTAATTTAATTTCAGAGGATGATAATAAGTTTGGTGGAAATGATCATTTATTGAAATATGTAGTTGATGTTTTGATCGATATATCCCTGTAAAATCTTTATTTTTATGTTAATGATGGAAATAATGTTTGATTTATTGAAACCTTTTATTGTTTTTATATATTTTTGTGTGTTGGATTAATAATTTTAAGTTAAAATTCTCTTAAATTTTAAAATTATTTTGAGTTGCATGGTACTGTATAATCTGAAATTAATAATAACAACAGAGTATTACATTGGTAAAATAGTGAAATACATAAGATAATGCAAGACTCTGGGATTCCAGGAGCACCATCTGCTAACAATTACAGCAGCACAACACAAATCAATTTTCACTCTGACATGGATTATTGAATAGAAAAACAACAATTCCTGAAGATTTTCATCAGTAGAGAAATTAAAAACTCAAGTGTGGAGATTATGAGAACAGCCTCTTGACACTGCTACTGCCGCTTTCCATAATCTTTTTGCCGATCTTGTACGTTGCATAAGCATCAGTAGTTGCAGACTCGATCTGTTCATGGCTGAGAGTATGTTCAAACCAGTTTGACCATAAAACATTAAGAGGTTTTGAGTCAACTTTTAGTGAAGCAATTCTGTAAGCCAATTCCCTTGCACTATAAGCAGCGAGTCGAGGCTGGTCGTATATTTTAGCAGCCAACTCACTCAGCTCCACCGCATTCCGAACCACCAGACCGTCAACACATCTCAGCCGTTGAAGATCTTCCTTGATATGAACTCCGACGAAAAGAATGTCCTTGATGGAAAGAAATCGTTTTAGAGATGGCGAAATATGATTCGGAGAGAGCCTTATCAGGACGCAGCCAAGTTTAGTGCAGAATGTCAGCACAGCAATGTGATGTTCTACTCTCCTCGGAAGGTGCTCAGACTTGTCGGGCTGAGAATGGTGCTCGCTATTTCTGCCGGAAGTGCTTCCTGATCTGCTAGAAGAAGTCCCTTTGAAGCCCCACTCGATGTCGAACCCGACAACCATGTCGCCGATTTTAATCATGTCCTGCAATAATATGTAGAGGCAGAGATGCGAATCATCGTCCGAGACAACCTCCGTCACCAGTGTAGCACCGTCGTTCATTGTAAGCTGAGGCCCACGTAGGGTTTCCATTGTTGCATGCACCGAGTGAACTTCGATTCGGACGCAGAGTGAACCTCTATCGGTTTATGATTTCACAGATTCTGGTTTTAATGATGTAAGAAAAATAGAAAACCGAGGTGAGGGGATGATCAGAAGAAGATGATTAATTATGCAAGAACAGTAAATCAATGAGGATATCTACTGGCTCTTAGCAATATCTACTGTACTCGTAGCATTTCGGCATTATCGTATCATTCTGCGGTTAATGCAACCTTAGGATATTCAAAACAATTCAGAACAATCATGTTCGACAGTAGCAACTAGCAATGAAACACGAAATGAATCGTATTCTGATCCAGAATACAGTGATATCAGAGTCTTGTTGACCTAGCGGTCACAAATTCGAATCTTACCACTCCATTCTATTTGATAAAAAATCAAGTATAAGATAGTGTGGGTCTGTTCAAGTTTTAAGCCCAAAAAGCTTTCATTTAAGGAGGTGTGTTGAGAATAATATATATCATATTTTAGAACCTCACCTGACAATTTAAATTCTTAGGTGAGACGATTCCATGACACTTTCACAACAATTTCATTTACAGCAATGAATTACAGAAACTTTTCTACAGAAATGAGGAAGGAAACAACCTAATCAACCCACTGAGATTCATAACATAAGGGCAGGGCATTGTATCAGAAGGAAAGGAAAAATGATCATATATCACATTTTAAATACAAGAACTCTAAATGCCAATCTGTTTCAGAGCCAAAATTTCCTAGAAAACTTGCTGTCTGAACGTCCATTTACGTCCAGGAAAAAGTTGCAATGAAATCAAAGACACATTAAGGTGGAAGAAGGAAACAGCCAGATGTGATTTCATGAAAATTAGAGGCTGCTCTTTCATGGTCTGACGCAAAATCTCTCAGAAAATGCCCCCCATTGATATGAGAATAGACATGGAGAGGAAGAAAAAACAAAGAACTCTCAAGCAAATGATCATACACGAATTCCAAATCAAAAACAAAATGTTTTTAGATATAATCACAAATCCATTACCATATTTCCCTCCACATTCTTTAAATCATTACTAATTTAGAGAGTCCCAAAGAGGGAGAGAGGAATAAGAACTTACATGGAAGCTATGCAGCATTTTCTCCTAGTATCAACAATGGCCAAGGAGAGGGTACCTTAAATTCATACCTCGAAAAAAATAGGCATGCAAATTCATGCCTTAAATTGAGGTACTTCTGCTATTTTAGGATAGGATGATCAACATGGATTGATCAAGATGACTGAGAATCTTAAATTTTATTCCTAACCATCAATTTTTCCGAGAAATGTGTCATTCTTGCCAGACACCAAAGAATCTAGCAGTACCATACATACCAAACATATCATAGATAATGCACTGAAAGGTACAGAACATATCTTAGTCGCCGGTAAAGTCCACGATTGTTTCTCCAACGTTATATGCAAGTATAATATCTCAATATTATCAAAGCTTAGGAAATTCTTTATGTCAACTTGACCATGTACAGCCATGGCTGGCTAAGAACCTTAGCTTGCAAATTCCCTTAGCTCCATTGGGATCTCATCATAAGTGATCCATAATCATTTCAACCTTTTCGGTTTTAAATGAACCGCAACAAAAAGAAGAATCCCACAAGAGAAAGAGTTGCATTTTAATCTGCAATCTTAAAAGAATACACTGTGTATAAGGTTTTATAGATAGATTATCTATAACATCGCAATGTTAACAACCAAATTAGTTGTCCTGAAATATCAGCAAGGAATTTAAGTTTTGAATTCAATCTCTAACACGCCTCCTTAACCGAATGGGTAGGTCTTGAACATGAAGGCTGTCCTGCAGTAGTAATAAACAAATGGCTGCCAATGGCTTAGTTAATAAATTTGCAAGCTGATGATCTCTAGTAGATAGAAGAGAGACCTGAAGTTCTTTTGCTAATACTTTATCTCTAACAAAGTGAAAACCATTTTCAATATATCTAGTTCTGGCATGGAAAATCAAATTAAATGACAAGTAAGTAGCTCCAATCTTATCACACCTTAGTTTTGGACTAGTTAATAAGGGAAGTTACAAATCGTGGAGAATGGATTGGTATGGAAAATGTTTACAAATCCAACTGATTAGATTGGTTCCATAAAAGATATAATAAGCCCCAACATTATGTTTGTCATCTCTGTCACCAGCCCAGTAAGCATCATCACCAAACCCCTGGAAAGCGTTTTTGAAAAAAAAATTACATTAAATTATATTTTTTTTGGTGTTTTTAGATCATTTTGATATGTTGATGTCAAAAATTATTTTTAAAAAAAATACAAAAACATCATTTTGATGTATTTTTGAATAAAAAACACTTTAAAAAACAACCTTAACCACACTCTCAAACAGGCAGTATTAGAACATGCGACTTGGCAGCCTTAGAATGATTGTTCTTCGATTTATGCTTGAATCTGCTAACATGGTAGACTGTGAAAGCAATATCTAGACGAGTGAATCCTAAATAATGTAATGCGCCAACAGTGTTGTGAAACTTAAATAGAATACAAGGGGTACTCATAGGAGTTGAATAAGTCTTGGCTTCATGCATTTGAACAAATCATGTTCATTAAAAAGGCTTCTGCAGCAAGAAAATACGAGAGCTCCTAAATCTTTAATTAGAGAGACAGCACCAAGTTGTTGAATAAACTTTTCAATTTCAGCAGAGTTAGTCCCGGAGATGATTGTATAAACAACATATACGCGGATGAAATTAGGGATATCAGAAGTCTATTAACCTAGAAAAATAGGTTTTAGGAGCCTGTTTCAAGTCCTATAAGCTCTTCTTCAATCAATTGGCAGATATGATTGGGAAAATCAGGATGAATGTATCATTGGGTTTGTTGCATGTAGATTTCCTTTTGTAAAAGACCATGTAGGTAGGCATTTTTTATGTCCATCTGCCTAACACTCCATCATCGTGCGATGGCTAACGGTAGTCTTGTCTTAACCACGAGACTAAAGGTTTAAATGTAGTCCACGTCATATTGTTGATGATATCCCTTGGCTACTAATCATACTTTAAAATGTTTAACACAACCATCTGTATATCATCTACATATCAAGGAATTATCTCACTTAAAAATTTAAGTTATTAGATGAGATCCGAGAATATGATTTACATTATTCTCTAACACACCCTCGAGTGAAAGCTCTTTGAGCTTGAAACTTGCACACAGGTCCACACTATATTGTGCTTGATTTTTATCAAATAGAACGAGGGTGGTGAGATTCGAATTTGTGACCGTTGGGTCAACAAGACTTTAATACCATGTTAAGGAATCATCTCACCTAAAAGCTTAAGTTATTAGGTAAGGCCCCAGAATATGATTTATATTATTCTCTAACACTACATGTCTCTTTATATGAAACACCCATTTGTTACCAACTAGATTATGAACCCATAAACCATTTTTAACAAGAGCATTAAATTCAATGTCCATTGTTGCACACCATTGGTGAAGTTTGAAAGCCTTACGGAAACATGTAGGAAGATACAAGCTTAGTCAGTAAATATTGAAGTGATGGATAGAAAGCAATACCAGCATATGGAGCTTTCAGTTCGAGAGACTGTGTTTGAGATTGAGTGATCATGTGCTGCTGTTGAAGCTTATTTGGAAACACATCTGAAGAGCAGGGGAATATAGAGGAGCAGATGGTGTAGAAATTATAGCAGCAGTAGTTGAAGATGAAATGGAATTGGTTGTGTACACTGGAGTGTGTCATCTAAGCATAACAAAGTAGATTGAGCATTAAGTGTAGTTGATTACCTACGAATGAATAAGATAAATAAAAAAAATGTGCTGCATCTTGAATATTCTAAATAATTCTCCTATATTTTTTCTATATTAAGTTTTGTTATTGTAAAGAGAAATTTGAGTAAGCTTTTTGATTCATAGGTAATCTTAGATTAAAATCTTCTGTTTGTATATTAATGGGAGAGAATGGTGATATGAACCAAATTTGATGGTTTTATTCACATCCACCATCCCTACATTAACTAGAGAGAAGGGTGGGTGTCATGATGATGAAATTATTGGGTTTCATGAATATAATACACGTAGCAGAAATAATAATACAATATTCAGGATTATAAGGACTCCCAGTTAGATAGATCTTAAGTTATTTAGGATTTATTATCTGAAGATCTAATCTCCTTCAACTTTAAATAATTCTTTAAAGATTGGATGTGTTATCGCAAATCACAAGTCATTCAATTGTTCAGCCTCCGACAGTAATCCACGTGAACCACCAAAAATTTATATTTAAGAGAGAGATTGTCATGCCTAGAGTGTTAGCTCTCGTTGTGAGATTTACATAGTTTTTCTATCTAATAGACAATATTTTCTATTACAAGGGTTAGATTTTCTATCTAATAGAAGGGTCATAGCTTATTACTTATAGACAAATTTAAAAAACGATATAAATTGGCAAAGTCTCAATTTGCCCCTTGAATTATATCAATGTTATGACAATTAAGAAATTAACTCAATTAAGTTCTTACTTGATTAATAATATATTATAATTCTTCATTTCTAAAACTTATTTTAATCAAATCATTCTTAATTAAATTTATCCTAGTTTATTTTTCTAACTAATGGTTCTAAGTATGTGTGACTCATTAGGTTATTAATATGTTGACTCTAATATGAATTCTAATTCTAAATAAATAATTTAATTTATTATTAGTTTAACAATTGATTGATTTTTATTTGAAGATTAGGTTTATCTTCTAGCAATATACCATGATCCCCCTAAATATTAGAAAAATCATTAGTAGTTTGACTAAAACTTTCAATGAATTGTTTCTTAGTGTAATTAGTATCTTCATCAATAATATTAAAATATGTGGTATATATTTACATTAAATAGTCATGTTCGTTCAAATTTCATTTCATATTGGTCAAGTATTTTCTCAGTTAATAGTATTTGAGTATATATATATATATATATATATATATATATATATATATATGTTATTCTTCAAAATCTACTAGAAATAAAATAAAAGGGGGATGGTGTTGGTAGAAAAATCAAATTGGAAATTTTGGATGGATTCGAGAGAACGAATGTGCCTCTATTTTGCCCAAAATACAGATGAAGGCTAAAATAATTTATTATTCGATATATCTCCATAAAAATTAAGTCCAACAACATAATTATATTTCTTATAGGCCAATTTAACTTAATCATGGGTCAATTTAAAGTATAATTATATTTGAATTAATTTAGGATCCAATTAAAGAATTTAATTAAGTGCAAGGATTTAATTATACTTTAATTGATCAAATTAATTTTAATAAGAGTTTAATTGATGAAACAGTTCCCTCTTCCTCTCCCTCGCCATCTACGTCCCTCTCTCGTATGCTTCAACCTACCACTTCCTCCAGCCAATAAAGACCTCCCTTTTCCCCTTCTCCTTCCCTTCACGATGTCGACCATCATAGACCACCACTTCCGACAGCCACCAGTTCCCCCCTGCTCTAGTTCCCTCTTCCTCTCCTTTTTCTCTTTTTCTTATTCCCCTTCACAAAAGTCGACCATCGAAGGCCAACACTTCCGACAACCACTAGTTCCCCGTGCTCCAATTCCCTCTCACGTCAGCTCCACTCTGCCTCTTCCCTAGCCACTGACGACCTCTATTTTCCCCTTCTCCTTCCCTTCATGATGTCGACCATCATAGACCACCACTTCTGACAGCCACCAGTTCCCCGTGCTCTAGTTCCTTCTTCCTCTCCCGTCAGCACCAGCCTGCCTATTCCTCCAGTCGTCGATGACCTCCCTTATCCCCTTCTCCTTCCCTTTACAACAGCTAACAATCGTAGGCCACTAATTCCCCCTACTTAAGTTCCCTCTTCCTCTCCCTTGCCATTAACATCCATCTCCCATCAGCTTCAGCCCGCCTCTTCCTCCTGCCACTAACGACCTCCCTTCTCCCTTTCTCCTTCCCTTCACAACAGCTGACCATTGTAGGCCACCACTTTCGACAACTACCCATTCCCTCTTCCTCTCCTATCAGCACCAGTCTACCTCTTCCTCTGGTCGTCACCGACCTCCCTTCTCCCTTTCTCCTTCCCTTCACAACAGCTGACCATTGTAGGCCACCACTTTCGACAACTACCCATTCCCTCTTCCTCTCCTATCAGCACCAGTCTACCTCTTCCTCTGGTCGTCACCGACCTCCCTTCTCCCCTTCTCCTTCCCTTTACAACAGCTAACAATCGTAGGCCACTGATTCCCCCTACTTAAGTTCCCTCTTCCTCTCCCTTGCCATTAACATCCATCTCCCATCAGCTTCAGCCCGCCTCTTCCTCCTGCCACTAACGACCTCCCTTCTCCCTTTCTCCTTCCCTTCACAACAGTTGACCATTGTAGGCCACCACTTTCGACAACTACCCATTCCCTCTTCCTCTCCTATCAGCACCAGTCTACCTCTTCCTCTGGTCGTCACCGACCTCCCTTCTCCCCTTCTCCTTCCCTTCACAACAACCAACCATCGTAGGCTACCAATTCCCCCTGCTCTAGTTCCCTCTTCCTCTCCCTCGCCATTAACATCCACATCTCCCATTAGCTCCAACACGCCTCTTCCTCCTGCCTCCCTTCTCTCTTTCTCCTTCCTTTCACAACAACTGACCACCGTATGCCACCACTTCCGACAGCTACCAGTTCCCTCTTCCTCCTCCAGACATCGATGGCCTCCCTTCTTTTTCCTCTTCACGCAACAACACTGCCATCAACCTTTCTTTCTGTTGTGACCGCCTCCACATACCAAATCAACAATGTCTTCCCTTTTCCCGTCAGCTTTCCTAGATCGGCCACAACAACAACACCAACTCGCCAACAGTCCCCACCACCTCCAGTTCACATGGTTGCCTTCGCTAGTAACAATGAAGGAGAACCAATAGCCAACCAGCCACATGAAACCGAGAAGAAGGAAGCAGACAAACCAAAGAACAAATCTGGAGAAAAGGAGCTGAAACATTGTTTACAAGTTTGTGTTTTTTTTTTTTTTACAGGTCACCATGAAGGGCGCCATCACAGCCGACATAAGAGAGGGAAGGGGCAGATCCACACCCCCTATTTCACTGCTTCACCAGCGACAGCGCGTGGAACAACACAATGCACCACCAATGAGCCGACGCACCACCACTTCCCTACACTGCCTCCACTATTTTTCATTGTTTTCGGGGTGGTTTATTTTATAATTTTAGATTTTATGTGTTTGTTTAAATTGTTATTGTTTTCTTACTTCTCATAATTGTTATGTAGTTTGTAAAATGTAATGAAAAAGAGAATATTTGCGTGTAGCATTTAAAAAAATAAAAAATGAATAAAAATATATAAATTGCATTTACAGAGAAAACAAAAAATGTGTTGTTTACGTGCATATGATCGAATTCTAAAATTGTAAAATTTTTCCAAGTATATTTCTAAAAATATAAATGTGGTGTTAAAATCTTTCTTTTACACAACAAGTCTTCCTAACTAGAATCTCGTTGATTATTAGGTTTCCTAGTGACTTTAATACTAGATGGCAACTACTAACAAAATATTATAGTCATAATTTTATTACTATAAGAACATCCCTCCTTTGGGTATGGCAGTGTGCTCGTAGAGGGAAGAAAAACTATCATCGCAACAATATAATATTATATTGATATTAGAAATAAATTATTTTTTATTAATTATATATATATTATATAATAATTACACGTATAATTAATAATGATGGATATAAAACTTATTAAACTACAAAAAAAATGTGGAGCCATATTTAAAAGGCATGCCTCCGCTACTATTTGCTGTCTTGTTTCAATTTGGAAAGCATAGATCTTGAACTGGGAACGATTGGGCTATCCCCTCCAGTGACAACAAATTGTTGTTTTCCCTGTAACAGAAGGCAGCAGTGTTGAGATATCGGTGGCTTCATTACTTATTTATATAACAAGGAACCTCTAGCAGAATTGAAAATGTACCCTGCGAGTAGTCGTCGGTGGTCAAAGAGCTTGGTTTTCTGTTCTGATTTCAGAATCATCGAATGCGATTCAAGTGAGAAATGGCTCTGGTTTTGCTTTAATAGCAGGCTTGGCAGCCATTTCAGGAACTCCAAAAACATTCCAGAATCTGAGTGTTCCAAAAACATTTCAGAATCATCGAATGCGATTCAAGTGAGAAAATGGCTCTGGTTTTGCTTTAATAGCAGGCTTGGCAGCCATTTCAGGAACTCCAAAAACATTCCAGAATCTGAGTGTTTCATCCCCGGCAGCTGTTGCTACTGTGCAACCATCCGGACTCTATAGGAAAAATGGCAGGAAGTTAACAAATTAAAGCTTTTGGAAAAACAATTATTAAGAAAATCAGTTTCGGTTCTCAGATTATTACCTGGGCCATGTAAAGGACTCTAGAAGTGTGGCCATTGAGCTCTGCCATTTTCACCATTGATGGATATTTCCAAACAGTGAGTTGATTCTGGGTAAACCCATGAGAGCTAAGCAGTTCCCTCTCATTCTTGTTCCACAACAGAGCACAAACCTGAGACCCAGTATCTATGGAGTTCAAGCAGGCACCTGTATGTGTATTCCAGAATTTAATACTCCGATCTCCTCCACCTCCTCCGGTGGCAAGCAAATTCCCCTGGAAAGGACACCAGGCTAGGGCTTTCACCGCAGAAGTATGGTCCTCGAGCCTGTGAAGCCATTGTGTTGCCGAGTTTGATAATGCTGTAGACCTATCCCATATATGAACCAGATTATCATTGCCTCCGCTGGCTAACTGCTGGCCCGAGGCTGACCATTTAAGCCCACAAACCTCCTGTGTGTGCCCTCTGTAAGTCTCAACAATGTGTGATCGAATTCTCACGTCGTTGTTAATGATTTGACCATCCATTCCTCCTGTTGTGAGGATGTGATTGTTCCATGCCAGTGACCCAACTCGCGATCTGTGCCCTCCACTTAATGTTCTTAGCTGTGTATATACATCAGCAAAACCAGTTATTTTTCAAGGGTTTTGCCTCACTCGAATCCAAAAATGGACAACTTTGAAAAAGGATATGGACCAACCTGTCTGTTTGACGTAGAATCCCATAACTGTACATGAGAATTGTTCAAGCCAATGGCGATATGGCGTCCATCGGGAGCCCAGTTGACGCTAGTAACAGGTCCATCTTCTTCATCAACTGTGACCAATTCTGAGGTAGAACCATCTGAGGCATCCCACAAATAAACAGTATTTCCAAGAGCTATGGCTAGAACATTGCTACTGCCCCAATCCAGCAAGTTAAGGTAGAAATCATCCACAATATCTGGTGCATCCAACGTCCTCTCAGAACTCTGAGGAATATGTCTGCGAGGCTTGGTGGACTTGGCCTTGTGGTTGAGAGAGTAGTCTTGAGGAATCAACTCAACCGGTGCAGGAGGCTTGTTCTTGAAAGCTAGAATTCGAGTTCGATTTATGTTCAAGGAATCAGCAAGTTGCTTCTTATAAGCCTCTCTTGATGGCGAATTCCCTGTTGGGTTCTCTTTTCCTTTTCTCCCTTCTGTTAGCATGAAATGGGCATAATCCATATCCATGGCTGACCTGTTTGGTATAAATCTATCCAACTGTTGCAGGAGTCATATTACAATAACAGATGATAAGAACACAATTCGTTGTTACATCATTATCAGATAGCATCAAGAAAACCAAAGCGAAGTCTTACGTTTTCTTTAGAGGTCGTTCTTGGAAGAAACTGCTGTTGAAGAGGGAAACGAGATTGTGCTTTCAAGCTTGAAGAAGTGTTCATAGATCCTGCATCCATAACTAAAAACAACCAAAACCAAATAATATACAGATAGAGATAGAGATAGATAGATAGATAAATCAGAAAGAAACCCTACAAGATTGTGCCTTCTGCAAAACAGAAATGTTAGAGATGAAAGAAACCCAGTAAATAAGAAAGAAGAAGAAGAAGAAGAAAAAAGGAGAAAGGCAGAGAAACAGAAGGAGGAGAGCGGGTCTGCACGATTGACCTTTACAGAGTGTTTGATTTGATTTGATTGGAATTTTTCGGAGGAAGTTGATAGATTTATATAGTTTTTAGAATGCGGCCTTCCAAAGATCAAGAGCGAACAGAGACTTGGCCCTAGGGCTTTCCTTGCAACGGCTACTTTTTCTTAAAGAGCCGTTGTAAATTTGGTTTGACTGAACTGTCCGTTCAGGATAGTCGTAATTGGAAATTAAATCTCATCAATTCTTGGACTAAAATGTATTTGAAGGCGTCATTGTGTTCTTCTTATGGTAGCACATGTTGTTGGTGATGGCATTGTTTGATGCCAACAATTTAGATCCTTAATAAAAAAAAAATTATAATAATTTTGATCCTTATTTTTTAATTGTTTTAGTTTTTTCGGGCTATTTTGATTAAATTGATTTTTCTTTTCAAATTTATATTTTGTATTTTCATAATGGTATTTTTGCTATTATTAAATGAGATAAGGGAAAATTTGGTGTTTGAACAAGTATATAGAAAAAAAGCATGATGAAACAAATATAATGACCTTCAAAGAAAAAACAATTAATCATTGTAAATGGTTTTTTTTCTATTTACAATTATTTTTTTCATTATTATTAGGTCATCTTAAGAGAAAATTGGGTTTTGACTATTTTCTTATAAATAAAAGTTATTGACATAACAGTTTGTGAGACACTCACACCCTTCAGACAACGCATGCACCCCGTCTCGGCGACCAGAGTCCCTCTTTCGTTGTGTTTTTAGCAGCATCTTGGTGCTCTCTTCTTTTTAGGGTCGTGTGTTATCAGTGGTGACATCGTTATGTCTATATTATTTTAATTTCTTATTCGTTTTTGGTATTTTTTTTTTGTAAAATTATAATTTTTTTATTTCATCATTTAATCATAATTTAGGATTTATGATGTTTTTAAATATGGTGAAGTTTTTTTTTAATCTCATCATTCACTGAAAACATTATTTTTATTTTATTTTTACTTTTTACTTAAACTTTGATTCATATTATTTTGGTTATTTTATTTTTTTAGTTTTTTTATAAATAATTTTTCTTTTCAATTTCACCATTCAATCAAAAATAAAAAAAAATCATGTTTAATTTTGATCTTCATTATTTTCATTGCTATTTTTTATTTTAAATCATTTTGTATAATTGAAATTCTTTTTTTTTTCAGTTTCTTCCTTTTGTATAATTGAAATTCTTTTTTTTTCCTCATCATTCACTCAAAAAATTATTTTTTATTTTTTATTTTTGTCTAAATCAGTCAAAGATAATATGAACACTTTTGTTTTGTTTTGTTTTTGCATGGTGAGAAGTCATCATATGAGCAAGCAAATATACAGGCCACATTTAGGGAGGTCAAGAATGTTTTTTATTTTGTGCCTCTCATCCCTGCAAGACACATGGAAAAATTCAAAGAATCATCCCATTTAAAAACTTAAGTTGTTGGTGAGGTCTTAGAATATGATTTATATTATTGTCTAACACACCCCTGCAAGTGAAACCCCTTTGAATTTGAAATCTGCACGGACTCATACTACCTCGTTTTTTATTTTTATTAAATAGAATGAGGATGGTGAGATTCGAACTAGAGACTGCTGAGTCAACAAAACTCTAATACCATGTCAAGTAACCATCTCATCTAAAAGAAAATACATTACTCTGGTTGATTCCATGCCAACAAGACAAGATTTCTGTAGTGATTAATTTGAGCCACAACGTAAATTTCTGTCCTCCAATATGTTTAAGGTTATAAAGAATCTATTTCTTGTAATTAGCAAATATACGATGAGCCATGCATATAAACCAACGAATACTGACCTCCTGGGCCTGTTTCAATTCTGAAGAACAAAGAAAATTCTCTTCCCTGAACGAAAGTAGTAATTGGGATATTATATATAAAAATATATATAAAAATAGAAGCATCTTTTCTAGGTATGATCTTGATTCTGAATTCCCAATCAAGGTGAAATTCTTTGCAGCTTCTCTATTCATAACTTCCCAAAAGAGTTTCACTTCTGGCATTTATCTGAATCATACCTAAGCTGAACAGCTAGTGCAATTTTCAGCTTCTTGAGCCAATAAATAAATTGGGATGGATGGGAAAATTGAACCAGGCAACACAAACATGTGATCAAAGACATTGTACAATCTTGGCTCAGGCAAGATGTCTTGTACACTCCACATGATCACATGTATCCTTCCTGGGTTGTGTCAAAGAACCATCTCATCTAAAAGTTTAAGTTGTTAGTTAAGGTCCTAGAATATGATTTATATTATTCTCTACCACACCCCTTCAAGTGAAAACCCTTTGGAACAACATTTTAATATGACCTGGAACAAGTACTACTGACTTATATCAAACAAACAGTAAAAAGATTTTTCTTGTTTTCCAACAATCAAAATGTGTTTTCTAATTGATATCACAAGTTTTACGGGGAGCTTAATATATGCAAATACAAAATGCATGCAGAAATTATTGATTCTTTCACAATCAAGCTAGGACATGATAGAAATTACCCCATGCAAGTGGAACAATAAGAGGGGAGAAAAAATCGATGACAGGAAAATCACCGGTTAATCATTAGTTCACTTAGGATACACAAAATTTCAGATCAAATGGCAAAATAGATTGATGTTACATGGAAAAAATCATTTTTATCTTTATATTGACTCGAGTTAATAGTCAATTTGGTTCATGATCCAGGTCTTACCTTGAAGTGATTTCTTAGCTAAGTTGTAAAACTTTGATAATAATTATTTTATCATTATGTTAATCGGGTCAATTATCAAACTTATCTATAACTCGGGTCTTGCCCTAGCCAACCCCTAAGTCGAGTTTTAAAATTATAATAACAATTATTTTTATTTTTATATTGATTCGAGTCAATGGTTAACTATTTCTCTATGTCATTGAAAGTGTCTCGCATCCTTCCCCTCTTAGTGTTAGGTGTGTCGACAATGACAAAACAGTTTGTTGTTAGTGAATCTTTTTTCCCCTTCTTTCCTCTCTTTTCACTTCGCATAAGAAATATAAGTTTGTTCTTTTGTGTTCTTGATATTTCAATTTTCGTCATTTAATTCCAATTTGCCATGAAATTTTTTCCAATTCGATCCTTATTGTTTTGATTTTTTTTCTTGGTCTTTTTATAAAAGTTTTATTGTTTTTTAATTTTATTATTTAATCCAAGTTTATGGTGCATTATTTTTTTCAATTTGATCCTTATTCTTTTTTACTTCTTCTTTTGTTAAAGTTATTTTTCTTTTTGATTTAAACATCTAATAAAAAAATCTGGGTTACCCTATAATTTATTTTTTGTTATGATTTTTATTCTTATTTTTAATTACTATTTTTTATATTTTAGATTCTTTTGTGTAATTTATATTTCATAGTTTCATCATTTAGTGTACGATTTGATGGGGATTGAATTTCATAATTTTTCCATATATGGTGCTTCTGGTTTAATAACCTAACTCACAAGTTTCCATGATGTTTTTTAAATAAAAAATAATTTTGTGGTTTTCTTCTATTGCTTTTTTATTAGACTATCTTAATCTTATGACCTTGATAATGAGTTTTATAAGTTTACCCTTGTTAATCAGTCTCTTATTAACCAAGTTACATGTTTATTATACTGTATTGATTTTGTTTTTTCTCTTTTATCAAATTTTGTATTTCTAGACATTTTTTCTAAAGTATCATGACTTTTTTTTTTAAATTATTCATTAGTTATTGTTACTTATTCTTTTATCACCTAATGAAAATAAAATTACCTTAAAAAATTCAATCATGGCAATAACTTGAGTTGTTAGTTTCTCTTGTTTTTTTTTCTTTAAATTGCTCCTATGATATTTAAACACCTGTTATTTTTATTTTTAAATGTAGACCCATAATGTGACAAAGGCCATATCTAGTCCAAACCAGTGTTGTTGATCTTGTTTTGTTCGGTCGAAACGACTAAAAGATTTCATACTAATTAAAAAAGCAAGATAAAACGACACAATTTTTACCTCGATTGAAATTTCGGTTCGTTCCGGAAATTTCACCCAAATTTTTGCCGGAATGTTCTGGTTTCGTTCCGCCCGTTTTCGGTCAAATAGTGTTTTTTTTTAAATAATTAATAATTTTACAATATCAATCATATCTCTTAATCCGACCGTTAGATTGAGATGAAATTTTACGAGAAGTCTATTGACATATTTATATATTTTATGTTAAAATTTCAGAGCAATCAAAGAATGTAATGACCTTGCAAGATTGATGATAACATTCTCGTAATATTATACATGCTCATACTATTTTTGGATTTGAACTAATTTTTTTTTAATTAATATATTTAATTATATATATACACATACACACATAAATAAATCAACCCCGAAATAGAGCATCGCAACACTTCAAAACCAAAACATTCTGTTCTAATTAAAAAAACAAAACACCAACCGAAATAGAATTGATAAGTTTGGTCCAAACTACTCTTCTACCCTCAATTTTTCTAAATTTAATTCTAAAGGTTTGTTTGTTTACAAGATGCAACTTGCAGTCGTCCTAGTAAAAAACATGCAATATATTTTTCAAGAGGTTTTATTGTAATTAGTGGCTAGCTAATAAACAAACACACACCAAGATGGGAGATGATTCAGAGATTTTATTGTAATTAGGGACTAGTTTGTAACATAATTAAAGTAGTTGGAACTCTTTTGCTCATCCTAAAAATTACGAACCATTTGGACCTTAAAACATAAATCATGATGAACTTAAATTCAAAACAACCCAATACCAAAATTCAAAATAAAAGAAACCCTACTCAAACACATTACCAATAAATTAAAAGCCCCAAATCCTATTCCCTGGACATCAGAAGCCACATTCAATCTTCGAGCCTAATTCTGTAAAGTTAATTACTTTCCTGCAAAAATTCTCTCTTGGGTTTTCTTAATTCACCGATTTCGAATTAAAATTGCGTACTTTTTATTGAAAAAACTACGAGCATTGTTGGGTTTTGTAGTAATAGATGAAAGTTGAAATTTTGAAGGAATAATCGGCATTGTAAGCATGATTCCTCTCTGGGTTTTGTTTCTTTTGAGATGTTTTGCTGTTTCTGTTTCTGGGTTTTGATTGAGTTGCTCATAAAGCTATTTCCATTTCTTTTGGGGGGCTATATTGATAGCCAATGTGAGTAAAAATGGAGGACAAAAATGAGGAAGTTGAGGACATCGACAGTGCTTCAAGTGACTCATTTATTGATGATGATGAGAATGATGAGCCTTCTACATCTGGACAAGATGATGGGACCCGCATTCAGGTTTTTTTCGTTTTTTTTTTCTTCTTGTTACTGTGAAGTGTTATTTATCACTGTTGTTGATAGGTAGTTTGAGTATACTACTTTTCAGGTGAATGCTATTATTTTTGGATATTTGTATTATAGCTTTGAACCCATAAGTTTAAACTTGTGAAATAAGAGCCTGGTTTGATGCGGATTTTCCAATGACCAACATTGAGTTAATGAATATTTCATCAAGTGGAAACCTAAAGAGACATGCTTGTAAAAGGGAAAAAAGAAGAAGAACAAACGGGATTAGATTAAAATAGGACTAGCGAGAGTAACAATAGTTGTTTTCCATGGTAGGATATGGCATCATGTGAAAGTAATAGATGAATTATGTCCACAATAAGAGGTCATTTTAAACTTTGTGTATGTTTGAAACCTGTCAATCTTGTAGAGCAAACAGTTCCATTTTTACTTTCATTGTGCAGGAGCCTTTGAGCGATCAAGAAGTAGAGGAGTTGGTTGCCGAGTTCTTGGGAGTTGAGAGTAAGGTATCATTTTTTTTGGCTAAACTTCAGCATTCTGCTCTTCTTTTTTTCCTATTATTTGAAAAGGTTCACTAAAACTTACTTTAGGCTGCAGAGGCTCAAGAAGCGCTGGAAAAAGAGTCTCTTGCAAAAGTTGAGAGTGATGTGAGAGAGGAGTTGGCACAAAGTCTTCAGGGTGATGATGTTAGTTTCTTGTGCTGCTTTTTAACTCTTTTTTTTGGAGTTCTCATTATATCCACCTAGCATATAATTTATGATTTTCTTCTTATCCATGTCTACAGCTGGAGGTGGCTGTTGAAAATGAGATGGCAGCTTTCAGGGAAGAGTGGGAAAATGTGCTTGATGAACTTGAGACTGAGAGCTACCATTTGTTGGTCTGCTTCTTTCCTCAATTTGAGTAAATTCTTTTGTTCTTAATGCTTTTTACAGTGCACACATCCTCTTTTTTTTTTTTTTTTTTCTGAGGAATTACAGTGCGTGTAACTCAACACATTAACCAGGCCAGGTCCAAATTTGATACATCTTCCTAGTCATTTTCGCAGCAAAAAGCTTCTGACACATGAGCCATTGCTGTATTTTTTTTGGCTGCCGTCTTGCCCTTGAATATCCACGATATATTCCCGTTGTTTATGAAGCTTACAGCGGAGGGACTTAAATGCATTCTCTTGTTGTTGCTCCTATTTATAATGAACTTTTTGCACGAGGATATTGCTGCTACTGTTGTTCATATGACTCTAGCATATTCAATGTGGCTGGTGGCCACATGGGCATGGTTCAACTCATGCTTTTAACCATTTTTCCATGGTTTTGTGATCATGCATACAAGCTATAAAAATGTCGAACAGATTGACTGAAATGGAACAACTGAGCATTGTAATTAGCAACAAGCAGGTCTGAGCCTCTTGTTTTGTGATGTGATGTGAGTCAGAATGGTTTTAAGAATAGTACATATGGGGTTGTAGGGCATGCGAATTAGTTGTGATTGCACATTTACCAAGAAGTGCTGTTTTAGGAGTGTTAGAATGGAGGACCAAAGATGTAAAAACAGTTTGAAGAAAGTAACTACAGATCAAAAAGCAGCTTCCAGATGTCTTCAAATGCACTTGAATTCTGAAATCAGCTGTTTTAGGGCTTTTACATAGACATTGAGATTGATCAACCCCTGCACACCCTGTATTTAAAGCAGCTTTGAAGCGTCTTTAGGATTAGAATTATGGGAGGTAAATAGTTAAATACTTGACCAAAAGACACAGTAAAGGACTACAAAAAACCCTGTGTAGGCCTTATTAGGATATAACTAAGGTCTGTTCCAAGAAATCAGATTTAAACCCTTTGATTTTGAAAGGGGTGTTCCATATCAAGCTAGCAAGAGATGCAGCATCATATATTGTATTCTTATGGGGTTGGATAGTCTGGATCATTTGTAGTTGATTTCACAAAGGAATGTTAAATGGTGGTAGAATCTTAAGACTCTTTAATCTGTGGATTCTCAGAATTGTTTTGAATGGTTTGGAGTGTGGTTGTTGATCATGTTCCTTGTTTAATGATTCCAGCTGATCATTTAATCTAATTGATCCATTAATCCATGAAGTATGAGCAATTCTTCAGAATTCACATATTATGGAACCGTTAGATTTTGAATTGTTAAGAAAGTATTATGATTTAGTGTCAATGTTTGTGGTGACTGGGTAACATGGTCGCTAGCATCAAATGAGCCATTTTCTTTTCCTTTTTTATTTTTTTGAACTGACCATCTTTGATCATTACCTATAGGAAATGAAGTTGTCATGCTATATTTCCTTTCACTGCTCCTAATTCACATGCTTTGCCTAACAGGAACAACTTGATGGTTCTGGTATTGAGCTGCCAAGCCTTTATAAGTGGATTGAAAGCCAGGCTCCTAATGGTTGCTGCACTGAAGCTTGGAAAAGGAGGGCACACTGGGTGGGATCTCAGGTGACCAAGGAAACTATTGATTCAGTTGCTGATGCTGAGAAATATCTTCAAATCCATAGACCTGCTAGACGGTAAGGTTTTCATTTTTCAGCATGCTGAATTGTGCAAGGTTTGAAATCCATTTAAATGATATACTTTCTGGGCTTAGACGACATGGTAAATTATTGGAGGAGGGTGCGAGTGGATTTCTGCAGAAAAAATATTTCATGGATGGAAGTGAGGCTATTGTAGAAAATGGAGAAGTGGACTGGGCCTCTATGAAGAAACTATTCTCAACTAGCAGTGAGGAGGATGTTGCTTCATTTGGTAGCAAGCATTGGGCATCTGTTTACCTGGCCAATACTCCCCAGGAAGCTGCACTCATGGGACTTAAATTTCCCGGAGTCAATGAGGTGACAAATTAAATTTGAGTGTATAATTAGCCACAGTATGACATTTCTGCTCAATGCCTTCTGTCATAAACATTTCTCAACCCTTCAGCTGCTTAATGTTGTATCATTTGAAATGAAAATTGATTCAAAATATTACTGGGTGACAAGTGCAAAATGTTTTTATCTGATTCTGGTTGATCTGATATATTGTTTTGTTATGTTGTGTCTTCATGCAGATTTGCCATTCTTAGTATAAACAATGTGTACTTTCAGGACTTGTCTTTTTATTATATGGGGTTTTCTCTTCCAATTCTGTTTTTCTGCCCTTGTAATTCAAAACAAAGCAATCTAATCATTGAATCAAGTCTGAAGAAGCATATCCCCTCATTCACTCATGGGCTTTTTTAAGTTTCTAATTGATTGACAATTACTGTCAGGATAGGTTGGACATATGTTTTGTGGTTTTGGCCTCTCTTACAGTTCCTTTTGTCACAATTATTCTAAAGTTCTAACTCGACAATGGTCTCTTTGATTGAAACTTCTAATGTTTTGAGATTTACCTTTTTTCAGGTTGAGGAGATTGAAGACATTGATGGGGATTCCATTGATCCATTTGTCGCAGAGGCTGTAGCAAATGAAAAGGAACTAGTTCTAACAGAGGAACAGAGAAAAAGTTATAGAAAGGTTTGTCAATTTTCTTATGTTGAATATCATGATTTTCCTTTCCTGAAAATTTCAGATTAAGATTCTGGATGTTGAATTACTTTTTTTTGGAGCCTTATTTGTGTTAATTTGGCTAGTACTAAAATGATTAGCTAGTTCATTAGAATATCTAGCATGGTCATTGAAGAATTTAATCCATCAATAATCAGATGGGTCAAAATGCTGCTTTCCCTGAACTATGTGCGCTCTGATGAAGTGATCTGAGTGTCTCTGGATTCTTACAATTAAAGTTCCCATTGATTCTCATTCCCATTGGTGGTTAGCTGCAGTGTTTCTACTGGTGCTTTAGGGGTTCATTGAATTTTTTTAGTGATTGAGATTTTTTTTTTGATATTTGTAACTTTGTGATTGTAGTCTTTATTTTTTAAACCAGAAAATCCAAACCTTCATGGTATCTAGGGATTATTGTATGATCATTTTCGTAGCTTCATTCTGATGTCATGCTTCTGCTGTTATCATGGGAGTTTTCTTAGCAGAGGCTCAGTGGGATTGGGCTGGCATCTATGATATTCCTTTTGCTTTGTCTCTTGGAGGATGACTTCTGTCCAACATGCTTTTACTTTTCTTTTCAGTCAGTTAATATAATTTTCATGTTTCGAGAAATGTATTGGTATTTCATCTTGCAATTTGTGATCGGTAGATTATAGTGATTGTCAAGCTTCTTTGATTGTATGCTCGGTTGATATTTAAATTGTATGGTTCTTGTATCTGTACATTGAAAGGTCAAAGAGGAAGATGATGCAAAAATTGATCAGAAACTTCAACTTCATTTGAAACAGAGGAGACAGCGTAAGAGATGTAAACAGGTGAGACTTTCACTCTTAGTTTTCTTTGTTTGTCATTTCCTGTTATCTAAGCCATTAATTCTATCTTCTGGTGCTGAATGATGGGACTCTTGACATGATCTCATAACTGTGGAAGGCTATCTTTTGTTGTTCTGAGTCTGAAATTATTCCATATCAAACTAGGTCTTGGAAATGCAATTGATTGCACATGCTGATTCTGTCATGTTCTTAAAGTCCAACTGTTTCTAAATAAACTATTATAGTTTGAATTAGGTGTAGGAAATTTAATTCATTGTGTAGTGTATGCTTCAGCTATTATGTCTTCAATAATTAAACTGTTTTTTTGGTGGGGATGCTACAGAGCATATACTCTCAAGGCAATCCCTCAATATTGAATTCTTAGTAATTAGACTATATCCTCTCTTGAAATGGACAAGTCATGTTCCTTTTTCTTGAACTCTTCTTGAATTAGGGTGCTAGCTCAGTCATCCAGGAAATGGGAAGGAACATGGATGAGCCACTGCCTCTGGATGACAATTACAGTGAAATCACATGCCAAGATTTGAAGAAAGACAAACTCTCTGAAGACCTTGTAACGGAACATTCTACAGGTAAGAGCAATTCAGTTTTCCTAGAGTCTGCGCTACCTGATGCCACTGAACCTAGAAGGTCCAAGCGTCCAGATGAGAATGAGGAGGATCTAAGCATCAATACTAAGAAGATTCGGACCGTTATCATAGACAGTGATGATGAAGCGGACATTATGGAGGATAAATCAGTACACAACATTAAAGTTGAGGATCAATCAACCTTGCATGAGATCATTGGGGACCCTACAGATGATTGCAATGCTTCACAGGGTTCAAATGAGAAGTTTGTGTGCACTGCCTGTGATAAAGTGGCTGTTGAAGTGCACTCACATCCACTTTTGAAAGTAATAGTTTGCAAAGACTGCAAATTCTTAATGGAGGAAAAGATGCATGCGAAGGTATGGACATTAATTTTTGCCTGTGCATTTAACCAAGTTGCTTCAAATAAGTTATAAAATGCTGAAGTATAATGCTTCCTAGATACACATGTAAGCAGTTACATAGGATTATTGTCATAGCTTGGTTGTTTTTTGGTTAGCCATCATAATAATTCTAATGAGTGGATCATCTTACCAGGACTCTTGTTTTACTTACACAACCTTAGAAAGATTCTCTTTTGTTGCATTTGAGATGTGATATATTGATGATATATAACAGAGTTTGCATCAGAGAACAATGGAAGCACAATAATTTTAACCTTTATGGAATAATCAGTGTTACTGTTATCCCTAGTCAGTAGCTTATAAAAACTCAAGATATAACAAGAACATCCACCTCCATTTTTACATGCCATAGAAGTCTGATGATTATAATACTGCTGGTTCTTACAAATGGCCATGACAAATCCAACCAGCTGTCTCTTTCTTTTAGCACACTTAACAAAAACAACAAATTAGAATGATTGCTTGGAGTATGAAACATTTTTAATTCATTGAATTTCTCCCTACCAACTGTTACAACTTACTAGGATCATCGAGTTTGTAAAAAGTGAAAGATTACTATCTTATCATTGTTTTTTATATTTTATATAAATGCTTATCCTATTATGTTTTCCACAATTTCATTCCTGAGCTTAACTTGTTGCAGGATCCTGACTGTTCTGCGTTTTACTGTGGATGGTGTGGACGGAACATTGAATTGGTAAGTTGTAAGTCATGCAGAATACTATTCTGCAATGCTTGTATAAAACGGAACATTGGTGAAGAGTACTTGCCTAAGGTTCCAGCTTCTGAGTGGCAATGTTGTTGTTGCTCTCCGAGTCTGCTACAAAGGTTTAAATTACAGTTAGAGAAAGCCATGAGGTCTGGTGATACAATGATTATGAGCTCTGATAGTGATTCAGAGTCTTCAGATACAGATGACGGTGTTACAGTCAGGTATACATTTGTTCCTTATGAGACCAACCTTTGGCTTTGGTTTTATGAATTATTCACTAGATTCTCTTTCTTTTAATTTGGTCATTTTTGACTCTTAGACCCAACTGTATCTAAAATTTGTTATGAGATTGTACCCAAACATAATTCTCAAATTACATTATTTTGTATCAGATCTAAGAGAAAGAAGAAAAAGAAGATTAGAAGGATCATTGACGATGCTGAATTAGGAGAAGAGACCAAGAGAAAAATTGCTATTGAAAAGGTGCTCTGTTTTTTTAATGATTTTTTGGTTAAATGAGGTATGTCAGTACTGATTATGTGTTGTGTTGTGATCACATGCAGGAACGTCAAGAACGCTTGAAATCCCTGAAAATACAGTTTTCTGACAAATCCAAGATGATCAATTCTGCAAGCTGCAGTGGAAACTTACATGAAGGTGCTAGCGTTGAAGTGCTTGGTGATGCCACAACAGGTTATATTGTGAATGTTGTGAGGGAAAAAGGTGAAGAAGCTGTGAGGATTCCTCCAGGCATATCCTCTAAATTGAAAGCCCATCAGGTTTCATTCTATCCTTATGCAGGTTTCCATACTTAGTCTAGTGGTCTCATTAGTTGGTTGCGTCATTCTGTTTCTTGTATCCAAACTGTAATTACATTACTTGAAAAATTAGTGCACTACCCTTTGGGACACCACCTTGCTCAAAATTAATATTTGCTTCTCAACTTGCTTTCTTATTATTCCAGCAATTAAGTTTTCAGCACATTTGACATCAACAGGCATTAAATATCGGGCATGTAAAGTGTAGGAAGTGAGGGCCTGAATGGGGGCCCATTTGATGTGCTTCCTTATCAAATGTTACAGCTCTTCACTGATAATGATTTTTCGTTCTTATTTCTATTTTATTATAAATGTATCTGTTTATTGCTTACCCAAGTTGATTTGAGATTGCAGGTGGCAGGGATAAGATTTTTGTGGGAAAATATTATACAGTCAATTGGAAAAGCAAAGTCTGGGGATAAGGGTCTTGGTTGCATTTTAGCGCATATGATGGGCCTTGGTAAAACTTTTCAGGTACTCTGTTCGGCTCCTTTTTTGAATCCACTTCCCATGGGTAATATATGAGGGGATATAATGTGAGTGTGTCGAGAATTTTGCCACTAAATCTGATAAAGTGTTAACTGGTGAGTTTTGGCCAATTTATTTCAACCATCTAGATAAGTTATACTCTCTACTCCTGATGTCCGCAATTAAATGTCAACTTCAAATTGTCTAAATTATATAATTATGTACCTGATTATAGTATGGTGAACAGTCAGTTTAATTGCTGTAGTTTTAGTGGCAGTGCTAGTAACAGCAGGAAACCTTTAATGCTGACCACCATGTCATGATGTAATTGTGCAGCATAGAATATTAGTCATTTAATTTGGTTGGATAGTTAGCTAGATTTAATGAATTGCATCTACAGGTCATAGCTTTTCTGTACACTGCCATGAGAAGTGTTGATCTGGGTTTAAGAACAGTGCTCATTGTGACTCCTGTGAATGTGCTGCATAACTGGCGCAAGGAGTTCATGAAATGGACACCTTCAGAAGTAAAACCGCTCCGCGTTTTCATGCTGGAGGATGTGTCAAGGTATTATTACATAACTTTCCCCTTTCTTTCTTTTGACCATATGACAAAGGAAATTGTCAAATTAATTTGACTCATGAAGTTTCAAGTGCAGTATTATCAGAATATTTGTTCTTAACTAAGCTAGATTGCAAGTTCTTTTATATGAATTGTTAATGATAACAGCAATTCGGCATTTTGGGTATTTTTAACAAAAGAGTAGCAAATGTCCCTGATGTATAAAAAGAAAAGCTAAGCTAAGATTGTTATAATTTTTATAGCGTCTATTTCTTTTGTTGGAAAAGATACAGAAATGGAAATACTGACATCTAATATTCAACAGAATATCTTGAGTATTTTACATAGAAAGGTTTAGTTAAGGTGCAGTGTCATTATTATATCCGGTATAAGATTAGATCGATTAGATAATAAGTAAATCCCCCCCCCCCCCCCCCCCCCCCCCCCCCCTGTCTGATGGGATCTTCCATTCTGAACCTCTTTAATTTACTTGGTTTTTCTGGCATTAGGGAGAGAAGAGCAGAATTGCTTGCGAAGTGGAGAGCTAAAGGTGGTGTATTCTTGATTGGCTACTCTGCCTTTCGGAACTTATCCTTTGGAAAGAATGTGAAGGAACCAAAATTGGCTAGAGAAATTTGTACTGCCTTGCAGGTAATGTGTCTTAACTTAACCTTCCACTCAGTCTGTGCTTTGAATCACTCAAGACCAATCATGGATCTTGATGCAGACATTTAAACATTGCATTGATGAAAATTGCTTTTCTAATATCAGGATGGACCTGATATACTTGTTTGTGATGAAGCTCACATGATCAAGAATACCAGGGCTGATACAACCCAAGCACTGAAACTTGTGAAATGCCAGAGAAGGATAGCATTAACTGGTTCACCTCTTCAGAACAATCTAATGGAGTATTATTGCGTAAGTTGGTGAAGATGATTAAAGATTGTGATTTTTCTATTCAAGGGTATGCTTCATATAGAATTTATATATTTGAAACAGATGGTTGATTTTGTAAGAGAAGGTTTTCTTGGCAGCAGCCACGAGTTCAGGAATCGGTAAACTTTATATCTGACATTTTTCTGGATGCTTTCTCCTTTTCACCAGCTCCAGTACATCTTAATTAGGTGTTCTCATGCTTGCAGTTTCCAAAATCCTATAGAAAATGGACAACATACTAATTCAATGGTTGATGATGTAAAGATTATGAACCAAAGATCCCATATTCTCTATGAGCAATTGAAAGGGTTTGTTCAACGAATGGACATGAGTGTGGTGAAGAAAGACCTGCCACCTAAAACTGTATTTGTAGTGGCTGTAAAGCTCTCTCCATTACAGAGGAAATTGTACAAGAGATTCCTTGATGTGCATGGGTTCACAAATGGCCGGGAATCAAATGAAAAGATGAGGAAGAGCTTTTTTGCTGGTTACCAGGCATTGGCTCAGGTTTGTCGTTGATTATTATATCTGTCATGCCTGTAGTAAGCTCTTCCTTTATGATAGATGGGCATGCACTTGCAAATAATGATATTGTGTCTTTTTTTGCATTAAAATGTGAAACATGACCATGTCTATGTACATGTAATACTCATCAATACAACTTAAAAGTAATACCCTTGTATTAACGTCTTGAAAAATTGATTTGGTTTATCTGGACATGCAGTTGCTTAAATTTTGAAGTTATCATTGTTTCACAGTTTTCTTTCATGCAGTCAAAACCAAATTACCAAGGTTTCCTCCCTGTCCATTTTTGCAGAAGAATATTGCTAAAGTTGACATATTAAATAGTATGGCATTATGAAAGAAAACTTAGAAACCAAAATTGGCTATAACTTTTGCTGAATTTTAATGTGCAAACTTTTGTCAATTACTAGGAAAAAATATGACTTTTTTACATCTGCTGGTAATGTTAACAATTTCATGGGACATTTGGGTCGTGGTAGTTTGGGAAGTACATTAGCGCACATGTGAATTCATGATATTTAGGGAGTATCTAGTACACTGATTTGTTGTTAGTAGTAGGCCATTGGTTATATTTTGATCATTACCTAGTTAAATTTACATGACTTTAAAAAAATTCTTCCTTAATTAATTCTCTTTTTTTTTCTTTTTCTTGAAACAATAGGATATTCTTTCACTTTTGTTGTAATGATTTGGTTCTCTATTAAAAGTTGGAAAATGAGTACACAAATTACAAGTAAATATAATATAGGAGTAATGGCACCAATAAAAGGATATAAATTCACTGCCCCAGGAAAGGATTGGGATTTTTTTCTGTTTTTATGCAAATCCTTAATCCCACCATCTCTGCCTTTTCAGTTCTCTTTCTTCTAATGAACAAAATTCAACTCAGACTCCTTATCTTCTCAAAGGGATTCTTACCCAATGTTTTGAAAAAAAAGAACAATAATTCTCCCCTACTGCATTGTCTCCCCATTTCCATGAATTTGAACAAAGTTGAGAATAGAAGAGAGAAAGCAGAATAAGATGAAATTTCTGTCCTTTTCCTAAACATTCAGTTATCCCTTTGAGAAGATAAAGAGTCTTTTTTGAATTTTGTAAATTAGAAGACAGTATAGAAGGGGAAGGGTAGAGATAGTGGGATTCCAAATGGTGTAAAAATCAGCTAAATCCTTTTCTTTTTGGTACGAGTTACTTCTATATTTTATTTACTTGCAACTTGTCTATGCATTTTTCAATTTGAAGGTCATGATCTTTTCCAAAAAAATAAAATTAATTATAATAATTTATTGTTTTTAGGGAAAAAACTAATTGATGAAGAGTTTTCTCAAGACAAGTAAATTTAATACTGTAATTGAAGTATAACAAATAATTGCCTACTCACTGCACATCATGAACCCTCTATGTATCCATGCTATTACATTCTCTACAAAAATAGACAAGGATTGAGGTAAGTTTCTCACATGTAAGATTTTCTATGAAAAATTGATCCCCAAATCATATAATCCAGATCATGCACCAGCATGATGTAGTATGTGATACACCATGATCTGGATTGTACATTCTGAAACCAATAATGTGAGTGATTTCACGAATTGGGTAGCACTGTGTATGAGTTGCAGTCAGCATTTAGAAAACTACAAGGTGCAACAGAGTTTGTGGAAGATTTAAGTGAATAGGATTCGTTGTGATGGAAATAAAATGTTGTATATATGGTTGTTGTGAGTTCATTTTGATTCGTGAAAGATTTCTTGCATAGCTGGTTCTTTGACTTGGAAAAATTTATCTAATGATTCCTTCAACAGAATATATTTGTAATTGGATTGCTAGTATCTAGCACCTTGTGGCTTTATATTTGTTTGTATTTTCGATTTTCTGTGGCCTCTATTGTAGATGACTTTGGTAGGTGATATGTTGAGGCTTGTAGCCATTGTTCTTACAAATTAAGTGGAAGAAAACATATGAAATAGTTACTGCAGTATCTCTGCGAGTCCTAGTTACAGAGATTAAAGGAGTTTGTTCAAATTTTGTTGATGTTGTCTTTTGTCGTTCATTAAATTTTTGAAGGAATGGACTGGGTTGCATATTTCAGAGGCAAATCTTACTGTGCAAGATGGAATGCTGTCATTATGTTCATTTGCAATTAAGATACTGTAGCTAGTTAAAAAGGCTGGCTGAATCAGTCTTCAATGATGCATGTTTAAATTAATTAATCCTTTTGCTCTCTTGTTTTAATGAGCTTTTCATTGTTCATTGTAGATATGGAACCATCCTGGAATATTGCTATTGAGGAAAGGTAGAGGTTACATTGGCCGCGAGGACATTGGCCACGAGGACAATGTTGAGAATGTTCTTGCAGATGACTGCTCAAGTGATGAAAATGTAGATTACAACACAATTGCTGGAGGTACTCCATTTCACAATTATATCATATTGCTTAGCAGTTCATGCTTGCATTTAGAATTCATGGATATCATTATTCTTCTACAACCAGACCCACCTTTGTTCTCCATGTGTGGTGATGTGTCTATTTTCTTATTGCTTTTTGTGCTTGCAGAGAAGTCAAGGAATCAAAATGATTTCGTTCAAGGGAAAAGTGATGATGGATTTTTTCAAAAGGTGTGAGCATAAACAAACACAATCAATTACTTTTCTTTACTAAAGTTTTCTGAAATTGCTGAATTCTCTCCCTCTTGTTGATTTAATAAATGTTTTCCTTTGTTTTTTATTTCCTTTCCAGGATTGGTGGAATGATCTTCTGCATGAAAATAATTATAAAGTGATTGAGTATAGCGGCAAAATGGTATTGCTGCTTGACATTTTAGTCATGTCTTCTGATGTGGGTGATAAGACATTGGTTTTTAGCCAGAGCATACCCACTTTAGATCTTATAGAGCTTTATCTTTCAAGATTAACTCGACATGGAAAAAAGGGAAAATTCTGGAGAAAGGGAAAAGACTGGTATAGGTGCGCATGTACAGCTGTGAACTGCCTTCACTCATGGTTTCTCTGCTTTTTCATGATATAGATTTGAAGTTCATTATATGGACATCATATCTCTTCATAATTGCAATAAGAAAATAATAGTTTACTTCCTCTCCTGTACTCAACAGGCTAGATGGAAGAACAGAGAGCTCTGAAAGGCAAAGGTTGGTTGAGAGGTTCAATGATCCCGAGAATAAGCGGGTCAAATGTACTTTGATTTCTACTAGGGCTGGTTCTCTTGGGATTAATCTCTATGCTGCCAACCGGGTGATTATTGTTGATGGCTCTTGGAATCCGACATATGATCTTCAGGCCATATATCGGGCTTGGAGGTGGGTTCCATCTGTTGTTTTCATTCAACTGAAACATGCTCTCTTTTGTCATGATTGAACCTAAGATTACCATTTTTCAGGTATGGCCAGACTAAGCCAGTGTTTGCTTACAGATTAATGGCACATGGAACCATGGAGGAAAAAATCTATAAGCGTCAGGTGATAGAATTGCTACTTGTAGCATTAAATTAGCCTGTTTTCTGAAAGTACTTTTAATGAAGAGAATGATTTAATCAGGTCACAAAGGAAGGACTTGCTGCAAGGGTGGTTGATAGACAACAAGTATATAGGACTATGTCCAAAGAAGAAATGTTGCATCTTTTTGAATTGGGTGATGATGAGCAATCTGTCACACTAAACGATGTTGGCCAAGAATATAGACATGCAGATGCCAAGAATGTTGCCAGCCAAACCATGAATTCTTTGAAAGAGAACATGCCTCGTTCTCATGGAAGCTGCTCATCTGATAAGTTAATGGAAAACTTGCTTGGCAAGCACCATCAGAGGTAGTTTTTCTTTTTCTTCCTTTTGCTAGAAAAGAAAAATAGTTTCTTCGTTTCAGTCCATTTTGGATGCTTACATTGAACCCTGTCATTCGGAACAAGGTTGGGATGTAGGAATATCTGATTGAGTATATTCGTAACTGATATCTGAGCCACAATCTTTTTGTTAACATGTCATAGACCGAATTATACTCTCTTCCTGCAGTTGGAGTAGGTTTTTGAATCACTCGATACAGTAAAAACCTCACCTGCCTATTGGTACTTTCATTCATATGTTTATTTCACTTCATAAAAAGCTTAGCTTCTGATGTGCTTCCTTGTCTCTAGGTGGATTTTTGATTACCATGAACATGAGACCCTTTTGCAAGAGAATGAAGAGGAAAAACTGACAAAGGAGGAACAAGACATGGCTTGGGAAGTATACAAGAGATCATTAGAATGGGAAGAAGTGCAGCGAGTTTCCCCTGACGACGAGCGAAAGCCGCAAATGTCAAATGGGGCATCTGCCCTAGACACTAACAGCATACATGTGCCAAGCATGGCCCCTCCTGCATCTGCGGATTCCGATATAGCGCCATCGCGGAGCATTTTTAGGAGTCGTGTGGTGCAGCGGAAATGCACTAATCTCTCTCATTTGCTAACCCTTAGAAGTCAGGGCACAAAAGCTGGATGCACAACCGTATGTGGTGAATGTGCCCAGGAGGTAAGCTGGGAAGATCTAAATCGGCAAGGGTAAGGCGGCACCGTAAAGGCACCATCCCCTGTTTTTTTCGTATCCGCAATGTATCTAGTGTAATCTATTTTGACTGTAAAGGGAAGAAGCTGTAAGCTCAAATTCATTTGGTTTGGTAGATAATATTGGCAGGCACATTCTAGCTACAGAGAAAAAGGGATTTTGGGATGGTTGTGTAGATAAATTGGAGGGAATGAGCCTGTGTAAATCTCAGCTCATTCGATCCTTCTCGATGTTGTAATTGTTGTGGAGGCAGTTATAGTCAAGAAAGTAGTTCCACTAATTTCCAACACTAATCCTTTAAAAATATGTTAATAAATGTTCTTGAATCTTCATCCATAGTTTCAATGGATGCTCCTGATCAAAGTTGTCAATATTGTTTTGATTGGTGGTTTGATTTTTTAATTGGAATGAAATGTTTTGGTTTCAGAGTGTTTTGGCATGTCGTTTTGAGGTTGCATTGTTTATGTGTATATATATATTAATTTTAAAAAAAATAGTTTAAATCCAAAAATAAAAATTATTTAGAATTGTGCAATTTAATATAAAAAAATGCAATAAAATGATTTTTCTAAACAAAATTATGAACATGTATAATATTACGAGAATGTTATTATCAATGTCACAAGGTCCGAACTTATATGATATTACATTCTCTGATTGTTCTGAAATTTTAAGATAATATATATAAATATGTCAAGAGACTTCGTAAAATTTCATCTTAATCTAATGGTCGGATTAAAAGATATAATTGATATTGTAAAATTATTCATTATTTGAAAAAAAAAAAAAACATTATTTAGCCGATACAAAACGTGCGGAACGAAATCGGTATATTTCGGCTGGTATTTGGCCGGAAAATCCAGAACAGACTGAAATTTAAATTGAGATAAAAATAATATTATTTTGTTTTATTTTTTTAGCTGGTACAAAATATTTTGATAAAAAGAAAATAAAATTGACAGCCATGCTCCCCAGTCTATTTCCAATGCGCAATTTAGATTCCTCTGCCATGACCCTGGTAAAGTTCGGGCAGCCACGCTGCTTTCATTTCAGCATCAAAATGCTTTCATTTCAGCATCAAAATTAGCTTTTTCTTTTTCTTTTTCTTTCTGTCATTGTAATTAAAAACATCTTAATCACCGTTTTAGCAACACGATTATAGCAAGTGCGTAGCATTTTCTGCACACTTTCCCGTTAGGGTTTCGTTTTCGCCATTTCTTCTTTTGTGGAGGACAGTGGAGCAAGCATCAATCTTGATGTGGGATTGTTACATGCATGTCAATGATGCTTCTCCCTAGCAGCCAGCCTCCTTTGTGCAATGGCTGGCCGCCCTTCTCATTTGTTGCAATGTGCTCTCTCTCTCTCTCTATATATATATATATAGAGAGAGAGAGAGAGAAAGAGAGAGAGAGAGAGAGAGGTTAGGCTTTTTGTGATCCCACATTCAAAATTCACCAACTAGAATATATAAAAGTAAGGATGTCAATTTCGTTTCAATTGGTGTTTTGTTTTTTAATTGGAATTTTGGGGTTGTAATGTTTATATATATATATATTAATTCAGAAAAAAAATAGTTCAAATCCAAATATAAAATTATTTAGAATTGTGCAATTTAAATTTTAAATATAAATAAAAAAAATGAGTTGAACTGATATATTTTGACCGCTTTGATGAGTTCAAAGATAACATGAAAAGATGATAAAAATATAGTTTACTTAAAAAAGATCAAGTTGAAATCTTAAAAAATATTGAAACAATGATATATTGAATCAACTCAGGTCAATCTAGGTTAACCTTTCAAATATGTGACCTCTGTTATAAAATCATAATAACCTTAAATAAAGCAAAGCAAATCAAATAATAAAGTTCAATTCATAATAAACTTGTTGTTGACTAATGAAATTGAGAAAAAAATAATCTAAAAAAAGACAATAAAATAATCTTTCTAGAAAAAAAGACAATAATATTACGAGAATGTCATCATCAATCTCGCATGGTTATTACATTTTTTGATTGCTCTCAAATTTTAACATAATATATATAAATATGTCAAGAGACTCCTCGTAAAATTTCATCTCAATCGAACGGTCGAATTAAGAGATATGATTGATATTATAAAATTATTCATTATTTAAAAAAAAAACACTATTTGGTCAAAATAGAATGGGCAAAACAAAACTGAAACTTTCCGACGGGAATTTGGGTTTAATTTTCAGAACCGACCAAAATTTTAAGTAATGTAAAAATTACGCCGTTTTATCTTTTTCTTTTTAACTGGTACAAAACAGAACTGTATTAACAACACTGCACAGAAGTATGTGAGTCACCGAGTTAGAGCTAAGTTAGAGCATGAAATGTTAGAGCTAAGTTTTAGATATGTGAGTCACCAAGTTAAACCGCTAGTCCTGCTGGTTTTAATAACAAATAATCCCAATCAAAACAAGAAAATGCATGCCCTGTATGTATGAACACAATAAGCTGCTCAACATCTCTTCATTTTTTACTGCAATTTATGGAGGATCTGCCTTCTCTTTTCAGCACTTGCACGATTTATTTATCGAAATTATAATGAAATCTACACCCAGATTTTTTTTTATACGAGGAAACCCTATTTCTGAAAAGCATATTTTATGGATCTAAGTAAGCGAGTAAAACCCCGGTTGTTCCAGACTCTTACAAGGGATGCAAACTCTGACTCAAACTCGAGATTTACTATGCAAATTACAAGCCCTTTGCTATCACGGCACGGCTATACAGAGACGCTTATTGACCTTTCAATGTGGGGTAACATTACAACCTATCCAAATTTATTGTGGTGGACGAAATAAATGGCCTCGCCTCAATTCTTGCTGTGCACTGAGTCGCATCGTTTAGGCCTTTTTCTTGCCTTCTCAGAGTTGCTTCCAGTATAGACCAGGGACTCTTCATCACTGACAGGGATGTACGGACGAGCACCACCATAAAGTTTATATGGAGGAGGAGAATGGTGAGTATCGAGAAGAACGACACCATTCTTGATCAGCTGTTTTCTGTGAAAATTTCTGTGGCAGCCACAGGCCTCGCAGATGAAACCTTCTCTAGTAGCTTGATCTCCTTTCGGAGTGAACTCTCCACAGCCGTCAACAGCGTAGCCACCGATCAAGACGGCGTGGTTCCGCCAGCACTCTCCATACTTGGTGGTGTTTTTTCTTGATTCTTCTTCATCGAGAGGCTTGGATCTTGAGTAATCACTATCAGCCATGGATGAGAGAGTCTAGGGGGCGAGGGCTGGAGGGGTAGCTCGCTCTGCTAATCTGTCAAACTTTTCTCAACATTTCTTGCAAATTGTCATAACTTATAGCTGTAGAATTCACTTTCTTTCATCTGTCAGCATTATATGTGGTTGGTGCCATTTCCAGCATGAATTAGAAAGGGAATCAGGAAGCATCTGTCAAGATCATTGAGAGATAGATTTTACCAATTTCTTTGGTTTAGCTTTGCAAGTTGCTAGAAAGTTTTGTCAACTTATGGTGTTAAATTTCTTAAACACTACCTAGCGTTGGTGCATTTATTTCCCTCTCATTGACTGTTTCTTTGACAGTGCAGCGTTCTGTCATTGTACATCGGTTCATACTATTGGCTCTGTTTGGTATTGCGTTTGGAACTGAGTTTCGAGGGAAAACACTTTTATTATCGTTTGGTTATGATAAAATCACAATTTTAATTGCTATGAGACCAACTAAAAAAAGCTTACGAACCACCGTTTACAAGAAGCAGAATTTCAATGCTTTGCCTGCGTTTCATTTCTCCACCAAAAAGAAGAACTAAAATCACCGGTCCAATAGTCATTGAAACAATGACCTTCTCCATTTAATGTTATGATTATTAATCTATAATATTTAAAAAACAATATGTGTGTGTTTGTATGCACGCGCATGTGCCTTTTAAAATAATTTCACTAAAAAAAGCTTACGAACCACCGTTTAAAAAAGGCAGAATTTCAATGTTTTGCCTGCGTTTCATTTCTCCACCAAAGAGCAGAACTGAAATCACCAGTCCAATAGTCATTGAACAACGACCTTCTCCATTTATTGTTATGATAATTAATCTATAATATTTAAAAAACAATATGAAAAACATGGTAACCAAACACATGAAATTATTTTTCATTAACCTCAAACTCAACCATAGTTTTAATCAAACACTTAAATTTCAGTTCTGAACCACAACTAAAAATGTTTTTCATGAAACTGTTTTTTTTTTTTAAATTTCAACAACACAACAACCACAATACCAAACAGACTCTCAAGCATGTAAGGATTCCGAGGACAACAAAAACTAGCCAAACAAAGAGTACTGGAAATGATGTTGAAAAACAGGCTTGAAATATCATTACCCTGCCAACACTAATAATGATGCTAGAGTGGTTTGGTTTTAGGGTTTGACAGAAGACCATCGTCATTTTGTAGATGGACTGTTTCATCAAGCGACGAGGTCTGTGTTAAAGAATAATATAAAATATATTATGGAGTCTCGCCTAAAAGCTTAAGTTTTTAGGTGAGATGATTTTTTTATATGGTATCAGAACCTTGTTGACCTGTCAATCACGAGTTCAGATCTCACCACCCTCATTCTATTTAATAAAAATCAAGCACAAGGTAGTGTGAGCCTGTGTGCAAGTTTCAAGCCCAAAAGACTTTCACTTGAGGATGCGTGTTAGAAAATAATATATATCATATTCTGGGGACTCACCTAAAAGTTTAAGTAGTGCGAACCTCGTGATCATTCAACCCACAACAAAGAATGAGATATGATCCCGGAAAGTAGAAATAGGTTTGATAGGAGTGTGACACAATGAAAACTTGTCCTAAGGCACTAACACTATTGGAATGAGTAGAATGACGCCACGAAGCCGACTATTTTTTGATAAGTCAGATTTATTTCGTTCAAGAACAAAACGAAAATACAGAATGATATGACCTTGTTTCAGAGCCTAGCTCTAATACTAACTGATACATGACCACATGATTACGAGGTTCTCATCAGATAAGGCAGGTTTACATTCATATTGTATAAGCATTTCCTACCAACCCCAGAAGAAACAGCAAATTAACAAGGGAAAAGAAAGAAAAATGAACCCGAATTGAATTGACAGCAGGAAAAATACAGATCTATTATCTTTTAATATTTTAGTGCAGATCCTCCTAGACCAGCCTTGGCCATTAGGATTATGCACAGAAAATCCCCAACAAGCAATAGGTACATCATTTATCATTTACAAATAAACATCCCTTTTCTCTTCAGCAGTTTACAGATGGAATTATATATCTACTAATTAACAGCCATGGACCATCAAAGAAAACATTTCCAGGATCTCATTATCATCTCATAAATATGATTGGCTGTCCACAGAGCTAAGATGACAGACTTTGTGATTCCCGTACCTTTTCTTGTTATTGCGTCCACCGCAAGTAATCGAAATTTCACACCCGAAGGCATTGCCAAAACAAGAAAACAGCCGCCCACTTTCCGGCCTCCGCCTCTGCTTCTTGTGTCTGCCTCTCGACTGCATCTTCCGGAGATCGTTATCGTAAATCGGAGGAAGCTCCGTTCTCCATCTCTCAAGCTTCGTTCTCAGGCCTTCGGCGCTGTCATTTTCTGTCCAGTCCTCGAGAATAGAGCTACCCGCGCCATCTGTATCGTGCTGGCCAGCATTTGCTGGTGGTTTGATCAATCCTTTAGCAATGGCCGCCGCCACAACAGACGCGGAAGGCCCCACGTCAGAGCAAAGAGATCCGTTGACTATGCTGCCGTTGCCGTTTTCTTTAACACTAGGTTTAACCACCGAAGAGTTGATCAACGAGCCACCGAGTGACCTGACACCGCCCTCTCTCAGGCCAGATTCATCGGTGGTGGTGGGGTCAGTCCGGTCACTCTTCGTGCGTCGCAGATTCGCACTCTTTTCCTCGAGGGTTTTCCCGGTGGTCTTGGCATTGATGAGGTCGTTGAATCCAACTCCAGACGCACTGAGCTCTGTATATAAAGGCATGCTCCGCATTGTGCTGTCAAGAACCTGCACCCCCATGTTAAGGATCCCCTGAGGTCTTCCCGACGGCCGGCGAACCTGCAGCGCCACAAAACGCATTTTGTTGTTGTTGTAGTTCGAAGGGAAGAGGTTGCTTATCAGAACTCTGACAGAACCAATCTGAACATCGCGCAGCCACGCCGCGGCGTAGATTTCTATCATGATAGAAGAGTTCTCAGCATTTATGAACGTTTCATCAACTCGGAACACAAACTTCTCGTTCCATTGAGGATTGATGTGGCCGTTCTGGTCGATCTTCGTCGACAGTTTCCTTCCTGGATGCACCCAAACTACTGCATAAGTACGCATGGATTTCGACACAGGAGCCAGATCCTGGCCCGATATGACATTGATTTCTAAGAGCTGAAAAGGGTGCGCGTTAAAAGTCATGGTGATTGTTCCTACACTCGTGGGGCAAGCGGCGCTGGCTGGAGGGCGGCGGGGACGGTGGCCTCTTCGCTCGACTTGCCCTGCGCCAGCATAGATGGGAGACAATGATCATGGATGAAAATGAAGAAACACATGAAGGAGTTTTGTTGGGTTAGAGTTCATGGGGTGCAGCGAAATGAGAGGGGGAAATCAGTTGTATAAAGTCTTTTTTTAGACCTTGACTGTGTTAATTCTTGCGCGTTCGTCTCCTCCAATCAATTCAGATAACAGGCACCTGAGATTTAGAAGATTCAGCCATTTTTTAGGGGTCAATGATGAAGTTAGCTAAAAACAGCCATGGAGAACAACCTGAAGAACATAATTGAGTTGACTTTCGAACCCTCCACGTTTGACTAAATGTTAAAACAATAAGGTCCCAGATTTGACACCATGGAAGACTATTTAGCAGAAGACTTTTCCATGGTGCTAGCATTGCTGTTTCGTGATGGGAATGGCAGAGGAGGAAGACATGGCTTGGGAAGGATATAGAGATCAGTAGGAATGGAACAAGCGCGGTGAGGTTTCCTCAGTGATGCTGGATTTCAGTTAAAACCAACCATTTTGCTCTAGATACCACGAGCTAACTTGTCTCGCGTTTCGTTGGGTTTTTTTTATATGGAAAATTAATTGATTTTATATATATTATAATTGGTTATTTTAATATTTAATTAGTAAAATAGTAATTGATAGAATCTGTTAGAAACAAGGTTTTTTTTTTCCGCCTAAAAGTGATTGAATATTGCTACTGTTAAAACTGTTTTAATAATTATTTCATCGATAGATTGCGGGGAAGGTAAACGCACGCCTTAACCACTCGACCAAACAAATTTGTTGTGCAGTCCTAGTATACAAAACATACTTATATAATTAAGTAATTTCAATACTCCGATTCACAGTGTTTTTAAGTCTAGATGAACAGTGTAAAATACTGTTTAAAAACCTGTTTTGTTTTAGCTTTTGTAGTAATATTTAATAAGCTTGGTTATATATATATATATATATATATATATATATATATATATATATATATATATATATATATATATATTGTAAATAATGCCAACAAAAAAAGCAATAATTAACAAAAAAAAAAAAACTATTATTATCATATCCTAAAGGAGAAGAAAAAAAAAAGTTTATTAGAAACTTATTGAGGATGCCTTTTTAATCACCAAAAAGAGATTATCTAAATGGTTTAAATACCAATTTGAAAATGTCCATGGTGATAATAAAGAAGGTCGCATGATTTACCAAGGCACTGATCTAGAAAGTTCATTTTAGATGATCATTTCATGTGTTATATTTATTTAATTAATTTAATATAATTAAAAATATTTTAAAAAAAAATAAATAGAGAATAATAAATAAAAATACTCGAGATAACCTAGATCACTATGGAATTAGTGAATTTTTTTATAGAAAGAAAAAAAAAAACAATAGATTCCAATCTCTAATTAAATAAATACTAAGTGATGAAACTGATATTTTGAAAATATAAAAATTCAATCCAAAATTATTCATAAGATAAATTTATTTTTATGTAATCATCTCTTTTTTTCAATCAAATAAATTTGTATTTCCACTATTAATTTTTTCTCTAGGCATTAACCAAACGCTAACTTAATATAATATAAAATAGAAAAAAGAATCAAATCTGAAATTGGATGCAATTTAAAAATTAAAAGCAAAAATGGACTGGATTGTATTAGCTGAAATTTTGCGGTTTCTACTTCTTCAAAACGCCAGCGTTTAGAGTTCCCCACACGTGTCAACATCTCGTTTTTTTTTTTTTTTCAGGGAGATCCAGCCGTCCACGCTCATCCCCGCCTAAATATCTCCCCCAAGCTTCTGCATTCCTTGTCAGAAAGAGAGGGAATAGGAAAGTGTGTGTCGTTTTGGGCAGCAACACAATGAAATCCCTCGCCCTGCTTCCCCAAATCCCTTTCTTCAGTCTTCCAGATTCGTTGCAGAGAGTATATGTCGATTTGTCCAATAAAAATCAGACCCAAAAGGAGAAGGAATAACACGGAGGAAGGTCGATGATGGCGGCGGCGGCGGCGAGACGTCGAGGTTCAGAAGCCTTTTTTATTCAGGGATGCCAAATGAAAATAATGGGTATGATTCTTCTATCTCCAATCACTTCATCACTCTTGTCCACCAACCACTTCAACTCCATTTCTTCTTCTAGCAGTAGCAGTAGCAGTAGATATAGGCACAAAAATGATGATTCTTCGTCTTCTCTTAGAAACATTGATGTTGCCCTTGCTACTTTCAATCACATGCTTCATAGGAAACCCCTGCCTTGTATCATCCAATTCAATAAATTATTGTCTGCAATTGTCAAAATGAGACAGTATTACGATGCTGTGATTTCTCTTTCCAGACAAATGGAATTTGCTGGGCTCTCTCCCAGTACATGTACGCTTAATATCTTGATCAATTGCTTCTGCCATTTGCAACATGTTGATCTGGGGCTCTCTGTCCTGGCCAAAGTCGTTAAACTTGGTCTTCAACCCACTATTGTCACATTTACCACCTTAATCGATGGGCTCTGTAAAGCGGGTGAATTTACCCGAGCCCTGGAGTTATTTGATGACATGGTAGCAAGAGGGTGTCAACCTGATGTCTACACTTATACTACGATTATAAATGGCTTATGTAAGATAGGGGAAACTGCAGCGGCTGCTGAATTGATTGAGAAAATGGGAGAGGCAGGCTGCCAGCCAGATGTAGTGACATACAGTACACTCATTGACAGTCTTTGCAAATATAGGCTGGTGAATGAGGCTTTGGATATTTTTTCTTATATGAAGGCTAAAGGCATTTCCCCAACAGTTGTCAGTTACACCTCTTTAGTCCAGGGTTTATGCAATTTCGGCAGATGGAAGGAGGCTTCGGCAATGCTAAATGAAATGACGAGTTTGAATATCATGCCAGATATCGTCACCTTCAGCCTATTGATTGATATATTTTGTAAAGAAGGCAATATTCTAGAGGCTCAAGGTTTGTTTACAACAATGACTGAAATGGGCGTGGAGCCTAACGTTATTACTTACAATTCATTGATGCATGGATATTCCTTGCAGATGGAAGTTTTTGAAGCTAGAAAGCTGTTTGACATCATGATAGCCAAGGGTTGTAAACCAGATGTTTTTAGTTATAGCATCTTAATTAATGGATATTGTATGGCCGAAAGGATAGATGAGGCCAAACAGCTTTTTAGTGAAATGATTCATCAAGGCTTAACTCCGAACACTGTCAGCTACACTACTCTTATTCATGCCTTTTGCGAATTAGGCAAGCTTAGGGAAGCACAAAAGCTTTTCAAGAATATGCACACTAATGGCTACCTCCCAGATTTATGTACTTACTCAGTATTGCTTGAAGGCTTTTGCAAACAAGGGTATCTTGGCAAGGCATTCAGGCTTTTTCGAGCAATGCAAAGTACCACCTTGAAGCCTAATCTGGTAATGTATACCATCTTGATTGATTCCATGTGCAAATCCAGGAATGTTAACCATGCAAGGAAACTATTTTCAGAACTCTTTGTCCAAGGGTTGCAGCCTGATGTTCAGATATACACAACAATAATAAATGGACTCTGTAAAGAAGGATTGCTAGATGAAGCATTGGAAGCTTTCCGAAAGATGGAAGAGGATGGCTGCCCTCCAAATGAATGGTCTTATAATGTTATTATCCGAGGATTTCTCCAGCACAAGGATGAATCAAGGGCAGTGCAACTTATTGGTGAAATGAGAGAAAGAGGTTTCGTTGCAGATGCGGGAACCACAGCGTGATAAAAGATCTGTTATCGAATGAAAACAATCTTGTCCTGAAGAAGTATCTAGGCTTATCTTGAAGTTCACCAAGGTGAAAAGGTGATGTAAAATTTTGATTCTCCATGCAAATTCACGTGGCAAATATTAGTAAAGCTTCGTCAATTTGGAAGGTATTTTTAGGTAAATCTTGTCAGCATCTTAAAAATGATACCAGTTATTTGCCACCAAATCATTGGAATTGCTTAACTAATAGTTTGTCTTGATGAATGTTTCTGGCCTTGCATTGAATCAGATTTATATATTACATTTTCAGTAGCCAGCAAAAAAATTGTTATGCAATTTGCCTACATGATGTTTACCAAACAAGTCTCGTGATCATGTGCTGGAGTCTCCCTCTGACATCTGGGATCTTGGATGCATAGTCTTAGCGATGCTTACAGGGAAGCCAGTTTGGGATTTCAATCCTCAAACCACTACAGAAGAACATCTGAGAAAGATTGCTCATGAATTGACGAAAATTCCTCCTGCTGTTTCGAAGGACACGGGATATGTATGGCGAGGAAGCCTATGTTCAGATTGGCTGCTGAGATGTTACCAGATCATCCTCCTGTGTCAGGATTTGACAGCAGAGAATTGGCAGACTTTTCAGGTGCAGAAGGGGTGGCAGACTGTACCAACAATGAATTCAGCGCTTTGTCTTGTTCTGAAGAATGGAGTTTCACGTAAGAAGAGGTCTTTTATTCCTCTTCTTGGTCAGATGATGCAGAAGAGTTGATGCAAATTCTTATGATCAAGATGGCAGTATTCAAAACAAAGACAAGCAGAAGGAGGTGACAGAATTTGACAGATCAAGCTAGTTCCGGTAAAGGGAAGCACTTTATGCCGGCCAAACTTCCAACCTTACACGTTGGCTATAAGGAAAAATTGGCATCCAATAAATGAAGACAATCTTGTATCTTCCAAGTGGCAGTGGAAGTTAACTATAACTGCCATTGTTCTTGCCCTTAGTAGTTAGCTATCTATTATGATGCAGCAGAAAATCACAAGGGAATACGACCAACGTCAATATTCCGTAAATCAACAACAACGAGAATAAATCTCAATAAAACTCAGTGTTTATTCAATAAAATGATAGTTGAGCTGGCTGCAGGTTGTACAATGATACTTAAAGTAAAAACCCTAGCCTAATTCAATACAGAAAAGGAAAGGACAAAACATTAAATTTGCCATAAATGATAATTTTGAGATAAATGCAGAATGTGAAAAGCCTATGAATTCTGAGAGAGTACCAATTGACCAAAGTCAATTCGGACTCTTAAATCAAAAGTTATTGCAAAAACGAAACTTTCCTAAAATAGTAAAAATGACGACTTCGGGGATGAAACGATGGAATTTGGCCAAAAATCGGTCGAGGTCAGCACCGAAGCTGCTGAATTCTTCCGCAAATGACGAAACGCATTGACTGAGTGAGTTTCGTGTTATTCCGACTTCGACTACCTGGTTGCCGAAATTTAGTTGCCTTTGAATTTCAGGTGATCCCTCTTCAGCATGTATGATTCCACAACCTGTTCTACATCATATCAATAACTGTCAATTAAGTATTATGTATTATTTATTAAGTACAAAGGTAAAAGGTACGAGGAAAACATTGTTTCCTCACACCCATTAATATTGTCGATTATAACAATAATAATTCATTTTTCCCTTTCTATTTTGACTCCTTTTTTATATAATTTAGTACTTGTATGATGTGTTTATGGAGATTTTGAGTTGATAATTTATTTTAACTTGTTTTTTATATGGTTATCATGGTATCAAAAGATTATCTTAGCATTAGGTTGGTATTAGAAAAATAGTTAAATAAATAGGCTGTATAATCTACTTTAAAAAATAATAGTTAGATAAAAATGATTAAAAAAAAATCTAGGTTATTAAACTTTGTGGATTTAATAACTTAGTATGCAAGTTTGGTGAGTGGCCAAACCCGCAATCATTCTTTGAAGTTTCCATGGTTTAACCATTTTTTATCGTTGATTTATTCAAGCATTCAGAACTAATGAAGCCGGGCTGGATTTTATAGCATTTATATCTTATTTACATGAGAATATTAGGTGTAAAATGGCAGAACAAGCTGCTAAGAAGGATAAGAAATTTGAAGAAGACGATCTAGTGCTAATAAGATTAAGTTGAGAGGTTCCCCCTGGAACATGTAACAAGTTATTGTCCCCAAGAGCGTGATGTGATGGCAAAGAACTTGAAATCTGCACAGTAGATCTTGAGTTTGAGTCAAGACGTGCATTTCTTATAACAGCCTGGAACAACCAGGGTTTTACTCGCTCATCTGGGCCTATAAAGTACGCTTTTCAGAAAGTAGGGTTTCCTCGTATCCAAAAACAAAAATATAACATGTTACATGCTAAAGGGGGTGGTCCATTTAACAAAATTCCAAGTCAATCCAATTTTCAATATTGAAGATCTTACTGCATACCATTGTTCTAAACTGTTGTTGTCATGCCTACAAGATTTTTCTTTAGAAGATCATTTCCTATCATCAATCTTCTGTGCCGCTGAGCTTCACCGATCTCTTGAGTCTCTGAATATCTTTATTAACCATGTATCTTTCATTTCTTCATCTTCTCTAAGATGAAGTTTTTTAAATTCATTTACATGCTTAAAACCATGATTGATGTTCATCAGAGGCTTATCATTTGATGCCTCAAAAAGCAGGTTAGATTAAGGAAATTTATATTTTCATCAGGAAATCACAAGTGAAAGTTTCAAGGCTGTACAATTTGATGCTCAAAATGTCAAATGAAATCTTTACTTCTCGCATGGCTTTCTTTCAGCTTTTCCACAAGTTTTTTTTCTCTATAACACAAAAACAAACAGATTATTACACTGCAAGCAGGAGTAGCTATTAGCAGTAACATTTTTTTTTTGGATCCGAGGAAATCCCATTATCTGGAAAACGCATTTTGTGAGTCTAAGTGAGCGAGTATAACCCCGGCTATCTCAGGCTCTTACAAGAGGTGCACGCCCTGACTCGAACTTGAGAATTGCTATGCAGATCTCAAGTTCTTTGTCATCACATCACGCTTTTGGAGACTATTAACAGTAACATGAGCACATAAGAGGGACACGGATGACCGTGTTCTTGTAAACTAGGTGAACTTGGAATCATTGTCCAGAAAATTTGGATTATTTTCTCCGCAGAATCGATAGTTTTCTAGTGTCTCTTGTGTTAGCAGGTTTTTCATAATATATTCTTAAAATAATTTTTTATTTATATATATATATATAGTTTGCCTCCGTTTACATTCAGGGGATGTAGCTCAAATGGTAGAGCGCTCGCTTTGCATGCGAGAGGTACAGGGTTCGATCCCCTGCATCTCCACCCATTTTTATTTCGACTTTTTCTATTTTTAATATTATTTTTGATGGTGTAGATTTGTTTTAATTTGATTATAGCAATATTTTTAAATCATGATGTATATAGCTTGTGTATTGTACAAACAACACTAGGATAGTTTTTAATTTCCAATAATTATTTTTGTATTTCATAAATTTTGTTAATTTCAAATATATATTATTTTTGTATTTATGTTTCCAATGAGATTTTGTTAATTCCCAATGAAAATTATTTTTAAAATAAATTAGAAAAAAAAAAAATTCTTAGAAAATTATGTTTGTGGTTTTGCAACCTAAAGGAGCCTGTTTGGCACTGCGGTCAAACCGATGTTTCGCCAAAATTCATTTTTTTTTCATTTTAAATGAATTTTTTTGGTGTATTTAGATTATTTCGATGTATTTCTAAACGAAAAGCACTTTCAAAAGCAACCGCAACCACACTCCCAAACACCCTTAAGAACAAATTAATCAATTTTCCTTTTGCGTTTCAGATTGAAAAAAGAGAGGTTGTTTCAGAGGAAATTTATAATCTATAATTAAATTCTAATTAAATTAGTCAATAAATTAAGTTAATTAAATTTAGTTGACTTTTGCTATGTTTTTATTAATTTAATTAACCTAACCAAGTCAATGCTTTGTAAACATTAAAAAATAAAACCATATTGTTTTTATATAAATAATCTAATGATTCAATCAAAAATGTTAAATGATATTTATTTTAGTATTGTTTTTTTATATTTTTAATATTAATACGTTGAAATTATTAATTTAGTTTGTAATGTATTTTTATTTGAAAAAAATAAACTGATATTTTTTTAAATTTGACAATTTTAATTTATTGATATTGAAAATTAAAAAAAAAAATCTAAGAAAATATCTTAATATATCTTTAAATAATTCTTTTATAAAAACACTATGGCCCACCATGTTTTTTTTTAGCAGCCGTCTAATTCCCGCACACCACCACACAGTTTTCCTATCTGCAGGATATTTTATATATATAATTTTAAATTACTTTATTGTTATAAAAATAAAAAAAATAAGTTTTTATATATTTTGAAATAAAAATAATTTGTCTTTTAAAATAATTAGCGACTAAAATCCAAACACTACGTGAAAGACAACAATAGAGAGTTTTGTGAGATTCCTGAAGCTTTAGAAGACAAAAGTTTGCGTCCTTTTTCTATATTCTTCTTCTTCTTCTTCCAGAATATTGAGTTCTTATCCAGTGATAGGAAAACTTTAATCTTTGCTTTCATTGAATTTGTGGTGAGTTTTGATGAGCCTATTTAGAGTTCTTTTTTCTTTTTTTGTTGGGTTTAAAGTTCTATACTTTGTCTGAATCATTATGAAATTTTGATGTTTGTCTTACCTAATAAGGATTGATTCCCAGGTTTTGTTTTTGTTTCTATCAGTCAATTTCATTGTGTTTTTTATGAGGTTTTGGTTGATTGAGAGCAGGATTGCTAGCTCATTTATTGCCTTTTTGTGTTGTGGGTTTACTTTGAATTTTTCTGGTTTTGGTGTTTTAATGTGATTTGATTCATCTTGAGTCGAATTCAGTGATGGGAGTTGGTTTGGGGTGGTTGGTATTGTTTTTTTTTTTGGGTGGAAATTTTGGTTTTTGATGTGTTAAACTCGATGATCATCTCTACCAGCGATGGAGTTTTTCATGGTTTATGCTAGGGACTACTGCAGATTTTAGTTTCTAGGGTGTCTGTATGGATGCTATTTGGTTTTGAGCTAATTGTAACTGGTTGAATTGGATTGTGTAGTGTGATGATTTATAGGATCGTGTCCCCCAGTTTTCACAGATAATTCTTTCTCGAGTGTTTATGTGATGATTATCATCTGAACAGTTTTTCTTTCTTAATTCCTTTTGATCTTTCATGTGGTTACCGGCACATGTTGAATTAAATTGATGAGATGTTGAGACTGACTGTTTTTCGATGTCCTTTAGTAATGTAATTAGCTATATACACTTTACAACTCCTGGAAAGTAGGCTGTATAATTTTTGATTGCTGTGGGCTAACAGCTTTGGTGCCCAGAATGACTAACATTTTGGATTTGGTCCTTTTCTTCTCAGAGTGGCAGAATAAAATATCATTCCTGGTGTGTCTTCTATTGGTTCCATGATAGGAGACATTTAAATTTGTATCTGATATTTGTGTTGCTGGTGCTGATTTCATTTGCTGCGTCCGTCACTCTGTGATAAGGTTTAATTCAACTTTCATTCGCTGCCTTATTTACTTGTGTTTAGGTGTAAATCAGCTGTGAAACTTCAGTATTTCTGAGCTGATGTCATCTTCTTTTCTAGTTCTTCCTAGTCCTGTTGAAGAAAGCATGCCAAATTGATTAATTTCTTTTCAGGTTTCTACAGTAACAGAAATGATTAGAAATCTAGCATCTCAGCAGGCATCACCATTGAGTTCTGGTAATGGGAGTGTTGGGCACTTGGTTTCATCATCTTCTAGATTTACAAATGATATGAATGTTTCAGCAGTTTCACCACAAGGAAAGCAGTCTCATAACTCTTCATTCATTTCTCAGTCACAAAGGGGCGGAGGAAATTTTCCACCAACCCATTATTGTCATTCAGAAGGGCATTCCACAGCGTTCATTAATCACTCTGACGACAACAAGGATCTCTCCTGGCCTATAGATCCACTTCAGGACTTCCATAATTTTGTTGAAAATGTCCCTGTCCAAAATGGTCAGGTGGAAAGCACTGTTGGTGTCATTGCATCGGAGGATCATGCTAAGAGAACAGACTGGCAAGAGTGGGCAGATCAGCTGATCTCGGTTGATGATGAACTGGAACCAGATTGGAGTGAAATTCTGAATGATGTCAACATGAAAGATTCCAAACTGAAGGTTTATTCCTCTTATAGTTATTGTTCTTATTACTATACAGAATAAAGATGCCTCCTTGTTGTCTAACATTTTTAATGTAAAATTTGTCTTGTTTGTTCTTGTTTTTTCACTTTCTCTTGTTACTTTCATTACTTAAAACTGTATATAATGTACCAGATGTTGAGCCCGTCTCCTAATAACTCAGTTCAACAACCCCTAATTCATCAGCATCAAACTGCTCATAGTGGAGAAGTGTGTGCTGTTACTAATCCACTGTTGGCTGCACCACCAACAAAATCTCGAATGCGCTGGACGCCTGAACTTCATGAGGCTTTTGTGGAAGCTGTCAATCAGCTTGGGGGTAGTGAAAGTGTGTAGTCTTCCTTGTTATATTGTACCTTATGTCAGAAAAAATTAGTGCATCTTGTCAAACTCATTTTGGTTTTTGAATCACAGGGGCTACTCCCAAGGGTGTCTTAAAGCAGATGAATGTTGAAGGCTTGACTATCTATCACGTCAAAAGCCACCTGCAGGTATGTAAATTCCCTGCCTTGTTCACTAAAAATCTAGTTTTATATTTTACTTATTTAGCTTGTATCATTTTTGAATTTCAGAAGTACAGAACAGCCAGACATAAACCAGAGTCATCTGAAGGTAACCCTCAACTGCCTTTTCTTTTCTCACATTATGCAAGTTTTTCTAACCTCTTGCACATACTTTATTCAAAAGCCTTTTGCAGCTGCATGTATCTTTGTTGCCCTATATTTCTTATTCTTGGATTACGGCATAGCATGGAAAAAAATTTAGTACTACTTCCCCCCTTTCTATGTGGCTTACAAACATAATTGTGCCATTGTCAGGAACTTCGGAAAAAAAGCTGAGTCCTGTTGAAGAAATGAAATCTCTAGACTTGAAGACGTAAGTGATCCTCTATCATGATTTCAATATGACAGCAACCTTTCTTGGTATCAAATCCTTTGTAGTTATCAAAGTTATATATATATATATATATATATATATATGACTGCACACTGTCGTTTACATTTGTAGATTGTTAACATGTGTGATGGATGAAGGCCTTTCTAGTTTTCAAGATCTGACTTTAGTTTCTAATTGTTCTCCTTCAAGGGTGGGTGGTGAATCTCCATGTGGTTTTACAAATATACAATGTACAACCACTAGATTTCCTTAGAGATAAAAGCTGAATAAATAGTGTGGTTATGACTAATTTACAGATAATGATTAGAATTTTATTTTTATTTTTGTGTTCAAGTCCCCTGTATTAACAAAATATTTACATAACAAAGCAAAACAGACCAAACAGATGGTCTGAATGCTCCTTTTCTCTCATCATTTATATTTCTCATAGGAGGGGACAGTACAGATAGGCAGAGTTGAGAAAGAGTTGGGTAGAAAGGAAATGTGCATTTATTTTTGTCTGATTGACATAAAAGAAAATGACTTTCTCATTTGTTCGGGTTTTAAGGAGATTTCCTAAAAACTATGGTATCTGTGCAGCTACAAAGGTTTGATTAGAAAGTAGTAAAAACCACCATTTGGACTCTTTTTTTCTCTAACCTGTCAACTTTTGGGTTGATTGATTTTTGTGAATCCTTGAAGGAAAGTAATATTCTTCTCCTTCAGGTGCATTAATGTCTCACCAGATAAAATATGAATACATAATTTTTCCTTCACTCATAAACCAGAGTGATTTTTATAACAATAGACTATCAAGCTGAATTTAGGCTGATGTATTGTTCTAAAACAGGAGTACGGGGATCTCAGAAGCTTTGCGATTGCAAATGGAAGTCCAGAAGCAACTCCATGAACAACTTGAGGTATGCTATTGGTATTTGAGCTTATATGCCTGTGTTTTACAATATAGATGCCAATTTCTCTTACCTTTTTACGGAACAGTCACGTGTACTGCTAACCATGAGTTAAGTTGGTAACCGTTAATATTAGCTTCATGGAGTGGAAATTTCACAAATGCGTGCATAGTTGTTGTAACTACTGTTGTGTGGTATGTTCTGATAACGATGTTTTATCCCAATAGATCCAGAGAAATTTACAATTGAGGATTGAAGAACAGGGGAGGTATCTTCAAGAGATGTTTGAGAAACAAAGAAAGATGGAGGTTGACAAATCCAAGGCCCCTCCCCCCTTGCAAAACGACCCTTCCCTTCTACAATCGAAGTTGGAGCGGTCACCTGCAAATGACAAATTAGAAGCCTCAGGTCTGGACTGTGTCAAAACAAGGTTTGACACATGCAATGCAAGTGGTTTGCTAGAAGAAAGCTCCCAGAGTATAAGCAGAAAGCATAAGGCGCCAGAGGACAGAAACGGTCAGGTTGTAGACAAAAACGAAGAGGAGACCAGTTTAGCACCAGCGAAACGACCTAGAACAGATGAAAAAACAGCTTTGTCAGCCGAGCCGGCATCCAATTGAACATGTTTACTGCAAATGACAGTTTGGTGCTCCTGGAGATGATGAGGTAAACCTTAATAAAAATTACATGTCCCATGAGAAGAGGCAATGACTGAAGACCAGGAAAGTTTGGAACTCAAGTTATGTTTTCTCTGGGGTAGACATTTATGGTCATGGCATATGCTAACTTTGTCCGTCTAGCTAAGAATGAAACTCTCCAAAGCTAGTTTCCTAACTAGTGACATTTTTCAGCTTACGGGATTACAGTGCTTGCCTGTGTTGTGGAACCTTTTACTTCTGTTCTCATGCATTCTTAGTTGTCGAAAGAATTTGTAGGGTACAATGAAACAGTAATTCAAGTAAACTGGTGCTGTATCTATTCAGTTTAGGGGGTTACAATAAATGCAATTGTTTCAACATGCCAATCACCAGTATGTATATGTATATGTATATGTATATGTATATGTAACTCTTGTGGCCATTTCCCTCTATGAATTGCTTCTAACAGTTGGACCTCTTAACTTATTTTGCCGCAACATTCATAAATTTAAAACTTTTTCTGTTTATTTTTTCAAGCAGCATGAACTGTAACAATTATTTAATTTTTTAATAGTTAAATTTTAAATGGTTGTAACAATCATTTTAATTTTATAATAAATTTAAATATGACTGTTATATCATGATTGTCTATAAATATCATACAGTTTTTTAAACAAAAATAACCCGAAATACTTTTTTTTTCTGTTCATTGTTGGTCTTCTTTCTTCTCAAGTTGTTTTTTTACTATTCTCTTCTGTTGAGTAAGAACTTGTTGATACCTGAAGAATATCCTACTCAGGCTTGTTAATTTCGTTCCGTTTCGCCCGGAATTACCGGAATGTCTCGGTACCGTTCCGGCTCAAAATCATAATATTTCTTTTATTTTATAACATTTTACTATCATAATCATAATATTTTGGAATTTTAGAGATGTTTCTAATTTTGAAATTATGTTTGTTTGACTTTGTGTTTGTATTATATAATTTAAAAGTTAATTTATGTTGAATTTAAATTATACTTGTTAAATTAATATTTTAATTTTTTCATATATATATATATATATATATATATGAACAGTACAATCCCGAAACGGCATGACAAAACACTCCACAATCAAAACGTTCTATTCCAATACAAAAACCGGAACAGCGACCGAAACGGTATTGACAACCTTGATCCTACTATTAAGGAAATATTCATAATGACAGTACTCAAACACACCTCAGGTTTACTATTTCCATTCCTTACCTTCATAATTTACAACAGTTTTACTAGAAGAGAATTTCTTATGGCAGTTCTGTAAAGAATTTATGAAGGAAGAATCTGCAGTCCATGCAGCCGTAGGCAGTACCTTGGGTTTTACATTCAAGAACAAATATAAACAGGCAAAAATTTATGTTTTAACTTTTAATTAAAGTGTTTATATTTCTTATTTTTGTGGGGACCTTCTATTGTCATAAAATGAAAGCCTCGATATTCTATTTATTTTATTAATGATCGTAATTGTTATAGTTAAGTTTATTTAATGAAACATCATTCTGAATTATTTAAGATATTATATATAGTCCTTCAAGCTTTTGTGAATATTCTATTGTTATCAAATGTTTTAGATATGACTAGTTAAATTGTTTGTACTATGTTGCGAGCTGAGTAAACAATTTTTATAGCTATTGTGATTGAAACAATTAATAGATTCTGTTAGTTCAAAAATAAAATATAATATTTATATATGCAAGGTTTGATTTAATGAAATACATCAACACACCCTATTATAACAACAACAACATTGAAGACTTAACATCAAAAAATATCATTACGATTATTGCTAAAACCATAAAAAATATTAAATTAACTCGAGGAAAAAACAACTCGAAAAAATTAATAAAAAAGGAAGCAAGAAAAAAACTAAAATTATTATTATTATTATTATTGCAGGAATAATGGGAAAATAAATTCAATAGAAGAATAAAAAAAACTCAAAAACATAAACAAAGAGCAAACAAAAAAAATAAAAAAATGATAAAAAAAAAACAATTATTAGATAAAAAAATCAATTGACGTGAAAAAAAAACTAATAAAAAACCCAAAAGAAAGAAAAAAGGAAAAAAATAAGAAGTATCAATTTTCAAACGATCATAAACACAAACTAAAATTTAAGAACAAAATTTTTGAAAAAAATGTTATCTCAACAAAAAAAGAAAATAATAAAAATTAAAAATCAAAACTAAGAGCACGCACATATATAAACATGGACAAAAATAGGGACTATTAATAAATATAAAAAATTAAAGGAATTAAAATCAGAAATTGAAAGTATAAGGACCGAAACGAAAACCAAATATATTATTAATTTTAATCAAAGGACAAAATTGAAAAAATCAAATAAAATATAACATTTATACATGCAAAGTTTGATATAATGAAACACATCAACACACCCTATTATAACAATAGTAACATCAAAGCCTTAACATCTAAAAATATCATTACTATTACTGCTAAAACAATAAAAATTATTAAATTACCCCAAGAAAAAAAATACATTAACAAAAGAGGAAGCAAGAAAAAAATAAAAATTATTATCATTATTATTATTATTGCATTAATAATGGGAAAAACAATTCAATCAAAGAATAAAGAAAGCCCAATAACTTTAACAAAAGCGCAAACAAAAAAATGAAAAAATATTATTAGCTTAAAAACTCATTTGATGTGAAAATAAAATAAAAACTAATAAAAAACAACCAAAATAAAGAACAACGGGAAAAAAAAAATACAAATATCAATTTTCAAATGATCTGAAACACAAACTAAAATTTAAGAACAATTTTTTTAAAAAAAATACTACCTCAACAAAATAGAAAATAATAAAAATTAAAACCAAAGCTAAGAGCACATATATATAAACATGGACAGAAATATGGACTATTTAAGAAATTTCAAAAATAAAGGAATTAAAATAAAAAATTAAAAGTATAAGGACCGAAATGAAAATTAAATATATTATCAATTTCAATCAAAGGACAAAATTGAAAAAATCAAATCTTATGTACCGAAAATATTAAGGAATTTAAAACCAAGCCAAAAACTAAAAGAAGAATGACTAAAATGAAAATGTAATATAATATCATTTTCCATCGCAGGACACAATTGAAACAAATCAAAACCTACATAGTAGAAATAAAAACCATACAACACAATTAAAAGTGCAGGGACTGAAATGAAATAACCATAAAATCAGGGGGCTATCATGTAGTTTAAGGTTAAGGAGAGATAAAAGAGGAGAAAAAAATTCAACCGCCCACCGTCCCGTCTCCAACCACGCGCCCCACCATGAGAAAGAGGACACGGTGGCGCATCCATGAAGAAGGTAGATGGAAATTTTACGCCACTGGACGACACCGCACGTGTCGCCCAAAGCGGGTGTGAGGCTGAATAGTGTCGGTCGCGCTTGTCACACGCGCCCACAGTCTTCGAAGGAAAATAATTTTTTAAAAAGGATAAATTACCGTAACACCCCTACATCTAACTCTTCAATTTTGTCTTATTGGTGGGCAGATTAATATTTAACCATTTTAAAAAAAATGTGAAATTCCTGTGGCAACCTCCGACCAGTGCTTTTTTTTGTCTTTTTCGAGGGATAAAATAATTATTTTACTGTGCAAAGAAATATAAAAAAAATCAATAAACCAGTGACATAACTAAACCGAACAAAAAATGTGCAATTATCATGGCACCCCTCCCGGTAGCTGCTATGTTTTTTTTTGTCTTTTTCAATGGATAAAATGATTATTTTACTGTGTAAAGAAATATAAAAATCAATAAACCGGTGTGCCGATGGAATCGAATCAAACCAAACTAAAAACTGAACCGACTGAGCAACACTATTGTAATCCACAATGAAAAAACACACGTGCTACAGTAACTGTCTCATTATCTTTTTTAGTATATAGTATAATTTGGATATGGAAGACATCTCTAATTTTTTTTTTTGCAAGCTATTAACCTTAGATGGAACTATTCATCAAATTTCGTGTATGGATACTCTTGAGCAAAATGACATTGCTAAAAAGAATAAGAGTCCAAAACAAAAATAATAAAACTCATATTCTTAAATTTAATTTTTTAAGGATTAAAATTCTCTATTTTTTCATGTATAGTGTTTTCATTCTAATGACATATGATATGAGTTTTAAAAGTTATTTATCACATACTTTTCAAATCAACTCATAGAAAGTATCATTTTTTTAATTAGGTTGGCTGATTTACATTAAATCGGGTCAATGTTTTTTAATTTTATAAATTATAAAACAGACATCTATCTTTTTTTTTTTAATAAAAAAATAACATTTTTTGGCTATTTTTTCTCATGGCTAATCGGTTAGTCAAGACTATAACCCAAATTATTATATTTTATTCTTTCTTTAAAATACTCATTTTATGAATTAGACCCACGATGTAGCATGGCCCTATCTTGTAAATAACTAAAATTCATATATGAATTAATTATTGTATTTTATGTACATGAGTGAAAGCAAACACTTTTTTTTATAGGGTTTTTTTTAATTAAACCTTTTTTTTGGTTAATTTTATCCTTATTTGTCCAAATTGAAGGCCAAATTCTTTCTTATTTGTTAGCCAAAGACAACATTGAAAAAAATGGGATCAAAATAAAAACAATAGAGGAACTATATGGCCATTTCAAAATTGACTAAAAAGTAGACTTCAGTCCTCTTACTTTGAAACTCACTCAGTTTGAGTCCCTTGAGTTTTAAAAATTTACTTTTAATCCAAAACTTCATTTCTCCTAGTTGAGACGGTTCTGGCCACTAAAGTAATCAATCTTGGTGTCTACGAGATCAATTTGATGAGAAGAGATCTTTTTTAGTGATATTTCTTTTTTAAATTGCTCGAGAGGGTAGGTATGACTTTATTTGATATATGTTCTTTGTTTGATATTGCGTTTCAAAAATATTTTTATTTTAAATTATATTTTTTTAGTGTTTTTAAATAATTTTCATGTGCTGATGTCAAAAATAATTTTAAAAAATAAAAAAAAATATCATTTTAATACATTTTTAAACAAAAAACCATCTTTAAAAACAATCTCAATTACACATCCAAATATCCTCTATTTTTTTAAAAGAAATAAGATAGAAGACATGTCATTAGTCCCATAAAAAATGGAAAAAAAGAGTCATAAGAAGACATGAGATTAATTTTATTTTAATTAATGTATAAATTGAGCCAGAAATATTTGTTATTATAAAATAAAAAAATGACCTAGTTGTGTATTTTAATAAATAAAATAACTAGCCTCAATGGTGCAGAGGCTGCTGGTTGCCTCGTTACTGCTTCCTACTGACAAATTACCACCTGCCTCATATTAAATGAATATTCAAGAACTTTCCACTGCCCTAGGAACTTGCTAGGAAAAGAAAAAAGATACACATCTACGTGCATCAGAAGACGTAATCAAAATTGTTTTTTAAAATATTTTTTATTTAAAAATATATTAAAATATTTTTTTATTATTTTTTTTAAAATATATTAGCACATGAAAATAATCTAAAAAAACAAAAAAATTAAAATAAAAAATAAAAAAATTATTTGTTTTCAAAAATATTTTTGAAACACAGTACAGCAACTCTATGAGTGTTTTTTTTTCAAAAAGTGTCTTTGAAATAAATTTGAATTATATTTATTTTTTATTTCGAATTATTTTTTTTAAATAAAAAATATTATTTCGAATTATTTTTTTAAATAAAAAATATTTATTTTAATATATTTAAAAAAAAAAACAAATGACTGTAAAAAAACAAAACAATGGTTACTACTGTAGCAGACACCACCTTCCTTCTTTCGTTGAACGGTACCGTCCAAACTGTATCGCAAAAGACAAAATCATGGTCCAAGAAGTCATCTGGCATTAGCCTGCTGCCTGCTTGTAGGAAGTAGGAACTATCTAGGAAAATACGAAGTTGATTATATTGGTCTTCCATGAAAGTCAAATTAATCACAGACAGCATGGATACGTCACCTGTGACACTGCTAACTTAGCCGACAAGATTAGGTAACTTAGCTCGCCGGGCTATAAAATCCTGCACAAAACACACCGGAATGAAGGAGGAGGAGGAGGAGGAGAATCGAAGAGACAAAAGAAATGAAGCTAACAGATATGATTACTCAAGTGGGTTCTGTAATTGCGAGTGTTATGTTTGCCTGGGCCATGTTCAAACAATATTGTCCATACAAGTTGCAAGAATATATCGATAAATACTCCAAAAGGGCCTTCACTTTCATCTACCCTTACATTCAAATCAGCTTCAATGAATTCACAGGCGATCGTTTCATGCGCAGCGAAGCTTACTCCGCAATTGAGAATTATCTCGGTTCTCGCTCATCTACCCAGGCAAAGCGGCTCAAGGCTGATGTTGTCAAGAACAGCCAGTCGATTGTTCTCAGCATGGATGATAATGAGGAGGTTGATGATGAATTTCAGGGAGTCAAACTTAAGTGGGCTGCAGGGAAACATATTTCCAAGACACAAACTGTTTCTTACTATCCTGTAACGGACGAGAAGAAGTACTACAGGCTCACTTTCCATCGGAGACACCGGCAACTTATCCTCGGGGATTACCTGAATCATGTCCTGAAAGAGGGCAATGAAATCAAGGTGAGGAACCGGCAGCGGAAGCTTTACACCAACAGTGGATCATACTGGAGGCACGTGGTGTTTCAGCATCCGGCAAGTTTCGAGACGCTTGCAATGGAGGCGGAGAGGAAGCAGGAAATCATGGATGATCTTCTTGTATTCAGCACGGCTGAGGAGTTCTATGCGAGAATCGGAAGGGCCTGGAAGCGAGGGTATCTACTTTTCGGCCCGCCGGGGACTGGTAAATCAACCATGATTGCCGCCATGGCCAATCTTCTGAACTATGATATCTATGATCTTGAACTGACTGCTGTGAAGGATAACACCGAGTTGAGGAAGCTGCTGATCGATACAACGAGCAGGTCCATTATCGTGATTGAGGATATTGACTGCTCGCTTGATCTAACTGGTCAGAGGAAGAAGAAGAAGGAGGAGGGAGAGGGGGATGAGAAGGATCCGAAGCTGAAGCTGCCCAAGGAAGAAGCAGAAACCAAACAGAGCCAGGTCACTCTTTCAGGGATTCTGAATTTTGTCGACGGACTTTGGTCGGCTTGCAAAGGTGAAAGACTGATTGTTTTCACGACTAATTTTGTGGAGAAACTTGATCCAGCTCTCATCAGGAAAGGAAGGATGGACAAGCACATAGAATTGTCCTACTGTAGCTTTGAAGCATTTCAGATTCTGGCGAAGAATTACCTGAAGCTTGAATCCCACCACTTGTTCGCCAGAATCCAGGAGCTGCTGGGGGAAACCAAAATGACTCCGGCTGAAGTAGCGGAGCATTTGATGCCGAAGACTATTTCCGGTGACGCCATGGTTTGCTTGGAGAGCCTGATAGGAGGACTTGAGAAGGCGAAAGAAGACGCTATATTGAAAGCTGAAGAAGAGGTAAAGGAGAGCGCCAGATTGAAGGCTGAAGAAGAAGAAAAAGCAAAAGAAAAGGATTCATCAAAAGCTGAAGTAAAAGAGAATGGTTTTTGTGAAAATGGAAATGCAGAACTGATCAGCAAAGAAAAGAAGTAGGAGGGCTTCAGCCATTAAAGATCAGCGCTGCAGCATCTGGGATTGAAAAAAAGTTTGGTCTCATGAGGCTGAACAATCAAATTTATATTATTTCAATGACTGTAATGATGATGGTATCCCAATCTATAGTCTAGGATGATTAAGCTTGTTTAAGGATGTAATAGTTTATATTTATGCAAAAAAATTTTTGGTTATTTCTTCTTTGTTCATTTTCGCTTGAAAATCTTTAACTTCTGCTAGTTCATCAGGAATTGCAGTTTCTGCAGTAGACCACTTGCTTTCATGGCTGTGGCTCCCTTGTCTTGTTCTGAGTCAGAATCATTTATAAGATCTTTCCAGTTATATCTCCAAGGATTCATCATCAAAAGCTGAAGAAAATGCCAAAGTAGTAAGTGAAAGAGAATGGTTTTTGCGATAATGGAAATGAGTAGGAGGGCTTCAACCATAAAGATCAGCATCTGGGATTGAAGAAGCTTGAGCTTGGTCTCTTGAGACTAATGATCAAGGTTGTCACCGTTTCGGTATGTTGCTTTGCTTTTTCAATTGAAATGGAATGTTTTGGTTTTGGAGTGTTTCGACTTGTTGTTTTAAAATTGTATTGTTCATGTGTGTGTATAATTAAATATATTAATTCAAAAAAAAATGGTTCAAATCCAAACATAAAATTATTTAGAATTGTGCAATTTAATCTAAAAAAACACAATAAAATGATTTTTCTAAAAAAAATTATGAACATGTATTATATTACGAGAATATCATCATCAATCTCGCAAGGTCATTACGTACTCTGATTGCTCTGAAATGTTAACATAATAAATATAAATATGTCAAGAGACTCCTCATAAAATTTTATCTCAATCTAGTGGTTGGATTAAGATATATGATTGATATTGTAAAATTATTTATTATTTAAAAAAACATTATTTGGACAAAATGACACAAGCGAAATGATACCGGCGCGTTTCTGCTGGTATTTGGCTGAAAAATTCAGAATGAACTATGATTTTATCATGGTTTTGGCTTAATGATCTTGCTCGATCTCACACTGGCGAGGATAGGGCTTGCGGTTCATGTCTTGCTAGAGACATCGTATCATATCGATTTGAAACTTTAGCTCAATCAAAAATATGCTATTATTATTATTATTGATGATATTTGTTAGTGTTTTAAATCAGTATTGTTAATTTCGTTTCAGTTCAGTCGAAGTATTTTATACTAGTTAAAAAAACAAAATAAAACGGTGCAGTTTTTACCTTGTTTAAAATTTCGTTTTGTTCTGGAAATTCCGCTCAAATTTTGGCCGGAACGTTCTAATTTCATTCTGCCCGTTCCATTTTAGCCAAATAGTGATTTTTTTAAATAATAAATAATTTTCAGTATCAATCATATCTCTCAATCCGACCGTTAGATTAAGATGAAATTTTATGAGGAGTCTCTTAACATATGTATATATATTATGTTAAAATTTCATAGCAATTAGAAAATGTAATGATCTTGCGAAATTGATGATGATATTCTCTTAATATTATACATGTTCATAATTTTGTTTAGAAAAATCATTTTATTATGTGTTTTTTTTAGATTAAATTGCACAATTCTAAATAATTTTATTTTTTGAATTTAAACTACAAAAAAATTGAATTAACATTTTGAATATATATATATATATATATATATATATATATATATATATATATATATAAACTCGAAACAACACATCAAATCAATTTAAAAACTATACATTTCATTTCAATTAAAAAAACGAGTCTTGGTTGACAAAGTAAAAAGCTGCAAAATATATGAGCAGCAGGACGAGGGTACGATTTGTGTTAAATACATTTCAAAAATATTTTTCTAAAAAATTAATTTTTTTTTATTTTATGAGCAGAGGAAGAAGAAGAAGGAGGAGGGGGATGAGAAGGATCCGAAGCTGAAGCTGCCCAAGGAAGAAGCAGAAACCAAACAGAGCCAGGTCACTCTTTCAGGGATTCTGAATTTTGTTGACGGACTTTGGTCGGCTTGCAAAGGTGAAAGACTGATTGTTTTCACGACTAATTTTGTGGAGAAACTTGATCCAGCTCTCATCAGGAAAGGAAGGATGGACAAGCACATAGAATTGTCCTACTGTAGCTTTGAAGCATTTCAGATTCTGGCGAAGAATTACCTGAAGCTTGAATCCCACCACTTGTTCGCCAGAATCCAGGAGCTGTTGGGGGAAACCAAAATGACTCCGGCTGAAGTAGCGGAGCATTTGATGCCAAAGACTATTTCCGGCGACGCCACGGTTTGCTTGGAGAGCCTGGTAGGAGGACTTGAGAAGGCGAAAGAAGACGCTATATTGAAAGCTGAAGAAGAGGTAAAGGAGAGCGCCAGATTGAAGGCTGAGGAAGAAGCAAAAGAAAAGGAAAAGGAAAAGGAGAAAGCAAAAGCAGAAGAAGAAGCAGCAAAAGAAAAGGATTCATCAAAAGCTGAAGGAAAAGAGAATGGTTTTTGTGAAAATGAAAGTGCAGAACTGATCAGCAAAGAAAAGAAGTAGGAGGGCTTCAGCCATAAAAGATCAGCACTGCAACAAACATCTGGGATTGAAGAAGTTTGGTCTCTTGAGATTGAACATTTAGATTTCTATTATTTCAATGACTGTAATGATTATCCTAATAATGATTGTATCCCGATCAACTGTCAAGGATGATTAAGCTTGGTTTTTGTTCATTTTCTCCTGAAAATCTTTAATTTCTGCTAGTTCATCAGGAATTACAGTTTCTGCAGTAGACCACTTGCTTCCATTAATTCGAATGGAATGTTTCAGTTTCGAAGCGTTTCGGTGTGCTGTTCTGCGTCAGAATCATTTATAAGGATGTAATAGTTTATATTTATGCTATTTTTTGTGGTTATTTCTTCTGTTCATTTTCCCCTGAAAATCTTTTATTTCTGCTAGTTCATCAGCAATTACAGTTTCTGCAGGAAACCACTTCCTTTCAAGGATATAAACCACATCCTTTCATAGATATGGCTCCCTATCTTGTTCTGCGTCAGAATCATCTACAAGTCCTTTCCATTTATATGTCCAAGGATTCATCAAAAGCTGAAGAAAATGCAAAAAAACAATTAAAAGAGAATGGTGTTTGCGATAATGGAAATGAGTAGGAGGGCTTCAACCCTAAAGATCAGCATCTGGGATTGAAGAAGCTTGGTCTGCTGAGACTGAACAATCAGATCTCTATTATTTCAATGACTGTAATGATCAAGGCTGTCACCGTTTCGGTTTGTTGCTTCGCTCTTTCAATTGAAATGAAATATTTTGGTTTTGGAGTGTTTTGACGTGTTGTTTTAAAATTGCATTGTTCATGTGTGTGTATAATTAAATATATTAATTAAAAAAAATAGTTCAAATCCAAACATAAAATTATGTAGAATTGTGCAATTTAATCTAAACAAACACAATAAAATGATTTTTCTAAAAAAAGTTATGAACATGTATCATATTACGAGAATATCATCATCAATCTCGCAAGGTCATTACATACTCTGATTGCTCTGAAATGTTAACATAATAAATATAAATATGTCAAGAGAATTCTCATAAAATTCCATCTCAATCTAGTGGTCGGATTAAGAGATATGATTGATATTGTAAAATTATTTATTATTTAAAAAAAACATTATTTGGACAAAATGACACAAGCGAAATGGCACTGACGAAATGATACCGGCGAGTTTCTGCCGGTATTTGGCTGAAAAATCCAAAATGAACAAAAATTTTAATCAATGTAAAGATAATACAATTTTATCTTAGTTTTTAACTGATATCAAATATTTCGGTTATTTTAGTCGAAACAAGATAAAACTGACAAGTCTGATAATAACTTTCCAGTTATGTCTCCATGGCTGATGCCGATGGTCCTTCGCTTACTACTCTGGAGTCAATGATGCCTCTTTTTTTTTCCATCATGGAAACTACGGATGGGACCTGCACTTTTTGGCTTAGTGATTTTGCTCGATCTCACACTGCCGAGGATAGGGATTGCTGTTCATGTCTTGCTAGAGACATCGTATCGTATCTATTTGAAACTTTAGCTCAATCAAAAATATGCTATTATTATTATTATTGATGATATCTGTTAGTGTTTTAAATGAGTATTGTTAATTTCATTTCAGTTCAGCCGAAGTATTTTATATTAGTTAAAAAAAACAGTGCAGTTTTTATCTTACTTAAAATTTCGATTCATTCTGGAAATTCTGCCCAAATTTTGGCCGAAACATTCTGGTTTCGTTCCGTCCGTTCCATTTTAGCCAAATAGTGATTTTTTTAAATAATGAATAATTTTACAATATCAATCATATCTCTCAATCCGACCGTTAGATTAAGATGAAATTTTATGAGGAGTCTCTTGACATATGTATATATATTATATTAAAATTTCATAGCAATTAGAAAATGTAATGATCTTATGAAATTGATGATGACATTCTCGTAATATTATACATGTTCATAATTTTGTTTAGAAAAATCATTTTATTATGTATTTTTTATATTAAATTGCACAATTCTAAATAATTTTATTTTTGAATTTAAACTAAAAAAAATTGAATTAACATTTTGAATTATATATATATATATAACTCGAAACAACACATCAAAACAATTTAAAAACGACACATTTCATTTTAATTAAAAAAAAGAAGCACACAAAATGAAATTAAAAACCTTGTTTTAAATTTGTATTGTTGAAGTCTTGGTTGACAAAGTAAAAAGCTGCAAAATATATGAGCAGGAGGTCTGCCATGGACAAGGAGGGTATGATTTGTGTTAAATACATTTCAAAAATATTTTTTTTTAAATAATCATTTTGATATATTTTTAATGAAAAATATTTTAAAAAATAACTTAAACCACATTATCAAATAGTCACTAATACCATATATATCTTTTAGCTATACGTACAATTGTGTGTCCCCAAAGTGTTCTTCCAATCTATACAGTATTTTTTTTTTTAAATAGCAACATTAAGAAAAAATAAATAATACTATAGATTATTTTTTTGTGGATAAAATAACACATTTTAATATGTCATGATTGAAAAACACAATATTTTTAAATATTATTAATGAAAAACAAGTTATTTCAAAATTTATTAAATGAGCTTTCATAAACTATAGTAAGAACATAATAGGGATGTACAATAAAACTCTTATTATAGCTCCACATATACTATATTATATAAAAGACTTCAACAACACAAATTTAAAACACTAAAAGATATCATCAATAAATCAAGTTATATATATGGTTGAAAACAATTTTATGTGGATGATGAAAAAAATCTTATTATATATATGTGTGTGTGTGTGTGTTCTAAGCTTATTTGAGCTTATTGACAGTAATTTTATGAGTTTAGCATAAGAAATTCTTCATTTTAAGCTTTAGACCTCGATTTTTTGAAAGATTTTTTACCAAGTTAGAGTTTCAAAATGTAAATGTAGACTTAAAGTACATATTAAGATTTACATAAAGGTATTATGGGCAAAAACCCATGTTTATTTGGACATCTAAATAGACCTACAAAAATCATGGTGGTATCCTACTTGTAGTAGAATTCTTAGTTTTCACACTAAACACTCAAATGAGCATATCTTGAGCTTCAAATATCAAAATCAAGCAACCTAAAAAACCAAGTTCCTCTAAACATTTAAGGATACAACTATCATGAAGGCTCCAAGTTACAAAAAAACATCTTTCAAGATAAAAGTCTTGATGCAAGTTGAAGGATAATTTATCATTTAATTTTATGGAAAACTAGAAATTTGGGAGTTTTATCATTGTGAAGAAATATGATGGGATCAGATAGATTTTATAGCCTATAGAATCCTAATGTTTATCATTAATATCTTTTCATGAAGATTGTCTATTGGAAAAAAAATGAGATCAGCTTGATAGGTTATTTTTTTTTTACATCTTAGCTGCTGGGTTTTCCTAGAGGACTTCAATGCTAGAATTTCCTAAACCATGAGCAAGAAATTCTTAATTTTGTTCAAAAGGAATATACTATCTCTGTTATCCTTTATTCTAATTCTTTTATATTAAAGTACTTATTTATTATTATTTCACAATTATGTCATTGATTTATGTTCATGCTTATTGAAACGTTTTGAAATGCTATGTATGCTTTCAGTTTCTTTCAATCCATAATTATTGTTAGGGACTAGAATATGAAGTACATGAATTAACTTGAATGTTGCTACTATCACTTTAATTTATTAGGAAGAATAAGTGATGCAGATAAGGAAAAGAACTCCCCTTAGTGTCGTGACCAAAGCTAGAGCTGTTGCAATTTTGCTTCCTTTCTATTGTTATATTTCTTTTTAAATTTATTACTTTCGGAGTTAGAGTTGGAAATCAATCCTGTTATTGTTTCCTAGTTATTTACTTTCCTAGTTGGAACAGGAGACTGTATTAGTATTTAAAGGTTGATGAAATAAGACAGAAGGCAACTTTTGGCCATCCTTTATGACTCAAGATTGAATTGTTCTTTGGAGTGATTCCAGCACATAGAGAGATTATGTGTTAGTCTTTGTTCCTGGTAACTAGCGTGAGGATGCTCCTAGGAACTTTGACACCAATTCGGTATCAGAGCTGTGTGCTATGTTTATGCGTGTAACTCACAGTGGCACTTCTTACGCCATGGCAACCAGCCAAAACTTGAACAACCCAAACCTATCCAACCAAACCTTGAACCACCCAAGCCCAACCAACCAAAACCCAAAGAGCACAAACAACTCAAACTCAAGCCATCAAAACCCAAGCCCCCGAAACTCAGACCAGCCACAGCTGCACTACCAGGTTGATCAGACCGCCGCAATGATGGCACAACTTATTCATCGGTTAGATGTAATGGAAGAGCATTACGCTCGAGAGGAGTATGGTCCCTCTAATCGGCGAGGGCACAAAACAGTTCAAAGAGAAAGGTTAAATGATGGTAATGAAGATGTTTATGAGGAAGAATGAGGAAATCAGGAATTTGAGGATCATGAACCTCTAGTTCGACGTCATAGGCAGAACACACACAGAGGGCATGCAGATCATGGTGCAGGTTATCACGCTCTTGATGAATTAACAAAAAGAATGAAGGTTGATGTGCCATATTTTTTTCGAAAATTAGAACCCAATGCTTTTGAAGACTGGTTGACATCATTAGAGGACTACTTCGATTGGTTTGTTGTATTAGAAGATAGAAAGATCTATTATGTTCGAATGTTTCACTTACACCAAATAAAGATAGTGCTTGGCTGATGTGCATTGATAGTCGAGCAATTAATAAAATAATAGTGAAATATCGGTTTCTCATACCTCATTTTGATGATATGTTGGATTTACTATGTGGCTCCTCTATCTTCACAAAAACCGATCTGCGAAGTGGTTATCATCAAATCCGTATCCAAGTGGGGGATGAGTAGAAGACAACATTCAAAACAAAAGATGATCAATTTGAGTATCTAGTCATGTCATTCGGGTTAACCAACGCACCGAGCACTTTCATGCGCGTAATGACACAACTCCTTAAGCCATTCTTAGGAAAATTTGTCGTTGTTTATTTCAATTACATCATAATTTTCAACCAGGGTGTGCGGGAACATTTGAGCCATGTTGAGCAGGTCTTGAAGGTCTTAAGAGCTGAGCACCTCTATATTAATAAAGACAAATGTTCCTTCATGAGGAAAAGTGACGAATTTCTAGGATTTATAATCTCTAGTCAAGGTGTCAAAGTTGACCCCGCAAAGGTGCAAGCTGTCCAGCAATGGCCAACTCCCCAGAACCTATCCGAAATCAGGAGCTTCCACGGCTTGGACACCTTTAATCGACAGTTTATTCGCAACATCAGCTGAATCATGACCCCAATAACTAAGTGCCTAAAAGGTAAGAAATTTGCGTGGAGTACAGCAACTGCAAAAGCATTCATAAAAATTAAAAACAAAATGGGACAAGAACCAATATTCAAGTTACCTGATTTTACCAAAATTATTGAAGTGGCTTGTGACGCATCACATGTGGGAATCAGAGGTGTGCTGGGTTAGGAGGGTCATCCCATTGCTTTTTATCTTAATGACACGCGTCAGCAATAGTCAATATACGACATGGAATTCTATGCTGTAATTCAAACACTCAAGCATTGGCGCCCTTGATCCATAGAGAGTTTGTCCTTTTTACAAATCATGATTCACTGAAGCATTTGAATTCCTAGAATAAAATGAATGCAAGACATGCTCGGTGGATAGAATATCTACAACAGTTTGAGTTTGTCATTAGACATAAGTTAGGAACATAAAATAAAATGGCTAATGCCTTAAGCAGGAGACCACATTTGTTGCATATGTTTTCAGCCAATGCTGCAGGCTTTGAAAGTATGAAGGCTGAGTATATCAACGAAAAAGACTTTGGTAGTGTTTGTAATACCATATCCAGTCAGGGGCACGCAGCTGGGAAGGAGTATATAATGGTGGAGAGATTTTTATTTTACAAATCACGGCTTTGCATTCCGCGTGGGTCCTTTTCGAGAATTTCTCACAACAAAACTCCATGGTGGGGGTTTAGCTGGCCACTTCGGGTATGATAAAACCTTTGCTTTGGTTGCTGACCAATTCTACTGGCCTCGAATGCGTAGGGACGTTCATACTGTAGTTGATAGATGTCGAGTTTGCCAAATAAATAAAGGTACTAAACAACCCACAGGGCTTTATACACCACTGCCCATACCAGACAAACCATGTCAACATCTGAGCATGGATTTTGTCCTTGGATTACCACAAACTTTGTGTAATCAAGATTCGATTATGGTCGTAGTCGACCATTTTTCAAAAATGGCCCACTTCCTCCCATGCCAAAAGACGTACGATGCATCCAAAGTTGCAGCTTTATTTCTGACAGGGATGTCAAGTTTGTAAGTTATTTCTGGAAAACATTGTAAGCAAAACTGGGAATAAAATTGATGTTCTCCAGCGCCTTCCATCCCCAAACAGACAACCAGACGAAGGTAACCAATAGCAGCTTGGGAAATTTATTACGCTGCTTGATTACAAATCATGCGACCAGCTAGGATATGATGCTTCCCCACGCTGAATTTGCTTTTAATAACTTAGTTAACCGATCGACAGGTTGCACCCTATTTGAAGTGGTTTATGAATTTTGACCCAACGCTCCACTTGATGTTATCTCATTACCATCACCACCCATGGAAAACGAGGCAGCGCTGGATTTCTCCAACTATATGCGAGATATTCATGATGAATGCAAACAATGCTTGACCACTCACACAAGTTTGTATGCAGCTATAGAAAATGCAAAAGGTAAAGATCGACAATTTATGGCAGGTGATATGGTGTTAGTTCGTCTATGACCAGAGTGTTTTCCTCCAAGGAGTTTTACTAAACTTCATGAACGAAGAGCAGGCCCTTTAAAGTCACAAAAAAATAGGTGCTAATGCATGCGTCATTGATTTGCCTTCTGATTTTGCTATCAAACCAATTTTTAACATTGAAGATCTTACGGAGTTCAAAGGTGATGTCGATAATATACGATTTACACAAGAGATTTGGTTGCTGAAAAGATTGATTTGTATTACTGTATACATCTCTTTATATAATACAAGATAACAGCTAATTAAGGAAGCTAATTGAGAAAATAATAAATACAAGATTTGAGAATATCCACAGAGAGTGAATCAAGGTTGTGTCCGTTACAAGGATCCTTGACAGAGGAGATCAAGCTTGTGACCATTACATGAATCCTTGACAGAGTCCTGGTTGCATAGGTTACGTGAGTTCCCTTATAGACAACATTTCTACACTACCAATTTCAGCCATAATACCAGCACCACGAGTCCCATAAAATACAACACCACTAGATGAGATTGCTGCAATTCTTGACCATCAATTTGTTACTACTCGTCGAGGGGGTTATTGTAGGTTCTTAGTGCAATGGAAAAATCGTCCAGGGTCAGATGCTGTCTGGTTACAAGCATCAGAGATCAAGCGTTTATACCCACACCTCTTTACAGCATACACTAGTCAAAACTTGCTTGAGTCAAGTTCTTCAGAGGGACTGGCAGTTGATGCAGATTAGGAAAAGAACTCTCCTTAGTGTCGTGACCAAAGCTGGAGCTGCTGCAATATTGCTTCCTTTCTATTGTTATTTTTCTTTTTAAATTTATTACTTTCTCAGTTAGAGTTGGAAATCAATCCTGTTACTGTTTCCTAGTTATTTACTTTCCTAGCTGGAACTGGAGACTACATTAGTATTTAAAGATTGATGAAATAAGAAAGAAGGCAATTTTTGGCCATCCTTTATGATTCAAGATTGAATTGTTATTTAGAGTGATTCCAGCATATAGAGAGATTACTAGCAACATAACCCGCGCGGTGCCGCGGGTATTCATGTGTATATGATATTATGTAATTAGATTGTTAATGATTAATTTATAATATGTACTGATTTAAACGTTATCGTCGAGTACACAAAAGGGTTTGTTGCACAAACATCGGTTACATTTTTTGGAGTGTATGTAGTGCGCAACAAAGTAGCACGAAAGAGTGTTGATTCTACAACTTATATACTATTGCAAAATGTAGGGATGTTGATGTGAAACACAATGTGAAAATCCCTTCGCAAAATGTGAAATCTTTTCTTCTTGCTAATCTTCCTGCGTTATTTGAAAAAAGTTGTAATGAATTTAATGAAATTAAATATAAGAAACAATAATTGCTAAAAGGTTAATATTATAAAAGAAGTGGTGTTTAAAGTAACCTCTGATGAGGGAGATAGGTTGATCCTTTTTTTTAGTTGTCGGCTCATCGTCTTCATCGAAAATGATTGCTTTCTGCTTGAGACGACTGTAGAATAGCAAAAATGATGTCAGAAACTGAATGGTATGAAATTGTTTTGCAATGATTAAGAGTATGAAATTTGAATATATAAAGCTATTTTAAATAAAAGAAAACTAACAGATTTTTTGTTTTGGGATCAGTGAAGTCCAAAGCCTTTTTCGTCTTAGGGTGGTAATTGTCTTCGCTAGTATCATCCAAAACAAAGGCTTGTTGATGTTGAGATGGTGGAGTGTTGTCAGGCGGTGTTAATGGAGTAAGTGTTTCTGCTGGAACTATTGATGGCTCTTCAATAATCATTGTTGCAGGAGTGGTTGAGGAACCAATATGAAATTGTTCTTTTTGAGCCGCTGGAGATTGTTGTATGCCTTCATCAAAGACATTTGTAACATAAATGTCGCATCTGTTGAGTACTGATTTATAAGCTCCAAAACATAGTTGAAAGATTTTCATCTTGTTTAACACTTCAATCATCTGTGGTGGCACAACATAAGGATCAGTAAATTTTTTGTCATAAACCAAATGATGCGCTGAGGTGTTGAAAAAGTTCTCTGCAGTTTTTTTCAGATATGAAGAAGCTTGTAACATCTTTCCCATCAGTTACAATGCAGTTAACCTTAAACCTGCATCAATAGATCAATAGTTATTTGTAATTGAGCTAAACTATAATTATATTTCATTAACTGTAAAATAAATTGACATGAATCAACTTAGCATGTGATGATTTTTTTAACCATGGAATTGGTGCAGAGTCGAGAGGTCCATGTTCAAAGCATTTAAGGTTATCTGAGGGTCCAGAGAGTGTTTTGGTGCATTTTGGGCATGTTTTGCACCACCAGCCGTTAAAGAGATCATAATCAGCAATGGATGCTCTGCAAGTGAACCGTATATTCTGCATCGATGAAGGGAAAAGTTAAAATAAAAGTGCAAAACTAATGTTAATAGAGGATGCATAAGTATTAAGAATAAAACCTTATGTTGATATGGGTCCATGCATAAGATTTCTTTGATTGTCTTTCGGTTTTCATTTATTTGTTGATCCAATGAGACGACAGCATTCGCAGATGGTGGAAGTTTGTGGACATCCAGCGGCATTTGATTGTAACTGAACATAATAAAGGTTGATATAGTTAATAATAAGAATTTCTTATTTATGAAAAAACCAGAAGCTAAATAATTTGAGAATATTTGAGATTTACTATTGCTTATAGGGCAAAACTTCTGGAATATCTGGATTGAAATACCAGAGCGAAGCAGCAGTTCCAGTCAAATTTGCTGCACCTGATTGTATGCAAAATAAATAGAAGTTTCAAATATCAATCAGGAAAATAGTATTTGTATAATAAAGGGAAAATGGTATGTTGCTATTGTATTAAGAAAGACACAATGAACCTCGAAATTCTGTAACTCGAAACCCTGCGAAAACAACAATAATAGGTGATTCTTGTGCATTGACGATATTCTCATCAAATTTTCGAGCAATGTCACCCCATAAAGTAATTCGTAAATCTTCACCCCTGTTTAAATTTTGGACTTGTTAGAGAAAACATTGATAAACATGATTTTGAAATGGAGATGAAGTAGTGGAACTACCTAATATTTTCAATGATGAATTCTCTTTTATCCTCAAGTCTATGACCTTGAACCAATATTTTCTCAATTGGTTGGATTGCTTTAAGTCTGCCAAGAACATCTAAAATAATTGCAAAAATAATTAAATAATGTATGACATGTTCATTTGTAATAATTTGGATTTGATTGTTGTCAGACCTATAAGAATTCTTGATCCCTGTCCTCTGGTTAAAACATGTGCAAAGTCAATCAGGTGGAAATGGTAACGTGGCACATTATGATGAACAATATCAAGATGTATTATCTTGGTATCAGATTTTAAGTCAATGATTGCTTCGTGATCGACCACAACATTAACACCACGATTTTCGTAGGTGTAGAAGTCTTTTATCTCAACATAACAACCTTCAATTATCTTAAGATTGAAAAAAGCTGCATCTCTTGCTTTGGATGAACCTTGTATGGCTCCTCCCTATTATATACAAAGTGCAAAAAAATGCTAGTAAGATAAAGGATGCATAGCTATATAACTATTGTAATGTTATTTCATGGCAATGCATTTAATGTAATAAATAAATGATAACAAATAAAAAGTTCAGCTTATATTTTTAGGTTCTAAATAATATTTAGGTAAAAGTCAATAAGATGTTGAAATTGATAAACAACATTAAAGCACATAAGCGTAAAAATTATTGGGAGAATTGAAGATAGAAAACCTGGTGGTCAACTAAAAGACAATTGAAGCTGCTTGTTTGTCCATTATGTATTGGTGTCCAAACGCGACAAACTCTTGCTTGTATTAATGGATAAAAAAGATATTTTTTGATATTTTTCAGTGGAATGGCCATCAACCTGCAACATAAAAGCATGATAAGTTGATGTGGATGGTGATAGCAATATCGGAAGCATATGATGTGCACATTTAATAAACAACATATAGCATGTAAAAAATAAGAAGAAGACCTTTTGGTAATGAATTAAGGACATCTTTGTAAACAATATTTTTTGCGTAATCAAGCTGTTTCCTTCTTGGTCACATGAAATGATTTTCAAACCTTTTTTTGATGTAACCCTTGAGAGTGCAATATATAACTGGCCATGTGTAAAAACTTGCTCTTTTAAGAAAATACCGACGAATTTCAATGATTGTCCTTGGCTTTTATTGATTGTCATAGCATAGCATAATCTTATTGGGAATTGTCTTCGTTTGATTGTAAAAGGGCATTTTTGATCATTAATTGGGAAGATAATTCTTGGGATAAAAACTCGGCGACCTACGTTAGAACCTGTTATTATTTGAGCTTCGATAACTTTATCAACAAGTTGCGTTATGATAAGTCGTGTTCCATTACATAAGCCAATCAATGGGCTAAGATTCCTAAGTAACATTATTGGTGCCCCAATTTTTAAAGCAAGAATGTGTGAAGGAACACCACTAAATTCAAGCTGGTTTATAAACTCCAATGGATATAATAAGTTTATATTATCATCATCACTGGAAGATGTATCAATAGAATCATTGCTAAGATATATGCGTTGAGTTCCATGTGTAACTCCAAGTATAAAATTGTTGATTTCAGTGACAGTGATGTTCTTTGGTGTGACTATAGCTCTTTCTTTAAAGTATGATGGTTCAAGAGTAGGTAATTCAATGTTTGGATAAATGGATGAAACCATGCCTGCAATTGGGTCATTCAAAAAATGTAGTTGTAAACCATTTGGAATTTTAATCAAAGATTCATCAAGGTCATCAAAAAAAGGCAGATCAAAAAGTTCTCCGTCACCTATTTTCAGAATCCATTCAGCAAAAGCTCTAATTTCTTCAATTTCATCAAGATCTAGACAATCAATTGATAACCTCATATTTTGTTTTAGCAACATGATTTTAAATTTTGGCCAGATTGGAGAACTACTTAAAGAAGCATTAATAATATCTTCTTTTGTTCCTCCAGGGATAACATGGAGAATTTGACAAAATCTCCACCAAGTAAAATTGATTTTCCACCGAAAGGCTGATTATGGTTGGAGCTATTGGTTTGCGCTAATATATCACGTAATGATTTATCCAATGCTTCAAAACAATATCGATTATTCATTGGAGCTTCGTCCCACACAATAAGTGTTGTCATCTCAATTAATCTTGAAAGATGAGTATTTTTCTTGATTTCACATGTTGAGTTTTCATTTATAGCAAGAGGAATTTTGAACCTGGAGTGAGCTGTGAGGCCACCAGGGAGTAGAATAGATGCAATCCCTGATGATGCAATAGCAAGAACAGTTAACCCTTCTGATCTAATACGATTAATAAGTGAATGCCATAAGAAAGTTTTCCCTGTTCCACCATGTCCGTAAACAAAAATAAGAGTTTGTTGATTTGTAGAAATTGATTCCATAACATGATCATAAATCTTCTTTTGGCATGTGTTAAGCAATGAAATCGATGTTGAATTATTGGCTCGCAACTCAGAAAGATCATAATTGAGCTCTTCTCTAAGGAGTTTATTTTTAATTTCAACCATGAGACGATCACTTGGTAGTGGCAGATTATAATCTTTGAGAGATGTTGCCGATGCATTAAAAAGTTGCTCAAGCTCATAAAGAACATAATTCTTAAGCTCATCATCGTTGAAATGAATAGCATGTGGAGAGAAAGATGTTAAGTGTTTTTTTAATGTCGTCATGCATTGTATGCCAAAACTGATCAAACAAATTTTTTGGGCTAACAATCTCACAGAATAGAGTAATACTCACAAAAAATTGTCTAAGTTGCGGGGAGGAAGCAGTTAAAACAGCTTCCGAAAAAGCTTCAGCCTATTCTTTACCATCTCCAAGTAGACCAAGTGTTTTGCAGGCAAGCTGAAAAGTTGGATAAACAACTCCAGAGATACAACGTAGATGTTCAAAGCTTGTAGATCCTTTAACATGATTTAACAGCATCTTTAAGAAATACAGTTCTCCAGCAGCAGGATGCACATATGCTATACGTCCAAGGGAGAAACCTCTTGTTCTAGAAATCCATGCCTTTTGTCTAACATCCCAAACATATTTATTTGGAAATTGTGAGTAATACAATTGTCTTGCTTCAACATCTTCCTTATTTTGGTCAAACCATCCTGTAAGCATGGTTTTATTAAGACCATTTTTTTTTAGAACAGAAGATAACTTTTGTTTTCCGGAGAAAACAACAGAATGTTGTTGAGGCAAATGTATTTGGAGTCTTTCTACTGCTGGGTTTCTTAAATGGATGGGAAATTGTAGGAGCCACCATACAGCTTCATAAGGACATATAAATCTACAATTAAGATAAGCTTGAACCTCATCATCTTTTTCACCTTGTACAACAACGCGACACCTATCAGATCCTTTGTTAACATATTTGAAGAGATATTTAATGAGCATTGATTGACAACAATCTCAACATTAACATGCGCATTGTAACGGAGTAAAAGTTCTCTGTTGTATGGGACAACATAGCTATTAGAGAGAGCAATGCCATTTTTCAGCACAAATGATGTTGGAATATTTCGTCGCTTGTAGAAAACAAATCCATCCTCACTAAATACTGTTGATTCTTTAAATTTTTTGGGGAAATGTTTAGAGCATTTATTTCCCTTCATACATTGGGCTTTTGGGCTGGCAACCCCACATGGTCCATGTAGCATAAATTTGGAAACAATTCCGTAACAATGTGGATCATTTATTTTGTCCGGTAATTCAGCTGAAATAACTGAATCAACATCTTCAGGCGACCGAAATTTGTATTCAGAAGCAAGCCAAATCAACAAATGAGTATGGGGCAAGCCTCTTTTTTGGAATTCAATAGCACATACATCTACAAAGTGAGGGAGAAAAAATTTCAAAATTAACTACTATCTAAATTGTATCTAAGGAACACCAAAGGAAGGAACATGTTAAGCATAGAAAAATACCAGCAATTGTTTTTCCAAAGGGTTCTCCTGATTTGATGAATGAAATCATATCATTAAGTTTGTATCGAAACACTCTTGCAATAATATCAGGTTTGTCTTCAGCTTTATAATTTCTTTGTTTTTTTATTTCTCTTTGAATTTCTGGCCAATTGATGTTGCAAGTGAATGTTATAAAAAGGTCAGGGTTTCCATAATAATGACATATAACCATTGCATCATGATAATTGTTTATCATGTACCGAGGGCTTCCAGTTAAAGAAGATGGAGAATGATTTTTCCAGCACTTGAACCATGAACATCTCCTCTTAAAACAGCCTCATGGATACCTTGATAAGATTCAATTCTAAGATTCGCTTGGTTTGATCGAATGAAATCAAGACGTTCTTGTTCAACATTCATAAATGCATCAACCAAAAATTGTTGGTAAAGTCTACCAGCATTGGTAAGAGTGTTATTATCTCCAAATCTTTCTTGGATGATATAAGCATAGTATCCTCTCATTGTGACTTTTTGGTGTTTTGAAGGGGCATAATGCTCTTGATTTGTGAAAAAAATATTAGTATGATAGCCATCTTCACCATATGGAAATAAGAGCGGATATTGAAGAGACATAAATTTCGGATGTAATTTAGAGATTCTATGGCGATATCGAGAATAACTTTCAATAATAATATCTCTGTCAGTTTGTGATTCTCCAATATCTCCAACAACTAAGCCAGAAACATCATTAGAGGTAGGGTCATTGTATTGTGTTGATTCACCATCTCTTTTGCCAATTAAACGAAGTTTGAAATTTGGAAATCCATCACCATTAAGTCTATGTCTAACTTGACGAAACAATTTGACTAACTCATTGGAAGAATCAAGCATGGCAATAATTTTTTTAACAATTTCTTCATCTAAAGATGATTGACAACTATCAGCATGAAATGGTTGCAATCGATTAGAAATTTCATTATCTGTGTCATGGATGTATAGTTGTGCAAATCTTGGCGATTCAGCATTAATTGGTAGCACTGATCCCATAAGATGATGACATTGTCCATTTACTTTAAATATGTATGGCCCTGGCTGGGAATTAACAGTATTATCAATATGTGCACCCATTGAAGTGAAAGCAAACATTGAATTATAAGCACGAATGTTATTTCGAAATTTGATGGATATTGAACCATTGTCAAGATTTAAAAGCTCATCTAGAAATTTAGGTGTGCTAGGAGCAGAAGGTAACTTTATTTTTCCATTAGCACAACATGACGTAAAAGATGGGTTTTTTTTCCCTGAACGAACTAAACGCTCTGCATGCCAAAAAAGAGCATTGCAGTAATGACATTTCCATGATTTATCACCGAAATCGAGGGTATCCACCAAGGCTCCTGAGGTTAAATTATAATTTTTCAAAAGACAAATAAAATAATAATAGGAATGAAATGACAAAATAAGTAAAAACTAAAGGGCCAATAATGTCGAAGGAGCTCACGTTTTTTTTTTTTTTTTTGGTAAGTAGACTGGCCAGTGCTATTATAGTGGCCATCAATCATTGAAGGAACAACATTTTGATGATCTTCGACTTGATGGTCTGATGTTAGATGTGATATATTGTTTGAAGATGAAGGATCAGTAATATTTGTGTACGCAATTTGATTAACTTTTGATCGTAAGCTTGGAACAAAAGATGAAGAGGCAACGGCGGAGAAATCTTTAAAATGAGAGTTAATATGTGGATGAAGATCAAAAATGTTGTCGTGAGCAACCTCCAGATTTAAAGAGCTAGGAACGCCAACCAAGGTTTCATCCGTAACACCATTGAAATCATCATCTAAAGCAATCGGATGATAAGTATAACAACCTATGTGATGATTTGGCTGACGACGTTGACGACGGCTTGTCATGATGAATCCTTTAAATGGAAAATGATATTAAATGCAAATGCGACGGGGAGGTTAAAAATACAAATAATGACCATGTGCAAAGGTTACTATAAGCTGTTGAATTTGCATGAAAGCATAAAATCGCAAAATTGGAAAACAGGAAAATGGAAGACAAAAGAGTAATGAAGAGAGAAAAGCAGATTGAAGAGACAAACCTGATTAACGGCGTAGCAAGGTTTGTAGAGATGAAGATGAGGGAGGAAGGCCAAATTGCTGTAACCAATAAATGAATCCTTTAAGTACACTTGGAAACACATGAATTTTTCTTTAAACATATGAACACATGAATTAATAAAGGCATAAGCAATTCATTTATAGAAGAAAGGAGGATGGGTAGGCTGAATATTATGTATTTGTTTATGTGGTTTGTTGCTTCGTTTGGAATCATGGCAGTTCTGGAATTTTGATGGACTTGCAGACAATGGTTTCTATTTCATTGCCTGCATGTTCATGTTAACTACCGAATTTTTTCATAAAGTATGTAGAGTGCTTTTGTAATCAATATGCCAACTGGATTTTGGATTTCATTAATCCAAATTTCAGAAGAGGGAAAACTTAGATGAAAATAAAGGAAACATAAATACGCATTGTAAAAGAAACCATGCACCATGTTAAAGATAAATTTATAAAAGTTGAACAAAATAAATTAGATTTAGCTAGATATTCATAGGAAGCGATAAAAAGGTTGATAGAAAATGTGAATGTTTGTAGTGATTAGCATGATTGCAAGTTTAAATGATATGATGTTTTTTAAATAGGATGGTTTTGAAGGCAACTATCATAGTATGATTGCAAGTTTAAATGATATGATGTTTTTTTGAGTAGGATGGTTTTGAAGACAACTATCATGTTGCACTTAGATAGGCAAAACCAGTACAATGTAAATGCCCCTAGTCTCTAAAATATCTTATTTATGTTAGCCATGGACTCTATCATCATGTTCAGGTTTATGCAATGCGTGGGAGAACTTTTGAATGGTTTTTAAAAGTGAAAAGTATGTGTGCTTGGTGTTACTTACATTGAGCATGATATCCCAAGTGTTGATTTGGCAAGGTCATGGAATTCAAAATATATGACTCTTTAGTGTTATAGCATGTTTTCTAAATAGATGGTGATGCACATGATTACAATTGATTCAAGCACAACGTAATATTGTTACGATCATATATGTATTAATAAAGTCTCAATGACATACTGTAAATATATTTAAATTGATATGGTATACATTTCAATCACTTTGCTTTGTTTATTTATTTATGTACAAAAACCTCTAATGTAGGTCTATATGTTTGTTTCTGTAACTAAATGTTGTTTGAATTTCTTCTCCATGAAATATGTTTACTTTTCAAAACCTACTTCCTGCTTCAAAATTTTTACTTCCTGTTTCGAAATTTTTGACAACCCAAGCCAACCAACCATAGTCTACTTTCTTATTGAACTGGGTTTACAATGATAAAAACATTAAATTTCTGTTCCTAACCTCATACTACTGATATTACAGTTTGATGATGATTAAATAGTATTATTTCATTTAGTTTTTTGTCCTGACCTGCATGTTAGTTATTGCTATCTCAATTGTATGTGCTGAACATTTATAAGAAGTATCAATAAATCATTGCATTAAGTTAAAAACAGCATTTAAGATTTGTATTTTTGTCATAACCAGCATTATAAACATTGCTCTTGTCACATTCTATCCAGCTGGATTGGTTTTGACATTCAAACAACTTTGCATGCAGATTTTTGACATGTTTGATGTTAAGCACAAGGGAGCCATTGATTTCAATGATTTTGTTAGATCACTCAATGTCTTCCATCCCAATGCCTCCCAGGAAGTCAAGATAGATTGTAAGTTGAATATATATTATGTGATGATCTTCAATTGCATAAACTGGAGCTGTCATTGTATTAAGCATGGCCCATGTCATTTAATTTTGCTGTCCACTAACTTCTACTGTTTGGAACTTCTTGAAGTCTCATTCAAACTATATGATCTTGAATTTCGAATTTCTTATTTGATTTTAGAGCTATAAATCAATTAAGTCAAGAGACTGAATGCTTAAAACAACATGATTGTTTTTGAAGGCTATATTCACTTGGGCATTTGGCTATGAATCATTAGGGTCTTTTCTGCAACTCTAAACTTGTTATCTAATTTTAGAATGCTCTACTTGACTGAACGTAACAATGAAATGATGTACTAAAAATTGAAGTTTCTATGATTATTGGATTTGTTCAATTGATCCACATCAATGTTCAAGCAAACATGCATGTACATGTGTTGTTGAAAAAAACATGTTTCTGTATGTGTTGGTTAGTATAATATGTGCACGTGAGATTCAGCAAGGTTAGCAATTTATGTAAAATTCAGAACAAATATTTAACAGGAGTGTTGAAACTATCGGAGAGGGAGTGATTGAATTTCAAGAGGGTGACCATGTGCTCACGGTGTCCACTGGGAATGCAAGACATGGACATCTATTGGCAAGTCTCTATGCTATATGTTTTTAGTTGAAGAGAGAAGCAATGGGGAGTCTATGTTTTGTTATTGGTCTAAGGTGATGGAAAACAAAAAAAACACTGCAAGATTATCTCATCACAACAAACCACAGAATAAATCAGCAAACAAACAGTTAAAACTATAAACAGTTAACCTTAAAAGTTGCAGGAATAAGAGAAAGGATGTTGCGCGGACTTGGAAGCAAAACGTGACAATCAGCAGGGAAGAGCTTCACAAAAGCACATCGAAGGAATTAGAAAGTATTATTTAACATACTGCAAGTAAAAAATGAAAAGATAAGAAGGGAGGAAGAGAAACTACCAGCTGAAACCGAGGTGTGTATTTGCTTAGGTTGTCGAGACCGAGCATGCAAAGGTGATGGAAGAGATCAGCTGTGAATGATTTAGTGAGGAAGAGTGCTTAATGAGAAGGACACTTGTTGCTTACACAGATTATATGTATACCTAGAAGAACAAACCATGAAAGACTGCTACAATGGTCTTATATATGTGTGAAATATGTCTTGAAAGATGTATACTCTTCTTTTGACAGCATATAGTATGTTGTTCAGAACCTTAATTGATTATGGTTTAATAGCTAGCATGAGCAATGATTTTCTCTCAAACCTTAGCAGTATCACTCCTTCATGTAACACACAGACATGCATGAGCACGTACCTAAGCTACACATATTAATTGACTTGTTTTAGCTACAGAACTCTGTTTTATTTGTTTCCTTATATCATTCCTTTTTGTATTCCTAGGCATTTAAGCAAAATATTTTTCCTTTGAATGAATTGCTTACAAGAGATGCATTTGAACTCTCAAATCACATGTTTAAATTGGCACATAAATAGATTAAACTTCAATCAATGCTGCTGCAGATGGATAAAAAGCATGCAGAAGCCTTTTTTTCTTTTCAATTTTGTATCTTCTGTGTATGGAGATAAGAAAGCACTATCATAATCTAAAAGATTGAAAACCACAAGAACTGGAAGACAATCTTATCTTAAAAACACCCACACAACAAATCAACAAACAACCACTCAAAAACATAAACAACTAACCTCAAAAGTTGCAGGAATATGAGCAAGGATGTTATGCAGACTTGGGAGTAAAACGTGATAATCAGCAGAAAAGAGCTTCACAAAACCACATCGAAGGAATTAGAAAGAATGAAACGATATTGGAAGGCTGATGAAAAGAAAAGAAAAGAAAAGAAGGGAGGAAGAGGAACAACCAGCTGAAACCGAGTGAACAAAAGGTGGCAGATGAAAGGGAAAAAAAACAGCCAAAAAAACACCAAATATATAGAACACATATCTGAACAAAAGAAGGCTGTAGAATGATCCCGTAGTTCTCTGCAGGCACCGCCCTAGATAAAAGCAGTCAAAATAATATCATGTGGTTACACAGAAAGGCATTAAATGCGAAATGACAAATCGCAAAATCATCAACTAAAGTAACGTAACTAAAACGCAACAGTGAAACCATACGAACTAATTAAAATGAACTAAAATAGAAATTGAAAGCAGAGCACAACAATGCAAATCCAGGTGAGTACTGCTTACGTCAATTGAAGTAAAAATTGTGGAGATAGTTTATCAAGAAAATCAGCTTGCGGCACTAATGGACAAACTGTTGCGAATTGTGTATATAATATTAGAGAAACAGCTTCAAACCGAGAGCAAAGAAGCAATCGAACCGTAACCATGAACCAATTAAAGGCCCAATCAAACCATAAGCCAATTAAACCAATAACCTACAACCCAACACATACAATCCACAAAACCCAATCAACCCGAACCCAACCCAGCAACATGCCCAGAACGAAACAAACAAATAATAGAAAAACCAAACCAATTGCAATCCAATAAATGCAACAATCGAACACCCATTCCACATTAAGCATAAATCGACAGAGAAGATGCAAGAAAAACACAAAGAAATGGAACTCATTAACACATCCACAAAAGTTACGCAAACCGGAAAAAAAGGACACAAGAAAATGGCCAGAATCTTACCTCGTCGAGCCGCCAATAGAAGCAACGAAACGAGACAACGAAGCAACAGCGTGCCAGCCCAGACCGACCCGAAATCAATCCATCAACCCCCACAAACGACCGGCCGACCAGCCCAGACATGAACGACCTGCCCCTCTCTGGCCGAGAAAGAAAATGCAAAGCGAAAAACCTAAACGAAGCAAATGGCAAAAACCACCCGACGAAACAAAAGAAAAGGCAGGCTTCATTAAGGGCAAAATTGTCGAGCCACTACCGCAATCCACAGTGCCATTCAGTGTAAGTGCACAGTGAATTCAACAGTGAAAATCCCACGGCATTTAGATAGTAGTTAATGTGTTAGTCTTTGTTCCTGATAACTAGCGTGAGGCTGCTACAGGAACTTTGACACCAATAAGCTAAGTTAATTTGTTCAAGCTTTTGAAAAATTGCTTGAAATTTTTGTCAGTTAACTTTTTTGATTTTGTCGTTCTCCATGTGGTAGAGGCTGCCGAGTAGCGCAGAAGAAGATATCGATTGTTCGAATGTAGCGGCTGGTTGCCTCGTTGCTGCTTCCTCCTGAGAAATTTCCACCTGCCACGTATTAAATAAATATTCAAGAAATTTCCACCTGCCCTAGGAACTTGATAGGACAAAAGGTAATAGATACACATCTACGTCATTTTATATTTGCAGTCACAACCTCATACAGCTCTATGAGTGTTCTTGAAAAAAAAACGTTTCTAAAACATTTTTTTTCAAATTAATTTTTTTATATGAAAAATATTTTTTTAATATATTTAAAAAAAAATCAGTAAAAATCAAAACAAAGTTCACTACTGTATCAAACACTACCTTCCTCTTCCTATGCATGGTTGAACGGTAATGTATAAAACCGTTCAGTAACTTGATAATAAAAGGTTGAAGATTCACACAATAAATCTTAAATTCGAATTAAATCATGCAATTTTTTAAAAAATTTATAATAATTAGAGTTTTATTCCGCAACGGAATCTACAAATTACATCTTCAAGTTGGGTTTCGTCGAATAAAAATAAATAAATAGATGACCGACCAAACCGTGGTCCCAGAAGTCATCTTGCTTGCTGGCGCTATCTAGGAAAATACGAAGTTGACTATATTGGTCTTCCATGAAAGCCAAATTAATATACAGACAAGCATGGATACGTCACTTGTGACACTGCTAACTTAGCCGATAAGATCAGATATCTTAATTAGCTCGCCGGGCTATAAAACCATCGCACAAAACACAGGAGTGAGGAGGAGGAGGAGAATCGAAGAGACAAAAGAAATGAAGCCAACAGATATGATTACTCAAGTGGGTTCTGTAATTGCGAGTGTTATGTTTGCCTGGGCCATGTTCAAACAATATTGTCCACACGTGTTGCAAGAATATATCGATAAATTCTCCAAAAAGGCCTTCACTTTCATCTACCCTTACATTCAAATCACCTTCAATGAATTCACAGGCGATCGTTTCATGCGCAGCGAAGCTTACTCTGCCATTGAGAATTATCTCGGTTCTCGCTCATCTACGCAGGCAAAGCGGCTCAAGGCTGACGTTGTCAAGAACAGCCAGTCGATTATTCTCAGCATGGATGATTATGAGGAGGTTGACGATGAATTTCAGGGAGTCAAACTGAAGTGGGCTGCCGGGAAACATATTTCCGAGACACAATCTGACGAGAAGAAGTACTACAGGCTCACTTTCCATCGGAGACACCGGCAACTTATCCTCGGGGATTACCTGAATCATGTCCTGAAAGAGGGGAATGAAATCAAGGCGAGGAACCGGCAGCGGAAGCTTTACACCAACAGTGGATCGTACTGGAGGCACGTGGTGTTTCAGCATCCGGCAAGTTTCGAGTCGCTTGCAATGGAGGCGGAGAGGAAGCAGGAAATCATGGATGATCTTCTTGTATTCAGCACGGCTGAGGAGTTCTATGCGAGAATCGGGAGGGCTTGGAAGCGAGGGTATCTACTTTTCGGCCCGCCGGGGACGGGTAAATCAACCATGATTGCCGCCATGGCCAATCTTCTGAACTATGATATCTATGATCTTGAACTGACTGCTGTGAAGGATAACACCGAGTTGAGGAAGCTGCTGATCGATACAACGAGCAGGTCCATTATCGTGATTGAGGATATTGACTGCTCGCTTGATCTAACTGGTCAGAGGAAGAAGAAGAAGGAGGAGGGGGAGGGGGATGAGAAGGATCCGAAGCCGAAGCTGCCCAAGGAAGAAGCAGAAACCAAACAGAGCCAGGTCACTCTTTCAGGGATTCTGAATTTTGTTGACGGACTTTGGTCGGCTTGCAAAGGTGAAAGACTGATTGTTTTCACGACTAATTTTGTGGAGAAACTTGATCCAGCTCTCATCAGGAAAGGAAGGATGGACAAGCACATAGAATTGTCCTACTGTAGCTTTGAAGCATTTCAGATTCTGGCGAAGAATTACCTTAAGCTTGAATCCCACCACTTGTTCGCCAGAATCCAGGAGTTGCTGGGGGAAACCAAAATGACTCCGGCTGATGTAGCGGAGCATTTGATGCCGAAGACTATTTCCGGCGACGCCATGGTTTGCTTGGAGAACCTGATAGGAGGACTTGAGAAGGCGAAAGAAGACGCTATATTGAAAGCTGAAGAAGAGGTAAAGGAGAGCGCCAGATTGAAGGCTGAGGAAGAAGCAAAAGAAAAGGAAAAGGAAAAGGAGAAAGCAAAAGCTGAAGAAGAAGCAGCAAAAGAAAAGGATTCATCAAAAGCTGAAGAAAATGCAAAGAAGCCAGTAAAGGAGAATGGTTTTTGCGAAAATGGAAATGCAGAACTGATCAGCAAAGAAAAGAAGTAGGAGGGCTTCAGCCATTAAAGATCAGCACTGCAACATAAAGAGACTGGACACAAAGGTGATGAATAAGTGTTTTCCCACACTTGTAATATTATCACAGTGTTTGATTTATACAAGTATAATGTAACGGTAAACTATTCTAAATACAGAATGTGTATGATGGCTTTGATGAATATAACGGTAGCCTTTCTAAATACAGAAGGTATGATAAATGTGATGCTGGGATTGTGCTATCTTTTATTTGCAGAATATGTGTCTTGATCTTCATCTGAGTGTGCTGATTTGGTGTTGCTATAATCTGCCTTGATACAACAAACATCTGGGATTGAAGAAGTTTGGTCTCTTGAGATTGAACATTTAGATTTCTATTATTTCAATGACTGTAATGATTATCCCAATAATGATTGTATCCCGATCAACTGTCAAGGATGATTAAGCTTGGTTTTTGTTCATTTTCTCCTGAAAATCTTTAATTTCTGCTAGTTCATCAGGAATTACAGTTTCTGCAGTAGACCACTTGCTTTCCAGTTATGTCTCCATGGCTGATACCGATGGTCCTTCGCTTACTTGTCTGGAGTCAATGATGCCTCTTTTTTTTTTTCCATCATGGAAACTACGGATGGGACCTGCACTTTTTGGCTTAATGATCTTGCTCGATCTCACACTGGCGAGGATAGGAATTGCGGTTCATGTCTGGCTAGAGACATCGTATTGTATGATTTGAAACTTTAGCTCAATCAAAAATATGGTTTAATTATTATTATTGATGATATTTGTTAGTGTTTTAAATCAGTATTGTTAATTTCATTTTGTTTCAGCCAAATTATTTTGTACCAGTTAAAAAATAAAATAAAACTGCGCAGTTTTTACCTCGCTTAAAATTTCAGTCCGCTTTAGAAATTCTGTCCAAATTCCAGTCGGAATGTTCTGGTGTCGTTCTAGCCATTCTGTTTTGGCCAAATAGTGTTTTTTTTTTTAAATAATGAATAATTTTACAATATCAATCATATTTCTTAATCCGACCATTAGATTAAGATGAAATTTTACAAGGAGTCTCTTGACATATTTATATATTATGTTAAAATTTCATAGCAATTAGAGAATGTAATGATCTTGCGAGATTGATGATGATATTCTCGTAATATTATACATGCTCATAATTTTATTTAGAAAAATCATTTTATTGTGTTTATATTTAGATTACATTGCATAATTTTAAATAATTTTACTTTTAAATTTGAACTAAAAAAATTTAAATTAATATATATATATATATATATATATATATATATATATATATATATATATATATATATATATAATACAACTCCAAAACAATATATCAAAGCGCATGAAATGAAATTCAAAACCTTGTTTGACAAATTAAATTTGTATCGTTGAAGTCTTGGTTGACAAATAAAAAGCTGCAAAATAAATGAGCAGCAGATCTGCCATGGACAGGGATGGTACAATGGCAAGGAGGTACGATTTGTGTTAAATACATTTAAAAAAAAAAACATTATTTAATATATTTTTATATAAAAAACATTTTTAAAAATAATTTCAATCATATCATCAAATACTCATTACTACCCTATGGATCTTTTAGCTGTATGTACAATTGTGTGTCCCTAAAATGTTCTTCCAGTCTATACAGTATTTTTCAAAAAAAAAATAGCAACATTAAGAAAAAATAAATAACACTGTAGATTTTTTTATGGATAAAATAACACATTGTAATATGTCATGATTGAAAAACACAATATTTTTAAATATTATTAATGAAAAACAACTTATTTCAAAATTTATTAAACACGCTTTTATAATTATAGTGAGAACATAATAGAGATGTACAATAAAACTCTTATTACAGCACCACATATACTATATTATATAAAAGGCTTCAACAATACAAATTTAAAATACTAAAAAATATCATCAATAAATCAAGTTATATTGTTGAAAACAATTTTATGTAAATGATGAAAAAAATCTTATTATATATGTGTGTGTTCTAAGCTTATTTGAGCTTATTGAAAGTAATTTTATGAGTTTAGCATGCTTAAGAAACATGGTAAATCAATTACTTTGAAATGAAAAATTCTTCATTTTAAGTTTTGGACCTTGATTTGTTGACATATTTTTTACCAAGTTGGTGTTCCAAAATGTAAATGTAGACTTAAAGTATACATTAAGATTTACATAAAGGTATTAGGGGTAGAAACCCATGTTTATTTGGACATCTAAATAGATTTGCAAAAATCAAGTTGGAATCCTACTTGTAGCAGAATTCTCAGATTTCACATTAAACACTCAAATGAGCATATCTTGAGCTCTGAATATCAAAATCAAGCAGCTCAAAAGCTCAAGTTCCTCTACTCATTCAAGAATACAACTCTCATGAAGGCTCCAAGTCAGAAAAAAATCTCTTTCAAGATAAAAGTCTTGATGCAAGTTTAAAGGATGATTTATCTTCTAATGTTATGGAAAACTAGAAATTTGAGAGTTTTTATCACTATGAAGAAATCTTATTAGATCAAATAGATTTTATCTATAGCCTATATCATCCTAATGTTTATCCTTGATATCTTATCATGAAGGTTGTCTATTGGGATAAAAAACAAACAGAGAATATCAATTTGAAAGGTGATTTTTTTTAACATCTTGGTTGCTGGATATTCCTAAAGGACTTCAATGCTAGAATTTCTTAAACCATGAGCAACAAATTCTTAAGTTTGGTTCAAGAGGAATAGACTCCATCTCTATTAGCCCCCGCGAGAAGTAAAATTTTCACTGTAATTCTTTTATATTCAACTACTTATTTATTCTTACTTCATAATTATATCATTGATTTATGTTCATGCTTATTGATTTATTTTGAGATGGCATATATGTTTTCTAGTTTCTTTCAATTGAGAATAATTAGGAGGCTTGACCTAATGGTTAGCCAACCCTTTCTATATATATGAGTAGGGCAATATACAATAGTAATGGTGGAGATTACCACATAAGATTGGTTAAGCCTTGACCCGTCACCTAACAAGATGAAAACCAAGACTACGAAAGATTGAAACGTCACACCTAGAAAACCTGAGATTCTCTCAACAATCAAGGTGATAAGTTTGGTTGTTTGAACGCCACAAGATTAACTTGATAAGTTCTAGTAGTTCTTTTAAGATCGAAGAGGAACACAAGACCTCACAAATATGATAATTTTTCTGAAACATAATCTACTGAATCATTTCGAAATACCTCTTTTTATACTTGGAACAACCCTCAAAGAATAGGAAAAGTCATAACTAAAGCTTTAAAAGAGCTCAAACAGTAACATAAACAAAGTCCCCATGTTTTTAGGTCTCTTGGACTTCTAGAGGCTATCATAAATAGCTAAATGACTAAATTCAATGTATTTAACATAATCATTTAAGACCAACTTCATTCCTCTAATTAATAACCTTGAAAGTCATCAAATTCATGCCCTTTGATGGTCAGATCATGCTGAAATGTTTTTGCATAATTATTACCCTCTTCAATTGCTTTGATGAAGTGAACTAAGCCTTGATTATCATTTGATCCCATCTTGGTCTTTTTAGAATCAACCCAAATCTCTTGGATTAGCCCATGTAGTGCCTCCTTGAAGCCTTTGGCTCTAAGTCTTGTAATTGGGTCACTTGGAAGTGACAAAGGGTCTTGTGTGAATTCAGACGCATTCCCGAGTGTATGATCAATATGTCCAGCTCCTTGGTTTGCATCACAAATAATTGGTGTTTGTCAATTTCAAAGAGATGACCTAATGAGTGTGGGAGAGGGACACAATTGCCACGGCAGAGGCTGCAATAGCTTCAACAGAAGAGGCCGGCAGCAGAGGAGTATTATTAGGGTTGAGAAGAGCATGGCCAACATCTGTATGTTGTGGCGTCTGCAGAACTAAAGCTGAAGAAGAAAGTGGTCCTGTTGCAGGAAGGCACAACCGGTGCTGCTGCAGGGGAGGAGGAGGCTGTCGGTTGAGAGGGATCCATTGCAGAGAGGAGAAGAGTGTTTTAGTTTATTTAGGGCTCTGATACCAAATTGAGAATAATTAGGAGGCTTGACCTAATGGTTAGCCAACCCTTTCTATATATATGAGTAGGGCAATATACATTAGTAATGGTGGAGATTACCACATAAGAATATGGCTACAATATTTCCTATTTAGTTACATTCTATATTTCCTATTTAGTTACATTCTATAATACTTTCAATCCGTAATTGTTGTTAGGGACTAGAATATGAAGCACATGAATTAACTTGATTGTTGCAGCTATCACTTCAATTTATTAGGGAGGAATAAGCTAAGTTAATTTGTTCAAGCTTTTGAAAGATTGAGTAATATTAATTCAATTTTCATTTTTTACTTATGTTTGACATTTAAATTGCACAATTGTAAATAATTTTATTTTTGAATTTGAACTTTTTTTAATTAATATATATTTAATTTTATAAAAATATAAAGCAGTACAACACTAAAATCGAACGTCCAAATATTTTAAAACCAAAATATTTCATTTCAATTAAAAAAAAAAAGGAATTAACATACTTGGTTTTAAGTGGTCGTTTGGAAATGCGGTGCAAACAACGTTTTAAGTAAACCATAGTTTGCAATCGTTTGGTAACGATTGCATCACAATTTTAATCGCCATGGGACCCACCAAAAACACGATCAAAACACCGTTTATCAAAAGTAGGATTTTGAAGCTTTTATTGCGTTTCATTTGCCTGCATTTCATTTGTGTGTGCAAAGGATGATTTGCAAAAACAATACATTAACACGTATAGAGAGGAAGAAACACTCGGTTGTGCGTAAAAACAATACAACTCTCTCGGTTACAAGTTTCTCTAACTAGAAACAACCATGGATGCACCTCTCTCTTCTCAGCAGTCACTGGCGAGCACCACCAGCTGCTCCTTCGGCACCGACAAACTCTCCTCTTCACCAGAAGCACTTGCACCGTCCATTCTTCCCCCACAGCTCCAGCGTCAACAACAACAGCATAGTGCAGCAACCTTCTGACGCTCCTCCCAGCCACCACAGGCCACCAATTACGATGCCACAACCACAGGAAGAACCACATTGGCCTCCTCTACCCGTCGATATCGGCAAGTGAGCCCCTCGTCACCGTCGACCATGTTACGTGAACAGTAACAACGTGAATTAATTCATGATGAACAGTGCAGTGCAGCGCACCGTGTTGTGTTTTGTTTTAAAAACTCTTGGGATGGGCTGGACCTACTCTTGGCCCAGCCCAAGTCCAGCAGAGTTGGGCCGACCCATTTAGTTTGGGACATACCTAATCTGATTTTAAAAAAAAAATCATATTTTAAAAAAATTAAAAATTGTGTAGATAGAGATCAGCCCTGATGAAAGGGAAAGACGTGTAACTTCATTTCACTCTGTAACCTCGTTGTTTTTCGATTGATTATGGATCAAAAACTTGAAACTGGATTTGGCCTTGGAATTATATATCTACAATATGTAGATAGAGATCCTGAAACAACATTATTTATGGATCGTAGATGTTGTTCCTGATGATATTTTACCAGATATTGTTCATCGATCAAATACAAGGGATCGCAAAGGCCTTGACGTATGTATTTAGTTCGTGATGGAATTGCAAGCAATTTGATGAGAGAATAAAAACAAGTGTCTAATTTACTTGAATTATTAATTACACTTTATTATTATGATATTTAAATCTACAATATTTAAAAAAATATATATGTGTGTCCTTTAAAATAATTTCATAAGTTGACAGCAATATAAAAAGCATGATAACCAAACACATAAAACTGTTTTTTATTAAACCTTACACTCAATCACAGTTTTGACTAAACATTTCAATTACAATTATGAATCGCAGCTAAAACTATTTTTTATAAAACTATTTTTTTTTAACTTCAACCACGACAATAATAGCAATATCAAACAAGTGAAACATGGCTGGCCAGATTTTTCAGCGATCTTTGTCATCAGAATTTGAGCGTTGCACGTGACGCGTCACCTCCTTTATTTTTTAAAAGAAAATAAGATAGAAGACATGTTATTAGTCCCATAAAAAATGGAAAAAAATAATAATCAAAGCTCATGCACATGGCTCTTGGCTACTAGACCTGCGTGCTTCAATCGTTTTTTAGGTACTTTTGATTTTTTTTTTTTAAAAAATTATCTTTTAATATTTTATGTCATTTTATTTATGTTTGATTATCCTTTTTTATTTTTATTTTTATTTTTTAACCTAAAATAGAAGCAAATTAAAAAAATTATATTCAACCAGAAGAATAAAAAATATAACATATTTTGTTTTTAATTTGAATCAATTCAGTTTTATTTTACTGTTTTTTACTAAAAAAACAAAAATAGAACAAGACTAAAAGATTTTAAAAAATTATAATTTATTTAATCTGGTTTTTTTCTTGATTTTATTTTTTTCGGTTAACTTTTATTATTTTTTTCTGTCTAATCAGTTTTTTCGGTCCTCCATGTGGTAGAGGCTGCCGAGTAGCGCAGAAGAAGATCTCGATTGTTCGAATGTAGCGGCTGGTTGCCTCGTTGCTGCTTCCTCCTGAGAAATTTCCACCTGCCCTAGGAACTTGATAGGACAAAAGGAAAAAGATACACATCTACGTCATTTTATATTTGCGTCCCTACCTCATACAACTCTATGAGTGTTTTTAAAACAATTTTGTTTTTCAATTTAATTTTTTTATATGAAAAATATTTTTTTAATATATTTTAAAAAAAAAATCAGTAAAAATCAAAACAATGTTCACTACTGTATCAGACACTACCTTCCTCTTCCTATGCATGGTTGAACGGTAATGTATAAACCGTGCACTTGATAATAAAAGGTTGAAGATTCACACAATAAATCTTAAATTCAAATTAAATCATGCAATTTTTATAAAAAATTATAATAATTAGAGTTTTATTCGACCAACTGAATTTATAAATTACATCTTCAAGGTGGGTTTCGTCGAATAAAATAAATAAAATTGATGACCGACCAAACCATGGTCCCAGAAGTAATCTTGCTTGCAGGCGCTATCTAGGAAAATGCGAAGTTGACTATATTGGTCTTCCATGAAAGCCAAATTAATTTACAGACAAGCATGGATACGTCACTTGTGACACTGCTAACTTAGCCGATAAGATTAGATATCTTAGCTCGCCGGGCTATAAAATCATCGCACAAAACACAGGAGTGAGGAGGAGAATCGAAGAGACAAAAGAAATGAAGCCAACAGATATGTTTGCTCAAGTGGGTTCTGTAATTGCGAGTGTTATGTTTGCTTGGGCCATGTTCAAACAATATTGTCCATACAGTTTGCAAGAAGTTATCGATAAATACTCCAAAAGGGCCTTCACTTTCATCTACCCCTACATTCAAATCAGCTTCAATGAATTCACAGGCGATCGTTTCATGCGAAGCGAAGCTTACTCCGCCATTGAGAATTATCTCGGTTCTCGCTCATCTACGCAGGCAAAGCGGCTCAAGGCTGATGTTGTCAAGAGCAGCCAGTCGATTATTCTGAGCATGGATGATCATGAGGAGGTTGAGGATGAATTTCAGGGAGTCAAACTGAAGTGGGCTGCCGGGAAACATATTTCCAAGACACAATCTGTGTCTTTCTATCCTGTAACGGACGAGAAGAAGTACTACAGGCTCACTTTCCATCGGAGACACCGGCAACTTATCCTCGGGGATTACCTGAATCATGTCCTGAAAGAGGGGAATGAAATCAAGGTGAGGAACCGGCAGCGGAAGCTTTACACCAACAGTGGATCATACTGGAGGCACGTGGTGTTTCAGCATCCGGCAAGTTTCGAGTCGCTTGCAATGGAGGCGGAGAGGAAGCAGGAAATCATGGATGATCTTCTTGTCTTCAGCACGGCTGAGGAGTTCTATGCGAGAATCGGGAGGGCTTGGAAACGAGGGTATCTACTTTTCGGCCCGCCGGGGACGGGTAAATCAACCATGATTGCCGCCATGGCCAATCTTCTGAACTATGATATCTATGATCTTGAACTGACTGCTGTGAAGGATAACACCGAGTTGAGGAAGCTGCTGATCGATACAACGAGCAGGTCCATTATCGTGATTGAGGATATTGACTGCTCGCTTGATCTAACTGGTCAGAGGAAGAAGAAGAAGGAGGAGGGGGAGGGGGATGAGAAGGATCCGAAGCCGAAGCTGCCCAAGGAAGAAGCAGAAACCAAACAGAGCCAGGTCACTCTTTCAGGGATTCTGAATTTTGTTGACGGACTTTGGTCGGCTTGCAAAGGTGAAAGACTGATTGTTTTCACGACTAATTTTGTGGAGAAACTTGATCCAGCTCTCATCAGGAAAGGAAGGATGGACAAGCACATAGAATTGTCCTACTGTAGCTTTGAAGCATTTCAGATTCTGGCGAAGAATTACCTGAAGCTTGAATCCCACCACTTGTTCGCCAGAATCCAGGAGCTGCTGGGGGAAACCAAAATGACTCCGGCTGAAGTAGCGGAGCATTTGATGCCGAAGACTATTTCCGGCGACCCCACGGTGTGCTTGGAGAGCCTGATAGGAGGACTTGAGAAGGCGAAAGTAGACGCTGTATTGAAAGCTGAAGAAGAGGTCAAGGAGAGCGCCAGATTGAAGGCTGAGGAAGAAGCAAAAGAAAAGGAAAAGGAAAAGGAGAAAGCAAAAGCTGAAGAAGAAGAAAAGGCAAAAGAAAAGGATTCATCAAAAGCTGAAGAAAATGCAAAGAATCAAGTGAAAGAGAATGGGTTTTGCGAAAATGGAAATGCAGAACTGATCAGCAAAGAAAAGAAGTAGGAGAGCTTCAACCATTAAAGATCAGCACTGCAGCATCTGGGATTGAAAAATAGTTTGGTCTCATGAGACTGAATAATCAAATTTCTATTATTTCAATGACTGTAATGATGATGGTATCCCAATCTACAGTCTAGGATGATTAAGCTTGGTTAAGGATGTAATAGTTTATATTTATGCTTCTTTTTTATTGGTTATTTTTTCTTTGTTCATTTTCCCCTGAAAATCTTTAACTTCTGCTAGTTCATCAGCAATTACAGTTTCTGCAGTAGACTGAAAGTTTAAACAAATAAGAGGCAAGAAAGAATTCTGCAGATATAAAAGCTGAATTCTGCAGATATGTATTAAAAGTAGAAAATATTTCCTTGATTACATCTTTCTCATTCTCGTATGTGTATATATAGGTCTACACAAACTAATATTTGAGTATTTGAAGGAAGATAAACTAGAGATTACAATTTTGAAATTCAAATGTCCTGTAAAATCTCGTCATCTGCTGGCAATCCTGATCCTGAATCTTCTTATCTGTTGGCAATCCTAACCCTGTATCATGCGCAGCTGTCATTACTCTAACACCCCCATCAAACTATTAAGGAGGATACACACAGACAAGTTGTCTCGAAGAAATGCAAAACGAACAGCAGATTGACCTTTTGTAATTATGTCTTCAAGCTGATCTATGGTGGAAATGTGTTTAACCTGAATATCACGATTAATTATCTTCTCTCTAATAAAATGATAGTCAATCTCTATGTGTTTTGTTCAGGCATGGAAAACAGGATTGGAAGCTAAAGCAATGGCACCTATGTTGTCACACCATTTATTTGGTGCAATTGGCAAAGTGATTTGTAAATCATGTAAAAGCATGCGAAGCCAATACAATTCAGTAGTAGTATGAGTCATGCTTCTGTATTCAGCCTCAGTGTTTGACCGAGAGACAATGCCTTGCTTTTTACTACTCCATGAAATGAGATTTATGTCCAAGAACACTCCATAACTAGTGGTGCTTCGTCTGTCATCAGGATCTCCTGCCCAATCGAAATCACAATAAGCATTGAGTTTGATATCTCCAGGGACATATTAAACACCAACATCAATAGTGCCCTTTAGATATCGTAGGACACATTTCACAGCTTTCCAGTGAACATCATGAGGGCAGTGCATAAATTGGCACAATTAATTGACTAAATAAGCAATATCGGGCCTGGTGATGGTGCAGTATTGAAGTGCACCTACAACTCTCCGATAGGTAGTTGGATCGGGTAATATATCACCAAGAGCTGATGATAGCTTGGGTCCTGATAACGAAGGACAATTCAAAGGTTTTGCACCAATCATATCTGTGATGTGCAATAAATCAGTGATGTATTTAGCTTGGCGCATGTGTAAGCCCTCAGGATTCCGTAGTGCTTGAATTCCAAGGAAGTAGCTCAATTCACCGAGATCCTTCACTTGATATTCAATTTTCAGTTTATCAATAAAGTGATGGACTGCCTGCATGCTAGAACCAGTGACAATAATATCATCAACATACAGTAATACAAACATGCGTTCAGAGGTAGTAGTGTATGTAAATAAAGAATAATCCATTTTTGATTCTGTAAACCCATACTCAACCAGTTGTTGTGAGAGACGTTGAAACCAAGCTCTAGAGGCTTGTTTAAGACCATATAATGATTTATGTTTTTAAATAATTTTAATTTGTTAATGTTAAAATTGATTTTTTTTTTAAAAATATCATTTTGATACATTTTTTAATAAAAAATATTTTTAAAATAATTTTAATTACCGCAAACAGGCATCATCATGATGGAGAAACTCATTGTGGATGAAAATAACAAAAGTTTCACTCAAAGCAGATGTAGTGCTTGTTTAGGGTGTGATTGATGTTATTTTTAAAATTATTTTTTATTCAGAAATACATCAAGACGATGTTATTTTATTTTTTAAAAAATAATTTTTGATATTAGCATATAAAAATGACCTCAAAACATTAAAAAAAATTAGTTTTAAAAAATAAAATTAATTTTCAATTGTTTCAAAAATATTTTTGAAACGAAGTGATAAACTAGCGGCTAGAAATAGTCTTTTGCAAACACCTTCGCAAATCTTGCACAGAGAGATTCGATGGAGAGGAACCATACTTGGAACAAAACAATAGAGATCAATCCAGTGACACTTGATGTTTTACATTCAAGAAGAAATATAAACTGGCAATAGTTTATGTTTTTAGTTTTAATTAAAATATTTATATTTCTTTTTTTTGCGGGGACCTTCTTCTATTGTCATAAAATGAGAGCCTTGGTATTTTATTTATTTTATTAATGATTTTATTTATTATTGTTGAGTTTATTTAATGAAATATCATTCTGAATTTTTCGAGATATATATAGTTGTCAATATTTTATTGTTATCGAATGTTTTAGATATGATCTGGGTGTGGAATACACCTCTAAATGTTTTTGTAAGGTGTTAGCCTTAGATGTAACTGTTCATCAAATTTCATGTATAGATATCCCTGAGCAAAATGACATTGCTGAAATAAAATATAGGCATATTAAAAACACAATAAAAGACGTAGGTTTTTACACTGTGCACACACTCACAAAACACTGTGGATTGCGACAGTGCACGCCCGAAATTAGCCCTCGGGCGCGCGGCGAGAAGGAGCTGGCAGGCGGGGATAAAATCGGTTTTTCCTTTTAATTTTCTATTTTTCTTTTAAAATATTCATTTGTGAATAGTGTATTGACTATTTCATCCCCGATAATAAGACAAAATCAGGCTTACGGCTGAGGGGCACCGGCGTAATTGCGTGCGGCCGGACAAGCCCGGTCCGGTCCGGTCCGCCTCAACTTTTGGATTTTTTATTATTTTCTGAAATGGCTAAATACGGTTTTAGCCCCTAATAAGACAAAAACACTTAATTGGGTGCAGGGCTAGAACGGTAATTGACCCTATTTTTTGAATTTAATAATCGGCGTCTGTAAGGGCGTGAGACGCACGCGCCAGGCGGTTTCCCGCCTCACGCCCTGTTTAGGCGGCGCGTGTGGCCTTATCCGGTGGCCGGAAATGGTATACCGGATGACAGAACGATGCGCCGCCGCGTGGTCTTCCTCCCGCGGTGGTGCGTGTAACCACCAGATGTCCGTGGACACGGCGGAGGCCGGTTGAAGTCGCCGGCCACGTTTTCTCTCTCTCCTGCACGTCATTGTGCAGGAGAGTCCCCCATTTATGTTGACTTTGCACTTCGATCCCTATACTTTTAATTTCGTTTTTGGTCCTAATTTCTGTTATATAAGTTTTCATTTTGTTCGATTGGGTCCTCCGATTTCAATTGATTGAATGTCAAGGTTTCACTTCGGTCCTTCTACTTTCAATTTCCGGATTGGCTGTAAATAACTCAATCAATTCGGTACAAAAGTTCCGATTTTTGCATTTTTGTCCTCTGATTTCAATTTAGAATAAATGTAATTTGCATTTCAGCCCTTTGACTTTTAATTTTTTAATTTCAGCCCTTTATTTTTTATTTTCATTTAAGTCCTTATACTTTTATTTTTTTATATTTCTAAAATAATCCCTACTTTTGTACATGTATATATAAAAGTGTATTTAACATAATAATAATAATAATAATGATAATAATAAGAATAATAGTAATAATAATAATAATAATAATAATAATAATAATAATAATAGTAATAGTAATAATAATAATAATAATATTAAAAATAATAGTAATAGTAGTAATAATAATAATAGTAATAATAATAATAATAATAATAATAATAATAATAATAATGACTTAATTATTTTTTTTCTTACGCTTCTCTGTTTTTTTCCTTTCTCCCGATAATTTGATAATAATTTATTTTTTCCGGTTATAGCAATAATAATAATTTTTGTTTTTTTGTTTTTTGTTAAAATTTCTTGCATGTTTTTAGTCTTTCATTGTTTTTTTCCTTTCATTATTAACATAATAATAATAATAATAATAATAATAATAATAATAATAATAATAATAATAATAATAATAATAATAATAATAATTAAATTGTTTTGCGTGCTTGCCCTTTCTTTAATGTTCTTTTTCCCTCCGGATAATTTCATATATTTTTTTTACAGTAATAGCAATAATTGTTTTTTTTTTAAATCTTTTGTTAAAGTTCATAGGATGTTTTTAGTCTTTCATTTATTTTTGTTTCTTTCATTATTAACATAATAATTATTATTATAAGAATAATAATAATAGTGATTATTATTAATATTATAATAATAGTTATTGTGTATTCTATTATTATAATAATAGTGATTCTTTATTCTTTCATAATAATAATAATAATAATAATGATAATAATAATAATTTTTTAATTGGTTTTTCTTGCTTGCTGTTTTGTTCATGCTTTTTATTTTTTTCCCTCGGTATAATTTAATAATTTTTGTTGTTTTTATTCTAGCGGCAATAATAATTTTAAATGTTAAGACTCCGATGTTCCTATTGTTATAATATTTTAAATTAATATTGCTTCTTTTTCCTTTTTTCTTTTTTTTTGCTCTTTCTATTAATTGATTTTTATACTTTTATTATCTGCACAATAATGATTTAAGTAAGTTTTTTTTTTCTTATTCAAATATTTTGCTCTTTTTTCTAATGTTAGTGTACGCTCTTTTGTGATCGTTTATGATGAAATAACTATATTATAAAAGATATAATCTATACTTACGTGACAAACTCAACTCAAAATTGTAAATTATATACAAAAAAAATACCCGCGGCAACGCGCGGGCAATTTGCTAGTTATTAATATTGTTCGTACTCTCTTGTTGTCTACTTTAGTTTCCGGTGAGTTTTTAGGTGAAGTTGTTTTTACTGCTTTACAGGTTTTTTCAAGGTTATTATTGTCATTTTTTATGCCCATTTATCATTGTTTTTTTTATCATTTTATTAAAATAAAATCGTCTTATTCAACCCATTCAAGGATATAATTTTGTGCTCATTTTTTTGTCCTTTAATTATTATTTTGTTGTTTTCAACTTAACCCCCTAATCAAAAAATCATTCTTGACCTCTAAATTATTTTTGATTTTGATTTTCACTCCTATTATTTTAACTATTATTATTACTTTAAATTTTATATTTTTTGAGTAATTAATTTCCCCCCATCTCATCCTTTAACATTTGATTTTTTGAGGATTAAAATTCTCTATTTCTTTCATGTACAGTGCTTTCATTCTACTGACATGAGTGATGTGCTTTAAAAGTTATTTACCATATATTTTTCAAATCAACTCATACAAAGTCCCATTTTTTTAATTAGGTCGGTTGATTTAGATAAGTCTGGTCAATATTTTTAATTTTATAAATTATAAAAATGACATTTTTCTTCTTTAAAAAAATTAAAAAATAACATGTTTTGGCTATGTTTTCTCATGGCTAATCGATTAGTCAAGAGTCAAGACTATAACCCAAATTATTATATTTTATTCTTCTTGTGACGACTAAACATTTTATGAATTAGACCCAGACGTAGCATGGCCCATCTTGTTACCTAATACCTAAAACCGAGTTATGAATCCCGTTCCGTTCCGGCTGGAACGGCCCGTTCTACTTTAAAATCCGGGACAAAACAACGATGTTTTTGTCCTGGTTTGAATTCCAGTCAGATCCGGAAAATCCAGCCCAATTCCAGCCGGAACACCCCGGTTCCGTACCGGGCGTTCCGTTCCGGGTCCAGCCAAAACTAAGAGGAGAAAGAGCACGGAGGCAAAAATAAGAGAAGGGGAGAATACAGGCTTTACAGAATAACTCCTTAAACTCTAGACATTAACTAACTGGGCAAATAATTATTCATTCTTATCATATATGTCAAGTGTCATTCGCTTATTTGTTCCACCATCGACTATCATACACTGCATTTTCTGATTCACCTGCACATAGCTATGGAAGCGTGGGATTTGCACTCTTTCAAAAGGAGATCATGGGGATTGCGATTATGGATGGTGTTTGGACTTTTCCGATCGGGAGAGAAAAGTGAACGTTGTGGGAGGAAAGTTTTCAATGCTAAAGGGTTTCAAACCGACCCCCATGTGTGCCGCCGACAAATGTTAAACAAGCCCAGTTATGGCGGGTTTCCTTGGCAGAGGGTGCTGGGTGAGATCACAGAGGCGAGATCGAACTCGAAGTGAAGAGAGGGACGGGGGCGAGAGCTGGAGATTGAAAAAAAGTGAAGAGAGGGACGGACGGAATTAAGGTTATGTGGAAGTAGGGTTTCGGGTGGGTATTAAATAATGTATAGGAAAAAAATTAATAATTAATAATTAGTTTTAGTAAAAATAATAATTAGTAATATTGAGAAATTTCGAAGATTAATAATATTTAGTGAAAAAAATAATTACGTTAAATTGAAATATGTTGAATTGTTTTATCAATTAGTTTAATTACATGTTTTAAATTTATTGTTAGATATAAAAACTGTATACATTTTGTGTATTGAACTGTTGTAGAGGTATTTAATAATAATAATTAGGAAAAAAAGAAGGTAAGTAATAATAATATTTAGTGAAAAAAAAATATGTGAAATTTAAAAATTACAATTTTTTTGATCAATTAGCGTAATTAACACAATATATTTTTTATGCAGATGGACTCAAATTTGTCAAATTCATTCACTGACTTTATAAGTGAGACTGGACGAATTATTTCTCAACAAAGTGATCCTAATGTTCATACAACTAAAAAACCACAAAGAAGTAAAAACTTCTCGCCAGAAGAAGATTGTTTACTTGTATTTGTAATGGATTGTATGTTGATGAATTATGTCAGAACATTTTACTTTCATAATATTTTAGAATTTTAAAGATGTTTCTAATTTTGAGATTATGTTTGTATTGTATCATTTAAAGTTCATTTATCTTGAATTTAAATTATACTTGTTAAATTAATATTTTATTTTTTTCATATATATAATTAAATAAATATGAACAGTACAAAACCGGAACGGAACGCCGGAATGCACCGAAACTGGAACGTTTTGTTCCAAACAAAAAACCAGAACGGTACCCGAAACGGATTTTACAACTATGCCTAAAACAGCTCGTCCTTTCTACTGTTCACCGTGATTCATTGCCATTGTGGACTGGCAATTTGTCACGGTGAATCGCGGGTGTACATCCTTTTTTTTTTTTTGCTTTTTGAACAGTGCATTAACGAAAAAGCCCCCGAAAAAGACAAAAAACGCCGCCGGTTTTAGGGGCTGGACGGTCATTGACCACACCCGGCCTGATCCGGTCTGGTTTGTCTGGTCGGGTTTTTTAATTTTTAATATTTCATTGCACGATGGATTAACGATTTTGTCCCTCGAAACGGACAAAAACCACACCTGAGGGGGAGGGGCTTCACGGTAATTAGCCAATATTTTTTTATTATTTCCCGCTGACATCTGCTGGCGCGTCTCTGGACGCGCCGTTCGTTGCAGTGCTAACGCGTTCTTAGGACGGCGCATGCGGCGTCATAAGGCGTCGAAAAATGACCAACCGACATCTAGAATGATTTTCAGGCATGTTCTCTTCCACATGGGGTGGCGCGTGTAACACTATGATGTCTGAGACGTGTCAATGGTCGTTTGAATTCCCCCCCCCCCCCCCAATTTCTCTCTCCTGCCTGCACCATATGACGTCAGCTACGCTGTTTTTTATCAAACTTCAGTTCAGTCCCTGAACGTTGTAATTTGGTTATCTTGCCCTTAATGCTATTATATATGTTTTGATTTGATTCAATTGCGTCCTTCAATTGCAATTGATTATATATTGGACTTTCAATTCGGTCCTCATTCTTTTAATTTTTTGGATTGGCCTGGAATTTTTAATTTTTTTGGTATCAAAGTTTTGATGGATTTCAATTTGATCCTTCCATGCAAATTTATTATAAATCCTTAATATTTTCGGTCCCAAAGTTTCATTTCTTTCAATTTTATCCTTCAATGCAATTTAATTATGGATTTTAGTCTCATTTTGGTCCCATTTCTTTTAATTTCAGGTTATGTGTTCAATTATTTAATTTTAATGTTTGGATTTGCTTCAATTTTGTTCTTAAAATTACATGTATTATTTAAAGTATGTCAAATTCATTATATATTTGTATATTTATGTCAAATTAAAGTATGTTAAAGTAATTATATCCTTCAATGCAATTTAATTATGGATTTTAGTCTCATTTTGGTCCCATTTGTTTTAATTTCAGGTTATGTGTTCAATTATTTAATTTTAATGTTTGGATTTGCTTCAATTTTGTTCTTAAAATTACATGTATTATTTAAAGTATGTCAAATTCATTATATATTTGTATATTTATGTCAAATTAAAGTATGTTAAACTAATTATATGTTTTAATATTTATTGAATATTATCGTCTAAGAATGTATATAGAGAGAAAAAAATTATCTAGGATTTTCTTAAGAAAACAATTAATATCAGTATTCTTAAATACATTTAATATAATAATACAAGCAATAAATCTTATAAAAAAAATTGTCTGCGAATTTAAATTTTGTGCTTTGTTTTTTAAAGTTTATTTCTTAAAACATATTTATAATATTTTGGTCTTTAATATTTCATATCTAATATTACTGGGCACAAAATACAACAATTTTTTTTGACAAATTTACCTAGATTATCTACAATTAAAAAATATTCTGCTCACTTTCCGTGTCGATTACACTGTTTTTTTTAGACGGCAGATAAATAATTATAGCACGCAAAAAATTTAGGTTTATTTCTAAAAACAAATTACAATATTTTTATTTATAATGTGTCAAATCTAATATTACTAGAGGAAAAAAGCAACTCATAATTTTTTTTTGACAAATTTACCTGGATTATCTACAATTAAAAAATCTACACCCACTTCCCATTTCGATTTTCAATAAAAATATTTTTTTCTCTCTCTATAAAGTATGTGAGACTAATTATATATTTTAATATTTATTGAATATTATCGCCTAAAAATATATATATAGAGAAAAAAAATGACCTATAATTTCTTGCAAAAAAAAAATTGATATCGGTATTCTTAAATACATTTAATATAATAATATGATTAATAAATCTTATAGATATAACTTTGACTTTGAATTTAAATTTCTATTTTATACTCTTTTTTTTGTTCTTTTAATAAACGATGACCTTTTTTCATATTTTTTTTATTTTTTAATAACCGTCGTGTCCAAGTCTTTTTTTTTAAACCAGGTTTCTTTTTTTGTGTTTTTTTAACCATAGTATCCATGACAACAAATTTCTATCAAATGATTTTACCTTCTTAGCAAATTTTCTTACAAATTTTATCAAAAATATTTTAGCGATAGCAATATTCAATAACTTTTTAGTTGAAAAAAACCATTTTTAACAGATTTTATCAATTACAATTTTGCTAATTAAATATTAAAATAACAAAATACAACATTTATAAAATCAATCAATTTTCTACATAGATAAAAAAAAACTCAGCGGAGCAGGCGAATTGGCTCGTAAATAACTAATACATAAACTATGTGGCCATTTCAAATTGACTAAAAAAATAGACTTCGGTCGTCTTACTTTAAACTCACCCAGTTTCAGCAGTGATATTAATTTCATTTTGTTTCGGCCGAAATGTTTTGTACTAGTTAAAAAACAAAATAAAACGGCATAGTTTTTATCTTATTTAAAAATTTGACCTGTTGTATAAATTCCTCCCAAATTTCAGCTGAAATGTTCGTTCCGCAAGTTCCGTTTCGGCCAAAAAGTGTTTTTTTTTTTAAATAATGAATAATTTTATAATATTAATCATATCTCTTGATCCAACCGTTAGATTGAGATGTAATTTTACAAGGAGTCTCTTGACATATTTATATATATTATGTTAAAATTTCAGAGCAATCAAAGAATATAATAACTTTGCAAGATTGATGATAACATTCTCATAATATTATACATGTTCATAATTTTGTTCAGAAAAATCATTTTATTGTGTCTTTTTTTAGATTAAATTGCACAATTCTAAATAATTTTATTTTTGGATTTGAACTAAAATTTTTTTTGAATTGATATATTTAATTATATCTATATATACATAAACAGTACAACCTCATAACAACGCGTCAAAACAATCTGAAACCAAAATATTCTATTCCAATTGAAAAAAATGAAGCACCGACCAAAACAAAATTGACAACCTTGAGTTTTAGTGCTTGATTTTTTTTAAAATTTATTTTTAATCCAAAACTTTTTTTCTCTTAGTTAACACGGTTTTGACAACTACAGTAATCAATCTTGGTGTCTACGAGTTCAATTTGATGAGAAGAGATACGGTTTAGTGTTATTTCTCTTTCTAATTGCTTGAGAGGGTAGATATGACATCGAGAATTTTTTGGGTTTTGAATTGATTTTATTGGATCATTTTTGAGGTGTTTGAAAGCATAAATGAGTTCCTCTAATTTTTTTCTTGTTTTTTTTTTATAAAAAATAACTTGCTGAAAATCAATATTTTAAGATTTTATTTGCCACTGCATTTTAAAAATAGTTTTGAAAAACTTTGAAATTTTTTATTTATTTTATTTTTGATATTTTTAGATTATTTTTATGTGATAATATCAAAAATAATTTAAAAAAAATAAAAAACCATCATTTTGATGCATTTATGAATGAAAATTATTTTCAAAAGCAACCGCAATCACACTCTCAAACAAACACTAATGCCATGTTTGACACTGTATTTCAAAAGTGTTTTTGAAAAAAATTATTTTTTTTATTTTTTATTTTAAATTAAAAATTTCAGTGTTTTTAGATTATTATCTAATGCTGATATCAAAAACAATTTTTAAAAAAATAAAAAAATAAAAAAATATATTAATATAATTCTAAATAAAAAATATTTTAAAACACAATAGAAAACAAACTATAAGCGCAAGTCCAATGGGGAGAGGCAATCAAGCAGCTAAAGCTAAAATTTATTTTTTTTGGCTATTTTCATTCATTTTAGGTCTCGGGAGAGCCAAATGAGCATTCAAAATGGCTTTTCTCTAAATACAAAGCTATTTCTACAGATTTGAGATTGAAGAGCCAAAACTAAAATTACTGTTGAAATTGTACCGTTGCAAGCATCAATTTAAAACACAGCAACAACAAAATACAGCGACAGAGCATCACAGCAATAATAATGAACTGAACAATTCAACAACTGAATAGTGTTACAAAAGCTAGATATATAAATAGGTATTCACGAAAATGTTTGGAAATCTGTGGAACTGCATCGAAATTTTTTCATCGAAGAGACTCTACTTTTCCAGTTGAGAAGCAGGGGAAACTGTATAGGATAAGTTCAGAAAATGCAACTGAAGCAAGAACCCCAGATGAACATGGACTACAGAATGAAAATCGCAAGGTAGTTGGAACCTCCCAAACTGCATCAACCTCTGATTATGTTGTTGCAATGGCTAAAACAAACAACGGCCTGAAAGTTTGATCAGGTATTGTAAAGGCACAACAGAGGGAGATGGGAAGGGGGCGGCTGGAGGGGAGTAAACGGACTGGGGGGGGGGGAGGAAGGGAAGGGTTTCTGAGATAAATGGATGGGTGGGGTGGGGGGTTGGGTTTTATGCTAATTATATTATAATTATTATTAATTATAATAATAATAGTTAGCATAAAAAAACAGGGGTATTAATTTGATTGAATTATTTGTAATGGAATGTATTTTAATTAATTATGTTTGAACTTATTGGTTATTTGTTAATGTGTTCATTTTGTTTTTTTAAGTTTTTCTAACACTCAAAGACAATAAATAACATTAATTAACTTCAAATACAACAACCATAAAAAAACATACAAATTACTTATATCCCTACCTTTCCCAGCTCAGAACGCCTTTCTTTGGAATTGGATCTTTCTTCAAGACACTTCCAGTTTTCGCGAGAGGACAAAGCGTTGATCTTCTTAGTAATTCTTTGGGCTTGAAACTTGCACAAGTTCACATTACCTTGTGCTTGATTCTTTTTATCAAATAGAATGATGGCGGTGAGATTCGAACTCGTGATCGCTGGGTCAACAAGGCTCTGATACCATGTTAAGGAACTATCTCACCTAAAAGCTTACGCTTATAAGTGAGGTCTCAGAATATGATTTATATTATTCTCTAACAGGAAGACAGAGTGCTTAGATTCAGAAAGATCTTCAGCAGCGATCACAGGGGTTGGTAAGGTTGGTCTCAGGGGGAATAAGATGAATAATCTGCTCTCACGAGCGGAGTTGTAAGAAAACCTCCATTTGTCTTCTTGGTGGAAGGGCTAGGTAAAAAACATTCAATAAGTAGTTTAAATTTCAAATATTGGGTCGTTCAATTATATTTAAATTTATTTTTTTAATTTAAATATAATTAAAAAAATTATAATTTTATTGTTGGAGGGCTTTTCAAAAGCAATTATTTAATTATATAACTTACTCCTATTAATTATATAATTAAACTATATACAAAATAATTGAACTTTATTTTAAATAATATAAAAAAAATGATTCTCCAAAATGGTTTTTACCATTGGAGTACATATCAATAAAAAAAATCATATATATACTATTCAAATAATTATTTTATAAATTTAACTCTTCAAAATTACTTTTGCCATTGGACTTGTCCCGAGTTTGAAACATCCCTAGCCAGATTTTTCAGCAATCTTCGTCATCAGAATCTGGGCATTGCAGGCGACGCGTCACCTCCTCTATTTTTAAAAAGAAAATAAGATAGAAGACAAGTCATTAGTACATAAAAAATGAAAAAAAATGTAATACGTTAGAATATTTTATTTTAATTAATGTATAAAATGACCAAAAATATTTTTTATTATAAAATAAAAAAATGCTTTTTAATAAATAATATAATTAACCTCAATGGTGCAGAGGGTGCTTAGTTAGCGCAGAAGAAGACAATAATATATCGATCGTTCTAATCTATTCCAACTGCCCCATATTAAATATATATTCAAGAACTTGCTAGGAAAAGGGAAAAAAGGAAAAAGATATGATATTTTATTTCAGATTGTTTTTAAAAATATATATTTTTAAAAAATTAATTAAATATTATTTTTATTTATTTTTTCAAAATTATTTTTAACATCAGCACATAAAAATATCTAAAAACATAAAAAATGAATTTAAAATAAAAATTAAAAAATTCAATTTTTTTCTAAAATATTTTTGAAATGTAATGCTAAACAAGACCTAACACATTTTATATTTGCATCAAAATCAAATGAATTTGGATTTTTTTAAAAATATTATCTTTTAAGATTCTTGTGATTAACATTGTTTTTTCAAATGTTTTTTATTAAGAAATACATCAAAAATATTGTTTTTTTATTTCTCAAAAATTATTTTTGACATCAACATATGAAAATAATCTAAAAACACAAAAAAAATAAAAAAAATATTTTCAATTTTTTTCAAAAACATTTTTGAAATGCAATGCCAAACATGATCTACGTCGTTTTATATTTGCGTCAAAATTAAATGAATTTGATTTTCTTAAAAAACAATTATCTTCTATGATTATTGTGATTGCTATACAGCAACCAGAAAGTAGATTAAAATTAAAATTTCATAAAATTAAGGACATTTTCTTTGAATATACACATACTAAGTCAACCCAAATTAATTGTTTTTATTAAAAATATATTTTTCATTTTTTTCTTAAATTAACTTGATTGAATTTGAATCAAATTTTCTATTTCAATTAAATCGGTTAAATTGAAGAGGTTTGCCTGATTTAATTTATTTGACAAAATTTAAAGTTATTTTAATGTGTCTGGTGATAAAAATAAATTTTAAAAAACAAAAAAATAGTATTATTTTAATATGTTTTTTAAACAAAAAAATATTTTAAAAAACACTATTCGTCTCAACTTCATACAACTCTATGGGTGTTTTTTTTTTTCAAAAAGTTTTTTTGAAATAAATTTAATTTTTATTTATTTTTTATTTCGAATTTTTTTTTTCAAATATTTTTTTTTATTTTAATATATATTTAAAAAAAATTACGAAGTTGATTATATTGGTCTTCCATGAAAGCCAAATTAATTACAGACAAACATGGATACGTCACCTGTGACACTACTAACTTCGCCGACAAGATTTGCTATCTTAGCTCGCTGGGCTATAAAATCCTGCACAAAACACACCGGAGTGAAGAGAGAGGAGGAGGAGGAGGAGGAGAATCCAGTAGACAAAAGAAATGAAGCCAACAGAGATGTTTGCTCAAGTGGGTTCTGTAATTGCGAGTGTTATGTTTGCTTGGGCCATGTTCAAACAATATTGTCCATACAAGTTGCAAGAATATATCGATAAATACTCCAAAAGGGCCTTCACTTTCATCTACCCTTACATTCAAATCACCTTCAATGAATTCACAGGCGATCGTTTCATGCGCAGCGAAGCTTACTCCGCCATTGAGAATTATCTCGGTTCTCGCTCATCTACCCAGGCAAAGCGGCTCAAGGCTGATGTTGTAAAGAGCAGCCAGTCGATTGTTCTTAGCATGGATGATTATGAGGAGGTTGATGATGAATTTCAGGGAGTCAAACTGAAGTGGGCTGCAGGGAAACATATTTCCAAGACACAAACTGTTTCTTACTATCCTGTAAGGGACGAGAAGAAGTACTACAGGCTCACTTTCCATAAAAGACACCGGCAACTTATCCTCGGGGATTACCTGAATCATGTCCTGAAAGAGGGGAATGAAATCAAGGTGAGGAACCGGCAGCGGAAGCTTTACACCAACAGTGGATCATACTGGAGGCACGTGGTGTTTCAGCATCCGGCTAGTTTCGAGACGCTTGCAATGGAGGCGGAGAGGAAGCAGGAAATCATGGATGATCTTCTTGTATTCAGCACGGCTGAGGAGTTCTATGCGAGAATCGGAAGGGCTTGGAAGCGAGGGTATCTACTTTTCGGCCCGCCGGGGACGGGTAAATCAACCATGATTGCCGCCATGGCCAATCTTCTGAACTATGATATCTATGATCTTGAACTGACCGCTGTGAAGGATAACACCGAGCTGAGGAAGCTGCTGATCGATACAACGAGCAGGTCCATTATTGTGATCGAGGATATTGACTGTTCGCTTGATCTAACTGGTCAGAGGAAGAAGAAGAAGGAGGAGGGGGAGGGGGATGAGAAGGATCCGAAGCCGAAGCTGCCCAAGGAAGAAGCAGAAACCAAACAGAGCCAGGTCACTCTTTCAGGGATTCTGAATTTTGTCGACGGACTTTGGTCGGCTTGCAAAGGTGAAAGACTGGTTGTTTTCACGACTAATTTCGTGGAGAAACTTGATCCAGCTCTCATCAGGAAAGGAAGGATGGACAAGCACATAGAATTGTCCTACTGTAGCTTTGAAGCATTTCAGATTTTGGCGAAGAATTACCTGAAGCTTGAATCCCACCACTTGTTCGCCAGAATCCAGGAGCTGCTGGGGGAAACCAAAATGACTCCGGCTGAAGTAGCGGAGCATTTGATGCCGAAGACTATTTCCGGCGACGCCATGGTTTGCTTGGAGAGCCTGATAGGAGGACTTGAGAAGGCGAAAGAGGACGCTATATTGAAAGCTGAAGAAGAAGCCAAAGAAAAGGAAAAGGAAAGCGCCAGATTGAAAGCTGAAGAAGAAGCAAAAGAAAAGGAAAAGGAGAAAGAAAAGGAAAAGGAGAAAGAGAAAGAAAAAGCTGAAGAAAATGCAAGGAATCAAGTAAAAGAGAATGGTTTTTGCGAAAATGGAAATGCAGAACTGATCAGCAAAGAAAAGAAGTAGGAGGGCTTCAACCATTAAAGATCAGCACTGCAGCATCTGGGATTGAAAAAAAGTTTGGTCTCTTGAGACTGAACAATTAGATTTCTATCATTTCAATAACTGTAATGATTATCCCAATAATGATTGTATTCCAATCAATAGTCTGGGATGATTAAGTTTGGTTTGTGTTCATTTTCCCCTGAAAATTTAGAACTTCTGCCAGTTCATCAGGATTTACAGTTTCTGCAGTAGACCACTTGCTTTCATGGCTATGACTCCCTTATCCTATTCTGAGTGAGAATCACTTATAAGACTCATTGTTTGTCAATTCTGTTTTGTTGTTTTTTCAACTGTGGAACATAATGTTTCGGTTTCGGAACATTTTGGATTTACAGTTTCTGCAGTAGACCACTTGCTTTCATGGCTATGACTCCCTTATCCTATTCTGAGTCAGAATCACTTATAAGAGTCAATGTTTGTCAATTCTGTTTTGTTGTTTTTTCAACAGTGGAACATAATGTTTCGGTTTCGGAACATTTTAGATTTACAGTTTCTGCAGTAGACCACTTGCTTTCATGGCTATTGACTCCCTTATCCTACCTATTCTGAGTCAGAATCACTTATAAGACTCAATGTTTGTCAATTCTGTTTTGTTGTTTTTTCAACTGGAACATAATGTTTCGGTTTCAGAACATTTCGGTGCTCTATTCCGAGTCAGAATCATTTATAAGGATGTAATAGTTTATATTTATGCTATTTTTTGTGGTTATTTTTTCTTTGTTCATTTTCCTTATCGTGCTCTGATTCAGATTCATTTATTAGACCATGGAAACTTCGGATGGGACCTGCTCATTTTTGGCTTAATGCTCTGGCTCAATCTCACACTGGCGAGGATAGGGAATCTAAGAGATTGCGATTCATGACTTGCTAGACACAAAGTATCGTATCTATTTGAAATTTTAGCTCAATCAAAAAATAGGGTTTAATTATTATTATTATTATTATTGATTATATTTGTTGGTGTTTTAAATTTGTATTGTTGAAGTCTTGCTAGTTGAACGTTGACAAAGTAAAAAAGCTGCAAAATAAATGAGCAGCAATTCTGCCATGGACAAGGAGGGTACAATCCGTGTTCAATGCCGTTTTAAAAATGTTTTTGGAAAAAAAATATTTTTATTTTTTATTTTAAATTGAAAATATTTAGTGTTTTTATATTATTTTGATATGTTGTTATCAAAAATATTTTTAAATATATTTTTAAATAAAAAATACTTTAAAAAATAATTTTATTCACTCTAGATCTTTTAGTTGTACGATTGTGTGTCCCTTAAGTGTTCTTCCGGTCTATACAACATTTTAAAAAAAAAATTGCAACATTAAGAAAAAATAAATAATATAGTTGATTATTATTTTTTGGATAAAATAACACATTTTAACATATCATGATTGAAAAACACAATATTTTTAAATATTACTAATGAAAAACAAGTTATTTCAAAAATTATTAAATGAGCTTTCATAAATTATAGTGAGAACATAATAGGGATGTACAATAAAATTCTTATTACAGCACCACATATACTATATTATATAAAAGACTTCAACAATACAAATTTAAAACATTAAAAAATATCATCAATAAATCAAGTTATATGGCTGAAAACAATTTTATGTGAATGATGAAAAAAAAATCTTATTATATATATGTGTGTGTTCTAAGCTTATTTGAGCTTATTGAGAGTAATTTTATGTGTTTAGCATGTCTGAGAAACATGGTGAATCAATTACTAAGAAATAAGAAATTCTTCATTTTAAGTTTCAAACCTTGATTTTTTGACAGATTTTTTTATCAAGTTGGAGTTCCAGAATGTAAATTTAGACTTAAAGTACACTTTAAGATTTACATATAGGTATTATGGGTAGAAACCCATGTTTATTTGGACATCTAAATAGACTTTCAAAAATCAGGTTGGAATACTACTTGTAGCAGAATTCTCAGTTTTATACTAAACATTCAAACGAGCATATCTTGAGCTTCGAATATCAAAATCAAACGACTCAAAAGCTCAAGATCCTCTACTCATTCAAGAATATAACTCTCATGAAGACTCCAAGTAAAAAAAACAAATCTCTTTCAAGATAAAAGTCTTGATGCAAGTTGAAGGATGATTTATCTTCCAATGTTGTCGCGACGACGATTTTTTTACGCGCTTCCCGCCCTGCCATACCCTTGGATTAGGGAGACAACGACGCGCAGTGAAAATGGAGTTGTTTTATAGCCGTAAAATTTACAACTATAAATATCAGGAGTCGTCACCTAATATTACGGTCACTAGGAATCTATTGGTCTGCAAGAGTCTTGGGTAAGGGGACTTTTTGTGCAAGGGGAAGACACATCACCCTCAATGCACCCTACCTAAGGTAAACTGCATTGTTGTTTGATTGTTTTCCTAAGTTAAAAAATATTTACACTGCATTTTAAAAAAAAACATTTTTTTTATCTGCGGGTGTACGTTACAATATAATTTTACACCGCAATTAATTTTTTTGTATCTACAGATGTATTTTACAATGTAAATTTACACCGTAGTTAAAACATTGTTTTTATATGAATGTACTTTACAATGTAAATTTACATCCTAATAGATAAAACAAAAATAATTATAATTATTTTTGATATTTTGGCCAAATTCCAACGGATAATCGTAAATTGGTTACGATATCTAATTTTTATTTTAAGATATGAGAAAGATACAATATAATTTTTTATGAAAAATATACATGGAAAGATCTTGGAATTTGACCGTATGCACGAAAACAACACATTTTTATATTTAAAAAAAATTGTTTTTTATATATTTTTGCCTTTTTTTCTAAATAAATAATAATAAAAAATTATGGGTTGGACTGTCCAGCCCTGATGGGCCCATTGCCCATCCCCTTGCAGTTGGGCCGGGAGCTAAACCCAGCCCAAACGGCCCAACGGGGGAGTGAATTAATTCACTCCCCCAACGCTGAAGAAGACCATGCACAATAAATGGTGGTCGACCAACCACGACGAGAGACTTACCTGCTACTGCCACTGGGTAGAAGAGGTTGAGGTGGTTCTCCCTGTTGTGGTTGTGTTGAAAATGGTGGCCCGTGGTGGCCGAAGGAGGCACTAGAAGCTGCTGGTGCTTTGTCACTACTGGTGCTCTCGCCGGAGCTGGAGAAGAAGACCGAGCTTGTTGTTGGGGAGCTTTTGGAGGTCATCGGGAACTAGTTGGAAGAGGAAGAAAAGGAGCAACTTCACGTCTGTTTTTAGAGAGAGGGGGACACCATCAGGGAGAGAGAGAGCTGCAACGGGTTGAGGAAGGAGAGAGAGCTTAGTTGTGACTGTGAGAGAAGGGAGAGATAGCTGGCTGTTAGTTGTGGCTGACGGGAGAGAGAGTGTTTTTTTCCGGAGACGAGGAAGATGGCCGAGAGAGATGGCTGTTTAGGGGTCTTTTTTTCCACTGTTTCTGCATGCATTATTCTATCTCCTCTTCCTCGTTTCTGTGTGTTTTCCTCTGTTCTTACTCTCTGTAACGTGTTTTTTCTGGTCTTTTTTTCTTTCATTCTGTTTTCTCCTCTCCTCTGGTTCCTTTTCCTAAGCTTGATCCCCCCGTCTTTCTCCTCTCTTTCCTCTTTCTGCTCTGGTCTCCTGCCTCTTCCCCCTATCTTTGCATGCGAATGGACGATGCATTTATAGGGCAAGGAAAGAGGCATCCTCATGCATATTGCATGAGGTTACTACCTCTGCCTCTAAATTTGCAGAGGCTGTGGACAACAGTGTTGTGCTCTGAATTATTCAGGTGTCGAAACAGTGCAGGCACATGCAAGTTTGGTTGGGAAAATTGTGATTTGGTCCTTTAATTTGCAATTGTTCTAATTGCATCTCTAATTGGTTTTAAACTTTTAATTTTGTGCAATTGTATCTCTGTCAGAATTTAGAAAGCATCCATAGCTTTGCGCATCTTTTTTATTTTGGTTCCTAGTTTCTAATTTGCGCGATTTAACCCTCAATCAACCATTAAACTCTCAATTTGCTCAATTTGGTCCCTGATTTCGCATAATTGGCTTGAAAATAATTCAAATCGGTCTCCGAAAATTCCATTATCATCACTTGAGTCCGAATTAAATTCAAGAACTTGATTTCTCATTGACTAAGCCCTTAATAAAATTAATTTGACCAATTTAAAGTATAATTAAGTCCTTGCACTTTATTAAATCCTTCAATTGGATCTTAAATTAATTCCCGATCATAATTAAACTTTAAATTGGTCGACAATTAAATCGAATCAACCCATAAAAATATAATTTGTCGTTTAACTTAAATTTTACACAAATTTATTCAATGATAAATTATTTTTGCCTTAAATCTGTATTTTTCTCTATTTTTGGAACAAAAGAGATACGATCGGACTCGAGAAAACAACCAAAATTTCCACTGACTTTTCTACCCACATTGACCTCTTTTATTTTATTTTTGTTATTTTTGGGTGGATTTTGGGGAGTAACCCAAAAATTGGATTATGACAAATGTTATGGAAAACTAGAAATTTGGGAGTTTTATCATTATGAAGAAATCTTATGGAATCAGATAGATTTTATCTATAGCCTATATCATCCTAATGTTTATCCTTGATATCTTATCATGAAGATTGTCTATTGGGATTAAAAAACATAGGAGATCAGCTTGAAAGGTGATTTTTTTTTAACATCTTGGTTGTTGGATTTCCTAGAGGACTTCAATGCTAGAATTTCCAAAACCATAAGCAACAAATTCTTAAAGTTTGGTTCAAGAGGAATAGACTCAATCTCTGTTAGCCTTTGCGAGAAGTAAAATTTTCATTATAATTCTTTTATATTCAAGTACTTATTTATTTTTATTTCATAATTATGTCATTGATATGTTCATGTTTATTGAATTGTTTTGAGATTATATATGTTTTCTAGTTTCTTTCAATCCATAACTGTTGTTAGGGACTAGAATATAAAGCATATGAATTAACTTGATCGTTGCAACTATCACTTCAATTTATCAGGGAGGAATACGCTAAGTTAATTTGTTCAAGCTTTTGAAAGATTGCTTGAAATAAATTTTACAAATCATGCTCCTAAAAGCTAAAATTATTCTCTTAAAAGATATGAAATTTATTTGCTTAAATTGAAAATATATTTACTTTCTTCGATGATCAATAAATGTATAGGAATGAATGTGTTGAATTTATCATTTTTAATTTTTTTTTATTAAAATCCCCATGTTCTTTTTTATTTGAATATTTCTTTTTTTAATCTGAATCAATACAATTTTATTTTATTGTTTTTCTACTAAAAACCAAAAATAAAACCAGACAATTTTTTTAAAAAAAAATTATAATTTATTTAATCTAGTTTTTATCTTGATTTTATTTTTGACGGTTAACTTTTTTAATTTTTTTTGGTTTTTTCGATCCTCCGTGTGGTAGAAGGTGTCGAGTAGCGTAGAAGAAGACAATGTGCATGTTTGGCACTACGGTCAAACCCGTGTTTGGCTAAAATTCATTTTTTTTAATTTTACATGAAATTTTTTTGGTGTTTTTAGATCATTTTGATGTGCTGATGTCAAAAATAATTTTTAAAAAATAAAAAAATATCATTTTGATGTATTTCTAAATGAAAAGCACTTTAAAAAGCTACCGCAACTGTCCTCCCAAACAACCCAATATCGATTGTTCGAATGTAGTGGTTGGTTGCTTTGTTGCTGCTTCCTACTGAGAAATTTCCACCTGCCCTAGGAAATTGCTAGGACAAAAGGAAAACGATACACATCTACGGGCGTATTTGAGAGTACGGTTGCGGTAGCTTTTGAAAGTGCTTTTCGTGCCAAAATGTATCAAAATGATGTTTTTTTATTTTCTTAAAATTATTTTTGACATCAGCACATCAAAATGATCTAAAAATACCAAAACATATTCATTTAAAATACAAAAAAAAATTCAAATTTTAGTCAAAAACAAGTTGGATCACACAGCTAAACAGGCTCTACGTCATTTTATATTTGTGTCACAACCTCATACAACTCTATGAGTGTTTTTTAAAAAAAAAACGTTTTTAAAACTTTTTTTTTCAATTTAATTTTCTTAAATGAAAAAAAGTTTTTAAATATATATTTTTTTAAATCAGTAAAAATCAAAACAATGACACTAATTTCCTCTTCCTATGCATGGTTGAACGGTAATGTACGAGACCAGCCTCATAATAAATTACATGAGATTCACATAATAAATTTTAAATTCGAGTTAAAATTAATTCGTGTATATTTTATAGAAAATTAAAATAACAAATTACATCTTCAAGGGTGGGTTTCGCCGAATAAAACCAAAAGTAGATGACCGTCCAAACCATGGTCCCACAAGTCATCTTGCTTGCAGGAAGTAGGAACTATCTAGGAAAATACGAAGTTGACTATATTGGTCTTCCATGAAAGCCAAATTAATTACAGACAAACATGGATACGTCACCTGTGACACTGCTAACTTCGCCGACAACATTTGCTATCTTAGCTCACTGGGCTATAAAATCCTGCACAAAACACACCGGAGTGAGGAAAGAGGAGGTGGAGGAGGAGAATCGAAGAGACAAAAGAAATGAAGCCAACAGATATGTTTGCTCAAGTGGGTTCTGTAATTGCGAGTGTTATGTTTGCTTGGGCCATGTTCAAACAATATTGTCCATACAATTTGCAAGAAGTTATCGATAAATACTCCAAAAGGGCCTTCACTTTCATCTACCCCTACATTCAAATCAGCTTCAATGAATTCACAGGCGATCGTTTCATGCGCAGCGAAGCTTACTCCGCCATTGAGAATTATCTCGGTTCTCGCTCATCTACGCAGGCAAAGCGGCTCAAGGCTGACGTTGTCAAGAGCAGCCAGTCGATTATTCTGAGCATGGATGATCATGAGGAGGTTGAGGATGAATTTCAGGGAGTCAAACTGAAGTGGGCTGCCGGGAAACATATTTCCAAGACACAATCTGTGTCTTTCTATCCTGTAACGGACGAGAAGAAGTACTACAGGCTCACTTTCCATCGGAGACACCGGCAACTTATCCTCGGGGATTACCTGAATCATGTCCTGAAAGAGGGGAATGAAATCAAGGTGAGGAACCGGCAGCGGAAGCTTTACACCAACAGTGGATCATACTGGAGGCACGTGGTGTTTCAGCATCCGGCAAGTTTCGAGTCGCTTGCAATGGAGGCGGAGAGGAAGCAGGAAATCATGGATGATCTTGTTGTCTTCAGCACGGCTGAAGAGTTCTATTCGAGAATCGGAAGGGCTTGGAAGCGAGGGTATCTACTTTTCGGCCCGCCGGGGACTGGTAAATCAACCATGATTGCCGCCATGGCCAATCTTCTGAACTATGATATCTATGATCTTGAACTGACTGCTGTGAAGGATAACACCGAGTTGAGGAAGCTGCTGATCGATACAACGAGCAGGTCCATTATCGTGATCGAGGATATTGACTGCTCGCTTGATCTAACTGGTCAGAGGAAGAAGAAGAAGGAGGAGGGGGAGGGGGATGAGAAGGATCCGAAGCCGAAGCTGCCCAAGGAAGAAGCAGAAACCAAACAAAGCCAGGTCACTCTTTCAGGGATTCTGAATTTTGTCGACGGACTTTGGTCGGCTTGCAAAGGTGAAAGACTGATTGTTTTCACGACTAATTTCGTGGAGAAACTTGATCCAGCTCTCATCAGGAAGGGAAGGATGGACAAGCACATAGAATTGTCCTACTGTAGCTTCGAAGCATTTCAGATTCTGGCGAAGAATTACCTGAAGCTTGAATCCCACCACTTGTTCGCCAGAATCCAGGAGCTGCTGGGGGAAACCAAAATGACTCCGGCTGAAGTAGCGGAGCATTTGATGCCGAAGACTATTTCCGGCGACGCCACGGTTTGCTTGGAGAGCCTGATAGGAGGACTTGAGAAGGCGAAAGAAGACGCTATATTGAAAGCTGAAGAAGAGGTAAAGGAGAGCGCCAGATTGAAGGCTGAGGAAGAAGCAAAAGCAAAGGAAAAGGAAAAGGAAAAGGAGAAAGCAAAAGCTGAAGAAGAAGCAGCAAAAGAAAAGGATTCGTCAGAAGCTGAAGAAAATGCAAAGAAGCCAGTAAAGGAGAATGGTTTTTGCGATAATGGAAATGCAGAACTGATTAGCAAAGAAAAGAAGTAGGAGGGCTTCAGCCATTAAAGATCAGCACTGCAACAAGCATCTGGGAATGAAGAAGTTTGGTCTCTTGAGATTGAACATTTAGATTTCTATTATTTCAATGACTGTAATGATTATCCCAATAATGATTGTATCCCGATCAACTGTCAAGGATGATTAAGCCTGGTTTTTGTTCATTTTCTCCTGAAAATCTTTAATTTCTGCTAGTTCATCAGGAATTACAGTTTCTGCAGTAGACCACTTGCTTCCATGGCTATGGCTCCCTTATCCTATTCTGAAATCAGAATCATTTATAATATTCAAGGTTGTCAATACTGTTTTGTTGTTTTTTTAATTCGAATGAAATATTTTAGTTTCGAAGCGTTTCGGTGCGCTGTTCTGTGTCATAATCATTTATAAGGATGTAATAGTTTATATTTATGCTATATTTTGTGGTTATTTCTTCTGTTCATTTTCCCCTGAAAATCTTTAATTTCTGCTAGTTCATCAGCAATTACAGTTTCTGCAGGAAACAACTTCCTTTCATTGATATAAACCATTTCCTTTCATAGATATGGCTCCCTATCTTGTTCTGAGTCAGAATCATCTACAAGTCCTTTCCATTTATATGTCCAAGGATTCATCAAAAGCTGAAGAAAATGGAAAAAAACAATTAAAAGAGAATAGTTTTTGCGATAAAGGAAATGCAGAACTGAGTAACAAAGAAAAGAAGTAGGAGGGCTTCAACCATAAACATGAGCTCTGCAGCATCTGGGATTGAAGAAGTTTGGTCTCTTGAGATTGAACAATCAGATTCCTATTATTTCAATGACTGTAATGATCAAGGTTGTCACCGTTTTTGTTTGTTGTTTCGTTTTTTCAATTGGAATTGAATGTTTTGGTTTCGGAGCGTTTCGATGTGTTGTTTTAAAATTGTACTGTTATGAGAATTGTGCAATTTCGATCAGAACGTTCCGGTTTCTTTCCGTCCATTCCATTTCAGTCAAATAGAGAATTTTTTAAAATAATAAATAAGTTTACAATATCAATCATATCTTTCAATCTGATCGTTAGATTAAGATGAAATTTTATGAGGAGTCTCTTGACATATTTATATATATTATGTTAAAATTTCATAGCAATCAGAAAATGTAATGACCTTGCTAGATTGATGATGACATTCTCATAATATTATACATGTTCATAATTTTGTTCAAAAAAATTATTTTATTGTGTTTTTTAGATTAAATTGCACAATTCTAAATAATTTTAAATTTAAATTTAAACTATTTTTTTAATATTAATTTATTTAATTATATATTATACATATATATAAAACGGATCGTGGTTTTCCTGTTTAGAATTTCACTGTAGCCCGTGACTCAGATGCACTGTGGACTCGCAATTTGTCCCGGTGCATTGCGGGTATATGTCTACCTTTTTTTTTTCTTTTCCGCCTGTGAACAGTGCACTGCCGATTAAAGCCCCCGAAAAAGACAAAATAGTGCACAGTTGCAGGGGCTCTCACGGCTTTTCTCAATTTTTTGGCACAGTGCGCGGACGGAAATGGGCACGGAAGATGACAAAATAGCGCACAGGACACGGGGGCAGGGCCGTCCTTGCACATCAGGTATTTTCGTAATTTATGAGTGGGGTCAGGGGTCTGTCGGTAATTCACCCATTATTTTATTATTTTTACGCTTGGCAGGCAGGCGCGTGTCCGTCCCGCACCGGCGGGGTTCCCCGCTTACGCGCCACGTTGGAGGCGCGTGCGGATGCTTCCCGCCATCAAAAATTGCCTTCCGCCGTTCCAGAGGATGCGCCGGAAGGTCCTCTCTCCGCCGTCGCGGCGCGTTTCCGTCGTAGAAGTCCGGTTACGCAGCGGCGGACGGTTTTCTCACGGCCGTCGCGTTTCTCTCTCCTGCTGCCCCCAAAGTCAGCTCCGGTCCCTGATGTTTGTGTAAAGTTTATTTTGGTCCCTCGGGTTTCTATTTCATTTTCATTACTGATTTATTCAAATTAGAGTTTTATTGTTTTCAATTGTGCCCTTCAATTAAAACTGATTATATAAGAAGTTTTTATTTCAGTCCTTATAGTCTTGATTTTTTATTTACTTCTGATTCCTTCAATTATTCCGGTCCGGATGTTTTGATTTCTTTAATTTGGTCCTCCAATTGAAATTGGTAATATATACAAAGTTTGATTTCAGTCCCTCTTCTTCTGATTTTTTTAAAATGGCAGCAGTTTTCATTATTTATTTTTGGTCCTCCAAATTTTTTTTTTTTTTAATTTTATCCTTTAATTAGAATTAATTTAATATATGTTATTTTTCATTTCGGTCCTTATTCTTTTAATTTTTTATTTGTTATTAATTCATTTTTTTTAATGTTTATTTTGTATTTTTTATTAATTGATTTTTTAATTTTTTTTTATACAAATATTTTGCTTTTTTGTAATAATTTTCCAGGGCAATTTAATTATTTGAATTCCTTTTTTTTATTAATATTGCTCCTTTTTTTCTCTTTGTTCATTTGTTTTGTTTTTTGCTTCTCTTTTTCTTCTTCTTTGGATTGGGTGATATTTATGATTTGATTATTTATGCAATAATCATGATAATTTCAGTTGTTGTTTTCTGAGTGATTTTTCAGGATGATTTAATTATTGAGATTGTTTTGACAGTAATGTTGGTAATAATTTTAGCTATTATAGTAATGATAATAACAATCATATAAGGAAAGATTTTCAATTTATGTATTCATCTTTTTTTGGATAGAAATTTTACTATTTATTTTTTTATTTGATTATTCGAGGGTTTTTTTATATTAATTCATTTAGTTTTTTTAAAAAAAATCTTAGACAATGTATAATTTTTATTTGTATTTATACATCTATACTTTTAGTTTTTTTTATAGGTTTTTTTGTTGGGATTTTTTTTTCGGTTCAATCCTAAGATTTGAATTGAAATTAGTAGTCATTTTAAAATTAATACTGCTTCCTTTTTCCCTTTACTTATTTTTTTTGGTTTTCTGTTATTTTTATTTGTTTTTTGGATTGAAAGATTTTTATGATTTTACTATTTACACAATAATAATGATAATTTTTGTTATTGTTTTTTATTTTTTTTTATTTTTATAAATCTTTTGTTGTTTTTTTTTTTAATTTTCCAAGGCAATTAAATTCTTTTTCAAACCAATTAATTTATATTCATGTCAAATTTATATATTTTATACAAAACTTGCACTTTATAAAAATTATATAGAAATTTATTATTTTTTCTAAATTTATTCCATGATAAAAAAAATTCATACATAATTAATATTTTTTTACGTTCAAAAAAATATGATTCCGCCCGCGACAAGGCGCGGGTGCCATGGCTAGATGTTTTCTTTTATTTCTATTTGTTCTTTAGATTAGATCATTGTTATAATTTTATTATTTGCGCAATAATAAAGATAATTTTAGTGGTTATTTTTTAATCAAAATCTTTTCATTTTTTTTTAAATTTTCCTTAAATTTTATTTTATATCGGTGATCATTTTAAAAGTAATATTACTCTATTTTCCCTTTATTCGTTTTTCTTTTGTTCTCTGTTTCTTTATTTGTTCTTTTGATTATATGATTTTTATGATTTTATTATTTATGCAATAATAATGATAATTTTAGTTATTATTTTTTTATTGTTTTCTTTATAAAAATCTTTTGCTTTGTTTTTTTATTTATTTATTTTTCAGGACAATTTAATTATTTCAATTCTTTTGACAGTAATGTTAGTAATAATTTTAGCTTTTTATAGCAATGATAATGGCAATAACGTCAGGATGAATTTTCAATCTATGTTGTCGTCTTTTTATTGATCGAAAATTAACAACTTATTTTTTAAAATTTTATTATTGTGGGTATTTTCACAATTTATATTTTATTTTTCTTTTATTTAAATTGAATTCTAAAATGAACTAATCTTAATACAGTGAACTTAATAATTCAGATATCCGAGTTTTTTTTTTTATGATGATGATAAATCCATGCTGGTTATTTCGTTTGAAACTACTAAACAGATAAATTTATATCGATTTTAAATTCATATATTTTATAAAAAACTTGCACTTGACATGAATTCTGCACATATTTATTATTTTAGCTAAATTTATATTATAATAAAAAAAATACACACAATTAATATTTTTTACATTAAAAAAAAAATTGTGCCGCCCGCGGTGAAGCGCGGGGGCATTATCTAGTATATATATATATATAATAACCTCGAAACAACACATTAAAATTAAAAAAACACATCAAAACACTTTAATAACAATACATTAGCATGAAATGAAATTGAAAACCTTGTTTTTAATTTGTATTGTTGAAGTCTTGGTGGACAAAGTAAAAAGCTGCAAAATAAATGAGCTGCAGGTCTGCCATGGACATTGAAAACCTTGTTTTTAATTTGTATTGTTGAAGTCTTGGTCGACAAAGTAAAAAGCTGCAAAATAAATGAGCTGCAGGTCTGCCATGGACAAGGATGGTACAATGGCAAGGAGGGTACTATTTGTGTTAAATACATTTAAAAACAAAATAGTAGTTTTAAATATTTTTATATGTATATATCAAAAATAATTTATTTTTTTAAATATTATTTAATATATTTTTGAATAAATTTTTTTTTCAAAAATAATTTCAACTATATTATAAATAGTCACTAATACCCTATGGATCTTTTAGCTTACCCAATGGATCTTTTAGTTGGATGTACGATTGTGTATCCCTAAAGTGTTCTTCCAATTTATATAGTATTAAAAAAAAAATAGCAACATTAAGAAAAAATAAATAACAATGTATATCATTTTTTGTGGATAAGATAACACATTTTAATATGTCATGATTGAAAAAACATAATATTTTTAAATATTATTAATGAAAAACAAGTTATTTCAAATTTTATTAAACGAGCTTTCATAAATAAATTAAAGTGAGAACATAATAGGGATGTACAATAAAACTCTTATTACAGCACCACATATATTATATTATATAAAAAACTTCAACAATACAAATTTAAAACACTAAAAAATATTATCAATAAATCAAGTTATATGGTTGAAAACAATTCTATGTGAATGTTGAAAAAAATCTTATTATATATGTGTGTGTGTGTGTGTGTTTTAAGCTTATTTGAGCTTATTGAAAGTAATTTGAAAATGCTTTTCGTTTAGAAATGCATTAAAATAATGTTTTTTTTTTAAATAATTTTTGACATCAGCACATCAAAATAATCTAAAAACACTAATTTTTTTTTTAATTTAAAGTAAAAATTAAAAATAAAAAATTTTAAATTTTTTCATAAGCATTTTCCTATCGCAATGCCAAACAACCCCTAAATAAGATTTTTACATGTACTAGCCACATGTTATTTTGGTCTACTAGCACCAAGTAAAAATTATCCATCGCTTTAGTTAAGAGAAAATTACTAAAACTAATTAATAAACCAATTATCCAACCTGAAAATGTTATTAATAAACCAACTAGTTAAGAGAAAATGTTTTTCGTTGATCAACTTTCCGGAAAGCAAACAAATACAGGAAAGTTTGGAAAGTGATTTCCCGGAAACCACTTTCCTTGAAACAAACAAAGCCTAAATTACTTTTTTTTATATATCATTACTTTATAATAACATATTTAATTTAAAAGACATACCCTCGAGAATATATATATATATATATATATATATATATATATATATATATATATATATATATATATATATATATATATATATATATATGTTAGATTTAAGGTTTTAAACTATATATATTGAGTTTAAATTATATGAGTTTAAAACCTTAAATCTAACATGTATGAGAATTAATTGTTTTTTTAATACATCATAATTTTTAAACAGCATATTACCTTTTGCTTTGGGAAATAAAATTACTATTATGAGAAAATTAAATCTCTAAGAGGTGCTTTTAATTAGTAAAAAGATTTAATTGTATTTTCGTTTTTTTATATAACTAATACTTATATGATGTGAAAAAACATCACCTTATTTTGGATTAGTGTTTGGAATTGTAATAGTTTTTATTTTATTTTATGTATTTTAAAGGTATATTTCACTAAAAAAATTAAAAAAATAAATAAATTAATATTTTCTGATATTTTTAAAATAAATATTTAAAGGAAAAACATTTCAACCAAAGTGAAGGATAAGAACTGCAGAGTCCGAAAGACTTCTTGTTATAAAACCTCAGGAAATCGAACTGAGAAATTTGAAAAGCAAGCGAGCACGAAAGAAAGGAAGAAGAAGATGTTGTTTCAAGTGGGAGGACAGGGGACACGTCCCACCTTCTTCGAGATGTCTGCTGCTCAACAACTCCCTGCCAGTCTCCGTGCTGCCCTCACCTACTCCATCGGTGTAATTGTTTGCCCATACTTATACATACCTGCATGTCTAAATCTCTTGTTTTGCGTGTAATTGTTTGCCTACTTGATTTTTCAAGTTTTTAAGGGATGGGAAGCTGATTTTTTGTGACCCGGTTGAGATTTTCATCTGGGTTTCTCTTAATTTTCTCATTTTTGTTTGAATTTGGCAAGTTCATGTATTAATCGACTTTTTTTGTTCTTTCATGTACTTGGTAAGATGCAATTACTTGACTTCCTTTTATTCAAAAGATTTGCTTGTGCTTATGTTTCCTATTGAATATTGTGGATTTGTCGTCTTGAAGGTATTGGCACTAAGAAGACCATTTCTGCATAAGGTGTTGGACCATGAAGATGAATTCTTTTCATTGCTTATGTTGGTCCTTGAGACTCATAGCTTGCGGATTACAGGTTTAATTTTCGTCTTTCTATGGCCTTGCTGTTTCTTTGATAATCCATTTGCATTTTTTTATATAAATAAATTTAACTGCATTCTCGCATTAACTTTGACATGTTATGTGCTCTGTGAGTCAGGTAACTTGCTTAATCCCATTGTTTGCCCCTTCCTTGATTAATTGGAGTATATAACCTCTCTCGGAGATATAGAAAGTAAATATTAGAGATATTCTTCTATTTTTTTGCAAGAATACATGATGAGGTTAATCCTCATTTGGTTAAATGGGATAAGGGATGTTTCCTAATTGACGTTAGAGGGTTGGTTGTGTGAAAGCTGTTAATAAGGCTTTGTTGGGTACATGGTGGTGGTGGTGGTTTGATTTAATTTTGTTTCTTAAATTGCTGTTCTGTGTCTCTAAATTTGAGCATGCTGTTTGTTTAAGTAGGACTACTGAGGTTCCTTACTTGTTTCATTGGGTTCATTAATTTGTAATACTATATTTCTCTTCAGATGCTTCCTTCGCTGAATCCCTATATGGATTGCGAAGAAGGACAATAAAGATAAGAGTAAAGAAGGAAGATGCACGTCCAAACTCGGGTGATGGAATTCAGCAGTCAGGGTTAGAAAAGCACCAAAGAATTCTTTCAGTTGTATTTTTGGTACTATCCCCTGCTTCCTTTAGCTGATATATTTTTCTTCCCTGAAGTTTTTTTCCTCATAAGATTGTGAAGGGTAGTTAAAACAAGTTTATAAACAGTAACTTTTACTTAGTTTCACTCTATATAAATGGTATCATAATAAGGTAATTACTTTTGAACCATTGTTATGTAAGTTAATGACTTTTTCTATGCATCTTGCTAGGTTGCGTTGCCTTATTTGAAGTCAAAATTGCATTCAATATATAACAAAGAAAGGGAATCCAGGCTTCAAGCAAGTTTGTGGGGAAATGGCGATGAAACAGTTGAAGATGCTGAATATTTTAGTGGAGGGGAGTCTTCGCTTGTTTCTAGAGAAGTAACAATTAGATCACGTTTGATGAAGAAAATTCAGAAAATTATGTTTGTTTGCTACCCATGGCTGCATGCTAGTAGTGAAGGTAAAGTTTTCATTTTGTCCTCATTCGAATAGTACTTTTTATTCTAGTCTTTCAAGTCAAATGTAAGAGCTTGCAATTGAGGAAAGTTGGGATGAGTTAATTCATAACATGATGATGTAAAGTTTACATGTCTGTATTCTCCATGGAACATAAACTTCAATCATGAAGAAGTTGTATTCAAGTTTCAACTATTGCATTAACATTCAACATGTTTCGTTATTTTCTATGATGTATAGATACTAAATAATTTTAGAAGCATGAATGCCGCTGTAACTTTTTGTGTATTGTGAGGGATTTCTAATGTTTAGCAATCCAATTAGGATATCTTCTGACAAATTTGTGACATGTTTCCAGTATTGGGTACTTAATTTGTTCTATATTTTACTGGACAATTGGAAGATCCTTTCCCTTAGCTACGTACTGAACCCAAAGCAAAACTCTGGACCTACAATACAGCCTTTTTCAATCTAATCTAGAATATTACAATGCATTATCTTGATCATTATTCTGTAACATTGATAGCATGCTGTTGTGTGCCAAACCAGTTTGTTTTCATATTTGGTTGGAAATCGTTTGTGTTTGTCAAAATGTCCAATCTTATCTGAAGTGTTGCAATGCAGGAATGTCATTTGCTTATCAGCTCTTATATTTGCTGGATGCTACTGGGTTCTATTCGTTAGGACTACATGCGCTTGGGATTCATGTTTGTCGAGCTACAGGGCAAGAGCTGGTACTAGATTTGAATAGAATAGAGAATTTACACCTGTGTTTTTATCAATGGTATTCATTATACATAAATGCAGAAATACAAATATTCAAATATAGTGCTTGCTGCTATTTTATTGTGCTTAAAAAACTCAACAAATGATACATATCTTAGTGCTCTGTCCAATTGTTTTGATGTCAAGGTAGATGGACACTTCTTCTAGAATTTCAAAGATACGAAGCAATGAGCGCGAGAGACTTCATGGGCCCCCATGGTTGAAGGTATAATAAGTTAAATTATTTAGTTGCTTGAGTAACTTGATGGGGAACCTTTTGCTATTCAGTATTTTTTTGCAGAAATTGACAATATAATTGTGTAACTGTTTTCCACTGTAGAATATTGACTTGCCATCATAAATGTGCAGGCGTTACAAAGAGCATTGCTAAGCTGCACATACACAATGCTTGACTATGCACAAACTGGCTTAATTGCAGCAGTGTTCTTCTTTAAAGTAAGTGTGCTTTACCTGCTTGGGGAGTTTTGCATTTTCAAGTAATATTGTCTGCAAAAACTGTAGCTACTTGTAGATGTCGTGTTGTATGTATTGTCATTGTTTCTAACGCTAGCGGTGCTCAATTCTCTTCCCCTTCCCAGTCAACATTACCAGTGATCCTTTACAGTTGCAGATTTTTTCGATCCTTTGCTGAACAGTGCTTTCTGTTTCAAAAAGTTTTACCTTTATAACCAAATTTGAACTGATTTGTTTTCACAAAATAATTGTAAAATGTTTTTGGCATCCAACCTATTTCAGATGGTCAGTATCAAATCTGGCACTCCCTAAAGGTCTACTGTGCTCATTTTCATGCCTTTACTTGTCTTGAGACCCTAACCTCTCGGAACTAAGCTTATATCTTGTTATATCATGTTCATTTTAATGACGAGATAGTAGACTTTGTGCAATAGCAATGATCTCATCGTCCCATTTATGTTTTTCATGCATTAATCTTCATTTTTCTTTTTACATCTTTGCTCCTTACTATAAGTTTAGACTGGCATTAACATCTTATGAGTGAATCATGCAGATGATGGAGTGGTGGTACCAGTCTGCTGAGGAGAGAATGTCAGCTCCAACAGTGTATCCTCCACCCCCACCACCTCCAGCCCCGAAGGTGAGAATGAAGCTTTTCAATCTTGTATTTCATAACAGGGTACCCCCATTCTCTCATCCTCTTACAAACACACACGCATACACACGTTATATTAATGGTTTCATGGTTTCTTTTTCCAATGTAAATCCATGGGAGCATCTACAATAAATAATAGAAAATTATGCATGAGAAACTCTATTTTTTATTCTGTAAATAGAGCTATGCTTTTTTAAAGATAGAGATAATGGAAAACATAGTGTCATGCTGTTGATAATGAAGTTTAATCATTTCAACAATTATCACATATTTTTCAACTCTTCACGATCTGAGTATTAGGTTCTGTCAGACTTGAAAATCCAGAAGGTTCATGGATACATAATGGTCTCCTTATCGTTAAACAGGTCGCCAAAGAGGGGATTCCACTGCCACCCGATAGAACAATCTGCCCATTGTGCTCCCAAAAGCGCGCAAATCCTTCCATTGTTACGATCTCAGGATTTGTTTTCTGCTATGCTTGCATATTCAAATATGTATCCCAGGTAAGGAATCTAATTCCATTGTCCATCAACATCCATATTTCTGCTTCAATCCTGGTTTTCCTCACAATTCTCCTGCCCTACTTGGCCAAAACATACTTATTCCATGATGCCATTCTATCTCATTGCTGCAGTATAACCGCTGCCCAGTCACATTGATGCCAGCAAACGTTGATCAGATAAGGAGGTTGTTCCATGATATGTAGAGACGCCGAGATACTGTACGAGACAAATCCACGTATTTTATACAAGACGCCGAGATACTGTACGAGAAAAATCCACGTATTATATACGAAATGACGCAGGCAAAACCAATGCAAGCTAAGCAAGATAATGTACAATTTGCAGTCGTTCTAAACCCCCATTCATTTCAGCAGCAATCCATGTGACATTGTCCTCCCGGCAAATAATCTGTCACCTATTTACAATTGTAGATTAACAAGGTCTTTCTCCCACTCTCGCATCTTTTTTCTTTTCTTTTTTTTTCACTCTGGACATGAATCTCAACAACTCAGTGTTAGATAGAGTTTGATTCTACGTCCATTGATTAATTTTATAACTGTGTTGTTGGCCTTCATCCATATTATTTTGACCATAGTTGTCAATTTCATTTTGTTTTGGTGGAAACGTTTCATACCAGTTAAAAAAACGAGATAAAATAGCGTCATTTTTATCTCTGTTTAAATTCCTGCCCGTTCTGGATTTTTCGACCACATACCGGCTGAAACGTATCGGTTTCATTCTGTTCGTTCTGTTTTGGTCAAATAATATTTTTTTATTTAAAAAATAAATAATTTTACAATATCAATCATAATTCTTAATCCGAGTTATATATATATATATATATATATATATATATATATATAGCAATCAGAGAATATAATGATTTTGCAAGATAATGATATTTTTTTAATATTATACATATTTATAATTTTGCTCAGAAAAAATATTTTATTATGTTTTTTAATATTAAACTGTATAATTTTAAATAATTTTTATTTTTGAATTTGAATTATTTTTTTTTAAATTAATATATTCAAACACCAATCGGGTCATAGAATCATTGTAGCAGATTACTGTAGATTATAATATCATAATTATCGTTTTACTACACTTTAAATTTAGCTTTGGGCGGCTAGGAAAAATATCTCGCTCTGGAAATTGCTACAATCGCATCCCTAGCCACCATCACATCACTTTGGCCCTATTGTTTTGCCTGATCAGAGAAATCAACGGTCCTGATCAAAGAGAGAACACTGTTCTAATATGCACCTCACCACAGCTTTGCATAGCTACAATGATGGTGACTTGCTTTGCTTTTCTAACCATTAAAGACAAACATATCTTTGTTGATTAGCAATAATGGCTTCCATTAAAGTTGTTAATCATTCTTTGCTTTGCTTTTCTAGCACTTAAGTCTAACACTTATATTTATACTTTGTATTTCTCTTTGTGTTTTACTCTCAATTACCTAAATATTATATAAAAAATATTATTGTTTTATTTATTTGTATAAATTTATTTTTAACATCTAAAAACAATTTAAAAATACCTAAAACATTAATTATCTATTTTTACTTTGGATTTCTATTTGTATTTTACTCTCAATTACCTAAATATTATATAAAAAAATATTATTGTTTTATTTATTTGTATAAATATATTTTTAACATATGAAAACAATTTAAAAATACCTAAAACATTAATTAAAGATGAGGAGAGTTCCAATTCCTTTAAAAATAGGATCTAACCGCAATTCTAAACACTCTAAAAAAAAGGAGGGACATTATTTTATTATAATGATTAAGATTTATATTATTTTTGGTAGGAGGTCTCCAATTTAAATTAAAAATTGGTAGATGCTAGAAGATAAAAGATAACTATTTCATTGTTTTATCCCGGGACATTATTTATTTGTCAATAAAGCTCAGAATATATTATTAATACTAGGGGTGAGCAAAAAAACCGACCAACCGAGAAAACTGAGAAAAAAAAAACCGAGAAAACCGAACTGAAAAAAAAAACCGATTAAAAAAATTCTGAAAAATTTCCGGTTCGGTTCGGTATCGGTTTTGTACGGACAAAACCGATTGAACCGAACCGAACCGGTTCAGTCGGTTAACAACAATAGTATAAATAGAACCTTAACAAACCCTAAAATTAAATCGTCCCCTACTCTCGCCTCCTTCTCGCCCTCGCCTCTCCTCCTTCTCTGCAACTAACAAACCCTAGATCGTCCCTAGCCTCTCACCTCTCGCCTCCTTCTTGCCTCTCGCCTCCTTCTCTGCAACTAACAAACCCTAGATCGTCCCCAGCCTCTCGCCTCCCCTCCTCTGCATCTAAGCCTCTCGCTCGCCTCCTCTGAAAAAACAATCTCCTTCCCTCTCGCCTCTCGACTCCCTCTGCAACTAAAATCTCCCTCTCGCCTCTCGCCTCTCGGTTGCAGTTTACAAAAATCTTCCTCTCGCCTCTCGGTTGCAGACTTGCAGTTTACAAAAGGTAATTAAAAATTAACCTTTGTTTTATTATTTGTTATCTCTAATAGATAATCTATGCTTCCTTTTCTAATTAAATCATATATCAAACTGGACATTGCATTTCTGTTTCTGGGCACAAAGCACGGGATAATGTTGAAATTGACCATGGGTAATTCATCGTTACTTGAGCTCTGTGGAAATTTAATTGCTAATGGTTTTTAATAGTTCGTATTTGCTTCTGTTTATGATTATATGTTGATGTGTTTAAGTAGTAGTTAATTGATGTTGCTGGTATTTGAGATTGAGATTATATGTTATGTTCATATCATGCCGTTGCTAGTTGGTATGAGTTTCTGTTTCTTTTGCTATTCTTGTTTCGTTGCTGACTTGCTAGATGATTCTGGGTTCGTGTGGACTGTGGAGTCTGTGGACTTTACAGCGTTCGTCCCCACAGTTTTAAGTTGAAAACTTGTAGTTCTTACCAATCTTTAAGGTCACCACTCCTGCATATTTTTGTCATTTTCTTCTAGGGAGATCTTATGCTTGGCTAGAAAAAAATAGATCTTACCATTTCCTTTCTAGACTCCTGTATGATTAAGCTGTGGGTATGCCCTTTCCTCTGTTCATCCGTAGCTTCACAGAATATTAGCTTGCATGCTTTTTATTTACAGAATATAAATAATGAAATAGGACTTAGATTCATGGTTCAAGAGGATAGAGAAGTGTAGAGTGAAAGACTGTCTTTTCTCATACACTTGTCTTTTTTATTTTATTATTTATTAATCAACTTATTTTCAATCTAACATTTTTTTTTTTTATAGAATTTGGTGGACAACTAAATCTTGCAACAGATGATAATTAGTTCAAAATCAGATGTAATTCTTGAAGTTTTTTATGTTAATGTTTCTATTTCTTTACTTTGAAGCCCTTTGAAGGCATTTCTTGTAATTTAAATTTGTTCACTTGTGTAGTTTTAATTATTTTGCTCATGCTAAATTAAACAAAACAAAATTATTAAAAAGGTTAAAAAAACTTAATAAACATTATATTAACAATTTAATACATTAATATTTTTTTAGTAGTTGCCAAAAAATTAAAAATATTTTGGGTTCATAAGAAAATCAGTTTTTAAGCCCACCAGAAAATTCATTAGAAAGCCCATCAAAAAGCCCATCAAAAAGCCCACCAAAAGCCCATCAGATGGCCCAAACCTAAAATTCGGTTTTTAACAATTTTTCCATCATAAAAACCGAACCGAACCGAACCGAACCGAAAATGGTCGGTTTTTAAGAATTTCGGTTCGGTTTCGGTTTGAATTTTAGAAAGAAAAAAAAATCGGTTTGGTTACTTTTTTTGATAAAAACCGAACCGAACCGAAAATGCTCACCCCTAATTAATACACATAATGTAGCCAATAATTTAATTGATATCAACCTCCCCCAGACACCCCCCCTAAAAAAAAAAAAAAAAGAAAAAAAAGTCAGTCCAATATTTTTTGATGGGATGTGTCATTCAATAACCTGAGAGTTTCATGAACATCTACATCATGAAACAAAGGGTGTGCAATATATATATGTGTGTGTGTGTGTGTGTGTGAGAGAGAGAGAGAGAGAGAGAGAGAGAAGATGAAAATAAAAACCAAATTTATCACTATTTTAGGAATAAAATTAGTGAAATTTGTGTTTCTCTTATTTTTAGAAACAAAGATGAAAAAATTAATGAAAACTTCTTAAACTTTTTCCATGTAAATTTTTAAAATTTCCAAACCATGCAATCCACTGAACAATATTTAATGTTGGTTTTGTATGAATATATTACATTTACTAAATCACAAAAAAAGTGAAAATATAAAAATAATAAAGAATGATAAAATAGTTGAATGGTGTGTTGATTTTTGTTTATCAATGATATTTTAGTTATTTCTAAGGTTTTTTTATATCGTTTATTTTGATATTAAAAAAGCAAGAAAATCAAGTTTTTGAAAAAATTATATTTATAAAATATAAACTTATAAATTAAAAAATATTTTAAAAAACAGGTTGCAAGGAATTCACCACATCTCCAACCCTTAATTACCTTATGTTTCACTACCAAACACTACCCTACTACACTCCATCACTATCACTCAACTCACCTCCTACTAATCCCACTAGATAATCATGCTTTAATCTTGCTCAACTCAACAACCATAATTAATTAATCCAAACACCATATGCTATATATTCTGTAATTTTTTGGCATTTTAGATATTGACAGTTGTTTATGACCCATAATGGAGCCTTAAAACCCTGGTCCCACCGTTCTATATGTTCTTCCTCACCAAACAATCCATGAGATGCTTCTCTGCTACTACTGGACTAGACAGTGGAAGGCACTGAACCAGAGGAAGACACCACAATAACTTTATTTAGCGTGAGTGAAAGGATGAATTCCATGCCTGTATGTTTCTTCAGAAGCTGAAAAATGAGATTTTAGTGGTTAGCTTCCCAACTTTGCAACTCTCTTTCTGATCACATACTGATAATTCTGGCACTTTCTTGGGAATATTCTGATATTGTTTTTATTAGTCTGGTAAAAATTTAACGTTTTGGGATTTCTGGTGGATGTTTATCTTGTGGGAAACTGTCAAGTTTCGTGATGGCAGCATGGTATGTGTCTATGTGCATGGCATTTCTAATGGCAATCTGTTTCTGCATCAACTTTTTCGACAAAATGATGATTTCTTAATGGTTTCTGAATTTTCCATGTTGGTTTGGTTTTGATTGTTTAATTTTTATGTAAACTGTCTATTTCTCTGCCAAAATTTATGTTTTTTTTCATATATTTTTGTGTGAATTCTCATCAGAATTCTTATTTATTTTGCATATGGAAGGGACATGGAAGTGGAGCACATACTTTAGAAGAAATCATGGAGCTGTAAAGAAGAGTGGTTGAGGCTTCAGAGGGACAGTTCTTTGAACTTTGTTCTTTCTTGCCGTACATTCAATATAAGAGCAAAGGTTTCAAGTATTCTTAGGGATTTCTAGTTTATATATATATATATATGGAGCCATTGAACCAGAAATCTCTTGACAGAATAGTGTCACAGAAAGCTTTGCAAATCGGTAGTTCATTTCCATGTCAAATTTGTGTGCTGGGTTTTCTCGTTGGAGTTTGTCTCACCTCTTTGTTTTTGGCTGCTCTTACTTCTCTGGGGACTTTTGAGCTTCGTGGGATTTCATTTTCTGCCATCTCTCAGGGAAATTCTCCATTGAATTCTTCAAGTTCTGGGTTTATCAGTGAGTATAAGTTACCAATGTTTGTTCTTCACTTACTGTTTGTCTTTGGTACCTGTCCTGCAAGTTTTAGTTGGTTGTGGATTGATGAACAGGGATTTCATTCCAGACAAGTTTTACCATTAAATTCATAAGTCTAACTGCTAGTTGAGTTGACCGGAGTAATTTTAAATTAGTTTTTGGTGAAGATAAGGCAAAACCTCATGCATGCAAAGTAACACCAGTAATGTGTTAGAGAATAATATAAATCATCATAGTCTTATTGATATAACAGTCATGAGTTCGAATTTTACCACCCTCATTCTATCTGATAAAAATCAAGCATAAAGTAGTGTGGAACTATGTGCAAGTTTCAAGCTTTCACTTGAGGAGGTGTCTTAGATAATAATATAAATTATATTCTGCAGTTTCATCTAACAGTTTAAGTTTTTTGGTGAAATGTATTCTTAACCAAATTTTCTCTAATATACTTAGAATTGAAGCAGACTGTAACCCTACTGTTTTTGAGGTAGTAATTGATAAGATGATGCTTCAGAAAGAATTGTGCTCTTCAAAAATTAGCCTTCATGAAGAAGCGAGCTATCTGAGTCAATTCTGCTGTAGTCAGTCTTTCAAATAATCGCTGTCAAGTGAATCCTGAGCTTCTAGCTGCTGCTGATTAGTTGTTTATGGATTTTTGATCACCTGTAACTTAGTGCTTTAATTCTATACCTAAAATCCCTTCCATGAATTTAATTGCAGATACGGTTTCAAATGCGGATTGCAAATTTGAAAGAAACGAAGTTTTTACAGAGAGGTGGGTTGATTCAAGGAGAAGTGAAAATGGGGCTGACGATGAGAGAGTCTCGTTATTGCATTCAACTTGGAATTCCTTGTTATCGGAATCAGTTGATGGAGGGAGTGCTTTCCGGCACGGTGCTGGACCTGACAGATCCGCCGTGCCGAATGCCCCTCATCTGGAGAACTGCAAATTGAATGAACAAACTAATGAACTTCTTGATAATCGCCATGAAAATGAGAGGTTACCTCCTTGGACAACTTGGAAGGGATTATTAGACACACACCCTGCATCCATGGCCAATGAGCAGATTGAGTACTTTAGGGACCAAGCAATATCTGAAGGTGCTTATCCTCCATGGGTATGTTTCTGGTGTACTTGATGAACAGAAAGTAATTATATTTTTAATCCCATTTTCGCATTCGGCACACTTTTAATGTTGGAATCAGTTGCTTAACACCGCCATTTGGATTAAGAGAGATGGAGCTAGGTGAAGTGGAGAGAATTTAAAGGTTCCATTTGTTGAAATGATCTGACGAGAAGAGGAGAATTTCAAGTTGCAACCTTTCTAAACTCAGCTTAAATATAACCACATTGCTTTCTTCTTCTCACCTCGGTCATGATTTGTGATCTGTTATATCGTCCCCGAGAGTCGTTGCGTGATGGCAAAGGACTCGAGATTTTCAAAGCAGGTCTCGAGCTCGAGTCAGGACATGCACCTCTTCTGAGAGTCTGAGACAACCAGAATTTTACTTGTTCACCTGTGCCTACAAAATACGCTTTCCGGAGAGTACAGTTCTCTCGAATCCAAAAAAAATAATCTTGTTAGCATCATTTGCGATCAGTAATATTGCATTTTGTTTCTTTTTTTTAGCTTCTTAACTTATTGTTAAGGTTCCCAGATTACTGGATCGGATGAAGAAAACTATCCTGCTACGAGGAAAGTGCAGCGTGACATATGGCTCCATCAACATCCTGAGAACTGCAGGGATCCTAATGTGAGATTTCTGGTTGCTGAATGGGAGAGGTTACCTGGTTTTGGTATTGGAGCCCAGCTAGTTGGAATGTGCGGGCTCCTTTCGATTGCAATCAACGAGAAAAGAGTCCTTGTTACCAGCTACTACAATAGAGCTGACCATGATGGCTGTAAAGGTATGAACAAAGTGTTAGAAAATAATATAAATCGTATTCTGGACATTACTTAATAGCTTAAGCTTTTAGGTAAGATGATTCTTTAACATGGTATCAGAGCTTCATTGTTGACCCAGTAGTCATGAGTTTAAATCTCACCACTCTCATTATATTTGATAAAAATCAAGCACAAATTAGTCTAGCCCAAAAAACTTTCACTTGAGGGATTATGCTAGAAAATAATATAATTGTATTCTGTGGTCTCATCTAACAGCTTAAGTTTTTAGATGAGATGGTTTCTTGACGCGAAGAACGTTTTGTCTTATTGTTTACTTATTAATGGATAGCAGTTCTAATTGATTATTGTATTAAATGGCCATGATGGCATGAGAAAACCTCATAAGGTGTGTTCCTTGCATCAAAAGTTAAGATCTTCTCATCGCCACATTAGTGTTATAACATCTCAAGAATGATTTCTTTGGTTTGAAGACTTGGAGATAACTTAAGACAACACTTTGAAGAAAACCATGTTGTTACTGATAAACAATCATCGACTTTCTGTAGGCTCTTACAGATCCAGTTGGTCTTGCTACTTCTTTCCAGAAACATCCCAAGAATGTCGAGATCATGCATTCGAGCTATTGGGTAATAAAGAAGCATTGGAAAGAGGAGTTATAACCACAAAGGATAGTTATAAATCAAAAGAAATATGGAATGGAAGAGCTCCAAGGCAAGTAATCATTGCATGTGTAATCAGAATATTAGCCCTCGGAGATAATTGTTGTCCCTGTTCCCAAATCATTGACACTAGTTGTTAAACAGGTTATGGGGAGAACCGTGGAGTTTTTTGCAGCCAACAACAGAAATCAATGGGAGTTTGGTCGCTTTTCATCGTAAAATGGATCAAAGATGGTGGAGAGCACAGGTAAAACTTAAATTTAATCTAGAAAGGAGTGGAACTCACTTTCGTGCTGTTCCTTAGTGTTGCTAACCTGCTCAAATTTGGCAAATTTCCAACATCTCTCTTTATCATGTAGTTTGTTTTAGTTCGCGTCTAGAGGAAGTAGTTCTTGTTGGAAATTTTGAAGGCACATACAGTTACTGTTTAGATAAGTAACTGTTACTGTTTTTAATTTCCAGAAAAACAGTCACTGTTTGAATCAGAAACAATTGCTGCTATAATTTGCAGCAATCAAAGAACAAGAATAATAGGCAAATAATTTACGAAGATCAAGAGCAGAATTGTGCTTCGGTTACTGTCATCCCTTTGGTTTTATGTATAGGAAAAATTGAACCATTACAAACTCTTCTTCTATTCTTATTCTAGATAAGCTTCTAATTGGAAATTGTAATTCACTGAGACTGATCATTAACTGATCTAATTTAAAATGATAATAGGCAAATAAATACATGTAAAACAACATGAGATTAGAACCTTTTTCTCTTCCCTGATAATAGGCAAATAATTCTATATTTTTATGAGGTGTTGTTTATTTGTCATCAGGCAGTACGATACTTGATGAGATTTCAAACTCAGTATACGTGTGGCTTGATGAATATTGCCCGAAATGCTGCTTTCGGGAAGGAAGCCGCGAAGATGGTTCTTACAAGTCTCGGGAGAGAATGGACAAAGGTTATATTAATCCTTAATCCCAAGTGAACCCCTTCTAGCTAGCTACATTCTTAGATCTTCACTACAACACCTGAAGTGAAATGTTTTTCGAAAAGGATTCTTACAGTGACACCACCCTCTTCTAACAGGATTTTGAGAAGCAGAGGTCAGATATTGAAGAGTTTGTATGGTCCAATCACAGACCATGGATTCCTAGGCCATTGTTGAGCATGCATGTAAGAATGGGAGACAAGGCATGTGAAATGAAGGTGGTTGAGTTTGAAGATTACATGCATCTTGCTGACAGGACCAAACAGCGTTTTCCACACCTTACTAGTGTTTGGCTATCGAGTGAAATGCAGGTTAGAGCCAGATTCTTCGTTGTGTTTGTGCTTTTTTTTTAAAAAAATATATATTTTTTTATTTTTCACTTTAAATTAATAAATTTTAATGTTTTTAGATCATTTTCTTATGTTGATATCAAAAATGATTTTTTTTTAAAAAAAAATATCATTTTAATGTATATTTGAACGAAAAACACTTTCAAAAACAACCGAACTATACTCCCAGGCATGAAGTTCTTTTACGCAGTTCTTTTCTTTCCACCCATTTCTGCTAGTGTTGTCAACGATCTAGGAATTCATTTTCGCGAAGTTATCGATTAGTCAAAGTTGTAGTTCTTTTACGCAGTTCTTTGGTTTTTTCACCTAACAGCTTGAGCTTTTAGGTGAGATGGTTCCTTGATATGGTATCAAAGCCTTGTTGATCCAGCGGTCTCGAGTTTGAATTTCACCATCCTCGTTTCATTTGATAAAAATCAAGCATAAGATAGAAAGGGTCTCTGTGCAAAAAGCTTTCACTTGAGGGGAGTGTTAGAGAATAATATAAATTATATTTTGAAATCTTACCTAGCAGTTTAAGTTTTAGGTGAAACGGTTCCTTTAACACTTTCCACCCATTTCTGCTAGTGCTGTCAACGATCTAGGAATTCATTTTCAGGAAGTTATCGATAAGTCAAAGCTGTAGTTCTTTTACGCAGCTCTTTGCTTTCCACCCATTTCTGCTAGTGCTGTCAACGATCTAGTAATTCATTTTCAGGAAGTTATCGATAAGTCAAAGCTGTACACGAACTGGGATTTCTACTACACGAACGTGAGACGCCAAGTTGGGAACACGACAATGGCCGCATATGAGGCAAGTCTGGGCAGGCCAACCAGCACAAACTATCCCCTGGTTAATTTCTTGATGGCGGCAGAAGCCGACTTTTTCGTCGGAGCACTGGGCTCAACGTGGTGCTATCTCATAGATGGTATGAGGAATACTGGAGGGAAAGTGATGGCTGGTTACTTGAGCGTTAACAAAGATCGGTTCTGGTAGGATATTATTATATGCCCTAGCAAGATCTGCAAGTAAACAGTAGAGTGAGAGGCAAGGAACTTTTCATCTGTAAATAAGTTTTTGTTTTTACACCATATAAATAGTGAAGATGTAAGCTTTTTCAACATGTTTTTTATATAAAAAATATCAAGTTTAAATTAAAAGGTTTATATATATAAATATAAATGATAATTATTTGTGTTAATAATAAATATATCATTAATTATAACTAAATAAGTATCTGAAAAGGTCGAAAAGCGGATATAGATTAATATATTTGATATCACAAGATGGTTTATTTACTTTATTGAGTTCTTTTAGTAATTGTTTATTAAAATTATTTATTATCTAATTAAATGGTAGTAGAAATAAATATAAAATTGATTGAATAAAATAATTATTTCCAGAAACAATCAAGATAAATATGAGCTATTGAACTATTCAGTATATTCAATAGAATCGGTTCACATACTTGTTTCTTTTCTTCTTTAGCACCCTCCAAAGTCCAACCTGTAAATAAGATGATGTAGCTGTCTAGAAACCCCAAGTTGCTTTAAACCATAGTTGTCAATTTTATTCTGTTTTGGCCGATACGATCGAAATGTTTCATACTAGTTAAAAAAGAAGATAAAATGGTGTTATTTTTATCTCAGTTTAAATTCAGACTCGTTCCGGATTTTTCGGCCTAATACTAGCCGAAACGTACAGGTTTCGTCCCTCCGTTCCGTTTCGGCCAAATAGTGTTTTTTTAAAATACTAAATAATTTTACAATGTCATTCATATCTCTCAATCCGACCGTTAACTTAAGATGAAATTTTACGATAAGCCTCTTAACATATATATATAATGTTAAAATTTCAGAGCGATAAAAGAATATAATGACCTTGTGAAATTGATGATGATATTCTCGTAATATTACACATGTTTATAATTTTGTTTAAAAAATCATTTTATTGTCATTTTTGAATTAATATATTTAATTATATATATACATAAACAATACAATCCCAAAACAATACGGCGAAACACTCCATTCCAATTGAAAAAACAAAACAAAACACAGGCATTGACAACTTTGCTCTAAACTATTCCTGAGTTAAAAATCTCCACCGAGTCAGGTCACAATCACATGCTAGATACAAATAATTTGCATTTAACAATTCAAGCCTTCAAAGGCGTGTGAATCAACTAACTTTAAGAGTTTGCTTCAAAATCCTGGATTCAGAGTGGTTCAGTTGATGATCAAAGTTCAAATCACATGCAACCGCTGGTTTTTCTCACAAGCAATGCAACTACTTGCCACAAACATTTTATAAGAGTCAAAATCATTATAGCATTATGAAACTGTCAAGTTAACCAGGAGGGAAAGAATCACAATCACAAAAAAATGTAAACTTGATAAGTGATAGCTTAGATACAACGATTGATGCCTGGGCGGGGGGGGGGGAGCAGAGTGAGCTTTAAAGGAGAAAGGGAGATTTGTGCCTCCCCATTTTGACATCAAAATAAAAATAGACAGAAGAAGACAGCAGTCTTCCTAATGAAGTAATCGCCTATATCCTGTAAATCATCCACTGCTTCATTCCACGAAGATCCATCAAAAGTCACAAGTGTATGTGCCAGTAGTGCCTTACCTCCCTTTCCTGTTATGCAAAGGATTTTGAAGTGGCAAAGTACCTCGGGCTGTTTGGTTGTTCGATTATTTTTCCACATCTTCACTCAAATGATGTGCCCTTCTACATCTTCACTCAAATGATGTGCCCGCCCATCCTCACCTCTGGCTGCAGCCTGTGATGCAGGATTGCCTCTCCTGTGTTTTTTGTTCCTGGCTTTCTTGGCTTTCATGCGGCGTTTTTTCGCATTGGCATCAACCCAAGTATAGTCTGATGGTATGAGGAAAGGGTCAATTTCATCCTTGTACCGGTGACTATCACTATCACTTGATTGCCCACCTCGACTCCCTCTCATCCATGGAATCCATGATGATGCCCCCTCAGATTCCTTGGACTTTGCATCTTGGAAATGTGCTGGGCTGGAGAGAGGTGTTGAGAATTCTTCTGAAGGCTGTAGCTCCTCAAATTTTGTAAAAGTAACAAGCACCCGGACAGTTGGGACAATAGGGATGGCGACCTGCAAAAAAGATAAGAATAATAATTATCATGTGCTCAACGGCTAAAAGGTCGAATGCATAAGGTATGGATCTATTCATTTACTGCATGCGCTGATTTCTTTCAGATAGAATTCACATCATGCAAGTTAAATGAAATTCTTATCCAAAAAGCAGAGCAGAGAAGAATTTCCAAAACAAATTGTTTGAGATTCATACTATTGGTTAGCCATCAATACTTTTGCCATGCAATTCATTCAACCATGTCTCATAAAATCCTATGTAGTTTTTAGATATTGAACATTTGCCACCAACTAATACAGAGGTATCAAAGTACAGTTAATAACAGCTAACATATGGAAGGCACCATTATACTACCACAAGCTTAAGTCCCAACTTCATCCTTCTACACATAGCTTGTGGTTTTTGGATGACTGTAAAAAATCATGAGAAAAACAGACACTGATCAATACTATGTGCAGCACGAATGATAAATGGTGCAACTTGAATGGCCAAATCAGAAATAGAATGCATAAAGTGTTTTATGAAATGTCAAAGGCAGCATGATAACCATCTTTGACCAAAGTTATTCACTTTCATACTGTTCAGATGCTTTCATTAAAACTTTCTGAATGAAAACATCTAAAAAGAAATTTTATAATACACTTAAAAGGCATGCAATACGCATACAATGAGATTAACATAATTGTTGATCATTTTTTTTTTTAATTCTAATGGCCATACCACCAACAAGTAGAAACTAAGATGCACTAAAAAACAGGGGCTTAACAAGTCTAACTGATTGAGTTTCTCACTCTTTTTAATGAGAAATCAATGGAAACAATATAATACTTGACAATTAACATAAACTTCTGACAAAATGCATGATGCAGTAGAAGTACCATTGAAATGCAAACCCCAACTAGGTAACCACTATATGCATTCATGAATGAAGGAGATAAGACAAGTGATGAAAAACACATCATATAAAGGTCAAACAATGCCAAATGATTATTGGATTACTTCAATAACAAAATCGATCTCTTTTTTCTGATCTCCAGTATACTAAAAAAAACTTCATCGTGATAATGATAATCCATTAGTACTTCCTCAGCCTAGAGCCACTTTTTCCAGTTCAAAAAACACATGCAATGGCTTCCCTGAAAGATGCCCGTAGGCCATATTGTTTAATCACTCTGGCCCCATGAGCAACATGATTGAGCTCATTGAAAAGATATACCAGATGTGCCACTAAGGAGAGATAAAACATGGGATAATAGCTCCTCCTTCCCAGAAAAAAAAAAAAAAAAAACGGGGGGGGGGGGGGGGGGGGGGGGGGTTGTTGTTGAAGAAAGAAACCAAAGATAAAAGAAAACCTATCACGACAAAAGGAGAAACTGTAAATTGACCAAAGTAGAGATATAAATAGCAATGAAACAGGCAGTGCAGCCAATTAAATAATGCAAGAGATCTGAGGATCTGATTTACCTTGACAGGAAATGTTCCATGAGGAAGCTTTGTTGTCAAAAGCTCTCTGAGTCTCCTAATAGCCTTGACTTTATTGGCTAATATGTCAAGTAAAGGCAGGAGCTCCTCGGTTTTCAAAGGAAAATTTGGTGTGAGCCACAAGACAGGTCTCAAACCCTTCTTGTACTCACTCTCATGCTTAGTTTCACTACCGGGCCCTTTCTTCTTTTTCTTCTTGCTGCTTTTATCTTTTCCTTTCTTAGCATCCCCTGTATCCTCCCTGGCAGATTCTGATAAATTGTGGTGATCATCAGATTTCTGGGCGCCACCTTCTGGGGCCAAATTTGAAAGATTTTTCAAGATCTTTGAATCTTCACAATCGCCATTAGTGTTCTTAGAACCTTTATTCTTCCAACCAAACCAACTCTTCTTCTCCTTAACAGCACCGTTAGATTCACCATTTTCATATACTCCTCCTGAGCCATTTCCTTGGTTATCAACAGCACCAGGTTCCTCATCATCACCAAGACCATCAGAGTTCCCCATTTGAAGTGCAGAATTTAACTGTTTCCTCTCCTCAGCAGTCAACACATCATCAAACTCATCATTTTCAGCAGCATTTCCTAACCGCTCTTCCTCATCCACTGCAAAAAGCTCCTCATCAGTCATAGCACCAGGTACCCGTCTTGACTTCACACTGACCATCACATGAAGCATGTCATAGACTTTGGCCTTCCAATTTCCAACCATTTCAGTCCTTTCTTGCCGTCTCCAATTCAAATTTGGAATAAGCTCTGCCTGAGTGACATCAATGCCTGGCCTATACATATTAGTTTTAGACATCAAAGCCACTTCATGTGCAACTTCAGCTTCAGTTGGTTGGGCACCAGCCCCCTCCAAAGCATTTGTCACCTCTTTTTCCTTATGAGCAAGAACAACCAAGGAACCTGGTGCCAAAGATATGTTGCCATCCTCTGAAGAGTATCCCTCCCCAAGAAATAGAAATGTCTGATCTGACCTCTGAATGCGAAAACCATCAAAGCCAGCGAGAGTCATATCAGCACGAAGGTTAGAACCACGCTTCCAAATGCGGTAAGTATCTGATGGGGCAATGCGACCAATAAATGGGATGACAGAACTCTCAAAATGAAAAGTGATCTCCATGTAAAAATCACGAATACGAGCTGCTGAAGCAACAATTCGCGGAAGCCTACGACACCATTTTGCCCAAGCAAGAGGTTGGTAGTGCCGAGCAATTACAATGGCAATTGCCTCCTCTCTCGTGCAAACCGCTTCTTGAAGTGCACTCCATCCATTCTCATTCTGCAGACTCCAATCAGCACCAGCCGCCATTAAAATCTCAGCTGCAATTGGATCCCTCAACCTGACAGCAAGATGCAAAGGAGTTTCTCTGCCAGGAACATCCCTGCGGTCAATGACAGATGAGACAGCATCAGCCTGTTGCTCAGCAGCAAGAGACTCTTCTTCTGAATTAATTTCACCAGCCTTGGCAAGCCGTGGGAGAGTCGAGATAATTCCCTTAAGAGTAGCATAATCTTTGCATGCAACTGCCAAATGAGCAGGGCTATGGGCATACTTGGAAAAATCTTCCATTGATTCTCTCCAGCACAATTTCTCTTCCAATCTCTAGGCTACAAACTTTGTTCCATTTCAATCCCCATTTCTCTTCCACAAATTCTGGGTTTTCATTTCACCCATCAAAATTAGGGTTTTACACAGTTCAATCCTCTTCTTCTCCCTCAATAAACTTGTAACTCTATGAGGGAGAACCAAAATAAACCCAATCCAATGAGATCAACAAATTATCAGAATCTAGTACACAAAAAATAACCCTAGCTCATTTTCTTGCCCAAATGTCCTCCATTATCCGAACCTTCAAAACAGTAATCCCATTTAGATAATCAAGCTTTCACAGAGCTCAAATCTGAAATAATTTAGAGCAAAACAATTAGAGCCCATAATTAATTAAAAAAAATCTAGGTCATCACTAAAAAAAAAAATATTTTACTAAACAAAAGATCACTATCCTATGTGTTTGGCTACCATCTACTTACCAAAAAAAAATCCTTCCTTTTTTTACTTTTGTTTCTTTTGCTTACTTAAAAACTAAAAGCCTTACAGCCCCAGTCAAATATATAACTGTTTTTATCTAACTCAATTTTCTTCACTTTTCAACAATAATACTAAGGAAAAAAAACTAAAAAAACCAGTATTTTTAACTTTTCCTTCATTTTCTCAGCTAACCAAACAATAAAACTACCATTTTTTTCACAACCAAACAATATAATTACCAGAGAATTTCGAAACCACAACACAAGAATAGCAGAAAAACCAGACCAGACCAGACTGCTCCTTTGAATTATCCGCGTCAAATTATTTTCAATACGAACAGGGGGGGGGAGAGAGAGAGAGAGAGAGAGCGAGAGAGGAGGAAACGAAGAAGAGCCGGAAGATTGATACCAGTACGATCTAACGGTCAGGATCGACTCTAACAAACAGTGTTAACTCAGTAAAATGACGTGACTCTAACTCGGTCGCGGACTCAATCAGATCTCTCTCTGTTTCCTTTCTCTTTTGCTTGGCTCTTTTAACAGTCACCTTTCTCTATCCGCAATTTTTTTGATTCAGAAAGTGGGAGAATACGAAAATACCCTTGTTTATTGAAATATTACAAGCATGCCATTATCTCTATTTCTCCACTTGACTAAAACTGGTCCCTCCTGATTTGTAGCAGTGTCGGGCAATTGGCTTTTAAAGTATTGTTTCAATGTGTTTTTAAAAAATTGGTTTTATTTTATTTTAAATTATTTTTTATATATTTTATATTATTTTAATTTTTTATTTAAAATATTTTTCAGAAAATATTTTATTTTAATTTATTTTTAAATAAAATATACTCTTAAAAACAATATTTACCATATGGTTTAATTTATTTTTTAAAGTAAATTTTTAATATTGCCATGTTAATATAAGAAATATAATATATATATATATATATAATTTTAAAGTCTTTTTAATTAAAAAATTACAAAAAAAATATAGTATATATACTAACAATGTATGTTAATATTGATTGGTAAACAATATTTAAATTGAACTGTTTTTAATAATAAAATTTTATTAAAAAAGAAAATTATGTGACCCTATGATTTATACTTTTTAGAGTGAGTATGAATATGGGCTCGAAGTTTTGTATTAATAAAAAAGGGGAAAAACTATTATAAAATAAAAACAAATATTGTTGGGGGTTTCTAAAAACAAATTTAATTGATAAAATTATTATTTTTTAATTCATATGATCAATAAAAATAGAATCATGGATTAGCATTTTACTCGATTATGAAAAAAGAAGCATTTTATTTATATCAGTCAATATATAGAATACATGTTAGAAAAACCATATTAAATAATTACTATTTCATTTCATGATTTCTTAAATAAAATATTAAATTCATACAAGGGATATATTTTAAAATCATTCAAAAAAAACTTAAATTTGATTGATTTATAAATTGAGTAGAGGATATTTAATATTGAATAATAAAAAAATAGAAGGGATACAATAACATTATATACATTACAAAAGATATCTTTTTCTCGCATATATATTTACTTTATCTTCTCTTTTTTATTTAATTATATATTAATATATATATAGAAAATAAAAAAAGAATACAAGATTTTTAATGAATAATTAAATAATTTCACTCGAATTTGTTTAATTAAATATATAGCCAGCCACCACCGACAGCCAAGCCGACCAGTCACGTGGCCCACAAAAATTCAAGTGGCGAGGCCTGGCAGAGAGAGAGAGGGGAGGAGGGGAGGGGAAGGCAGCATCCATCATCAGCCTCTTAGCTGCCACCCTGACCTCACGTGATTTCTGATTTCCTTTTGTACTTTATTAAAATAAAAAATTAAAATACGCATGTGAGGTCAGAATATATATACTTTCATTTATTTATTTAGATTTGTATTTTACATATAAATTTAGTTTTTTAGATCATTTTGATGTGCTGATGTCAAAAATATTAAAAAAATATATAATTTTAATGCATTTCTGAACGAAAATCACTTTCAAAAATAACTTCAATCATACTTTCATTTATTTATTTAGATTTTTATTTTACATATAAATTTAATATTTTTAGATCATTTTGATGTGTTGATGTCAAAAATATTAAAAAAATATATAATTTTAATGCATTTCTGAACGAAAATCACTTTCAAAAATAACTTCAATTATATTCTCAAACAGACACTTTGTGTCTTTAAAACCGGTTCACGTGAGCAAGCAATAGCCTACACTAATGACTAAAGAGATGTTTGACACTACATTTCAAACATTTTCAAAAACTAAAATAAAAAAATAGTTTTTATTTTATATTAAATCTTTTTAATGTTTTTAGATCATTTTCATGTGTTAATATTAAAAATAATTTTTAAATTAAAAATAAAATTATTTTAATATATTTCTAAAAAAATATATATTTTCAAAAACAATTTGAACATCAATATCAAGCCGTTACTAGTAGCCAAACAACTTTCATCTTTTAGTAGCTTTGCAGTTCCAACACATGTTTTGCTCTCAAGCCTTATGTCTATGGTCCCCTCGCACCCATGGCTCACCCAAGTCGCTACCTTTTGCTTGGTGAATGCCATCTCCCGACCTGATCTAAACTCGAGACCGAAACTCAATTAGCCCAATACAAATATGTGGGAAAATAGTCAATTTAAAATTGACCTGGTTGGACCCGATCGACTTGACGAGTCAATCGATAATTCAACGAATTCGATCAAAACATGATCTAATTTATTTGAAAAATAAAATGATGTTGTTTTGATCGACTCGTGTTGATCTTAACCCGCGACGTGAATCTTGAACCGGATTGAATTTAACAAATTGAATCTTTTTGAACCCACCCAACATGAGGTGGGTTGTTGTTCAAATCTTTTTGAGATCTTCTGTTCTACAAAGTCACCATCAATTTTTGTTGGCAATGGGGCTGGTAGATTGAGGTACAATTTTTGGCAACTTTCACCATTGATAATGAGTGGAGAACGACATGATTGTAACAGGAAGAATCCTTGGACGTGAGGCGACGAGCTATGATTGCAACTGTTTCTTGCATTCTTGGAAAATGGGTAATCTTTTTTTGTTTTTTGAGATAAATCTGTTCTTGTTCTTGTATTTGTAATGTTAATGATGTATAATGAGTTGTATCGTGATAATAAAAGGTTTGTGATCTGCACAACAAGTTTTGAATTCGAGTCAGAATATATATTTTTTATAAGAGTATAAAACAGACAAAATTTACTCGCTCATGTAGTGCCTGTTTGGAAGTGTGATTGCGATTGCTTTTGAAAGTGATTTTTGTTTAGAATCACATCAAAATTATGTTTTTATTTTATTTTTTTAAAATTATTTTTGACATCAAAATAACAAAATGATCTAAAAACACCAATTTTTTTAATTTAAACTTAAATATAAAAATAAAATTAATTTTTTTTTTCAAAAACACTATTGAAATATAGTCCCAGATATTTCTTAGACGTTTTTCAAAAAATAAAATTTACTTCCAACCAAAAAAAATAAGTAATGTTAATGATACATGGTAGTTTATAGCAATAATGGAAAACATGCTCTTGTCTTCACTCCAAAGAGTACTCGAGAGGGATAATGGTAGAAGATACATTGGAAGAAGCATGATAACTATACGATTATTTTCATTAAATCTCACCAAACATAATCTATTTAGTGTTTGTTTGGTAGTGTAGCCGATATTGTTTTTAAATATATTTTTTGTTCAGAAATACATTAAAATGATTTTTTTTTTATTTTTAAAAATTATTTTTGACATCTGCACATGAAAATAATTTAAAAACACAAAATATTTAATTTAAATTAAAAAATAAATAAAATATTCATTTTGTTTCAAAAACGTTTTAAAACGCAATGTCAAACAAATCCTTAAATTACTTAGTGGGTTAATTCGGTAATTTGACTTGAGTTGAGTTTTTTTTTTTAAAAAAAAAAATGACATTATCTAATCAACTTGATAAGTTTACTCGAAATCGATTTAAAATTGAACTTCATTTTTTTTTAAATAAAATTCTTGATTTAGCATCGTTTTGATTAACTAAGTTAATCTAACTAAACCATAACCTAGCTCTTATGCAGTGCTGAGCTTTTGAACTATGCTATAATTCTGCTGCTAGTGCTAACTAATAAAAGATTTAGGTCCAAGCATTTTGAGGAAAATGGTAGGAATATGGCTTGGTTTCGGCTTAACTATTTGGTGAAATGTTAATGTTTGAAGTTTTTTTAGGTTACCTTACAGCAAACTTTCGAGTTGTCTCCAAGAGCTGTAACGTGATGATAAAATATTTATGATCTAAACAGCAGGTCTCGAGTTCGAATCGAATCAGAGCATGCATCTCTTATAAGAATCTAAAACAATCAAGATTTTACTCGTTCACCTAACCTATAAAATACACTTTTTTAAATATAAAAAATATAAGATTGTTGATATTATAAAATTTCCTCGCATAAAAAAAAAAACATTTTCATTATTTTTCAAAATATACCTTTTCAAAATATAAGATTTCCTCGCATCAAAAAAACATTTTCTGAGTTATAAGATAGAGAAATCACAGGCAATGTCTAAAAGCTCGGCTATGTCACATTATGCCTCCTCCATGCTTCTTTATGTAAGAAAAAAAATAACTTTTTGAAATTTTTAAGTGAAATGTAACAGCAGTCCTTTTTTAAGGAAAACCCTGGATAAAAAAATCAATAAAATTACTATTAATGTCATGGAAAATCATTTTCATTATTTTTTTTATCAATCCTGCTGTTTAATCCATTTTCATTTATTAAGCTGTGATTTTTATCGTCAATAAATTTTTAAATAGTATGTGTATCATATTCACTTTGTGACCTTATTTATGGAACATGAATTGCCATTAATCTAATGACCACAAAAAGTCTCAAAGCCCTAACAAATACAAACACAAACCTTTAAGTAACATATTTGAAAGCCCTGTCCTAAAAAACAAGTTAAAAAAAAGAGAGGAGAAGTAGGAAAAAAAAAACCCTAATAATTTTCGGCAATTTTGTTATTATCTTGATCTCAAATTATATTGTCATGTAAGGAAAATAAATCTGCTCTTATTTTTGGATGTAAGAAAACCCCACCCTCCAGAAAGTGTATTTTATAGGCCCATGCGAGTGGTTAAACGTTGTTTGTCTCAGACTTTTACAAAGAATACACGTCCTGACTCGAACTCAAGACCTGTTGTGCAGATCGCAAACTCTCTGTCATCACGTCAAGCTTTTTGAGGACTACATCAGCTTCCTTTCACTAGGAACTCTAATTCTCTCAAACAAAATCAACCAGCAGCCATGCTTTGATGATAAAATCATTGATTAAAATTAACTACACTGGAAAATTCAAGTTTATTTCCCATATCTACTTGAAAAGTTGCTGTCAGGAGAGTCCATACTTCTCTCTCTTTGAATGGCCTTGATCCCATTTGAATTACATATATGACATCTTCAGCACTACAGTTTAGGATGGGACTCGTCCATATTTCGTTTTCATAGTAGATTTCTAGGGTTTTATGTGATGAGAAATTTAGATTTGAGTGCAAATGGTGGCTCCTACAAGCATGAGATTATTATTGCATGGACCTAACTAATCATACCATCCATACTCACAGCACTAACCAAAACTTTTTTTTTTTTTTTGAATACGAGGAGAAACCACTCTACTCGGAAAGCGTATTTTGTGGGCCCAGTGAACGAGGAAAACCCCGGCTGTCTCAAACTCTTACAAGGCAGGAGTGACTCGCGTCACTAGAGCACGCCCCGACTCGAGCCTTGCTCTTGCAACGTTGCCGCCACGCTACCTCCTGGGGACACTAACCAAAACGTTCACTCTCTACTCTTGTGCTCATCTTCCATTACAAATCTCATTTTCAAAAGGGGGTAGAGGAAAAAGAAAAGACTAGAAAAATACGACATGGTGTGAGCTGCTTCTATAAAAATGATGACTGCAGGCTGCATTGAATTGTATTTCCAAAAAATTAATGGCCATTCTTTGAGATGTGGTCATGTGTTATAAGTCAAGTTTGTAATTCCGTTTCTATTGGTGTTTTGTTTTTTTTTCAATTAGAATGATATGTTTTGGTTTCGGAGCATTTTGACGCACTATTTCAGGATTGTACCGTTTATGTATATAATTAAATATAATAATTCAAAAACAATTAGTTCAAATTCAAAAATAAAATTATTTAGAATTGTGCAATTTAATTTAAAAGAAGACACAATAAAATGATTTTTCTGAACAAAATTATGAGCATGTATAATATTACAAGAATATCATCATCAATCTCACAAGGTCATTACATTTTGTGATTACTCTAAAATTTTAACATAATATATATAAAAATATGTCAAGAGACTCGTAAAATCTCATCTTAATCTAACAATCAAATTAAGAGATATGATTGATATTGAAAATTATTTATTATTTAAAAAAACATTATTTGGCCAAAACAGAACAGGCGGAATGAAACCGGAACGTTCCGGCTGAAATTGGACGGAATTTCTAGAACTGGATGAAATTTTAAGTTTAGTAAAAACTATGCTGTTTTATCTCATTTTTTTAACTAGTACGAAACATTTCAACCAAAACAAAACGAAATTAACAACACTGTTATGACTACAGGCTAAGAAATGTCTGCATCTGCATCTGCATCTCGGAACTTTCACCTGATCCAAGTATGTCTCCAAAGAGAGACTCGCAAGCCATAGAGGAAGCAATAGAGAGTAAAATCCAGGAGCAAATATGATTCCATCCAGCAGTGAGATTTGTGTGAATCCACTCACATAATATGCATGAAAAGATAGAAATCAACTGCATTGACAAAATAAAATGATTGTATTACATCTAGGTGCAAAAATTCTGACGAGCTTTTATGGCCTTTGAGCAATTACATCCCAGTTAATCATTAGTTGTCAGCAATCCACATAATTGGCAGGTTCAAAATTTCCGAGCAAATAGTTCACATGTGATTATATTATCCATTGATGCAGCAGAGCTCCCAGAGCCAAATACTGGAACAATGTTAAATATAGGTTCTTTCCCAATTTGAACCCTCTGATCCGTCTCAGCAAGTTCATTCATTGCATTTTTGAATAAGAGTGACAATGTCTCCATTTGAATGCCGCTGTTTGTTGGGAAGTAGATCCTTAAATTCTATAAAAGAAAACAGCAGGTAAGACTATTTAAGCAAAACGACAAGAAAAACATAAAGGAAGATGAAAACAGCTCTGGTGTATGTGTGTGAAAGTATTTTGTGTTTTCTGCATAGTAGTCGTGTGTATATGCACAAACATTTCCTGGATCATGATCCCATGGAGCTTCAAAAAGTTTAAACTGTACAGCATCATTGCAACATGAACAAGGTTTTGCAGCATATGATTGAATAAGCGATCTGAATTTAAAAAACAGCTATAGTTAAAAAGAGATCCAGGAAACTCACCATTGTGTCTTCCCAAGAAAAGCCATTTTCTATAATCCCTTTATCAAGAAGATAAACACAAAATCTTGATACTCTTTCCATATTCCCCTTTGAGACAGAATTATGATGATCCACATCTTTCTCATTGACACCAAGGGACTCAGAACCGATCTTAGCAACATGATCTTCTGTGATAGACAAAATGACTGCACATATCTTCCCGCTAACAACACATTTCTGAATGCAAGAATCATGCCACTGCGCATGCTGAAATCCCCAACAATTAGCCACTGTAAAAGAGTTTGGGTTTTGAACACTTGTAACTGCTGTTTCTGTGTCCTCTGGGACAAAAAGGATGGGCTTAACTTCTACAGATGCCCTAAAGTAACCAGAGAGACGATGAAAAGCACGTCAAGAGGGAAGCTCTTCCAAGTAAATTTCAGCATGTATAATCTAATCTTACATATTTATATGTACAAGTCTAATCTGCATGATAGTGTATTATCACGTGTCAAATAACTGGTGTTGGAGTAAATGCTCCAAGTGTCACCTATGACATTCTTCCAAATACCTTGTCAGATGCTAAGATATTCTATATATAACTATGTTTAAGTCCCAGAAAAATATTATTATTGGCATGCAGGAAATAACATTTAACACATGAATGCCAGGATACACAACATTCTATTTCATTGTTTTTATACTAGTTTCTAATACATTTAGCAAGGCGTTATCCAAACTTATTGTACAAGCACCATTGCTTACTCAAATACACACTATTGAATCCTATACAAGTTATGTTAATTTATGTTTATAAAAAGTATCATAGCAGTACCTGATATGCTCTTTTATTTAGACTCTTAAGAGTGCTCTATTTTTCTCTAACTGTTTCAACAGCCAAATTACTTAAATTTGAGTTGATAGCTCAGATCCTAATCACGGTTGTTTTTTACCAATTCCAATAGGTGATCTCACAAATTTATACATTTCTCTCAAATAATATTACACAAATTGATATTGTTTGTTTCAGCAATCTCATTAGGTACACTATTGTGTTTACTATTATCTGTTACTTTTATTTTGTGTTTTTATTTGCGATGCTTAAATTTTCTAAAATGTTGAGTTGGTAAACATAGTTGGCAAGCAAATATAAACAAGGGAAACATGTGCCTAGAGGATCATATATTTGGTCAGGATTCCAAATTCCAAGATATGACATGGTGGATAGAGTCAGAGATTCCTGCTTGGAAGGTCATAGAGGAATATAATAGAGATGTCCACGAGAAATACCTTTTTGGCAGATCAGGCACAAGAACATATAGAAATATTGGATAAAGAATTTTGCACTTGCTTCCGTATTCTAGTTGCAGCAGTCTCATTTGCTCTAGAAAACAGTCCTGCTTCTCCTGAATCTCAAGTCTTTCAGGCAGTGGAGTATTTGCAGAACAGTATATGGTAAAAACAATGGCGGAGGTAGATATCGAGCAGTTAAAGACATTTGCCACTGCTTCACTATTTTCTAGTGCTTGTTCTAGCTCAGCAGAGGGGCCTTCATTGCATAGAGTCATAGTGGCCGGGTCAAGCCCCAACTGCCCAGCCATGTGCAGTATCTCCTTATGCAAAGTTGCCTGAGAGCAAACAGTACATTAAAATAAAAACATTCAAATCTTATGAAAATATTTCAAGCAGGGTAATCGCAAAGGTGCTCAAATATATTCATACACGTCCAGGGAAATGATAGACAAATACAGTCATCTTGTTAAAGACTAAGCAGAATCACCAGTGCAACGTTTTCTAATCAGGAATTTTCAAGATCCTAAAGCAGAACAAACACAAGCAACCTCAAAACTTGAGTGTCAATTTTGTCCTGTAATCATAAAATCCAATACCCTGCAACTGGAAAAAGCTGTCTCATATAATTGTTGTCTTGACATGAGCTCATCCAACATAGTCTTGGTAACTATATATATCTTGCTAGCAGAAACTGGAATCTTGATTTTTTTTAAAAGTTAAATTTTCCTTCTATATATCATTCAAACTTCTTTCACCACCGTCTGGGAAAGAAAAACCACATCGATGAGCAGGAAGTGTCACCCCACCAACAGAACCACAAAATTCAAAACAAGTAATTTGCAATACCTGGCTATATGGTCCAATGCAACTGGGTGCCCATGAAGAAATACTTTGCACATGCAACACATTTTTGCTGTTATCACTTGCCACAAGAACTTCAATATAAGCTTTCCCCAAACTCGCTTGCAACAAAGGCAGTTCTATTGTACTGCGCGATGGAACACCAAAAGGGCACTTTTCCTGGGTAATGAATCTCACATATGTCTCATTTACCATAGCAAACTCATTCATATCAGCAATATAAAGATGAATATACAGGACATGCCCCCATCCAAAACCAGATCCTGTAAGCTGTGATTCAATGTGCTTCAGAACAACTGCTAGATCTTCATGTGAACCTGCCAATAAAAACCGGTCCAAGAACCTTGAAAATTGTAGAGTAAAAAGGAAAAGTGAAAGGTGCTATGGGCATGGGTGAAGATATATACTTCTGAGAAATGATTAGGGCAAATGCATCATTCTTCTAATGTTTACCTGCTGAATTTTTGCACGAATCTTGCAACCAGCAACAAATGGAAAATATATTATCCTTCTTTGTTCTAGAGATGTAAATTATATCATCTCTAACTTCAACTAAATTATTCCTTTCAGCATTAGATTGGCATGTAGCCTCACTTCTTTGTGGGCAGTCTCCTTGAACTTCAAACACAGAACCCTTTTTTTCCGGAGAGGAATAGTTGGCTTTATCATTATTACGTAATGAAATGGCTGTCTCCTTGTTTTCCAAATGAAATGCCAAAGGATGAATGACCCCAACTGAAGCTATCGAGCCTGGAGAGTGCAGTACAATTTGAAATTCATCGAGCACAATTCTGGCATTCTGAGAATTGGAAACAGTTATATGGATGATAGAACTTAGAAGAAAAATAAATGAATGAACAATTCTGTTAAAAGTTAAAAAAACAAGTTATCTTAACCTTCAAGATAAAATATAACAAAAATACAATACATTGTACTATCAGGAATAACTTTTCCCATCGTATACAGGGTTCATAAACCAGAAACTTTTATCTCCAGGGAGAAAGGATGAACAATGAGTAAAGTATAACCAGAAGCACTCTGCACAGGGGTCGAATTACAGTATCCTTTGGGTGGACATGGCACCCCTAAAGTTTTAAAATATTTTAAATTTGTTCCTTAAAATTTCAAATTTTCATTATAGTTATGCATTCAGCCCCTCCAAAAATAAAATATTTTCTCTCCAGCCTCATAGTTTTTATGATGGCACCCCCATTTAAGATTTTCTAGTTCCACCCTTGATTCCACACTCCATCTTCTTCATCACATACTATAAGATTACCAGGAAAGATGATGAAGACAAAAAGGATGTAGAGAATAGGATTAGGAATCAAGATTACAACTCGAAAATATTAAGTACACTTACTCCAAAAAGTGGACAGTCAAGTGTCAGTGTTTCATATTCTCCTCCTTCACCACATACATTTATCCCATACAGCCTAGCAAAGGAAAGTCAAAATGAGCAATGTATGCAGTTGAGCTTAAACAATGTAAAAACACTACACAATAAAGGAAGAAGAAGAATGAAAAAACAGACACATACTCTTTCAACTTATGCAGATGGGTGTTCAAGAGTGCTATTCCTTTGCCCAAGTGCTTTGAAGGGACTAGACCAATGGCTGCTACCTATGGCATTAGAAGACTATTACCCTTCATATTTTAGTCCACAATCCATCAATGTAACCTTGAAAAGATGTCTCACTTCATACCTTTACAGTGATAGCCCAAATCCTATTTGTTATCTGGGTGGCAGGAAACAAAATTATCCCACAAGAAGCTAAACTCAGATCTCGATTGACTACAACTCATATTGAGAAAATACAATTTACCATTTCATGAAGGAGCAACGACTGATCCTGTTTCCACAAATATGCAAGAGAAACAAGCCCTAACCTTGAGCAAACACTTTCCACTCGTAACCGCTGATAGTCTGATGCAATAGCGCCAGAAGATACAGCTGTGATAGAGGGAATCTGTCTTTTGACTTCATTCAGTAAAACAAACATATCTTCCACTTCATCACCTGGGGTTGTCTTGTAGTTAAGTGTTTGATGCCTATAATCCACAGGACAGTTAGATAATATTCACATCTCTTTTTACCCCCATAACATAATATACCATAAATGTCATCAAATTTATATTTCACATAATATAACTATAAATTTTCATATAACAACTTCTTTGACTTTACCAAGAGCCTCCAAAGCTTTAATGGAGTTAATATATGGTAATGAATTTCACATTGCCTCAGAAGACATTAAATACAAGCCTAATTCCAAACAAACATTGTCCAAAATAAGACAATTGCTTTTACCAATAACATCCTCTAAAAATGAGCTTGCCTTGTGGATCCTTGTATTCGCCTTCTGAATAACGGCAATCCCATGCATTCTGCATAGCTGGCAATTATTTGGTGCCCAACCTGCAAAAAATTCCAGAATTTCAATCATACACTAGAATAAATAACACAACTTGCAAAATAATGGAAGCAAATCAGCAATTAAACACAAGAAACCATTCACTGAAAGACAAATATTGTTAAGCAGAAAAACTTTAAAAGTGAAAAAAGACTTCATTTTTACTTCAAGTTTAAATCTTTAACTACTCAAAAAATAAACATCAACAATGCTTCTGCCCATTACAAATGAAACCTTTAAATTCCATTAAACAATCATCAACCCAAAACCTTAAACATTTAAACTATTAGGTAACACACACAAAAGAAAAAGAAAAAGAAAAAATCTACATCTAAATACATATACTTACAGTTTGATACATAAAGCTATCTAGCTCATCAACTGAATCATCAGCAGGCATCAAATTTGCCAATGCAACAATCTATCAAAATTAGCAATTCAAAAAACGAAAACGCATTACAAAGACAAAAAAAAAATGAAGGGTTGTGTTTGGCGGGTAATAAAGTGTAGTTTTTTTTTCTCAGGAAACAAACAAAAGAAAGACAAAGAGACCTCATGGCCATATTCGATGCACTTCATCATAGCATAACAACTATCCTTGCCGCCGCTTACTAGAGCCACCACCTTCATCTTCGTTTTCACGGTTAGGGCTTTAGAGGATGGTTGATTGCCAGTATTGTTTCTATGACTTGTGTTCTTAGTGAAAAAACTCTAACCAGTTGGAGTCGCTACTCTTTCTTTCGGGGTGTTCGGCGTCATAAAAACCACCGTTTCCTTTTTCTGTAGAAAAAATAAATTAAAACAATTCCCTTCAATTCTTATTATTCTTATTCTTATTCTTACTCTTCTTCATCTCACTTAGCGAAGATAATTTAATTTAAATCTGATGGATATTGATTTGATCCAAGAATAGACTTTTTATATAAATAATAAAAAGAATAAGAATAATAAATATATTTAGAATATTTGGTTTTTCATTTAAATAATATATATATATTAACTGTTTTATTTTTATTCATTAATAATGATAATAAATAATAGATACAAAAAATTTAATTGATAGTTTATAAATATATTTTTTTTATTCAATAAATAATAAATAAAATATTAATATTAATATTAATAAATTCAATCTATGAGCATTCATTATAAATCATAATCTCACATTATCAAAGGAATCAGTTTCCATTAAATGAAACTACAAAAAAAAAAAAAAAACTATAGAAGAGACATAAACATTGGGGGACTAATCTAAATCTATCTAGCATGTATTATATCCCAACTTTTTATGCTTTTTAAAATAAAATCTAATATACTTTTAAACTATTTTTACAAAAAAAATACCTTTTATTCTCAAAAATTAAATATTTAGATAAAGTTTGGTTATTATAATATAGAAGAGACATAAACATTGGGGGACTAAAAAAAAGATAAAACAGAAGATAAAGACATTGTTGTGTTTGATAATGATGTAAGAAATATAATAATTATTTTTATATTTTATTTGGTTGAAGGTAAACAAGATATAATAAAATATGAAAATATTTATTTTACTTTTAGTATGTATTGCTATAAGGTATATTTAATTACAAAATTATAATCATAGTATACTTAATTTTTGTCATTAAATATAAATTCTCATTTTTGTTTTCTGAATTTTCCTTGTTATGTAATGCATAGATATGCTTTAAAAATATTTTTTATTGTTTTTAAAATATTTCGTTATGATTGAAGAAATGTTTGTCATTACAATGTTTTAGCACATCATAGTACCATAGTTATTGATCCCGTCCCGGGTACCGTTCCGGTTTTGTGTTTGGAACGGAACGTTCCGGTTTCGGTACCGTTCCGGTTTTGTACTGTTCATTTTTATTTAATTTTGTATATAGTTTAATTATACAATTAATATAAGTAAGTTATATAATTAAATAATTGCTTTTGAAAACTCTCAAACAATAAAATTATTTTTTTAATTATATTTAAATTAAAAAAAAATTAAATATAATTTAAAAAAACCACAATATTTGAAATTTAAGCTACTTATTGTATGTTTTTCAAGTAATTCTATGTTTTTTATGGTTGTTGTATTTGAAATTAATTAATGTTATTTATTGTCTTTCAGTGTTAGAAAAACTAAAAAAAAACAAAATGAACACATTAACAAATAATCAATAAGTTCAAACATAATTAATTAAAATACATTACATTACAAATAATTCAATTAAATTAATACCCCTATTTTTTATGCTAACTATTATTATAATAATTGATAATTATTATTATTAATAATTAATAATTATAATATATAATAATTATTATTATAATATAATAATTATATTACAAACCCGCCCCACCCCGTTTTCACCCCTTCATTTTCATTTCAATCTAAAAAACCCTACCTTCCTTCTTCTACACAACATGCGCCGCCCACCTCCCTCTCCCTCTGCACCCTCCAGCCCACGGCTCCACCAAGACAAGATCACTCGTGAATGGTTTAGGCAAAGGAAACCCTCTTTGCATTATACCTCTCCTTCCATTCCTGATGAGAATGTTTGCTCTACGTTTTTGCTCCCCTTGCTCCAGGTCTCTTTGATTTGAGTCATTTGACGCCCATCTCTCTTCTATCTCTTTCTCATGTCTGTTGAAGTCCACTTGGTTTGAAGTCCTTGTCTTCAGTCTCTATTTGTAAAGATCATGGATTTGCTTGAACCGGAACGGAACGTCCGGTACGGAACCGGGGCGTTCCGGCCGGAATTCGGCCGGATTTTCCGGAACTGGCCGGGATTTTTACCGGGACAAAAACGTCGCCGTTTTGTCCCGGATTTTGCAACGGAACGGGACGGGATCAATAACTTTGCATCATACAGCCGTACGAAGAATCCTAGTGGATTTCAGGATCAAGAATCTGATACGCAGTTATATTCACCGTCTGATTTGTAGTTTCATTGAATTTGATGATGATTATCAGGTCTTCGCTATACTTCATAGTATAGTTGTCAATTTCAATCTATTTTTTTTTATCAAAATAACCGCAATATTTTGTATCACTTAAAAAAATAAAATAAAACAATATCATTTTTATCTCAGTTTAATTTAAATTCTAGTCCGTTCTAGATTTTTTTGGCCAAATACCAACTATAACATACCAATTTCGTCCGTCTGTTCCATAACATACCTTCTTAACCATAACTGATGATGCTATTCTTATAATATTATACAATTTTTCATAATTTTGTTCAATCATATCGAAATTTTACGAAAAACCTCTTAATATATTTATATATATTATGTTAAAATTTCAAAACAACCAAAAAATATAATAACCTTACAATGATGATATTCTTATAATATTATATATATTCATAATTTTATTCAGAAAAATCATTTTATTGTTTTTTTAGATTAAATTGTACAATTCTAAATAATTTTATTTTTGGATCTGAACTAAATTTTTTTTAATCAATATATTTAATTATACACACACATACATAAACAGTACAACTTCGAAATGGTGCGATGAAATGCTCTGAAACTGAAACATTCCATTTCAATTGAAAAAACAAAACACCGACCATGTTAACAACTTTACTTCCTAGAGATAAAGAGTTCTACATACCCGATGAATCTGCACCAGCACTCGAAGAAGTCCTAGCATGAAGCTCATCAAAGAAAAATAATCTGGAGATCAGTAGTCATCACAGAACCAAGATCCAGCAGAGCCAATCGAGAACGACGAGCCTGATGAAAGAGGATTGAGGGGATGGATTGATGGTGTGAGAGATTTCCACACAGACAGCTTGTAGAATGCAAGTTTCACATTTCCAGAAATGCCAGGGAAATAAACTACAAGGTACATTTTTTAGGGTTCAAAGTTTTCGATCTAAAATATTCAATTGAGAAAATTAGGGTTTTCATAAGACAAACACAAGGCTATATTTTGTGTACACCAAAGTGGAAAAACTAGGAATTTAGTAGCAGTAAAGTGGCAATCCAAAAATTGATAGACAAAGGAGGAAGCCTACCCAACACCAAATAGATTACCGTACAGAAAACATTTCAAAAGAACCGACTGCTAAATTAGAAGACCTGGACATAGATTATATCTTACAGATTATTGATAAATAAAAAATGCAGTAAATGTTCTGAGCTACTCAACCTGGACTTCATTAATCAACTCTTGGATACTACCTCTCCTTTACAGGAAGTTCAACTTCATGAACCACTGCTCTAGTGTAATGCTCCTTGGTTTTCGTCCAATTATGCACACAAAAGCTTTCAATATGTCCCCTGCTGGCATGTGAAAAAAATGCATTCCATCCTGTCAAGCCTGGACTGTCTCTTTCGAAAAGGTAAATTCTGTTGCACACTCCTTAAAAGAATGATCCTCTGAGTTTACTGTTTTCCTGTCTCGTAGCCTCTGTAGAAGAAGCCGGAGCTTTTTGTGCGAGCACCTTCAGCAAAAGCAAAGTCATACATATCAAGTAGAAATTCAAACACGACACAAAAATAGACCCGGGTTTAAAAACGAGAAGGAAAAATGCTTCGTTTATTGAGATCCTTGTTAAATCTCCACACTCAACAGAACAAGTGCAGATGGTGTAATAATTACATGGGAGGGGAAAGAATGCGCCCAGTGGACTACCATTCAGAACAGGTTGGCATTTTGAAGTAAGCATTACTCTCACAAATACAGCTCGGGCTCGAGAGTCATTTGAAGGATAAAATTCACCCGAAATGTAATGGGGTAGTGAAGCTACACTGAGGACATTTGATCCTCTTTTATAATTAGAAATTACATGATTTAGTAGAATGATCACTTGGTCAGAAAACCTAGACAGGGATGAGCAAGTGCATTGCTGGGACTCATGCTATAACTTCACTTCTATAGGTATGTAACAGTTTTTAAATTGTGTGACTGATAAAAAGAGTGCAGGGGCCAGAACAAGAATAAAAAGTACAACGCAACAAATAGAACCAGCAATACAAAAACTGAAGTGGCTTACCTAATTAAACTCAGAAAGGAGCCTCTAGTGATTCATCCCAAACTTCTGCACTGCCATTTGAAGCATCTTCGACATCTTCTTCCATCGAAAGCCTAATATATTCTCTATGCGCAAATCGATCCCAGTCTGTCAGTGTTGGATTCTCACGCTCCTGTTTCATTGCAATGCCATCGAGGCTTTTTTTTATTAGCAACACTAGGTTCAATTTTCTTATTGAGCATCAAACATAAATTAGGAGTTACATTACCTGCCGAATGAGAAATGGATCACGTGTTTCAAACGCCATAAATTTATTAAGGTTGAAAAGAATGTTGAAAACGCTTCCTGAAAGTTTACAGCCTTTGAGGTCATGAAGGGTGATATAGCTCTCATCCTGTAGCAAGAAAACATAAACAGTAAAAACCCAATACATCTCTAGATGGTGGTGTGCAGGGAGTAAAAGATAAATAACTAATCATGTTTGCTTAAGCTATCCCATTGGGACCAGCTAAAATTGATTAGAGACAGTACTGAGGTAGGTGGCAAAAATTTCAGAGCATCTTAAAATGTAGTTTTCCTTGACCATGCTTCCATGTGCACTTCAAATACATTTAAGGAGGGAGGAACTACCAGTAAGATTACAGAAGAGCAAAGGGCATACCTCTGGTCCAATCATATCAATTATCTGGCACAATATATCTTCGAAAAGCACAGGCTCTTGAGCCATGCATTCCATCCTATGCAACTGCTCCTCATAAAAGAATTGCATCTCATTCCGTGTCAAAATTCCATTTCCATCCAAATCTATGCATTTAAACCTAAGAAAGAAATTGTACATCACAACTCATTCGCAGTTTATTAATAAACCAAAACACTGCATCAGCCATCACTGTTTGAAAAAAAGTGTTGTAGGTCTTTACAACATAACCTCCCTAGAGAAGCACTCAAGAATCATTGCATGATATATTCTTATAGATTAATGGCTTTACTAGTATAACCACCATAGATTAATGGCCAGTAACTGACTGGAAACTTCTCTTAACACTCAGGGCCCACTTATCGCTCACCTTATCATTCATGTTTTAGAAGTTTCACCATTTCAGAAAAACTTTCCCTGGTGATTTTATGTCTTTCCAGCTCCAGTTAGGCTGTGTTCTTTTCATGCACTAGTTAGTTTTATCAGCTCGAACAAAAGCACACCACCTAAGTAACTTATTGAACAAGGAATATATTCAAAAAACTTGATAGTGCTTTGTTATTCATGGTTACACTAGCATAACTTGTGGAGGAAGCATCTAACAAATGAAACAAATATATAATATATATTTCCATAATATTTCATAAGTGCACAATTTTAGTTAAACTCCTTCACTCTACAGGATGATACATGTACACATACCAATACTCAAGACTTGGCTCAGATGACTTGTCTTCCTCTGACAAAATGAAATACACAAAATCTTCATATCCCATCTTTCCTTCAGCCTTGCTAGTAAATTTTCTAGCAACCTGCAAGGTATTTACATCATAAAAGCATGACAGTTCAGGTCTTCGACTAGCAAAGAAAAATTCCTTGCTGTAAAATTGTAGGTAAATTGACCCAAAACACAAAAGCCTCATTCAACAGCCACAAACCTGGGAAAATACTCTATCAACAATCCGGTAGGTGAGCGCATGGTTCCCATATCTAATAAGGTTCTCTTTGTCGATAAGAAAATCATGATCTGTGTCCAGCTCCCAAAACTTGCAGTATATCACATAAAAGTGCTCATAAGAGAAGTACCTGCAAGCAAAATCATAAGCAAAATAATTAGGATCATTAAAAATTTGATACAAAATCTTACAAGCCTACATTTCATTCCAATCACATAAAACTAATTCTGATTATCTGAAATATTAATGTTTCATATTTTTACATGTTTATGATAGGCACAATGTCCCTTCGAGGAAAATTCATGTTGCATCTTCACAGCAATACTTACCTCAAAACTTTATTTATGTCCTCTTCTTCATCTGCATGTTGCATTGCATCAATTAAGTTCCCACGCTTCAGCTCCCTGAGGGTAAGATTACCATTCCCGGATCTATTTATGTAGTAAAAAATTCTGTATATTACAGTTTCAGCTGCCAATTGCAAAGGAAAATTCACGTTAAAAAAATCAAATGCATTAAATCCATAGCAACTATCACAAAGCAAGATCCACCCCACAAATAACTTGAAGCCTAGAGCAGCCTCTAATGGCTTATTCAGGCTGTCAGTCTTCAGCTATACTCCTCACCCAGACAATATAAACAGCCAATCCAGCAGGCAACAGAAATTAAATAGCTATACACACTGAATTAACCAGGAAAAAAAGAACAGTTCAATTGAACTGTCCATCAATTACAAGCCACTCTCAAATGAACACCACACCAATCAACCAAAGGAAACATCTAGCAAAGTTTACACACCACAACAACGCAAAAGTTTCCATTTTTTCTGTATTCCTAAGGACATGCTTTCCACACAATGAGAAACCAGTTGGAAGTTTATAAGAAAATAAAGAACAGAACTTTACTTCTTACTTGTATTACAAAGCTTTTAATAACTCTGTGCCTTCCTATAAGAATGGACATAATGTGTGCCAGATTCATAAAGGGTTAAACAGATGTCTGCATGACTTTATACATTGTAGGAGCTATTCTGACACCAGATAATTTCACCACTAAAAAGCACAGGCATCATGCATGAACTTTTCTGTTAGTTTTACATTCAAAAACACATTTTTCTTTTTGCAATAAACCAAATGTCACTAATCTTCGGGTGTTTTTTGGGCCCATAAATACTGAACTGTGTCATCTAATCTTATTAGAACTCATCATTCTTGAGAGAAGCTTGGTAATTGCTCAATTTGACAATATAATCCAAAAATCCTCTATAAATTTTTAATGTTAGATTCCATTTTCAAGGGAGGGACAATCACACCATAAATGGATTCTCTTCAAAGTACCCCCCCCTAAATTCAAGTTTAGAAGCTTTGCTATACCTTGTTAACCAGCAAAAAGCACCTCATTCATTTGAGGAATAATAAATCTATACATGTATTTCCCATCAGAATGAAACACGTTTACAAATATTTAAAGAAACAAATCAATCCAGATGATTTCAATACCATCAGTAATAAGTGATATATTGTACCAATAATCAAGTATGTATTATAATGGACAATGCATCTTGCAAAGTTAAGGAATCAGAAATATGAATAATTGCTTTGAATTAGATACAGCCAAAAGTTAATTAATAGGCTGATAACGAACCATATCGTTCCTGAAACTCAGGTGTGCTCTGTAAGAACTCCAATCCTGGATGAGTTGCCAGTAGTTCTCGAAGCACAGGTTTAAAGTCTTCCTGTTATCAAATATGAAAATCATTTTAGAAATGAGTGACAATAATTTCACTAATGAATCATGCATAAAAAGGCAGCAATCCATTGATAACAAGACCCAGAAATGATTATCCTGACTCACAAACACCCCTACCTGGGTGAGGTATATGAGATCTGGTTGTTTCAAAATTGTGAATATTTGGGTAGCTATATCCAATGTCAGCATGTTGCCATTGATCCAATAATCAAGAAAAGCATCCCTGCACATGGATTAGGAAGAAGTTAAGCAACCAAATAATGCAAACATTTTTTGTGCAGGCAACAGCAACTAAAATGCAACATCATGTATCCTAGAACTATTATATCAAACTTTAAATGTTGATTTGCTTCTTAAAATGTAGCATATTTTTTATTTTCTTTTATAGTTTCAAATAACAGCAAAAAGCAACTGGAATTTTTTATCCCTTGTGCTAAGCTAAAGGGTGTACTATTTTCACATCTGTAGAGGCCTGTATAAACCAATATCCACAGAAGCCATTGAAGCAGTTACAGACAATCCACCCTTTCATGGTTCCCCTACTGGAAGAGTGGAACTACAATCTCATAATCTACTTTTGCTTTTCCACCAACACTAAATGTCCTCATTTCTGCTTTGAAAACAAAATGCATTACACCAAATTTAAGCAACAATTGCTCTTTTCATACCCCAAAACAGCTATCTCAAGAGTACAAAACCTTGAATTCTAGAGCTCATAAAGCATAGCACCTGTCCTCAAAATCTTATAACCCTCCTCCAAAAATCCACAAAATGCATCAAGAACAAGTCCACCCTACCTGGCGAATTCCACAGTTAGCCACAAATAGCAAAAAAACATGTTCCACCTATCCTTGAGCCCCACTCTATCTCCAAACACCATAAAAGATAGCACCTCTCCTCAAAATCTTATAATCCTTCCTTGCTAAATCCACCAAATGCATCATGAAGCAGTCTATCCTACTAGGCAAAATCCACTGTATGGCACAAAAAGAAAAAACCATGGTCCACCTATCCTGAGTCACTAATGTAACAAAAAGCATCAAGAGTTGAGTAATATTCTCAAGTTGAGAAATTATCAATTACTGAGCATAAAAAATCCTCTCCTTTTGATTGATTTTTCTATACTGTTCTCGAAGACAAAATCCTTAAAGACTTGAGATTTCATCCATGCCATGACTGCAACTTCAATTTAAAAACCAGTTTTGTTTTACAAATAGCAATCCACCTTAAAAAAAGAAACAGTTTCTAGCAGTCAAAGCGGAATGCTCTTGAGAGTTCAGCTCTTGAGAGAGTGAGAGTGAGAGAACTGGAAATGAATTTTATCTTTGAAACCACAATCCTAATAGGTTTAAGCTAAAAAATAAAAGCTACAGAAATTCACATACTAAAATCCAAATAACAGATTCTTGCTTATCAGTCCAACCGGTAGTCTACAAAATGTTTGGCAGTCATTCTTGTTAGCTGGCAAATAAATGTTAAACTGCTTTTTTTCTATAGCTGTCTCTGATCCTAGACATAGGAAAGTGTGATATATAACCCAAAGTCTGTTACTTCAAGTTTCTACCATAAACTCTCAAATCACCACTCAAACTGAAAACCACTCTCCCGTCATTCTATTTGCGCCCAAACATTCATAACAATCCAGGCAACCATCTTTATGTCCTAAGATTATTGTTCCAAAGTTAATGAAATTAGTTCCAAAAAAAAATCATGTGAGAGAAATTTCCAGATGTGGTAGAGAATCATCGGTTATTGAAGAGAAATCTTGAAATAATGATAACTGAATCAAGTAAACAGTTTTAAAGTATTTACAGATTAAACATCAGGAGAATCATTTTCAATGGTCTAATAAACCACCTAAGACAAGTACATACCTTGTCACAAAATTGGTGCTATTAACATCAATCCTTCTAAATAGAGCCATGGAGAAGAATGATGGCAGCTTGCATACTTCCTTTGTGACCGATTTGAACTCTAAACAAACAAAAGAAATAACAAACATATCAGTTCATGAAACAGAATTCGATATATTATCATTGAACTCACCTTGTATTTGCAATCCATCTGAGTGGCCATAGAAAAAGTGATTGATCCGAATCAAGCATTGTTCTTTTAGTTCATTTGGTGTGGGACGACCATTTTGAAAATAAAACTACAAGCATCACAAGTATACATATTAAAAAATATATATAATCCATGTTACTCAACAAAAATCTTGAATTAAAAACATGATGAAAATAATAAAAGAAAAAATGGTGGATTAGAGAAATTTCTTATTTCATTTTATTTTAGTTTTATTATCTCTTTTCAGAGAAAATGAAAGGAAATAGTGGCCAATGCAACATAAATTTCATCCTTTTGTTTTGAGTGTAAAAAAAACATTGGGGTTTTGTTAAACCTGTGGAATAAGCTCTTTTACTGGCTCAATGACTACTTTCAAAGGAGAGCCTAGATTAGATGGGCCAGGCCTTTGCTTTGTCACACGAGGGGAACCAGTTGAACTTCTGGGAGACAGAGGTGGTGTGCTTCCCGCAGGAAACATGGAAGGTAAGGAATTGCCAGTGAAAGCATTTGCACTAGATGAGTTTCCAGAGACATTCAATGGAGCACCTGTCTTGGCATCATTAAGCAGGGATGTCACCTGGACAAGGAAGGAGAGAAGAGAAATAAGCAATCGTATTATATAAATGTTTTTACTCAAAGAAACATCACCAATAAGAACCTACAAAAGAACTGATCGGCAAAATAAAAATCATGAAAGCAAGAATTTTAAAACTTCTCTTCTATAACCACATAAAGAAAAGGTCCCTATAAAAGAAAAAGGTCTCTATAAAAATAAATTGTCCGGTGTGTTTCCATTCAGAACAGAAAGTACACAAAAAATGTCACGATGACATTGTAATCCAAGCCAAAGAACAAAGTTCAGACACAAATATTACAAAAAAGCAACACTACCAATAAAATGCATTATGGGCAATGAACATAAATTAGAAGAGAAGGGAGATTAAAAAAGAAAGCAAAAAACTACATTAATTCCCTGTTCAAATTTACACATGCAGACTCACAATTCTACAAGACTCGGACTTCTGCGTTGATGCCAAACCCATATAGGAATCAAGCATCACCGTTGAACTGCTCTCCTTAAACTTAAACAGAAAAAAAAATCTCTCTAAAAATAAATCAACGTATACACAAACCATAACATCAATGCAAAGCAAATCTATCAGCATCATAATGTTTATAAAAATGAACCAAACCATGATTCTTCAGCCTCGAACAGCACTAATTCGAAGCATTAGCATGTTAAGTAATTAATTATACTATTTTAAGAGTTATTATGGTATCAAAAAACCATTTTTTTTCGTAGCACTAAAAAAGAGAGCATCAAATTAACCCATAATTAATTCATCAAATACCGAATCAACCGCAAGTGTGTTTCCATCTTTATCACACGCACTCCATGATTCAAGAACAATTCAAAGGAAAATAATAGTGATAACAATTTATTAAACTAAAAACTAAAAAAAAAGAATCGAAATGAACACAAATATGCAAAAGAAAGAGGAGGAGAAATCGAAAACGGCACCAGCTTATTGGGATCGGGAAGAGAGAGCCACTGATCGAAGAGTGTTTGAGGAAAGTGAGGGTAAGATTTGAAAGCTAAAGGAGAAATCTCAGGTAGCTGGAGCAACTCCGCATCTAACATGGCAACATCGCTCGTCGTTGTTTCCATAATTACTATAATCAAACCAAAACATAGATCGCCAAACCCTAGATTCTAATTATTGTTATTTAATCGAACCACACCTTCTTCAATCCAATTTATTTCTGAATCTTTCGATTCGTCCAATTATCAAGCAAGAGCGGATCTTTTGAGGGGAAAAGGAAAAGAATTTTCTTTTTGAGTGAGGGAAAAGGATGCGATTCAGGGGGGGTGAAATGATTTTTGCTGAGCGAGAGAAATAGAGAGGGGGAGAGATTTTTTTGGGAGAAAGTTAGAAAAAGAGAGTTGCAGATTATTTTTAAATAAGATTTTGGAAATAAATAAAAAAGAAAAAGAAATATAATCTCAAACTTGACCTTAGTTGTCAAGCCGGTTCGAATCTGACTCAGTTTAATTCTTGAATCATGATTATCATGACAAATGTCGGATCACGGGTTCATCTGTATTTATTATTTTATTTAAAAAAATATATTAATTTAGTTTTTATCAAAAAAAAACATTTTTGTCTACAAGAAGAAGAGAACATTATTGAAAATCTATCACTATATTATCATCATTATCATGACTATAATAATTAAAATTATTATCAACAGTATTGTTCAAACTATTAAAATTATTAAATTACCCCAAAGAATAAAAAAAATCAAAATATTTTTACAAAAAAAAAAAAACAATCACTAAAATTATGATCATTATTGCACAAACAATGAAACCACAAAATCATCTCATCCTGAAGAGCATATAAAAATAACAGAAAACACCAAAAAAAGAACAAAGGAAAAAAATGAGAAATATTAATTTTAAAATGATTATCAAACACATGAAGAACTGTCATGTATTTTTCGGTTGCAAGAGAGAGAAAAGGGGGGGAAATGAAAAACTGTCCACCGATGATTTACCACCAACTGTCTCATGACACACGTGCACCGGGGGGAAGAGGACATGATGACTCACTCGGTGACATGGCGATTGAACATTTTACACCACATATAGAAACCGCACGTGCCGCTTGACAGGAGCGAACACGTGAAAAGTTGATGGTGCGTCGTAAAAAATAATTTACGATATTTTTACTTATGCATCCCTGGACCCAGCGATAACCATGAAAAAACTAGACATGAAGTACCATAATACCTCAGCGTCAAGCCTTTGTTTTTATCTTTTCTGAGGGTATTTATATAGTTTCACTGTGTACGAATATGTGAAAAAACAAAAATACCCCCAACTGATCCTCGTTTTTTTGTTAGCTCCCAGGGGTAAATTGGTAGTTTTATTTTGCAAATTAAAAAACAAAAAATACCAGAAAACCCCAACGGTTAAGTTTAAAAATACCATACATGTCCCCTGAAAATGTCTAAAATGCTCTCGGTTCTAAGGGTTAATTTTTTTGACTCGAGGAGTAAAATGCTAATTCGAGTGTTAAAATCCACAGTGACTTATGTCTAGGGACACAATAAAATCACAACATTGTTTTTTTTTTTTTAATTTATCTTGACCATTGAAAGCTTGTTTGAGATGTGTTTTTTTAATTTTTTATTTTAAATTGTTTTAAAAATATATTAAAAATATATTTTTTATTTTTTAAAAATATAAAACAATTTAACATAAAAAATACTTTTTTTATAAGCGCGTCCTCAACACCCTCAACCTCCATAAAACCAGCCATTTGTGATATCCGCCACCAATTATCCTAATTCCTTTAAATATTTTTTAGAAGGTGTTTTTAAGATATTTTTGAAAAAAAATATTTTTTTTGTTTTTATATTTTACTTTAAATTAATTTTTAGTGTTTATAAATCATTTTTATATACAAATATTAAAAATAATTATTAAAAAACAATTATTTTAATATATATATATATATAAACAAAAAAATATTTTAAAAAATAATAACAACTATAATCCCCAAACATTCAGTTATATCTGACCACGAACACTTGTTTTTAACTTTAAAATTGCTCCCCAAGACTCAATATGTTAAAAAACAATCTCTAAAAAGTTTCTCTTCTTCTCCTTCCAAATTTACAGGTACTCTCTCTTTACTTCTTCGCCAATGGCTGGTTCTTCTGTAAAATGATATTCCACGAACATTGAACGATAACAAAGCCATTAACATGACAATGTTTTCCACTGAGTTTATCTCTCACAGTTGTAGCTTTCCCTTAACTAGCAAACATTTTAAACTCTCTTTACATTCACTTCAAAGCACTGTAGTCAGCTGCATAAACCGTAATCATAATGACACTAACAGTAACCTTGGAAGCCCACCAAATCTAAGGAGGATTTTACCTGAAACAAAGTCATCCCATGTTTTATGTTATGACATCAAAGAAACCCATTTGATGAAACTGCTTAATAGGTCTTGGAAAGCAGGCAAGTGTAATGGATCACTCTACTTTCTTGAATGTATGGTTACAAAAGGTTATCAGCCTCGTTAAGGAATCATCTTATCTAAAAACTTAAGTTTATAAGTGAAGCTCCATAATATGATTTATATTATTCTTTAACACTCCTCCTCAAGTGAAAGCCCTTTGAGCTTGAAACTTGCACAGACCCACATCACCTTGTGCTTGGTTTTTATCAAATAAATGAGGGTGGTGAGATTCGAACTCGTGACCGCTAGGTCAATAAGGCTCTGATACCATATTAAAGAATCATCTCACCTAAAAGCTTAAGCTTATAGGTGAGGCCCCATAATATGATTTATATTATTCTCTAATAAGCCTGATGTTATTATGTGTACTAAGCTCATTAAAGGATTTTTTAATTCAAGAAATACAGAGAAGGCTACTAGGTGGTACACCTGATGTTTTTGCATATAATGCAGTGATTAGTGGGTTTTGTAAGGCTAATCGGATTTGAAAGTGGAAACAAAGTGCTTGATAGGATGAAAAGAAAGGGATTTTCACAGGATGTTGTGACTTTTAATATAATGATTGGGACTTTCTGTAGTCAGGGAAAGATTGATTTGGCTTCAAAGGTTTTTGAGGAGTTGTTGAAAGATAATAATTGTAAGCCAACTCTTATTACTTACATGATTTTGATAGAGGCTCACATTCTTGAAGGTGGGATTGATGAAGGTTTGAAGCTTTTAATGTAATTGTTAGGGGGCTGGCTAAAGAGGGGAAGGTTAATCAAGCTTTTGAGCTTGTTAGGACCTTGAATTCTAGGGGCTGTAAACCAGATGTGATTACATATATAATATATTGTTACGATCGTTGTTGGATCAAGGGAAATGGTATGAAGGGGAGAAACTGGTGAATGTGATGTTTTCAAGAGGTTAAGAGCCTAATGTCGTGATGGGAAAATTGAGGAATCGGTGATCTTAGTGAAGGATATGAAGGAAAAGGGTTTAACTCCGGATGCTTGCTGCTATGATCCATTGATCGCTGCTTCTTTTAGAGAGGAGAAATTGGATATGGCAATCAAGTTTATGGATTGCATGATCTCTGATGGTTTTTTTGCCAGATATTAACAATACACCAAGGGCCTGTTTGGGAGGACTGTTGCGGTAGTTTTTTAAAGTGCTTTTCGTGCCGAAATACATCAAAATGATATTTTTTTAATCATTTTTGACATCAGCACATCAAAATAATCTAAAAATACCAAAACATATTCATTTAAAATAAAATAAAAATGAATTTTTGCGGCACGGCGTGCCAAACGGGCTCTAAAACATGTGGGAAAAGCATTGTAGTTTCCCACACTTTTCATTGTGGATTGTTACAATGCTTCCTTGCTATAGTGATATTCTAGAGTCTCGTCTTATAACTTAAGTTTTAGATGAGATAGTTCCTTAAAATGGTATCAGAACCTTATTAACCCAGTAGTCATGAGTTTGAATCCCATCATTCACATTCTATTTGATAAAAAATCAAGCACAAGGTTGAGTGGATATATGTGCAAGTTTCAAGCCCAAAAGATTTTCAGTTGAAAGAATATGTCAGAAAATAATATAAATTATATTCTAGAATTTCATCCAATAATTTAAACTTTTAAATGAGATGATTCATTAACAAAACTTAACAACCTACCAGGCACAATCTAAGAGCTTGAACCTTGAGGTGATTTTCTATGGCCTTTGAAGTAGCCTGCTACATTCTATCTTTAATGTCAGCAATACGGAGAGGAGAGAGCAACATCACTGTTCTGTAAATAGGGATATGTGCAGATCCATCTTCCCGTACTAACCGGGGATTTTTACAGAATCTTTTCGTACTAACCTGGTTACAAGCTTCAACGTTTGAGCTTTGAACAAGTGCCCAAGTTTTCTTTCATTCAGTTGTTTCTTTTTTGCAGAAGAATACCTGAATTTTCTTATTATCTTATCATGATGAAATTAAGGTTGTCAATATCGTATTAGTTGATATTTTATTTTTTTAATTGCAACAAAATATTTTAGTTTTGGAGCATTTTGATATATTTTAACACATCGTTTCAGGGGTTATACTGTTTATGTGTGTGTATATTAATTAAAAAAAATCACTTCAAATTCAAAAATAAAATTATTTAGAATTGTGTACTTTAATATAAAAAAAGACATAATAAAATGATTTTTCTGAATAAAATTATGAACATGTATAATATCATGAGAATGTCATCATCAATCTCACATGATCATTACATTCTCTGATTGTCCTGAATTTTAATATAATATATATAAATATGTCAAGAGACTCCTCGTAAAATTTCATCTCAATCTAAGGGCAAGTTCAACAGGTGAGGTATTTGAAGCATAATTGTTAATTTCGTTCCGTTCCGTCCGGAACGGTCGGAACGTTCCGTTCAACAAACCGAGACAAAACGACGTCGTTTTCGTTTCGGTTTTAATTCCGGTCCGATCCGGAAATTCCGGTCAAATTCAGGTCGAAACGCCTCAGTTCCGTTCCGGGTTCAAAATCTATTTTTTTTTATTTTTTAAACATTATTTTTGACATCTATACATCAAAATAATTTAAAAACACCAAAATATTTTAAATAAAAAAAATTCAAATTTTTATTATGCTTGTTAAATTATTTTTTTTTCATATATATATAATTAATTATATATGAACAGTACGACACCGAAACGGTACACCGGAAGACTCTGAAACCGGAACGTTTCATTCCAATGAAAAAATCGAAACGATAACCGAAATGGTATTGACAACTATCATTTGAAGTGGTAAAAGCAAAAAATTGTCCTTTTAACTTTTTTGATCAATTTTTTTTTCACTCCAACGGAGCAGTTATTTTAAGAGCTAAAATGGCTGCTCCTTGTGTGTCAGGAGCTATTTGTAGCAGTCTGCAAATGAAAAGCCATAAATTATAAAATTAGTTTTTTATTTCATATGAGAGAGAGAGTGACGGGGGCGGGATGCTGGGGCGCTTTTTAGGTTAGTTTTTTTTTTTTCTTAAATCTGATTTGTTTATTTAAATATAATTAAAATTTAGTAATTATTTAATTATATAAATTACTTATATTAATTGTAAAAAAATAATTATTTTTAATTAGCTTTAATTATATTTTATTGTATCATAAAATTGATTTTAATTCAATTTGTTTTTTAAAATTCTTCTAACAGTCAACAATAATAAGCAGCATTGATTAAAAGCATCATAAAAATTAAAATGATTCATGATGAACTTTAACGAAATAAAATAAAGATGGTTATTCTTAATAATTATATTGTTGGAGGGTTTATTAAAAGCAATTATTTAATTGTATAACTTATTCCTATTAATTATATAATTAATTGCATAATTAAACTACATACAAAATAATTGTATTATATTTAAATAATATAAAAAAATAGCTCTCCAAAATGACTGTTACCATTGGAGCACACATCAACAAAAAAACCATACACACACTATTCAAAGAGTCATTTTAAAGATTTGGCTCTCCAAAATGGCTCTTGCCATTGGACTTGCCCTAACAGTCGGATTAAGAGATATGATCGATGTTGAAAAATTATTCATTATTGGTTCGGTCCGGTCGGTTCATTGGTTTATTGATTTTTTTAGTCTTTGATTTAATTTTGTTTTTTTCATCAATAATAATAATAATAATAATAATAATAATTTATTTTTTGTTCTTATTTACTCTTTCGTTAATTTTTTTGATTTTTTTTTCACGAGATAATTTAATAATTTTTATTATTTTTACAATAATAATAATGATAATTTTAGATATTAAGACTTTAATGTTGCTGTTGTTATAATAAAATATGTTAATCTATTTTATTATATCAAACTTTGCATATATAAATATTATATTTTATTTTAAATTAACAAATTTTATTAACTATTTTAATCTCCATAGCGTCGCTACTAGTTGTATACTATTGTACGCTGACAAATCCGATGCACAAATCAAACAGTGCCTTTACTCCATTAGGCCTTGCATAGGAAATATCATTAACTTTCAGAACCATTTAATCTGAGAGAGAAAAATGCAGGAGGAAATATAAACCAGCTAGTAAAGAAAGGTTCAGTTTGAATTACATGAACAAGTTTCAGCACATCTAAATCCACAAAAACAAGCAGCAGTAAGTTGACTTTAGTAAAAAGCACAACAATGCTACCTCATTTGATAAATCTACCTACTACTTGCAACATTTTATGTCCCATTTCTACCACCAATGTTTCCAAGTGATGATACATCATCACTCCCAAAAGGGTCTTGTGGCTTGAGAAAACTGTTCGAAAAATCAACTCAATATGGAATCAAGGCACTGAGCTTCCATTGTGTATTCTGTATAGTCTGACGTGAAATAGCTGGCTATCTCATTTTGCCAGAAAGAACTAGCATGAGTTTTGAATCTTCCATGCAATCATGATTTATCCAATATGGTTCTCTCTAAGAACCTTTCTTTCTATCAACTTCTGATGCAATTCATCCGCCTCTTCAACCATACCAGCATCAGCAACACTTTTAATTAAAGTAGAGTAAATCTCTTCATCTGGCTTGTATCGACCTGAGACCATCATTTCCAGAACTTGTATTGCAGTATCTACCCTCTTATTTCTACATAATCCATTGATTACCATTCCGTAAGCACTACTATTGATCCTGTGGTCTCGCCTTCCCATCTCCCTCAATATCTCCACAGCATCCTCAACTTGATCTATCCAGCAAAACCCCCAAACCAAAGAACGGTGGGTGATACCATCAGGAGCTATCCCTTTTTCTATCATTTGATTGTACAATTTCATTGCTTCATCCATATAGCCCCTTCTAGTCAATCCATCAATGACAGTGTTGTAGGTTATTAACCCAGGAGAATAGTTGCTATCACTCAAGAGGACTAGTACTTGAAGGGCCTCATCTACCATTCCCTCTTTGCATAGAGCGGTAAGGAGAGTATTGTAAGTTATAATGTCAGGACAACAATTTTCAGAAACCATTTGAACGAAAAAGTTTATTGCACGCTCCACAAGTCCACATTTGCACAACCCATTAATCATAATGTTGTAAGTAACCACAGTTGGAGGATGAGAGGTTTTTTTCATGATTGAAAGGATCTCATCTACTTCATCCCATAATCCACAGCTACAAAGAGAATGGAGAAGACTGTTATAAGTTATGGCATTGGGCTCCATCCCATGAGACAGAATGTTGTATATAATCAAAGCTGCATCCTCATACTTACCCTCTTTAGAAGCAAAATTAACCAATGAATTGTAGGTAACGAGATCTGGATAACAGCCCTCGATAGCCATATCTTCCAATACTTCCAAGGCCCGCATAGTTCCACAATGCTTCCAGACTAGCTCGATGAGTATCGTGTAAGGTATTAGATAAGGAAGACATCCCCTCCTTAATTGCCCCTTCCAGAATTCCACAGCTTGATCAAATTTTCCGTTATCAAACAGGCTGCGGATTATTGTATTGTAAGTGATCACATCTGGGGGACAACCACTCAAGCTCATGTCTTCCAGCAGATCAATGGCAGATCTAAATTGTCTTCTCTTACAGAAACCTCCTACCATCATGTTGTATGTAATAACATCCGGAACCAAACCAGACATGACCATAGTTTTAAGAACCCTTGAAGCTCTTTCTATCCTACCGATTCTTATAAGGCCCCTTATTAAGTTTGTGGAACAAGTGGAGTTGGGAATTTGGTTTATCCGTGACATAATATCTATCAGCTTTGTTGCTTCCATCAAACTCCCATTTTTGCACAAATTCTGAAGAATTTCATTGTTGGTTTCCTCGTCATTTTCAACAAGGGGTCCATCAGCAAACAAAATTGAAGATCCATGATTCCTTGTGCTCATTTCCACTCTAAAGTCCCTCCCAGAACCTGACACATGACTTCCTAAGCTCCAGTCATCTTGATCATTTTCCTCGACTCTATCAATGCTGACACTTTCCACTCCTCTACACTGTAAAGAAAACAAAGTTCTTCCAGACCTGAGAAATTCCTTCCCTTGCGAATACAACTGATTTCTGTAACTGCAATTCATTGAACAATTTAAATAAAAACTCGACCCTTTAAATGCTGAGCAACTAACTACACCGAAACTCGGCCCTGCTTGATTAGAGCATCTTTGCAAGCCTTGCAAAGAATGAACCTCAACTATAGATTTCTGCGGGGAAACAGTAAAACCCATCTTGTTCAACCTGCTTAATACAATTATCTTTGCGGTTTTGCAAGGACATACAAAACAAGCGTCCAATAACTAGCACCTTCTTTTTAATAGTTCATCAAAGAGAAGGGGCTTGGTTTCTTGCAGGAAAAGGACAATTGATCAGTTGCTTTAACTTTACACATTCATCAACAGGGAACTTTCTCCAAGATTTTATTGCCTACATTAGTTCAACAGTAAAAGTTAACATTAATAGCAACAAATAAAAAATCTCAAAAGAATACAAGGACGGTAAACCAAGAATCTAACAACGAATAAATAACACAAGAAAATGAAGTATAATCAGAATGAAAATTCATCACACACACTCGTATGAAACAAAAAGTTAGAAAATCCGTTTACTAGAACAAAATCACAACCATATCTGTTTTTATACAAGATTATATTAAAAAAGAATTAACAAGCAGCCTCAAAACATAAACCCCCCTCAGCTCCTTGTACTCTGATAATTCTAAAAAGAATCATAATCATTTCGAGTTCAGTGACAATACAACTTAACTACACATTAAACTGAAACAACAGCCATAGCACACAAGCATACTGAGAGAGAGAGCCTTAACCACTAAAACCCCACAAAATGTAAGAACCCATTACAGAATAGTAGCTTAAAAACCATTAAAGCTTGAAATTCTGATTGAATTTATCACATAAATCACAAACAAACCTTAAAAACTTTGTCTTGCAGTCTCCTTCTTGTAAGCTGTGACAGCAAGAGGCTTTCTTGTTTCGTCCAGTTTTGTTGATGATGTAGTCAGAACAAAAATAACGTTACTACCTAGGGTTTAATAATAACTGAAATTACAACTCGGTACTTGTTGTAGATAAATTGTTCATGTTAGTCCCTAGAATGAGTGGAAATTACAAATTGACTGGTTATTTGCTGTTCTTTTTTACCCTTGTCACATTTAACACACCCCCAATTTACTTTTTCATCATTTTCAAAATTATGATTTTTTTCTTTATTTTCCTGGTATATTCATGTTCAACTCATGATATGTTTTTTTAACATACCTTCACCATTATTGAGTTGGGAAGCTCGTTAATTACACAGTAATATAGAGAAGAAAAATTATAAGATACTATGAGTATTTTTAACAATCGAAAAGGAAAAGGGATATTTTATTTTTTATCTTTTGTGTACTAAGAATAAATATAAAATTAATATAATATAATATAATATAATATAAAAAAATAATATATATTTTTAAAATTAATTTGAATATATTAAATAATTTAAGCTTTTCTTAAATTAAGAATGAGTAATTTTTCATATTCTTGAGTTTATTTCTGTCCTGAACAATGGGAAAAAAGAAAAGGGAGGGAGCAATTTTTTAAAAAGAGACTGAAGGATATAATGGTAATTCGGATTACATACGAAAAAAATTCGGCGTGGAGATAAGAATTCCTAGCGTGCTCATAGTCATAACATTTTCCGGTATACATAACACAAACAACACACCTCACTCTTCCCTTCGAATTTCCACAGCGCCACCACCACCACCACCACCTTCTCCTCCTTCCTTGTTAACGGCAAGCACGAAACAGAGCAACAAAGCCTCGATTATTCTAAATAATCAAACTCCTAAACCACTGCTAATCCAATCTTCCCTTGTTAAATCTGTCACTGACTTCTTAAATGATGCAGCAGCAGCAGCAGACAGGGGACGGCCTCCCCGATCTGGCGCAACTCCAGTCCACCATGCACGCCATTGAGCTCGCCTGCTCTTCTATCCAGGTCCTCTCCTTTTTTCATTCTCATGTTTGTTCACTGATAATCTGCAAGAAAATAACACCTCAAATCAAAACAACGCTGTCACATTTCAAAAAATTAACACAAGAATTTTTTCAAGAGGTAATAGTAATAGGTTTAGTCAGGTTTTTGTTTAATATCTGACTGAACGCCGTCGTTTTTAGTAATCTGTATCACAACTTTATCGGCGATCAACATTAGTTGTTGTTGATGTTAATCAGTGATTTATTTGTTGTTAGTTATTTGCATAAACACGTGAATCGTTGTATGGCGTTTGTTAACTGTTTAACTTGTATGTATGCATGGCGTTTGTTGACTGTTTACCTTGTATGTATGTATGGCAGATGCATATAAATCCAGCGGCAGCCGAGGCGACCATTCTGTCACTGAATCAGTCGTCTCAGCCTTACAAGGCATGCCAATTTATTCTTGGTAAGTGTGCTGCAGTAGTTGTTGATTTTTATCTTGTTGAAGGTTTTGGAAGATATATGAATGGATGATTGGTATTATTAAAGTTTCTATACAAAAATCAGATGTGATGTTCTTGATGGTTTTAACTTCTATGTATCAGAGAATTCTCAAATGGGAACGGCGAAGTTTCAAGCGGCTGCTGCAATTCGCGATGCAGCTATTAGGGAATGGAGTCTCCTTACGAGTGATGACAAGAGAAGCTTGATAAGGTAATTATGCGATATTGCAAAGTTATGTGACTTGGTTGTATTTTCTTTTAGATATTATGTCTGTGGAAGCATGAGTTCATATGTTATTGTAATTTTCTGGAGCACACTACACATTTTATGTGGAGATTTTGATATATCATGGCTTGCTTACATGAGTATTTTATCTTTGGTCATTGATCATGGTTTTGATGGGTGTGCTTTTGCTTGCAGTTTTTGCTTGTGCTATGTTATGCAACATGCTGGTTCGCCAGAGGGCTATGTCCTAGCTAAGGTTTCTTCCGTGGCTGCTCAATTGATGAAAAGGGGCTGGTAAAGTTACATGTTTGCATCTTTAAATGCTGAATTGAAAAATGTAATGTGTGCAGATGGACACTTAAGTGGAAACAAGTGTATTTTACTTGTGATATTGATGCTCCATGTTTCATAATCACAGACCATGAGACTTGTCATGGAAAGTTCACGTGCCATGGAATGCTATGCATTAATAGTGTGCTTTGTGCGATAGTTTTATGGTTTGTAGTGCAGTCTGCTCTATCTTGCCTGTGATATTACTGCCTCACATTCCATTGATGTAGGCAATAACCTGGACAAATATTGAAGATGGCATGGTTTGTACGAGAGTTATGTGGTACATGAAATATAAAGTTTGTGATTTTCAAGATGTTGTTGCCAACCAGTCTTATTAACATAGCAGAGCAATATAAAATTATCTATGGCTGTCTTGAATGAATGCAGATCCAATCAATGAAAGTGGATAATTAGCCTTTGGCTGAGTAATGGCACATATGTCCATTTGCCAATTATTTTTTAAAAATAAAACAAAAGAGGCTGGAGGAATCCACTGTCTGGGAGTAGTATTTTGTTTTGGAGAATGGTGAAGCATGCCTATTATCTTAATGACTCTGTGATGTGGTGGATGTGGCAGCAGCAATCATGATTAAGGTGATAGTGAAAAAGTAATGATGTTAAATTGTACTTACTGATGACTCTGGTGATGTGGTGGATGTGGCAGCAGCAATCATGGTTAAGGTGACCGTGAAAATAATGATGTTAATTTATACTTACTGAAAAAGTATTGATGATTTGGCAAAGCAGAGTGCAAATTTTACTTCTATAAAGAGTGGCTGCCTAGATATGTTTTTGAAGATGCTGAAAATTTGAGCTGAGCAATATTGAAAAGATGTTATCTGTTAGTTCCATACTAGTTTCTAGGACAACTATTGTGGTCAATCATTATGGTTTGGTGATGGTAGCTATCATTTCTAGATTTACTAAGATTTTAGGGTCTTTGAAATTTTATTTCTAGTGTTGTACTTCAGTGATGTGATTTATAAATAAATTCATTACAAGTTTTGATGTATTAGTATTATCTATTAAGATAACCAATAGAAAGTTAAGCATTAAAAAGAAATTAAGTTTTAGTTTGGAAGTGAAGTTTAGCTATGTTGAGCTGTCATTAATTATTATTATTATTTTTTTTTTTTTAATTGAATGCATAATAGACTGGTGGGATTACATTTGCATTATGTGTTTTTTGCTTCAGTTGTAACTTTTCTTTTCCTTGTTAGTGCTTGGTGCTAGTTTGATGTGGATTTGGAGAAAACTTTGTGAAGCTTAGGTCTAAGAATTCCCTAATATAGTGAAGCACTTTGTCAATCTTGCCAATTTATGTTGTGAGGAATTGATTGTCTTTATTAATTTATCATTATTTTGTTTTTGATTGTGGCTAAGTTAATATCTTGGGAGTAATGATGGAAAATAATTTGTATACAGGATCGATTTTACAGCTGCTGAGAAGGAGACCTTTTTTTATCAGGTATTGCAGCTGTTTAATATTCTTCCCTTCAAAACTTGTTTAGTATTACATGCTTCATTTTGGTCAGCCTTATCTTAATCTTTTTTCCTTGTTGGTTTGAGGAAATACTCATTGTTGCTTTGCACCTCTCTCTTTGTGCCAACAAGATTTTCCCCTTTTTCACAGAAGTAACCTGCTCTTCTTAAATGTCTCTTTGTATTGAACATCATCTCGAAATGTTAGGTGCATTCATACAGATGAGAAATTTTATTTTCCAAAGGCATCTAATTTTTCTTATTTGTCAATGAACTGTAACATTACTGAAATTCATCTCCTACAGTGTAAAATTATACTAGATTGCTCTGCTATTAATTAACACTTAGATAAGTAAGGGTTGTCTCTATGGGCTTATGAAAATGACGAGTTCCCATTGGTGACTGTCAAATTTGCTATAGGTTAATTAATTAGCAACTGAACTCAACAGAAGAGGAAATGCATGTTCATGGACACATTAAATCTGTTATTCTTAACATATTAAAATTAAAGGAGGATACCTTTTCTGACCATTTCCATTGCCCATATACAAGCATAAGCCATTCATTGATTACCCCTAGATATTAGCAAAACCAATGTTTTCTTTTTTTTGTTATCTTTACGCTTTTTGTGATGTTGAAATTTTCTTCAATGGCATACCAGTTGTTGCAAGCACACCCACTTCAGCATGCAAATACACATGTAAATTGAGTGCATGCTCATGGATATTCTGCTTGTTTGTCTATTTTTCATCTGCAGATAAACCAGGCTATTCTTGGCATTCATGGTGTAGATGTGCAATTCTCTGGAGTCAATTTTCTAGAATCTTTGGTACATACTTTTTCATTTTTTTTCATTTTATGAGCATGTTGTTTCTGACTGGAATCTGCTTTATTTTATTAACCTGTTGCCAAAATCTGAGACTAACATTTCCTCCATTGCAGGTATCAGAATTCTCACCTTCTACTTCAACTGCCATGGGCCTTCCCAGGGAATTTCATGAGCAATGCCGTATGTTGTTAGAAAAAGACCATGTCAAGGTTCTCCCCATCCTGCTTAATTCTATGATATTCTTCTATCTATTAACTTGTGGAGTTTCCCCTGATACAATGATATTTGTGCATAGGATTCTTTCTTCTTATTGTCTTCCTTGTTCAGACATATTCTTAATTGTTGTTTTGCTACCTTTTGAATCATAGACATTCTATTGCTGGGCACAAAATGCTGCTGTAAGTGTCACAAGGAGAATAACTGACTCCAATACTGAAGTACCCGAGGTTAAGGTTTGCACTGCAGCACTGCGTCTCATGCTTCAAATCCTGAACTGGGATTTCCGGTACAACACAACTGGCACAAAAGGTGGAAGAAATGTTTTTTCACCTGGAGTTAGAGCTCACAGCTCACCCAAGAAGTCTGACTGCACCGTAGTGCAGGTAACAAATTTATTATCTCAAAGTTTCCATGGTTGGTATGTTTTGTTTTGTTCATGTTTATATTACAGAAAAACTTGGGTGCAAGGCTCACGTTGTGAATCTACCATTAGGGTCATATCTATTAAGACCACATTTAATGATTCATTGATTGTCAATCTATACTTCTTGTAGCCAGGTCCTGCATGGCATGATGTTCTGATTTCAAGTGGCCATGTTGGGTGGCTCCTGGGCTTATATGCAACTCTAAGGGAGAAGTTTTCTCATGGTGGCTACTGGCTTGATTGTCCTCTTGCAGTCTCTGCTCGGAAACTTATCATACAGTTCTGCTCCTTGACAGGAACTATTTTCCTTTCTGGTTAGTATTATTTCTCTTAACCTTACCTTTTTTTATTAGATGATTTAATTCTATGATGCTAATAATCTCTTGATGTTTGCTTTGGTTTAATTAGTAACTATGAGGTTCCTATGCTAAAATGGTAAGCATATTGCTAATTGTTGAGTTTTTTCTTTAGTTACTGTTCTTACCAAAGAACTTGTTGACAAGAGGTTTAAGATGGAAATTTTGATGCATGCCTTTTCCTCTTACTCCTCCAAATAAAGCTAATTCCTCTGGTCTGTCCAGACAACTACCTATATTCAACTTTCACCATCCTTCTTGAGCCAATGACCAAGGGGAATTTTTCAACTAAAATGTAGCTCTAGCCCCATAAGTGACCTCTATCCCAAAATTGTACTACCCTGAATTTTAAATAGATTCTCCCTCTTTGTTGAAACAAGCAGATTGCCATGCCCTTAGCTACTCTTAACATTTCATGTAAAGTTCAAATGAATTTCTAAAACTTTTAGATGGTCTGCTAGTGTGACCTTTAGTTTTGGAAATGAAACAGTAGATTGGTGATTATGATGATTGTTTCCGTGGTTGGATTATTTCAACAATGAAAGTTGGACTTAGTTGGAAAGTTTTTCAATGATGGTAACAGGAATTATAATTAGAAGAGTATTGAAATTAGATTGAGAAAAAATGGAGTTCATTCATGAGATTGGATGGGGTAAAAGCTGCAAACTTTTTCACAGTTGTATATGTGTGCAATACCAGCATTGATTACTGGACTGTCAGAACAAATAAAATTGCTTGCACATTTGATTTTTTTTATTTTGCAACGCCTTTAGATTTTTGATGTGAGAGAAGCTCTTTGTTCTTTCCTGCTGAGGAATGGACTGATCAATTAATAGACATGCTAAGTATTCTGCTCAATAGTGCAGATGATGGACAAATGCAAGAGCATCATTTGCTGCAACTGCTTTCTGGGATAATTCAGTGGATTGATCCTCCTGATGCTGTTTCACAAGCAATTGAAGATGGGAAAAGTGAAAGGTTATTTTCCTACATGTTATTTGCTTTCAATCACCTGTTTTGCTTCCTGCAAGGTGTCACATTTATTCTGATTGTTTCAGTGAGTTGCTTGATGGATGCCGTGCACTTTTATCTATCGCAACTGTCACAAACCCTATTGTATTAGACAATCTGTTAAAATCCATAAGGTCAGTGGCATAATTATATCCTGTATTAGCACTTCCACTTCTTAGATCTCTTTTGGATTGGTGATATGCTATTTCTTTTGTGTTTTGTAAATTTGGCAAGCATTGCATCATGCCATGTAGTCTTTAAATAATTGATTTTTTTTGGCTCAATGTTCAGGCCCTTTGGCACTCTTGCCTTTTTATCCACCTTGATGTGTCAAGTTGTCAAGGTCCTTTTGACTAAAAACTGTGAGGAGGGGACATGGAGCTGGGAGGCACGTGATATCCTGCTAGATACCTGGACCATCATACTTGTGGTATATATGTGTTAGTTTGTTCTTGTGAAATTATGTCTGTGATTAAAGGACCACTTTTGCCATCCATTAACTCGTTCATCATTGCTTTATTGAGAATTGCATGTTTAGGTTTGTTATGGTTCCAAATTTTATGTATAGTTTGCTTTTGCTGGCTGTGGTTACTTCTATTTTTTAGCATAAGGCACTCTTATCTTTGTAAAATCATTTGCTCTTGCCATCAGGCTTAGCATTAGTTTGTCTTGTTATTCTTCTTAGGATAGTACTGGTGGCACAGTGTTGCTTCCACCTGAAGGGATCAATGCTGCAGCCAATCTTTTTGCCTTGATTGTAGACTCCGAGCTAAAAGGTAATAATTGAGATTTTTAATGTTTGTCTTACTGATTTATTGACTTTTTGATTCATTCATCTTTCTTAGAACTGGTTAAAATAACTATCTTTGCCTGCACAGTGGCTTCTGCATCAGCGATGAGTGGTGATGATGATGATGATGACCTGTACTACCTTCAAGCATCCATTATTGGTATGGGAAAAGGTTTCTAAATATTAAGTGTGTGGATTCACTTTAAATTATCCATCATTTTGATTACTATTGAAATGTTTGTTTTATATTTTTCATTTTTGCCCTTGATTGATATCCCTCTGTCTTTGTTACATGTCATGCAGCCATGGATGAAAGGTTAAGTTCTTATGCGTTTATTGCAAGAGCAGCAATTGATGTTGCAATTCCCTTACTCACGAGTCAGTTTTCTGAGCGCTTTGCCATGCTTCATCAGGTACTCTTGATTATTATATTTGAAGAATATTTGTTTATGGAACCTTTTTTTCCGTGCATCACTGGGAGGAATGATGAGTTTCTTTTGAACTTTAAATATATCATTTTACATTAGTCATCACTCATTTGCTTTGCACTCAACTGGTCCACTTATGGATTGAAAGTTTCTGATAGATCACCAGGACTTGTACTTGTAAAACATTGGAAGGCTTATACTGACATACTTTTGTTCTTTCAAAGCTTGTCAAGATTTGATAAAATGACACCTCATCAATTTATTTGTCAATACAATGTATTCTTCTTTATCAAGTTATAGGTTGGTTTCTTTGATTTGAGATTTAGAAATGAAAATTGAAACTTTTTTAGCATGTAGCACTAAAAATATTTTCCTAGGCAGGCCATACAGAAAAAAGAGCAATAATTTCTTCTTTAGTTATTAATGATGCTTTTGCTTACATCTCATGTTCTGAACTTTGTAGGGCAGGGGTATTGTTGATCCAACTCGAACTTTGGAGGAACTTTACTCGTTGCTGCTAATAACTGGGCATGTACTTGCAGATGAAGGAGAGGGAGAAACACCCCTGGTACTTGGTTACTTCTTGTGCTTAGTTCTAGGCTTTGTTTAGCATAAATGAGTAATATAATGCTTCACATGTAGCATGTTTCCCCCCCTTAAATACTCTGAAATTTACATAATGGTGTTTGCATTCCCAACCAGGATCTCATTTTGTATTATCTTATTGATTGCTTATTGTAAGAGATGAGAGATTGCTATTCTATGTCTACTCTGTAATCTTTGAATAAGTAAACTTTTGATGAGAAAATAAATACATGAATTAACATAATAAGCTAGTATGAATCTTTCAATATGAGCTTCAGTCTTCCGAAGCAAAAATATGGGATGAGGCTCCTTGGGTCTAGTCAAAAGATATAAAATCATGTAAGTGCCTTTGTCAACGGCGGCTTCCCCTTTCCTCAAATGTTTTTTTTTGATACAGAAAGATATCACTGTTTGCTTGTTTAAGAGAGACTTCCATTGGATATCTCTTTTCTTGTCCTCTTTATTTTATAAGGGTATTTGTGTTAGTATCACCACTTTTTAAGTAAAATAGTTTCCAGGCCACTTTTGAAATATTGTCTGTGTGTGTCTGTTAGTTGGTATGCTAGACTTGTTATATTGCTTGTATTACAAACCAATCTTGTGACTTAACATTCTAATTATGGGGCACATTGTTTTGTGTTAATTAGGTGCCTAACACAATACAGACTCATTTTCTGGACATGGTGGAAGCAGATAAGCATCCTGTCGTGGTACTCTCCATGTAAGTTTTTTACTTTTCATGAAAAGGTACTGGATATGTCAAATCCAAGTAGGTTCAAACTGTTTTTTAAAAACTTCTGCAATTTTGATTTGCAAGAAGGAACCTAAGGGAAGAAGAGGAAGAGGAATTGCTTACTGCTGCCTGAATGCATGCCCTGTAGCTTATTTTACAGATTTCTTACTAAATCTTTTCCTCTATGCAATTGAACGATGCAACACATTCACTGTTTCGCTTAATGCAGTTCAATCATAAAATTTGCCCAGCAAAGTTTAGATCCAGAAATAAGAGCTTCGGTTTTCAGTCCCCGGCTCATGGAGGTAGTGAGGTTCATTTTGTCCCAAGTTACTTTCAGCTTTCTGTTTTTTTGGATTTTAGTTCCTTTATTCATTATCATTATTGGTATGGATACATTGTATCTGTCTATAATGATGTATTATTTGTAGTCATGAAAACAAGTTTTATTTTTAAGGTGCAAGATGCATGTACTCATTGGGTTATTTTTGGTCAACTATGCTCAATTCTAGCTTTGTCAACTGGGCATATTCTTAGTATGTGGTTGGCATACTTATTTAACCATAGGCATTTAGTGAGGTTCATTTTGTCCCACGTTACTTTCCAGCTTTCTGTTTTTTGGACTTTAGCTCCTCTATGCATTATCATTATAGGTATGGATACATTGTATCCGTCCGTAATGATATATGATTTGTAGTCATGAGAAAACGAGTTTTATTTTTAAGGTGCAAGATGCATGTACTCCTTGGTTTGTGTTTTGGTCATCTATGCACAATTCTAGCTTTGTCAACTGGGCATGTTCTTAGTATGTGGTCAGCATAGATTTTTAACCATAGGCATTCAGTTGGCCTATGCCCTCTGTGCTTTTTTATTTATTTATAACAGAGATCAGACTTATGTGCTTCACTGCTTTGATTCTTTGGTTTTCTTATTGACGTAGTGTATAACAGATAAAACTAGGGTTCTCAAGCCCTAAAGTTATAAACCAAACTGTAGAGAAAATTCCTTGGTATCATTATTGAATATGAATACTAGTCTTTATCTCCATAAAATAAACTAGACATCCCTATTTATTTTAGTACTAAAATCTTTTATAGGAAATGATTCCTAATTAAAACTTACTTAACTAATAGAATCAATCCAGCATTAGAATTTCTAAATAGTAAAATACTAGTTAAATTAAAAGTCCTATGCTAAGTAGGAAATAGTTAATTAAAATCCAAAATTAACTAGAAAAATATTTAAAATAGGAAAGCATCAACTTCAAACTTATTTTAGTTGTTTTCGGGTTTCTTTGTGGTCTTCTTTTCAGGCTTGATCTTTTCAATATGGTCCATAAACTTCTAGGATAATTGTTCTATGTCAGTCTTCCTTACTTGAGAAAAACTCATTCTCGAGTTACTTGTTAGAAACTGATCTTTTCAACTCCAAATGAACAAATACTTCAAATATAATATTATAACTAATTTATTCACAAAGTAGCATGTCTTTGACATGTGAACCTCAAAATTTAGTTTATAGTGCGTGTATAATAAGAAAAAATCAATATTTGATATTATACTTTATGTTCCTATGCAATCCACTTGTAGATTCTTTCTACTTGTTTCTACTTCAAACTTGAGTTCATCATATATACCTCTTCTTCATCATCTCCATCAAGTTTGCACAAAACTTCGTCGTCATCAAAAGATTCTTGCTCTTACCAACCTTCAATCACATTGATCAATTTGTCTTTTGGGTTGTGGTTGTTTGTCTTGATTTGACAAGGTCCTATGGTCTCCATCAAGTTTATCATCACCAACACCCTTCACATAGACAAGTGGTTGTCTAGATGGAATCTTAGGAATAAATCTAAGCTAAGGTCAACCATTAGGTAAGTCTTCAAACACGTTACTCTTCTCATTGCAATTCCTATTTATGCCTCCCATTAGCCAAAATAGATATTCTTCATCGTTTGAATACCTGTAGTCATATTGGCAATGAGGTTTTGCACAAACTGGTTCGATAACAGGCTGACAACAAACTTCATCCCCGATGCGTGCCTCTCTTCTTCCCAGTTCATGTTTGTGCGCAACCCTAATGCCTTAAGCCTAGTTGGGTCATCAACTCTAGTATTGATGTCATCAAACCTAGTTTGCATTCACCTCTCTAAAGCTAAAGTTGTTATTGTTATTAAATGATGATCTAGCTAATTTTAAATAGCTTGCATCCCCTAATCAACACCACGAAGATGGTTTCCACCAACTGCTTCATGATTCTCTTCACGATTTGCCATCGATCCAGATGTCGACCGTCTTTGATACCACCTGACATAAAAAATAGAACTAGAGTTCTCAAGCTCCAAAGTTGCAAATCAAATTATACAGAAATCTAGAGAAAATTTTGTGATATCTTTATTGAATATGAATAGGTCTTGATTTCCGTAAAATAAACTAGACATCCACATTTATATTAGTACTAAAATCCTTTAAAGGAAAGGATTTCTAATTAAAACTCTTCTAACTATTATAACTCATCTAGTATTAGGATTTTTAAATAGTAAAATCTGGTTACGTTGATAGTTCTAAGCTAAGTAGGAAATAAATAATTAAAATTCAAAATTAACCAGGAAAATAATTAAAATAGAAAAACATTAACTTCAGGCTCTATATTGGACTTCTTCTCAAGCCTTGTCTTGCCAATGTGGTCCATAAACTTTTGGAACCTGTTCTACGTCATTTATTATCCTTGAAGTTATCCTCTTAGTTTTTTGATTGTTGTGCGTCTCATAATGAGTAGGAGATGTGAGTGAAGTCTTACTTTCTGTAATTGTCTCACCCAAACATGATTTAGGATTAACTATTTTAGCTGATATTTTGTGTAGGCTGTTATATGGTTTCTTGCAAGATGGTCTTGTACATTTCTATTGTCAGAAGAAATTAGAGACAGCACCCTCAATTCAGGGTATCAGCAGCAGCAGCAACACTCCAAAAAAGCTTTGCTCAGCTTTTTTGGAGAAAATTACCAGGGAAAATTTGTGCTTGACATTATTGTTCGCATCTCAGTGACAACTCTCTTGTCTTATCCCGGGGAGAAGGATTTGCAGGTACAAGTTATGGGAATTTATGTTTTGTCATTTGTGCTTGTTCTACATCACTTGATCTTAACTCCCTTGTGTTTATTTATTTATTCTCAACTTTAACGATCTAACAGGGTAGCCATTTTTCCATCCCCTATGCTTGATAAGTTGCCAACCCAAGCTTCATCTTTGGATATTTGTTTCCAAGTTATTACAAACTGGACATAGTGTATCATTGTCTATTGTTTATTTGGTAATTTTTATTATAGAAATACAATATCATAGATTGAACTTCATATATTTGGTGGTTGTATTCAAATTATGTTTTGATACATGAAGACATTGTTGACTTTTTCTTAGTGTACTTGCCAAACTGATCTGTATATTGCTTCTGATTCTACGAACAAAATCCTACATTCACAACGTAGGGCACTTATATGCACTCAGGCTCTTGTAAATTGTTATCTAATGCTGAAATTGTTGTGCTGAAAAAAATAATTCCCATAATGATTATATAATTTGAGATATTCTTAGTTGATTTCTGTTTAAGAGTTCTTGAATTCATTGTCTTCTTATAACTATATATTGGCATTAGGTAGGCCTTTGAGTTATATTTTCTCATGATCTTCTTAGAATAAAAATGGCATTTTTTTGTAAAGGTTTTGAACTCTGGATGAATTCAGCCTAGCTAATGTAAACTTATCTAGTAGAAATCCATAGTTCCATTTCCATCCCTTTCAGTTACCTGAAGAATCACATTGACATATTAATAGCATTAGGAACCTCCCCCCGGTAGTTTCAGCCCTTTGATAATCCATGGGCTATGTTAGTTGTGATGTTCCTTGATAATGCTCTTTGTTCACATGTAACAGGAGTTAACTTGCTCCAAACTACTTCATGCTCTTGTTCGGCGAAAAAATATTTGTGGTCAACTTGTTCAACTGGTATGTGTTTAAAATATTTAGAATAGCTTAAATATCAATATCGATCATAGTGATCTCTTTTAATGATATTCAGCCTTGTAACTATAGGCTGGCTACCTTACATTTTTCTGGCTGCATTTTTTCCTTTATTAGTATTATCAACGAATCAAGATAAATGGTCAGAATGGTACATCTATCATTAATCTTGAAGTAAATATCTGAAGAACCTTATGTTAGAATAGGATGCAATGTATTGGAGTTTATTTATTTATTTATTTCAAGCAGCATTTAAATTACTGTTATTTGATCCGTTTCATTTCAAAAAAAATTATAGGACTCGTGGCGTGAACTAGCAAATGCATTTGCAAATGAACAAACTTTTTTCGTGTTAAATTCTTCTAATCAGGTGAGTTTCAAATGTTGTTATCTGCTATTTTATTCTTGTTGTCTGCAGTTTTTACTATAAGTTATTTTTCTCTTTTAGCGTTCACTGGCTCAAACACTGGTTCTTTCTGCTTCTGGAATGGGTAATTCAGGAGCTTCAAATCAGTGAGTCTTCTGAATGTTAATTATTATTATTATTATTATTATTATTATTATTATTATTATTATTATTATTATTATTATTATTATTATTATTATTATTTTCTGATGTCTGTGTATCCTCTTATTATAGATATGTAAGGAACCTTATGGGTCATATGACAAAGTATCTGGTGGAACTATCTAACAAGAGGGACCTCAAAAATGTTGCTCAACAACCAGACATCATCCTACAAGTAAACATTGAGTCTTTCTATTCATTGTAATTGTTTTTCCTAGAAGGATACTCATTTTCTAATAACATCAGGTGAGTATCTTGTTGGAGCGTCTACGTGGAGCTGCCAGTGCCTCTGAACCTCGAACACAGAGAGCTCTTTATGAGATGGGACTCTCTGTGATGAACCCGATTTTGGTTCTTCTTGAAGTGTACAAACATGAGGTACCATAACATATCAGTATAATGACTGCATATTCTCTTCCAAAAGTTCATTGAAAACCCATTTTTATATCTCCTAGTATCCAATTCCTAGTTTCACCTCCTTAACTACCTTAAACTTTGTTTTCTTAAAGTGCATAATTTTTAGACAAAGATGTTGATTGATTGATTGGCTGACTGTTCTGTTCATCCCATCCTCAGTGTGTCACAAACTTTGTTTGATGAATGTAGCACATTGAGTTCATAATGGATTTACTTTTAAGGAACATGTTGCTTATTCCGTTTTGGTTTTCTTACATGATGTTCATCGGTACCTGCTGTAATTTCTTGGCACTAATCTCGGTTTATCTTTTAGTCTGCAGTTGTTTATCTGCTACTCAAATTTGTTGTTGATTTGGTGGATGGCCAAATTTCATACCTGGAATCCCAAGAAACTGCTGTTGTAGTTGATTTCTGCATGCGTTTGCTTCAACTTTACTCATCTCACAATATTGGCAAGGTACTTTTCATGACTACCTGGTGTCTGATTAAGGTTATTCATGCTAATCCAGAAAAAATAACGGTGGAAAAATCTCTTCCTCTTCCATCTTCATGGAAATGATCATTTTCTCATAAAACTGCCATTAACTTGCCTCTGGACATCCAAGGCTGTGGGTAGAATTTACTTTCCTAGGATGCTTTTGGTTGGATTCTTGTATGAAAGATGTCTCTGGCTTGGGCTGAAAGCTCTAGACCATGTTCATCAACATAAACAAATGGAACAACAATTTATTCTCTTGCTCCAATACTTTTTCTTTTTGGTTGTTTCTTTTCTGGCTTGGGCATGACCTTTGTTTTGTATGCATTAAATACTTTTTTATAAATCAATGTTGAAGACAGAGTCAACTCATCCCAAACTCAGACATCTTTGCCATTTTCACTTGGCCTATGGTTCCACTCCAAGTCCAACCATACTTGTATTTGCGGACCTAACTTAGATATCAATTTACCTACTCCAAGACAAGGACATGTAATGGGTTAAGTGTAAATCTTGTGCTTTCATGATAATTTGCTACTTAGTTAATGAAGGTGTTAGTGTTGTGCTATTTAATGATATTGTTGAAAATCTGCAATATAGAATAAGAGGTCTACCTTTCATGACTTGCTACCATAATGACAAAATGGTTCTTGATACTGCAACTGCGATTCAAACTATGGAATCGATTTGATTCTTGGCAACAAAATTGAATTGCCATTATAGTAACGAAAAGTGCCAATATTCAATTAGCACCTTGTTCCCTCCCCTGGAGAGGTCTCGGGTTCCAGCCTAAAAATTAGACAAGAATTTTGCTTGTCAATGCTAAAATTTGTTAGCTTATTTACTTTGTAAGCTTCATTTTGTTGCTCATATAAGAGAGGTTGAATCATAGACTGTGTGCGCATCATGTCTCATAAAATCATTCATGTAGCTGAAGTCTCCTATTTTCAAATTTAGAGGTAAACACTATATATCAAGGAACCATTTCACCTAAAAGCTTAAGTTGTCAGGTGAGGCCTCAAGATATGATTTATATTATTCTCTAACACTATCTAGAGGTAGCAGGCATGTTTTCTTATTAATGTTTAACTATGTTTTATCCGGGTTTTGAACTCTCTAATGTACTGATGTATTTTGTTCTGAATTCTTATACACATCCATCAATATATAATTTTCTACGTGCTTCTTCTTTTTAATGTTACATTTGTAATTCATTGTGGATAAGATGCAATTTTTCTCTTTCATTAACCCCCAACTCCCATCATTGTTTTGCAGATATCATTGAGTCTTTCAAGTAGCTTGCTTAGTGAGGCAGAAACTGAGCAGTATAAAGATTTACGTGCTCTTCTTCAGCTTCTCTCTAGTCTTTGTTCAAAAGATCTGGTACCTTTTCTTCTTAATTTTTTTGTCTGGGATGAAAATTTGACCATTTCATAGCTTATTAAGAATTTATGAATATTGCAGGTTGACTTTTCATCAGATTCAATTGAGACACAGGGGACAAATATATCTGAGGTAAGCTTGTCCTGCAGTTTGAGTATAAATATCATGCACTTGGTTTCTCATGCATTGGTCTTGCAGGTGGTCTACTTCGGACTTCACATAGTTACCCCTCTGATCTCTTTGGATTTGCTGAAGTACCCTAAGCTTTGCCACGATGTAAGTATTTTATAGATCATGAGATATAAAGCTCCATTTTGATCATTGTTAACTTAAGATGGTCCATGACTGTGCAGTACTTCTCGCTACTGTCACATTTGTTGGAGGTGTATCCTGAAACAGTTGCCCAACTGAACAAAGAAGCTTTTGGGCGTGTGCTTGGGACCCTTGATTTTGGTCTTCGCCATCAGGTAACTAATGATCCTCTTTTCTTTTTGTGTTCATGTGTGGTTGTGACGTAGAACTAGGATGGAATAGAAAAGGGATAGAAACTTCTTGAAAACATAAGAAACTACCCTGTTGAATCCACAAGAACAACGGATTCTGAAACTCAACTTTATTCTGTCAGAGAATATGTGTGCTTACATGGGCACACCAAAGCTGTAAACACACTTGTAGTGAAATCATACTAGATTGGAATATTATGAATTATAAACAGAAAGCTTTCAAAAAAATTGACAACAATGTCCAGTTGATGAATCTACAATTAACTGAAAACAGCAATGCCTCTCATTGTGCCAGCTCTCCATTTGGGATAACAAGTGCTTGTTTTTGTTGCATATCATGTCCATATGTTGTCAAGTCCTTTACTTTAAATAGTTTAGTGCATCTTGTTGGAATATGACACAAGTTGGATTGGTATAGAACCTGAATGAAAGATAGACTTCATTGCCCTAGTTTTGCTCTACAATTGTGTTTGTGTGAATATGGCACAATATATGTTATATGCATAGCCAACAAGTTTCTTATTAACTGAAGACAAGGTATAGCCTTCACAGCCTCCATCCACCTTCTTTTTGTGCCAGGAAATTCTTCCTAAATCTTCAAAGCCATAACTTTTCCATTGGTGGTACAGGACACGGAAGTAGTTAATATGTGCCTGAGCGCTCTGAAAGCTCTTGCTTCCTACCACCATAAGGAGACAGGTGCTGGCAAAACAGGCTTAGGCTCACATGCCAGTGGTGTGGAAGATTCAAGTGGGAATATGCAGGAAGGCATTTTGAGTAGATTCCTTCAATTGTTAATGCAATTACTCCTTTTTGAGGATTACAGGTAATTGGCTTGCTTAATGTACAATGTTGATGGGAAAAAATATTTGTGTTGCATTGAATAAAAGAAATAGGTCAGAATCGTCTACACTTGCAAAACATGTTTGACAATCATTTTACTTCCTTGCGATGCTTGATATCATAGTCTGAAGTTCTTCTGTTTGTGTTTCCAGTCCGGATCTGGTCGGTCCCGCAGCAGATGCTCTGTTTCCGTTGATTCTTTGTGAACAAGTTCTTTACCAGGTATTTTTCCCTAAGCTTGTATATAATTTGGACACAATGTCAATGTTCCATTTCATTATGACCCAAACTGTTATCACATTCCAGCAAGCATTACCACAATTATGTCTCAGTATTGAGTGGTTGGCATTTTCATTTCATGGTCTCCTCCTTATACTAGCTACAAACTAGTCTCGTATCTCGATAATACTTTAACTATTTTCTCTTTAGTGGACAGAAAGATTAGAAGGCGATTTAGTTGCTTATAATTATGAAATTCTGGATCATATAGTCTTGACTTGTTGATTTTACAGCAAGTCTTACTTGGTGATATTACATCAAGTCCATACTTGGTTATATTACAGCTTACTTTGTGATTGACTGCTTTGGTAACCTTTGGGAAATACAGCTCATCTCTCATTCTTTCAGAGGAGAGTGAATGTTGCAAAATTATCTCCACTCAAAATTTTCCTTAGCGTGAACAATTTTATGGAAGGCAAAATTATAATCTCATCACTCCAAGATCTCTTAGATCCCCCTTTCCACCCCGTAACACTTGCAGGCAACACAGATTTATGTCCGGCGATGTCTGTGGTTGCAACGAGAAGGGGGGGACTGCAATAAGTGTGCGCATTTGCTTCAGTGTTGCTGGAATGTCTGTCTAAAAATTTAAGAGTTGCTAACACCTTTTCCCATATGGTGGTTAAACTCGCAATGCATACACAAACTTTTCTTGAAATGTCAGTCAGTCAACTCTTCATCTGCTAGTTAATATGGGGCATGTAATGACTGAAAGAGCTGGATAAGAAGCTTCCACGTGGTAAATATTGCTTCTTTCTGATCAAAGGACATATTCGCAGGGAGCATGTTTAGTTTGAGGAATTGTCTGTAGAAGTCATGTTCCCTAGTGTTAAAAATATTAAGCTCTTTAAATATTTCACAAGAATGGTAATAGAACAGTGATTAATTGCATCAATTGCACCCTTTCCCCCAGAGAACAAACAAGTTTCGAATCAGTGTGTTTTTGGTTGCAGAAATTAGCCAGTGAGCTTATAGAGAGGCAAACAAATCCAACATTGAGATCAAGGATGGCAAGCGCATTGCAGTCCCTCACAAGTGCCAATCAGCTTTCATCCGCTCTAGATCGTATGAATTACCAAAGATTCAGGAAGAATATGAACAACTTTTTGATCGAGGTTCGTGGATTCTTGCGGACAATGTGATTCGCGGCCCCGTCCCGTAAATGTAAGCAAAATATTCTGGTTTTCTTATTCTTTGCATTGTTTTCACATGAACTAGATTTTGGAATCAAAAGGGAAATCCCAGTTTCAATGCTCAGTATAGTCAGTTTCTTGTGGTTAGGAGAGTGAAGTTAAAACTCTTTGTGAAACTTTGGTACAAAGTCACACATGTTCTCTCACATCGTAAATTTCTTCATCTCGATCCTATCGTAAATGAGCCCTTTGTCAATGCATGCATGCTTGCCAATATAATAAGCGTGTTAGAATGAACATGTTTTTTGTATCCATTACATGATGAATAGGCAATGCCTTCTGTATCCTTTGTGCTTTCAATATCTATTTTCTTTAGGGGGTGTTTGTTCTTGCAGCTCAAATTCTTTTTCTGACTGCTTTTCACCTGAATTGATGCTTTTAAAGGTGATTTGCGATGGTTTTGATGTACTCCTGTTAAAGACACCTTGCAGTGCATTACCAAACACACACTTAACCTTAAGTCGGTGTTTCCACCCCTTTGCTTTGATATGATATATAATTTTTTTTATCTTATGATATTATTTATATATATACTAGCTAATTGCCCGCCCGTTGCCGCGGATATTTTTTTGTATATAATTTAACACAATTAAATCTACAACGATCAATTTATATGATATAAGTACAAAAAAATTATAGATTAAAAGATAAAATGTTTAAAATTTTGAGTTGAGTTTGTCACGTAAGCATAGATTACTTTAATAATGAAAGGGAAAAAAATAAATGAAAGATGAAAAATATCTTAGAAACTTTAACAAAACATAAAAAAAATTACCATGGCTATTACTGGAAAATTTTTTTATCAAATTATCGGGAGGGGAAAAACATAACAAAAGAGTAAGAATGAAAAATAATTAAATCATGATTATTATTATTATTATTATTATTATTGTGTTAAATACATTATTATTATTATTATTATTATTATTATTATTATTATTATTATTATTATTATTATTATTTTGTTAAATACATTTATATATACATGGACAAAAGTAGGAATTAAAAAAAAAAAAGTGTAAGGGCTGAAATGAAAATCAAATATCAAGGGCTTAAATTACAAAATTCAAAGTCAAAGGGCTGAAATGCAACTTACATTAATTGTCAATTGAAATCAGAGGACAACATTGCAAAAATCGGAACTTTTGTACCGAATTGATTGAGTTATATAAAGTCAACCCGGAAATTAAAAGTAGAAGGACCGAAATGAAACTTTGTCATTCTGAAGAGAGAGAAACGTGGCCGGCGGCTTTAGCCGGCCTCCGCCGCGTACACGGACTTCCGGTGGTGACACGCACCACCGCGGGAGGAAGAGCACACGGCGGCGCATCGTTCTGTCCTCCGGTAGACAATTTCCGTCCACCGGAGGAGACCGCACGCGCCGCCTAAACAGGGCGTGAGGCGGACAGCCGTCTGGCGCGTGCGCCTCACGCCCTGACAGACGTCGATTATAAAATTCGAAAAATAGGGCCAATTACCGTTTCACCCCTGCACCCAATTAAGTGTTTTTGTCGTATTAGGGGCTAAAACCGTATTTAGCCATTTCAGAAAATATTAAAAAAATAAAAAGTTGCGGCGGACCGGGCCGGTCCGGCCGCGCGCAATTACGCCGGTGCCCCTCAGCTTGATGCCTGTTTTTGTCCTATTACCGGGGACTAAATCGTCAATACATTGTTCATAACTGATTATTTTTTTAAAAAAAAGAGAGAATTAAATGGAAAAACCGAGAATAGCCCCGGATCAGCCCCTCCTCTCGCCGCGCGCCCGAGGGTCATTTTCGGGTGTGCACTGTTAAAAGAACAGTGGTTTGTGAGGGGGTGTACAGTGCAATTTCCCACACCCTTTATTTGTTTTTTAATTTTTTAGGATTTGCTTTTAAAAACATGATAGTTTTTTTTTTTTTTTTTGCAATAAAAAATATTACAACTACTGAACTACTGCATTAATGGGACTTCGGGAGTAGAGAAATGAGACCTCGGGAGAAGAGAAATGGGACTATGTACTTGGCACGCGGGATTTGACTTGGCGCGAGGGATTTTATTAGAACCGTAAAATCAATTGATCCGTTTGATTTTACAATTTTACTTGATTTTTGCGAGTCAATTTGATTTTAACGGGGGTTTATTTTTTTACCTGATTTTATAATATTTGTTCTTTTGACTTATAAAATTATATGATTTTATAAGTTAAATTGTGATTTTTACAACAATAATTTTTAAGCTATTGTGTCCTTTGATTATTTTTTTTATTCGAGAAGATCTCATTTCTATTTAAATATTCTTTGCGAGCTCGAGTTAAACAAGTAAACTATGGTTTATAAAACACAAAGAACTAGCTGTGCATGTAAATATTAGAATTTATATTTTTTACATGTTTGATTATCTCTTCAAGCAAATGATATCCTTGGAGTTAACCTAACCGGTTATCACCAAGATTTGTCCAAATCAATCGAGTCATGACTAATCCACCAGCTCTCTCTATAAACCGGGTTAATGCTCAAAACAATTGAAAGTGAACCCGGTTTAGTCATCTAGTCGATCCGTTGAGCTATACCAAATGCCAAAGTTAGTAACTAAAGCTGAAAGTTCAAGTTTCCAAGCATATTATAAATTCTTGGTGCCAAGAAAACGTCTTCGGGACTACACTTGAACGGGGAATAATAATTTTTTAAAAAATAAAATCAACCACTAACGATCCAAAGACTACAGATTAAAACAATTTTCCCTTTATTGTAAAAGGAGCTTATTTCAAAACGCCGATTCAGCCTAAAATGGGCGTAGGACCCACCCATGTGCACCGGTGTTTGGTTTTAACCAAACACCAAAGTTGTGGTGCGATCTGCAATCGCAGATCGCACCACAACGCCAAACAGGGGCTAAGACTGCTTATGTATCCCTGTTAATTTTTATTTAAAAATATATTAAAATAATATTTTTAATATTAATATATGAAAACACGAAAATAATTAATTTTAAATATAAAAAAAACTTTTGAGATATAAAAATAAATAGGTTTGTACACTTATTAGTCATGAAATATGTGGTCTATTTAAGATTGTGATAAATATTGTTTTTTAAAGTATTTTTTATTTATAAATATATTTTAAAAATAATTTTTTATTTTTTAAAATTATTTTTGATATCAAAATATAAAACAATCTAAAAATATCAAAAAATAATCTCAAGTAAAATATAAAAATATACTTAAACAAAAACATTTCCATGTCATGCAATAAAAGTTGAAACAATCCCACAAAGGACTCGTTGGCAACCACCAACGACCAGACCCAGATCTAAAACTATTATCAATTTCTAAAGTAATGTTTGATATTGTATTTCAAAAATATTTTTGAATTTTTTTTTCTTAAATTGAAGTTTTGAATGTTTTTATATCATTTTCATGTGCTAATGTCGAATATATTTAAAAAAAAAACCATCATTTTAATGTATTTCTGAACAAAAAAACTCTTTCAAAAACAATTTCAACCACACTCACAAATATACCATTAATCTCTTCCAACCACTCTCCCCAAACAAAGAATAAACTCCCAACCTCCCATTAATGACAAATCCTAATCAACAACTAGGCACTGTTTGGTGCATGTCTTATGGTTTCCAGCTGCACTATGGTTGCGGTTATATCTTTTATAAAAATAATCTTAAATATTTAAAAAATATCTAACTTCAATTTATTTTTATTTTTTACTTAATAATTAATTGATATTTAATATAGTTATATCTTTAAATATTTTAAAATAACTAGATCTCAAATTGTGTGGATATTCATTAAATTATTTAATAGTTCTATTTACTATAAAAGCAACGCATTGTTTTAATTATTATTTTTATGATATTTATAGTTTTTTGAAGAAACAATTCATTTAGTTTCTTAAAAAAATGCTGAATTTCCTTAAAAATATATTTAATTTAAATTACATCCTTAATGATTATTTTAATTCAAGTAATCTTATTCATAATATAACGTAATAATTAATTTACGTTAGAGTACATGCTGATATTAAGGTAGAGTTATTACAGTTATAATTTAAAAAATTAAAGTTTTTTAAAAGTATAATATATATATATATATATATATATATTATTTAAATGTTTTTATTATCAATATTATAAAGAAAACATAATTTTAATTATGCTACATCACATTACTAAATAGCTTATAATCGTGATTTTTTGCAAGTAGTTTTTATTTAAAAATATATTAAAATGATTTTTAAAAAAATATTATTTTTAATATTAATATATTAAAATAATTTAAAAGTAATTAATTTAAACTAAAGCGGTAGATATTAAAAGCAGTTTTAAAACGAAAAAATAACGTAGGAAAATCCTATCCTATCCGATCTCTTATACTTCTAACTATCTAATTTCATTTGCCGACCAAACACACATTGATTTTATTTCGATGGATTGATTGATTGTTCCAAGCCTTCCTTGAGACTGAAACCTGATAGAAAGGCGTGTTTGTGTGGTGGGTGCTGCTTGTAATTGTCTGATTTCTGTATGCCCATTTAATAATTAATTAATTTCTGTTGATTAAAATACAAAATAAAAAAATTAAAACGCGTGTCTTGCTTTTATTTCATCCGTTTTTAGGGTTTAGGGTTAGGGTTAGATCTGTTGTAACAAATACCAGATTGTGATTTTCTGCTGCTTCTTTTTTCATTTTGTTTTTTATGATTTTGACTTTCGGTTTCCAAACTGGGTTGTAGTGTGTGTGGAGTTTTCAGCTGCTTTGACCAAATTGGGAATTACAGATTCTGGATCAGGAACATGTAAGCCCTGACTTGATTTTGTTTTCATCAACTTATTTACTTCTTACTAATTTATTTATTTTACTTGAATTGATTATTTCAGGATTTTTTTTTTTACTAAATTGTGATGGCTATTTAGTTTGAATATTATTAATGATTTTATGGATTATGTATTACATATTTTCTTACAGTAAATTGTGATTTAGGTTTTTTTGTTTTTTTTTTAAAAAAAAAACTTATAATTTGATTGTGAAGTGGAATTGAGAAGGGGAAATTGAGGGTTCTGTGTTTAGGGTATTTAATGCTTTAGAGCGAATGATATGATTATCGAGAAATATGAATTGGATCGTGTAGATTAAGTTTTAGAGATTATGATTTTGTGATTAAGGTTTTGGATGTTGTTTGATACGTGCCTTCGAGGATGTAAGCTAGGAGTTTGAATGGAAAGGATAATTTTTGATAACATGAATTGCACGATGTTTTTTAATATGATACTATAAATGATTCTTTTTTCTGGCCAAAGGGACAATTTAATACAATGAAATGAGGCTATTATCAAATTGAACTTTTTGGTTGTTGGCTGTCCATAACATGGTTTGTGATTAATAGTGTTGAATTTATTTTTGTTTACAGTAATGATGGAAACTGAACTCATTAGAGTTCATGTTAAGGAGGAGAATGATGATATCCCATCAGTTCCACCTGGTTTTGAGTCATTTGCAGCTTTCACCTTGAACAGGGAGCAAGATGGTGAAAAAAAAGAAAGTAATATAACCAGTTTTTCAGCCACTGCGAGTACTTCTGAATCATTTCTGGTCAAGATGGAGACGGAGTTTGAGGATGAAGCAAAAGTTACAAGGTCCCTCCGGCGTAGACCCTTGATAAAGTATGGACATTTGGATGGTTATTCAGATGACGAGTCTGATTCTGCGAAGCTTAATCAAGTTAGTTCATAGTATCATTGCCATCATTATCTTTGAATTTGAAATGATGTGCAAAGCTATACAGATCCAGCTTCTGAATCTCTGTTTTCACGTTCCAGTCCTGTATGTCACTGTGGATGCCTTACAATCTATTTATATTGCAGAATCTCTCCTTGAGGTCTCACCTTTCCAAGGGAGTGATCCGTGGATGTCCACAATGCAGTACTTGCCAAAAGGTTTTTTATATCTTCTCCTCCTTTTCCTGCATACTTGGAGTAGCCTTTCATGCAGTCTTGTTCTTTTAGCTCCATTCCTCTATAACATTTTTTAACCCATGTTATTGTCTAGACAACTATCATCACATAGATCCACATACATTTTATTTTGAATGTACTGATTGGCACTGTACCATGTATTTGGCTCCTCTACTAAAGGGTGGGCGTGTACTATGATGTAGCTTCCTATGATCGCTGGTTGTAAGGGTCCTAGAGGATTGGAACTGTGTCTGACATTGTATTTTGATACACTCCTTTGTGTTTTATCCTCTGTTTCAATGTTATTTGATTGATAATTGAATATCTGGTACAGGTCATTGCAAGATGGCAACCAGAATATGCTTGCAAGCCTGACATTGAGAATGCTCCTGTATTCTACCCCACTGAAGAGGTCTATAATATTGTTTGTTATATTTTGTTTGTCTGAATTTCAAAAAAAAATATAAATCTCCACATCCTTGTTTGTGATGTGTTAAATTGTGTTCCATGTAAGGATCTCTGAATGTGTATGTAATCTTTTATCCAGGAGTTTGAAGATACATTGAAATATATTGCCAGTATACGGCCTAAAGCTGAACAATATGGAATCTGTCGCATTGTTCCTCCTCCTTCTTGGAAACCTCCATGTCCTCTTAAGGAAGAAGCTGTTTGGAAGGGCTCTACATTTGCAACTCGTGTCCAGAGGGTTGACAAACTGCAGACCCGGGATTCTATGAGAAAGATGTCAACGATGTCTAGCCATACCAGGAAGAAAAGGAGAAGATGCATGAGGATGGCAATAGATTGTGGGGCAGATATTGGAAGAGTCTCAGGGTCTACTGATACTGGTGTTTGTGAAGCTGGGACTTTTGGGTTTGAACCCGGTCCTCTGTTTACTTTGGATACATTTCAGAAATATGCTGATGATTTCATGGCCCAGTACTTCAGGAAGAATGAGAATACCACTAATAAAGGAGGCAGCATGACACTGCTTCAGGAGAACTGCGAACCAACATTGGATAATATTGAGGGTGAATATTGGCGAATTGTAGAGAAAGCGACTGAAGAAATTGAGGTGTTTTTCGCAAGTGGATGTGCTACATGAATGTTCATTTTCTTTTTGTTAAATAATGAACTCAATCATGTTGCCTTTCTTTACAAAGACCCAGTTGTCTCCCTTGTTTGCAACCTGAATTACAGAGTGAACTAGAGTCCTTATATTTGCGTGGGCTTTTGTAGGTCCTATATGGGGCTGATCTGGAAACTGGGGTTTTTGGCAGCGGGTTTCCAAAAACATCCAGTGAAGCTGGTTCTGCAACAAATGATCATTATACAAAATCAGGCTGGAACTTGAATAACTTTCCGAGGCTTCCTGGATCTGTTCTTTCCTTTGAAAGTTGTGATATATCTGGTGTTTTGGTGCCATGGCTGTATATAGGGATGTGCTTCTCCTCCTTCTGCTGGGTAAGACCTTGAGTCTACTATTTTTATATAGACAAAATGCTTGGCTCCAGTCCAAAATAAACAAATATACTGTGCTGTCATGTTTTTTGATGAATGTGTATGGAGTGTACTTTTTATTTGTGGCTTGTATTAGTATGTGCTATGCTCTTGTGCATGCGTGCACTTTTATGCCAGGTTTGGTGTGGATAGCCTCTTTACTGCGTCTCTTGGAATAAATTAATATGCAACATGATTGAGAGGCGAGTAATGTTGGGATTTATGATAAGCAGAGTTATGAATTTTTTTTCTTGCCAAATGATATAAGAAAGCCATAACCAAGCCTTGAACTCTTCATCTCCAATGATGGATAATGAATTCAATTATACGGCTAACAACTTTCATTTTTCAATTTTTAATGAATACCTCTTAATTTGTCTTTTAAGCAAGCTTAGAGCCAAAGTCATGCATTTGGTTTGGAGCCTCATTACTTTTTTTTCTCATTCCTTTTTCTTTCACATAATTGAGAACAGCATGTTGAAGATCATCACCTATATTCACTGAATTACATGCATTGGGGTGCACAAAAAATATGGTATGGTGTCCCTGGGAAGGATGCCGTTAAATTGGAAGAGGCCATGAGAAAGCATTTACCTGATCTGTTTGAAGAACAACCGGATTTGCTCCATAAGCTGGTGAGTAAATGTTCCTATACTGTGTTACCATGTTGGATGCTCATAAAATCATGCTCTTTAAGCTTTTGTCTGGACATGTCATTTGTGACTCACCAGCAAATCCTGGTCTCTATTCACATTTATATCATATGGAATTCTTCTCCCTGGATTCATAAACATGAACTACAGTTGTCAACTCTCTGAATCTTTCAAGGATTGTGTTCCTATTCCTTTTATGGTTCTCTTATCTGCTAAATGTTTGATATCTGTTGTCATTGTTCTGTGATAATTTGTTTCCAAAAGTGGACTTCTTCTGAAAGAATGAAGTTAAATATAATTCGGCTTTGTAATCTTTATGAGACAATTTAAGTTCAAGTGATATTAGAGCAAAAGCATGAGAATTTAAGTACTGAAATGCTCAATTTCTTGGAATGCTGGATGCCTTATGTTCTGTTTTGCCATCAATGATCCTCCAGTCTGGGCTTCCAGTTGTGTCAGCTACAGAGGCTCTTCTTTGGGTGTTCTATATCTTTTGATTATTAGTCGTAACTTCTTTCTGGTTTGTTTCTCTTTGATTTTATATTCTTTTTATGTTAAGGTTCATCATTGCCTTTTCTAATGAGTTCTTAGGACTTAGGATAGCATGGATAAAAAATATTATTATTATACAGTCTTTTACCCTATTGTGTTCTTCCTATATCTACAAGAAAACCATGCCTTGAACTCGCTTTTTCCTTTCAGGTGACTCAGCTCTCCCCCAGCATACTAAAATCCAAAGGTGTGCCTGTCTATCGGTGTGTTCAGAATTCTGGAGAGTTTGTGCTAACCTTTCCTCGAGCATATCATTCGGGATTTAATTGCGGTTTCAATTGTGCGGAGGCAGTGAATGTAGCTCCTGCTGACTGGTTGCCCCATGGAAAGACTGCTATAGAGCTATACCGTGAGCAGGGACGGAAGACTTCCATCTCCCATGATAAATTGTTGCTTGGGGCAGCAAGGGAAGCGGTGAGAGCACATTGGGAACTGAATTTACTTAAGAGGAATAAATTGAATAACTTAAGATGGAAAGACTTGTGTGGAAAAGATGGGATATTAGCGAAAGCACTCAAGGTAATCTTTGATTTATTCTATGAGACTTTCTGGCTGATTTTCACATTGGGAGTCTAGTGTTTGAAATGTATTTTGTCTCATTGCAGTTGTTTCAACTCATTTTAAATCTAGCTTGGTTTGCAATGGATCATAGTAATTCAAATATGCCATTAGAAAATATTGGAGTCCTAGGATGCTGTCATTAGATTGGTATTTGCATGTGTAGATCATGATGCTTGGACTCAGCATCAAGATGCCATCTCAACTCTATTGTTGTTTAAACTTTTTATGCAATTTGGCTGTGTACTGTTTGAAGAACAGGCAGATGATTTTGATTTCCATTTTATATAATGAATTGGGGAGGACTGGTCTAACTTTTCAGTCTTTGCTATTTTTTTTTCTTTATGCCTTTTGGTTTGTGCTGCCGGTAGCTTATCATTCAGTTATCAATATTCCCTTCCAGAAATCCTGGATGATAGTTTGAAACTGGAAAGTGTCTTTATGTTAGCCATGAAAGCTCTCACTGGCAGACTTCATTGTTATTCCTTTTCCCTCTTGACTTTGGATGTTTTTTTGTTAAGGAACGTGTGGAGACAGAGCGTGTGAGGAGACAATTTCTCTGCAATTCTTCCCCAGCACTGAAGATGGAGAGTGATTTTGATGCCATGAGTGAGAGGGAATGCAGTGTTTGCCTTTTTGATTTGCACCTGTCTGCTGTGGGGTGTCGTTGTTCTCCAGAGAAGTATGCATGCCTGAATCATGCAAAGCAGTTATGTTCATGTGTTTCGGGTGCCAAATTTTTCCTGTTTCGCTATGACATCAGTGAATTAAATATCCTTGTGGAGGCTTTGGAAGGAAAATTGAGTGCAGTGTACCGATGGGCAAGACTTGATCTTGGACTTGCCCTGACTTTTGTTTCCAAAGACAATGCTCAGGAAGGTAAACTATCGTATTCTCCAAAAATAACTGCAACTGAACAGGTGAGATCACATGCGTCAGCAGATCTTCATAAAGTTTCACCAGGGAGAATAATATCTGGTGACTTCTTAATGAATTCAGCTGAGACCTTTTGGCAGATCGCCTCAGTAGAAGAGAAGAAACCACCTGAAAATATACCCTCAAAAGATGCCATTGCATCATCTGTATCTCATAGCTCTTTTCAAGTAATTGAGAAGGAAAATGATAATTTGAAGCTAAGCCAGAAAGGTTCTGGCCTTTTGTCTACGAATTTAAGGACTCTAGTTTGCCAATTGTCTCAAGAAGACCCTTCCTTTACTGCAGGCCTAGCTTCAGAGAAATGTGAAAGGAAGAATCCTTCAACTTTGTGTAATGACACTGTTATTCTTCTTAGTGATGATGAAGAAGGTGATGAACTGAAGCCAATTTCTGAAAATGCAAAAGAAAATGTCTCTGTAAACCATTCCTCAATTTCAGAGAAGCTATCAATTTCACATGACAGGTCATGCAATGACAATAAAGATTCAATCTCAACTTTTTCTGTGATTGATGGAGCAGTAAAGAGTGGAAAGAATGTCAGTTTGTTACTTGATGAAAACAATTCTCCATCTGGTCCTTTGCAAGTGAAGGATGGCTATAATCAAGATGGTGGAAAGGTTTGGGGATTTAATCAACTGAATGGTTCTTGCCATGCAGGTCCTAGCACTGCAGGTTTTGGTAGGAGTATTCAGAACTTCGCATTTAATAGAGACATAGGCAAGGATAACAGGATGGAAAATGCTGGGAGTCAGCAACCACAGCCATGTGGCAGTGGAAAACCTAACATTGAGGATGAGATGGGAGCAAATGCCACCTCAACTTCAGTAGACAACTCAAGAACTATAGTTGGTAGCCCATCTTCCTCGCAAAATAATTTGGACAGGTACTACCGCCAGAAGGGTCCCCGCATTGCCAAGGTAGTGCGGAGGATCAGTTGTAATGTTGAACCTCTGGAATTTGGGGCTGTGCTTTCTGGGAAGTCATGGTGCAACAGCCAAGCAATCTTTCCCAAAGGTACTTTGCATGTGTTTTTTATACGATGACTATAAAGTTCAAGAATAGTCTTTGTTAAGGAATAGGACGAGACCTGTATTTATGTGTACTTGTTCTATTTGTTGCAGGGTTTAGAAGCCGAGTTAGGTACATAAGTGTTTTAGATCCAACCAATATGTGTTACTATGTCTCAGAAATACTGGATGCAGGGCGAAATAGTCCACTATTTATGGTAATTCCAAATAATCCTCTGGTTAAGATTTCCTACTTTAGCAACTTGTTTTCCAACATTTTGATTGTTGTAAAATATACTTCTCATTTATTTATCCTTAGATATCCTGTGAGGTCTTCATTACTTCTTGTGATCCTTAATGAAATTCTAAGCAAATAAAGAAATATGGAAGGTGTTTCTCCTACATAGCTTTCATGAAAACTTTTTGGTGATAGTATACACGTATAGTTGAAGACATTAAGAATGGATTTTAAGATGGCTGCTTGTTACTTGTCAGATGCATCTGATGGCCACTCTTCTCTAATACAGTATCCACTAAATTTAACTGATCATTGTTATGGAATTTGTGTGTTTTTTGAAGTAAAATTTCACAATATAGCCATCATTGGCAGGGGCAACACGTCTTGAGACAAAATTAAATTGCAGTCGTAAATCACTACTCCCTAAAGAATTGTGATGTAACCCTGCAAATTCATGATGGTTGAATTTGTAGCTATTCTGTGGGTGGAAGTGATATCAATGAAGTATATTGAAGAATCTGATGAGTATTGGTCCAATTGGAAATTATTCCATGTTGCTCCTCCCTAAAGAGTTGTGATATAACCCTGCAAATTCATGATGATTGGTTTTGTAGCTAGTCTGTGGTTGGAAATGATACTAATGAAGTATATTGAAGAATCCGATGAGTATTGGTCCAATTGGAAATGACTCCTGGTTGAGGTGCTCAGATTTGAGTGCCCATATTCAAATTCCTTCATCTCCCAAGCAAGAAAAAAAAAAAAGAAAGAAAGAAAGAAAGAGAGAGAGGTGTAACCTAGTAACTTGTCTTTCAGTGAGGCAATGGATTATCAAATCTTGCGGATGGTTTAGATTTGAACCATTGAAATTTTGGGTGTGCAGTAAGTTTAAACAATGAACTTCTAGCCTAGTGGTTGAGATTGTGATTTGGTTATTGGATTGAGATATGCAAAAATTGTAGCTGATTTCACTTCTAATCTGTTGCGCTATGGTATTTTCAGGTTTCCTTGGAGCATTACCCAAATGAGGTATTTATTCATGTTTCAGCAGCTAGATGTTGGGAAATGGTAAGAGAGAGAGTGAATCAGGAGATCACAAAGCAGCATAAAACTGGAAGAACAAATCTTCCACCTTTACAACCTCCTGGAAGTCTTGATGGCTTTGAAATGTTTGGGTTTTCTTCACCAGCAATTGTCCAGGTATTTTTACAGCATGCTGATTTCCTTACTCTAACCTTTGTATTACAAAAGGGCAAATGGTTATCTTATCTTGTGTTTCAAAGTTGGTTCGTTACTCCTTGTCCTTTCTAGCTGAAGCTCACTAGATTGGTTGATTTCCTTTTTTTCATAGATGCCTTGTTTCAGAATGTATGGTCGGTCATTCATTGATAATCATTCTCTAGTTTCTCCAAAAAATAACTGCCATAAATTAGGGTATTTGAAATGGACCATCTTGCACTTTTAAGAAATGTAGGGACCGAATCAAACTTTTTCTGAAAAATGCTAGCAGCCTCAAATTTGTTATCTTTGCTGTCTGGCCACCATCAAGGTGATTTGGTGGCTAAAATGGTGGTGAGTTGATGGCGAACTGCATGAATTAATAAAGGTTGAAGTCTTTCAAAAAGGAAAAAAAGAAGAAAAAGAAAATTAAATCAAGTTCTTGTAAGGTGCAATTTAGTACTTCCTGAAGGGCCAATTTAATGACAATAATTTATCAGGGCTAGTTGACCAACATTTTATCAATATGCTGTTAATTGACCACATTTGAAACACAGGGTAAGATGACTATTTGCCATAGATGCAAGGTGGGGTTACTATTTGCTGTTGTCAAGAGGGGGCTGTATTTTGCCAAGTAAAAACTATAGCTACTAGAGTTGACCTGAGGGTTGACCTAGTTTTAGGTCAAGGCTCAGGTCTCATGGTTGACCCAGGTAATCCCAACCTTTTACTTTAAAAAAAAAAAAGAAAAAAAAAACAGGTTTCCCACTAATCCAGTCCGGCCAGGTCATGGGTCACCAGGTTGACCTGCCGGACTACACCGGGTCTTATGACTGGTAAAAAAACATTTATGGTCCTAGATAACATGGTTCTAAAAATTTGTGAAACTGCAGTTCAAAAACCCTGTATTTAATTTCTGAAAAGAAAAGGAAATACAACTAATATGTTTGTACAATACACACAACAAATGTACCTTGAGTTTATAGTTCTTGGTTATTTGAGGCTGAAAAACTTATCTCCCATGGCTAGAACTTTTGTAGCTTTCCAAAGACACCATTTAACCTTGTTCCAGACTCTCATTATATTGAGATGTTGTATCATATCTGGCCTTAAGTTTCTGTCTTTGGATCAGAAAGAAAACAGTTTGCTTCTTAACATCCATGCTGCTTACAATTCTGAATTTTGATTTTTTCACTCAGCTTCAGTTTCGGCAAATTATTTTACGTCGAATATAATTCAGCTCTTTTTTCCCCCCTCACAAACAGGCCATAGAAGCATTAGATAGAAATCGAGTTTGTACAGATTATTGGGACTCCAGACCATATTCGCGGCCGCAAGGACAGATTCCACAACATTCTCAATCCAAAGCCAATGCAAGACATTCCCAGGTAACATCTGAGGAACAAAATAACAGAAAAGAACCTGGGAGCCAATTTTTACCTGTCGAAGCTGATACAACACTCAGGGGTCTATTCAAGAAAGCAAGCCCAGAAGAATTGATCTCGCTGAGTTGTATTGTAAGTAACAATAAGCCAACAGCTACTCCTGGTCTCATAACACAGCTTCTTAACGACGAGATTCGCAATCGTCCTAGATGATTCATTAATTTGGTCTCCCAAGGATTTGAGACTGAATTTCACTGCAATTTTTTGACTCTGTAAATACCAGGTTCACGGCGCACATGTTGCCCAGACATCTTTATTCAATCCACTCATTCACTTAGTGAGTGGAAAGAAAATGATCTAACAGAGGAAATTTCTCCTGCATGTCTTCTTTGTAGGGTTATATGTAGAGGGGTATTGGGAAATTTGCACAGGTGTTTCTTTGCATGGCGCCGACGATCTTTTCGGGGAATTCTTCTTAACACAGCTCTTTAAAATACTGACATGGATTTCATAATGCTTATGGAGCTTTTGACAATGATCTTACCATTCTTGCTGACTGACAAGGTTGTAGTTTCATCGTCAAGAAATTGTCAGGCTGGAACGGTAGATTCATGGTTACACCTGTATATTTTGATTCTTTCTTATCATAGCCATCATGTTAGAAGTGAGTTTTCACTGTTGGGGTGCTCACATAACTTGGAATAAAGTCTGGTATGCTTCACCAAAATCTGCTGATCCTAGCAGAAAATTGAGAGAACTGCTCCTCAAGCTCACTGATTTTGAGTAGATTTGCCAGAAATGGTAAAGACCTGACCTAGGGTAAGAGGACTAGTTGTAACTTGTAAGTGTCCAAAAAAACCCTAGATTTTCAATAGCTGTTAATTAAGGTAATTAGAATAAAATATAAGAAAAATGACAAATCATCCAACACAAATAACAATGAAAGAATAGGAAAAATGACCTATCAATTATACGAGATAATTTTTTTTTTAAGAGAATGGAGATAGAAAGTGATCTCTTATTCTATAAATAAATTTATCTATGTTTATCTATGTTTCTTCAACTACATGTGTTTATCTTATTATGTATTTATCTTTTTTATCTTGAGATACTAACCAAACTTTTTCTTTTGCTTTTCTAATGGGTTTTTTTGGTAATTTTGGATACAACTACAACAATTTCAAGAGAATCCAGATAGGGGGCATGATCAAGAGAGAGAAAAATAGAAGTTCCAATGACCATTTAGGCCATCTCTTCCTTCATTTCACCCTTGCCACCATCTCTGCTTACCTTTTTTTTTTTGGAACATTTTCCATGTATATTAGAAAGAAAAACTGAACAAAGCTGGGCGGACGAAACCAACCCAGGAGGCTCCAGGAACATACTCCCTTGCCTAACAAAGGCCCAAGATCGGACCAAAAAAGGAGACAGCTCGAAGGCTCAACAGGCGCCTGGCATCCCCAGGCCCAAGCGGAAAGAAGAAATAAAAAGAGCCCAAAGGCTAAAAGACGCCTGACAAACCCAGGCCCTTGCACAAACCAAACCAGAAAAAAGGCGCCGGACATTCCCAGGCCCAAACCAAACTACCACCTATCTAAAAACAGGCCTTGAAGCAGCAGAGCCGCACGGAAGGAACAGACCAAGCGAAGATGAAAAGGCTGGAGGCCAAGAAGGACCAATACTGGAGCCCAAGAAGCATGGGCTAAAAACTCTGGCTGCCAATTCCAGCCCCAAGAGGCTATGACTAAATAACGGCCATGAGACAAAAGAAGGCCCAGGTCGAGAGCCCCACCACCACCCAGCTCCTAAGAGCAAGCAAGCCCCTTAAAGGCCCCAAATTCCCTTGATCTGCACCGGGATGGAATTACTGGCCATGCACGACAGGTGGGTGCGAATGACCTGAAAAATCTCCTCTGCAATGTAACCCCTTCCTTGTCTTTGATTGCTGAAGACTCTACGATTCCGCTCCCGCCACATGTGGTAGACCGAAGCTGCTAGGACAAGCCTGGCTATTTGGCAGTTGATTTGGCTTTTCTTGTTAAGGTTGTTACAGGCCTAGATAGTTAATTGGTCCTATGGCAGCCCAGGCCACTGAATTCTAGCCTTAAAATTCACGGCCTCCCACACTTGCTTAGAGAAGCTACAGTTAAAGAACAAGTGGCAGTGAGTTTCGGGCTCCCTGTTGCAAAGGACGCATGTGACATTAGAGGGGCCCGCTGGGCCATGCAAACGGTCCATGGTCCTTAGCCTCCTTTGCATTGCAGTCCACAAAATAAAAGAGTGCCGAGGGATATGGCCTTTTAACCAGGGAAGGAGAAGATGATTGCTTGTTGGGCTGCTATTCCGAATTTGATTCCAGGCAGAGGCAACCGTGAACTTCCCCTTGGGATTAGGCTGCCATTGCACCTGATCTTGCTTATTCGGGTTTGGGCTGTCAGGGACCTGCCTCCAAACCTCCTGAAGATTCGTGCTACCCTCAGGGAACCTCCACAAATTCCCATTAATAATATGAGCAACCTTCGCATTCCAAGGGATACCAGAATTGGTAATCTGCCTGTAAGGGAGAATGTCGATGGGACGTTTACCCCCCTTCAGCCAATTGTCAAACCAGATAGACGTGCGCTCTCCATTCCCAATCTTCACCGTAAAAAGGTTCCTGCAATGCTCTCGAAGCTGAAGAATTTTCCTCCACGTCCAAGAAGGGTTGGAAGGAATTCTAAGCTGCCATAAAGATTTCCCCTTTAGCAGATGACACCTTACCCATTCTGCCCATTTTGATTTCGTTTGACACTGAAGCTCCCAAATTAACTTCATAATAGTTGCTCTATTCCAGCAATGGAGGCTTTTAATCCCCAACCCCCCTTCATCTAAGGGCCTGTAAATATCATGCCAAGCCACTTTCGCACTGCCTCTTTCCATAGTTGGCCCCTTCCAAAGAAACCCCTTAAGAATGCTCTCTATCCTGTTGACAGTAGCTTCCGGAATGATGAACTTAGAGGACCAGTAAACTTGCATGGCAAACAAGACTGATTTAATCAGTTGAAGCCTGCCCGCATAAGAAAGTGTCGCTGAAGTCCATAACCTGATTCTTGTGGTAATTCGCTCAATCAGGGGCTGACAGTCCACCGCCTTGAGCCTAGTAGAGATCAATGGAACACCCAAGTAGGTTACTGGCAACGAAGGGGTCTCAAATCCTAGCATAATTCTGAGACGATGCCTTAGGTCCCCTTCTATTCATGCCATGTACAAAGAACTCTTTCTATTGTTGATGTTAAGACCCGAAATGTGAGAGAATTGCTCAAGAGCAGTCTTCAAGGTAGTCACTGAGCCTTCATCAGCATGACTAAACATCATCAAATCGTCAGCAAAGCTGACATGGGTTATTCGAGTCTCTTTGCATCTCCAATGATACTTGAAGCCCTGGCTATTAGCTGCCCTATCCATCACCCCATTCAGCCCTTCCATTGCCAGCACAAAAAGGTAGGGGGAAAGCGGATCCCCTTGCCTCAATCCCCTGCTGGCCGAGAAAAAACCATGATTTTCGCCATTCATACAAACAGTGAAATACGGGTTTGTGATGCACATCTTTATCATATTCATGAGATCCCTAGGAAGACCAATTTCAGACATAGCCATCATAATGTAGTCCCACCTAACCGTATCAAAGGCTTTCCTAAGGTCCACCTTCAAAGCACAACGAGGTTGCCCTTGTTGAGATGATAATTGCGCATTAACTCCCGAGTGAGGAGAATTGCATCTGCAATATTTCTCTGCTTACCTTTGCCCCCACGATAGTTTTTAAAAATATTAAATAATTCTCTTATCCAATCAATTTAGGTTGATAATAAATTTCATAATTTATAAAAGACTTGAAGAACTTACCTGATTTAACTAATAAATGTTTTCTTAGTGTGATTGAGGTTGTTTTTGAAAATATTTTTTATTTAGAAATATATAAAAATGATATTTTTTTAAAGAATTATTTTTGACATTAGCACATGAAATGATCTAAAAATATTAAATAATTTAATTTAAAATAAAAAATAAAAATAATTTTTTTTCAATTTATTCAAAAATATTTTTGAAACGTAATAAAATACAGGGACGCAATGAATCAATGATAAAATATCTTAATTGGGTTGTTGTTTGATTAGTGTTTAATATCATTATCATTATGAAAGTTAATTGTTAAGTGAGTATATATATATATATATATATATATATATATATAACACTACTATTATCATTACATCATTTAAAATAGAGATAAACATAAGAAAACAAATATAATTTTATTAATTTTTAATATTAGCACATGAAAAACATCTAAAAACAATTAATTTATCATACTTTTAAATAAAAAATAATTTGAGAAACATATTATAATAAAGAAACAAACAAAAACTAAATAAAATCTACTTTTAGTTTTGTCTTGCACCACTGGATTCAGAAGAATCTTTAATTGTGGAGGCCTACAATTGGATTTCATCAAATATCTTTTTCTAATCTTACTGCATTAAATGCAAATAGAAATTCATGGAAAAGACAAAAAAAATGCTTGAATTTGTTGTTGGGTGGTGATTTTGACAAATCATCAAGCACATCAGATTTTTATTTTATTTTACTTGCAAAAAAGATTTTTATTTTCAGATCTAGTACATAGTTTTTGTTTTTCTTACTTATTATTATATTTTATGTTAATCTTTGACCTATCTTCTTACAAATATTCTGATATAAATTGATAAAAATATCCTCATGAAGAACACAAATTCCACATAATTTATATAAAAAAATAATAAAAAAATATTATAGGGTGATTTTGAATAATTAACTTTTTCCATTGTTAATTTTTAAATTTATTATGTAAGGTTTGAGTTTTCCCCATGAAAAAAAAATTAAAAAAAATTGTATTTAGTGAAACAATTAAAAATATACAACCTTACCCTTTTCAAACTTATTATAAGCATGTTTGATAGTTTTTTTTTTTCAAAATATATTAAAATGATATTTTTTTTTACTTTTTATTTTTTTTATCACTATCAGATTCAAAAAAAAGAAATTAAAAATTTATTTAAAGTAAGAAAATAAATAAAAACGAAACTCAAAATTTCCTTATATGCTTTTTTAAAATACAAAAACAAATAGCTGTACTCAACCGACACGACGAATATTAACCAAGGAGGAGATCACAGTCAGGAACCAAAATGCACCCTTCGATAGAAGAAAAACCAATTAAATCCAACGGTTGCAACATCTTCACGTGTCGAAACGTGACGAGGAAGCCCCAGATACGAGGGTGGGCCATCGTGCGAAACATGTAGTACAGACGTCCACGTGGAGGCGTGTGGGTGAGGACCACATGAAGTAGACGTGTCAGCTGTGAAGTGAGCCGTGGATTGCGGGATATTTGTGTACGGGCAGGTATCGGGTATTGTGCAATTATGACAGCTTTTGAGGTGGGCGTGGGCTCCTTTTTATTATTGTTTTGTCGGTTTGGCCCTCTACCTAGCTTATGTCCCCTACGCTCCCACAAGCCAGATAAGTTTTTTTTTTTTTTTTTTTTTTTAATAAAAAACGAAAAACAAAAATCCAGATAAAAGATGTGGTTGAATCACTTATTATTTATAGTATTTTTTAAATTTCACTTTTAATAAAAATAATTTAGTTTTACCATTTGATATATTAATTTGGTTGAAATTAAATCTTATAATTTTTTTAATTTGTGTCCAATGAGATCTTATTTTTTCTGTTTTTTTTTTTTTTCAATTTGAGTATTTTTTTTTTAATTTCACCATTAAATATTAAATTAATTGAAAATTAGATATTATAATTATCATAGTTTGATTCAAAATTGAATTTGTTTTCCTATTAAATATTGGAATTTTTAAGTGTTGAATGGAATACTATGATTAAAATAAATGAAAGCTGAAGAACCTAAAAAAAAAAAAAAGTTGAAGAAATGAAAAGTTCTCAAGGTTTGCAACGTTGACTATTGTTTCCAAAAACGAATCGGTCGTGCTTTCTAAGTTGTTGTTGGGCACCGTGGTAGTTTTAGATTTTTAAAGTGTTGTTTAAATTATTATTTTTTTTATAAAAATATTAAATTAATAAGATTAAAATACTGATATTTAAAATATTTATAAAAAAACAATTTTTTTAATTAAACAACACACTTTACCATGCCACAAAACACACAGTCATTAAGGGCATGTTGTGATAATAAAAGACTTGCGATTTATACAGCAGGGCTTGAATTCGAGTTAGAATATGCATCCCTTATAAGAGTCTAGAATAGTCAAAATTTTACTCGCTTACCTGAATTTACAAATTGTGTTTTACAACATAAAAAAAAAAAAAACATACAAAGAGTCATTAAGGGCGTGTCGTGATAATAAAAGACTTGTGATTTGTACGGCAGATCTCAAATTCGAGTCAGAGTGTGCATCTCTTATAAAAATTTAAAATAATCAAGATTTTACTCACTTAACTGAATTTACGAACTCCACCTTACAATATAAAAAAATAATAAATAAACATAGAGAGGCTCTCTTTGTGAATCGTCTTGGTATTGCTACTAAAAGTTTTTTGCAACCCTTTTTATCAGTCAAAGCCAAAAAGAAAAAGCTTTCTACTCAACCCGTCATTGCTCTTCTTGTCCAAGGATCTTGCCGGGTACTTTCATGCCTTTAGCAATTATTCTAAAAGTGCATTTATTTTGACTTAAATAGCAACAATTTTGTAGTAAAATTAATAAAAAAAATTCATACATTTATTCATCATTGATAATATGAGGTGTATATCTTTTCTATTATGGAATTATAAATAAATTAAAACCTTACAATTCATTTATTCTTGTACAAGAAGAAGCATATATATATATATATATATATATATATATATATATATATATTAAGAAATTCGGTTCATCATCATATATATTAATTAACATATACTACTTGAGGGAGGGTATTTCACTATTCCCTCATCACAAGTCACTATTTATTTCAAGAATAATTTTTTTTTACTTATTTTTCCCATCTCAATTTCATAATTCATTTCAGTTTTGCGGATTTGTAATTTTTAATTGATTTGTTCTCTAATTTTATCATTCTATATTTATTTGATTTAAAATTAGACTTTATCTTTTTTTCAGCTTGCTTTTTACAAAGTTATTTTGGTCTCATTAACCTAATCACGAGTTTGATAAGTTAGTCAAAGTTGATTTTTTTTTGTTTTTTATTTAATAAAGTTTAACTTAAAACCTTTTAGAGTAATTTTAATAAATCATGTATGGTCTAATAACTAAAATTAATCTAAATAAGGTAAGATATAAGACATTCATGTGCAAGGAATATATGTTTAGGGATAAATCATGTCCCCAAGAGACGTGACGTGATGGCAAAGAATTTGAGATCTGTAAAAGATATATTGAGTTCAAGTTAGGAAGTGCTCTTATAAGAGTCTGGAATAGCCAGAGTTTTATTCGATTATCTAGGCCCACAAAATTCGCTTTTCGAGGGTAGAATTTCCTCGAATTCAAAAAACAAGTTTAGGGATAAATCAAACACCCTTCTTTGCCTCTAACACAGTTGAATCGGGTCGAATCAGATGATTTTCTCTACTTGGAGTTACCCAACCCAACTCATCTTGATTTTTTGTTTTTTAATTAATCTTAAAATAAGCTATAAAATTCATAGAATTATAAAAGAGAGTCTAAACTTTAAATTCATGCTTACAATAACAAAAATCTTCCATGAAATCACAAGGTAAGAATTTATACATTATATTATAAGATAAAATTATAACTATATAAAAAAAAAGGTTAAAAAACCAAACGAAAGTCGGGTCAGTGACTTGTCTCCGTATCTTATATATGAAATCGCAAAATTTGGTAGAAGCAAGGTACAGGAAGGACAAGCAAATACGTGAAGCTCATAGCTAACAAACATGTAACCTTCAACAATGGAACCCTCTCTCTCTATAGATTATTAAAAAATTATAATTTTATAGTTTTCAAAATATAGATATTTAAAAAATATTTTTATTTATTTTTTATTTAAAACCCTCTCTAAGTGGCTATAATGTATTATGTGGATTGATAATCTTATTTATGTTTTGAATTTCACAATGGAACCCTCACCAATTCGAAAGAAAAGAGCAAAGTCTCAAAATAAATAAATAAATAAATAAAATAATAATAAGTGTGAAGATATTTCAATTGTTATAACAAGAGATAAATTAATCGATCCCCACCATCATGGAGCACTACGCAAAGCTCATAGTTCATCAGTCACAAAATCTTATCAAAAGAGAAACAAAATTTACAACGAAAAAAGAAAAAAAAAAGAACTTTTAAAACCTTCTTCACAGAATAAAACAAATAATGTGCAATTAAAGATTCATTTTGATCCAATTTTATCGGAGTTGAATTACAAAAAGACGAGAGTCGAATTGTCCAAGACCTCCCTCTTTTATTTTCTTCAAGATTAATTATCACCTAAACAACAAAGAATATATTCATAGCTTCTTGGATCTTTATAGAGCTTCAAGTTTTTTGATTGTGATGATTTTTTTTTTATATTTTGTATTGGAGTATTAATGATTAAACGGTCACGAGTTATAATTTCACCATCCCTATCCTATTCTAGTCAATGAATACGAGTACGAGATAATGTGAACATACCTAAATTTTAAACTCAAGAATTTGATTTGAGATGATATTTTATAGAACAATACAAAATCATTATTCTTACCATATCTAATAATGATTTTAATATATAAACCCTTTTCCAAGAGAAAAAAAGGAACAGATGGATTGAAAGAATGAAGGAGAAGCAATCCACCCAAAGAAATTGCTCGACAACATAAGAATTGTGGTTAAGCAAATTGAATGACTCAAGGGAAATACACAGAACGGATCATCTAGCAATTCATCTTTACCAAACATTTCTCGCAAAAAGCTTACCTAATTCATGATATTAGAATAACTTTAATGATATTATCATATAGTTTTCGGAGCCCTAATTCATGCAGCAGGCTACAAAACATTTAACCACTCAAGAAGAAACATGATCTAGAGATGCACGTCGGCCACAAAACATTTGAATAAAAAGTACAAACGACGACCTCACCCTGCATTCATTTTTCAAACTATATAATAAAGAAGCAATCTTTCAAAGCTGAACCGATCCTAAATCAAGTACCAAGCTATGTCGGCCCAGGTGGGTTATGAAAAAACCACTCAAACATTTAAATTCTAACAGTTCTTCATGTGGGCAGACATGTATTCAAGTACTAGATTATCGTATTATGTGTGTTTTTAGCTGGCATCAGTGTTAGAAAAGATGAATCCAAGGTTTTGTCTTCTTGTCTAAATTTAGATCTGTTTAGATTTTCTGTAATGGGTATGCCTAATCACCTAGCTAGCTCGCTAGCTAATCATTCTAATCTTCACAGGCTCCTCAACTCTCAAATATTTTCTGTCCTGCACGAAGAATATAACATTTCCTTGCGAAGTTGTTTACAAATATGGAGACATCTATTACTTCAAGTTGGCAATAATCCCTCACCTTCAATAAAAACTGATTAATATTTGTATTTTCTTATGAATTAAGTTGTTTATTGGGGAAAAAAAAGTATCAATCTATCTATATATGTGATTTTCGGAAAGGGATGGAATTGTAAGGTGAAGAAAAGACTTAATTAAGAGCATTTATAATAATTAACAAGAACTCAGACTTGATTGTTCAGGTACATATTAATTTCTTACCACAAGTATAGCAGAACTTGCTTCCATGATTTCTGCAGCTTGTCCAGTATCACAAATATGATTAATTACTACAACTGAAGCTGTTCCTGCTGGTTCTAGGTCATTACCATGCAGCTGTTCTTCAAAGATCAAATCCACTGGTACCCTCAAATCTCAACATATCATCTTAATTAGAAAGAAATATATAAGAAAAGTTCATTATGTGACTAACCAGCTTCCTCTTTATGCTGAAGAGAAAAGTGCAGAAAGATATATATATATACCCCCATATGGCTAAAAGCTGCTGGTGATAGCTTTAACATCCAAGCTTCTCCTGGCCATGGAGTCTTTAATTTTGACCACTAACCTGTGCTGGGATCAGCTGGTGCTGCGGCGGCGGCGGCGGCTACTCCTACTTTTGGTTTGGGCCTTTTTCTCTTCTTATCATAGCTGACTCCCCTTGCTTTAGCTTGAAAATCCCTAACCTCCCTCAAGTAAAACCTCACCGATCTTGCACCAAACGGGTTCCCTTCTGGCCTCCCTCCATGCTCCTCGTAGGCAGCTCTGAGCCTTCCAATGAGAGCATCAAGGCTTCCCCATGCTTGCCGGAGGGGGCACGGGCACGGTGCGGGCGGGTTAGGGAGACCGAAGAAAGGGCAGGTTTGGTTGTGGACTTTGGTTTTTCCAAATTGGTCCAGGTACCTTAGAAATTCAAGAACATGGGCTCCAGTACACATTGGGAGTGTTAATGGAGGCCTGTGATTCCTGAGGTACTGGCAGAAAGTGTTCCAGTCCCTTCTCTTCTGGTTCTCATAGCGACTCGGAGTGGAAGGCGGAGATATGCTGGTGGCTAAACTCGTGGTGGCTGTGGTGTTTGCAGCGGTGCTGCTAATGGGGCTGGTGGGTATAGGGCTTGCATAGGCGGGGTTGGTTGACGGGGAAGTTAAATCCATGAAAATGAAGATCTAAGCTGGTGTTTTGATTAGGGTTTTCTGCTTTCTTTATCAGGATCTTGCAAAGTTTTCAAGATACTGTAGGCTGTCCTGCTCCTAGCAACCTGTTTTCCTTCCTTCGTTCTTCCTCTTCAAAGAACCCTAGATTAGACCCTTCTTCAGATGATCAAAACTGTGAGAAACTGTTCCCTCTTCAAAAGCTCATCGCAGAATCCAACTTCACTGTAAGATTAACGGGCCAGAATCCAACTCCTCAAGATGCTGATGATGTTCTGGAAATTAAACGAAGCTGGGAGAGGAATCTGTGCAGGAACCTGCATGGTCTCTACGAGGGAAAGAGAAGCGACCAGGCGCAGATGAATCCATCTGTGGTGTGAACATTTTGAAGATGTATAGTAAATTTGAAGGCAGAAAAGGAAAGATTCAGATGAACAGTGGTTAAGAGAGCGTGATAAATTCTGCAGAAAAAGCTGGAAGAGACAGCAGTAAGCTCTTGACAGAAGATTTCAGAAATATGCTGAAAGAGAAGATCAGATTTTCTTTCCAGTAATGGAGCGAGCAACGTTAACACTGTGGATAAAGTTAGAAAAAGAGGAAAGAAAGGGAGAGTCAAACAGTTCCGTTTGGTTCAGATGAGACTGCCCACAGATCAAAATAAGAAAGATGGTTAAAAAAATTATGACGAGAGATTTTATTTTTTTCATTTGCTTTTCTATAATTGGACAGGTTTGGCAGTGAGCAGTGATTGGTTGATGGTGACCCGATGGACAAAAATATGCTATCACTGTTGATGCACTACTTTCTAAGCTATCATGCATTATTCAGATGATATATATATGAGTGCGGTTAGATTGTATTTTATAAAAGTTTTTCATTTTTATTAAATATTTAAAAATAAAAATATTACCTCCATATATATTGTTAAACAAAAAATATTTAATATGAATTGTTGATGTGAATTGTCTCAATTAAATGTGTGTTTTATATTATCGCGCAAAATACTTTTTAAGGATATTTTCCATTTATAAATATTAAAATTTTATATTTCTAATATAAAACATTAAAATAATTGAGAAAAACACTAAAGAAACCTTAACTTGAAGTTTTTTTTAAAAGACAAATATACTCATAAAATATATATTTTTTTTATATAAGAAAACCTTAGTTTTTGGAAAGCATATTTCATAAGTCATAGTGAGCGAGTAAAATCTTAATTGTTCTAGACTCTTATAAGAAATACACACCTTAACTCGAACTCGAGACTTGCTATGTTGTAAATCACAAACTCTTTGTCATTACGACATGCCCCGTGGAGACTTATAAAATATACTCTTCTAAACAGAAAATCAAATGGTGTCTAAATCAGAACAATAAAGATTTATTTTTTTAAAATAAATTAAAATGATATTGCTATTAAAAAATCAACCAAGGATTTGAATAGATCAATCGGGTTTAATCGGGTCAATTCTCACTTAATTTTTCTTAAAACTTAACGTAGATCTCGGGTTGAGTCGATTGAGTCGGTTTAATAAATTACCCACTTATGCTAACTTTACAAGTTCGTAAACACACATAAACCTCTCCTAAATTAAAGCACAAAAATTCTACTTAGCTACACTTGTTGACGAAGGAAGATGAGGAACCTTCAAAGCAATTGCTTAGCTTCTCCCAACCAAGACTTGTACCACCATTAATATCTTGTTTGCTGGTATTGTGTTTCAAAAACGTGAATTTTTTATTTTATTTTAAATTAACTTTTTTAATATTTTTATATTATTTTGATAGGTTGATATTAAAAATGATTTTTTAAAAGTAAAAAATTATTATTTTAATATATTTATAAACAAAAATACTTTAAAAAATAACATCGATCAAATTCTCGAAAAGTACATTATTTGAACGCAACGTCCTACCTATTTATTTGTCAATATTTACAAGTGTAGGTAACTTAATTGATAACCTTTCATCCAAAAAGGGAAAAAAGAAAAGAGCAGAAAGAAGTGTGTACGTTTTTTGTGAGAGTGTGGCAAATGGCATTGATTGGAGTAAAAATCAAGTGTTGTGAACTCATTATATTGGACGGCTCTAAAGCTCTTTTCTTTTGTAATTTTGTGTATGGCTATTTATATTTTTAATTAGTATATGGATAATAATTGAGTGATTATAGTCTTGCAACATGCCTAGAAGATGATATATATATATATATATATAACTACGTTTCAAATATTGATTTTATAGAATTATTTTACATATAGTTTTCACTAAACAATAATTTCAAAACCACAACCACCACTATTTTCTTAACCACGACCATAAAAAATACTATAATACCATACATATACTAAAATAACATAATTTATTAAGAGAAAAAAAAATATTTTTTTTCATTTAATTTTATAATTTAATATTAATTTTATTTGAGATTAAATTTCATAATTTATGATGGTTTATTTTTTTTATAAAATTATTTTAGTTTCGTAAACCGAGTTAAATGTTTATAAGGCTTCACTATTTGAGTTGATTGAGAATATAAAGTTTTATAATTTATATTGAACTTCTCCCTTAAGTTTTTGATTATAGGCCAAAACATGCTTTTTTCATAGAGATAGGTTCGGCATTTTTGGAAGTCACCAATGCCTTTGTTGGTGCACTAACCTCTCTCCTATAACTTATTCTCCAACCGAAAAATACCCCGTATAAACTCCAGTATGTGTATTACCCCTCCTTTTTAATTGTCCTTCAACCTTAATTTGTTTCTTATAAGATTATCTTAGTCTCATAAATCGAGTTAAGAACTTGACAAGTTAAACTAGATTGACTGAAGTTTTTTTTTTTTTAACTTTTTTTAATTGATTTTTTTTTTCAATTTCAGCATTCAATGTTGGTCTTATTTTTCTTGTTGTTTTCTTAATATATTTTTTCAATCTCATTTTTCAATATTGAGTTGATTGAGAATTAAACTTCAATATATGTTTTGATTTTTTTTATATGCAGTTATCATGATTTCATAAATTGGGCTGTGAATTTTACATGCTAGCTTGCGCGCGTTAACTCGGATTGATTCAATATTTTATCATCGTGAATTTTTTTTATCAAACTATAATTTTTTTTCTAATTTACAATGGATCAATCTATATAACGTTTAACTTCTGTTTTTCTTATGAAAATACATAAATAATATCTACATATCTATTTAACTCTGTATAGAAAACCAATTTAATCCACAACAATACTACAAATCAATTATATAGAATGAACTATTTATGAAATGTCCTCGAGAAAGTTTAGTGGAAATTTGGTTGAAAACTCAAGTGATAAGTCGGGTGGGGTAAGCTCAATTTGTAGCAACTTGGTTGCCAAGATTTGATTGCATTTTTTGTGATGTCTCGCAGACTATACTAGGTGACTGTTGCGCAGTGTAGTTGATATTGTTTTTTAAAGTTATTTTTGTTCAGAAATGTATTAAAATAATATTTTTTAATTTTTTTTAAATTATTTTTTACATCAGCAAATTAAAATAATTTAAAAATATCAAAATTTTTAATTTAAAATAAAAAATATTTAAATTTTTCCTAAAAAACTTTACAAATGTACTCCCAAACACATATTTTCGCATGCCCTTCACACACACACAGCTATAGTGCGACATACTTTTTTATCATGGAGATTTTGACAATGATGTGTAAAGATGATGTGCCTTCCCACAAAATGTCTTCTTCACTTTTCCTTTAATTTGCAAATTATTGAAGCAATAGCTATCTATCTGTGAGAAAAAATGCGATGCTAAAAACCATATATTATAAGTTCTAGTTATAAGAGTTTAGAATTAAATAGTTTTTTTTATATATAATTTTAATTTTAAATTTTATAGTTGCTAATATGATAATTACTGAAAGCTTACATGGTCAGAGCATCTCCAAGATAAAAAGATATTTAGATAAGCCAAATTAATAATATGACTTTTTAAATAGTATAAATATAACATTTTTTATATTTTAAGTTTCAATTATAATAACTTGGAACTAAATGTTTTTTTTTTTTTTTTATGATCTTAATTTTGAATTTTGTGGTTGCTAATATAATAGTTACTGGAAGCTTACATAGTCAGAGCATTTCCAATGTAAAAAACTATTTAGAAAAGCCAAATTAATAATATAGTTTTTTAAATAGTATAAATATAATATTTTATATATTTGCGCTCTAATGAAAAAAAATCATTTAGAGTAGCCAATTCTATTTTAATATATATAATATTGATATAATTATTTATTAATAATAAACAACTAAACAATCAAAACCACTATATATATATATATAGAAATATGTAAGAATAATTCTTCAACTTATAAATATTATTTTAACTATTCAATATAGCTCTACTCTTAGAACCATGAAAATGAGAATAAAAGCTTTTTTTTTTTTTCTCTTTGACTTTTCTTATAGCTCTCCCATTAAAATTATTCTCAGTAACTTTAGAACTCGTAGAATTAATTAAAATACACATAAATTAGCTAGAAATTCACGTTAATCAAAAAAATAATTACGATGATGCTAAAGATTCCCACACTGTGATACAGTTGGTAAGATGCTGAGGAGGACGGACGACTATTTGCTCAATCATAACCTACTCCTTCCCCCACCACAGCCAAGGAGAAAAAGGGAGAGATAAAGAGATTAAACAACCGGCAAACAATATATGTTTTGATAAATATATGGTGTCCACCTTACAGTCTAATTGGCATAGTTATCAAATTCAATTCTAAAATTATTTGATTTTGAAAATAGCATGATTTTGAATAAGATCTGTATATAAAAAAATTATTGGAGTTGATACGACAATGTTTTACATTGAGTTAACTCAACTCAAACTAGGTTTATTGGTGATGAAGTTGTGAAAAAACTTCACATATGATTTGAATTTTTCATAGGTTGTAATCCTAGGTCAAGACATGTGTGAGTTTGATGTATATGCTTGCTTGGTTATGAGCTCTTGGAAAAAAAATTATTTTATAGAACAAGGATTCTTCGATGTTTAAGTTAGTATCTTAGAATTAATATCCGAGAAAGAATACATAATGAATTTTAAATGTTCAATATGAGAAAACTGTTTGTCTCGGTTATCTAATGACTTAAGATATTTATAAATCTTGATCATATTATCTCATATTTGAAGTTGCATGAAAATTTATTTGTAGATGTCTATCATAGGAAATAGTGTTTAATCACACATAATTGATGAATGTGAGTAAAATATTGACAATAGATCCTAATTTACATTGAATGTCTATTAGCTAGAAAAGTTGATGCTAGCCCTACATAAAAAGGGTGGATTTATATTGAATATATCGGTAGATCATAAAAAATTATTAAATATAACCGTTATTTTGTAATTTACTAGAAATAGAAACTGTTTTAGTAAGTAGCTAAAGTTATATTGTATTTTAGCTAGAATTATATTGTAAACAACAAACAATCAATTGAATATACTGAAATTAATCATATTTCGAATTCTTATAAAAATTATGTGCATGCATGGCTCGTGAGCATTGTTTATATTGGTAGATCATAAATAATGAACACAAGAAAAATATTAATGCTACTAACATACAAATAAATAACAACAAGATAAACCCCTAAATTAAATTATATGCATAATCTTCTCAAAATCAAAGTTTACTAAACTTGAGAAAAATCTAAAACTACAATTATAAAACCAAAATTCATGTATACATCAATGTGCCTATAGTAAATTGAACTTTTAATGATATATTTTTTTTAAAAATCATTCAAAGAAAGGCTACTATGGATATACATTACAATTTCTATTTTATTAGTTGTAATACGATGACAAAGAGCTTGCGATCTGCAAATCTCAAGTTCGAATAAGGACATAGATATCTTGTAAGAGCTTGAGATAACCAGAGTTTATTCGCTCACCTAGACCTATAAATTGTGTTTTTTTAGGAGATAAGGTTTCTGACATTAAAAAAAAATAACATTTTACAATTATCATATCATTGTATATCTTTTATTGCCTTTTTTAAATAAATAAATAAATAAATAGAGACAATAATAGTTATGAAGATATTATCACCACCACCTTGATCTGTAGCCACAAATTCATATACGAACAATGTTTACTGAGGTGGTGATCATTATTATTTGGCAATTACATCATTGACTGGCTGGCCACCTCCATGCCTCAGAATCTTCCGATGCCAAGATGGCGCAATGTTTAATGGGTGTGGGTCATCATTATTTGGGTAATTCTTCTTCTTCTTCTTCTTATTTCTCATGGATTAATTGTCTGCTTTTTTGATACCGTGCTGGTGGAGTGTAATTTTTTAAGTTTTTTTTTTAATATCAAAATCATAAAATAAATCAAATAAAAAAACAGAATAGATACTAGAATTTGTCAAAAAAATCATCTCGCTGAAAAACTTAAACTTTTAGCTGAGACTCTAAAATATAATTTATATTATTCTCTAACATATTCTCTCAAGTGAAAGATTTTTTGGTTTGGAACTTGCTCAATCTCACACCTACTTGTGTTTAGTTTATATGAAATAGAATAAGGATGATGAGATTCGAACTCATGATTACTGGGTCAATAAAACTTTGATATCATATCAAAGAATTATCTCACCTAAGAACTTAAAATTTAGACTCCAAAATATAATTTATATTATTCTCTAGCAAAATTTATCAAAACTTTCAATTTCATTCCTATAATTAAAAATTTTCTAATGTTTTTTTTTCTCCAATAAAATCTAATGTATGTGGTAAACACGTAACCCAACACAACTTGACATGAGATGTAAGAGATGGGTTATAGACCCTGCATTTCAAAAGTGTTTTTTTTTTTAATGACTTTAAATTATTTTTTTGGGTTTTTAGATTATTTTTGTGTATTGATGTCAAAAATGTTTTTTAAAAATTTTAAAAAAATATTATTTTGATGCATTTATGAACAAAAAAACACTTTTAAAAGCAACGTAAACCACACTCTCAAACAGGTACTATGAAACCACATTCACTAAAATACTAAAATTGTATAAAAACCTTTTATAAGAAAAATATAAGAGATGGGTTTACAGTGAGTTCTCAAGAATTGTTTTACGATTGACGTTTAGTGGCCTAGCTGGAGAATTTCAGAAACTTGAAGGATGATATTGATAGATTTCAGAGTATGGAAACTGAAATGGAAAGTTTCTGAATCTAAGAGGACTAAAATGTAATTTAACTACCTGTCACGTACGAAAGTCAAGGAAGACACTGTTGTAAAAGGAAAGCCTATAGATCAGCTTCCACCTAGAGTAGGGTCAGGTTTCCTACGTTGGAATCTAAGACCTGGTCAGCAGCAGGTTCCTTGAATATGTTGGGGCCAATAAATAAAGTCTTACTATTAGTTTGATTTTTAAAAAAATTATTTTATTTTTGGGAAGGGAAATACAAAAGTATTAGCCCAGATAGTTAGCTAGCTGGGTTCATCTTGTTCATTCCCAGGGAACAGAATGATTCTTTTGAAATCTGTTTTTTTGTGCAAATTGGTCCCCATTTCAGCCCAAAATCTACAGAAACGAAAGATAGATGATATAATTTCATGTAAAATCTTAAGCTGCTAAATGATGTTATAAAATATAATTTATATTATTTTTCAAATGAAAGACTTTTGATCTTGAAAATTGTATAAAGACTCATATTATCTTGTATTTTGTTTTTATTAAATATAATAAGAATGATAAAATTTGAACTCGTGACCGCTGAGCTAACAAGTCTATGATACCATATTAAAAAACCATCTCACCTAAAAACTTAAACTTTTAGGTGAAGTCCCAAAATATGAATTATATTACTCTTTAACAACAATAATGAGAAAAAAAGCCAGCAAGTTGTTTGTTTTTGTGTTTAAACTGTTCTTTTTATTTAAAAATATATTAGATTAATATTTTTTGGAGTGTATTTAGATGATTTTGATGTATTAATATTATAAATAAATAAATAAATAAAATATTATTTCAATGTCTATTTTTAATTGAAAAGCATTTAAAAAAACAGATTGTATTACAACACCACATTAATTTAAAAGAAAGTACGCTATTTCTCAGAAATAAATTTTAGCCAATGCAATTTTCACAAAAAAATGTGGAAAGATAAAATAAAAATGTTGAGAGATTAATCAATTATTAAATCCCAGTAATGGACATAGAAGGAGGACCTATAAATACTTATTATCCTGAATATCACATTTATATGGGTTAGAAAACGATAAATTAATAATTCCATGTACCTTTAATAGTTATTTAAATCTAATTAATACATTGTATTTCAAAAATGTTTTTTTCTTAATTTTTTTTTGTGATTTTAGATAATTTTTATGTGCTGATGTCAAAATAATTTTTAAAAAATAATAAAATATCTTGATACATTTCTGAACGAAAAACATTTTAAAAAATAACTTCAAATACACTTCCAAACAGACACTAAGTTTTAGTTATCATCTAGCTCGATATTTATTTTTTAAAAAGAAAAAAACAAGAAATCATTATCATTGAAACAAAAACAATTTTCTTTTTTATTCTGTTTCCAAATCTCAGTCTCACAAACATGCCTATCATTCCTCTTACAAGAAATCCCAAGCCTCCGTCCTCCCGGCAGAGATAAAATCACAACTCAGATGAATTAAACGGATTTTCTGAAATTAATTCCAGATATATTTTCAATAAAGGTAGGGAGTATGACCTCGGATCTGGTATCCAACAAAGCTTTGCTGGGGCTGCTAGCTAGATAGGAGATCGTGCATGAACAGAAGGGAAAGTCAGAACCACCAATTTAATCCAATATCCATGAAATTTTTTATGTTTTTGAACTGCATCACAGCCATTTCGTAGTTCATATTTTCTTTAGAGGATAGAAATCGATGGATTAAGCTCGTGAAACAACCTTTGCTATGTTTTTTTTTTTTTTGGATTCGAGGAAACCTCATTTTCCAGAAAACATATTCTGTGATCAAATAAACAAGTAAAATTCTAGCTGTCCCAGACTCTTACAAGATATGTTAGAGAATAATATAAATCATATTATGAGGTCTCACTTACAAGGTTAAGCTTTTAGGTGAGATGGTTCCTTAACATTATATCAGAACCTTGTTGACCCAGCGGTCACGAGTTCGAATCTCACTACCCCCATTCTATTTGATAAAAACCAAGCACAAGGTGATGTGGGTCTGTGCAAGTTTCAAGCCCAAAGGACTTTCATTTGAGAGGGTGTGTTATAGAATAATATAAATCATATTATGGGGCCTCACTTACAAGCTTAAGCTTTTAGGTGAGATGGTTCCTTAATAAGATATACACATCCTGACTCAAACTTGAGACTTGCTATTTAGATTTCAAGTTTTTTGCCATCACACCACACCCAATGAGGACTTGCTTTGCTATGTTGAGATAGGCGTCGGGGAGGGTTTTTGCTGTGCAAACTCCAACAACATCTTGCTGGTTTCGATATATCACCATCGCTATGATCATTAAAATACAGAAAGAATTCACTGTCTCTGCGTAGATAAAGGAACTCATGAGACTTGTAGTAGAAAAGGGCAAGTTCATACACTTCCATTTTGAGTAACAAACAGATCTCCTGCATTTAGAACCTAAATTTTTTATGTTGTTGGGCTGCATTTCATATATTTAAATCAATATCCATGAAACTGCATTTCACAGTTCATAATTTCTTTAAGGGATAGAAATCGATGGATTAAGCTCGTGAAACAAAGCTTTGGTATGTTTTTTTCTTTGGATTCGAGGAAACCTGTTCTCCAAAAAACATATTTTATGGGTTCAGATGAACGAGTAAAATTCTGGTTGTTCCAAGCTCTTATAATATGTATTTATCTTGATTCAAACTTGAGACTTGCTGTGCAGATCTCAATCTTTTTGTCATCACGCCACATCCCCTGAGGACTTGCTTTGCTATGTTGAGATAGGCGTCGGGAAGGGTATTTGTTGTGCAAACTCCAACAAAATCTCGTTGGTTTCCATATATTACCATCGCTATGTTCATTATAATACAGAAAGAATTCACCATCTCTGCGTAGATGAAGGAGCTCATGAGATTTGTAATAGAAAAGGGCAAGTCCATAAACTTCCATTTTGAGTAACAAACAGATCTCCTGCATTGAGAACCTAAATTTTTCATGTTGTTGGGCTGCATTTCATATATTTAATCCAATATCCATGAAACTGCATTTCACAGTTCATAATTCTTTAGAGGATAGAAATCGATGGATTAAGCTCGTGAAACAACCTTTGCTATGATTTTTTTTATTCGAAGAAACTTCATTTCCTAGAAAACATTACAGGTGAGGGAGAAAATTTCTGATTGTCCTAAACTTTTATAAGATGTACACGTTCTGACTCGAACTCGAGACCTGTTGAAGGGTTTTTGCTGTGCAAACTCCAACAATATATCTTGCTGGTTTCCATATATCACCATCTCTGTGATCATTAAAATACAGAAAGAATTCACCATCTCTGCGTGGATAAAGGAACTCCCGAGATTTGTAATAGAAAAGGGCAAGTTCATACATTTCCATTTTGAGTAGCAAACAGATCTCCTGCATTTAGAACCTAAAAGCTGCATAAAGAATTCAATGGCTGCAGGCTGTGGAGGTGACAAACTGTTAGCTCCGTCAGATAGATGGTGGGATCGAGGAATGCGTTTGCCACTGCTCCCTATACGAGTATGGAATGGATTGTGTCCGAGACACTACGTGCACGTGCATGTCGATGTGTGCTTATAAAATATTATATGGTAATAATGTCAGTTGAAATTTTAAATTATTATTTTTTGTTTTAATTTTAGTGTATAAAATTTAATTCTTGGATATAGGAGTAATTTTGACCTTTTCCCTTCATGGGTGGCATTATCTGGTTTTTTGAACAATGTATTGACGGTTTTGTATTAGATGTATCGGGTCGCTTGTTTATCTATTTCTAGTTAGGTTTTAAATTAAGTTGGATAATAATTGAATCGATTAATTTAATAGATTAGCCAATGAACTTGCTCGATTCAATCAAAACAACCATGATTTGGTTTTAAGAAAATAAAACAAAATTATATTGTTTTAACCTTTTAAATCTTGAAATAAAAATATTTTATATTACCGTTTTGTTTTTCAGTATATAAAATTTAATTCTTGGACGTTGGAGTAATTTAGACCTTTTCCCTTCACGATTGGCATTATCTGGTTTTTTCTATTTCTATTCGGGTTTAAAATTAAGTTGAATAATAATTGAATAGAATCATTTGATAGATTAGCCGACGAACTTGCTCGATTCAATCAAAATCACGATTTGGTTTTAAGAAAATAAAGCAAAATTATATTGTTTTAACCTTTTAAATCTTGAAATAATAATATTTTATATAGGTAAGACATGCTCAATAACTTTGAAAATGAATAATATTTATTTACAATAGTGGCATACATCCATATTAATTAGAACTAATTGAGAATGGAAATCATTATTCCCTCCTCATACACATTAATGTTCTTTTATAAATAATAGTAGAATTTGAAAAAAACTATTTTCGAACTTGAAAAAAAAAATACAATAAAGCAAAATCAAGTGAATACTAACTTCCATGCAAAAACCTTAGCTAAAAAGAGAGCTAAGGCCTTTTATTGGGGTTGGTTCTAGACAAGGAAAAAAATGATTGTGGTGGCTACCGGTGGCATAGATGGTGGTTGGATTGTGGTTTATTTCGGTTTTAAGTGGTTTTTAAAGGGTTTTTTCTTCTTCTCTATATCTCTCTTGCTCCTTCATAGAACATACCATCTCTATTTCTAGTTCAAAATTATTATTATTATGAAACTAAAAAATATATGTTTTTTTTTTTAAATTTTATACTTCAATATTTGATTTAGTTTTATAATTAAATGTGATTTGTTATATAAGTGGTTTACTCAGTCTCATAACTCATATCATAACTTAACTCGATTGACTTGAGTTTTTCTTGTTTTTTTAATTGATAATTTTTCAATTTCATCTTTTGACATTGAGTTGATTAAGAATTAGGCTTTGATAGTTGTTTTGTTTGTTTTCTATAAGGTTACTTTGATACTAAAACTTGGATCATGTGTTTTGTGGGTTAATCTCGATAAACTCAAGTCATTTTATCGTGTATTGTTTTTAGATTGATTTTTGTTTTCAATTTTATCATTTAGCAATAGTTGGTTGAAAATTGAGTGTTAAAACCTTTTTTTGATTTGAAGTTATTATAGTCCCACAACTTTGATCATGAGTTTGACATATTAATCCAGATTGACTCAAATCATTTTTTTTTCTATTTACTTTCCATGAAATTACCCCGGTCCAATGACTCACGTTATAATTTTGACAAGTTAACTCAAGTGAATTTAGTCATGATCCCGAGTCCGGATTCTGAGTTTTTCAAGTTAATCTACCCGCCTAGTAAAACTCGGGGTTAAACTAATATCATAATAAATGTTGAATCTATCAATTAATCTTTGAATTTTCATTTACAAATTCCATATAAATCAAAATTGAATTCGATTTGTGTGGCAATAGTAGAAGAGATAAAACGACTTGGCTCTATGTGGGTGTTGAATTCGAGTTGTGGCAGTTTTAGAAGACACAAAATGACTTGGCTCGATACGAGTGTGGGTGCAATCGAGACGTGGGTGTCCTTGGTCCAGAGACATAGGGCACACAAGGTCTCTCACACCTCTCCCTTTCTCTTGAACTCTTGTGCCGAGAGATTCAAATTGAAGACTTTTGAGAGGAAACAATAATTTTGTACGGCCACACATGCACTCATGTACAGAGCATAGTTATTTGTTTCGTTTCGTTGCGGCTGAAATGATCAAAATGTTTCATACTGGTTAAAAAAAGAAGAGATAATACGATGTTGTTTTTATCTCGGTTTAAAATCTGGTATGTTCTGTATTTTTCAGTCAAATACCGGCCGAAACATTCTGGTTCCGTCAGCCCGTTCTGTTTTGGTCAAATAATATTTTTTTAAATGATAAATAATTTTACAACATCAATTATATCTTTTAATCCGACCGTTAGATTGAAATGAAATTTTACGAGGAATCTCTTGAAATATTTATATATATGATGTTAAAATTTCAGAGCAATTAGAGAATATAATGACCTTGCAAGATTGATGATGATCTCGTAATATTATACATGTTCATAATTTTGTTCAGAAAAATCATTTTATTGTGTCTTTTTTTAGATTAAGTTGCACGATTCAAAATAATTTTATTTTTGAATTTGAACTAATTGTTTTTTGAGTTAATATATTTAATTACACACACACACATAAACAGCACAATCTCGTGCCTAAACCGAAACATTCTGTTCCAATTAAAAAAACAAAGCACCAACCGAAACAGTATTGATAATATTAGTCCAAAGTTTTTTGTTTCCTTCTTTTGACATGGATTTTAGAGGAGATCAAATTGGAAACCTATGAGCAGTTGGATTAATCCAAGAAACTTACAGCTCCAATCTGTAAGTAAAACCATGATCATGTGAAGATAAGATTAGAAAGCAACCATTTATTATTATAACTGTTGGCAGAGATTACTTTTGAACAACAGATAAGTTCATAACACTATTTATCCCACACAAAGACTTTAAAGACAAATTCACTACTCTGCCTGGTGAACTTCTTTTTCTATGCTGAGCTGATGGCAAGCGATTTCTTCCACTAGTTGCCGTTTTCTTCCTTAACCCCAGTCAAAGCTTGCTGCAACATTAAAACCAGCAGAGATTCAAGTTCCAGTTTTCGAAAAACCATTAGAAATAAGCAAAATATAATGGAGCAGCAGTGTTGCATCAATTACCTTAAAGCAAGAGAGTGTGTACTGCACGTCACTTTCTGAAATTTGGTGGTGAATGACAACCCTAATGCTGGAAGTGGTAAGAAAGATGAGAAAAGTGTTAGAGAATGATACAAATCATATTCCGAGGCCTCACCTAACAACTTAAGCTTTTAAGTGAGATGATTCCTTAACATGGTATCAGAATCTTGTTGGCCCAGTGGTTATGAGTTCGAATCTCACCACCCCCATTCTATTTGATAAAAATTTCAAGCCCAAAGAGCTTTCACTTGAGGGAATATGTTAAAGAAGCTTCACCTAACAGCTTAACGTTTTAAGTGAAATGGTTCCTTAACAAAAAGAACTCGACATTAGCTAAATATTCAAATCTTCACGCACCATGTTAGAGATTAATATCTATAGAACCAAATGAGATGGTTTTTTGACATCTCGTAGGTCAGTTCATCATAAATCTAGTATGTATGGTTACTGGTACAAACAATAACAGCGAATTCAAGCAACATAAAACCAAACGAGATGCGATTCCTTTTGTTTTTCTATTTTTGCTAGAATTCTTGAAAATATTCAGGGCTTCAACAGACCTGGTCAGGCTCTCTTGCATAACAAGTATACCATGCTGTTCCAAGTTCTTGCACAGCTTCTCTGCTGTGAGTTTTGCTCCCTCTAATACCTTGAAAAATATCTGGTCAAGCAAAATTATAAACGAGTGTAAATGTGTCATTTTCCAGAGTAATTAAACACAGCTTTTAACAGGCACTGATAGAGATTGTACAAGAGACGAATGTTCTCGTGTCCGCGCATAAATTTTGTTGAATCTACAGAAAAATACTCAACAAAACAGGCCACAGATACTTGTGAAAGCATTTTGCAATCCAGGTGAATTGATGAACTGTGAAATACACATTCTAGAACTTTGGAAACTAAATTACTTACAATATTGGTCTCAACAGCAGCAGCATTCAGCCTTAGTCCTTTAATTTGATTCAGCCCCTCTAAGTTGAAGCAAGTAAAGATTACCGGTTAAAATGCGGCGGGGGGCAAACGGAGAGTGGCTCTATTATAGAGCACAAGAAGGAAAGATAGGGTCACCATGTACCTGCTAGCATCTTCGCTTTCTTGTGATCATCCTCGAGCTTCGGAACATTCTCTCGGAGAGCAACCAAAGCGGCGGCACAAAGGATACCAACTTGTCTCATTCCACCTCCTAAGGTTTTCCTCAGGATTCTAGCCTAAAAGAGAACGTATGCAAATACAAGAGTTTGAGATGAGTTCATCCAGAAAACAGAAAAGCTGGTGTTCTTCCTTAGGGTGAAATTTCATCCTACCCTGGCAACAAAGCTTTTGGAACCAACAATAACAGAGCCAACCGGTGCACCTAAACCTTTTGATAGACACACCTGGTTCAAAAGTTTGAGATGCAAAAGGAACAGAATCCATTAACTAGCAGCATTTTGAGAACGAAAGCGACCATTAGATTCATGGCTGCAAAATCATACCGAAGCTGAATCAGCAGCTTGTAAAAGCCTGTGAACTGGAACTCCGAGTGCCTGAGAGATTATTATTTTTTTGGATCAGATACTGGAAAGTAAAAACAGTAGATTGTATATGCTTTTGCTTCATGCAAAACAATGGAGCATATGCGTTGTCTCAATCAACATATGCATGGAAGAACAATTTGCTCACAAACTCATTACATAATCATAAATGAGCAAATCAAAAATTATTTTACTCACTATAGATGCATTAAAAATGCGAGCCCCATCAATGTGAAGCTTCAAACCATGTTTTTTGGCTAATTCTCCAACTTTGTCGGTATACTCTGCAGACAAGCATCTACCACCGCAGCTGCATTGATTAGAGATCATCCCATAAGACATAACAGTTGAACTAAAAAAGTAGAAGATAAAGTAACAGAAAAGATGAATCTCTTTCCAACGGTGCCGAAATTTCTGAAAAAGAAAGAGAAAAAGAAAAAGAAAAACAGAATATCCAGAAATATAATGCAATTATCAATTATTACTGTAAATAAAAAATGACCCTTGCAAAACCTCTGAGAAAACAGACTTCTCTAAGCACAGTATCATGAAAAGGATAAAACAGAACACAGAAATTAATTGTTTTTTCTCATGCATGTTCACACTTCTAAGAGGGCTGCAAGATGTAATTATTATCGAGGGTCAATTCAGTCTTTGTCATAACCTTGATACATACAATGGTAAAGAGAAGAAGATTTCTGAGCTGAAAAAATAAACTAATTAATTTCCCGGCAGTAGATATGCTAGTCAGTATTAGCCAAGTTCAACAGAAATTCCATATCTGAGTCAATAAAGAAGAAGAAGAACACCTCAAGTTCACTAGAACAATTGATTGATTCCGATGCTCCTTTCAGTTTTAAGGCCATATAATTGTTCTTACATCCACTAATAATTCTTTTTTAATCTAATCCTAGACATGCAATTCTCTATTAAATTCCACCCAGTTGAGCTAGAAGAGGTTCTGTTTTTTTGTTAAAAAATAGTGTTAAACCAAATCTACCAACTGTCCCTCATAGAAACTCACAGGGATCAAGGTGAAGTTCACTCCACTTTTTGTAATTCAAAATTTGGAAGTGTGCAGCTTCTATCAGCAGTGATACAATCACTGAGCTCCCAAATATTGAAAAGTGCAGAGAAAGGTGATCACAATAAGATACATTAAAGAAGATGCAACATCAAAATATGTTTCACAAAATATTAGAGTAATAGATTATCCAAGTCCTCTGAAACAAGTGGGATAAACCATTGTGCAACATAAATTAGTTACTCCACCAGAATATTTTACTGTCATGGAAGAATAAAAATACTCACTTGGCTTGTGTATTCTCCAAACAGATGAGCCTGGTAGTTGGATACACAATCTCCCCTCTAGGATCTCTAATTGCAGCTTCAATTAGATCAACATCCATTGTTCCATCATCGTTATTCTTCACCGTCCGAGGATGAACACCTCCGATTGTTGAGATGCCTCCATTCTCATAAATATGGATATGAGAGTTACTTCCAAGTATTACCTCACTTCCCCTAATGTTACAGTGGACAAGAACACTAACAAGGTTACCCATGGTGCCTGATGGAACAAATAGAGCTGCCTCCTTGCCTGTGACTTTTGCCATTTCAGTCTCTAACCGTAACGCAGTGGGATCATAATCCAGGACATCATCAGCAACCTCAGCATTTGCCATTGCAGCCCTCATTGCTGCAGTTGGCTTCGTGACAGTATCAGACCGGAGATCCACTGTTCTAGCCACCATTTTTGCTATAAAGTACAATATAAAAACAAAACAAGTCAGTCCACTCCTCTACTATATTCATATCTTCACATAGTTATGAAAGTTTCAAACTGTAGAGCAAATTAAGATAGAAATTGCCAATTGTGAAGGGAAACTGATTAACGACGAAACTGCCGAGGATTTAAGCCCCTCTTAACCAAAAAAACATCAACCACAGAATTCACAACTCATGACTATTTCCTTCTAACACTAATTTTTACAAGAAAATAAAACAGTATAAAGCTTTGTTTAATCCATAACCAGAGTTTAAAAATCTGATCAGAAACCAAATTGCACTAAATTCATCCTTAAACAAAGTGGATTGTATCCAAGTCACTGATAATAATATTGAGTTGCCCTGTTCAAAGCAAAAACTGTGAGGGCTGGTACAGCAAGCCATTGCATCTTGAACTAGTCTTAAGGAAATTAAAGAAATTTTTAGTTAACACCAATGGAAGAATTTAACTCTGTACATGTAAAGGAAAAGAAAGAAAGACAGAGATGGACTACCTGTGCAAGTTCCTTTTCTTTTCTGTTTATAACCCTAAAATTTCAACCTCTAAACCTGATTCCAAGAAAGTTTCTCAATTGAACTGGCAGCCCACTTCCTTAAATTCTGCACACAGGCAAGAACCATGAGAATTTCTGTACAAATTACTTGTATTATACATTAGAGTTCAAAACCCACAAAAAAATATCAGGAAAAACTTTGATTTTGATCATTTCCATATATGAACTCAGAGAAACCAAATCTATCTTGCATGTCACCAAGAACAAAAACAAAAGGAAAACCACTAAATTACCAGTTAATCAACTCAATAATCTTTCAATTATCACACTTGGCAGCACTAAAAGATAACTCAATAGCACCTTAACTCTAATCTTCATTCAAGAAAAACGTTTAGGCTCAAATCAAACTCTTACATTTAGCCTAAAATCTGCGGGGTTTTATACATTGAGCTCAAAGAAACCAAAATATGCACTTATTTCAACAAAATTTCCAAGAAACTAACCAAACCCAACAGCCATTCAGAGTCAAATATACGAAACAAACCCTCTGCTTCTCTTAATATAGTTTAGGCATCGCCTTGAAAGCCCTTTAAGACTTGAAAAAATTCTTGTTCTTGAACAAAGAACCCAGAAAACATACCTAGCCAGAATTGTGCAGTTCATATGAGTACAAGCTAGCTAACGCTTCGGCATGGCATGCAGTGGCCAAAACCAGATAAACAAGATAATGAGTTAAAGAGAGGAATCACCAGATAAACCTGCACCAGCTGTAGGTGATTGCATGCAATCCACAAGAAATTACGAGAAATACAACCACTTCTGTTTCTTTATCTTCTGCTTTCTTGAGAGCTAATTGCCTGTTCTTATATAGGGAGAATGGCAAGAGATTATCGACAGTAAGTTATGGAACACATGCATGTAATCCATTGGCAAATTTAATCCGAACCTGTTGAATATTGATACTATCTAACTTGAGATAATATTTATTTTTAATACACACAATCTATGTATCTATCTATCTATCTATATATATATATATATATAAAATAACTATTTAGTTTTTTTATATATAATTATTTTTATTTTTTATTGATTAATAAATAACAATAGATGATAGATGTTCATTGAATACCCGACACAAGATATGATAAATAATTTATAAAAAGGTAGTTTTTTTTACTGGATAAAATAAATATCACAAAATCTTAATGTGTTGCTATCTATCTATTACTATTCTAAAAGTAATGACAATCGAGGTAGCTTCTTGAATGCTTCTTATAATTTGTTTTCGTTTTTGCTTTTAATAGCTTAAATTATAACAATTTTTTGATTGATTATCTTGTTCAGAATTAGAATTGTGGTTGAAATTGTTTTTAAAAGTGTTTTTTATTTAGAATTATATTAAAATAATATTTAAAAAAAATATTTTTAACTTCAGCACATAAAAATAATCTAAAAACATCAAATATTTTTAATTTCAAATAAAAATAAAATAAAAAATATATTTTTTTCAAAAGCGTTTTTAAAATGTTATGTCAAATACTCGGACACTGTTTGACAGTATGGTTGAGGTTGTTTTTAAAAAAACTTTTTTGTTAAAAAATATATCAAAATAATTTTTTTTTAAATAATTTTTTTTAAATAATTTTTAATATAGTACATAAAAGTACTAAATTCATTTAAAATAAAAAATATTTTTAAAATACCGTGTAAAACAGTTATTAATTCAGTTGAAAATGTGAACTGAATATTTTAAAAAAATAATTGTGGTGGGTGATATAAAAATTAAAATATGGGTGTGTTTTTCATAAATGTTTCCCTAGGGAAACATTCCCGGCAGCTCTGCTGGCGCCTGGCGGCTTTACTTTTCCAGAAAGAAAATTTTCTATTGGCTTCCCATTTGGCTTGACCAGCTTTCTTCCAAGTCAAAGCCTTCAGAATTTTCTCAGGACGTTGTTTTTTCTTCATGTAAATTGCATTTTTTTTTTTATTTCATGATATAACATATTTATTAAATTCCATCCATAGAGATTGATTGATGCAACACGTGAGTTACGGGTCAAGCAAGTCGATTTGGGTTGTTCTAAAGAAGTGTGATTTGGTTTTCGATGACTTGTGATTTGTACAGATAATTTCGAGTTTAAATTAGGACATATATTTTTTATAAGAACATGAGATAATTGAGATTTTATTCATTTACTAAATCTACAAAATACGGTTTCAAGAGTGTAGGGTTCCTCGCATTCAAAAACAAGTCTATGTGGGTTGATAATTTTTTTTTTTTAAACTCAAAATATTATTTTTTTTAAAAAATTAATATATTTTAAATTTGTAATCATGTCAATCAGGTTGAAGTTCAAGTGTTATTGAATTCTTTTGATGTTATTAATAAAAAAAATATTTTAATGTATTTCCAAATAAAAAAAATATTTTAAAAAATAAACTCTACTATGATATCAACTCCAAAAATAAAAAATAATTATAATCACACAACAATTACAAGATTTCTTCGGTTATTTTTTTAACTTTGTGATTGATAGTTATACCTTACTTGATATTGTGTTTCAAAAACATTTTTGAAACTAAAATAAAATAAAATTATATTGTTATTTTTATTTTAAATTAAAAAAATTTGGTATTTTTAAATCATTTTCATGATTTTAATATATTATTTAATTAATCCAAATACTAAACGAGTTGGTTTCATTAAAATAAATTCAAAGAATATAACGTACGAAAAACTTTTAATAATAATAATAATAAAATAAAATAAACAAGAAGGAATCTCACCACACACAGAAGATACCGTCATTTAAAGAAGGTAGAGGACAGGGAAGGATCCGAAGAATCTAGAAAAGTGAACCCCCACTGCCATCATCAATCGCCCTCAGGAATGCTGTGATCACACATTAACTCGCCCGTGCATGTGGTCAGCAAGAACATTTTTGTTTTTCTATTTTTTTAAAAATATTTATCATTTTTTTTTGACTGTCACACTCTCAAATACTACCAATATAGTCTCAAAAATATAAAAAAAAATGTTTTTTTTTATTAAGTAAAGGGATTAAAAAATATTTTCTCTTCATAATATTAATGAAAGATAAAAAATCTCTTATGTATCATTAATAAAAAACAAATATTTTATAGATATTATTAATAAAATAAAAATACGATAGATTATTAGAAGATCTTTTATACATTTATAGATGTAAGGATCATTGATGACATGAATAGTTCATGTTAAAGTCATACGAATAAAAAGGGAAACTTATGACATTAACAAAAATAATTTTAAAAACCATTAATTTGGTGAAATGGGAATTACCTTCATTGGAATGGTAATCTTGCATCAATGAGATTCATTTTCTTGACTTGACGTGTCAGAAAAAGTAACTTAAATTTAGTTGAGTAATGGGTGAAAATGTGTTTTGTATGGCATAAAAAAATATATTAAAATAAAAATAGTTTTTTTTATGTTGAATATCAAAATAAAAATATTAATCTAATATTTTTTTAATTAAACATTTTTTTATAAGAACATCAAAACCCAACACACTCTCAAACAGTTGGCTACGCTAGATTGTGACCAAAGCATGAAGAAAAGAAAACAGGGGATGCATGGCATGTGCATTGGGCTCTAGGTTTGTCAATGGAGATAAAGGCAATGCTTTAATGAATTAATTATGTGAGGGAGTAAAAGTAGGATGGAACATAGTCATTCAATTTGGTATGAATTTAACATAGTTTAGAGCTTGAATCAATGGGTCTAAAACAACATTGAGTTAACTTCCCATGTAATTGAATCAAATTTAATCGAGATACACGTAAACTGAACCAAACACTCACATGTATAATACCCAAACACTCTCATGTAAAACAATTGAGTTAACTCTCCGTGTCATTGAATCAGATTTAATTGAGATACGCGCAATCTAAACTAAACACTCACATGTATAACACTCAAATATTCACATGTAAAACAAATTTGAGGTAATTCTCCGTGTCATTGAATCAAATTTAATCCAGATACGCTCAAGTTGAACTAAATACTCACATATATAACACCCAAGTTTAACGTGATCAAAGTTATAATTGATTTAATTTTAAACTTGACCAGTGTCAGGTTTTGAGCCGCGAATTTATAATGCATTGAATTATAAATAAAGTGTTGTATTATACAAAAAAATAATAATTATTTGGGAATAAAAACATGCATCATTTTCCATTTTCAAATGGGACGATGACTTCAATCAATCACATTATCCAATGAGTTTGTTTAGTTCTTTCAACTCTCATTCAAATTCTTGATGATAATTCAAGTGGGCTGAGTTGAGTGCGTTTTGTATTTTTCCTTTTCCAGCACCAGTTAATTTGTTCGTAGGACATAGCCCCATCAATCAATCCGAGAAGAGTAGCTGTTCTACACCCATTTCCTTTACCTCAACATGCACAGAAGTTATTATTTTATTTAAATGATATTATTCTAATTTTTTTAAAAATAAAATCATATTATTTTATTGATCCAAATACTAAACGAGTTGGTTTTCATTAAAATATCCTTTAAACAAAGGAATCCTGAGCTTGTAGAAAGACATCTCTTTCTACGAAGAAGATAGTCATTAATCTCTACATTTGTTTTTATTAGCTTTTTGTACTTATGAAAGCTTGTATGAATGAAGCTTTATTTTTAAGTGTGCATGGAGAACAGATACTGGATGAAGCCCATGTTTTCACAAAGGCAAACCTGGAGTCTTCGGCTATGCAATCAAGCCCACGTCTAGGAGACCATATTAGGAATGCTTTGATCCGGCCCTTGCACAAAGGCGTGCCAAGAATAGAAGCCAGAAAATACATCTCTTTCTGCAAAGAAGATGACGCAGTAGAAAATCATAAGGAATATGATCAATATAGATATTTCATAAATAAATTTAGGATGAGAGGAATTTTTAGAAAAGTTAAAAACTTTATTCAATAATTTAAAAGATGATTCGAGGTTCACAATCATATTTAAAGTATAAATCCTAGCCATAATTATGATGGATAAGGAAACAACACTAATTAATAAAATTATCAAAAATAGAAAATTTGAGATAAATGTGGAAATTGAAAAGGCTATAAATCCTAAGCAAGTTAGAATTGACGAAAGTCGATTCGGACTTGGAAATCAAGAGTTATAGTTAAAACAAAACTTTTCTAAAATTGCAAAAACTAGGATTTCGGGGCCTAAACGATGTAATGTGGAAACGCCGAGACGCATCAACTAGGTGAGTTTCGCATCATTCCAACTTCAGCGCCCAGACTGTGGAAAGTCAGTTGCCTTTGAATTTTGGATGCTCTCTCTTGAGCATGTATGGTTCTGCAACTTGTTCTACATATTTGTTTTTATTAGCTCTTTCTACTAATGAAGTGGTGTCAATACTAAAGCAAGAATGGATCTTCAACAAAACTTTCTCTTTTTTCTTATATGTATAATAATGATAGCTTATTTTTAATTGTTAATTGTTGCCAATATGTATTGTTGTTTTTGTTTATTGATGGTACTTTTATTAATTATATCATTAAATTAATTAAGTTTATCCAAATCATAAATTTCTTGCTACTTTAAAAATGTTAGTGTCGGATGATAATTTTTTTATTTTTTTTAGAAAACAATTAGCATGGTCAATGACAGAGTAGCTCTCATAGCAAGACATCTTTGTTCTTTTGGTACCATGTTGTTGGAAAACGATTACAATTTCTTTATTAGAACAATGTAAAATATCTCCCCAATTAATATATACATCAATTAAACTACTCGATGTTAATTCATTTTATAACATGAACAAATGACAGAAGGTTTCTCGAAGAACACGACATCTACCCAGGTCCATACAAGAAGACTGGTAGCTGCGCAAATGTTTGTGATGATCTTGGACCTACCTGCATCATTTTCAGAAATTTCTCACCATCCACCTTTTGAAAGATTCTCTCCTCACGCCAGGGAGAAATCTGAAGAACCAAACAAAAACATTAGTAATCTGACAAAAACATTAATATTAATATAGGCTCTGCAACAGTTGCAGCATCGAAAGGCTCCCACTTTCAACTGGATTGAAAGAACGAATTTCCAACTCAGCAAACCATGCAGATCTATACATAATTGTATTGTGTTTTTAAATGTTTTACTTATGAGTCTCATAATAATTTTTCTACGGAAATATTTTACCTATAATTTTAAGATTTATCTACGGAAATATTTTATGTATGATTTTACGATTCAAGTTGTTATTACATTTCCGTGCCGTGTCAAAAAAATGATTTTAATAACCTTGACTAAAACAGTTAATTAATCCAAAGGCCTGAAGAATCATAGAAAGAGGGATGAGATAATAAAAAGACATTCAATCACTGTCTTCACCAACTCCACCACCACCACAAAACCATCATGGTTAGCTAACCACAGCAACCAATCATGTCTAAAGTGTATATATATATATATATATATGAAAATCGTGATACATTATTTAAGAGTGAAATGTATCTATCGAAATGCATGTATAGCCTGGAAACTTGATCTGATTAGTTAGGTTATAGATAGACATGATCAAGATTTTTGATTGAGTAGAGTTACAAATAAGATTGAAACTTATACAGTGTTTGGCATCAATTTTCGGAGAGAAAGAATGTAAACCACAAGTTTACAGGGGAGTTTATATAAGTTTAATAGCTAAACAACTGAGCTAAATAAAAGTTTATATAAGCTTACATCATATGCACATTGGAAAAACTCTTTTTTTATTAGGGAGTTCCGTAAGAAAAGGTATGGTACTAAAATTCTTGCTATTTCCCTATAAATAGCCTTCTTCTGATGATGTAGTTACTGAGCATCAAACTATTAGTCTCCATTTCATTAAAGAAAATGGAAATCGGTGCAGATTTAGCAGCAAACGCCAATCAACAAAACAATTCTCGTCGAAGTGGAAATTTCCCACCAAGCTTGTGGCGTTGCAGCTTCGCTTCCTTTTCCTTTCCAAAAACGGTATGCTACCTCTCCTCTATGTGTAAAGCAGTGTATTTTTCTTTTAATGATTTTAAAGTTTCAAAAACTGAATATCAGCTTTTAAATTAGTGGGATGTATCATCCAATTCTGCAGTAAGATTAAAATCTCTCTTTTTTAAATGATAAAAATTTGTGAATTTTGATGTTAAAGTAGTGGGATCTATCATCCAATTCATACTAACTGAATATTTCACTGCAGGAATTCGAGTCATACAGCCGACAAGTAGAAGAGTTGAAGGAAAATGTGAAGGACATGCTGATAAAATCCAGAGAGGATCCAGTGGAAAATATTGAATTCATAAATCTTTTATGTCGGCTTGGTGTGTCATATCATTTTGACAGCGAGATTGAAAACAACCTTACAGAGATTTTTGATGACCTTCCTAATCTTCTGGAGAAGGATGACTATGATCTCTACACTTTGTCACTACTATTTCGAGTACTGAGACAGCATGGATTCAAAATGCCTTGTGGTGAGTGCATACTTGTAGCCTTTGAAATATTAATCTGTTAGAGAATAATATAAATCATATTCTGGGACCTTACCTAATAGCTTAAACTTTTAGATGAGATGGTTTTTTAACATGGTATCAGAGTCTTGTTGACTCAGCAGTCACGAGTTCAAATCTCACCACCCTCATTCTATTTGATAAAAATCAAGCACAAGGTAGAGTGAGCCTGTGTGCAAGTTTCAAGCCAAGAAGGTTTTTACTTGAGGAAGTATGTTAGAGAATAATATAAATCATATTCCAGGGTCTCACCTAATAGCTTAAGCTTTTAGATGAGATGGTTCCTTAATATAATCAACATCTCTAAAAAATAATTCATTGATACTAAGATAACACTAATCAATTATAGAGGTTGGCTTAGACCAGAGAAGTTTATTCTCTCTTGTAATTTTCCAAGTTTTAATTTTTGGACTAATACCTGAAACTACTTATTCCTATAGGTATACCACAATGAGTTTTTTTTTTTTTTTTTTTTTTTTTTTTTTTTTGTGACGGCTATGAAATTGGATCTAAACTTGATTTATATGTAAAATGACTATGTTTGTTAGAGAATAATATAAATTATATTCTGGGTCCTCACCTAACAGCTTAAACGTTTAGGTGAGATGGTTCTTTAACATAGTATCAGAACCTTGTTGACCCAACGATCACGAGTTCGAATCTCATCATCCCCATTCTATTTAATAAAAATCAAACACAAGGTGATGTGAGCCTGTGCAAGTTTCAAGCCCAAAAAGCTTTCACTTGAGAAGGTGTGTTAGAGAATAATATAAATCATATTTTGGGGCCTCGCCTAATAGCTTATACTTTTAGAAGAGATGGTTCCTTAACAATGTGAACAAAAAAAATACCACTAACCATACTTGTTATAATTTATCTTCAGAAATAATCTTTCATAATCAACAAATTAACATCTTTTGAAAATCTTCTAAAATGTGAAGTATGCTTTTGTGAATCAGTTGTGTTCGAAAAGTTCAAGGACACCAATGGAGAGTTTAAGAAAACAATGATGAACGATGTGAAAGGCATGCTGAGCTTGTATGAAGCTTCATTTTTAAGTGTGCATGGAGAACAGATACTGGATGAAGCCCATGTTTTCACAAGGGCAAACCTGGAGTCTTCGGCTATGCAATCAAGCCAACGTCTAGGAGACCATATTAGGAATGCTTTGATCCGGCCCTTTCACAAAGGCACGCCAAGAATAGAAGCCAGAAAATACATCTCTTTCTACGAAGAAGATGAGTCTCGCAATGACACTTTACTCAAGTTTGCTAAGATAGATTTCAATCGAGTTCAGTTACTGCACAAACAAGAGCTATCCATTCTGTCGAGGTATTTTTTCATTCAAGTTCGAGGGTGATATGAGACTAAGTTTCTACTGCGATTTATTTACTCAGTTTCTATTTACAATTTAGGTGGTGGAATGATTTAAATTTTGCTGAGGAGCTTCCATATGCAAGAGATAGAATCGTAGAGATCTATTTCTCGATGAATGGAATCCATTTCGAGCCTCAATATGCTTTCTCTCGGATGATGACCTCGAAATATACAAAATTTATATCACTGGTAGATGATACATATGATGCACACGCATCTTTTGAAGAAATACAACATTTTACTGATGCAATTGAAAGGTTTATTTCTTGTTACCTCAAACTCTTTCTCTTCTAAATCTTTCATTAACATACAAGTTCAGGTAAGGACGTGTAATTTTCTGTCACAATTTCAGATGCACCATGGATGCTATTGATCAACTCCCTGCCGATTACATGAAAGTTCTTTATATAGCTCTTCTGAATCTTTTCAACGAAACTGAGAATGATATGGGAAAGCAAGGAAGATCCTATGCCTCGTATTATGTGAAGGAGGCAGTATGAATATTTTTCCAGTCCCGTTCATTCTTCTACTATTTCTAGCATAATATATTGTTATCGTGTGTATATATATATATATATTAATTGAAATATTTCATCGGTTTCACCACACAATCTTTGTTTTATCTGCATGCTATTAGTTCAAAGAAGTGGTGAGATGCTATCATGCGGAGGCGGAGTGGGCAGATAAATGCCATGTCCCAACATTCGACGAGTATGTGCTCAATGGATTAGCCACGAGTGGTTATGGGGCAGTTATGGCAGCATCCTTCCTTGGATTGGAAGAAGTTGCAGGAGTGGAGGAGTATGAATGGCTAAAAAGTAATCCAAAAATTATTAAAGCTGCAAAGCTGATCGGTCGTTTGATGAATGACGTAGTGGGCCATGAGGTACGATGTATGAATTCTTAAGAAGAATAAAAGTACTAGATACATTGACAATTGTATTGTCATATCTTATATAAGCAAGGAACCAATTTTGAAAATTATTTACAAATTTTATCCTTTAAGTGAAAAGGTATTATTTCAACTTGATAGTTTACTGGATTTTTCAATTATTTTTGTGCATAAAAAATTGAACCAAGGTTCAACTCACGACTATGTTAGGATTGAGAGAGGTTGCAGATAATTGAAGAAATTAAGAGAAAGAAGAATGGAGTTTAGAGACGGGAAGAGGGAGAATGAAATTTGAAATTTTACTGTATTGATATTCTGTTTTGCATACATTTGCCGTGTATGTACCTCTCTATTTATGCACATATCTCATACTATCTTTCATACTCTAGACTACAGAATACACCTTCTATTCTCTAACAGACTATTCTTGTCTTTCTTCTCAATTTTCTTTGTGTTTTGAAATCTTTCATGTGAAGTTTCTTTTCTAACAATTATAATGTCGTTTGTATAATTGAAGGATGAACAAAAGAGGGGAGACTGTGCATCTGGTGTTGAATGCTACATGAAACAATATAACATCTCGGAGAAGAAAGCAATTGAAGAGATACAAAAGATGAACGATGCTGTATGGAAGGATATCAATGAAGATTGCATGAGGCCAACTAAAGCTCCAATGGTTCTCCTTCAACTGCTTGTTAACCTTGTGCGAGCTACAGAAGTTATTTACGCTAATGGTGACGATGCCTACACAATTCCATTAAGTGTAAAAGATTATGTAAGCTTATTATTTATCGAGCAAGTGTCTCTGTGTGATTAATGGTGTACAATTCCTACTTTGAGCTCGTGGTGGAACTCTTTATGAATGTCGATGTCGAATGTATTGTAATAAAACGAGCAGTGAATCGTGGGTATTATAAGTATGTATTGTTGGATCTAGTGTGTATTTTGGTATGTATTGAGTTTTAGTTTTATTTAAAAGACTTGAACTTTGATGGTGGTGATTTATTCTTAATTTATATACTATTCTTATATTTTGTTATATCAATATTTTAAATAGGATTGGAGATTTTAACACTCTTCCTCACTTCTAACCATTCTTTTAAACGACCATAGATTGTCTAATAGGATGTTTTGAACTCTTGAAAAAACAATTAAATTACAATTTTCATTGGATTTATATGTTGTAGGATGATGTAGCAACAAAGGATCTGCAGGCAAGCCGAAATTATGCAGCAAATAATAAAGATTAAGCAGCAAATCAATATTTCCCTCAATCATGGAAAATCATTTAACAGACACAAAATGAATATGGAAACTACCAAGACATTATTATTTGCATTCATAACAGTGTATATAAATAGCAATACCAAAATCAAACAATGCATTGAAAAGAGAAAGCATTTTTCAATCAAACTCTCATTGCAACATCTTCTTCTTTAACCTATCACTTGACTCAAGCAAGTAAGAAGAAGATGCATTGTTGTTGTTCATCTCCTCCTTAGTGGCTATGGATTCATTGAAAATTCTATCAAAAGAAATAATTAAAATTAAAAAAATATTGGAAGAAAATAACAAAAATATCAATGAGAACAGTATACCAAAATACTTGGCAAATTATCAAAGAGTGGTTGAGGAAGATCACAATATACAAGGTTGGAAAATTTAATAATGTTTTTTCGATTGATGAAGGCCTTGTTTGCAAGAAAAAAAAAGTATAAGGAGAAAAAAAATCAAAATCGAATCTTTAAGATTCGATTAAATTTCTCAAAGTTTATCTAAATTTATCAAGGTCTTAATTGCATGAAGCATTTATTCTCTGCTCATTATTGATTTTTCTCAATCCAAGAATTAAAACTCTAAATGACATGTCATTCAAACTTAATGAAAATAAGGTGAATGACACGTTGTTTGACTCTTAGGCATCCTTGGTTTGACAGCTTTGGCTGATCAAGTTAGTAATTTTGGGAGAATAAATAGAAGCTACAAACCTCTAAATTGAACTATATTAGATCCAAATAAAAGATATGCATCCCCTCTACTAGCTTTAAGTGGTTTTAGGTGATGATGATGTCATGATTTCTCCAATAAAACCACAAAATTAAGCAACTCAGTTAGCCTTGATAGTGAAATTATTGTATAAAATTGACATGTTTTTTATTTTTCACACTCAAATAATCCTCAAAGGGTTCCTATCAATGATATACAACATGTCTCTCAAGATCAAAAGGTCAGAAATGAATTGAAGATATCCTAAAACCATATAAAATCCTTATATATGCCTCATTAAGATCAAAGGATAGGGGAAATGAGAAAATAAAAGAGAAAGAGAGGGAAAGAAGAAAGAAAAGAAAAAAAGAGTGATATATGTCGCACCCCAAAAAAATTTATTGTAATGCGGCATCGTGGCTACTCGTCCCCGTGAGCGGGGAATTAAATATCGGGGGGTTCTCTATTTGAAAAAAAGGGAGTCGCCACCTAGTATTAATGGTTACTAGGAAACCTAAAAAAAAAACTGGTCTTTCAGAGATTCTAAGGTAAGGGGCTGGTTGCGTAAAGGGAAGGTTTTAGCACCCCTAGTACGCCCTACCTAAAGTAAGTTGCTTGATGTTTGGCTTGTTTATGAATTGATCTGTCAAAACAATATGTAAAATGAATGGCAAATGGGATATTATTCCGCCGAATATTTTGGATATTAATCCCTTAGGATTTATTTACCCAAATACCAACAGTGAATAATAGCATATCATTCCCGTCGAATATTTTGGATATTAACCCCTTCGGATTTATTTACCCAAATACCAACAGTGAATAATAGCATATCATTCCCGTCGAATATTTTGGATATTAACCCCTTTAGGATTTATTTACCCAAATATCAACAGTGAATAATAGCATATCATTCCCGCCGAATATTTTGGATATTAACCTCTTAGGATTTATTTACCCAAATATCGATGGTGAATAATAGCATATCATTCCCGCCGAATATTTTGGATATTAACCCCTTAGGATTTATTTACCCAAATACCGATGGTGAATAATAACATATCATTCCCGCCGAATATTTTGGATATTAACCCCTTAGGATTTATTTATCCAAATACCGATGGTGAATAATAAATTCCCAAACAAAGATTTTTATATTTTTTGACATATTGGCCAATACCCTTTGGATTTTACAAACATGTTGTAAAATCTCAAAATGCAAGAAATGATTTTTTTCTTTGTAAAATCCATGCTAAAACTCATTTTTTTGGAAACCCCAAGATAATATATATATTTTTTTTAAATAAAATAATTTTTTTAAAACATGCTAGTGTATTGGCCATATGCAAGAAAACAACACATTTTTTCTTTAATAAAAATATTTTTGAAAAATTTGTATTTTTATTTTTTTTATTTTTCTATTTTTTATTTCTCTCGGGTGGGCTGCTTGTCAGCCCACCCTATTTGGAGTCTGGGCTGTCAGCCCAGACTCTCTCGGGCTGGGCTGTCAGCCCAGAAAGACCTGGGCCGTCAGCCCAGACGAATCTTGGGTCTGGGCCGTCGGCCTAGACAGGTCTGGGTTATGGGCTTCAGCCCATGACTTCTCTTGGGCTGGGCTCCAGTCTCTGCGGGCTGGAACCCAGACCCCTTGGGATCTTGGGCCGGGCACAAAGCCCGGCCCTCCTCACTCGGGCCCAGCCCGCGTGCAAGGGGACAAAAATTGTCCCCTGCATGCAGCGGTGTGGGGAAGACGATGAACAGGATATATGCAAATTTTCGAGTGTAATGAAAAGCGTACCTGCTAATACGTTTGTGTAGAGGACGTCGAGGTGATTCTTCTGGTCGTGGTGGCGTCGGAGATGGTGGCCTGAGGTGGCCGGAATAGTCGTCGGAAGGCTGACTGTCACGTTGCAGACGATGCCGTTGGCTGCTGCTTCTTCACCTGAGATGATGGAAGAGTTGCTGGGGTTGAAGGGCAGCTTATGGTGATGAGAAGGAATGACAATGGTGGTCGACGGTGGTGATGTGGCTGAGCCGAGAAGGAGGGAGAGAGAGCGTTTTGGGTCTGTGTATTTTAGAGAGAGAGAAGAGAAAAAAATCAAAAAAATGCTTGGGGATCTCTCTTATTTTCCTGCGTCCTTAACACTATATCTCTCCTTCCAAAAAAAATCCCTTCTCTACGTCTTATGCAGCCCTTTTATAGCAGAGCCAAAGTGATTTTGAATGCATGGAGCGCCTAGCATTTAAGGCCGGGATATGCCGGAGACGTTTAAGGCCGGATTCACCGGAGTATGCATCAATGCAAATTTGCAAATCTTTATGTGTAATCAGTTCAATTTTCAAAGTTTTAAAAGGTAAAAAAATCATGTAGCTGGCACATGCAATGCAACCTTTAAAGACGTAAATGCAGTGCAAATTTTTCAAGGTTTTTAATGCAGGGCTGAGGAGCAGCTAGGCAAATCGATACAATCAAAGGATAATCAGGAAGGAGATCACGTTTGATTAGGAAAAAATGAAATTCTGATCTGCTTTGCAGTGAAGGCGATGAATCGGGAGGAAAATCAGCATTGAAAAAGGAAGGAAAATTGTGAATGAAATCACGTTTTAATGCAGGGTATTCCTACTGGGGATTTTGAGCTGTTGAGCTGGCTGAAGAGGATGAAACGGGAAGAAAAATCATTACTGATTAGGAAAAAAATATCTGACTTAACTGCTGTGATCAATGCGAATTGGAAGAAAAATCAATTTGAAAACGGAATAAAAATTTGATTGATCTGCTCTAAGTGCGCCTGCAAAATTTCAACGTAAATGCCTGCCGGAACAGTGACTAAATTTTAATGCAGATTTCAAAAAATCAAAAGAAGGTAAAAATATGATTTAGTCCTTTAAAAATTCTCTAAATGTACCAAATTGGATTTAAACTTTTTTATGCAATTAAATCCCATCAAAAATTCAATCTCCACCGTAGCTTTGCGCGATCTCCTTATCTGGTCCTTGGCTCCTGATTTTCGCGATTTAGCCCTCAATCGGCCATTAAACTCCAAATTGCTCGATTTCGCCCTTGAACCCAAAATCTATTTTTGAAATACTTTTCTTTTCGAAACATAAAAAATAAAGAGTCAAAAATTTGGTAGCAACAGATGCCCCCTCTTTACAATGCTTACGACTAAAGTCTTGTAAGACTATAAATAGTAAGCGTTGTAAAGAAAAACAGAATGAAGGATATGGGTCTCGTTTTTCTGGGTGACCTACCCAAGCTAGATATGAAGGGTCTCACTTTTCTGGGTGACCGACCCGGTTAGCATGGCCTCATTCGATGGGTGACCGACCCGTGGCATGGCCTCATTCGATGGGTGACCGACCCGGTTAGCATGGCCTCATTCGATGGGTGACCGACCCGGTTAGGATGGCCTCATTCGATGGGTGACCGACCCGGTTAGCATGGCCTCATTTGATGGGTGACCGACCCGTGGTCTCATTTTTCTGGGTGACCGACCCGTCTATCATGGCCTCATTTGATGGGTGACCGACCCGTGGTCTCATTTTTCTGGGTGACCGACCCGGCTAGCATGGCCTCATTTGACGGGTGACCGACCCGTGGTCTCATTTTTCTGGGTGACCGTCCCGTCTATCATGGCCTCATTTGATGGGTGACCAACCCGTGGTCTCATTTTTCTGGGTGACCGACCCGGCTGGCTTGGTCTCATTTTCTGGGTGACCGACCCGTCTCGAGCAACATCGATCTTCAATTCATCATCGATCTTCAATTCATCTTCCGTGATTTTGCTGACCTGAGATTCTGCTTCTCTATATTTTCCAAAACTCGAAATCACATCAGCTTTCGCCACACCTTTCCTGTCAGGTTAGTGTTATGACAATAATATGCATGTTTTTGTTACCTCTATAGAAACAATAGGTCCCCCCTGTCTGTTGTGGTCTTCCTTCATAGGATATGTTTCTCGTGCTATACTTTCATGCTGGGTGAAGAGACTTTTGCTCCACATAGGGCCCTTTCTAGCTCCATTGAAATTTCCTTTTTAATATATCTTTAACGATGTTTAAAAACTCAAACCGATATATACTTTAAAGAAATATTCAAAACATGGTTTTGTTTATGCAAATTGACACTTTCAATGCAAAATCACATTTTTATGATTTTTCTCTTTTTGCCCCCGGTGTGGTGCACAAAATATGTCAAAAAATAAAGTAAATGATAAAACATAAATAAATAATAAAAAATCATGTGCTTTGAAATTTTTTTCTTGTAACGAGAATTCATGGCCGAATTTTATCTTATTGAGGAAGGTTACAAAATATCAGGCATAATATTTCTTTACAGAGTCGGAATTCACAGGCCTGACTAGATCTTCTCCATCCATTCTAGATAATAGCAAAGCTCCTCCCGAGAACAACTTCTTCACCACATAAGGGCCTTCATAGTTCGGGGCCCATTTACTCTGATCTTGCCCTGGTACAAACAACATCTTCTTCAATACCAAATCGCCTTCTTGGAATTTTCGAGGTCGGACTTTCTTATCATATGATCTGGCCATCCTTCTTTGGTATAACTGATGATGACAGATTGCAGCTAACCTCTTTTCGCTGATCAAATTCAATTGTTCATATCTGACCTTTGCCCATTCTGCTTCATCTAGTTCAGAGTCTATCAATACTCTTAATGATGGGATTTCTACCTCTAAAGGCATTACTGCCTCCATTCCATACACCAACATGTACGGAGTGGCTCCTGTTGAGGTCCGAACTGCGGTACGATATGCATGAAGAGCAAATGGCAACATCTCATGCCAGTCCTTATAGGTGACTACCATTTTCTGAACAATCTTCTTGACATTCTTATTAGCAGCTTCTACAGCACCATTCATCTTTGGTCTATAAGGAGAGGAATTTGAATGCTTGATCTTCCATTTAGCACAGAGTTCTGTTATTAACTTCCCATTGAAGTTCTGTGCATTATCAGTTATAATCTTTTCTGGTGGCCCGTACCGACATATCAAATCTCTCTCAACAAACTTCTTCACCACTTTTTGCGTTACATGAGCAAATGACCCGGCCTCTACCCATTTTGTAAAGTAGTCGATTGCCACGAGAATAAACCTATGACCATTGCTGGCTTTTGGGTTGATAGGTCCAATCACATCGATTCCCCACATCGCAAAAGGCCATGGAGATAACAAATTAAATAGGGGGGTCGGAGGGGCATTCATTTTGTCACCGTAGATCTGACACTTATGACACTTGCGGACATAGTCAATGCAATCCTTCTCTAATGTCATCCAGAAGTAACCAAATCTTTGTATCTTCCTAGCCATCATATGTCCACTAGCATGGGTTGAGCAGATCCCTTCATGGACTTCTCGCAATGCGTTTCTAGCTTCAACTCCATCTAGGCATCTCAGCAAAGTCCCGTCAGATGACCTCTTGTACAAAACTTCTCCACCAAGATAAAAATCCATTGCCAGTCTCCTAAAAGTCTTATTTTCGATGTTGGATGCCCCCATGGGATAAGCCTGATTTTGGATAAAGTTCTTGATATCGTAGTACCAAGGGTTTCCATCTATTTCTCCTTCAACTGAGCAACAATGAGCTGGGTTATTTCTGATGTCAATGTGTATCGGCTGCAAGTTTTGCCCGAAGTTTATTCTAGCCATAGAAGCTAGTGTAGCCAAGGCGTTTGCAAACTGATTTCCTTCCCTTCCTAGATGTGTGAACTCTATCTCCTCAAATTCATCAGCTAGTTTAGACAGGTATTCTTGGTAGGGTACTAGCTTTTCTTCTATGGTTTGCCATTCCCCTTTTACCTGACAAATAATTAGCATTGAATCCCCATAAACATCTATCTTCTTTATGTTTAACTCCAACGCAGTCTCTAAACCAAGAATACAGGCCTCATACTCGGCTGTGTTGTTAGTGCAACCAAATTGCAATTTAGTTGACACTGGGTATTGTTTCTTGTCAGGAGATATTATCACTGCCCCCGCTCCATTACCACATACGTTTACAGCACCATCAAAGTACATAGTCCACCGTTCTAGTTTCCCTTCCTCAACTGAAAGCACATCTTCATCAGGAAAATCAAAATCTAACGGCTCATAATCTTCCATAGCATGGTCCGCCAGGTGATCAGCAATAACACTCCCTTTTACAGCTTTCCTTGTCATGTACACTATGTCATACTCGCATAGCAGAACTTGCCACCTGGCAATTCGGCTGGATAAGTAAGGCTTTTCACAGATGTACTTCAACGGGTCTAATTTGGAAATTAGCCATGTGGTATGGTACAACATATACTGTCGCAACCTTTTTGCAGCCCATGCTAGCGCGCAACACAACTTCTCAATCATAGTATACCTAGACTCACACTCCATGAACTTCTTACTTAGGTAGTAAATGGCCATTTCCTTCCTCCCGGATTCATCCTGTTGTCCAAGCACACATCCCATCGTTGTTCCCGTCACTGTTAAGTATAATATCAACGGCCTTTTTGGTACAGGAGGGACGAGTAGAGGTGGTTTTAGCAAGTACTGCTTAATTTTCTCAAAAGCCTCTTCACATTCCGCGTTCCAAATCCCAGGATTCTTCTTTCTTAACAAACGAAAGATTGGGTCACAGGTTGTGGTTAATTGGGATATGAATCGAGCAATGTAATTTAACCTTCCTAAAAACCCTCTTACTTCTCTTTCGGTCTTCGGAGCTGGCATGGCTTGAATAGCCTTTACTTTTTCAGGATCCACTTCTATTCCTTTGTCACTCACCACGAATCCTAACAACTTCCCAGATTTCACCCCAAACGAACACTTTGCAGGGTTAAGCCTCAACTTATATTTCCTTAACCTTTCAAATAATTTCCTCAATACTTGGACATGATTCTCTCCTTCTCCGGATTTAGCGATCATATCATCCACGTATACTTCAATCTCCTTGTGCATCATATCGTGAAATAAAGTCACCATAGCCCTTTGGTAAGTGGCACCAACATTCTTTAACCCAAATGGCATGACTTTGTAGCAGAACGTCCCCCATGGTGTAACAAATGTCGTCTTCTCCTTATCTTCTTGTGCCATTTTTATTTGATTATAGCCTGAGAAACCATCCATAAAGGAATATATGGAGCTACGAGCTGCATTATCGACTAACATGTCTATATGTGGTAGAGGAAAATTATCTTTAGGGCTAGCACGATTTAAATCCCTAAAGTCCACACAGACTCGAATTTTGCCCTCCTTTTTGGGTACCACTACTATGTTGGACACCCACTGCGGATACTTGACCACCTCTAGGAAACCAGCGTTCCATTGCTTTTCAATTTCCGTCTTTACTTTGATCAAAACTTCTGGATGCGTTCTTCTTAGCTTTTGCTTAATCGGTCTGCAACCTTCTTCCAATGGTACCCTATGTACTACGATATTTGTATCTAAACCAGGCATATCCTCATAAGACCAAGCAAAAACATCCACATAATCTCGAAGCAGTGCAATCAAGTCTTCTCTTTCCTTCTGTGTGACCAAAGTTCCTATCTTGAGCTCTCTCTGGCTTTCTTCAGTACCCACATTTATGGTTTCAAGTTCCTCCTTAGCGGGCTTCCAGACCTGTTCGTGTTGTTCTATTAATTTTGTGAACTCCCTAATGCTATTTTCATCCCCTTCTTCCTCTTCTACAGCTATTACGTGTTCTTTAAAATTCGGCCATTCATTCTCAGTGTAAAGTGCAAGTGGTGTTGTGGAAGTTCCGCTTTCAGGGTTCCTGAAAGCGGAAAATGAGTGTAAATGCCCAAAACAAAATAGAAATAAAAAGAGAGATGAACTAAAAATGCATGATCTTATAAAAAAAATTCGGTTAACAACAAAAACAAAGATAAAATCCAACTGGCCTGTTGGGCCTTAAAACAAAACAAAACCAACAAAACAAACATTGCTCATTACATTCTGAAAACCAATGGAGCTTCTTGGGTCACCCAATTCTGGAACTTCTCTCCCTTGGCTAGCTTCCGAATACAAGCAGAGGTCGTAGCTTCCTCTAGAGCATAGATGGTTAACTGTGGTAGCTCTTCATCCCTTTTTTCTGACTGAGTCTTCTTGATAATGCCCTTGACTTCCTCCTCTTCCACAATATTTATGCTCATAGATGACAGCTTCTGAAGAGAGCCTTCATGTCCGAGATCAGGTTGTATGACATATGCTGCCTTCGGGAATGAGACTCTGATCGGAGGAATGACTAAATTTTCTTCTTCAAGCTTCCTTCCTTCTATCCTCGCCATTCTTTTCTCTCTTCTTGCCACAGCAGCCCGTTGGTAATCCTCCTTTCTAGGTTTATATCCCAGACCAAACCTTTGCTTTGCGACCTTCATCTTCGTTATCCCAATCCACTCGACCTTCCTTTTTCTTGCGCCAAATCGGGCAAGAATCTTGTGCTTTAAAAGGCTTTTAGCGGCCATTTTAGTGGCCTCTGAGATCCCTGGTTTTCTTCTTATAGTATTCTCAGGCACCCACTCAGTATTCACAACTTCGAACGCATGCAGGTTTCCATCCACACAATCTTCAGCTTCAATGAAAGGGACCGCCACATTCTTCATCATCGATATGGTTTCTTCGGCCTTAACGGTGACCAGGACACCATTGACAATGTACTTCAAACATTGATGTAGTGAGGAAGTAACAGCTCCTGCAGCATGTATCCATGGTCTTCCTAATAACATGCTATAGGAAGGGTGAATGTCCATCACCTGAAGGGTTACCAAAAAGACTTGGGGACCTATAGCGAGTTCAACTTCGATCGACCCCAACACTTGCCTCGGTGCACCATCATATGCTCTAGCTGTAATCCCACTTGGCTGCATGTGGGAGGGATCTACCGGCATCTCTTCCAGCATATGTCTTGGCAACACATTTAGGGCTGAGCCATTATCAATAAGAACTTTGCCAATTAGACAATCCTTACATCGGACTGTGATATACAGAGGCTTGTTGTGTCCTGTTCCTTCAGCGTCGAGTTCATCCTCGGTGAAATATAAGTAATTTGAAGCATGAATTCTCCCTACCAGATGCTCCATAGTCTTTTGTTCAATATCTTGAGGCACATAAGCCTCATTTAGTACCTTCTGTAAGGCATTACGATGCGGCTCAGAACTAAGTATTAATGACATAATGGAGATCTTGGCAGGGGTCTTTTTTAACTGGTCCACCACACAGTACTCACTATGCTTCATCAACTTCAAGAACTCGTTCGTCTCTTCCTCTGTCACAGGTTTGTTTACCTCCAACTCTTTTTCAAAGCCCATTACCTCTTTACCCTTAGCCTTTCTTTGATTTGCCAACTCCTCAGGCGTGAAACAACGACCGCTTCGGATCAAACCACCTATTTCAACTTGAAAGAACGGAGCTTCACCGTTTGCGGTGACAACATAATCTCCGGGTGTTGCCTTATAGTCTACCTCTTTTGCATACGAGGGTTTATACAAAACCAACCTCGACAGCCCACTAGCTGTTGATTGGATTCTACATTTCTCTATTCCTACTACCTCTCCACTACTTCCCATACTCTCTATCCTTAGCTCCCCCAAAGTCAACATCCTCATGACCTTTTGATGGAATTCGATACACTCATCAATGTGATGCCCTTTTTCATTATGGAATGGGCAAAAGTCATTTTCGCTCATGTCATGCTTGGTTGATCTCATCAGATGTCCAGACTGCACCAACATACTGTATAATCTGGTCATAGTCACCTTGAGAGCCCTTACTTTGCTATCAGTTTCTACTGCATTTACCCCACTACTTCCTGCAGCATGTTTGGGCAAAGGATTCAGGTTCACGTTGGGGGGATCCTCAATGGTGATCCATCCGATCTTGATCAATTGCAATACCTTCCTCTTAAACGCTACACAGGTTTCGATGCTATGACCTGCATTACCAGCATGGTATTCGCAAGTCAAATTGGGGTTGTGCCAGGCAGGGAAAGGTGGTTTCAAAGGGGGTAGTGGTAGGGGGGCAACATGTCCGATGTTTAGCAATTGCGCATATAACTCCTTTAAGGTCATGGGCAAAGGTGGTAGTTGTTCTTCCGGTTGTTGATAATCTCTCCTTTGGAAATTATTTTGGTTATGTGCGGGGAATTTTGGGTAAAAAGGCTGGTTTGGGGTGGTAGGTTTGGAAAAGTTGATACTGGTAGTTTGGGGTGCAGGTGTTTGGTAACTTTTATAACTTTTGTCTTTCCCCTTGTACCTATCCTCCAGAGTATTCACCTCAATTTCTTTTCTTTTCCCAACAAAACCCCTCTTTTCTACGGGTTCCATAATTCTTCCGCTCCGGATTCCTTGTTCAATCCTCTCAGCAATTCGCACTGCATCGAAAAAATGTTGAGCAGAGCTACCCATCAGATGCTCATAATATGGGGCTCTAAAGGTATTAGCAAACAGATTCACCATTTCTGTTTCTATCAATGGTGGTTGTACATTAACAGCCTGGTCTCGCCACCTCTGTGCATAAGCCCTTACTGACTCCTGAACTCCTTTCTCCATGGTAATCAAACTAGTCCTATCAGGAGCAATCTCCATATTAAACTTGTACTGCTTTAAGAAAGCATCTGCCAAGTCTGCCCACTTTCTAATCTTGATGTTATCTAACCTCATATACCAGCTAAGGGCCGACCCCATCAAACTGTCCTGGAAGAAATATATCAGTAATTTATCATCATGTATGACCTCCGCCATCTTGTTATAATAGGAACGAAGATGAGTTTTTGGGCATTCTATCCCAGTATACTTGATAAATTCCGGAACCCTGAACTTCCGCGGTATCACGATGTTAGGCACCAAGCATGCTTCGGCTGCTCTAACTGGGTCAGATAGATCATTCCCTTCAACTGCTCTTATCCTTTCTTCTAGTGCGGACCACTTGTCATATACTGCATGGTCGGAGAATCTAGCATCTTGTGGTTCCTCATCTGTCACATCTAATGTAATGGGGATTGGGATAGGCCGAGTGGATTCGGGCTGCTTCTTTGGCGAGCATGTCCCTAAAATGTGAGGTGCTCCCGGGCTTTGAACTACCGGTGGTGCTTCATCCGTCTGAGCTGACGTTCCCTCTCCATCTCTTGTTCTTAACGCCTTCTCGAGCAGGCTGGCTAAACGTGCCACATCGTTTCGGACACCTTCGAGCTCTTTTTAGTATGGAGATTCTAGCTCGGCCTTTTCTTCATTTTCCATTCTTCTTCTTAAACGAGTGTTGTGGACTTTCGCAGGGGGACCTATGTTTCGTAGTTGCTGTTTGCATGAATGTATAAGAGAATGTAAAATGTATGTGGTATGATGAATATGCTTGTATGAATGTATATGTAATGCAATGGATTTCTCTTGTGAACAATTAATGGCCAAACACTTCATAGAATATGGGTTTCTTGTCACATTGCCGCTAGAAGTACTGCTTTTCGGGTCGATGCTTGAGTCATATTTACCAAGAGACAGGATTTGCATAAGAGATGGGTCAACGCCCTTTTTATTGAATAGATAAGTTTGCTACATTTTTGAAAATATAAAGAGGAAAAGCAAATTAAAATCCTTCTTCTGCCACATCTTTAGCCAAGGGTAGGAAAGCGGATCCGCGGTTCTCGATTGTCTCCAAGAAAGCATCGGTCTCAGCTAGACTTCGCTGATAACGGATGATGTCTCTTCCCACATTTCTCGCATTGGTTCTAATGACCCGAGCGTGCGCAGCAGCTTCATCCATTTGCTCATCCATCCTGGACATTTTTTCAATAAGCAACATGTTGGTTCTGTTCAATGAAGTATTATTAGCATCGATATGATCCTTGTGTTTTTCTATCAATGCTAACTTCTCGTCCAGATGCTTCACCTTTTCTCTCTCTTTGCTGAGCTTCATCTTCAGAGTTCTTATCTCATCTTCATTAATCGCTAATTCTGCTTCGATAGCTTCATCTTTCTCGGACCCCGTCGCACGACTTTCCGACATTACATACTTCTTATATAAATCTTCATGCTTTTCAATTCTATCCATCAGCTCACACTGAACTTCTGCAAATTTCTCCTGGTAATATTCTATGCTATCTTGGCATTCATTATGTTCAGTCTTCAATGCGCCAAGTTCAGAGCAACTTTGCATCCACTTCAGATTCATCTCCGTTAATTCTCTCTCAACTCTTAACCTAGCATTCTGCTCCTCAGCCATCTTCAGCTCAAGCTTGGTTATTTTTGCATCTCTAGACTGTAATTGCTCATCTAAAAATGCTCTCCTTTTATCTCCTTCCAACACCATTTCTTCCATCATCAACTTGTCTCTTCGGGTCTTGTTCAATTCCATCTGAAGCTTTTCAATTTGCCTCATCAATTCTCCTTCACTGTCAACTCTTTTCCTCTTAACAGACTTTTCTTCAGTTTGTGGAGACTTTACTTCTTCATTGGTCGCGGCTGAAGCAACTAAGTTTCTCCATTTTACATACCCTTCACTCGCACTGGGATCTCCCAAACCTTTTATTTCTAACAAAACTAGATGTTTCCAATCTTGTTTGATGGCTCTTACGACTTCTTGTGCAACAGGATCTTTAAACAAACCAAAAAATTTAGCAATTCCTTTGGTCCTTGGAACGAATTGCATGCCCCCTGCTGTCTTACCACGAGAGCAGGAGCATAACTCACATAACCGGTAATCCCTACCAACGGAACCCAACACCTTTGCCCGCAACTCATTAGGACATCCACTGCTTTGGCCCAAGGGGCCTTCCATTTCAAACCACCACTAGGCATAGCTTTAAGCTTTTCTACCCAACCTTGGTTGTCTAAATCCCCCCATTCTTCTTCCTCCACTATCTTCAATGGTTTCTGGTTGAACCACCAAAAATTATTGAAGACAGGTTTTTTTGTCTCAATGTGACTAACCATCCAGATATATAGCAGCTGCGTGCAACACCTCACTGCCCCTTTCCCGGCTTTCCGACAGTGATTAAGTGTCATGATGGTTTCAGCCAAAACAGAGGCCACGGGGTTGATTTGTGTATTCTCATACTCCACATAAGCAGCAGCAGCTTCTAAGCTTACTATACCCGTCCGACTTGGGAATAACACAAGGCCAAATATGCCTAATGCAATCAATCTTTCTTTCTCTAACCCGGACTTCTGTTCTAGTTCCAACTCCAGCATCTTCCATCTCAGACCAGCAGCTTTCTTTTCCAAAGACCTTTCCAAGTTGGGGATCCTGAGTAGCTTCGACAGTTCAGGAATGACCTTGTCAGATCTCAAAGGGAAATAAACTATGTACAGGTCATTCGGAAACTCAGTCAACATCCCGTATTCCTCCATAGTAGGACATAGATCTATGCTCCCAAAAGAAAAACAACGGTAGTCAGGGTCCCAGAAATGAACTAGAGCTCGCACCGCTGGGCTTAAAACGTCTATCTTCGCAATCTCCATCAGGCGTCCGTATTTTCTAAAAAATGCGTCCTTATCCACATCCTGCAAATGAGTCGTTAACTTGTTCACCTCATTTATAACGCAATCCAGATTCTTGAGTGGTAATAGCCTCATAGCATCGCCCTTAAGGCAGTCTCCTTCAGTCAATTGTGACAATTCAGAACTTTTCCCATACTCCATGACGGATAGTTTAGTGATTGTGGCCATTTCGTTCACAAGACCTGTAAAGCAAAAATGCTTTTTTAGGTTTTTCTATTTTATGTAAAAGATATTATGGAGCATACATCCTAACGATAGGTTCTAGTTCCTTTACGTGAGACATAAGGTAGGTTTACTACTTGGTCTCTAAAGAGGGTCTCTTGCTGTCCCAGTGATCACCCTCGTAAAGGTGATATGGGGGTTCAGCAGATAATGATATGGCACGTATACCAATCACCACCAGTCTAAACACTCAGCAAAGAGTTGGGGTTTACACAAACTTCAACCTTGACTCAAGTCATAGGTAAGCTGCTAGTCCCCCACTTAACTTAAAGCTTAGTGTGTGCTCTCAAAAATAATAAAAAAGTGATGCATGATGACAGGATGTAAGATGCATGCTAAAGCTTATAAATAATCCATAACAACATGAAAATAAATAAACAAATAAACAAATAAAACATATCATAAACAAATAAATAAATAAAAACAAAACTGTCAAGCTTAGCCCAAGTCCCCAGTGGAGTCGCCATTCTGTCGCACCCCAAAAAAATTTATTGTAATGCGGCATCGTGGCTACTCGTCCCCGTGAGCGGGGAATTAAATATCGGGGGGTTCTCTATTTGAAAAAAAGGGAGTTGCCACCTAGTATTAATGGTTACTAGGAAACCTAAAAAAAAAACTGGTCTTTCAGAGATTCTAAGGTAAGGGGCTGGTTGCGTAAAGAGAAGGTTTTAGCACCCCTAGTACGCCCTACCTAAAGTAAGTTGCTTGATGTTTGGCTTGTTTATGAATTGATCTGTCAAAACAATATGTAAAATGAATGGCAAATGGGATATTATTCCGCCGAATATTTTGGATATTAATCCCTTAGGATTTATTTACCCAAATACCAACAGTGAATAATAGCATATCATTCCCGTCGAATATTTTGGATATTAACCCCTTCGGATTTATTTACCCAAATACCAACAGTGAATAATAGCATATCATTCCCGTCGAATATTTTGGATATTAACCCCTTTAGGATTTATTTACCCAAATATCAACAGTGAATAATAGCATATCATTCCCGCCGAATATTTTGGATATTAACCTCTTAGGATTTATTTACCCAAATATCGATGGTGAATAATAGCATATCATTCCCGCCGAATATTTTGGATATTAACCCCTTAGGATTTATTTACCCAAATACCGATGGTGAATAATAGCATATCATTCCCGCCGAATATTTTGGATATTAACCCCTTAGGATTTATTTATCCAAATACCGATGGTGAATAATAAATTCCCAAACAAAGATTTTTATATTTTTTGACATATTGGCCAATACCCTTTGGATTTTACAAACATGTTGTAAAATCTCAAAATGCAAGAAATGATTTTTTTCTTTGTAAAATCCATGCTAAAACTCATTTTTTTGGAAACCCCAAGATAATATATATATTTTTTTTAAATAAAATAATTTTTTTAAAACATGCTAGTGTATTGGCCATATGCAAGAAAACAACACATTTTTTCTTTAATAAAAATATTTTTGAAAAATTTGTATTTTTATTTTTTTTATTTTTCTATTTTTTATTTCTCTCGGGTGGGCTGCTTGTCAGCCCACCCTATTTGGAGTCTGGGCTGCCAGCCCAGACTCTCTCGGGCTGGGCTGTCAGCCCAGAAAGACTTGGGCCGTCAGCCCAGACGAATCTTGGGTCTGGGCCGTCGGCCTAGACAGGTCTGGGTTATGGGCTTCAGCCCATGACTTCTCTTGGGCTGGGCTCCAGTCTCTGCGGGCTGGAACCCAAACCCCTTGGGATCTTGGGCCGGGCACAAAGCCCGGCCCTCCTCACTCAGGCCTAGCCCGCGTGCAAGGGGACAAAAATCGTCCCCTGCATGCAGCAGTGTGGGGAAGACGATGAACAGGATATATGCAAATTTTCGAGTGTAATGAAAAGCGTACCTGCTAATACGTTTGTGTAGAGGACGTCGAGGTGATTCTTCTGGTCGTGGTGGCGTCGGAGATGGTGGCCTGAGGTGGCCGGAATAGTCGTCGGAAGGCTGACTGTCACGTTGCAGACGATGCCGTTGGCTGCTGCTTCTTCACCTGAGATGATGGAAGAGTTGCTGGGGTTGAAGGGCAGCTTATGGTGATGAGAAGGAATGACAATGGTGGTCGACGGTGGTGATGTGGCTGAGCCGAGAAGGAGGGAGAGAGAGCGTTTTGGGTCTGTGTATTTTAGAGAGAGAGAAGAGAAAAAAATCAAAAAAATGCTTGGGGATCTCTCTTATTTTCCTGCGTCCTTAACACTATATCTCTCCTTCCAAAAAAAATCCCTTCTCTACGTCTTATGCAGCCCTTTTATAGCAGAGCCAAAGTGATTTTGAATGCATGGAGCGCCTAGCATTTAAGGCCGGGATATGCCGGAGACGTTTAAGGCCGGATTCGCCGGAGTATGCATCAATGCAAATTTGCAAATCTTTATGTGTAATCAGTTCAATTTTCAAGGTTTTAAAAGGTAAAAAAATCATGTAGCTGGCACATGCAATGCAACCTTTAAAGACGTAAATGCAGTGCAAATTTTTCAAGGTTTTTAATGCAGGGCTGAGGAACAGCTAGGCAAATCGATACAATCAAAGGATAATCAGGAAGGAGATCACGTTTGATTAGGAAAAAATGAAATTCTGATCTGCTTTGCAGTGAAGGCGATGAATCGGGAGGAAAATCAGCATTGAAAAAGGAAGGAAAATTGTGAATGAAATCACGTTTTAATGCAGGGTATTCCTACTGGGGATTTTGAGCTTTTGAGCTGGCTGAAGAGGATGAAACGGGAAGAAAAATCATTACTGATTAGGAAAAAAATATTTGACTTAACTGCTGTGATCAATGCGAATTGGAAGAAAAATCAATTTGAAAACGGAATAAAAATTTGATTGATCTGCTCTAAGTGCTCCTGCAAAATTTCAACGTAAATGCCTGCCGAAACAGTGACTAAATTTTAATGCAGATTTCAAAAAATCAAAAGAAGGTAAAAATATGATTTAGTCCTTTAAAAATTCTCTAAATGTACCAAATTGGATTTAAACTTTTTTATGCAATTAAATCCCATCAAAAATTCAATCTCCACCGTAGCTTTGCGTGATCTCCTTATCTGGTCCTTGGCTCTTGATTTTCGCGATTTAGCCCTCAATCGACCATTAAACTCCAAATTGCTCGATTTTGCCCTTGAACCCAAAATCTATTTTTGAAATACTTTTCTTTTTGAAACATAAAAAATAAAGAGTCAAAAATTTGGTAGCAACAATATAAAAAATAAATATAAGGGTAGAGATCCAAATGCAAAAAAAAAAAAACAAATTATCTTAAGCTTTCATAAGCTTGTGTAAAACTTTCCAAAGAAAAGTCAATGGAGAATTGTTGTTCTAAGTATACATTGCAAGCCAAAAGTAGATTCTTTATGGCATGTTTTTGTTTTTTAATTGTTCATTTTATTTAATGTTTATAATTATAAGTAGAAAAACAAGTTTTTGGTGCTTTAACAAACAATGTTGCATTCACCTTTTTGTTGCTTTGATTTCTGTCTGATGAAGTTATTATAAGATTTTCCTTATGTTTTAATGTATTTGAGTTGTTATTTAGATCATTCTATTGATATATGAATGTTTTTATAAGTTTTGGTTTAATTTGAGTTAAGCATGTTTAAAGCAATGGCATTTATCCTTAACTTTTTAAACTTGCTAATGGGTTCAAAATCAAATTTTGAATCCATGTTGTATAAATATGTAAGCTATTTTAATGATTTTCTCTTCCAATTGTATAGCAGTGTATTTTTCTTTTATAAAAATTTAATTGCAATTACATTAGGATTTCTTCTTAAAATTATTCAAAATGTAGTGTTAGAATTATATAATCCTAGGTTTTAATATATAGTTTTTTAAATTGTTAAGGAGTCTCTCCAGAACTAAATAATAAAAATATTGTATAACTCTTTTGTATGAATTGTAAATCTAGGGACACTTTTGGGTTTTCCAACCAAAACTTGGGACTAAAACTATTAACAAGATAAGGACCAAATGTAACACTATATAAATCTAGGGACCGAAGATATTACAACTGCATTGACTGAAAATTTCACACAAATCTCTACTAATCCATGAAGGAAATCTCCCTGTCCTTTCTCTTATACATTATTAGAAAAACTATAGCGACTTGCAAAGTATTTGCAAGAAAGCTAAAAGAATTAGAGTTTTTCAATTTTAAAATTATAATTTTAAATGGTAAAAATATAACATCAACTATTCAAATTAAACATAAATATAGAAATTTCTGATTCGATTTGAATATGCTATTTGATTAGTGTTTGTTTGGCACTGCGTTTTAAAAAAAATTAAATTTTTTTTTTTTTTTACTTTAGACTAAGTTTTTTTTGGTGTTTTTAGATTATTTTGATGTGCTGATGTCAAATATTATAATTAATAAATAAAAAAAACATCATTCTAATACTTTTCTGAATGGGAAGTACTTTGATAAACAATATCAACCACACTTTCAAACAATTTTCAAACAGGTCTTTAGTCTAATCATAGAGTCTACTTTTTTTCTTCTTGAACTAAAAGGAAATAATTGTTCTGTATATGATAATAGAACACCACACATTTTAATTCATGAAATTGAAAAATTAAATGTATTTTCAAGATAAAAAATACAAAGAATCAACAAAAGAGACAACTTGAGCAATCTACTTTTTTTAATTTGTACCTCTTGAATCAAGTTGAAATTTTAATAACATATCTGAGACTTGTTACTCTTCATTCTTTATGGTTTGTTTGAAGATTGAAAGTGTTTGATTTTGTCATTTGACCCAAAAAATAGGGTTATCAATATTAGTGTTGTGAGATTTTTCAAACTCTTTTTTTAATCTTGTTATTTTACAAGAATATATTATTCTTGATGATACACATGTTGTAATCTTTAGTTATAAATAAGGAAAAACACATATGAACGTATTATTGGTTGATAGTGGAAGTTAATAGATGGATTGTGGTCTTGTTATAGTCCTTAGTTATCATTAAGAAAGAACACTTGTGAACTTATTATTTGTTTATAGTGGAAGTTCATGGATCGATTAAGTTCTTGTGTTTTTCCTATACCATGTTTTTCACGTAAAACAATCTTAGTTTTAAATTGTTTTAGTGATTAAATTATTTTAATTTTGATTGCACATTTAGTAAAAATAAATGAGCCTCGTGAATTGTAAATTGTCCTCTCGAATAAGATTTATAACATAAAATAAATTCAAATATTATAACGTACGATAAATCCTCAAGGGATGTGGCGTGATCACAAAAAAACTTGAGATCTGCACAGCAGGTCTCGAGTTTAAGTCAGGACATGTATCTTTTATAAGAATCTGAGACAACCAGAGTTTTATTTGTTTATGTAGACCTGCAAAATATGTTTTTCAATAATATGATTTTCTAGAAACCAAAAAAAACATACTATAACCTTTAAATGAAAAAAAAAGAAGAAGAAGAAGGAATCTCACCACACACAGAAGATACCATCATTTAAAGAAGGTACAGGGCAGGGAAGGATCCGAAGAATCTAGAAAAGTGAACCCCCCCTGCCATCATCAATCCCACTCAGGAATGCTGTAAAAAATACTACCACTATAGCCTCAAAAATATCAAAAAATGCTTTTTAGAAGTAACCAGGTTTTTTTCTATATAGAAAACTGAATGATTTTTTGCATGTTATAATTAATTACTTTAATATTTAATTAGTAAAATTGTAATGGATAAAATCTGTTAAAAATGAGTTGTTTTTTTCCGCCTAAAAAGAACATTGTAATCGAAATACAAGGGAAGTGATTTGTATATTTTTAATTGTACATAACCTGGACAAAATTGTCTACCCATTTTGTTTATGTGTTGCCTCTTTTTTTTACGTAATATTTGATATGAAATATTATACATAAAAATGTTGTAAAAATATTTTTTTAACAGCAACAACCTAAAATCCAAGAATTAATTTTTTCTAAGAAATAAAACCTAAACAAAAGAGGAAATAATTGAAATTAAAAACCAAAATTAAGAGCGTATATATATAAACATGAACAAAAATAAGGATTATTTAGAAATATATCTAAAAAATAAAGGAATTAAAATAAAAAATTAAAAGTACATGTGCTGAAATGAAAACAAAATATATAAACAAGATTGCCATCTTCTATCTCTTGTATCAGAAGGTGTTGGTTTAGATCTTTCTAATGAAGCTGAGGAGCTGCCCAGGGCAGTTTTGATTTTAGAAGATTTGTGGAAGGCTTTTGACCTTCACAAGGTGGGAGTTCCTGTTCAAGCCAAGGGATCGGTATGAACAAATATTGGCAAAAACTATAAAAAGATGCTGCAGGCGCAAGGTGTGTATGGCATGGCAGAATAACGTCTTTTCAATAAAGAAAAATCATGTGAAAAGAGTCTCCCATTAACTATATATTTTAAAATTTTACCTCATAATTTAATTTATTTTTTGTCAATTAAATTGGTTTTACATTGGAGTCTTGTTTATATTGAGATATTAGAGTCTTGTGACTCCTCCCCTCTATTTGATTATGAATTTTAGAACAAAAAAAAAACAATCTGCCTTTTTTTATTTTTCAAAAAGTAATTTATTTAAGTCAAATAAACTATAAATAAATCAAGGGTTCATGTTAATTGAGGATGAGGTCTGATGTTTTCACAGGTGTTTGAGAGTAGAGTTATTATGGAATGCATTGTAATTTAGGAAATATTCTGTAAAATAGGAAATATACGTAGAGATTATATTATGTAATAGGGTACATCATAACATGTGTAAATTGCCCTACATATATAAATAATAGAGGAGCAGTCGTACTTTGATACACTGCCAAAACATATCATTCAAACTCTTGTTTCAACTTGGTATCAGAGCCAATATACCTTAATCGGTTCTTCTTCCTCTGCAACTTTAAAAGCCACGTTTCTGCTCCTCTATTTTTTGCTTGGCTGTCTCCCCTACTTCGGTCTCTCTCTATTTGCAGGCGTGTTTCTTCTCTTGCTGCTGTGCACTCTCTCGTTTCTTCTTGCTGCCGTGCACTATCTCGTTTCTTCTTGCTGTTGTGCACTCTCTCGTTTCTTCTCCTGCTGCTGTGCTCTCTCTCGTGTTTAAAGTTGTTGCTCTCTTGCGTCTTCTATCATGAATCATTCAGAAACTAATGCTGATGTTAATGCCAGCCCTTCTTCCCCAAATTCTGTTGCCACTGCATCCAACGCAGCCATGCCTTCCTCTGCTGCAACAGCAGTCATTGTTCCACTCTCCAACACTCAACAGGTTATTAATCTCAAGCTTATCAACAACAATTACCTGTTTTGGCGTATGCAGATG